>OY979703.1:55397780-56833883 GCA_963855925.1 Inga laurina
AGGTCCCTTTTCTGCTCGCTAACAGTTCCTTAACCCTAATCCGGCTTGGTCAAACTGTTTGGTCATAAAAGTCTAAATTACAAGAATTGAGTTATTACCCATTCACGTATTGTTCTAAATTCTTTTTTTTTTGTTATCTTAGTTTAAAAATGCAAAATGACCATAATACCTTTGGGGACCCGATCCAAGTCCCTTAATACCCTTTCCAACTATATTTCTCCAAAAATTATGACCCGGCCTATTCCTACACAATTTTATGTGTAGAATCTATTTTTTACCTCAGATTTGCCAAATTCACTACCAAAAGATGAAAACGCCCTTGGCAGCCCCTGATTTAGGGTTTTAGGGATACAATTGTCATTTCACACCCTAGTGCCTTCACACTTCACAAGTCACATGTACCCTACACAATTTTTCATTCTAAATACAATGGAACCATCAAATTAACCAAAATCCAATCCTAACACTGCCAAACAGCCTTGGCCGAAAGTCACAAAGAAAAAGGGAAAATTGTGTTTCCTTGATTTCAACCAACCATTCACCTTCTTTCCACCTCTAATCACCTGTTTAACCTCTTAAACACTTATTAATCATGATCAATGGAAAATTAGGCAGCATAAAACCTTAAGATTTCATCATCCCAAATTTACAAAATCAATCAAAACAACCACAACAATAATAACCAATAATAGCTTGAATCAACAAGAGGATCAATGTTTTGATGTTTAACTTTTGTTCTCTTCTTTCTCTGTCTAAAACTATCCCTCTTCCTCTCTCTTCCACTTGATTTTGATTTTGCTATACATGTATTCAAAATGGATATGGAGATGAGAGAGTTTCCAAGCATTTAGAGACAAGAACACACAAGTTTTACTACCAATCTTACCTTGATTGCTTCTTGATCCACTTGAGCTCTCTCTTACTTCCAATGTTTCAAGACACTCTCTCTTTCTTTTGGTTCTTGTGTTTGGACGAAAATGAAGACTTGAAGGAAAGGGAAAAGCTTCTTGAAAACATCCTAATCCACCTCGTTAAACAAGTATGATTTTATTGCAATTTTACCGCATGTTTATCCTTGATTTTTCCTTGCCTCATCTTTTATTTTTGACCATGAATATTTTCTCTCTCCCACTCCATTTAGCTTGGCCGAAATTATGGCCTATTGGAAGAGTTAAAAAGCTTCTTGATTTTTCATAATTTTACCTCCTAACATTACTTTTCATGGTAATTATTTGCCTACAATTTTTTATTTTTCAACCCATTTTTCCTACTTCATCATCTTTTTGTTACTTGGCCCAAAATGCTTCTAATAGGCATATTTAATATTTTAATAATTATCATTCCCTTTTATTCCTCTCTTGGTTGAAATTATCCCAAGAAAAGGGAAAAATATTTAACTTCTTGCTTTGTTGGCAAATGACTATTTTGCCCTTATATTTTTGCATTTAATTTAGGTCTTCTTCTTTGAGCCAAAAATTGACACATTATTGGGCCCAAAAATTTTGTTCTTCCATTTATTATTTTGGGCTTTAAGAGTAGGCTTTTTGCAAGACAAAAATTGGACTTTATGTCTTGTTTAAGCCACAATTTCGAATAGCCTTTACTAAGATTATTTTTGTCATTCCAAATGTATCAAAATTCACCATTTTATTCCATTTATTATAATAAATATACTGAAATTTTTGGTGAATGAATTTTAGGAAATTACACTTTGCATGTGCATTTGTTTGAGCAACAATCTTGGAGAGGCCTACCTCATAAATCTTTGACCATCATTAGGATCAGTGTCTTCGTGACTTCGTTTGTATAAATTTAATAAATTTTTAATAAAATTAAATTTATATTATATTTGAAGATTTTATTTTTGAAATTTAAATAATGTTTAAAATTTAAATTTAGGAATGACATGATAGTGTGAATTTTTTACTTGATAAACGAAAGGTGTTAAGACCTAATCAAATATGATGAATTCCTAAATAAACTTTATGAATAGGCTTGAGTGAAAAAGAAAGTGTTAACTTATATATATTTGTTTGCCTATTATGCATTAGAATGCATTACCTACCTTTTGGGCAAAAAAAGTGGTGGGGGTTCAAACCCCACCCCCACCACTTTAAGAAAATTTATTCCAGCAGGAGGAGCAGCGGCCGGTAAGGGTAATATTTTTTGAAGTGTGTGTGTAAGGGTATTTCTGTCATTTCATTCAAATTTCAAAAAGGACAAATCAAGCACTAAAATTTTTTTGGTGTTATGAATATTCGAAACATCATTTTGTCTTTCCCTATTTTTAAAGTTCTATTTGTGGGATTTTCCCTTTAAATTTTTTATTTTTAAATTTTATGATAGTATGTTGGCATTTTTTTTTTTAAATTTGTATAGATTTAAAACTATGGGAAACCTTTTTAAATTATAGGGAAATCCTAAATTAGGTTGGCAAATTCAACAATTTTCTAATTGATCTATAATCCCAATTTGAAATTTGTGAATATTAGGTATTTTACCACATTACCCCTCAATTTTTTCTTTTCCAAATAAACTTCTCTATTTTTTCAAAGCTACCTTTGTTGGTGCCTGGGCTCAATGGCGAACAGTGGCCGAAGCTCTAGCAACAACTTTATTGCAAAAGTTTTGTTGTGAATAGCTTATGAAAACATGTGGATTTCTATAATGGATTCGTTAATTTTTAAACCTATCTTATGATCGAATAACAATATATATATATATATTTATTTATTGAAGAGTACAACTTTATTGCAAAAGTGTAGTTGTGAATAGTTAATAAGAACATAAAGATTGTTAAATTGAATTGGTTAATTTATAAGCCTTTTTTTTTTTGTGATTGAATAACTACAAATGTTTATTAATGGTGAAAATTGTTAAATTAGATTTGTTAATTTGTAAGCTGTCTTGTGATATAACTATACCAATGTTTAGTGAATAGTGATTCTGTATTCCAAAAGTTTTGTCATGAATTGCTAAAAGGGCTAATTGGGAAAAAATACCTATATACTTTTTCTCAAATTTGCTGAGTAACACCTATTTGAATGTAAAAATGTCTAAGAACATTTTTATATGAAGGAAAAATTCCACCCCATTAACTGAGGTATATTCCGTTAATTTTTGATCATATGAATCAAAAATTATTGTTTTTTAATGATTATTTTATTAAAAAAAATTCCTCACTCTCTCTCAATTCCCGACTATCAGAACCATCCTCCTACTCTCTATTTTTTCTTGAGTCATAAGGATAGGCACTAACTGTACACCCCAAATTTTATTCACTAAGAATGTATTATAATTATTTTATATATTCAATAGAATGTTAAATATTTAAGGCTAAAGGAATTAAATATTAAAAATTGAAAGGTGAACAGTGTTTTCCGTGAAATCGCCTGCAAAGAAGTGAGTTTGTCATGTAGTTTTGGCAGAACAAATGAGGAGAAACAATTATGAAATTTTACATCGTGAAAGTAAACATCCTAAGCTTTAATTTGATAGGTCATATGACTTATTTGAAGCTATATATAAAAAGTTATGAATTTTTGAAGTTAGCCCAGAAAATCTGAAAAGTTGTGGAGAAGCTCCCAAACAAATTAAATCTGGGAATGATGTGCTTCTAACTAGCTAAATTCCATATTTTTCCTTGAAATTAGACTCAATAAGGGTTCCATAGCCTTTAGAATTGCTCCGAAACGATGTTGTAAATTTAGTTATGATTTTTCAAAGATTGGTCAAAAAATCTGCCAGAATTGGCACTATTCCAAAAATTAGAAAATAAAATGTGTTCGTAATTATGTAAATTGTGGAATGAAGAAATAGGAGAGAAAATATATTTATTGGGCTATGAACATGCCAAGTGGCACCATCTAGAGCCAACGAATTAAATTGTAATTGATTAAATATGAGCATGTGGGAATTTCCAATAAAATATGATATATGGGTACATGTGGTTTGACGAATGTAATGAAGCCCAATTGGGTCATAAAAGGGGACCTTTAGGCATGAACTTGGGCCAAGGAAGGAGGAGGAAATCGGTCCAATCTTAATGGGAGGTTTATGACACCAATTAGAAGATTGGCAAAAAAAAAAAAAAAAAAATTGACACCAGTTAGAAGAGGATAAGGCTAAAGTACAAATGGTGTCATAAATCCTATTTTTATGATAAAGTTAATTAAGGAGAATTTGTGGGATATTTTCTTAAGTCATGCTTCATCGTTTTCTTCCTTCATTTCATGCCTAAGCATACCAAAAGAGAGAGAGAAAGTGTCTTAGAAAAGGCTTGAAGACTTAGAGAGAAGGAGGAGCTCAAGGAGGCTAGAATCAAAGTTAAGACTTAAGATTTCACATGTTTAGGTCCCCCAATTTTTGTAGCAACTCTTCTAACCTCTTGATCTTCATGGAAACCATTGTTTAGCAAGCTAAGCTCAAGCTTAAGGAGAGAGGAAGGGGACGCCTAGAGAGAGAAAGGATAAGAACTCAAGAGGTAACTTCAAAAATCTCAAATCCATACTAGTATGTTTGTTGTTGATGTTTGTGGTTGGATTTAGAGATTGTTGGTTAAGTTTGTAAATTTGGAAAGTGTTAACCCTAAAGGGTTATACTGCCCAAATTTCTTTAAATCATGGTTAATATATGTTTAAATGGTTTAATAAGGGATCAGAAGTGGAAAAGAGTAATCTTTAGAGGTTAAAACACAAAATTGCAAATTTTCCCTTTTCCTTGTAAGTTTTTGTCAGACCTATTCTACGGGGAAGGAGTTGGATTTTCAATAATTTGATAGTTCCATTGAGTTTAGAAGGAAAAATTAGGTGGGCTTATAGTTGGTCATTTTTTCAGAAAAGTTTGAAAAAGCATAATTACAAAAATGCCCCTGAAACCCTCAAAGTGGGGCTGCCAAGGGCAATTTTGTCTTTTAGTAGTAAATTTGGTAATTTAGAATCTAGAAATGGGTTCTTTGGGTGAAAATATGTCAGAATAACCCTAGTCAAATTTTCGATAAAAGTACAGTCAAGCAAGCCTGGGGGCATTTGGTAAAATTTCACGATACACTAATATAACCATAATAAATATTATAGAAGTGTCTAAAATGGTATATGGATAGGTTATGACCTAATTCTTATCCATTTAATATTTTAGGACCAAGTTGGGAGCCGAAGATTAGCATTCTTTCCAAGACACACCAATGGGGTGAAAGAGGCTTGATGTAGGAACATTATCTTTCATACATCTTGCCATAGTTTATATGATTGTGTGTTTGCCATTGCTTGTGCTATATTAATCAATATGGTTTACCTAGAAGGGTCAGTTAGCCAGAGGTATACTTATACTGGGAGTTGGGTAAGAATCCAACATGTGTACGATTAGTGGGGCTGGGCCCTACTCATGTATACATGACAGTGATGTGATGATGGTATAATGATGATGTGTTATATTGTTCATTAATTGGTGCATACATGACGCATATCATATTTACTTTTCACATTTTATATGAACAAAAGCATGTTTCTACTGGGATTCCTTGGAATCTCATCCATTTTTCTAAACCAAACATCCCAGTGGGTGCCAGTGGATCAAAAGGCAAGGATGTAGACAAAGGGAATTGACAAGCATGTGTCTCGAGGTGAAGATAAAGTTCGTGGTTATAGATGGTCTATGTTTAAAATGCTTTTAGATATTTTGGAATAGTTCTAAATATTATTGCATTCTGTATCTTGACTTTGGACTATAAACAAATATTTTTATCAGTATATATATGTACTTTTCTGTATACCTGTGGAACTTGGTCTCTATTACTCTATGCATATCGAAATGGAAACAAATGTTAACACTAATAGCCTATGCTACAAGTAGGATCAAACCCACGTCCTCACACTTATAAGGAATCATCCATTACCTCAAAATTCATTCACCAAAAATCCCATGTATATTTATTATAATAAATGGAATAAAATAGTGAATTTGGTGCACTTTGAATGACAAATATACCTTTGCAAAAGACTACACGAAATAGTGGCCAAAATAAGACGTGAAGTCCAATTGTCTTCCAAAAAGCATATTCTTGAAGTCCAAATAATGAATGGAAGAACCGAAGTCTTGGGCCCCATTAATTGTGATTTTTGCCCAAATAGAGAGCGAAAGAAGAAAGCCCAATTTAATTACAAAAATATATGGGCAAAATGGTCATTTGAATAAATAAAAATTAAAAGCAAATATTTTCTTCTTTTCATATGGCCTTGGACGTCCAAAGAGAAGCAAAAAAATGGATTAAATACTTGGTTCATATTATGCTAAAATATGGAGGAATTGTGGCCAAGTAAAAAGATGTTGAAAGTCAAAAATTGTAGGCAAACATTGTAATATTTGAAGAGATGAAATTAGGATATTTCAAGAACTCATTTACCCTCTTTCAACGCCCTCATTTTCGTCCAAGTTAAATGGAGAGGGAGAGAGAAAATATGTTTGGTCAAAAATAAAAAGTTAAAGCATTTTAAACCAAGCAAATGATGGTGGAAAAGTCAAAAAGCAAAATATGTGGTTAATGGCCATTAAATATTAGTTTCAAGGAACTAGATGAAGCTAATTCAAGAAGCTCTTTTGGTTCCTTCAAAGGCCCATTCACGTCAAGTTGGAGAGAGGAAAAGGAAGGCATTTATGGCCAAGTTAAAAAGGGATAAAGATTTAAGCAAATTAACAGGGCACAGGGCAATTAAAATATTATAACTAAGGAGGTGGAGATGATATTTTTGGAGCACATTAAACCTCCTAAAGGCCCTCATATTTTTGGCCAACTCAACAAATAGAGAGAGAAAGAGTGTTTAAGAGCATAAGGAGCAAGAGAGAAGGAGCAAGTTCAAGAAGACAAAATCAAGGTAAGTGGTAGTGAAATTCAAGTGATCTTGCTTCCAAATTCATGCAAGACCTTCTCTAATCTCTGTTCCTTCATGAATCCCACTTGTAGCAAGCAAAAATCAAGGGAAAGTAGGGGGGAGAGAGAGAGAGGATGAAATTTGGAGCAAGAGAGAGAGAGACAAGAGGTGAGCTATGAAACCTTGTCTTTCATGTTGATTTTTAGTTGTTGTTGATTTTTTGGCTTGTATTGGTTGGTTTTTATGATTTGGAATGTTGAAATCCTAATGGGTTATGTAGCCCAATTTTCCATTAATCATACATAAGAGGTGTTTAAGTGGTTAAATAAGTGATTAGAAGTGGAAAAAAGATGATTGGTTGAATGGAATCATAAAAACTCAATTTTCCCTTTTCTTTGGTGATTTTCGTCTAGCTACAGAACAGAGGGTTAAAGCTGAAATTTTGTATTTTGGATAGTTCCATTGTGTTCTACATGAAAAATTATGTCGGGTTAGTCCTTGGTTATGAATTCTGGATCATTGGAATAAAATTCTTAAAATTTGAAACTTATTGCCTATTAGGGTTTCTGTGTGACATTCTTGTTGTTATGTGTTTTGGATAAATAAATGATATCCAATGAATGTGAAATTTTGGAGGATAAAAGTAGACACATCAAGCTTTAAATTGATATGTAATTTGTCCCATTTGGATTAGTATGTTAAGAGTTATAATTTATTGAAGTTAAACCTGGAAAACTGGAATGTTATGGTGGCAGTATGCAAACAATGTTGATACTAGAATTCTGTGCTCATTGGTTAAATGAAATATTTTTCCTTAAAAATAGACTTAATAGGGGTCATATAACCTTTAGAACCACATCACTTGGAAATTTGTAAATAAAGTTATGAATTTGATGAAAATTCTGGCAGTTTTAGTTAATATGTGAAATTAAAAGGTAATGACAAAAATGTAATTACCTTGAACTCTAAGGGTAAAGATAACCAACAAAGTAAGCTTGGAATAATACAAAAATGGGTAATAACTCAATTCTTATAAACTTGGAATTTTAGTACTAGATAGTTAGCCCAAGCTGGAATAAAGAGAGTGGACTGTTGGTTGAGCAAACAAAAAGGGACTTAAGGTAGTAACTCTATCTTTCATAAACTGTGTGATTATTTGTATGTTTTGTGTATTCCATATTCTATGGGTGAACAGGGTGCCTAGGGCATAGTGATAGGAATAGTGCCAGGGAGAACATTACCTAGCTGTGGCTTGGAACCTAGATGAGGTACCCAGACAAGTAGGGGAGTTGGCCCTGAATTGTTTGCATATACAGGATATGGTTGAATTTTCATTTACACTATGTGGTGCATAACATATTTATGTATCACATTTTATACCTTTAAAAGAAAATAGAGCTTAACAAAGTAGGCTAAAATTGAATAATCACTCGAGTGATGCTTCCTTCACTCGAGTGAAATGAATAAAAATTACTTATAGAGGTGCCACTCGAGTGAAAATGAAGTGTCACTCAAGTGACATTTCAGCTAATCCCACGAAAGGATAAAAAAAAAGAGACGGAAAGGGAAGATAAGTAAGGACCAACACGAAGTGGTTAGTTCATATGCAAATGCAGAAAATATGCAAGAAACTCAAAGAAAAGAGATGAAGATTTATAAAACTGATATATTATTGAAATTTAAAATGATAGAAACATAAAGAAATTACAAAGAAAGCAAGAAAACACACAAGGGTTATTACCTTAGAGGAGGAGGGGAGAGAGAATTGAGACTGAAAGCTCTAAGTCTCAGTATGTCTAGCAACTGAAGTAAGGTGCCATTTTATAGACATCCGAATCAGTCCCTATTCACAAATTTTACTTAGGTAAAATTACTTCAACTAGAGTAAAAAACATGTTACTCATGTAAAAGTACTTTTACTTTTGCTTTCTCTTTTGCTTTTACATAAAGTAAAAGAAATTACATTATTTTGATAGCTAAAGTAAAGACAAAGGTACAACTTTATAAAAACAGAAATTTTGTGTCAGCTGGGTCTTGGATTCTTGAGTCGACGAATTTTTCTTCAGGATCAATCTTCACCGAGGCTAATGATCTCATCATCCAAATCATGGCCAAAGTATTGGGCCGGATCTTCAGCTTCTGACCCATCTGATGATTGGGTCGATCTACTACTTTGGGTTTATTGGGTTTAGAGTAGCCCAAGAATATCTTGAAGCTGCTTGGTTAATGCTTCTTTGTTTGTTGTGATACCAAACATGCTTGAATTTTTGCCTTCTGGTTGAGGAATACACTAGACTCGTGATCTCCCGCCATAAGGAATTTTGGATTTTGCCTGAACCACTTCTTGAGATTTGTTTCAGACACATTTTTGATATTTGGAAACTTTGTCCACCATTTGACTGAAGTCCTTTGAAGCATGGGGAACAAGTTCTGATATTTTGAGGGGCCATATTTGAAGCTATATTTGAAAACCCAGGCTAAATCAAATTTTGAAAAATAATGAAGATCTGCTGGGAAAGGATCTTCACTAATATTGATTTGACTCTTGAAATAGTCGAACCCAATTTTCATTGTGGTTGGTAAAATTTCCTAGATAGGACCAAAATAATCCCACCATTGATTAAACCACAATGGAAATTGGTATTTTGTGTCATACGTAAACATGACAAGCCAAGTATGACTGAATTTTGGGTTTTGCTACCAGAAGATACACCACCATGCATCCAAATAGTCCTAGTAATTGAAACCAATTGGATCCACGTCTTCAATGGAAAATCTTTTCCTTTTGTTTAAATCTTGCCCCCAATCTTGAGGTAATAAAAATTTCCATATTCAAAATGTCGAATAACCATGGATACTTTTATTATCTGGATATTCAGGTTCTGGAAAATGTCTTCTTTCTGTAGATTTGGTATCTACAAGAATAAGTTCATAAAATTTTTGAGTTTTTTCCAAGGATCTTAGTTTAAAGAAAAATCCTTTTGGAAATACTTTTGTTGCCAAAGCAATGGGATTTTAGTAACATAAACCTGGTTCTGTGTGGAAAAGGTTTAAAACCTTTTCTGGTTTTAACACAAATGTGGTTTGTGTTGGTTGAGAGTATAATGCTACTTCTTTTGATGAACCAGCCTTAGTGACCTCTTGGGAATATTTTTTGATTGCCAAGGCAAGAGCCTCAGGGTCTAACTTAAATGGGGTGAGAGCCTTAGAATCTTCTTGTTCGGCAATATCAGCCCATCTTTTGGTTGGCAATTTGGCCAAATTTTAGTTAGCCTGAAAGGCTAAGAGTGTTTCAATTGGGAACTTATAATGAAAGGAATCCATTATAGTTCCAGAAGTTTTTTGAACATGTTGTTCAAAGATTTTGGAGCTCAAAGAGTTAAGTGGATCGATGATCCCTAGGTTAATAACCTTTTTGACAATCCAATTGCAGCCTTGAGCTGCTTTTCTTCTTCTTTTGCGATCCTTTATGGATCAAATTTTGGTTTGGGCTTTGCCTTTACCTTTCTTTTTCTTCTCTTTGTCACTCATTTTTTGTCGCCTTATTTCCCTTGCAAGAACTCTCTGGTTAGAAAGTTTGGGAGAGAATTTGAAGTACCTTTGATAAAGTCAATTTCAAAATCAAAGACACTTAAAATTGCTTGCCATCTGGCAAAAATCTGTTTTAATGCTAGCCTTTTAACATCTTTTTGCAAAACATCTTTTGCAGCTTTGCAATCAACTCTGATTAAAAACTTTTGATTTAGCAAATCGCTTTGAAACTTGTTGATGCACAAAAAAATTGCTAAACTTTCTTTTTTGATTATGGAATAGTTCTGTTGAGCCCTATTCCAATGTTTTGAAGTAAATGCAATACAATGCTCTTTATCATCAATTTTTTTGTTTTAGAATGCCACCATAACCTATGTCAGAGGCATCAATTTCAACAATTTTGAATGCTTGTGGATTTTGGAGATACAAGCATGGGAGATTTTTGACCAAGGATTTGATTTTGATAACCACATTGGTGTGATCATCAGTCCATGGAAGAGGAGTTTTACTAAGATGCTCATGAAGAAGCTTAATGATATTGTTTAGGTCTGGAATGAAATCACCTACGTAATTCAAACAACCTAAAAATCTTTGAAGTTGAGTTTTGTCCAGAATTTGGTCTGGGAATTTATTAGCAAACTGAATTGCACGATCAATTGGAACAATAGTTCCTTGGTATATGTGATGACCAAGAAACTGAATTTTTGTCTGAAAGAGACTAATTTTGGTTTTAGAAACTGCTAAGCCATTGAACCTAGCAACATCTACAAAGATTTTAACATGTTTAAAGTGTTGTTCAACTAATTCTAAAAACACTAAAACATCATCTATGTAGACAATGATGAAGTTTGTAAAAGGGTTGAATATTTCATTCATAACCTTTTGAAATTATGAAGGTGCATTTTTCATACCGAAAGGTGTAACCCCCTGCCTTTAACCACGTAATTATAATTCGATATCACATAGTTAAATTGGTTTAGAGACCGTCGGGTAGCTTAAACTCATTTTAAGTTCCTACACTATAGTAGGGTTTTCACCAAAAACTTTCAAAAACTCTTCTCTATCCTGGTCTCAATTTCAAAATTCGAATATAATTACCTGTGCAGTTAATTTACATTCACACACATCAGAGTGTATAACCAAATCCTCGACAACTCCCGGGTTTTATACATATATAATCTGAGGGTTTAAAAGTCTCCACTAGGGGATTACATAACCAAAATCAACAGTAATATTTACATCTCCAAAAATAAATAGTAATCCCAAGTCCAAAATAGTTAACAACAACCTAACAACACACTCCACAAGATCCTAGCCGCTCCTGGTGGTTCGCTTCTCCTTGGAGCCACTTGCCCTGTCTGAAATGTTAGTTAATGGAAAGAATGAGATTCAAAAGAATCTCTGTAGTAACAAACCACTCATACAGTGTATAAACACATAGCATATATGATCATGTTAAGCAGCATCACAATGTATCATGGCTTTCGCCACAAACAACAGCACTCATGGCTGTAAACTCTAAGCGTCAGCTTTCGTTGCGATCTCAATGTATTCACAAAGTATTCACTAGGCGTCAGCTTTCGCTGCGATCACAAAGCATCACAATGTCACAATGTCACAATGTATTCTCAATGCAAGACAAACATACATACAATGTTTCACACAAAGTATAAGAGAGGAGTCACTACCTGGTTCTTTCCGAACTTGCTCTGGCACGGGTCGTTCACGAATAGGGCAAATATCGAATCCTACAATTCCAAATGCACCATTTAGACACTTCCATAGTGTTTCTTGAGGTTATATGAGTCTATAATGAAAATTTACAAAAATGCCCCCGGGGACCCGGCCCGGCCCCGCCGTACCCAGTCCAGTTGCACTTTTCCCAAAATTCTAATCTGGGCTATCCTAACATATTTCCGAGGAAGGAATCTATTTCCGGACTCAGAATTATCAAATTCAATGTAAAATTACAAATTTACCCTTGGCAGCCCCACTTTAAGGGTTTTAGGGGCGTTTTCGTAATTATGCTTTTTCGGCCTTTTCCGAAAAAGTGACCAATTGTAACCCCACCTAATTTTCGCCCCTGAACCCAATGGAACCATCAAATCATTGAAAATACAACTCTAAGACCCATTTCTAGGGCTGGCTGAAATTTATGAGTTCTCCGGGGAAAATCGGGGTTTTACGATTTCGGCTCCGTAAACGCGTTCCTTTCTACTCCTAACCACTTTATTAACCATTACATTAGGTTACAACTAACATTAAGACCCAATTTGGGCAGCATAACCCCTAGGACACATCATTTCCAAACTTTAAAACCAATGACAATCCGGCGAAATTTCACCGATTAAATTGCCCACAGCAGCCAGAATAAGCAATATACAAAAGTTTGGAAGTTACCTCAAGCTCCCACAAGCTTTTCCCAAATATGGCTGAACCCTAGCCTATTTGAACAATGAAATTCCTTGCTTCAAAACCTTAATTCACATAGAGGAATAGCTTAGGAGGAGGATTATACACATTAGGTACGAATTCACTGAAGAAATCGACCTACCTTGTGAGATTTCTCCTTCCTTCTCTCTATTTTTCTCCAAGCTCTCTCTCACGTTTTTTCCTCTTGCTTCAGTTGGAAATGGCGTGAAATGGCTGAAGAAGATGAGCAATTTGATTAATAATCCATGCTGACATCATCTTTTAATGAGTTGATGTCATAATTCCTTATTTTCCCATTTTCGGATTTTCTGGCAGATTTTCTGCCCAAATTTTGAAAAATCATAACTAATTCTAGAAAAATCGAAATGAGGTGATCCCAAAGCCAAATAAAAGGTATTGAAGTCCGCTTCATAGGAAAAATATGGACCATTATTAGAAATCACCACACAAATACAGAATTACACAAAACTCAACACTGCTCCAAAACAGAGTCCAGTTTTGATCCCAAACTTTGGACAGACATATCTCCAAGTTCCCAAAACGAAATGGTACAAATTATATGTCCATTTTGAAGCTTGGGATGTGAACTTTAAGACTGGAAAGTTTCATAATTTTTAGACACCATTTTCCTATTTAAAACGTCCACACAAATCGGCTGCCCTGTACAGAGAATAAATGGACAGAGTTTTCAACTTTTGCACAATTGTTCCCAATGGTCCAATTTCACAATAAACACCCTCCCCATACGAATTTTCACAAGGAAGCCATTGGAATCATTAAAATATCCAAATTCTCATCACACATTCTCCAAAAGTGTTTATTCAACAATAATTACATCTACTTTTGAATTCATTAGCCCTTAATCACTTTTTGGGATATTACAAAAGGCATAACATTCCATTCATATTGCCCAAATAGGACAATGAATGCAGTCTTATACCTAT
Source organism: Inga laurina (assembly GCA_963855925.1). Taxonomy (NCBI): domain Eukaryota; kingdom Viridiplantae; phylum Streptophyta; class Magnoliopsida; order Fabales; family Fabaceae; genus Inga; species Inga laurina. The sequence goes on from OY979703.1 coordinate 55,411,555, forward strand.
CTTTTTCTGAAATTTGGATTTGCCAAAAACTAGATTTCATGTCAAATTTTGAAAATATTTTGGCCTGATGAACACGATTTAGAAGATCTTTTTTATTAGGAATCGGATACCTAATCCATTGAAGAGCTTGATTAAGAGGCTTGCAATTGATTACAAGTCTCAGAGTTCCTCTTTCAAGTTCAGCATTCTTATTGACATAGAAAGCTGCACAAGACCAAGGACTTTGGCTCTTTCAGATTAACCCTTTAGCAAGTAAATCCTTGATTTCTTTTTGGCAATGTTCCAAGAGTTCTTGGTTCATTTGAATTGGTCAAGCTTTTATTGGGATAGCTCTTTCATTGAAATCCTTTTCATAAGGCAAATCAATTATATGTCTTTTTCTTTCCCAAAAAGCATTTAGAAAATCTGAACAAATTGTGTCTTGAATGTTTTTCAAAACATTTTGAATTTTCTGTTGTAGAAAAGGTTTCTCCAATTGATTTTTAATTGCTTTGTAAGGAACTTCTTCTTTTAGAAAATTAATCTGATTTTCCTTATATTCAATTTGATTAACAAGTCTTGTATAAGGTGGATCAACAAATTTGAAGAAAATCCTTCCCAATGCATTGGTTTCTATTCCTTCATCAGTTGTTAAAAAAGGTTTTAGTTTGCTGATGAAAGGAGCACCAAGAATCACATCTTGTGATAAAACTTTTGCTAAGATAAAAAGATTTTTGATTTTAACACCATCACAATCAACTATTGCATTTTAAAGTTTGTAGCTGATGTCTAATGGTGATCTGTTTGGTCCACAAAGATTTTTAGTGGTTTTTTCATAAAATTTTGTTGGAATTAGACCTTCCTTGATACAGCCTAGAGTTGCACCAGTATCAAATAATGCTATTGTTTCAAACACAAAGGTATTAGCAACAATAATTTTGACTGGCACATGCCATTTTTGGATTAAAATTCTTGATATCAGATTTAAGAAATTCTCAGAAGCTTCTGGTTCTTTTTCTTCACTAGATGATGAACTAGATGATGAAGATGAACTACTAACTTCCTCCACTTTCTTCTTTTCTTTATCAAGATTTTCTTCCTGAATTTGATTTAAAATAAGAGAATGAAATTCCTGAGTATTTTTTAGGTTTCTTATCTCTGCTTTTAAATTATTTATTTCATTCAGAAGGTCAGAAATTGAAACAGGTTTTGGATTAGTCAGAAACCTTTTTATTATTTCAGAAAAATCATATTTTGTTTGCAAATTCTTTTGCAAATATTTTTTATTTGGTTTTGAAGAAGAAGTTGTGCTTTCTCTTAGTTTGTTGAAAAATTTAACCTTTTCTTCATTAGTTGGAAGAGAGTTAATTATTTCAAAAACCAAATCTTCTTCAATGACATTTATTTGTAAATTGTCTATCTTGGAATTAGTTAAGACCAATTTCTTGATTGGGTCATCAAGCTTAGGATTTCTTGGACTCTCCACAAATTTGTCAAGACAATTTATTTGAAAATCATCTTCTTCATATGAAGATGAAATATCATCATGTTGAAGTTCATTAACTTCTTTAGAGGATGATACCTCATATTCTTCCTCAGAAGAGGTTTCTTCAATCAAAAGATTGTTTGATTGTTGAAGAATTGGTTCTTCAAGTTATAGGGCATTAATTCCTTTATTAAGTCTACAATATTTTTTCATGTGGCCTTCTTTACCACATCGAAAACAAACAATTTTTCCTTTGGGAAGATCCATAAGAGGTTTTGATTTGAATTCATTTTTCAAATTTCTAGGTTTGTTTGTTTTTGGCTTCTTCCAAGGTTTTCGATATTTTTTGTAATATCTTTTAGCCTTGTAATCTTTGTCTTCATGTCTGTGTTTAAGTTTTTTAGACTTTTTACAGGCAGAAAAACCAAATTGTTCTCAAAAAGATCCCAGATCTTTCCTATTTGAAGCTTTTTCTTTGGCAACTTGATGTTGTAGTTTATCTTCTTGACAAAGTTTTAAAGCAGTTTTTTGAACAATTGCAATTAACTGTCCATATATTAAATTTGTGTAATGGATTTAACCATCACGTGTTTGGTTTCTTAATTTTTCTCTGATCTTATCTCCTAGAGATCTAGGAAGACCAACAAGGAATTTTTCTTTCCAGATTGGAAGATTTCCATCTTCTCTAGGCATTGCTCTTCAGAGAAATTGTCTCTATACCATCTGAAGTTGGATAGAGTTTTGCATTTTAGGTTTGACAAAAAATCTGCCGATTTTTCTCTCCATAGAGATGGATCACCAACAAAATGTGCTATGATATTAACTATAAAATAGTTAACATCATCATACATTAGTTCATCATCACTCTTGTGATTATTATACCATCTTGAGTAGTCTTTTTGGCTTGAAGAATTAGATTTTTTTGTTCTTGTGTGAGATGAAAATCCCACCAACCCCTGAGTTGTCCAGTAAAGCCAGATAGCAGTATATGAACAACGTCTTCCTCTTGACAATTGTTATATATTGCATAAGCATTACTGACCATCATCATTTGTTGGCAAATTTCCAAAATGTTTGTTTCGGATTGGCCATTTATGTTCCAAACATAAATGTTATTTGCATTAAATTGTCGAAGAGCAGAGTCCCTTTCTTCGAGCATTATATCCGGAGGAGTGTCTCTTGGATAATACAATTTTTTTGGTTTTCTCCAATCTTCTTGTTTTATTTCTTGAATTTTGGGACAATCTTCACTTGAACTTGTTTGATTGTCTTTTACAACATTTATTGTTAATTTTGAAATTGAGGATGTGGATCTGGTAGGTTGAGGAGTTTCTAGGATCGTAATCTTTTTTAATTCTTCCTCAATCCTTGTTTGCAAACTTTTCTTCTTAACACTATTAGCAACATTTGCAGGAATAGCGTATGGTTTAAAAATTGGTTGTGTACTTGTGGAACTAGATAAGATATCCTTACTAGTTTTACTAGTAACAGGTTTTTTTGAAATATGTTCTCCAAGAGTTTGAAGATAAGAATTTGTATAATTATTTTGTTCAATGATATTTTTTATATCATTTGAGGTTGTATCCGTTTTAGGATCTTTAATTTTAAAAGGAGACGCGATGACAGATGTATCACCAATTTTTGTACCAAGGACCTGGTAAGATTGTTTTGGAGGAAGATCATATTCAATTCTGTCTTCATTTTTCAAAATCCAAAAGTTTTTAACCCCTTCAAATGGTTTGAAAGGATAATCATTTATATTCTTATCTTTCACATAGGTTTCAAACCAAAGGAAGAAAGGAATATGAAGTTTATACCTTTCAGGCATTTTATAAAACCTTTTCTGAATTGGTTTTCACAATTCTTCATTTTTATATTTTTTTGAAAAGCCATTTTCATCTTTCAGTATTTTCATTAGAATAGAAATCTTTTTGTAAAAGTTATTTATCTAATTCAAATTGTTGCTCAATCACGTTCATGTCAGAATATGTTGGAGATTGGCAAGTTTGGGTTTCAATTTGTTCATCTTCAGTATTTTGGTAGACAGGTTTTACAACACTGGCTAACTCATTTAAGCCTTGCATCACTAAAGGTGAGATTATTGGTTCTTTAGCAGAAAAACTACAAGAATGTCTAGAGGATTATTCTAGAGCAGTCCTAAAGCTCTCCTAAATTGATGGGGTTCTAGAAACACTAAATGATAGTCTCCGATCAAAAGTAATTCTAACATCTCCATTTTCATTTTGCCTATTTCTATAAGAATTAGGTGTAGTTTTTGGGATGGGAGGAGCAATTTTTACCATGTCCCAATCATCAGGGAGAGTGATTTCATCCCATTTAATTGGTTTTGGAATTGTAACATTTGCTCTAGTAGCATCTGTTAGGAATAGAAAAGTTTCTTTTCCATGATCAAACATTTTAACATTTGAAGTGCATGAATTCATTACTTTATACTAGACCCTATAGATTAAAACTATAGGTGAAACACCAGGTTTCAAGTTGAATCCATTCAGCTTCAAACTTACTTTCAAAGTTTCAATGACAGGATCATCATGTAATGAAGCTGTCAAATTTGGGAAACAATTGAAGTAAATTGGTCCATCGTTGAGACCAGCTTCAACCATTCCAAAAATTGATTCGAAAATATTTGTTGTCTACCATCCCTAACACATACTAGCGTAGAAACATCTAGACCAGCTTTTACCAAGGGTTTTATAGCCACTTGAACACATCCGATGTGTATAAATTTATATTTCTTTTGGTGTTTTAAAATTGAATTTTTTGACAAGAGGCACATGTTAGTTGGTTCATATTTTAGAGGAATTGTTTCTTCAACCGTCTTGATTATGTAACCATGAGATTTAAAGAATTTTTTATCCTCAGGTTTGTATAAATCATTTGGGTTAATGATTGGAATGTTCCATTCACTAAAATTTTGGTCAATATCTTCAAAATGAATATCATTATTGAAAATATTATTTTATAGGGAGGATTTCCCTAAATTTTTGTTGGTTGTTACACTAGGGTTTTGGGAGGATGAAGAAGGAGTAGAAGAAGAGAGAAAGGAGTGAGAAGAATTGGAGTGGAAAGAGAAAGACCTAAACATAATTAAACTTTAACACTGATATCATTACCTTCAGGTTTATAGAGTTGTGCTAGATATAATGAAGTTTTTGGGTTACTTATGGAGTTATTATAAATATTTCTTCGTATGTTATCATAAAGATAAAGATATGCAAATATTATTATCACTTAGCCAACGCTTCAAACGTTGAACCCTAATATCATTGAACATTCGAACAATAGGCATCTGGACTTACTTGCCCTAACGCTTTGAGACTTACTGCCATAGCCCTAGAAAAGACGAACGAAGTTCATATGTTACCATAAGTTCAACTAACTTACGTGCTATCAAATAATAATAATATTAAGCATAAACTTAGCTTTATATTAACATGTTTTCTGATGTGGAAGATCAACCAAGGTTGCAACCACAGAGCATACCTATCCAGAAATATTCATAAGAACTTCATAAATTTTCTAGAACTTTAAGATATCTAATACATCCCTACTTCCCCTTCTGGAGTGATATTGAAATGTCACTCGAGTGAATATGAAATAGCTTCCAGGTGAGGTATTTTAACTTCGAATTGAGCCATTCCAATTTTCATTTCATCATAGAGACTTCCAATATCAAATCTAAGAACTTGAACCTTAATATTCCATTAGATCTTCCAAATTCTTCTTTCTTTAATTTCTTCTTTCCTTCTTCATGATTATTATCCACAATCCTTTTGATAACTCATTGCTTTGTTGACTAATGTCTTCAATTTCTTTCTTCTTCTTCCTCTTGATCATGTAACAACCACATAGATATATTATGAATAATATAGGCATAAAGACTAATTGTTCATACCAAATTGCTAGCAGTGGTTCAAGCACGCACGATATATTTAAAAATATTATTGTAATGGTCCTGAAGACTAATATTTATGGATATTTATATCATGGGAATAGTAATAGAAATTCTCCAAACTTACAACATTTGGTTGTGATATAATTAGGTACGGTCAATTCCTGAAGTAATAAATAAAGGCCACAATGTTTTGCCATGTGTAATAAAATAATAAGTATTAATATTAAGGCTCCAGAAAAGCCAAATACATCTAGCACAATTGATATTAAATAAATATCTATATGCCTAGAATGTTACATGATAAATATCTTTGTGCCTAAAATGCTACACAATGTTTATTTATTATTGGTTAAGGTAATCTATTTTATGTTATTAATGTGCTCTTCCAATCTTAACTGCTTATTGTGTAACACCCCAAATTCTTTTCACCAATATGCCTTGTAATTTTTTGGGCATTTAATGAAATGGAATGGTAAATATTGATATACTTTAAATAGCCTCTGGCTATAAATTTTTGACCATAGGAATTAAACACTGAAAATTGGAAGTAATTATATTGCTAGTGAAAATTTCTTATGAGGCAGTAAGTTTATCATGTGCTTTTGGAAGACCAAATAATGATAAAAAATTGTGAAATTTTATAAGATGAAAGTAGACATCCTAAGCTTTAATTTGATAGGTAATGGATAATTTTTGGGGTTGTATACAAAAAGTTATGGATTTTTGAAATTTACACAATGAAATTGGCTACTTTCTGGAACAACATCCAAAGATTTAAATTCTGAGAATTTTCAACTTCTAGTTGGCTCAAGACTATATTTTTCCTTAAAACTAGACTCAATAATGGTTTCATAGCCTTTAAAATTGCCTCAATTGAAGATCTATAAATAAAGATATGAATTTTCAAATTTAATGAAAATTCTACTAATTTTAGGCGAAAATCACAAAATAAATGGGCAAAATGGTAAATTTCCATATAAAGCAAGAGGCAATTATTCTTCCCAGTTTATTAGGCCATTTTCATCCAAAAAGGGTTATGAAGAGGGAAAAATAAATATTAGATGATAAATATCTTGTTGGAGTCTTTTTTATTTGAGTAACAAAATTGATGATGATAGAAAAGTCAAATAGTCAAAAGTTGCAACTCATTCAATAAATGGATGAAGACCAATTGGGTTAATTAAAGGACCCATTAGGCGTGAACTTGGGTTGATTAGGGGAAGAGAATTAGTTCAAGTCTAATTGAAGTTTATGACGCAAGTTTGAAAAGGATAAAACCAAGTACAACTTTGTGTCATAAAATCCTATTTTGTGATAATAATAATTAGGGGGAAATGAGAGATATTTTATAAAGCCCATTCTTCATCTTTCTTGCCCATTTCATGCCAAGCATACACTAAAAGAGAGAGAGAGAGAGAGATAGTAAGCTTAAGAGAGAGAGCTCAAGTTCTAGAGATAAGGAGGAGAAAATCTCAAAGGTAAGACTTGTGATCTTGTGTTCAAGCTTCCTCTTTTGCATAATGGCCTCTCTAATCTTCTCTTTTCCATGAATCTCCATGTTTAGCAAGCAAAACATCAAGGAAGAGAGAGAGAGAGAGAGGTAACGTATAAGAGCGAGGAACTGAGAAATCAAGAGGTAACTTCCATAATCTCATTCTCTTTGATGTTGTGATGTTGTAGTTGTTGATTTGGTATTGAATGTGGTTTGTTGGTTTGATTTGTAAATTTGGAAAATGGATACTCTGAGGGGTTATGCTGCCTAAATTTCCTTAAATCTTGGGGAGCATGTTTTTAATTGGCTTAATAAAATATTAGAAGTAGAAAGGAACAAGCTTTTGGGACTGAAAATCAAAAACTCAAAATTTCCCTTTTTCCCTCCATGTTTCGGACAAGACTAGATCAAGGGGTAGGAGCTAGATTTTCATGAATATGATGATTCCATGGTGTTCAAGAGGAAAAATTATGTAGGGTTGATATTGAACACTTTTTCAGAAAAGCCCTAGAAAGTGAAATTACGAAAATACCCCTAAAACCCTAAATAGGGGCTATTGAGGGCAAACTGTCATTTGGCAGTGATTTTGAGAAAACCAAGGTCAAAAATGGATTATACATGCAAAACTGTGTAGGAATAGCCCGGGTCAAAATTTTTGAAAAAATACAGACAAACCGGGTACAACGGGGCCTGGACCGGGTCCCAAAGGCATTTTGGTAAGTATGTAGTTTTAGACTAATATAACTAAAAAAAGTGAATTGGAAGAGTCTAAGGTAGTACATGAATGAGTTTTAACGTAATTCTTATATATTTGAAATTTTAGGATTTGATTGATAGCCCGAGCCATTGACACGAAATTCGAGGAACTATTTTCTATTACAGAAAGGGATACAAGGTAGTAACTCTATCTCTCATACACTATGTAAACATTGATATGTTGTATGTTGCAATATTCTGAGATATGAACACATGCCTGGGACACATTACCTTGCTGTGGTTTAGGACTCAACTGAGGTACATGGACAAGTAGGAGATCTAAACAGTCATTTGGCCCTAAATATTGTGCACACACATGATATAGTATGAATTTTCATTTTACATTATATGGTGCGTTGAATATTTAATTTTCACATTTTATATGATTGATTGTGTTTTACTACTAAGATTCGTTTGAATCTCACCCTTTTTCAAAAATAATAATATTCTAGCAGAAGTTAGTGGCTCTAAGGGTAAGACAATAAATATGGGCAGTTGAAGGGTGCAAATCCCGATATCGGAGTTATTTGGTTATATTAGTTCAATTTTAATAATTTGGATATTTTGGACAAACATTTGTATATATTATCAAACCTTATGGGGAAGACTCTTGTACATAAACATATACTTAATATAAGTATATATGTGCTATTTGTAACCCCCTGCCTTAATTACTGTAATTAATATTCGATAATGCATAATAAAAAGGGGTTTGAGACCGTCGGATAGTTCAAAACGTATTAAATTACCTACCAAGCAGTAGGACCTTCCAAAATTTTCAAAACTTCTTTCCTATCCGGGTCTCGTTTTCAATTACCGAATATAATCACCTGTGCAGTTAATTTACATTCACATATATCAGAGTTCGTAATTTAAACCCCGGCAACCCCCGGGTTCATCTATATATATATAGAGTTTCAAATTCCACGTAGGGGATTACAAACCAAAATATCCACACTATTTACATCTCAAAATGTAATACAATAATCCCTATCCAAAATGATTAACCCACAAAAGCCATACTAATGTCCCTAGGAAGCTCTAACCGCTCCGGGTCACACGCTTCTCCTTGGAGCCAGTCGCCCTGTCTGGAAGGTTAGTTCAAAGGAAAGAATGAGATTCAAAAGAATCCCAGTAGTAACTAAACATTTATACCACACATAAGCACATAGCATGTAAGCAAATCATCATGCAGCAGCAGCACATATCACACTCCACCCTCATCCCCTTTCTCCGCCGGGAAGGCACACAGCCCTAACCCGAACCGTTGTTAGCTACTCAGGGACTATTGGCGTGGCAGTGCATAAACATAGCCTCATAGCTCATATAGCTATTCGGCTCTCGCAAATGGCCCGTCGGCCTCACAAATAGCCTTTCGGCTCACATATCACATATATCACACTTCATCCTCATCCCCTTTCTCCGTCGGGAAGGCACACTGCCTAAACCCGAACCGTTGTTAGCTACTCATGGACTATTAGAATGACAGTGCTAACACAAATCCACAAAGGTCGCAGCATACAAATCCATTTCCAATCGACGATAAAACACACATGCAATGCATCATATTTGGTACAAAAGAAAAGTCACTACCTGATCCCTTCCTGATGTCTCTAGGCACAGTAGGCTCACGAGGATAGCAGATGTCAAATCCTATAATCAAATAGGGACATTTGGTTAATTTCCTTTTCCAAGTTCTTAATTCAATAACACTCTAAGTTGGTATTCATTTGGACTCTTTAGATGGCCATTAAATGCCTAAACATATGCCTAAAGGGTTGGGTTAACTATCCCCAAAGATCCCCCTTTAGAAAGCTAACCACTGATTTTTGGTCTCTTCACTCGAGCACAGAAGGCCGTGCTCGAGCATGACCCCTCCTCTCACTCGAGCACACATGCGAGTGAGACGCAGGAAGTGCTTGCCCGAGAGCAACTCCCACGACAAACCTACACTCTCACTCGAGCACAAGAGGCTGTGCTCGAGCAGAGACCTCGCCAGCACCCGAGCACCACGGAAGTGAGGCTCGCGAGTGACGACCCGAGAGCATCCCTCAACATCTTCCTCCACATTTACTCGAGCACGAACACCTGTGCTCGAGCACTGATCCTCAATGCTCGCGAGCACAAGGAAGTGAGGTCCCGCGAGTGTCCACCCGAGAGTAACTCCACTCCCAGGCAACAGATTCACTCAAGCACAACTCCATTGCTCGAGTGATCTCCCAATGCTTGCTCCCAATACTCGCGAGTGCCAGCGCACTCTTGGCAACCACCCACGAGTGATCACCCGAGACGCTCACCCCCAGTGATTTCAGGCACCCTCACTCGAGCACAACATGCTCACTCGCGAGCACATTCATCCTGTGCTCGAGTGAGTTCTTCCCTCACTCGAGAAATCACCTCAGAAACCAGATCGCAGCAACTGGTAAACTTCTCTAAAATCCACCAAATGGACTCCAAGGGTTCTTAAACTTGTGTCAAAGCTCATTATCACTTATTTCAACACAAGGAACCCATTGGCAACCACAACCAACCCAAATTCAACTCATTCAACACATTCTCTCTCTAACTCATCAAATCACTCAAAACCTCCTTCTAACAACTTTCCTTATTCAACTTCAAATCGATTTCTAATCACTCCCAAATGTCAAAACTGACCAAATGAACAGTGACCCACTAATCCAAGCCTACCCTTTAATTAACATCATGATTAGGTCAAATTTCCAGAATTCTCATTGATTAGGCAAACATCTTGACATATATATCAAAATGCATTACAAATCTACCTCTTCAACTTGCTGAAATCAACACCTTGATTCCACCAACTTTCAGATTTGTCCCACAATCAAACACCACCAATGAAAATTCTGAAATCATAAAAACCAAGCTCTCAACCTCTTGATCAACATTAGTGAAGGGTAGCTAAGCATATAAGATCATTTACCTTGACCAATTTCAAGCCCTTACTTTCTCTTTCTTGCTTACACCGCCGGAAATGGAAGAAAATGGAGAGAGAATGAAAATGATCATTTCCTTCCCTTCCTCCCATGCACTTGGCCGACTAAGAGGGAGAGAGAAAGAGTTTGAAAATGTTGACTCATCCAATGGCTCTCATTTGGACACTTGTCACCATCTCATCCTTCCCACTTATGAGTGCATATAACTCATTCACACTAGATTCCACCCCTTGATCTTCCAATCTCAACCATTGATCTTGATTACCAAAGGGTTTTCTCATCAATAACTAACCAGACGGTTGGTAAATTTACCGTTTTACCCCTGTTTAGCACAATACTTATTAAATCATGAATAATGATCTTATTATCACATTACACAACATATACTTCAAATATGATTAATTAACATTAATTACATCATTTGAAGTCATAATTCCTTGATTAAAATCCAGGATGTTACACTATTTCTGTATGCCTGTGGAACTGTGCCTTTATCATTCTGAGTATATCAAAATGTTAAGGGGTTTGACACATTGTCTTCTACAATCAATATGTCCTTGCAATATTAATATTGAAGCATAACGTTGTAAGGCAAGTTCTCACATTCTCCTCAAATTTTCTTTATTTCACTTTAGACCTTTGTAGTATGATCTCTATGTAGTTTGATTTTAACCCTTATGAATCTCTAGATATACAATAACATATAATAGTTCTAGAAGAAGTGCGAGTTCCTGGAGAACTTTATATAACAAAAGGGTAGTATTGTTAATATAGTTCTAAAGAATTAATAACAAAATTGATACAGTTGTTAAAGAACTAATATAGAAATAAGAAACACATATCTATATAACTCACACTTAAAGGGAGATTATTGAAATACAAGTATGAGTCTTGTTAGATGAGGATTTTAATTTAATCATGTTCTAGAAACTAAAAAGTTGTTCTTGTAAACCACAAGTTTACTGATTCAAACAAATCTATTATTGGCGTGATTAGTTTGATCATTCAAGTCACATATATGATCTAACAAACACTACTACAGAAATCGCGATATATGACGGTTATTATCTGTCATACATCACAGTTCTGAATCGTCATATATGAAGGCACTATATATGTTCCTCACAGATAAATTATGGTTTTGAACCGTTATTTATTTTGAACCTATTATAATAGTTAAAATATAACACACGTTATGTATTAAGGCTTGGTGATGCCATAATATGCATATTGCTATGATAATAATTAACGGGAACACGTTAACAACCATCATAATATATGGTAATGCTTGTATAATACATAACGGTTCCACTTTAATAACTATTATATATGTATACATATATAATGATTCTTTCAAAACAACCGTTATATATTGATAATAATGCTAATAGATTTATTTAAACAACTATTATATATAGTTGACATAAAAACAATTGTTTTATCAACCATGATTTATCGAAGCTAAATTTTTTTAAAAAAAATTGGTGCTGCTGGGGGGCTTTTGCTTTCAAGATCCCCTTGCATATACATTTATAGAATGAATCACAATATATATTCACATTTTCATTCATATACAAAACAATACAACAAATCAGAATATACTTACAGTCATTTATGTATATGTATACACTATAAAAACCAAAACTTTAAAACAAACAAATCATCAGTATCTAGAAATTTATAGTAAATTCTGTGTATTTACTCTCCAACTAATGTAGCACAGATGCCGCCAACTCTTCAGCCGCTTCTTCCATTTGTGAGTTGATAAACATCGCGCAAGAGGCATTAAAAATATTGTGAGTAAAGGAAACAATAGATAGAAGTTAAATATTATAATATATAGCTTACTGAATGTATATATAAAAGAATTGAGAATATAATATACATTATTTGTATCAATATTTTTAGGACTATGTGTGATTATGTCATTCATGTGCTACATCACGTAGTACCCACAATCATTGCTCATGTCTAGCTGCTTTGGGCACTATAAAGAAATGAGAAGAAAAATTTGTTAGTTAATCATATATATATAACCTATATGTGTGCTTCAATTTAATATTATAGTCCTTAGTGAATAATATATATTCTTTTGAACACAACTATTGGAATAGTTTAGTGTAGCTGCCATTAGTGAGGTCTATTTTAGGGCACTCGAGACCATTTTGAGTGCGGTAATTGTAGACTACTTTGAGAAGATACAATAAAAAATTATATATACAGAAACATGCAAGATGAATTGAATTATAAGAGATGATGAATGGATAACTTAATGCTTGAATGTCTCTTGCGTGTATGGTCTCCTGTCTGGAACCTCGCACATAGAGTTATAATACCAAATCTTTTTGTGAATTGGATTTAACAATATGAGCATCCAGTGCTCCTTAAGTACAATAATAGATCACCAGAACAATTATAAAACAAATAACAACTTATTTAAGAAAAGTTAATAATGTTTCCTGTAACCCCCTCACGGTAATTATATCCGAACTACGAAATTTAAGTGAAATAGAAACTAATAAGACAATCATTTTTATAATCACTCATCTCCAAGAGATAGGGTGTACAAACTAAACATTTAAAACAGAATTCATCTGTTCTCACATTCACTTCTGAATACAATTACCTGTATAGTTATATCACATAATAAATATCAGAGTGTATAACCAAAATCCCGACAACCCCGGGTTAATTATATATATATAATGGGTTTAAAGGTTTCCCAAAATGGGGATTACATATCCAAAATCTTAATTACATCTCATATACATTTCGTAATCCCAAATCAAAAATAGATAACCAACAATCCACTAAATGTCCCAAGTAATTCTAACTACTCCTGGTTGTCCGCTTCCCCTTTGAGTCACTTGCCCTGTCTGAAATGTTAGTCATTTGGAAAGAGTGAGATTCTAAAGAATCCTAGTAGTAACAAATCATTCATACCACACGTAATCACATAGCATGTAAATAAATCACCACATAACCGCAACTCAAATCACACTCCACCCTCATCCCATTTTACTGCCGGGAAGGCACACCGTCCTAACCCGAACCGTTGTTAGCGACTCAGGGACTGTTGGTATAGCAGTGCATACGAATAGCCTTTCAGCCCACAATTAGGCTTTCGGCCCATAATTAGCCTTTCGGCCTACATAATCACATATATCACACCTTAACCTCATCCCCTTTTACCACCGGGAAGGCACATAGCCCTTATCCGAACCGTTGTTAGTGACTCAGGGACTATTGGTATAGCGGCGCTTTCACAATTTCACTAATCTTGCAACATTTAAATCCATCATAAACCAATGATATAGCACACATACAATGTATCACATAAGGTATAAAGAAAGAGTCACTACCTGAAACTTTCCTGGCTTTCTTTGGCTCCGCAGGGTCACGAGGGCAACATATATCAAATCCTATACCAAATTAGGGACAACCAAGTTGGTTATCATTTAAGACTCTTTAGATGACTATTAGAGGCCTAACATATGCCTAAAGGGTTGGGAGAACTACCCTGAAAATCCCTTTTTTGAAAGGTAAAACAATGATTTTAGACTGGCTTACTCGAGTGAAGATTACCTCACTCGAGTGATGAGACACTCGTGCCTGAGTGAGAATGGCTCTCACTCGCGAGTGTTTGACAGTGAGCAACCATCATGGCCAGAAAGTACTCATCGCACTCAAGCACATAGCTTTGCACTCGGGTGATGACTCCAAACTCACTCGAGTCACCAAAAGTGCAAGACAAGAAGTGAGAACCTGAGAGTACAAGCAACATCAGAGGGACAAGCTTACTCGAGCATACCACCCAATGCTTGGATGAGAGGCCTGCACTCATAAGTGTCAGATCATACTCTTGAGCATTGGCCAATGAGTGACAACCCGAGAGTAACCCTAACTCTGGACTCACACCATCACTCGAGCAATCCATTTCTCACTCGAGTGACCACCAACTTCACTAGCAGTTACAAAAGTGCACTCGAGCTCCACTCATAGAACCCAAGCAAAACTCAAAGCAAAAAAAGGAAAATACACGCAGTACTGGAGCATGATCTTCCCTCACTCAAGTGTTGCTATCAGAATGCCCAGATCGCAGCACATGACAGAAATTTCCCAGATGGTCAAAACTAATCCCAATGGTTTCTAATCTTCTCACAAAGCTCATACTCACTTACTCATGCCTAAGGAACACATTGGTAACTTCCAAAATACCCAAATACTATTCTAACCAGAATAAAACACTTAGGTCTCTATGACACACCCAATGTCCAAATTTCATTCAACTCAATTCAAACTTTCCAAATCAACTCCAACAATTAAATAACTCCACAATAGACTAATTCCAACATCAATTACTATGAGTTTCATTTATTCCAAAATAACCATAAATTAGGGAAAATTTTCTAGAATTTCTTAAACTTATGCAAAACTCATAACATATATATCAAAATGCATCAAATCATTACCTCTTCAACTTGCCAAATCCAGAATCTTGATTCTCAAACTTTCAAAATTCTTCAACACACAAACCACCACCTTTTAAGATTCTGAAACCATCACAATGGAGCTCTCAATGAGATGTACAACATTAGGGAAGAGGATTTGAGCTTAAGAGGATCACAACTCTCCCAAAAATCAAAGCTTCCTCCCCTCTTTCTTGCTTGAGCGCTGGAAATGGAGAGAAGAGAGAGATGATGCAATGTGAGGAAAATGATAATGATGTTTCTTTTCCTTTGCCCATGCCTCCCCATCCAAAAAAGAGAGAAGGGAGAGAAAAAGTGGACTTTTATCCTCTTGTGCCTCATCCAATGGTCCACCAAAGGCCACATGTCAACATCCTACATACTCTTACATGAGCTCACATAGATTCAAAGCATGTGATTTCGACCCATGGTCAATAGATCTCAACCCTTGATCTTAAATACCACACACATTTATACCAAATTCACATCACATTAATCCCAAAAGTGCTTAATTATACGAATTACAATCAATATCAGAGTCATTATCCCTTAATCACAAATTGGGATATTACATTTCCACCCTTGAATATAAGACATAAAGAAGTAAGTGACCCTTCTATTTGGCACCCTCTTAATGGATTCATCCCCTAGAAACCTTGTGTGATTTTGCTTGACATCTTTCTTCATACTATCACCTTAGTGCCTAACATAGTCAAGGTGGATGAACTTGATCTTGTCATGGAAGCTATGAGGGAGGATGTAAGTATGGTACAGGTGTCTAAAATGTTGAAACCAACAAATCCAAATGTAATTAAAGTTCTAAGTAACCAACTATTTAATCAAATTTGAAGAACTACCTAATAAAAAAGTTGACAAAGCTTGTAACTTGACATCTCCCTATTCAGCACCTTAAAAACAAGCTCTTCACTTATAGCATCCTCTTGGTATGCTAGGTCAAAGACCTCTGTCTCAAATTTGATAGTTGGAAATAAGCCTATAGCGAAGACCTTGTCAGCAAATTTCTGGAGGGACTTCCGGGTAGATTGACCAACGTGCTTATTATGTGAGAAAGACTTCTTCCTAAATTTATCATTGGTGGTAAGATGCTTCCTCTTCTTGGACTGAGTGGGCAGCTTGGACTAAGAAGGGGACTTAGAATAAGTAGAGGGCTTGGATTTGGAAGGTAACTTCTTTTGAGCAGTAGACTTCTTGGTCAGCTTGAATACCCTAAGTAGAAGGTGAGGCCATGCAATGAAGCCGCTCATAGCCCTTGCCTCTATATCTACGTCTTTTATGGGCAAGGGGAATGGATAGCTGGGGTCGATATTGGTGTTGATTTGTACTTTAACATTCTTAGGAGGGATAGGCTTGCAATGAAACATGTTATCCTTCAGGCAGTTGAGCATGTGGCTCATTGCAACTGTATGGTGTCCAGGGCTATCGGCAAGAAACTCAACATTCGCCAAGCCCTTAGGAAGATCAAGGCTTGGAAACATACAACTGCCTCTAGTACTTGGATTGCCAGTTTCCCCTTAATGCTTGGTACAATGCTCTTTCAACAACTTTTGTGTGAGAAACAATATTTGTTTCTGTATTATATCACACTGTTTTTGGAGCTTTTCATACTTTTATCCTTGTTATTCTTTGAGGTTGCAGCTGACTATAATTGTAACACCCCATTTTTATTCATAAATATGCCTTATAAATTTTTGTTGCATTCAATGGAATAAAATGGTGAAATTTGATGAAATTAAAATAACAAGAGTACCTTTCGATAAGGTTACATGGAAATTGGGCTAAAACGAGACATGAAGCCAATTTTGGTTTTCCAAAACGCCTATTATTAAAGCCCAAATTTGAGAGATAAAGAGCACAATTCTTGGCCCAATATTAAGGGTGAATTTCGGCCAAGAAGCAAGAAAAAGGAAGAAGCTATAATTAAATGCAAAAATATAAGGGCAAAATGTTAATTTGCCAATAAAGCAAGAAGCTAATAAATTCCTATTTTCATGAGATGAATTTCGGCCAAATAAGGAGAATGAAAGGGAAAATAAATATTTGGAAATAAATATCCAAGTTTGGAGCATTTGTGAGTAAAATAAGTTTGAAAAGTTAAAAAGTAAATATGTAGTAATTAATTATTTGAAGAAGGGAATTATGGAAAATAATAAAAGCTTTAATTATTTCCCTTTTCCTCTTGTGACTTTCATCCAAATGGGAAAATAAGAGGGAAAAATAAATACTTGGTGGATGATGTTGCCATGTGGAATAATCTTAGGCCAAATAAAAAAATGAAGCCCAACAAGCAAAATCACATGGTAAAATTTCATTAAAGTGTATTAAACTTAAGGAGGTGGATTGAAGATATTTTAAAGCCTTCTTATCTCTTTCATTAGGCCATAATTTTGGCCAAGACAAGGAAATAGAGAGAGAAGGAGAGCTTTGAAGAATAAGAGGAAGAGAGCTCAAGAAGCAGAGATCAAGGCAGGTAGGCTTGATTTCAAGTATTCTTGCCTTCTAGCTTATGTAAGACCTTCTCCAACCTCTATATCTTCATGAATATCATGTACAACAAGCAAAAATTCAGGAGAAAGAGGAGGAGAAAGGGATGGCTAGAGAGAGAAAGTTGAGAAATCAAGAGGAGAGAGAAAGAACTTTGATCCTCTTGGTAAATATATATGATGTTGTGGTGGTGGTTGTTGTTATTGGCTTGATTTGTGGTTGGTTTGATTGACTTTGTAAATTTGGGATGATAAAACCCTAAGGGGTTATGTTGCCCAAATTTCTACAAATCATGTTTAATAAGTGTTTTAGAAGTTAAATATGTGATCAGGAGTAAAAAGGAAGGAGTTTAAAGGGTTAAATCAAGAAAACCCAATTTTCCCTTTTTCTTGTAAAGTTTTGGCCAAACCTAGTTTAGGGGGAAGAAGCTGGAATTTCATCAATTTGATGGTTACATTGTGTTTAGAAGGGAAAAATGAGTAGGGTTCATGTTAAGTGTAAAGTTTGAAAAGCCTTAGAATGTGAAATGACAAAAGTTGCCCTAAAACCCTAAATAGGGGGCTGCCAAATGTAAAATTGCCTTTTGGTAGTGAATTTGGTATTTCTGAGGTCAAAAATGGATTCTAGGTGTGAAATTGTATAGGATTAGCTAGCCTAGACCAAACTTTTTGGAAAAGTATAGTTTGACGGGATACAAAGGGACTTGGATCGGGTCACTAGGGGTATTTTGGTCATTTTATAGTTTTAAGCTAAGATAATCAACAGATTAAGTTTGGAAGAGTCTATGAATGAGTAATAACTCATTTCTTTATAAATTTGGAATTTTAGGACCAGACAATTTACCTGCACCAGGATAAGGTTAGAGCCAGGAAAAGGGATTAAGGCTGTAACTCTATTTTTCACAAACTATTTGGTTATTTATATGCCTTATGTATGTCATCTTCTGTGATATGTATAATGCACTCTCTAGCTGGGGCGAGAAAAGCACAAATACCTTTTGGGGGAAAAAGTACAAGTACCTCAACTGTCCCAAAAGGAGATCCAGTTATGAGATACAACACAAGAGGGTACATTGCCTAGTCGGTGGTCCTGGGCCCAGCTGAGGTACGAACAAGTAGGGGTTATAACCATAGTTGGCCCTGAATACATGTGCATATTCTAATGATTATGAGTTTTAGAATGTGTTTATTCTGTTTCATTATATGGTACTTAGCATATTTAATTATCACATTTTATATGACTGATTGCATGTTACTATTAAGATTCATTCGAATCTCACCCTTTCCACTATTTAAAAATATTCCAGCAGAAGCTAGCGGCTCGAAGGGCAAAACGGTAAATACCGGCATTTAAGGATCTCGGAGCACGAAAGCGTAGCCATTGCTTATCCTTAGTTTTATTTTGTTAGTTTGGAGGATTGTATATATGTTTCAACCTTATGGGGATTTCCTGTATTATAAACAAGTATTTCTTATCAGTATATTTGTGCTATTTTTGTATGCCTATGGAGCTATGTTGTTATCGCTCTGGAAAAAATTGAAATGTCAAGGGGTTTGACATTTTTGTTATCAGAGCTAAAAGCGGTTCTAGCATTATCAGAATAGTATAATGATATGGTCTTATTTATAGGATTACAGGAACGATGTGTGGAAGGCGACAACAGCGAGATAGGTCACCATTGTCAGTGAACTAGGTTTCCCCGGGTCAGTGGATTCTCGAAAGGCCACATTTTGTATAGACGAGGACACCCAAGAAGCAGGTTCGAGTCAGACCGGTATATGAGCCACAGCCGAGACCTAAGCCAGTACCTAGAGCATTGGTGGTAGATTCCGAGCAGCTACTCTCCAATGGATCAGAGTCTAATTTCTATATTGCTATTCTCTCCAAAGCCTGACTAGTATTGTGAGATATGATCTGTGGCTAGATAAGGGCTTATGGGAGTATGTCAAAGACTTATATTTGTGTGTCTTTCAGAAGCACAGCACCCCTATAGACTAGTATGCAGCATATCTAGATGTGGTAGATTCGTTGTACTAGGATCAGGTCAGGCAGTACTTAGATTTTCTAGATCACGTATGGATCCATACAGTACTATACTTCTTTCTGGATACAACATTTTAGACCCAGAAGAAGAATGATGTTATTGAGAGGGGTCCCAAAGACCATTTTGTGGAGTTTATGGGTCACATGAATGTATACATGCAATTGTACATGTACACCAGCTGATTGAGAATCTATACTTAGTGTTTTAGTTACCGGAGGTAGCCGGTATGATTTTTGAGACCAAGGCAATCATAGGGTACCGGTAGTCAGAAGTAAATAAAGCTTATATCTGTATTTTGGACGGGGTATAAGAAAGTTAAGCATGCTCAACTCAAAGAAATCACGGGATGGGTGACCCCTTGGAAGTCATATGTATAGTTATGACATAGTATGTAAAAGAGGACAAAGTCATATTATACAGTAGTTTATTAGCTATATGGTGTTAAAGCTTTCCTTAACTGTTGTAAATATCTATTGTATGATATATATGACATGCATGTGTACCTAACATTTTGAGAAATGACAAAAATGCACTTGTGTTCATATGACAATTATTTCTTCTCTATTTTCATATAGTGATGTACAAAGATGGTACAAACACACTGTAGACCACAAGGGGAACATAATAACCAAAATCAGGAACCTAGGCTTGTCCCAATGCAACAGATATAGGCATGTTAACATAGCAACATGCCATAATAAACGATATCAAGGAGGAGCTGCGAGAAGTGTAACAAAGATAGGACCGTTTACAAGACCTGGTGAGGGGAGATGGTGAACCAAATTCACTGGAGGAATCTCAACCAGAGCTTTCACTTATGGCTAATCCTGAGGCTGATATTCTACAGACTTAGGTAAGAAGGTTTAGTAAACAGCAGCCTCCTGTATTTAGAGGGAAATTTGATCCTCAGCAGGCCAAAGACTGGCTCTCTCGATTGGAGAAAATTTTCAAAATCTTGGCATGCCCTGATGACATCAAGGTCCAGTTCGTAATTTATAAGCTGGAGGGTGATGCTGACATATAGTGGAAGAACACTGAGATGATTTAAGAAGAGGAATATTCTAGTAACGTGGGAATTATTCCAAGAGAAATTTAACGAGAAATACTTTTCCCGTTCAGTCAAGCTTAAGAAAGAAAAAGAATTTCTCATCATATGACCTCAGATTTGGCATACATATAACATACAAATAATTACATAATTTATGAGAGATAGAGTTACTACCTGAAACTGCCCTTTCCTTGCTTGTTTATCTGTCCAATATTGTTTGTTTGGCTCAGGCTATTGATATATCCTAAAATTCTAAATTTATAATAAATGAGTTATTACTTATTCTAAACTCATATTGTTGGTCATTTTGACTCAAAATCATATATTGACCAAAATGCCCTTGGGGACCCGGTCAAAGCTTCTTTCTTTATACTTGGTCCAATTGTACTTTATCAAAAATTATGACCCATGCTATTCCTATACAATTTCACATGTAGAATCTATTTTTGATCTCAGATTTGTCAAATTTATGCTCAAATTAGAGAATTATCCTTAGCAGCCACTATGTTAGGGTTTTAGGGGGAAATTGTCATTTCACACTATAAAGCCTTCACACTTCATATTTTACATGCTCCCTACACAATTTTTCATTCTAAACATAATAGAATCATCAAATTAACCAAATTCTATCTCTAACCATATCAGACACAGCTGGATGAAAATCCTGATGAAATTGGAAAAAATGGGATTTCATGAATTCATTCCACTAAACACCTTTTTATTTATAATAACTTGTTTAACTATTTAAACACCTCTTAGACATAGTTAATAAAAAATTGCGCAGCACCTCCCCTTAAGGCTAGTCATCCCAAATCACAAAATCAAACCAATACAAAGCCACAAATCATCCACAACAACAATAATCACCTTGAATCCAATAAGAAAATCAAGGTTTATGGCTTTACCTCTTGTTTCTCTCTCTAAGACTTCAAAACCTTCCCCTTCTTTCCTTCTTTCTCTTGATTTTGTGCTTGCTACATGTGTGTCCAAGGAAGACATAAGGATTAAAGGTAGTTTCCAAGAATTTAAAGGACATAAACAAGTGAAATTGCTTGGAGACCTACCTCGCACTTGCTCCTTCCCTCTTGTTCTCTATATTTTCCAAGACACTCTTTCTCTCTCTCGCTTTCTAATGTTAGAAATAAATGAGGCCTCTTGAAAGGGATACTGATGTCTTAAAATATCCCAATTCCACCTCCTTACAATATTAATATTTTAATTGCTATTAATCACATGTCTAACTTTTGACGTTTCTCCTCATGTTTATTTGGCCACTGTAATGCCCCAAATTCTGATTAAGAGCTAATGACAATTATTATGGAAAATTGTGAATTTAAATTGGAATTATTAAATGTTTTGTGGCAATTTTTAATTAATATGCCATATGTGGTGGAAAATTGGAGAAATGGAATTATTAGCCATAAGTTGGTTATTAATAAGGAAATTAATTACTAGCTAAGAGAAAAATGAGAAGTGTGATTAAATGGCTAAAGGAATGATTAGACTGGCTAATTGGTGACTTATTTTAGGTAAACCAATGAAATGGTGACATGTGGCAAGATTGTATGTGAGGAGAGAAAAGATGAGAAAGTCAAATGGGGGAGTATTTTAATATTTCTCTCTCCTCTCTTCCCTCATTTTTGTTGGGCATGGAGGGAGTAGTATCATCATCATTTTTTTCATCTCTCACACTCCATCTCTCCTTCTCTCTTTCTCTCTCTTGCGTCATTGGAGACCAAAGAAGGAAGAAGAAAAGCTTGTGATTTGGGTAGGTAAATGACCTCTATTGCTCAAACTCACTTCATTAATGTAGATCCTTGGAGTGAGAGCTTCAATTTGATGGTTGTAGTTTCTCCATTGGTGGTGATTTGAGGAATCACGAAAATCTGGTAGTTGGAGAATCAAGAAGTGTCTTTGGAAAATTGAAGAGGTGAGTGAAACAAGCCTTTCCATCTATGTTTCATGTCATTTGGTGAAGTTTGGAATTTTTGGTATTTATGGCCTTGAATTTGAATGAGTGTCATTGGGTATTTGGTACGCTGAAATTGGTATCTTGAGAGGTATTTTTTATAGATAGAATTGATTGGTGGTTAAATTGTGAAGTTTGGATGATTTTGAAATTTTGATGTTTGTGTTGCCCAAAACCAAAGCATGATAATGGAGTAGGATTTTGGTAATTCTCATTATTCCATTGAATTCATTGAGTGTTTTTGTGTAGGAGTAGCTTTGGTTGAGGTTTTGGGTCTATTGGAAACTCTTGGGAAGCTTTTGGAAAGTGCTGTCAAGTTTTCTGTATTTTATGGTTTTTGATGCATATCACTCGAGTGATATGGGGCTTACTCGAGTGCAGGATGAACATCACTCCAGTGAGGATGAGTTCACTCGAGTGCAATAGTGTAATTTCCTTTTCTACTTCAGTTTTTGTGTTGCACTTCAGTGTGTAGAGGCAAGAGTGTTGCCTCACTTGCAAGTGTTGTGGGTTCTTACTCGAGTGAGCCTCTTCTCACTCGAGTGCGGGTGTATTTGACACCATGAACTCTCGTCTCGGGTTGTCACTCGCGGCCAAGATTGAAGAGTGCGCTTTAACACTTGTGAGTGTTAAGCTGTCACTCGAGTGCTGGAGTTTCCACTGAGTGCTTCTTTTCTCTAAAAGTTTATTATACTCTCGGGCAAACACTTTCTTTCCTCACTTTCTAGTACTTGAGTATAGACCGTACCATCACTCGAGTGAGGCCATCTTCACTAGAGTGCAATAATGAAAAATCAATTTTTGTGCTTCCAAAAGGGAATCTTTGGGATAGTTCTTCCAACCCTTTAGGAGTTTTGTTAGGGATATTTAATGACTCTAAAAGAGCAATAATGATAACCAAATTAAGTGTTAAGAAGTAATTGAGTATTGGATAGAGAATAACACTTCATTACTCATTATGAATTATAGGATACGACATTTGCCCTACTTGGGAAGGACTAGTGCCAGAGCGTGCACGGAAGGAAAGAACATGTAGTGACTTTTCCCTCATGTTGTGTATGATGTCTGGTATGCATGATTGATCATTGTGTTTGTGAAATGTGAATGAAAATGTGTCATGGTCCATTGCAGTGCTAGCACCTCAACGAGAGTCGTCGTAGGGGGTTGATGCTTATCACACCTACCCCAGCCGTTGAACTGCCGTTGTAATAGACATGGATCTTTGAGAAATTGCTTTGTGAATCCGGCCAGTATGGTTGCGTATTGTAAAATGCTTTATATGAATCCCAGTTATGGTGAAATATATTGTTGTGAACTGTGTTGTGGTGCAATATAGCGGAGCACTTCAGCGTGAGCAAACATAAGGGTGACACGAGTCATACCTACCTTTGTCACAGTAACTGTCATTGTAGTTGCTATGTATGGGTGATGATTGCTTTCATGCCTTATTATTATGCATATTATGAGTGATTTGTTACTACAGGGATTCTTTAGAATCTCACTTTCCCAAAACAACTTTTAGACAGGGCCAAAGGATCAAAAGGAAAGCGGGTGACGAAGAGCAGGTAGAGCTCCGAATAGGAGTTTCATTTTGGGAATATTTGGTTATCATAGTTGTAATTTTTGAATATATTCTTGGGATATGAATGTATATATAGTTGTGGTATAGTTGTTGTAATCCTTAAGAAAAAGGGAAAGAGATTATGGCATTTATGCCTTATGTAAACCCTTTTATCAATTAATGGAACTTGAATGTGTCTGGAGTTTATGTTGTACTCTGATATGTATAAATGGAATCAACATGTACAGGCCAATTGTGTATTTGTAATGTGAATATGAGACCTATGTGAACATGTTTTAGAAAAGTTTTATAAACTCTGATTTTGGGAAGTTCAATTTTGTTTAAGTCTCCCAAATCATCTAAGGTCTTTAATCTCACTTAATTACTTGATTATAAACTTAATCTTGGCTTATGGTTGGAAGGGGGTTACATTTGTGGTATCAGAGCTGTAGTGCCTGGCAAGGTGAGGATTTGCTAGGATAGAAACCATGGTTGCTGGTCTAAGAGATAGATATTGATCTATAAGTGTTTGTTATGTATGCACATGAGTATTATGGTTGCTTGTTGATACATAACTTTAAGGACTATGTGCATGCATTTGCTATGAAACTAATGTGGTAAATCATTTGTAGAGAGTTAAAGGACAACATGGTTCGCCCTAAAGTCAGGCAAGGTAGAGGAATTGAATGACAACCCTCCTGACCCAATGCGGGAGATGATGGATCTCATAAGGGAACAAAGAGATATGATTGCTGAGCTGAGAGCGGAGTTCAGAGAATGGGATTTTGACTGGTCCTCATCACATGACTAATGAGATTTTGAATGGTCAGCAATATGGATAGTAACTTAACTCATAATTCTAGTAGGCAGAAATAAGGCAATTTTGTTGGATTGATAGGAGGCAACTTGGGAATTATGATATGTGGTGATATGGAATTTGTGATATAGAAATCATGATATGGAATTTATGACATTCAATTTGTGATATAAAATTTGTTATATGTAATATGTGATATGGAATTTTGCAAATTATATATACCTAATACTTTGTGATATAAATTGTTCCACTTACACCTCACGAGCACATATTAGCATATGTAATGAGTTGGATAGCTGGTTATTGAAACTTTTGTCTCACCCGTTGATTTAACATTTTTCAGGTAATAATTATCGTGCAGGGCCTAATCGGGCCTGCCTGTTTTCCCGGCTCTATTCGTGCTAACTGTAATGACCCAATTTGGGGATTAAGGGCTAATTGTGCCAGAAGTGATGTAATTAATGTGAATTCAATGTAAATGTGTTTTAATCAATACCTAAGCCCTATACTTATGCTTAAGTGTGGATTAATGTTTAAATGGGTTGGAATATAAGGGAGGGCGTATAGTGATGTTAATGGAATGAAATGAATTAGTTTGGAAGCGATTTGAGAAGAATTGCCATAATCAGATGCAAAAGGGTAAATCGGAAAGTTACCGATCGATTGGTTAGTTACCGAAGAGGAAACTCATAGGTAACTTGAGATCAATGGTTAGGATTCATGAGTATGAGAAGAGGTGTGTGTATGCATGTGTTATGTGAGGTTATGGATGAGAGAACAAGATCTTGACACTTGGCACTATATGGACCGTTAGATCAAGTCAAAGTGTCAAAATATGTTTTTCTTTTCCCTCTCTCATTTAGGACGTTGGGCAAGCTAAAGTAGGTAGAAATTTCAAATCATCATCTTTATCTCATCTTATTTCTCCTATCCTCCATTTTCGTTCAACTAGAGAAGGAAAGAGAAAGAGAAAAACCTAAGGGTAGTGCTCCAAATGACTATGAATGCTCTAATACTCTTTATTAACATTGTTCTAGATGTTGAGAGCATTATTCCTATGATTTCAGATTTTTGATTTGTGGTGATTAGAAGCTTGAGAAAATTTTGGAAGTGGTGGAAATCAACAATTAGTCTTGGGAAGAAGTTAAGGTAAGCCTTTAGAACCTTTTGACATATTTATTATGGTCATTGGTTTAGCTTTGAGGATTTTGGATTTTTGCCCTGATTTTGGCTTAATTTCGAAATGTGTGAATTGGTTAGTGTTTAGTGTGAAATTGGTGTCATAGTGTGTCTTTGAGCATTTGAAATTGATTTGGAATGTTGGTTTGGATTGGTTTGCAATATGGTGGTTTGATTGAGTTCTTGGGAAGACATGTGGTGGTCATTGTGTAACATGTGTCAACGGAGGTCGAATTGGGTTGTTTTGATGATTTCAATGGATTCCTTGTGGGAATGGTATTTGATATGAATTTGGGAATTATTGGAAGCATTGGTGCAAAACTAAAATGTTGTTCATTGAAAGTCTATTCTAGCAATCTTTTTACATTGGCATTTTGAATAACCTAATAATGTCAAAAAATTCTGAAAATTTCCAGTCTTAAAGATCACATTCCAAGCTTCCAAATGGATATATAATTTGTGTCATTTCATTTTGTGAGCTGGGAGTTCTGGTTGCCTAAAGTTTGATGTCGAAACTAGACTAAATTCTGGAGCAGATTGGAATTTTTTGTAAATCTTGATTTGTGTGATGATTTTTGGTAATGAGCCATATTTTTCCTATGAAGAGGACTTAAAAATATTTCATTTGGCTTTGGGATCACCTCATTTCAATTTTTCTAGAATTAATTATGATTTTTCGAAGTTGCCTTGGCTGCAGTAGAAAATCTTGGCTGCAAAGCAAAAGTTTCTATGCGCGTTTTGGCCGTAGCCAGAAATTCTTGGCTACAGCCAAAAACCTTCTGTCGGTGTTTTGGCTACAGCCAGAGGATTCTTGGCTGCGGCCAACCACCATTTTTAGCATTTTGAGATTTTGAAAAGTGTTTTCCAACCTAGTACTTCTCAATTCCTCTAGGTTTTCATTGAGCCTATTATAGTCACTTAAAGAACTTAGGTGGTAACCTATTTTAAGTGTTTAAAAGTGAGAATTGGGAGTACAGAATTAATCCTCCAACTTGATTTTGGTGTTTAGAATTTGACATTTGCTATCCTCATGAGCCAACGGTGCCAAAGGACGTCAGGAAAGAACAAAGTAGTGACTCCTCTCTTATACTTGTATAAATGTGTTGTATGTATGTTTGTCATGCATTGTGAATACTTTGTGATACATTGTGATGCTTTGAGACCGCAGCGAAAGCTAACGCATAGTGATACTTTGTGAATACTTTGTGAATACATAGAGATCGCAGCGGAAGCTGACGCATAGTAGTTGCAGCCATGAGTGCTGTCGCATGTGGTGTGAGCCATGAAACATTGTGATGCTGCTGAACATGATCATATATGCTATGTGTTTATGCACTGTGTGAGTGATTTGTTAATACTTGGATTCTTTTGAATCTCATTCTTTTCTATGACTAACCTAAAGTGGTTAGGGCCTTCAGGGATATTTTGGTTTTGATAGTTAGCTATCAATCTGGGTTTGGGGTTACTGTAAATTATTTTTGGGATGTATATAATATTTTGATTATGGTATGTAATCACCTAGTTGGGAGTTATAAACCTGACAGTTAGTATATACATGACTTGGGGGTTGCCAGGATTTTTGTCTCACACTCTGATATGTATAAATGTGATTTAACTGCATAGGTAATTATATGCGATACATACAATTGAGACCAAAACAAGGAAAGAATTTTGAAAGTTTTGTTAAAAACCCTTCCGCAAGATGGGATTGGAAATGACTTTTGATGATTATTGGTCTTTATTTCATTTAAAATTCTGAATTTCAAATTATAATTACATGTTTAAAGGAAGGGGGTTACACTAATTGGTTAGTTGGGGAAGGCTCCAGAGGCTTGATTTATGTGATAATCTCTGTAAAGCCTCCCCCTTTTTATGTAAGTGATGAATTGTTATGTATTGCCACTGTAGGGCTTTATGTTGCATACTTTAATGTGATACTATGTGTTGAATTATAATGTTTTCTATCATGGATAAGTAACTCAAGTGGATATTTGAGAAAATTGTTGTTTAATTATTTTAATAATTGAGTTTGATGTTGGGCTCATAATCAAATGATTATATTCTGGACTTTGAGAATTCCAAGACCCAAGTGTATTGATTAATCATGGTTTAGTTTGTGAACTGATGAAAAGAGTTTTATCATCATGCGAGATGTTTGACGTTCGACTGATGGATAGTTGACTTTTGACATTTTATAAATGTTTGAGAAAGAATATTATTACAAAAAAATTAGTTTATCTTTAGACTTATAGTTGAATATTATATTCTAAGCTTCAACATGCTCAAGGCCTAAATGTTATTGGGAATGACTTTATAAATGTGTTGATTTTGAAATGGTTTTAGTGTGTAATTCACTTGGAAAGGTTTTGTTATCTATGATAACTTTTCAAATGATTAGTTTATTCTTTTCTATCATGGATAAATCTCTGCAGTGATGTTAATCCTTTCAAACAATGATAGATATTTTTGAATGAGTTAGCTTGATTCTTTTCAATCATGGTTAATTTTAGTTTGAAAAAGAAACTTTTATTATTAGTGTTTGATGTTTGGAAAGTTGAGAAACCTTCGGGTTTAAGTTTTCTCTCTCACACCATAGTATTGTTTATTATCCAAAGATTTGATTAAGTGTTTGGATAATTGAGTTTTAAGGAAAGAATTTCATAGGTGGAGGAGGAGGGTAAGGATGATGAGGAGGAGGAGGAGGAGGGTGAGCATGTGGAGGAGAAGGAGGACGAATAGAAAGAGCTCTCTAGCGTCTGTCCATGATGAGAGAGAGAAGGACAAGGTTATGAAAATATGTTTTTTAGAAAAGTATTAAGAACAAAAGGAATATGTCAGTATAAATAGAATTGATTTTAACTTATGAGAACTAGTACTTGGTATTGAATCGAACAAGGTTTTGAAAAGGTGATTTTTAGATTTGTTCCTTACGTGATAGTTGTTTATTATGAAATGCCCTTTTTGTCGTTCATACTTTACCGTCAATAAATATAATCGTTATATTTGTGTTTTCGCTAATATAAGGTTAGAAGATGAATCATTTGTGAGTGTTAAATGATGGTTGTGTATTAAAAACCATCATTTTTGTTACTACATAAATTATGGTTATTAACTACAACATGATAGTGTGCATGAATAACTGTTACTTTCAAACATTATATATATTTGCACAACCTTCGTCTTAACATACATGACATTTAATCACTGTGACCGTTATATATTAAGTTTTATATATGCTTGAATTTGTAGTAGTGAAATTTGTAGATATTATGTATTGACATTCATTAAAGAACCAGAAGATTCTTTATAGCCAACATAATATTATGTGATGCTTGTTCTTAAAGAAAATTGACATGAGAATATCACCAATTGTGATTTTGGATGGATCTCTAAATTTCTGAAAATATATCCAACTCATATATATATATGGTCTCATTCGAATAACATGTAAACTATACAAGTATTCAACATATTTGATAGATGTGTCTATGAGATGGTTACATGTGTGATTAGTTTGCAACTAGAAGTTTGCAAGGTTATTGGAATAAATTATTATGTTGATCTTAATTTCCAAACTGTATTGTCCTAAAAATTCCCATTGAAAATGCTAGTACATTTATATCTTAGGCTTTATATGATTATCATATATTTATTAGAAGAATAGTTTGAAAGCTTGCTTACTAAAATGATATAGCAAAATTATTTATCAAAGCCTCCATATATAGTGTTGGGATTATTGATTTTACATATTGCAGTACATAAATGCATCAAGCCAACAAAGTATTATAATTCTCACATAATTGGCTTTTGGTTTGGAGCCAGCCATTTTCCATCTTAAAATTTTGAATATGTAAATCTATTTTTACTATTTCACTATAGTATTGCACATAGATGGATATTTAAATAAAGTTGGGATAAATGTTGGGTAAGAACCCCCTTCCTCTTGTTTGTCTCTAAATAAAATAAAATGATGTTTATAAATGAAACAAATGGATTTAGGAGACTTATACTACATGATTAATTGATTCACATTCGACAAAGTTTTCTCAAATATGAGGGAGGAAATGAGTAGCTAGAAAAGAGAGTACATTAAATGCATAAAATGTAGTTCCTTAAATATAATAGTATAAACCAGAAGTTCATCAAATATTGCATTCTTAATATATTACAATATTTTCCAGATGTAGCCCCTAACCTAAATGAGAATTCTTATATCTCATGTTCTAGCTGAAAAATGTTCCAATAAGTATAAATGAAAAATGTCATATGCCTAAAATATGAGAAAGTGATCGATTCTAAAAGAAAAGAAAAGGGAGCAAATAATAAAGATGATCATATTAAGAATGCAAGAATTGAGACATAACTATTTGTAAGGCTCTAGAAGATGTTGAGGTATCTGAAAGAAGTAAAGAGATATCAATTAGTTATTTCATAAAAGAAAAAGGAACCAAAAATTAAAAAGTGTGTGTTTGGAATAGTGGTGGCAAAAGTGACTTTTTTGCATTGTAACTTTTATAAACGCAAGATTGGATAATAGTTAGATTGTGAAATATAATTTATGTTTGGATTGATGGTAGCATATTTGTTCACCAAGTTACTTCCAGTGACAATATTTGGAAAGACTGTTCATGATATTGGACTTCGCATATTCAAAGGTTATCAACTCACGTTGCAAGAGGGAAAGCTAATACACTCTATACTCTCTTTCCCTTATATATGGTTTTATTCCATTAGGTTTTTCTAGCAAGGTTTTTAATGAGGCAATACTGGATAGTGTATCAAATAATGATGTACTATTTTTCTTCTGCTAGGTTTTTATCCCACTGGGTTTTTTCCTAGTTGAAGTTTTTCAATATAGCGAATAAATAAAAATGCAAGAAAATTAGAAATCATACAAATATAAAGTTTTTATTAAATAATGTTACATAATTAATTGGCCTTGAACTAAAAAAGAGATTCACGAACAAAGACCATTGAACAATAAACACAACTTTCCACCTCCAATAGAAATCAAATTGACCACTAGAGCATAATTTGAAAATTTATCAAGTAATTCTCACCAATTAGATTTCTCATAGACCTTAATCAAAGTACTATAAATAAAATTTACCATTATGGTCCTTATTATACGTTTATTTTAACTAATTCTCTTACATCTTTCTCTATTTCCATGAAAATTAAGTAAGGGTAAAAATGGAAAACAATGATTACTAACTTTTAAGTGAATTTATATTTAGGACAAACAATTTCATTTATTAGGATTTATAATAAGGACCTGAATAAAATTTCAATTTAAAAAAGTGGGACTCAACATCTTTCTTTCCTGAGCTGCTTTTCTCTCTCCATGGTGGACAAGACAAAAGCAAGAAAGTTTGGCTTATGGTTTTAAATGCTCTTCTTTTTTTTTTTTTTCAATTGCCCAATTGAAAAAAAAAAGGCTATCTCAAACATTTGAAAAAAACAGGCTAAAGCACTCGATATAAATTTTGCCTCCTCTATCGTGCTTTTGGGGGCTCTAAAAGCCATCCCAAACACACCAATGCTGGCAACACTTTTGATGGTAATATCATATGATCAAATGAGGACTTTCTATACAAAAGAATGTCATGAGATATAAATATAAATATATTTGGTCAATAGAAAAGAAAAGGTGTGAAATACACTATGATAACATGAATTTGAGTAGCCCGAGCACCTAAAATGCAATGTCAGTATCACATAAATCGGTATTTTCACAAAATTTCAATGTTGATAGACATTATCTTTTGGTGGATTAAGTTTTCTTGACTTCCTAATTTGGAAGCTTGATAATATATGAAATTTTGATATGCGTATAGAGAATATGATGATAATCTATGACTTAGTATATTGTGAATTATATGTTAATCCTAGAAGGATTTAAAATGTTAGGAGTTTACATATCTGAAAAATTGTTATACTTATAATATCCTTGAAGGATCAAATACATGCATAAATTTAGATTTAAACCTATGAAAGTTCTGAAAGATTTAAGTTGCAAGAAGCATATGGTTAAAATATATGAAACTCCTTTGAAGGATCCAAGTTGCAGGAAGCAAATAGTTTAATCAAGATCTTTATATGGTTCGAAGCAACTAGGGCATATGTGGTATTACCGACTCGATAAATATTTTTTGAAAGAATGATATAAAATATCCATTATGCCCATGTACTTTTACGGAAAGTCTAAAAGTGAGTTTACTATAATTGAAGTTTATGTTGCATATTTTAAATATCTTTGGAACTCTTGAAGAGTTTGTAAAACCCGTGAATTGCTTGACCTGCTGAAGAGCTTGCAAAAGGTTTGAATGACTTAAAGAAAGCATTTGAAATAAAAGATTTGATAAGAATAAAGTGTTTCTATATGGATAAATGTTTGATCCAAAAGTACCATGTCTTTAGACCTCAAGAAGGTGATGAAGAAATATTTTGTCTAAAAGTATCACATCTTAGTGTAATTAGAGCACTAATGTGTACAAGTCACATATGACTTGATATATTATTTGCTCATTAGCAGGATATAATTATTCACCAACATGAAGACATTGCAATGGACCACAACAACATAAGAGAGTGAAATTAGTATCCAACAAATTCATTTTGATGAAATCTAGCAAATTTGTTCACCAAGTTACTTTCAACGACAATATTTGGAAAAGATTGTTCATGATATTGGACTTTCCATATTCAAAGGTTATCGACTCGCGTTGCCAAGAGGGGGAGCTGATACGCTATGTACTCTTTTTCCTTTATCTATGATTTTATCTCACTGGATTTTTCTAGGAAGGTTTTTAACTAGATAGCACTGCATAGCCTATCAACGAATGATGTACTATTTTTCTTCCGCTAGATTTTTGTCTCACTGAGTTTTTTCCTAGTTGAAATTTTTCAATGAGATACATTCATATATAATGGAAATCCAAGGAGGTGTGTTATAGATATAATATTTGTGTGGATGTCGATATCTCCCCATTATTTTACATAATCTCCCATTATCTCTCTCTGTTATCCTCTGTTATCATTAGATATGTAGATATTGATATATTTGATTGAGATTGTAAAGTAGTGCTTATAAATATAGTGCATGTACCATGTATTTGGTACACCTTGAATAGGACACAAGAATTATTCTCTCTTGTTCTCATATTTTTTCTTTCTATTATTGTTTTTCCCTATTATTTATAATAATATTGATGAATCATAGATGTATAAATAACAATGTTATAAAAAATCAAGCCATTCCACTATTTCGATTAGACCCTCTAATTTAGGTTTTTCTTAAAAAAAAAAAAAAAAAAAAATAGACCCTCTAGTCTCTTGTACGGCTAGCCGGCCAGGATTATCGTAATGTAGTGATGCACATAGCCCCCAGAATAAAACCCTCCCTCGAAGGCAAGAATTTGTTTTTTTTTTTTAAAAAAAGAAACCTCTCTCTCCTCCCCAACGCTGCGGATTTACGGCATAACAATTCGGTTCCGGCATTGTCAAATTAAGAGTATCCTCCTGTCTCTCTCTACCCTCAAATGGGTTTCAACTAGTATTTTATTTGCTTCTCTCAAGCCTCCAAAAGATTCAGAATATGTCGAACCCCGTTGAGAGATACCAAAATCTACGCCTGAAAGAGTTTCTTCCCAAAATTGACAGATACCCAAGTGCCTGCAAAGAGCTAAGCTCAATTCTCAGGGACGCCTACGATAAGCTACCCAAAATTTTGCAGGCTCTCATCTTCCAAGACATCCTTGCAGCCTTCCGTCTTCTCCCAGAGTAAGCCTTTCATCGCCGATCCCCCTTTTTGGGCCAACTTTTTTCCGATTATTTTGTTCGAGCTTTGTCTCTGTTTCAACGAAGCAGTGGTTTGAACTCGGGTTGTTATGGTCTAGTGCCAAACATCCTAGCCATCAAGTATCAATTCTATCCGGTTCGAGATTTGTCTACTTTGGAACCCTGATCTCATATTTATTGTTGCTAGTTGCTAATGCTATCAGGGTTAATAATACAGTGAACGAATTTGAATGATATATATATATATATATATATATATATATATAAACGCAGTTCTAACATAACAATATCGATATCTATTTTATTGAAGGCCTTAGCCCTGTGTGGAAACCAAAACTAAAGAGGGGAGGGCACCTTTAAGTTCGTGTTCCAATTTTTAGTTTCCATCTATTTATGAAACAGTTCAAAATTGGCTTATCTGAAATCATATGTTTTGGTCGTCATCAAGGTATTATGTGCATGGAAGGACTAATGTCAGTGATTTTCATTAGACGCTGCCTTGCACTTTAAATTAGACCACTTTAGATTTTGTTTCGATGGTGAGTGAGCATAGTTCTCGTTTGTAACCTTTATCTTTTTTCCAATGTGATTAGAGGCGATAATTTAATGAATAAAATTTAATTACAGATACCTGTGAACATAATCAACTGTTAGATGTTCTACTTCAGGATAATGTGTGTTTATTGGTGGCAACTTAATTTCATGAAAAAGCATGATCCTATATGCGCCAGCTTGAGGGGAGGTGTTGAGAACAAGTTCTGATTTACGAGTATTATGTCTTGTATATGATATGATTAGGATGACTAGACAGAGTAGGTAGATAAGGATTTGTATTTATTTGTATTCATTATTAGTTATTAATTACTTGGCTTGTGCATGTGAATATAGATAAGACAGACTAGCAGATCAGTGTACCCTAATTACTTTTCCCAAATCTCTCTTTTTTCTTGTGATTTATGAATATTAATTAACAATTAATATATGAGAGATAAAACCAACCAGTATAATTCATAGCTTTAGGAATGGTTGGTTAGCAGCCTGAGGCTACTTTCAGTCATCTGCTATGTGATTTCTAGTTGATCATCCAAATGAATCTGTCAAATGAGCCTCTTTGGCTTATGATTTATTTATTCTTAAATGCTGTCTAATTGTAGAATCCAGACCCAGTGTGCTGTTTCATCGGCCCATCTACTTGTACAAAGTGTAGAAGTTGCATTGCCAAAGCAAAAGAGGAATGTGGCTGTCAAAGAGTATAAGCAAGCAATTGTTGCTCATAAGAGACGTTGTAAAGCTCAACAAGAAGGAGAAGGTAATATATATTTGGTTGATTCTACATAATTGCATTGTTTAACCACGAATGCATGTAAATCTAAAATAAGTTTTTGTCAGGTTCTACCGAACTGCCACTTGATATTTTAATGCACATCTTCAGCCTTTTAGATATCAAATCTTTAGTCTATGTGGGACTAGTTTGCCGGTAAGAGCACTTCCTTTATGTTAATGGTATACCATGATGCAGAATTGGAGTGTAAAAATCTAGAGATATTTGCCTATCTTGTCTGGGTCATGTCATTTATTCACCGAAGAGAACTAGGTACAAAATGAAAGGTGCATAAAGTTTAATGCAAGCAAATAATAAAAAGTGAAAAGTAAGGAACAAATATATCTAAACAATTTGAAATAATTGAAAGTGCTGGAGTGGGCTTCCTCTCTTGGACCCAATAAAAAATAACCCTAGATTCCTTGCTCTAGTAGATTTGCCTCTTTTTTTTATATGATCTGATCATTTCTGTATGATTTTTGGATTATTTATTTTTTATATTTTTCTCTTTTGGTGAGATTGTATGCGATCTCACATTCTTTCTCTATTACTCTATATGTACTTTGTTTTCCCTGTTGGGTGAAGTAGCAACAGGCTTCAAAAGAGGATTTGCGCATACCAACTGGCTTCTCACTTCTAGCTCCAACAAGTCTTCTGATTCCTCATCCTCGTACTCCACTTGTATCAAAACAAATTAACTTTATGACTTTGCACAACACCAACAAGCATTAATATTATAATTATAAATATAGATTGTGCTATAAGAGAAATAAAGAGAAGAAAAGAGATAGAAGAAGAAATTAAACTGGTACCTAAACCAGCATCTGTTAACATCATAGTTGACAATGGTTCCTAAGTAACCAACCCCAGCACTTGCCTCCTCATGCTCTCACTCATTGGTCGAACGGTCTATAAGACGTGTGCTAGGGTTGGTTACTTAGGAACCATTGTCGACTTTCATGTGGTACCAATTTAATTTCTTCTTCAATTTTGTTTGTTTCCTTTATTTCTCTTATAGCACATTCTATATTTATAATTATAATATTAATGCTTGTTGGTGCTATGCAAGGGCATAAAGTTAATTTGTTTCGATATGGGTGGAGTACAACGATGAGGAATCAGAAGACTTGTTGGAGGCAGAAGTGAGAAGCCTGTTGTTATGTGCACATCCTCTTTTGGTGAGATTGTATGCGCACCCCTCTGTTGTGCATAATGGTAGTCAACCCAGCTCTCGTAACTCTCTCTCAGGCTATGTGATATGTAATTGTAAATAAAAGAATAATAAATATAAAGAATAGTAAGAGTTAGTTAGGTTAGCTAGTTAAGATTTAAGTAATTAGTCCCTAAACTAGCTGTCGCCCTTGTCTATGTAAGGGAGCCTCTATCAATAACAGGGTATCATGAAGTGGACAAAGGGCTGCAAACATTATGATTTGATTAGATTAATTTCTTGGGTTATGGATTAGTCTATTAGGTTACCTATATAAAGGCTTTTTTGTATTCTCTTTTATTTAAGGATCAATAATATTAATATTTTTCTCTGTGCTTCAATGTGATCCTTCATTCTCAACATGGACAAAGGGCTGCAAACATTAACAGGAGCTCTTTATCATGGTGATGGAGGATAATTTTAGTTTCACTGAAAAAGGCAGAGAGATATATGATGCTCTGCGAACCTATCTATCTCCGTACTGCTACTCGTATAGCTCTGATGCCATGCAGAATTTTAGAGTATAAAATCCAAAGACATTCAACAATTCTCTCTTGTTCATGCTGTTTATCAAAAAAAACTAGGTTTACTTGATAAATGGCGTTGAAAGCTTAGAGACTCCTGGAATGCAGGAATCCTCAAGAAAATCTGAAAGACAATTATATCTAACATTATTTAAAATAATGAAATATAAACGTAGAATATTAAATAAATTAGTAATTGGGGCTTGTTTGGCATTGTAAACGCAATATCAACCTATTATTTTAGCTCACATCTTGAGCATGTGTGACCCTATCAGCGGTTTATGTATCTTGGTTCCTTGGCAAGTGAATTACGCTTGTGAATCATTTTCATTTATCAAATCATTGTTAGTGACCCATCAATGCTGCATTTGAAGGTCATGGAACTTAGCTGCAAATGAGAACCATCTGTGGAAGTTGCATTATGTTGCGATCCATGGTAGTTCTGTTCAAGAGCAGCCTATTAGACTGGATGGAGACAGAAAGTATCCACACACACAGGATCCCATAGATACTAGATTGAATGTTGACTGGAAAGAAGCATTTAAAAGATCATATACTGGTAAGAGTTTGGATTTTTACTTGTAAGGCCGGCTTTGTTTTCACCTGTACCTTTTTAGTCAACAAATGTTGTAAAACTAAATCGGTAGAATAGAAAATCTTTTATGTGCATGTCTCTTCATATTTGAATAGAAAATCCTTTTTCAACCTCAGAATTTCTGATTCACATTCCTTGTCAGTTTATCCAATTTAGTGACGGTTGCTGGTCTTTACATTAATGTTGCTGTGATGAGTTGGGGATGTAGTGTAAGATACAATAGCATGATCATAAATTTTTATTTTATGAAAATAGTGAGCATACGTTCAGAAGTAGTTTAAAGTTTCTATATCCTGTTGAGTAGTGTTGAATTGGATTTAAGGAGCAGTGATTTTCTTGTCATGACTAAGTTTGCTATTTCCGCGATTCAATTTTTATCCAATAATATGCAGAATGCAACGCTTTACCTGCTTCCTCTCTCAGTATTCTTAGTGCTTTCAAAATGTTTTATAATTTTCTAATCTTGTAATCTACTTTGATATAGGAGATTTAAAGGAGATATTAACATCGAATAGGGGATACTGTGCACACTGCGAAACAATAGTTTGGCTGAATTACTCAAAATGTCTCAATGGACATTTTGGGATTATATCCAGCCATCAATATATCACACCTGTAACTGCATCCCAGGTATTCTATTTGCTGATGGAACAAGATAACTTTGTTTCTTATCATGCATGATTTTTAAGCAAATTAGGAAGAGTTGAAGAATGAATGTTTCTATCATTTGAAACAATGAGACCTGCATATCGTATACAAAACTTTTGCCCTATATTTGGATGGATAGAAAATTATGGGGGAAAGAATATTAAGGGGGAAAACTCCAAAAAATAGTAAATTTTTTTAACCATTTTTTAAAGTTTTTCTTCCAAGTATTCCTCCCCCTCTTCTCTCTTACTTTTCTCTCCATCCAAACGTAGCCTTATGGTAAATTTACATAGTGCATTTGTTGCCTAACTAATGCAAGAAAATGCGTCTAAAACGTAAATTCGTTGCTCGGAGCTCTTTGCAAAGAATGGTGAATAAAGCCTACCTACTCTGAGAATGCCCTTAAATTCTGATGCCATTATAGTCCATTTATTCAGACATATTAGTTATTGTCATTCTCTGCGCTATCAACAAAAAAATCTGTTCCAAACATTTTTGCTGTTCCATTTTTTACGATATAATATTCATTTTGACAGTCATTTGTGTAAACCCTCCTCATCTCAGGTTGGTGGATATCTTCTGGATGATTCTTGGTCCTTGACATCTTCCTCAGATAGTGACAGTGATTCAGAAGGAGGACCACTTTTTAGGATACGGCGTTTTTGACTTTAACCGAAAAATCAAATTGGCTTTAACTCGTCGTTGACATCACCTCTACTGCCCCTCCTTACTCCCTCAGTGAATGGACAACCCACTCTATCTACTCTTACTCTCTCCCTTCTCACTCCGTCCTCTCCTGTGTGCAGCCTCTTTGCTCTTAGGTGTTCATAATCATCCCTCTTGCTTCTTTTTTTTAATTTTTGATTTTATTTTTAACTAGTATTTTGATTGACCCCTGCCTCTCCGATTGCTTTGTTGGTGGCATGAAGTTTTTGGTTAAATGATTAACTGTTCAACTTTTGGGATATGCTTAGAGGGTCTTGTTTGTTGGCATTATCCTCAACTGCAACAAAAACATACTAAAAAAAGGCCCAAAATAAATCAAAAACTGAAAACGGAATTAAAATAATTGTTTGGTAAATTTCCCCATTCGTTTCGGTTTGGTGTTAAAAAAAAGCATACAATTAGTTGTTTCCGTTTTTTTCGTTTCTAATGAAAACTGAATGATGGCTCTTCAGGGGAAACAAAGGGATGCCACCAAGGGTCTGTTTGGTAGGGGGGATTTAGAGAAGAGGGATGGGAGGGAAAATTTTTGAGTTGAATTTAAACAAAATTAGGGAAGTGGGATGACAAAATTTTAATAAAAAGAGGATATAGAATTAAAAAATAAGAAAAATTAATTAAAAGCTTTTCCTATTATACTTTCCCTCCCCTACCAAACAAGCCGTAAAGGAACTATGTCATGCATGATAAACACAACTACTCGGTGACAAGGATGTTGAGGCCATGGAATTGTCTGAGGTGCCGAACTATTCGTTTTCCGAGAGTGTTATGTCACCCTTTGTTTGGTGTCGATGTAGGTTTTCCCCTTGAGTTCCTCGCCAAGACAGGATTCTAAGCTGCAGGTACGACCTAAATGATTTATTTGTTCATTAATTTTGATTATTAACTTTTTTTCTTGTGTGAGACTTGTCAAGAGTGGATAGAACCAGCTTGCGTAGCGTCAAATATGTCATTGGAAAGCTTGGTAGTAGTCATCTCAACATAAATTAACGCCCCTTGGAGTCTCATGAATAGAAGGACTAATGATTAAACTGAAAAAAAAAAAAACTTGAAGGATTCAATTTAAAAAAAAAAAAAACTATAGGACCTAATTCAAAATCAAATGAAATTATAGGGATAAGGTCAGTTTTCCCATAAAAAAGTTCATCCAAATTAATACCAAAAGAGCATTAAGACCGAGTAAGCATACACCATTCCAGTAAATCTATGCCCTTTTAAAAGGACTCTTATTTTTCTTCAACATAACCATTAAAACCAAGAGTTGATCTACGGGCAAAAAATCGATTTTAAGAAGCATGCACCCCCTCTGATCTTATTATGAATCACAACTGGCCAAATCACTAAGGTCAAAATGTATGGAGAGTTTGTGAGAAAGAATGTGTGAAGAAATTGAGAGAGTATGTGTAATAATTATATACGACAATCTTATTCTAAAGGTGTAAACCTTGTTTTAAATGTGTAACTTGTTATGTTACACATCGGTTGGAAAGGGGAATAAAAAACGTCATATTAATGTAAATTGGGCCAAAGGGATGAGGCCTTTTGCTAGGGGCTATAGACTTTTATATTCAAATCCAAATAAGAATTTTATAATTGATATTAATTTTGTTCAAGTGAAATTTTTAGTTTTTTCTTTTTTTGCCAACCAAAATTTTAAAGGAAAAAAGATAAGAAAGTACCACCTGAACTTCAAAATCCAAAATAAGTTATTTACTATTAAAATGACTAGTTAATTGCTATATTCTTATATTTAATACCATACTCTTATAGGCAACAAAACTGATTTAAGATTTCAAAGTTTAAATGATATTTACTTGTCTTTTTTCTAATTTAAATTTCTTTTATTACCATTATCCAATATCTAATATTGTTGAGGTAGATTTGGGTATGATCAGGTCTAATCTAATTCCCCTAATGTAATTTGTCAACACCCGTTTCCATTTCCATAATCGAAGAGTAATAAAGATGAAATTTCATAGGCATACATAAAAGTACATATATATTAATAACAGTATTCGTTTAAAATCCCAAAGTCGTCCAGCCAGGACTAAAATGAAATCTACTCGTTACATTTTCGATTTTTTTGTTGCATCCCCCCTTTCTAGGTCCAATGCAACTTTCTAGGGGGTCCGGGCATGGATTTGCAACAGTCGGATTTTTGGTGGCATGGGTTGGCAACCTTGTTCAGGGTCCGGGCAAGTCTTGGCAGCCTTGGGCAAGGTGGTGGCAAGGTTTGGCAGCCCGTAGACGAAATACAGAATACAATGGAAACTTCAATATATACAGGATTCCCCAAAATATCTTAAGCATAAACTAATTATAACCACCATACCTCGAGACACGTGTCAATCACTTCCCGGTGTCTACGCCTTTTCCCTTTGATCCACTGGCACCCGCTAAGATTTTTATTTAGAAAAAGGGGTGAGATTCTAAGTAATCCCGGTAGAAATATGCTATCGTTTATAAAAAATGCAAAAAGTAAATATGATATGCGCCACTTAAGCACCAATTAATGAACAATATAAACACTTCATCTGCATGTATACATGAGTAGGGCCTATACCCACTAATCTACACTTTGGATTCTCACCAACTCCCAGTGTAAGTGCCCCTGGCACTAATCGCCCCTCTCTAGGTAAAACATGTTGATTAATAAAGTACATTTACAAATAATGGCATCCACACAATCATATAACTATGGTATGATGTATAAAGAATGATGTCCCTACCTCAAAGTTGGTTCAACCCCTTTTTAATGTGCCTCATAAAACGTGTCCCTTCCGACTTCTGACTCGGTCCTAAAATGTTAAATATACAAGAATTATGTTGATACTTATTCATGTACTACCTTATACCCATGGTATTTGCTCTATTTTGGGCTATTTAGATGACTATTGGACATTCATACAAGTACCCATAGGATTAGAAAAGTTAAACCAACAAAAAAGGGTGAAAATGCTAAAACAGGGTCTTGGCTCCGGCCAAAAGTCCTTGGCTGCATCCAAAAGTAGCTCAGAAGGTTTTAGGCTGCGGCCAAGAAGCTGTCTTGTTTCTTGACTGAACTTCCAAAAATCATAACTAATTCGATAAAAATCGAAATGAAGTGTTCTAAAATTCTATGGAAAACTCTTTAAGTGTAGTTTCATGGAAAAATATGAAATACCATCATCTACAATCACAAAATTCCAGAATTTCATAAATTCCCATGCTGCTTCAAACTTAAGTCTCGAAACAGGGCAAAACTTTGAAAATTCATAACTTTCAATCCATAAATCAAAATTGCTTATAATACCCTACCAAATTAAAGCCCCGGATGTCTACTTTAATTTTGGAAAGCTTCATTTCATTCTCATTTGATTTAGTCAATGAAATGCATGGCAAAGCGATTCTGCCTCTCAGGAAATAACCAAACAGTATGCGTTTGCAACTTCAAAAATTTCCATACTTGTATACAAATCTCCAAAAATTATGAACACATATATTCCCACACAATTTGCCTTATAAATCCAATGGAACCATCAAAATTTTGAAATTCCAACTTTATCTTGGGTGAACAGTAGCTGGACAAATTTAGGGTTTGGAAGAGAAAGAAGTGTTTCCTTAACTTCTCTTGTTTAATTACTTCACTTTCGCTTTTATTCATATGATTAGCTATTTAAACACTAAATGAACATAATTTGAGCAAGATTTTGGCAACATCACATTTCTAGGGTTCATCATCAAAATCACAAAACATGCCAAATCAAACCAAACTCAACAACACCATACAACTCAAGAGAATCCAAGTTTTAGAGGTTACCTTTGGCTTCTCTTGCTTTCTCTCTCTAGAAGTTACTATTCACTTTCTCTTCAACCTTGAATATTTACTTGCTACACATGATTTTTATGGAGAAGAGGAGATTAGAGAAACTATTAAGCAAGAAAAGGAAGCTTAAACACCAAATCAAAAAGTCTTACCTTGAGATCTTTGCTTCCCTTGCTCCTCCTTCTCTCTAAGCTTGAGATTTTCTTAAGCTCTCTCTCCCTCTTCTTTCTTGTGGCTTTGAACGAAATGGAGGCAAGAGAAAGATGAAGCCTTACTTCATAAATTATCCTACCTAATTTCCCTTCTTACTTGATGTGAGATGACAAAAGGAATGGTGGAGTATAGCTTCATAAAATCTTTTACCTTTTCTCTTATTTAATAAATGATAGGAAATGGTTTTATGACATCACACTTGCACTTACCTATCTACTCCAAACTTATGTTATAAGTCCACTTGGATTTGAACCAATTCTCTTCCCCTATTTGGTTAGTCCAAAACGCATAAGAGCCCCTTCCATGCACACAATTGGGTTTTAATACCATTCATCCAATTACATGCACAAGAAACATTATTTTAATCTTAATTGTACATGTGCTCATACTCAAAAATTTTAGTTTATTCCTCTTGACTTAGATTAAAGACACTTGGTATATTTTGTTGACCAACACTTAGTTTCCCTTTTTATTTTCATGAATGGCGAAAATAGGAAGAAAAAAGGGAAATAATAATTATCCAAATTAATCCCATGGTTATTTTTTTTCTATTTTCTCATGAATATGAACATTTATAAAATTCTCAAATTCTAAATTCATGAATATTCACCATTTTATTGAGTTTCAAATAATTACAATATATTTTGTAAATATGAAATTTGGAGTGTTACATAACTCTTTTTTTTTTCAATCCACTAAGTTTAAACTCTCTGGTTTTGTTTATTTTGAAAAAATCAAATCGTTTTCAATTGATCCAATTACCGTTAGTCAAAATTTTAATTTGGCCTAAGGATTTAGCATAAATTCAAATTTTAAGAAGGCCAAAAAGAAAAAACAGGATTTCAAATTTTAAATTTTTAAACGCGTTTTTTAATAACAATTTTAAACACAAGTTTAAACTGTGCTTCCTTTTATCAGATATTTTTTTTCAACAAGACTGATCGAAATCGAAACATTTCTAGTTTTACAAAGGCATGAACAGATTGATTGACTGGAATCTAAACCTTTTTTATAGCAAGATTCATAAAAAAAAAAATACATACAAATACATCTGGGACAATGATCTACGAATAAGAAAATTAGTTTAGCGGTATAAGATCTCGTTAAATTTTTTTACGTTTCGAGTTCGCCTCCCATAGGAGGGCAAAGAAAAAAGGTGCCAGATAGAACGGAGATGTCCTAGAGAATAGAAACATGTTTCATGAAATATATTTAAAAATTATGAATTTTAATAGATTAATATAAGAATTTTAATATATATTAAGATAATTTTATATATTAAAAATTATATGAGATTTTTTTTTTTTTTTTTTTTTTTGTGTTTTGATAGGTCATGTTCGTAGGTAAATTTATATATGCATATATTCATTTTAAGAACTTAAAATAGCAAAATAACACGTGTTCATAATAACTCATAATATATATTATAGGAGCTTATATAAAAATTTATAAATGTTTATAGGTAAATTTATAAATATACATATGCATTTTATCAACTAATAATGGCAAAATGATAAGTGTGATTAGAAAGC
Source organism: Inga laurina (assembly GCA_963855925.1). Taxonomy (NCBI): domain Eukaryota; kingdom Viridiplantae; phylum Streptophyta; class Magnoliopsida; order Fabales; family Fabaceae; genus Inga; species Inga laurina. The sequence continues at coordinate 55,456,098 of OY979703.1, forward strand.
TTGATATAATTGATATAAGTAACAAATTTCGTCATTTATTTGGAGTTATGACACACACTCACCCATACATTATTTACAAATGGAGCCTTTAAGAATAATCCAACTTATTTTGTCAACATTCATTTCCCCAGTAAATACCTTCCCCAATAATAAACAGGCTAGAAAACTTACCCAATAATTAAGGTAACAATATATGGATAAACAAATAAATTAGCCTGAGACAATTTTGTCAATGGATCTCGATTATATTAATTAATTCATTCCTTCTATATCTCAAACGTCGACACGTATGTGTTATATGTGTGTGTGTGTGTATGTATATATAGAGAGAGAGAGAGAGAGGAGGAGGAATTACTGGCAAAAAAAAAAAAAAAACAGAGAGGAGGAATTAACTAAAAATTGATTAAGCTGCCTTTTATGACTTAAGAAAATGACTTTAGTCCCTGAACTCGTACATTTTGGACAAACCTTATGTCCATAGGGTTTAGTTAGCCAATCATATGTTGCCACATGTGCGTTTTGTGTGAGAATGCTCCAAGTCGATTGTTTCAGAAACTGGGGGTTTTCTCGATTAAACTACTGGCCTTGGTATATTCTTTCTGTGCACAGTTTTTTTTGGGCAAAAGAGACAGCATGATACGGTTTTCATGATTCATTAGGATTTCTTTTTTTTAATGTTTCTCATGATTGAATGGTTGGGTATGGGTACTATATTGCTCTCATTTCAATATAAATTCTTTGAACAGTGGGTTTTGGATGCAAGCGTTGGTAATATATATTTGGCCGCCTTCCTCTTCACCAATGGTCTTTTGGTTTTGCTTTTTTTGGTTTTTTAATGTTTTTCCAGAAATTTCACTCGGCTAACAGTGGGCTAACAGGGTTAAGTGATGATGTGTGCAAATAATCTAGGTGGCAACATATTATTGGCTAACTACACCTAAGTTTGGCCCTTAATTAATTTCAACGTCGAAGGAGACTTCATTCATAAAATATAGTTTTCTATTCTGTACGCTGATTTGACTTGTATATTCTCATACGATTAAGAAATAAAAATTTTATTTTTTCCGTTGAAAAATCATTACATGCTTTCACCTGTCCCGTATGACTTGGTTTCAATTAATTAATTAATCCTTATAAAATATATACCATAACTCACAATTAATCCATTTGACTTGGTCCTACCATTAATGTTTTCACAAGATGATTTAAATTTATTTGGGGAAATATTTTTATTTATTTTTATAATTATTATTCTATTCTTGTCATTATTCTGTCATCTTGATTATTTTAGTTATCGTTTATATTATCGACAAAATTTGATAAATAATCACAATTTTTAATGAAGAAGCTTATTTTGTTTTCTTGCTGAATTAATTTATCACCGACGCAGACGCGGCTTATTATTATTTTTAAATAAAAAATCAAGAAGCTTCTTGGGTGGTATATTTCACTATTTTGACCATTTTATATTTCGCATGGCCTTAATCGCTAAGAAACCATCAACCAGAATGGAATTATAAATAGCTTAATTAGAAGTTGACCAGTTACCATATCACAAACCCTCAACAAAGCACAAATCATTAAAGAAACTCCCACCAATATTCATATTCCCAAAACCACCATGTCTGAAGGCGGCCACCATCACCACCACCACCACCTCCACCACCACAATCAAGAAACTCCAACCGGTGAGATTGATTACAGAAAGGAAGAGAAGCACCACAAGCATCTGGAACAGCTTGGAGAGCTAGGAGCTGTTGCTGCTGGAGCCTTTGCATTGGTAAATATATACTCCATCCAATCCTTAATATAAGATATGTTCAATTAATTTGATTAGATTAAGAAAGTTAGTTAAATAAGTTAATATGACATATATTTTCTAAAACATCATAATCATCTTTCTTAATTCCTTCCTTCCCTTTCTTCTCTGATTACTATTAAGGGAGTATCAATAAGGCTAAATTATGAAAAGATTGACAACTATAAAAATATATATATTATATTTAGGACTAAAATTAACTATCCAAATATGTCATATATTAAGGACTGGAGGGAGTATATATATATATTCAGTAGATAATATTCATAATTATGATTGTTGTGGAGACAATATTGAAGTGTTTTTGTATATGCAGCATGAAAAACACAAGGCGAAGAAAGATCCAGAAAATGCACATAGGCACAAGATAGAGGAGGAAATTGCAGCAACTGTGGCTGTTGGAGCTGGTGGATATGCTTTTCATGAGCATCACAAGAAGAAAGAAGCAAAAAAAGAAGATGAAGAGGCTCATGGAAAGAAGCACCACCACTTATTTCCTTGATTTTAAAATAATAAATAATCGCTGAAGAATTATTATGGATTTGAAAATTAAAGTTTATTAGTTTGTGAATCACTTTGAATTATTAAATGAATGTTTCGTTGTTGGGTTTTAATTATGTATGTGTGGATGTAATTTATTTGTATTCCTTTTATATCAAATGCAAACCTGTGCTTTCTGGAAAACAATCTTTCTTTATTGTAAGAGGATGTACGCGGTTCTAAAATTATGTATAACTTTATGCAAGATATTGATATTTTAATCTTAAAAAGAGTATGAAATAAAATAATTAATTTTAAGCCATTACATTTATGATATAATTATATTTAATTTTTTTTATCTTATCCAACATTTTAAGTGAATTTTTGTTCAGTGTATTCAATTTAAATCCTATAATCAAGGAAAAACTAAACTTATTTCAATACCTATATTTCATCATAATTTGGAGTTAGTCCCTACAGTTCAAGCTATTTAAGACAACGGAGGATGTCACATGAGATGAGGACCACTGAAATAGAATATTGATATTTAAGTCTCGTGAAATGAGCTAAACACTAGAGTTCTTAGATCCTATTCTGAAGTTAATTTTCCATATCAATTTACCATACTCACCATCATTTTGAATTAACTAAATTAGAGTGTTAGTGCAGGATTTCACTAAAGGAGCGGGGAGTTAGGTGATTATTAAAAGAATTTGAAACTTAAAATCAAATGCACAAATATTAAGTATACTTAAATTCAAGTTCTTGAATGGTAAAGGAGAAAGGATTATAAATATGACCGTACAAAAGAATGTACAAGCTAGAGAGAAGACAAAGCACACAACAAAAATTTCTATAGTCGAGTCCAACTACCTAACCTACATCTAGTCCCCTAGAATCTTTTGAGATTTCCACTGTATCCCCAAGATTTAACACAGGCTCTTAATGCCTTAGTACAATCCCTCAAGTTTGATTCAAATATTTAAGAACAACTTTAATCCCTCAAGTTTAGTGAAGTACTTGAGAACCTTTAACAACTCTCTCAAGTTTGATTTGGGTATTTAAGAACCACTCCCCTTACAACTAGTAAAGTAACAAGACAGGGTCAAATCATGTCTTGAGTCATCTCCTGTCCTCTTATCTATCATGGAGATCGATGATTCAAGATGCAAGACAAGGTCAAATCACAGACTATGGGTGAAGCTCAAACAAAGAAAACTTTCACGAATGAGAATTAAAGTCGCGACACAACCAAAGAAGGTCAATGAGCCAGAAATAGCGAAGGACGACTCATATGAACAAAATCGCGACTACGAAGCTTGTATTGTGATGAAATTGCAACGATATCTTTGTGACCCTAGGATTTCTTTGATGCTCACAAGAAAAAGGGAATTCGCGACATCCACAGATCAATTGCGATGAAGAGGATTCATGACAAGTGAATGTGCTAGGGTTTCTAGAACGCAAGGATTCTCTTTTGCGAGGTGGATCATTAACTCTTTCGGGTCTCTGAATACTTTGGGTGTTGAATCTAGTGTACTTGATTCTTGTGACAAGTTCTTGAAATTCTAACTCTACTATAGGCTGTGTCTTCATGTTGGGCTACCAAGTTTCAATTGAATTCTTTATTTGCAATTTGGGGTTTTGATGCCATGTTGTCTAACCCAGGAAGAAGAAAACAATGTATACTTTATTGATAATAGAGAATATGCATACAAGCTTACTCTAGACATTAAACCTGTTTAGTTGAGGGAACTTAACAAAGTTCCCTGCCAAAAAAAGTATTTGGTGGGCAGAGTTCCTGGGAACCAACATTCCTGCCATCACCAAAATTCAATTAAAAGTGGGAAGAAGGGTTCCCATAAAAAATGGTGTCATCTCAAGTTTCTTCCATGAATAGTAAAACTGAATGACATATTTACCCATTGAAAAGTTGTTAAAAGCAATGATTGAGTTGGTCATTGTTAGAGGCGTCCTATTCAGTGAAAAAAGCAAGTTAGAGGAGGGATGAAGCTTGAAATGTCGACATTGAAGTTGTAAGCGACCAAAATTAGCGGTGGGTGTTGATGAAATTTCATTGCCCATTTATTTGATAAATATGTAATGACAAATGTGTTCGGCTATGCTTTGTTTTTTTTAAACCTTCTGCATACAAACTCACACACAGAAGTTGCTTTTGGTATGCTTCCTTGTTTTGCTTGTGGTATCATTCTTGTGCTTGCAAGTTGTGTTGATAGACAAAGTGACACACACACACACACACACACACACACACACACAGAAATAAGATATGACCAGTTTGAATATTATGGAGAAGGCGAAAGTATACTATGTTTGATAATTTTTGCTTTCTGTTGACTTATAGAAGCAGGGTAGACCAACAAATTTAATGATGAGTCCTACATTTTGTTATAATTGTTGTGCAAAATGTTTAATGTGTGTATGTCAACAAAAAATGAGTAATAGAAATCAATGACACTAAATTGAGACACACACATTAAAAAAAATAGGACAAAAAATGATACAACTAACTAAATTACTTGTTCAAGGTTTTGAATCTTCTATATTCTCAATTCCCTAATATAAATGACAATGGCAACAACTTCAGAATCCTTAGAAAATTAGTTTATTTTTTACCAGCATAAAAAATGGTTACCATAAACTTACTTTAGACTATAAATATGACAATTGTTTAAACCTGTTAATTGGTGCTTTCGTTAGAGCACATTTAGTTGGTTGTAATGTTATAGACATGGGTATGAAAAAAATTTTGTCGGTATGGATGAGGAATCAGAGGAAATGTTGTTGGAAATATCGGCTGGGTGCTTAGCTATGCTTTTGGTAGTAGGGAGGTCGATTGTGAAGCATTATAATTGTCATGGTAGCAAGTAGACCAAGGCACATGTTGGATAGGTCATATAGATTAGATTTTCATGCTAAGAGAGCAACCTTGAGCACTATGTTATATAGTAGTGATAACATTTGCTTTAACTAAATTAGAATGTATCGATCAACATTTGATAAATTGTGTTACAAGTTAGACACAATTGGTGGGTTGAGACCAATAACACATATGTTAGTTGATGAACAAGTGGCAATGTTTCTACACATATTGGGCCATCATGTGAAGAATAGAGTTATCCAATTTGAGTTTAGGAGGTCAGGCGAAAATATTAACAAATACTTTAAAGTTGTTTTGAATGCAATAATTAGACTACAATAAGTGCTTTTGAAGAATGTAGAGCCTATTTCGGAGCACTCTAGTGATTAGTATTGGACATGGTTTTTCCAATTTAGCTCAAGATTAATTATTTTTCAATTACCAATTCAACAACAAATTTCAATATCAACTTTATACAAGCATAGATTTGAGTTTAGTGTAGTTACCTCTTAAGCTTCTTAATTTCTCTTACTTTATGCACCCTCTCTCTTCTCCTTGAGCTAACAATGTGTCTTTAAAATTATGGTTTCATGAAGAAACAAGGTTTACAAAAGGATTTCTTAACAAGATCACAAGAAAACCTTAAGAAATCAACTTCTTACCTTAGGATTTCCCTTCTTCCTCTCCCTAGCACATGAAACTTCTAAGCTCACTCTCTCTCTGTTATCTCTCTCTTGCTTGGCCAAATACACAAAGGGAAGGGAAGAGGAAGTGTTTTAATGAAATGCTTCATCTCTTCTCTTAGCCCTTGATTTTCCAAGATCAATTCTTGTGGTGACACTTGTCACAAGTCATACTTCCACCCATACCTCATTCATATTATGACACACTTACTATATTAGCTTCCTTTTAGATTTGAACCGCTTCTTTTCTCCCTTGGTTGGCCAAAAAAATGTGCTCCCTCTTGCTTCAACTAAGCCATTTGCTTTTCTTCAACTAGACTAACTTCATACTCCACCAAGCACTCAAGTAGTGAAATATCATGCACTCAACCTCTAACCCAACCATGCGCTCATCATCTAATCCAATAATGCACTCCAACATTGTCATCATTACCATGTTCATGTAGCATTATCATCATGACTATGTTCATGTAGCAATTAGACATGTGGTCTTGGAAATTAATTTCATTCATCAATTTTTCCCTCCACACTTCTCATGCTAGGCGAAAATTTGGAAGAAAAGAGAAATGAAAATGTGTTTCACTAATTCAATAATTCAATTAAATGAATTATGCATAATTCCTTCTAATTTCACAATTCTTAATTTATTCCTCCAAGAATATTCACTTTATGCATTTTCCTTTATTTTTCTTGATTAATTGAAATTAACTTCAATTAATTGGAAAATAATTAATATCTGGCAAAATTGGCAAAATTATGATTTTGCTATCACCTTTGTAATTTAATTCCTTTCTTAAATTAATTTGCCTATTTTCTCTTGAATATGAATATTTCAAAATTCATAAGATCCAAATTTCATGAATATTCACTATTTTATTGAATTTTTTGAATAATTACAATATGTTCGGTGAATATAAAATTTAGGGTGTTATAGAAAACAGAGCAAAAATTTATGGCAAACATGGGTTAAAGCGTGAGTATGCTAATGGTCTACAAATGATGATGGAAGCAAAACTGCTAGGATGTGGGATAAAAGTTGTTCCACACATTACGTCCCATATCAAGACCCTAAAACGTCAGTGGCAACTTGTGTATGACATGGTTTATAGTACTAATACCTTTGGTTTTGGGTGGGACTATGATACAAAATTTGTCACTGCAAAGAAAGAGGTTTGGGATGAGTATGTTAAGGTATATGTCATATGTGCTTTTATTAAGGTTATAGAGAGATTATAGTTGTATTTAATTTTTATTTTTTTTCCAATCATGATATGAATAGGTGCATAGCAAAGCTAGATAGTTCAGGACCAAGTTCTTCCCTCATTTTGACAAATTGTCATATGTGTGGACAAGGGATAGGGTAGTGGGTGACCAAGGCAAAGCCCTAGGTGTCATGGAGGAAGAAATAAATCTTGAAGATAATGAAACTACTAATTTACTAAACAATGTTGAAGAAGTGGAACTGTCCCAAGCTTGTCATGTAAATGGCACTAATGAGGTGTCCCAAGCTTGTCATGTTAATGTCACTAATGAGGCCTCATCTTCTTCAAATAAGAAACGTCGAACCAACCAGATAGAATTGCTTGTTGAGGTCTTTTGTGAGACAGTCACTTCTTTGGACAAGACTATTGTTAATGTGTTTGAAAATCTTAACAATCACTTTTCAAGGAAAGGCTAACAGGCTGCACTTGATGCCAAAGGATCTGACCTTTACATTTACCTTATATGTATTGTTGGGCTCACCATTGATGAGTTAAATGCTGCGCATATCAAAATTGTAGTGTCTAAGTCATTGTTGAATGCTTTTGAGAAGATTCATGCACCTTTTAAACTTTCTAGGATAAGGAGCCTTCTTCAAAACTAGAGTGTTACAGCTATCAAACAAGGGGTACATGTTTTTGGGTCCATGCTGTGTTGATGGAGACATGTTGGCATCTTTTTGGTTTATGCTTGTGGTTATAGATACATCTTGGCTACCTTTTGTTTATGACTATGTTTATATATGCCTAAAGAAATGGCCTTCAAACTTCTAACCATGTTTATTAGGAAGGACAATTTGGACATGGTAGAAAATTTGGAGTGATGACATGTAATGTATGTATATTTTTATTTATAGTATAGACAATCACTTGTGTTATATAGGACTAGGATTGCAATCAGGTCATAGGATCAACCATGTAATATTTTGAAGTAATTCAATGTAATGACCTCATATAAATGTAAAAATTTAGTGATGCAAATTGTTGGGCTGTCAGTTATTTCCCCCCACTATTGTCCCAGTACCTACTGATGTTTGGGAAGATTGCCTAAAAATAATTTAACTTAATTGATAAGGAGGCTTGTAAATCAATTTATGGCTTACATAAATTGGATTTACTTAATTGATAAAAGTTCCTAAAAGAAGGAGTGTAACCCCCGCCATCATCTAGGCCATAATTAGTGTTTAAACTTGTTTTATAAGTAAATAGAAGATCGAGGGCAATTAAAAACGTTTTACAAAAGTCTGTATAATACGATCTCCATTCATTTGAAATAAAAACAGTTAGCCTATTTGGTTTGTCACATATATAATATTAGAGTGCTAACAAAATTCCTGACATTCACCCGAGATAATATCATTAACCTAAGAGTTTTACAGGGCATCACTACCCCTCTCAGTTTCCCATACCAGGGATTACACAATAACTACAAATCTATAGTCAATCAAATATATACAATTGTCCAAATGATAACCAAAAACCAAAAAGAAACTAAGACTACCACCGGCAATCTTAGTCGTCCTTACTCACTTGCTTGTCCCGAGATCCACTTGCCTTGGCTAAAATTGTTATTTGCAAAGAGTGAGATTCAAAAGAATCCCAGTAGCAATAATTTACGTATATGATGCATAATTAAACAAAGCAAGTAAGCATATATCACAATGTAGCAGTAAAAATATTCAAGGCTAGGTTAACCGCCACATCCCCTCACTCATTCAATGATAAATACAAACAAGCAATACATTAAACATGATATAGGATAAAGTGCCACTACCTTGTTATTTCTGTTTTTGTTCAGGCGTAGGCCTTCTACATTTCGGGCAAATATCAAATCATATAGTCATAATTAAAGACGACGCGTTAACACTTATTCCAATACTCAAATGACTTCAAAATACCTAGATTTGGTTATCATTAAAGTCCCTTAGGTGGCTACTATAAGCCCAAACAAATGCCTAAAGGGTTGGGTAGTACTATCTAAAAGACCACCTTTTTTGTGTGCCTTGTAAAACGTGTCGCTTTCAGCTTCCGACTCGGTCCTAAAATATTAAATGTACAAGAAATAGGTTATAACCTATCCATGTATCATTTTAGGCACTACCATAGTGTTTCTTGTGGTTATATTAGACTATGGTGAGAATTTACCAAAATACCCCTGGGACCCCAGCCCGGCCCGACTATACTTTTCTTTCGAAATTTTGACATAGGTTATCTCAACATATTTTCACCCAAGAAATCCATTTTCAGGCTTGAAATTATCAAATTCAATGTCAAATCATGAAATTGCCATTGACAGCCCTACTTTTAGAGTTTTAGGGGCATTTCCTTAATTATGCTTTTTCGGCCTTTTTCCAAAAGGTGCCCAACTGTAACCCTACTTAATTTTTCCTCCTGAATCCAATAGAATCATCAAATCATTGAAAGTCCAACTCCTACCCCTAGATCTAGCCCTGACCGAAATTATGGGATCATCGGGGAAAAATCGGGGTTTTGCGATTTCGGCTCTTTAAACGCGTTCCTTTATACTCCTAACCACTTTATTAACCATCTAATTGAGTTATAACAACCATTTGAACTAAAATTGGGCAGCACAATCCTTAGGTACACACATTTCCAAAATTTAAAACCAATGACAATCCGGTGAAATTTCACTAATTAAATTGCCCACAACAGCCAGAATAGTTAATATACGAAGGTTTGAAAGTTACCTCAAGCTTCCACTAGCTTTTCCCTAATATGGATGAAACCCTAACCTTTAAACAATAGATTTTTGAGCCTCCAAACCTTAAAGAATGAAGAAGAGTAGCTTAAGGTCGGAGTTATACGCATTAGGAGCTAAATTGTCGGAGAAATCGGCTTATCTTGTGAGATTTCTTCCCTTTCTCTCTCTAAACCCTCTCAAATTTCTCTCTCTTATTTCAGATATTTTTTGCACGAAATGGGCTGAAGGAAGAAGGAGGTAATGATATATTATAATATATCATATATTATTTCATTTATTTAACCATTTTCAAAAAATTCCAAAATCAATTTTTATTCACATAAACCCTATGTACATGTAACCAAGCTCATTAAGCCCAATCAATATTTTCTTCCTCTTACAACATGTAGGAGGAACCTAGGGGTCCCTCCCTATGGTCTCAATTGGCTTCACAACTTATCCAAGTTACGTATACACGTGAAGTCTCAATTTTGGTCAAAATTGCACTTTTTGTTCAAATTTTCCATAAATTCATATTAAATTGACCAAAATATTCTAAATACATTTTTTATTTTTATTTTCCTTTATTAATTGAAATTAACTTCAATTAATCGGAAAATAATTAATTTTGTGATAAATTGGAAAAATTACGATTTTACCATTACCTTTTTATTCCAATTTCTTTTCTTATTTTTATTTGTCCAATTTCCATCAATTTTTGGACCAAATATTTTCTCTAATTTTTCTCCATTTTTGGACCTTAATATTGGGCTTTTTAAATTACCCAAATTAATTCCATAATTATTTTCCCCAAAATCTCATGAAAATGAACATTTATAAAATTCATAAATTCCAAATTCATGAATATTCACCATTTTATTGAATTTCTCAAATAATTACAATATATTTAGTGAATATAAAATTTGGAGAGTTACAAGGAGCAAATTGATTTATGTAAATTTAACTTAATTGATAAGGAGGCTTGTAAATTAATTTATGGCTTACATAAATCGATTTAAGATAGAAATTAGGGCTTATAAATCGATTTGCCTCACAGTACAGAAGATCTTGCTATCATAATAAGGCATAAATTGATTTACATAAGGCACAAATCGATTTACCCATTATTGGGTTTATTGCAACCAATCAATCGCGTTTAACACCGCAGGCGGTGTCACGTGCATATATTCCTCAATGGCTAATCCAAGCATGTCCATCCCACACAATCAATTAATTGATTTATGAGACATTGTAAATTGATTTACTAAATCTAACCAAGAGCAATTATGTTTTACAAATTCAAAATAAATCGATTTATCATATTGTTCAAATCGATTTACTAAATCTACGATTTGTTAAAAAAAAACATATTTTTCGTTTTAAGTTTTCATTCATTATTTTTAAGGGCAAATTGAGTATCTCACTTTTACTTCCCATTTGCCTCCTCTCAATTTTCTTCCAACCAAACAGCCCATCATCCCTCTGCCCTCACAATCTCCCCTCCCCTCCCCATCAATTCAGTTCCTTTAGCTCCTCGGACTTCTTCCATCCAAACGGACTGTAGCCTATGTTCCATATTTATATGACATACCTACCGTACAAATAATCCTGAAAACAGACTTGGGCCCTTTTATCTCAACAACTCTCGGCCCAATACACTATGCAACACTTTACCCTATTTTCTACAATATTCTAAATGTATTGCCCCACAGCCTAGATTTCTTGATGGATCCCTAGGCGAACGATAAATTGATTTTTTTAATACTTGCAATGGTTTGTAGGGTATGACAAATACATGAACGCGCCTTTATTTAATTTAGCGCGTGGCGTGTTTTTCTTTGGGAGAATTGTTAAAAAAAGATGTCATTGGTAACTTATTTATTAAATGGGACTTGAGAAGATATCTATACATGAAAGAAAAATTTATGTATAAGTAGGAAAGATTTTTGCATAAGTAGAGAAGATTTTTGTATACATAGAGAAGATTTTTACATACAGAAAAAATATTCTACATACATGAAAGATAATCTGTATGTGAATGTCTCATTAAATAAGTTGTCAACTACAGATTTTTTCACAATTTTCCCTTTTGATTTCTTGTTCACTTATCACCATATTTGCATGTTTTTTAGCTCCAAGCCTCCAATTCCAATATATATTCCTGAAAACACAAAACACACTTGGGCCCTTTTATCTCAACAACTCTCGGCCCAATACACTAATACAACACTTAACCCTATTTTTTACAATATTCTAAACGTGTTGCCCCACAGCCTAGATTTCTAGATGGATCCCTAGGCGAACTATAAATTGATTTTTTTAATACTTGCAATGATTTGTAGGGTATGACAAATACATGTACGCGCCTTTATTTAATTTAGCGCGTGGCGTGTTTTTGTTTGCTTGTTCACTTATCACCATATATGCATGTTTTTTAGCTCCAAGCCTCCAATCCCTATTTTGCGCGCGTCCGTCTCTGTCCGCTCAGGTTGACTTTTTCAGTGTTTACAAAATGGTACATGGTTTTACGCTAACTCATGTTGATAAGTAAGTTAGAAAATGGAATTTGGTCTTAAATATAGGATTAAATTTATTTTACCTCCTAAATATATATATATATATATTTAAAATATCTATATTGACTATATATATTAAAGAATTTTTATTTAAAAATAGTCATGATTCATGATGAAAGATGATATATATACTTATTATAAATAACTAATATAATTTATTTTCTTAATCTATTTAAATTAATCAACTAAATTTTATATTAAGAATTAGAAATGATATATAAGTAATCTCATCAATACACACACACACATAATCCAACAAAAAATCACGCTATTCTCCATTATTGCCTCGGATTTTATGTAAACTTGTAAAGTGGCTATAATCTAGTTTAATTTTCTTCTATATTTTATCATATTATGTTGGTGTATTATTATTACTATAGAAGGAGTATATATATTGAAGATTTATTAGAAAGTGATGTGATCGAGATCATTATACTTCCTTAAGGTGACGACAAATAAAAAGATCTTTGAAGCACGCGGCAAGCTTATCTAGTTTAGCTAAAACGCGTCTTGTTTCTTAGTTCTTAAGAAGTTTTTCGCACGTATGTTTATTGACAATTTTATGTTTCACATATGGCCCTACAAACAAATATTAATAATGTTGACTTAAACAATAAGAAACTATGAACAAAAATAGATCTATAAATAGCCTTAACTTCCCACATAAAACCTCATCACCCAAAACAGTAAACATTCATCATCATCATTTGAAGTACCTTCCCTACTTTATCCAGCCTGTAATCCTATATTAACAAGCCACCATGTCGGAAGGCGGCCACCACCACCACCACCGTGACCACCACCACCACAAAGAAAATCCAGTTGGAGAGATTGATTACAAAAAGGAAGAGAAGCTCCACAAGCATAAGGAACATCTCGGAAAATTAGGAGCTGTTGCTGCTGGCGCCTTCGCATTGGTAATTATAATATATATATATATATATATAATATTATTCAACTTCTAATCATTTGTTATTTTTCATAATTAAGATTAATTTGATGAAGAAGTAACAATATAATGAAATACTTTTTTTGTTGCAGCATGAGAAGCACAAGGCGAAGAAAGATCCAGAACATGCACACAGTCACAAGATAAAAGAGGAGATAGCAGCAACTATTGCAGTTGGAGCTGGAGGATATGCTTTTCATGAACATCACCAGAAGAAACAGGACAAGAAGAATTATCAAGAGGTTCATGGAAAGAAGCACCACCATTTCTTTCATTGATTTCAACTTCTTGCTGATTTATTCTGTCTGTGCACAAGGCATTACAGTACTATGTGTTCCTGCACAAAGTATTCATAATACCCTGCAGTATTAGGGGAGGACATGACAGAACAAATTAGGAGAGGACCTGATTTCTAATTTGGATAATTATTGTAGTCTGTACTTTTGGATTTTTTTTTTTATGTATGTGTTTCTTTTGCAGAGCAGGATTTCAATCATATATTTTGTTGATCAATTATTTGTTCTACTTTATGTATATATATGAAATACAAATTTGTATCTCTATTCGTTAATTATTTTCTGGTATTGTTCAATTACATCATGTTGCGCAAAGTAGTTATCTGAAAACAAGAGATAAGGGAAGAGAGAATTATCAAACACTACAAGAATTATCTCCAAGAATTTTCAAGTCCCCTAGAAAATATTCAAGAGGTTTTTCCACTATATAATCTCAGCTTCAGATCACCGAGAACTCGATCTTTCAGCTCTTAAGAGTTTTACACAGCTCACCCCAAATAAATACAACGCATCCAGAAGTAATTTCCTAGAAAAATTCTCTCAATAAGATATACGTAGTATATAGTTAGCGAAACATTTAACCACTAAAATTTTCATATTACAAAATAATGATTTTTTTCAAAAAGCATGTGATTGAGCCAGCAAGGATAACACCAATAGAGACTAGGAGTCCGTTTGGTTCAACCTCATTGTATGCCTGCAATGGTAATTATGATTGCATTACCAAGAAAAGAGTGTTTGGTAGCTCTTTAGCATGGTAATAGGGTTTACCATAGTAATGACAATTACCAAAAAATTGGTAATCTTCATTCATACCTCCCCCCTTATGAATCCTCATTACCATCCCATTGCATAGTTTAAAAAGTCCAATTTACTCTTTAGTTTCCTTTGTCTTTGTTTCACTTATCTCATTTCACTTGCCGTATCACGTCACAACTGCCACTACCACAACCTCTTTCTCTTCCACCGTTGGCCCACCACCCACCATCACCTCTTCCACCCCCCGCCGCCACTACCATCTCCTCTTCCACCGCCGCCCCCACCACCCACCACCCACCGCCTACCACCATCTCCTCCACCCCCACCGCCTATTGCCACCACCACCTCCTCCTCCGCCGCCACCCTCACCCCCGCCGCCCCCACCGACCCACCGCCTATCGCCCACCACCTCCTCCTCCACCCCCACCGCCCACTGCCACGACCACCACCTCCTCCTCCACCCGCCGCCACCTCCTCCTCCTCCTCTGCCACCCGCACCCCCGGCGCCCCCACCGACCCACCGCCCCACCGCCTATCGCCCACCACCTCCTCCTCCACCCCCACCGCCCACTGCCACCACCACCACCTCCTCCTCCGCCGCCACCCTCACCCCCACCGACCCACCACTTAGCGCCCACCACTACCTCCTCCACCCCCACCGCCCACCGCCACGACCACCACCTCCTCCTCCACCCCCCACCGCCCATTGCCCACCACCACCTCCTCCACCCTTACCGCCCACCACCACCCTCGCCTACCGCCACCACCTCCTCCTTCACCCCCTGCCGCCGCCGCCGCCACCTCCACTGCCGCCACCCCCGGTCCACCGCCCACCGCCGCCACCTCCTCCTCCACCCCATTGCCCACCGCCACCCCTATCATTGCCACTACCACTACCTCCTCCTCCTCCATTCCCGCCGTCGTCGTCTTGTAACTATTTTTTCTACAAAGATTATATTAAGGGGTAAAATAGACTTTGTGTAATATATTAATTTTAAATAATTTTTAAAATATTAACTCATTGCACATTGCTTAAAAATCAAACCAAACACTACCCTTGTAATTAATATCGCATTGCATTATCATTGCATCGCATTGCACTGCACTGCAGGGTGTAATGGGATCGAACCAAACGGGTCCTAGGTCTAGTAGAAGAGGCTAGTCCCTCATAACATGACAAATTAAGATTTGAATTCTCGTTGGGATAGAGCCTCCATAGGAGGATACATGTGCTTATTTTAAAAAAAAAAAAAAATCTTGTAAGGATAACAGTTTGTTCTGTTCTTTATTCTTCATATGTCATCTTTTCTTTATCTTTGAAGCTTTTGAATGTTGATGAGGCCCAATCTTCTTTTCATTCTTGGTCCAACGACTAATTTTCTCTTTGATTGTTATTGAGAATTATCCGTTTTATTCCTAATTTCAAATAAATATAATAACCTCAATTAATCAAGATTCATTTATCAACGTAATCAAATCTTATTTGAAATAATTTTAATATATTTGTTAACATCAACTAGTTGACTTGAAGTCAATAGCTCAATTCTTAATAATATGTAGCCGTTTATTTTTTTATCATTTTTATCTTAAAAGGTAGAAGCAAAACTCAAAATAATTTTCCAATTGTGGACTTTAGAAATGATAATAAATAAAAAATTTATACATTCAAATTAAATATAAATGAAACTAAATCTGTTTATTGTAAAGATCCACCAAAGTGAGCGTTGTCGCGTTGCAAGAATTCTGGTCTTTCCTCACTTTCCTCGGGAAAAATGCAAACTTAAAGATGATGAAAGCCATGGTTGCTTGGCTTCAGAAATCAAACAACTTTGAGCTCATTGACTTACTAAATAACGATTCCACCCTCCAGTCCTTAATATAATATAAAACTCAATTAAATTTTTTTTTTGCAGAGATTAAAGAAGCTAAATAAGTTATTTTATCATATCATATATTATGTATCATTATATTATTTATCAGTTTATAAGTCAAAAAAATTAATTTGAACTAAAAATAAAAATGCTTTAAATTAATTTAATTATCTTCCTTAATATCTCTAAAAAAATTAATTATGTCTTATATTTAGGACATTAGGTAGTATGGTTTTGGTAAGAGAACCAAGAATCTGTGGTGAAACTACAATTTGATGGTTTATGGGTGATCCAAGGTCAAAACTTGAGAGTGAAGAGGCGGGGTCCAAATTTTAATCCTTAATATAATAAGGTTAGGAGAGAAGCTAAATTCATGTTTGGATAATAATTATAGTCTGTACTTTTGGATTATTATTTTCTTTGCGTACGTATATGCTTCATTTGCACCGCAGGAGCTTAATTATTTTTATTTATTATATATAAATAAAATATTAAAACATTACAAATACAATAAAAAATAAAATACATTATATAATTTATCAATATTATTATACCAAATATTTCATCAGTGAAAGAGATATTAATTATATTATAAATGAATATTTACATAAAATAAGAAAATTAAATAGAAGTATTTAAAAACATATTAAAATATATAAATATTATTATACCAAACGGATTTTTTTTTTAAAATTTTTTTCTTTCAGAAACCTGTTCTGGAAAACAATTTCATCAAACTATTCTTTGGAAAAATAAAATAAAAACAGAGTCAAATAAGGCCTTTGTTTGTTACTCCTTTAGGTTTGCCATTTGTGCTGTTTTTCCTATATATTTAATAAATACTACCTTTAGATCTATTTGTTTATAAGAAACAACGAGTAAGTAGTATATTTCATTTTGTTCCCACTGCTCTTTTGCAATTTGATTTTTAAGCCTTTTTTCTCCTTTTGAACATTCTAGTTTGCTAGCTATTATACTTTCAATATATTAAGCATACCTTTTTGTTTTTGTTTTCCTGATTGAACTACTGGTTTTTCTTAATCATTTTATCATGTATCTAAACAACTGACAGATCCGACCTCACCTAATAGAGATCCACTTAAAGGGTTGTGGTGTCCTAGTGAAAGTATTCTCCATACCCCAAGATAGAACTTAATACCAGCTACTTAAGAAGCCAACGTGTCAACCCTCATTGGTCCCACAGCTTAGATTTCTAGATGTATCACCAGGCGAACTATAAATTGATTTTTTTTAATACTTACGATGATGTTGAAGGGTATGACAAATACACACACGCCTTTATTTAATTAGCGTGTGGTGTGTTTTTTTGTTTGCTTTTTTACTTATCACCATATATGCATGTTTCTCAGCTCCAAGCCTCCAATATATATTTTGCGCGTCACTCTCCTCTCTTAGGTTGAGTCTTTCAAAGTTCAATACACGCATCAAAATATATCTTACATATATTCCATATAGTAATATAAAACCCATGAAAAAAAAAACCACACTATTCTTCATCATTGCCTCGGACTTAATGCAAACTTGTAAAGTTCGAGCTTATATAATCAAGTTCATTTTCTATATTTTATAATATTATGTTGGTGTATTATTATTATATATACAAGAAGTTGAAGATTTATTAGAAAGTGATGTGATCATCATACTTCCTAATTGAATTTAAAGTTATAGATATATATAAGGTGACAAAAAATAGAAAGACAAATGAAGTAGAATATGTATTATTGTAAAAGAAAATATCTTGTTTAGATAAAAGCGCGGCCTGTTTCTTAGTTAAGAAGTTTTTCGCAGGTATATTTTGACTATTTTATGTTTCACATATGGCCCAACAAACAAATATTAATAATGTTGACTTAATCAATAAGAAATTATCAACAAAAATAGAATTATAAATAGCCTTAACTTCCCACATAAACCCTTATCACCCAAAACAGTAAACATTCATCATTATCATTTGAAATACCTTCCCTGCTTTATACAGCCCGTTACTTTATATTAACAAACCACCACCGTGACCACCACCACAACCACAAAGAAAACCCGGCCAGCGAGGTTGATTACAGAAATGAAGAGAAGCACCACAAGCATAAGGAACTTCTCGGAAAATTAGGAGCTGTTGCTGCTGGCGCCTTTGCATTAGTAATTATACTCCATTTGATCCTTAGTATAAAACATATTTACCTAATTTGATTAGATTAAGGAAGTTAGTTGAGTTAGTTAATATGACATACATTTCCTAAAATACCCTAATCATCTTCCTTAATTCCATCATTCCTTATTGGAGTATCGATAGGAGTAATTTAGGAAAAACTTGACAAATATGAAAACTATGTCTTATATTTAAGACCAAATCAACTGCCCAAGTATGTTTTATATTAAGGACTAGAGGAGTAATATATATATATAATCATATATATAGATATATGATTAATTTGATGAAAAAATTAACAACATAATGAAAATGTTTGTGCAGCATGAGAAGAACAAGGCGAAGGAGGACCCAGAACATGCACAGAGTCACAAGATAAAAGAGGAGATTGCAGCAACTATTGCTGTTGGAGCAGGAGGATATGCTTTTCATGAACATCACGAGAAGAAAGAGGCCAAGAAGAATTATCAAGAGGCTCATGGAAAGAAGCACCACCTCTTTCATTGATTTTAACTTATGAAGAATATTGTCGGATTTCGGGCGTACCTGAAGTGTCGTTTCGAGTTCTTCTGATACCCACGTGAGTCGAATCACCAGGATTTCGACTATATCACAAAGCAAAAGCACAAGAAGGGAAGAGTGGAGAAGAGAGTTTTCAGATAATGTTTTTCTCTCTGTATATTGTCTGTTCTGTGTACACTACAAAAAAACATGGAATTTGCGACGGAATTTAATTCCGTCGGAAAACCGTCGGAAATTCAGTCGGAAAATTTTCCGACGGAATTTCCGACGGAATTTTTTCCGTCGCAAAATTTGCCACGGAAAATATTCCGTCAGAAATTCTGACCTTTGCCACGGAATTTCAGACGGAAAATTCCGTCGGAAATTTCCTACGGAATTTTGCGACGGAATTTGATTCCGTCGGAAATTGTGAGGGAATTTCCGACGGAATTAAATTCCGTCGCAAATTCAGACGGAATTAAATTCCGTCGGAAATTCCCTCGCAATTTGCGACGGAATTTCAGACGAAATTGAATTCCGTCTCAATTTCTGAAAAATTTATTATTTTTAATTAATATTTTAAAAATTTAAAAATATTAATTAAAATTCCGTGGAAAAGTTTAAAATTTTTTTTAATTATTTAATATTTTAAAATTTATTTAATTTAATTTAAAAAAATAATTTTTATAAAATTTATTATTTTTAATTTAATTTTTATTATTATTTTCTAATTTCTAAGATATTTTTAATTTTCAATCGTAGGTTTTGGTCCTTATAGGGGCAAAATAGTCATATAAAAAATAAAATTTATTAGTTATTAATTAATATTAGTAAATAAAATATTAGGTAATAATTACTTATTAGTTATTAATTAATGATAATAAAAATTTAATTTTAGAAATCAAAAAAAATATGCACATAAGATTATATATATAATTGTGTGTAATAATAGAACACCAAAGCAGTCGAGCTCATCCGGTAAGGCATTGTGCGCGTACGGACGAGGTCGTGGGTTCGAACCACAGGATGGGCAAGTTGAGTTGCATTTCCAGGAAATATGAGGTTGCGACACGTGGCGGAGGGAGGTTGCGACACGTGGCGGAGGGAGGTTGCGACACGTGGCAGACATAGGGTGCGACACGTGGCTGATCTAGGGGTCGACGACAAGGTGGATGCCGCCGGAGATGCCACGCGCTGTCACCGGCGATGAGGGGGCGGTTGCCGGAGTTGCCAAGTGGATTTTTAAAATTTTAAAAAAAAAATTTTTTTGCGACAGAATTTCCGACGGAAATGAATTCCGTCAGAAGTTGAGAGGGAATTTGCGACGGAATATTCCGTCGGAAGTTGTGAGGGAATTTGCGACGGAATATTCCGTCGGAAATTGAGAGGGAAATTGAGACGGAAATAATTTCCGTCGCAAATTTCCGTCACAAATTCCGTCGCAAATTCCGTTGGAAATTGAGACGGAAATAAATTCCGTCGGAAATTTCCGACGGAATCTGAATTCCGTCGCAAAATTTTTTGTGACGCTGTTATTACTTACGGAATCAATTTCGTCGCAAATTCCGTCGGAAATCAATTCCGTCGCAAATTCCGTCTCAAATTCCGTCGGAAACTCTAATTCCGTCGCAAATTCCGTCTCAAATTCCGTCGCAAATTCAGTGTTTTTTTGTAGTGGTACTTATTCACGCACACACACACGTCTGTTTCTCAAACAACTGTTCCCTCCAAAATATACGGGGGAACTGCTCCCTCCAGGTTTCAATTTTGAACCCTTGGGGAAAATTACAAATAAATACCCCACATTTGTCTGGGTATTTTATTTTGTCCCAAAGCTTAAAGCTTAATGTGTTTGGGTTTTGGGCCTAATCCACCAAGAGTGGACCAAGACCAATTTCCAACATCTCCCACTCACACTTGGTAGATTGGATTCCATAAGAATTGTCTCTCTCTCTTTCTTATTTCATACTAGGGCTTTGCTGTAACCGCGTGGGCATGACGTCTCCTAGGTGTTTGTACTAGAAATCCCTCTCATATAGGACCAGTACAAGACAACCTTTCTTTGTGTAGCTTGAGTTTTAATATTATGCCTCATATGTCCTAGATACACCAATATACACTTTCACATGGCAGATCTAATCCCTCTTAAGTCAAGATAAAACTTAGATCGCCTTTCCATATGCTTAGTGTCCACACTTATGAAATTACCAAATATTAATATCATAAGGGACATGTCTCAGACACCAACATAGGTGTGTATATTTCAGGTAACCTTCCTTTCGATCATATATCATTTTGATATACGTCAACCGCTTTCCTAACATAATACCATGGATTGTATCAGTTGTAATCATAGGACGAATGTTAAGGTAGTAGTCGCTGAAGTATACCTCCATGACAATATCAAAGCAAAGGACATCACAGAAGTGTTTAACCTTCTTGGGACTCACACATCAATGAAGCAGGGATCCATTCACTTGCTTCCTATTTGCGGTTTTTTCGCACATGTGGTATGAATCACATGCTACAGTGTTACTCTTACACTATAAGAGCATACGTCGTTTTGATTCTCATCATTAACACTGTACAGACATGAGTTTAGATGCTCCCAGTATCTAAACCCAAATTCTTCTACTCTATTTATCTATCATGACGTCAATGTTGAAGAATTTGTTATCTGGCAACAGGCATCATGGAAGTGGATATCCATGATTCGATCCACATTTATATTATGTTTTATTGGATCTCATCTCGACATACTACACTCTTATCGAGGTGACATAATTTGTGTTTCTTCTCTACCATATCAGCATTTCTGCTGCTTTACTGGTGAACACAACTGTCTCATCTTTGCATACTCTTCCTGAGCATTAAAGGCGGTTGCTTGTGTGTGAGAGCCAACCTTACCTGCCTGTACGACATACTAGACATTGTATACCTTCATATAGACACATAAAATTTTATGAACAAACATTTTCATTAATCATAAACATATTACATAGTGTCTGCAAGTTTACATTTTATGCACCCCAATAGCCTTCACATGTTTGTCATACATTTCTTTGGCTATGGATTTGGTTAGGGGGTCTACGACCATACTCTTAGTTGAAATATGTTGTACAGTAACAACTTTCTGTGCTACATAATCTCTCACAAAATTATACTTTATATCTATGTGTTTGGTCTTGCTATGGTATTTGGGATCTTTCATATAGGCTATGGCTACGGTATTGTCACAATACACTAACACCGGATTTGTGCTTTCATTTCCAAATCCAAGATGTTCAATAAATCTCTTAAGCCATATAGCCTCTTGCACTGTTGAAGTGCATGCCACGAATTTAGCTTCTATAGGATGTAGGGCAATGCACGTATGCTTCTTGCTACTCCAACATATGGCGCCATTGTTCAGCAAGAAGGTGTATCCTGAAGTCGATCTTCGTTCAACTTCATCTCCACCCAAATCAGCGTCAGAATATCCAACGAAGCGCAGATCGCTTCCTTGATAGCATAGTGCATAATCTGACGTGCCCTTCAAGTATCTCAAAATCCTTTTCACTGCTTTCCAATGTTGCTCACCGGGATTTGACTGGAATCTGCTAACCAGCCCAACTGCAAAATAAATATCTGGCCTTGTACACATAATTGCGTACAACAAACTTCCAACGGCACTAGCATAGGGAACCCTTTCCATTTTCTTCTTTGCTGACTCAGTTTTGGGACACATATCAAGACTTAAGGTTACACCTGAAGCTACTGGGGTATCTAAGGGATTGCAGTCTCTCATATTGAATCGCTCAAGAATTTTCTTGATGTAATTCTCTTGTGAAAGAGAGAGAATTCTTTTAGAGCGATCCCTTTGGATTTTAACTCCAAGTATATATTCTGCTTCACCCATGTCCTTCATCTTAAAATTCGATGATAGCCATTCTTTAATAGCTAAGACCGACTTTAGACTATCTCTAGCCAATAGTATGTCATCTACATATAAGGATAATATTACAAAATTACCCTCAAACTGATTAATGTAGACGCAGTGGTCTTCTTCAATCATTTGAAAGTCATAAGAGGTTATTGCTCTATGAAATCTCAAATACCACTATCTGGATGATTGTTTTAGTCCATAAATGGACCTTTTGAGCTTACAAACTCTACTCTCCATTCCTTTCTTAATGAAACGTAATGGTTGTTTCATATAGATTTTTTCATCCAGATCACCATTTAGAAATGCGGTTTTTACATCCATCTGATGTAGTTCCAGATCTAAACTATTTACTATTGCTAGAATAAGTCTTATAGAATTGAAATGTACAACAGGTGAAAAGGTATCCTCGTAATCTATACCTTCCTGTTGTGTGTACCCCTTTGCAACCAATCGAGCCTTGTATTTGTCAATTGTTCCATCAACTTTTCTTTTAATTTTGAGAACCCATTTGTTCCCAATGGCTTTTCGCCCATTTGGTAGATAAACTAGTTCCCAAACTTGATTCTTCTTCATTGAATCAATTTCTTCCTCCATTGCATTCTTGCATTCATCCTTAGCAGGACCTGATAAGGCTACTTGTACAGAACGAGGCTCATTATCTCCATCTGGAGTAACAATAAGTGCCTTTCCTTCTATGGAGAAGCGTCTCCTAGGTACATTTCCCCTGTCACTCCTTCTTGTGGGAACTTCTTGTCTCTTACGCTTCTCTTGTCTAGGCCTTTGTAAAGGCCTTTTTGAGCTCCCACTCAAGTAAATGTATTGAGATGATTGAGGATCATTAGTCTGAGTTTGTTCTGTACTGCCTTGTTCTTGTGTTTTATAAAGAGATACTGTACGATCAATATCTCCCCTACTAGGAAATTCATTTTCTAGAAATACGACATCTCTTGATTCAATTTTAGTCACAGTTCCATCTTCATTTTCACCTATGAAAACATATCCTTTTGATTGCTCAGAGTATCTTATAAAGATAAACTTTTTTCCTCTAGGACCTAATTTCCCATACCTATGGGAATCATTATGAATATACGTAGCAGACCCCCAGGGTCTGAGGATGTTTAAATCGGGTTCGTGTTTTGTCCATAACTCATAGGGTGTAAAAGTGACTGATTTTGAGGGCACACGGTTAAGAATGAAGGCAGCCGTTAGTAAAGCATCACCCCAATATGAAATTGGCAGATTTGCTTGAGCCATCATTGACCTAACCATGTCTAGGAGAGTTCTATTTCTCCTTTCAGCAACTCCATTTTGTTGTGGAGTGCCAGGGATGGTTAGTTGTTTAATTATCCTTTTTTCTTCATAGAGCTCCTTAAACTGATCAGATAAGTATTCACGACCCCGATCAGTGTGCAAAGCTTTAATTTTACAATCCGTTTGATTCTCTACTTCATTTATGTATCGTCTAAAGCATTCAAGAGCTTCAGACTTGTGTGAGATCAAATAGATGTGACCATATCGCGAATAGTCATCAATGAAGGTAATGAAATACCAGGCTCCGTGTCTTGCCCTCACATTCATTGGACCGCATATAATTAGAATGGATTAATTGCAACAGAATCTCAGCTCTAGTTCCCTTACCGAAAGGTTTCCTAGTTGCCTTACCAGCTAGACAATTCTCACATAAGGACATTTCCATATTCGAAATTTCACCCAGCAAACCTTCTCTAGCTAGTTTAATCATTCTATTTTGGTTAATGTGTCCTAGTCTAGCATGCCAGATATTCATGTCAACAGTTATATTGGAGGAAATAACGAAACAATCATGCACATTAAAATTACCAACAATATCCATAACAAAGAACTTTCTAGAAAGGAAAGCTAAACCATAAAAGGTCTTGTTGCTAAAAATGTCTACAACTTTGCCATGAAAGTTTACATCAAACCCATAATCTAATAAACAAAGTACTGAAACTAAGTTCTGTCGGATGTCAGGTGCATGAAGAACATCATGTAGGATGAAAGTCTTCCCACACGCAAAGGTAACTTGCAGGTGCCAATTGTAATATCCTGGATTGTGACCAAGGATTAGCAACTTCAAAGTAATGTAATTAATATTAATTGAGCACTTTTGAAGCATTTTGAAGCATATATTGTGCATTGTGATAATCAGGGGCAAAACGGTAAATTTATTGACCGACTGGTTAGATACCATTGAGAACACTTCTTAGTAATCAAGATTAATGGTTAAGATTGAAAGACCAAGAGGTGGAATCCTATGCATGCAAGCTTATATGAAATCATGGTAGGAAGAATAGGAAGATGCCAAGTGGCAAAACAAGGACCCTTGGATTAAATTCAAGTTTTCAAACCATTTTCTCTTTCTTTTCTCTTCCTAGTCGGTTTATGTATATGAGAGGAAATGAATCATCATCATCAATATCTCATTTTTTCTCTCTCATCCTCCTCCATTTTTTCGCTGAACAAGCTAAGGAAAGAGAAAGGGAAAAGCTTGAGTTTTTGGTAAGTTAATGCCTTCATATGCTCAAGTGTCTTTCATTAATGTTGTTCATGAGGTTGAGGGCTATATTCCTATGGTTTCAGAATTTTGGTTGGTGAAGTTTGAGAACTTGTGGAAATTTGGAAGTTGGAGAATTGAAGAATTGGCTTTAGGAAGAAGAAGAGGTAAGAATTATAAGCATTTTGGTATAGTTGTTGTAATCATTGGTTGAGTATTGAGAATTTATGAATTTGCCCTGATTTTGTGCAATTTTTGAATGAAATGAATTGGTTTATGTGTTGTGTAAAATTTGGTCTTTTGTTGAACATTTTGGCCATTGGAATTGATTTGGGAACTTGGGTTGGAAAGTGTGGCAATGTGAGAATTGTGTTGTGTCATTGTGAGACATGTTGTGGTTGTTGTGTAATATGTCAATGGGAGTTGAATTTGGTCATTTTGATGATTCCAATGGTTTTCTTGAGCAAAATTGTGTGAGAATGGTGTTTGGGTTGGAATGGGAATCATTTGGGATCAAATGTGAAAAATCTGGAAAATCTGTCCATTGAAGGTCTGTGCTGGGCAGTCTTTTTGTGTGGGCGTTTTGAATATGCTAATGATGTTAGAAAATTATGAAACTTTCCAGTTTTGAAGTTCACTTCCCAAGCTTCAAAATGGACATAAATTTTGTGTCATTTCGCTTTGTGAGATGGGAGTTTGAACTGTCCAAAGTTTGGCATCAAAACTGGACTCTGTTTTGGCACAATGTTAGGGTTTTTGTAAATCTGGAGTTTTGTGGTGATTTCCAGTAATGGCCAATATTTTTACTTGAAATAGGACTTAAATAGCTTTCATTTGGCTTTGGAATCACCCCATTTTGATTTTTGTGGAATTAGTTATGATTTTTGGAAGTTCAGCCAAGAAACTGGATTTTCTTGGCCGCGGCCAGCGGATTCTAGGCCGCAGCCCAAATGTTTTTGAGCAGTTTTGGGCCGTAGCCAGTGGATTTTGGGCCGCAGCCCAAATATTTCTAAGCGTTTCTGGGCAGTTTTGGGCCGCAGCCAGTGGATTTTTAGGCCGTGGCCCACCCCCAAAAATCAGTATTTTACACTTTTTAAGGTGGTCTTGGTATAGCCTTTCCCAACCCTTTAGGCATATGTTTAGACCTAGAATAGTCACCTAAAGAGTTCAAATGATAACCAACTTAAAGTATTATAGAGAAAAGAACTTGGGAAAGAGATTCACGGGTTATCCCTAACTTGGTTTACAGGATTTGATATTTGCCGTTCTCGTGAGCCTGTAGTGCCAAGAAACGTCGGGAAAGGATCAGGTAGTGACTCTCTCTCTTATACTATGTGTAATGCTCTGTATGTGTGTGTTATCACTGTTATGTGATGATTCTTTGATCCTGCGGCGATTACAGCTAGAGATAGCTGTCGTTTACAGCGCAAGCTGTCATTATTGTGATTACAGCGTAAGCTGTCGCGATTATGATTACAGCGAGAGCTGTCGTATTGTGCATACAACCGTGAGTACTGTCGTTTGTGGTGAAAATCATGTATCTTTGAGATTGCTGCTACTGTTGCTGGTTGTGATTTATATACATGCTTTGTGTTTATGCATTGTCTAAGTGATTTGTTACTACTGAGATTCTCTCAAATCTCATTCTTTCCTATGATTAACATTTCAGACAGGGCGTGTGGCTCAAAGGAGAGGTGGCCAACCCGGAGCAATTAGGACCTTTAGGGGTACATTTGATATTGGAAACGTTGGTTATTTATTTTGAACTCGGGATTACTGTATATTTTGAATCGGGAACACTATATTCGATTTTGGTTGTGTAATCCCCTAGTGGATACTTATAAACCCTCAGGTTGTATATGTATAGAACCCGGGAGTTGCCGGGGATTTGGTTATACACTCTGATATGAATGAATGTATATTAACTGCACAGGTAATTATATTCGAATATTGAAATTGGGACCAGGATGGGGAAAAGATTTTGAAAGATTTTGTGAAAATTTTACAGTAAGACAGAAAGTTTAAAACAAGGTTAAAGCATCCAATGGTCTCTAATCTGATTTAAAAATGTGTTATCGAATTATAATTACGTGTTTAGAGTCAGGGGTTACACCAATTCCTTTGACTTCGATCTTTGCATTGTTGCCCACGTAAAGCCATTTGCTTAGATGCGGCAACCGACGGTATTCCACGAAGGATCCCCGATCCCTCATCACATGGTCTATTGAGCCTGAATCTAAAATCCAAGAAGAACAAACAGGTTCTGGTAGAAAAGAAGTACTTAAAACAAAAGAAATGTTTGAATTCACATAATCCACTAGTACCTTTTCACGGTCATTTAGCTCGGTACAGTCCAGTACGAAGTGACCCATTTTCTGGCAGGCGTAACATTTGACCTTATTCAGGTCAACTTTCTTCTTGCGCCCTTCTTTCCTTTCTTCTTGAATTGCTTTCTACCCTTTTTAAAATTAGAGCCATCCTTCTTGCCTTTCTTTTGAGATTTCTTGCCCTTTTTGGAATCGGGCTTTGCATTAGAAGGACCAGAAGCCTTATACGCCGCTAGGCATTCATCCTCAAGTTCAAGATGTTTCACTATATCATCAAAAGTGACGATGTTGTCATTATGAATTAAGTTCACTTTCATGTGCTCCCAGCTAGAAGGAAGCGATCTGATTACAGCCTAAACTTGCTGTTCATCAGTCAAGGTGTGTCCAGCTTCCTGAAGTTCTCTGATCATGTTGGACATCTCTCTCAGATGCTACTTCATAGGAGTATTTGCTCTAAGCTTATAGGTATCAAGCTTGATTGTCAACCTTCTAAGCTTAGTGGTTGATGTGCCTCCAAACTTATCCTTGAGTGTAGCCCACATAGCCTGAGCAATTTGGTATTTCTCATATTGGCACATCAGGTCATTCTCCATTGTGCTCAATAAGGTGACTCTTGCAATGCTGTTCTTCTTCTTCCACGCTTGGTAAACTTCCAAGTTTCTTCTGTGTTGAGTAGTAGTCCCAGCTTCAGGTTCCACTAAAATAGTGGTTAGTGGTTCAACAGCCTCCTGTTCCTCCAAAATGTACTGCACTTTACGGTGCCAGATGTCCCAGTTGTCGCCATTCAGTTTCTCCTCCTTATTCAGTTTAGCAATGATCCCTTTCGTGGCCATTTGTCAATTCTGAAGTAATGTTTTTCACATTTAGAAACGTTGTTTTCTTTAAGAGAACATAACCAAACGATTATGTAGCATAGCACGGTATACAACGTCTGTACTCATATCATTCTTGACCAAAAAATAAGTTCATTTACTAGATCCATAATTAGGAGAATACGTTTGTACCTCCCATCATACAAATACTAGCAACTTATTATTTTCTATAAAAAAAAACTTTATATAAATACTTTAATAAGTCATAAGCTTTTAAAAGTTTCACCTTCTAAAAGCTCCCACTCATTAGGGATACATGGTGTGATAATGCACAATTAAAAAATTAGCATTGTATGATAAACATAATTCATTACATGAAAAATACCATGTCCATACATAAAACATACAAACCATAATATTTAGAGTCATATTCTCAATACAAAACAGTGTAAAAGGAAATAGGAACATAATACACCATTAAATGTCAGAACAACAGTAGTCAATAATGGCTTTCCTTAGTTTCCTAAAGAATCTTTTCTTTTTCTTCATGAATTTTGTTGTTTTCGTCATAGCATCAACCCAAGCATCAGTCATTGAAAATGTGGCCCTTGCCCTTATAGCCGCACGGTACTTCATCATTACACTCACGTAGAACTCTGCACTCTTTTTGTCTTTTATGCTTTCCACATAATTCACAATGATTGAGTATATGATTTTTATATTATTTATTCTAGCTATTTTATCCGCGTCAAGTTCAGCTATTTTCTTAGCCATAGCAGCAGAATATGGTTGATTGACCTCTTCTTCCAAATTTTGAGGTTTAATAGGACAAGAGGGCACAGACTTAGGTCTAGAGTCAAAGTAGACCACTTGAGGTTCCACTAGAACAGGCTCCAGAAAACCTTCTTCAGGATCTTCCTCAAAAAATTCATATTCTTCAGGTTCCTCTTCAGGATCATCCATATGAGCTTGATCGTCCACAAACTCAATGCTCAATGACCCATACTCAAGTGTTTCAGTGCTGTTAGAAGCCTCTTACTTCATTTTTTACCTAAATAAACAAATGTAAGTCATTATCATGATTTTAGGTATTTTTAAATGTATAAAAAACACTTAAATAAGCACTAAAACCTCACAAACAAATCCTGAATTGCCACAAAAATAGGCAAATAATATATCATTATGAAGATCTCGAATTTAGGGATTTTTAGGAACAAACCGTGTCTCAAACAGAGCTCCACGCGCCCTCACGAGCCCCGAGAAGATAAGATCCTAGAAAAAATAAAAAAATACCCCAACCTCATTGAGGCGCGTGTACTCTTCAGTCCTCCGATCCCACACGTGCCGGCGAGCTGGAATCCATGCACCTCCTGCTGTCGATCTATGTCCGCCATGTGTCAATCGGGTCTGCCACATGGCCAAACACGCCACGTGGCGTTTTTGCCCCTTTGTTTTTTGGGTTGATGTATTGGGTTGGGTCTTTACCCACTGACCCGATCCAGTTTTTTTTTTTGTGTTTGGGCCCCTGATGGCCCAAAAACCTTTTTTTCAGAAATATTATTATAACGGATCGGGTTAGGCCAAGTACCCGATCCATTTTTTTTAATTCTCTTGCACCAGATCGGGTTGGGCCGTTGACCCGATCGAGATGTTTTTTTTATAAGAGAAGGCGCAAAACGGCGCCGTTTTGAATCGCTGGAGGTTGTATGTTTTTCCCAACATTAATTATCTCCTTATTGTATGTTTTTCCCCTTACGGTTTTAGTTAATATATTTAAAGTTAAACAATATAGACAAATTATATTTTATTTTATTAAATATTAACATTGATATATATTGATATATTAAAGTCATTTTATCCATATTTTAAAATCCTTAAATAAGTTAATGACTCAATTAACGAATTATTCAATTTATTATCCTGATTTCAATTTTTCCTATTTTCATTGGGTTTAGATGGGATTTTCTCTATTATAGTTTAATAAGATAATACAAAAAATTATTTTCTTACCTCTACAAAATAGCACTAACCCAAATATATATTAAATACGTGAAATAATATTAAATAAATGATTTTGATTTTTGGAAAACAAATAATTTGAAGAAGTTTTAAAAGAAATAGCAGTATTATTAAAAGTTAATTTGATTATCTAATTTCAAGTCACTTGTATATTAATTACTGTCGTTCAAATTTATGGTAATATATTACATTTAAATTCAATTGTTTCATTGCTCTTGTAACTTGTTGCATTAATTTCTTAGAACTAGTGAGAGCTAAAACACAGTATACACACGCCTACAATGGGGATAAGTCTTTAGTAATGGGAATATATATATATATAGTATACACGCACAAACAACACACACATTTGTATATTATATATGTTAGATCTCATGTTTTGATGATAACAAAAGAATGGTTTGAAAAGGAAATGTTTAATAATCAAGCTTGAACTAAGTAATGACAGGAATAAGCTTTACTTGAGGTAAGCATGGAAGTAATGAAGAGAGGCCAAGAGATAAAGCTGAGAATCTTGATCAGAAGCAAGTTTCTTAAGGCATTACTCGAGGCGGTACTCGAGTAATGAGACAAAACTTGAAGTAATCAAAGACAACTTCCAGTAACCAGGCAACGTTACTCGAGGAGCTACTCGAGTAACAGTGTAAAAATTTTCAGGATGCCATTGATACTCGAGGCGCTACTCGAGTAACTCTGTTTCTAAAAAGAAGGAGCTCTCGGCACTTTGTACCACTGCAACATTACTCGAGTAGCTACTCGAGTAACGCATAAAGGTAAGTGAAAAACTTCAAGGTGGTACCCGATTAACTTGATATTTCTTTATTTCATGTTCCTCGAGTCCTTACTCCAGTATACATATATTTAAGTGGATTCCTCGAGTAAGTACCCGAGTATGCAAAATGTTTTCAAGATAAACTTCAAGTCAGTACCCGGGTAAGTCATTGACAAAAAGTACAGTTACTCGAGGTGGTACCCGAGTAACCTATGGAACAATGAGTGCATTACTCGAGTACGTACTCGAGTAATGAGGTAAGTGCTCTCGGCATTGAAATCCTGCAACATTACCCGAGTAGAGCATCGAGTAACCAAAAGTTTATTTCAAGTTTTACTCGAGTTGGTACCCGAGTAACTCATAAAGTTGTGAGTGCATTACTCGAGTAGGTACCCGAGTAAACATGTATTTCCAAAGGTTTGAAAATTGGTTATTCCAGGCACTACCCGAGTAATCTTATGTTTATTCATTAACCTGGAATTGATCAAAGATTTTCCGAGGTTACTCGAGTAGGTACTCGAGTAACATTCAAGCAATACTCGAGGAGGTACTCGAGTAAGCTTACCCAGAAATTCTGAAATCATTCAAACGTTCATAGATTTGTTTCCTATATGATTAATCTTTCATTGTATTAGTATTCTTAGTCTATTTACAGATAAACAATGAAGAAAACACTTCAAGAGATTGAAGTCAAAAGAAACGTTCAAATGCCAACCACCGCCAACGGATATTTTTCAAAAACTTGAAAAGTCAACAGTGGCTGCGCACTCTCCAACGGACGAAAGAAAATGTTCCAACGGTCATCACCAACATATCTATATATATGGGAACATCCAAACAGAGGAAAGACGACAAGCACACACACAAACGTATTATCAAGTTTATTGCTCTGTTTTCACATTGAAATTGTATTTCTATGCTTCAGTGATTCTTATTCACTCTGTAAGAGAGATATTTCATTCAAACTCAATATTTGTTATTGAGATAACTTAAGGTTGTGGAACCTTGAGTTGGGATTGAATTGCAACTTGTAAGGGGGAGCGAGTGTCCAGGTATAGGAACTTGCTTGTACTGAGGTGCCAAGAACCCACTGAATCTTGGAAGTTATAGTGAAACTCTCAGAGAAGATCTGAGGACTGGACGTAGGTCAAAGTGGTTGTGACCGAACCAGTATAACTCCCGGTGCACACTTCGGTGATATTTCTCCTTACTCATTACTGTTTTTAATTCCTCTGCTAAAGTTTTATATTTCCGACGAAATTTTAGTATCACCCAATTCACCCCCCCTCTTGGGTGAAACGCTTGTTCTAACAATATATATATAGGTGTTGTGTAAAGAGCAAAGAAACAAAACTAGAGATGGTCCATAGTACAGAAAAAGAAAAATCTGACAGATTGATCAGCGTCACAACGGATCGGACTTGTGGTTCAAGAAAAAACAACACACATTTTTCCTTTTTTTAATTTTATAGGTGCTTGTGGTTCAAGAGAGATATGACAGATTCAGTGGAATAGGACTATGGAAGTTGCCCACTGGAGCTGTTAATGAGGTGAGCACTTTTTATAATATATATATATATATTGATTAATAATGCAAGTTCTGATAGAGACAGATTTCGTTGAGGTTCTAGCATTCAGGTATATATCTTTGAAGTAAATTTTGTTGTAGATGTTTATGTTTGGTTCACTGTCAATTAACTATTTACTTCTAAAAACTATTGATGCTGAAGGTATTTATTTTAGTTGAAAATTAATTAAAATCATGTCTAATTTTTTTAAGAAATTTCTAAAATCTACATAAATTTCTTCTAAAATTCACTCAGACTGCATAAATACTACCATTGTTTATAAAAGCATCGCAAGCATGCCATAAAAAAAAAGGCAAAACAACCTGAAAAAGAAAATTAATAAAAACAAAACGCAAGTTGAACTTATAGGTTGATCAGTGCAGTGGAGTGGGGGACCACGTAATTGCCGTTGGTGACGCAATCTTCAGTGAGGGAAGGAAGAAATTTGAGCTACCAAATGGAATGGGGACCAAAAAGTTGAAGACAATACAAAGAAAAGGGAATAATAAGGAAAGGAGTGGGGTTGGCAGTTGGGAAAAAACAAAGACGTGTGCGTGTGTGGGTGTAGTTTTAAGATGTGAAGATAAGAAAATGGAAGGATGGGGAGAGCCACGCACAGATACGCACAGATGAAAGTGAAAATGAGAGAGGGAATGATTAATGATAGAGAAAAAGGTAAAGAAAGAGATGGGGGGTGTAGGTGCGGGAAAGGGAAAGAGATTGGGGGGGAGGCGGGAAAACAATAAGAGGATAAGGGGGTAGGGCGGGATTTCTGATTGGTGGGGAAGGGATAAGAAATCCCTTTTTGTTTTTTTTTTTTTTAAATAGGGTCAGGTGTGGCGCCTGACCAGACAGGCGCCACACCTGACTATAAAATTTTTTTTTAAAAAAAATGGGTCAGGTGTGGCGCCTGGCCAGATAGGCGCCACACCTGACCATATGCTAGTTTGGCGCCTGGCGCTGGTGCCACCTGGTTATGTGTGGCGCCTGTCTTGGCAGGCGCCACACTTAGCCTCCCCAGCTGTGGCACCTACCCTCTTAGGCGCCACAGCTGGTAAAAAAAACATAAAATATAAAAAATAAAATAAATAAGCAGCTGTGACACTTCATTAAAGAAGGGCCACAATATGTGCGCCACCTTTCAACCTTTTTGTAGTAGTGTATTGGGAAGCTTTCCTTGGGTTGCTTCCTTAGCCTCTTTGACAGAATTGTGAGACAAAAAAGAAATTTGATCTTGAACAGTTGAAAACACCTGAAATTCCATAAGATCTTCCTTTGCTAGAACCAAATGAAAAGGTAGTAGACAAATTTTCTTAGGTGGGTGAAGGAGATGATCATAATTCTCATATGAATAGCTTCTTTTCTTCTTACTTCCCCCAACATTACTTTTTGCAACTTCTTTTCCTTAGATGGATTCAATGAAAACTCAAAAGTGAAATTGGCTTGCTTAGAAGAATTAATTGAGATAGAGATGCATCTGAATCTTTTTCGCTTCCTTGAAGAATTACTCTTGTCTTCTCTTGAAATTTCATCTTCCTTTTAAACAAGCTTAGACCTTTTATGAAGTAAAGCATAAGATGGTTGCTGCTCATACTTGCGATTTTTCTCTTGAAACTTCAACAAACAAGGGCGCTTACTATCAGTACTATTCAAATAAGAATTTTCCAATTTTCATTTACAAGTGTTACTACCCATTCTAGAGCAATAAAAATCAACAAGTTTAAGTCCAATTCCTTGAAAATTGGAACCATAACAACCAAAAAAATCATCGTAATCAACATTAACAGACTTGCTGCCTACAACAAAGACCTTCATTCTAGGCTGAAGTTTGGAACGGTTGACAATATTGAGCAATATGGCCAATACTTAGACAATAAGGACAAATCTCCCTACTAAAATAGAGATATTTTCAAAATCTGCCCATCAAGCAAACTAAAGCTACCGAGATTGATAGATTTGTGACCCAAGTCTGGAAGGTAAATTTGAAAACGCAAATCATAATCATTTAATATACTTTTCCATTCACCATAGCAAATGAACTATCCCAATCTCTCATTAATATATCTTGTCTCATTATAATATTTTAAAGGCAATCCATGAACTTGAATCCATTTTGGAAAGTAATGAGCAGAGAAATTTAATGGTGTGATATCCGGCATCAATGGAATTCAAGCAATAAAATAACCTTGTAAGAGCCATGATCTCTGAGAAAGCATAAAAAAAAAAATCCTCCTCAAACTAAAAGTGAAATAAGAAGGAATTATTGAGCTGCTTATCTACCTATATTGACCCTTGTAGCTTCTAGTGAATCATAATCAAGGATTACAATTTTGAAGAATGAAGCTTGTGACTATCCCCCACTTTAGCAAGAGCAAAATTTCCTTTAGTGCATGAGAACCGATCATATCTAGAAGAAGGGGACATACTGTCAACATATACCACAACACCAATCCCCAAGCCTCAAAATAAGAGACCAAGAAGAGAAATCATATTGAAGTAGAAAACAAAAAACCAGAATATTTTAATATTCAAACCAATCAAATAGAAACAGGAGAGCAAGAGAGAAGAGATCCCCAATTATACTCCAGAAGCCAATTATTAATAGAACAGACAAGAGAGCATAGACCAGAAATTAATTCTTCCCCAATATTAAAATGCAAAACTTCATAAGATAATTCCAAATAGAATCTGAACCAGAACAACAAAAAGCCAGAAAGAAAAACCAGCAAATGAGATTGATATAGCACTGGATGGATAAGTCTTAGTCTTGAGCAAAATCTCCTGCAGAGTTTTACTTTCGCAACCCAAATGAAACCAAATCTTCACCTCACAATAAGATAGCAGACAAAATTAGGAGAAGCTCCAGTCAAATGGCAAATTTATGGTGCAGCTTGTTACGAAGACCCAAAAATGATGAAAGAAAAGGTAATGAAGTTGAGTATAATCTGTGACAAAGTTTAGGTTTAGAGAGACTCAGCTCTCCCTGTTGGTCTTTGAAAGGCAAGCAACATAGAAGGAGATTTATTCTTCTCGATTCCACAAGTAAAGGAACGGAGATGCCAGATGACGACGACGGCCACTATGGGAACGGTGATGTTGAAGAGCTAAGGTTTCGAGAGAGATGAGCTCTCCAGTTCGAAGCTCACCCAAAAACAGCGCATAACCAGACGAGGGGCGATTGTGATTTTGCAATATAAGATGAACACATTTATCTTCTGCCGCAAATTTTGATAGATGGAGGCTAAGGTTTCATAAGAGGGGTAAAGCACTCTTCTTCATAAAAGAACCCCTTTTGCATCAATAATTCCCAAAGAATGTTTCTTTGTACAAGGATCAATACTGCCAGCCAAATTAGAGCAAGAAATCGAAGTTAATGTGGCTGGGTTAGGCGAGTGTTTGTAGATGTTGCAAAAGACAAGAGTAATGAGTCAATCAATAATGAGGTCAATGACAAAAACAAAATGGAGACTGTAACATTCTAATTTTTATTTTTATTATTTAATTATTATTAGGAAGTGATTTATTAATGAACTTGAGGTTCATAGTAGGTTATATGCATTATTTAAGTTATTGAAAAATAAAGGAATATGATTGAAAATTTAAGGTAGCATATATTTATTAATATTGAGTTGAATTCCATGAATTATTTTTTGGTAATTTGAAATTACCATGTAATTAGTTGAATATGGAAAGAATTTAATAAAGATTTAGTGGGATTAAATAAAAAAACTTAAAATATTTTTTTCACCTAAAATACTATAATTATTTATATATTGTAGAAATTTTTATTTGAGTAAAGTACACAAATAAATGTTAATTATGGGTTCTCTTGAAAAATCTTGCAAATTCAGAAATTTCCCAATATGAAATATGATTTATAAATTAATCAGAATTTTCTATATATTAAATGAAAAATAATAAGAAGAAAACAAAAATAATAGTATAATCAATAAAAATAATAGAATATTGATAAAGTTTGTGGGGCCCATGACCCTTTAATATATACCCCTACCCACACAACCCCGAAACCTGTTTCCTGCTCATCCAATCGTCCCCCTTCCGGACTTCCAGATTTCATCTGACCAGTCCAGATTTAAGTTTTTTTATTTGGGGATTTTTGAATAAAAAAATCATCTTTTAAAACAATATTAAAGATATAATCTTTATTTTAGATTTTATACCCATTAAAATATTTTTTTTAAAAAAATATAAAGTAAAAAAAATTAGATCTGGACCGTCCATTCTCCCTACTCATCCTTCCTGTAGGGAAACTGATTCCCACAACCCCGACGCTCCCTCTATTCCTTTGTCTTCCTTTTTGGTTCAGTGCTCCAATCCTCCATTAATAGAGGATTGGGATACCTTTGAGCTTCATTTTGTCATCATAAAATTTCCCGACCTCAATACATGTTTTCCAAATATTTTGCTGCTCATTGAGAACTTTCTAAAAGTATACATTTTTATGAGAGCAAAACAAGTTTGAAGGTTATGGCTTGAAGCAAGTGTAGAGTTTCAACAAATGGGAACCATAGACTTGTAGTGGTGAGTAAATATTGACATTTAATCAGTTTAGAATTTTTATATTGCATTAATTGAAAGATTTAAAGTTAGGGTTTGAATGTTAGAGAAGTGTTATGATTAGAGATGGTAGTTTTACCAATGAAACTTGAGTTTAATGGTTGAATTATGTTTATTGGAGGTAGAATTGATATTTAATTGGTTTAGTAAAGCTTGTAGAATAAAAATGGATGTTTTGGTTGGAACTCTAAATTTGAGAAATTGAGGATTTTGATCAATTTGAATTATTGTGGGTTAGTTGTTTTTTCAAATGAGTTATTAGAATTTAGAAATGATAGAATTTGATATTAGAATGGAGAGTTGGACATTATAAGCTAGGTTTGGAAGTTAGAGGTAGAGTTGGGGACTTTAAGTTTATGTACTTAAATTGATTATTTGTTTAGCAATATGAGTAATAAGAAATTGTATAAAAATTATGTAGAGTGGAGTTAGATTGTTCGGTCTAGGCAAATTGGAAGCATTCAAGTGTTGGTAATAATAAGTTTGGAGTAGAGTTAACCTTGATTATTCTTTTATATACTTGTTATATATATATATATATAATTATTTTAGGATTTGTTGTGCATATGGAGGACTTGATTTGGAATTGTATATTTGATAGAAACTAATATTATACTTGGAAACTATTCAAGCATACTTGTGGTTATTAGAACTCATGGATATGTATTTTGGAAATTGTTTAAGCATGCTTGTGTGATACGATGGAAAGATTTGGAAATGATGTTATGTTTTAGATGATGAACATGTTTGTTATGGTTCATTAAGTTGAAATAGTATTGTTATCTTAATGATTATTGATATGATATATTTTCTTGATAAATATTGCTTGAAACTATACTCATGCTTTTGAACTTCAATATGCATGCCATGATTATGATTGATTGCCTTTGATACATATGAATGGTTGTGGAGTTGTGATGAGAGATTTCGTGTAAGTAAATACCATGTGGTATGCCATCACTCGATGCACAGTGGATAACACTGGTCAGGGCCCCTTCTTCCATGTATTCCTTTAGCTGGGATTGCATTAGAGTTGTGGCCATGTGACACCTCTTTAGTTTTATCCTTTTGAGGAGGGGAGCTATAATCCAGACTTGAGTTCTACACCTTTGGTTAGGTACATCTTAAGAACTGGTGAGCTTGGGACAATCCAGTCAAATGGATGAGGTTCTGTTGGACTATATGCTAGCCTATGGCTCCAGTCAGCAGTTATAAGGTTGGTCAGGGGTGATAAGGATGGTCCATGCATAAATCATTTGCTTGGCATGTAATATATGTGATTTATGATTTGAATATAATAAAGCTTTTATATAATTATTTTTATAACAAGGTTGAGACATGTTTTTGTGAAATATCTTGTGAACGATATTTGAAAAATGAATTATGATATTCAATCGTTTTGGAACCTTTTTGAGAGGAGGTTTTGGTAACTGAATTGAGAACTAGTTTGTTAAACATTTTATGTAAAGAATAATAAAAATAAATTATTGTGAGTTGAACTTGATTTTTAGAACCATATATTCTCGATATTGGTTTGCATGTATATTTATGAATAACCAATGGTTACTGAGATCCTTGGATCTCATGGTTGCTATTTTTTTTAGGTGATATTTGAGCAAACTTGCAAAGAAGTTGTAAGAGGTGAGCCTAGTTGTAGACCCTTGTTAAGGTTCCTCTTACTTGCATAGGTCATCAATTGTCATTCTTATTTACATATGTAATGCCATGACCTATGAATTATTTAAATTATGATTTGAGAATTCTATATAAATTGAGTATTGTGAACTCTGGTTTTGGTGTTTGATTGAGATATTTGATAAATGTTTGTTGTTTTGGGTGGAGCCTCTTTTCTTATAATTTTGTAATAATGGATTTGGACTAAGGGATTTAATAAGTTGTTATCTAGGCTTGTGGAATGCTTATTGTAAAGCTGGGTTTTGAATGCTCAAAACAATAAAAATGTTCATCATAGAAAGTTCTAAACAATAGTTTGAAAAGCTAATCAAGGTAGAAAATGGCAAAACTTTACAATAGAATGTCAAACCCGATTATCAAAATGTAATCAAAGCCATTTGATAAATCATTTTCAAATTCAACAGATGTAAGTGCTAGGGGTACTTAATCGATGTGTTAAATATGGTTTACATTTCGAAATGTTACAGAGACAATGAGAGACATGAGAGAGACAAGCTCTCCGACTGAAATGATGAAAAAAAAGCTAGAGAGAAGCCAGAGCTTTAAACACCTTTGAATGATTGAATAAGAATTCTCCTTGATGTCTCTCTCTCCTCTCTCTCTCTCTCTCTTCCCTCTTCCCCTTCTTGGCCTTTTCTGCATCAATTGGCATCAAAGTAGGTTTCCATTGCCTAAACTCTCAAAACTTCCTTCAAAACCAGACACACCTTCGCTGTTTGCTCCAAATCTCATTGTCTATAGCTCTATTTAACATGCCACCACCTCCATTGTCTTTGCTTTAAAGAAGCCAGCTGGGCAATTGAACTTCATGGCTAAAGACCATAGCATGTGACTCATACGCTAGTGGAAGTCCCTACATATGGCCTTCATGCGCCAATGCCTTTGTTCATGATCCCTTGTTGTTTTTACATGGTTTATGTTGTATCAAACCTCCTTTGAACTGAGAATCATCATATGAGATCATTTAGGGGTAAAGTTTCTAACTTTAGGCTCCTAAAGTTATTTAATAAGGCTCTCTAATCTTAAACTTTAAGTTATGTACTACTATATATTACAGAGGTAGTTGTTCTTCGTTCATTTGATTATCTTGTCTCTATTGACTGTTCTACTAGTGCTTTACTTTTTCTTTTTTTGCTATCCATAATTTCCTCATATTTCTTGGTCTTTTATTTTTGTTCTCTTGAATTAACACTCAAGGGGGGGAGAAAAGGACAAAAAAAAAGACAAAAGAGAAAAAAAGAACAAAATACGGTTTCCTTTTCTAAAATTTTGAGTTTATTTTTGAATTTCATCTATTGATTTGTGTTGATCATTTCTTATTTGCTCAGCATTTAATTCTTTAAGCATTAGGACCTACATACTTACTTCACACATTTGGTCCTATACATGGGTCACATTCCACCCTAGGTTAGTCGAAGTTTCCAATGGTTTCCTTGTGGGGTTTTTGGAACCCCCTGAGGTTACTGTGAAGAGTTCATTCAAGTTGTTACTTATTTAGCAAGAGTAATCCTTATAGAGTGATAGAGTTTCCTGAGGGTTAGGCTTGTTAATAGGGTCTTCACCTTTTGTAAGTGGGGGCAATTTGGGAGCCTTTCTAGGTTTTTAGAATTACCCAAAACCTTGCACCCTAAAGTTCCACCTACCCCCTACATGATCATTAAAGGCATAATTGATAACCAAGCCCTACTTGAATGAGAAATTACCAATATCAAAGCCACCATAACTAACTATGATAACTGTGGAAGGCTACCACATATTATGTGGACCGTTTGGTAAGCGAATTAACTCATGGGACTAATGTTAGGATTGATAAGACTAACATTAGTATTAAAGCTCTTGATGATAAGTTTGACACTAAGTTAGTTAGATCTTCTTCTTTTGAGGCACCATAGTGTAGTAAAAGACAAAGAGGACCCACTTCCAAATCCTCAAGAAGGGCTACTTCCAAATCCTAACAAGGATAGAAGGTCAAACCAACATAACCCTATGCCCAATCAGTGTAAAATTACCCAAGTAGGTCATCATCATCTTTCTATGGGTGTTGGCACTAGCCACAATTGGTCATCCCCACCTAGGTTTAATGTCCAACAATTTGAGCATGAAGAAGACCTTTGGGATGACAATGAAGTTGTAGTGTCCCCTTAATTATGATAGAGGTCATCCTAAACATGGTTATGTGGAAGATATCGCTAAGAAGGTTAAGGTAGATGACCCTAAATTTGATGGTTAGTTAGATCCAACTGCATTCTTAGATTGGTTAGCCAACCTAGAGGACTATTTTGACTTACATGATATGAATGACAACAAATGAGTATGTTTCACTAAGATAACTTTTTAGAGCCACACATAAGTCCTGGCATACTATTCAAATAAGCTTAGAAGACCACAAGCAACCACCAATTACCACATGGGCCAAAATGAAAATGAAATTGAGGAAGAAGTATGTGCCAACCCAATATTAAGTGCCAATTATTAAGTCAACTCCATAATATGTGACAAACCTCCATTGATGCTAAATATGTAGCCCATTTTGATGAACTTATCATAAGGTGTGGCTTGAAGGAAGAGCCTTTGCCATTATTTACTTGGTTTATCAATGGTATCAAATCTAACCACAAAATGAAGCTTGAGTTAAAATTTCCTGAAACCCTAGAGGAAGCTTACCATAAGGCCTATAAAATAGAATCCTTGTCCAAATACCCTTCTATTATACATCATGCTTTATAGGGAATAGATTTTTGGCAGACTCACAGCTTT
Source organism: Inga laurina (assembly GCA_963855925.1). Taxonomy (NCBI): domain Eukaryota; kingdom Viridiplantae; phylum Streptophyta; class Magnoliopsida; order Fabales; family Fabaceae; genus Inga; species Inga laurina. Next base: position 55,498,008 of record OY979703.1, read on the forward strand.
CTTCCTACTGATAGGACTACAGGGCCTTCATCTAAGGCAACTTCTCAACTCCTTCTTTAACAAACTCCTAGTTTTAAAGGTGACACAAAACCACTCAGTGAATCTAGATGGTTTAGCACTCCTGCTAGTAGCTTAACCATTGACTGCTTCATATGTCATGCTTAGTGTAATATCCCAAACTTTGGGCCTAGAGACTTGACAATAAGCCTTTATCAGACAGACGACTAAGCCCAGTTTAGGAATGGTTCCAGGAATGAATGAAAAATAGAATGAATTTTAGAAATTACATTCAGAATAAAATATGAATTTTGGTGCAAATTAGTCAAAAGAAAAAACCTGATTCCTTTAGGATCTGTCATAATGACATAAAACCTAACTCGGATCCAAAGGAAAAGGGAAATTGTATCAAAAAAGAATTAAGAAAGAGAATTGAAAGAATTAATGGCATAAGAATTAATATTTCTATAATCAAGGGCAAAAGAACAATTGCCACTTGATCTTGAGGTTAAAATTAGAAGACAAAATGAAGGGCCAATATTTGCTCTTCAAAAGTAAGAAGTAATTATTAGAAAGAAAAGCAAATTAACTCCCTCTCTCACGTTGTTAAAGAAATGTCCAAGAAGGGACAAAATGGGAGAAGGAAAAGTGTTGGTCAAAGTGTCAACTTTTTGGCAAGAAGACTTTGGTCAAATAGAGCACATACACATAAGAGCTTTTGGTCAACACGCCTTCCTTTTTTGGAGCATTTCAGTCAAGACTTCAATGGAAAGAGAATATGCAATTAAACCATAGCTATTGACAAGTCAAAAAGAAAGAAGAAGAGAAGAAAAGTCAACACAACTTAAACTAACCGTACATGGTTAATTGACCTTGGCTTATGCAAGAAGAATCAATTATCGCCACATATTTTCTTTCTTTCTTTTGGCCAACTTTCAGCCAAGTATTAACACTACTACAAAAAAGGTAAAAGGTGGCGCACATTTTGTGGCCCTTCTTTAAACAAGTGCCACAACTTTTCTTTTCTTTTTTTATTTTTTACCTCTATAATTTTTTTAAATTTTTGGTACCAGCTGTGGTGCCTAATAGATTAAATGCCACAATTGAGGAGGCCTAATGTGACGCCTACCTACGTAAGCGCCACATTTGGGGCCACGCAAGCAGCTGTGGCGCCTAACCTATCAGGCGCCACAGCTGCAGCAAATATCATGTGTGGCGCCTAAATAAATAGGAGAAAACAAGAATGCACAAGAAATGCTCCATATAAGAGATAAGGGAAGGAAAATTTCAAAACATTTCTATCTCTCTCTCACTCTTAAAAATTTGTCCAAGAGCTAAAGGAAAGAGAAAACATGAAGACACAAGAAAGCGAACTACTTCTAGCTCACTTTTCACCTTCCAAATCATTTCTATGGCTCAAATGCTCTTCATAAGCATTATTCCCCTTGATGAGAGCTTCATTTTATAGTTTTAGAATTTCAAGGGGAGGTGCTTTGTGTCTTCTAGCAAAAGCCAAAGTTGAAGAATGAAGAAAAGAGCTCAAGAAAGAGAAAGAGGTGAATTTTAGCTTTATTTTGACCTATGTCTTGTGTTGATTGGAGGAGTCTTGTGAGCTTTGGATCTCTGCCCTAATTTTAGCCATTTAGGGTTTTCTAGGGTTCATGAAGCTTCGGTCATATACATGTGGTTATATGATATTTAGGAAAAATATGAACCTAGTTTGGTGGCTAAATTGTTGCTTTGGTCATATACATGAAGCCATTTGTGAATTGTTGCTTTGAACCCTACTTTCTGGTTTGAAAAGGACATCAAGAAGGAATGAGAATTTTATCAATTTGTTGTTACCATTGTGTTCTACACAAAAGCCCCTGATTATAAATTCTAGATCATTGGAACACAAATTGAAAAGTTGCAATGTTGCTATCCAGTTAGGGTTTTCCTGCTTGGCAGTTTCTTGCATTTTGTTTTTGAGTAAATAAATGATGTCTAATGCTTGTGATATTTTCTAGAATGAAAGTAGACTTATCAAGCTTTAATTTGATAGGTCATATAGGGCAATTGGATTTGTACATACAGTTATGTATTTTTTAAGTTGGTCATGTAAAACTAGCATGTTTTTGGGGGCAGAGTCCAATAAATGTTAATTCTGGAGTGCTGTGCGTCCAATTGGCTAAAGGAAATTTTTTTTTTATTGAAAATAGACTCTATAAGGGTCATATAGCTTTTGGAATCACTGCAATTGGACTTGTGTACATAAAGATATGAATTTTCAAATTTGGTTGAAAATTTTGCCAGCTTTTAGTAAATGTTCGAAAATAAAAAGTAATGGCACAATGTAATTACATAGAACTCTCAGGGTAGAAATAACCAATTTTGGTTAGTTTGACCTTAATGATTCTTCATTTGACTTAGTCAATTAACCTTAATGATAACCAACATAAGAGTATGATTAATGAAAGAATTGGACTAAGTAATAATTCACTGTTCGTAAATTCCAATTATAGAACTTGAAATCTATCTAATGCATGAGGAATCAGAAGAAGAACAAGACTGAAAAGACCAAGGTAGTTAAACTCTCTTGACTTGCATGTATTTTATATGTGTATGCTTGTATGATGATATGTGTTATTGCTTTGATGAATTGTATGGAACATATGTGAATGATTGAAGTTCTGTTTCTACTTATACTATGGCCATGAGTATATTGTAAAGCATTGAGCATGCAGATGTCATTATGTTGGCATGAATTTATGTAAGCCAAAGAATGGTGATGTGGGTGGGCCAAAGAATTTGGTTTTAGGCTCAAGTGTGGGGGCGAGCCTGAATGGAACAAAGGTAGTTAAACCATCAATAGAAAAAATAACCCATAAAGCCCATAATGTTGTAAGAGGAGGATTGGAGCCTAAGGAGATGCAAGAGCTGATCCAAAACTTGGATGCTGACAGGCATCATGTCCATAAGGGAAAAATGAAATCCACTTGTTCAGCAGTGCAGATCGGTGAAGCAGAGAAGCAGGGGTTTGATGACTGTCCAAAAAAGGTTCAGGGCACTCAAAGAGCTTCGGACACTCAGGGACAAATAGTAGTGTCAATAGGAGAACGCGATAGGAAGCAGTATGGTTCTGCTAATTAGCATGTATCTCAACTCGAGGTAGTGGTAATGATGGAAGGGAAACCGCTAGATAAGTAATCTTAATTTTTCTTTCCTTGTAAATGTGTTTTATTTATGATTATATCATGTTAGAATTGTCAGGGGGTGGGAGGTAGAACTTTTCCTCGGATATTTAAGGATGTGGTTAAAAAATATACTATTGATGTTATGGGCATTGTTGAGCCTAGGATCAGTGGTAATAGAGCTGATATGGTAATGAGGAAGTTGGGTTTTACCGACTGGTTAAGAGTGGAAGCTACAGGTTATGCAGGGGGGATTTGGGTGCTTTAGAATAGTAGAGATTTTCTGGTTGAATATGTGTGTTCAAATACGCAGTTGTTACATTGCAAAATTTCTGAAAAGAATGGCCAGAATATGATGCTGGCTACTTTTGTATATGGGGATACTAGTATTTTGACAAGAAGGGATTTGTGGTAGGCTTTACGTAGGATTTACCAAACTATAAACTCACCCTGGCTAGTCTTAGGGGAGTTTAACACCATCCTGAGTCCCAGAGATAAAGAGGGTGGGGCAGCACCGATCAATGTTTCAATGTTTATTTTCAAGAGGGTATTCAGGACTATGGTCTTATTGAAATTCTGGTTGTATGGGACAAGTTTACTTGGGAGAAGACTAGGGGTTAAGGAGAGGCTAGATTGGGCTTTTTGTAACTTTGATTGGGATATCAAGAATCCACAAGCGAAAGTCTACCATTACCTCAGGTTTAACTTAGATCATCGTGTAGTGGTGGTTGGAGACAGATCGGCTAAACCGTGTCTTAGTAGGAAACCTAGGTTTTAGTACCAAGCAGTATGGTGTGTAGAGGAGGGGTTCTGTGATGTGGTAAAAACAACATGGCATGGGAAAGGTTGGGTCCAAGGGCATGAGCTATTTAAAAAAGAGGCAATGGCTTGGAATGTCAGAGTGGTAGGGAATATGGCTAAGAAAAAGAGAGAAATCATTCGAAGATTAGAAGGTATTGACCGTGCTTGAAGTTGTAAGGGCAACAGTAATGGGCTTTTTAGGATTGAGAAGCAGCTGTGGGATGAGTATCATAAGTTGAGTTTGTAGGAAGAATTGATTTGGTTTTAAAAGTCAAGGTGCAACTGGCTTAGTGGAGGTGATAGGAATTCGAAGTTCTTTCATGCCAGTACCATAACCAGGAGAAAAAGGAATAAAATTAAGGCACTTCAGGATGAACAGGGTAATTGGATTTCTGATGAGAGGCTTTTGAGTAATATGGCCGTTGAGTATTTTAAGAAACTATTTACGGTGGAGAATCTATCGATTCCTTTTTCACTATTGCCAGCTAATTTCCCTTCTCTGGAGGCAACCCAGGTAGAACTCCTACAGAGAGCCGTTTAGCCAGTTAAGATTAAAAATGCAGCTTTTGAAATGGAGGCGTTCATAGCACCGGGACCGGATGGGTTAAATCCTCACTTCTTTCACACACAATGGGAGTGCGTTGGGGAGAAGATTTGTGACCTAATTTGTAGCATCTTTGAGAACCCAAAGGATGTTCATGTAATCAATCAGGCTAATATTGTCCTTATTCCCAAAGTTGATTAGCTTACATCTTTGAGGGACTTTAGACCTATATCTCTCTACAATGTTAGCTTCAAAATTGTCATTAAGGTTATTGCTAATCGTTTTAAATGTGTTATGAATTATCTTGTGGCAGATAACCAACGCAACTTTATAGCAGGCAGACAAGGGGTTGATAACATTATTATAGCTCAGGAGGCAATCCATTCTATGAGAATCAAGAAGGGTAGGAAGGGGTATGTGGCAATAAAGGTAGACATGGAAAAGGCATATGACAGACTGGACTGGCAATTTTTGGAATTCACTCTACACATTTTAGGATTGGGAGGGGATTTGTTAAGCTCATTATGTCGTGTGTTTCATCTTTGTCCATGAGGATTGTATGGAATGGAGATACCTTAGAGAGTTTCACACTGTCGAGGGGTGTAAGACAGGGAGACCCGTTGAGCCCGTATCTGTTTGTTCTTTGTATGGAACTATTGGGGCAACTTATTCACCAGGAAGTTGATTCGGGGAATTGGTGACCTCTGAATATGGGTATTTCTGGACAAGGATCTCGCACCTCTTCTTTGCGGATGATCTGGTTCTTTTTTGTGAGGCCACTAATGAGCAGATGGATGAGATAAAAAGAAAGTAATGGAGTTGTTTTGTTGAGTCTCGGGGCATAGGATAAATTTGAACAAGTAAAAAATGTTCGTGTCAAGGAATATCCATTTCAACAGAGCTTACGAGTTGAGTCAGATTGTGGGGATTGGATTGACAGCAGATTTGGGGAAATATTTGGGAGTTCCGCTCTTACACAAGCGTATGGTTAAGATGACTTTTGCGCCTCTAATCCAGAAGGTCAGATCGAAGTTGACTAAATGGAGAGACTATTATTTGAGTATGGTGAGTAAGACGATCTTAATCATGTCGATCTTAATAGCAATTCCCCAGTATCAGATGCAATCATCTCTAATCCTGAAAGGGGTGTTAATAGCAATAGAAAAATTGAGTCAATATTTCTTTTAAAACCAACAAGAAGAGTCTAAGAAAATGCACTTGTTAGCCAGGGATTTGCTAAAGAGTAGGAAGAATGAAGGAGTGTTAGGAATAAAAGATCTTCATTGTCAAAATAAAGCTTTCCTCATAAAACTGTGTTGGAGAATGATCACCCAATTGGAAGCCCTGTGGGTGAAGTGTTTAAGGGCAAAATATTCATGCAGGGAAGATAAACTACCACAGGTGCATAGATGCCGCAGTCAATCGGCTGTGTGGAGTGGTATTGTGGCAGTTTGGGAGGTGTTTATGAGTGGAATTGGTAAGAAGTTAAGAAGTAGTGGAAATACCCAAGCTTGGGAGGAGTGTTGGGCGCCTGTTGATAGGCCTTTAAAGTACTACATTGAGAGAAATGCACAGCTAGTAGATATGGAAGCACGGGTTGACTCTTTCATCACTTATATAGGTCAATGGGACAGATTTAAGTGGGGAATGTTTCTTCCTCATTGGGTTGTAGATAAAATTATGCTGGTGACTCCTCCTACGGGCTCAGGGGACGATGTCTTTTGCTAGGGGAACGGATCAAAGGGAATATTTAGTGTGAAGTCGGCTTATGACATGGTGTAATCAGCAGCACGAGCATAGGCACCAAAGTCATTGGCGGCGTTTATGGCACTGGGATATTCCGAAAAGAGTTAAGCTATTTTTGTGGCAAGTTTTCCATGAGAGACTCCCTACGAACCAAATGAGAGTGAGACATAACTTAAGTGTCCCAAATACTTGTCCCTTTCAGTGTGAGTGTGAGGAGAGTATCATACACGTTCTGAGGGATTGTGAGCAGGCTAAGAGAGTATGGTTTCTTTTAACTAACCATATATATTATCCTATGTTTTTCTCTGGTAATCTGCAGGAATGGCTTACATGGAATATACAGTGTTGCCGGGGAACTAGGAGGGTGGCCAAATGGCCATGGCATAGAGTGTTCGGTACCGTGTGTTGGCTTCTATGGAAGAATAGATGGACCCAAGCATTTGAAGGACGAGCGGACAATGCAAGAGGAATAGTTCACAAATGCTTGTATCATCTTTCAGAGGCGTGGTGAATGGTAGATTTTAGCATCAGATCTTCTAAATACCAGAGAGGGGGCCGAGCCGTTGGGAACTACCAGAACTAGGCTTTGTGTGTGTTGATGTGGATGGATCGAGAGATACTGGCGGTTAGGCAGCTTGCGGTGGAGTAATTAGAGATCATCAAGGTAGCTGGATTCATGGATTTTAATAGAAGTTAGGATATACCTTCCCAACTGCTACAAAAATCCATGCAATTAATAGAGGACTCCCGTTATGCAAGTAAATGGGATTCACCAGGATCAGACTCTTCACATATTCACTACAGGCTATTCAGCTTTTATCGGTAGAGTGTGAAACTGATCACCCTCTATATGATGTCATTATTGATACTAGGTCCATTATTTATGGAGATTGGAACATAGAAATCTCCCATTCGTTTAGGGAGAATCTCAGATGTGCTGATTGGTTGGCAAAAAATGCTTATAGGAACATTCAGGATTACACAGAGATAGGGTTATCACCTAGGGAATGTACACATCTTTTTGCACTACAGTGTGCCCTGCTGTCACAGGATAGGCATGTACTACCTATTCATAGGTCTTTGTAAACTTCAAGTAGTGCTTGCCTTTGTAAAAAAAACCTAATAGAGAGAGAGGGAGAGAGAAGCTTGCAAGGATAATGGTTTGTTATGTAATATGTTCTTCATATATATATATATATATACACATGTCAACTTTTTCTACTTGAAGATTTTGAACGTTGATGGGGCTCCTCCTTAATTTCAAAATCATGACACCCTTATTTTTCCTTTTATGTATTGTAGCAATTAATCTTTCTTTCTTTCTTTTGGAAAAATGGGGAAGCAATTAATCTTTCTTTTCATTATGTTTCATGGTCCAACAATTGATTTTCTCTTTTTGACGAATATTGTGAAATATTCGTTGACTCCTTATTTCAAATAAATATAATAATATCAATTAGTTAAGATTCATTTCAAAAAAAATGTCAAATCTTATTTGAAATAATTAAATATATTTTTTTCATGAACTAGTTGACTTGAAGTCAATAGTTCAATTATGAATAATATGTATCCATTGTTTTTATCATTTTGTATATTAAAAGATAGAAGCAATAATTAAAATGAATTTCCAATTGTGAACTTTAAAAATAATAATACACACAAAATTTATATATTAAATTTATAAACGAAAGTAAGTGTTGCAAGCAACCACTGAAGAATTATATCTTTCTGCTGGTTATTGTCCGCCCATACAAAAAAAACCATATTTCTTTTCTCCAAATTTCAAATCCCAAATGAGGAATGAGATTTGTAGGAGCAAGTTTAAAGAAGTGGATAAGCTGGGGAGATATTTGGGAGCAAATATTATATTTCCAAGAAAAAATAGGAGAAATATTGAGCCATTATCGAACGGATGAGCAGTCTGCTCAATAGATGGGAAGCAGTTAGCCTATGATATAGAATAAAAAAGGCATCATTTTATAACCATAATTTATTAAAATATCACTCTTTTTGTATATAATCTAATCATTTTAAGGAAAAAAATTATTTGTGAGGTTGGGATGTTACAAAGAGCATTAGAGAAAAGCAACAAAATGTAGTAGAGGAAGGGAGGAGAGAGGAACCATCAATATATACTTAATAGAAATAGGAGAATAAGCTGTTGCTTTTTTCTTTTCCCAATCTGTCTCATGTTTTACTATTCCTAACAACAGTACCGGCTTTACTTGCCAAGCCATTTTCATATCAGTTAGCTTCATTCCATCCTAATCAGACATGGAGTAGTAAGTCAGTAATTTTGTTCGGAGCATTGGATGTTGTCACTTATCATCTTTTTCAATTTTCAGATTTCAACCACTCTGTTTGTCTGCTTTTTCAATTTTGAGTTTTCTGACTTCTGATTGGAGTTGGTCTTCACTCCCTCTATCCGACTGCAAAATTCTGATCTTCACCTACTCTGTCTGATTGCACAACTTTGATCTTCACCTACACTGATGCCTTTCATTTTTCTGACTTCTGCTTGGAGTTGGCCTTCATTCCACCTATGCTCATGAAAAAGTTTGTTCTTGCTCGAAGATCTAGATCTGGAGTTGGCCTTCATTCCACCTTCATTTCAACTTTGTTTTTTTTGCAGAAGATTCTTTATCTTCATTACTGATTTGCTCCCCAACTTTTCTAGTGTTTCTATCAAGGTCCGTGCCAATCTCTGAGTCCCTGCCAAATCTCTTACTGTCCGGCTTATTTTGTTCACTCTCATAAGCTTCTTTCAGCGAAAACTATAGCAAAAGATAGAACCTCAGTTCCAATTCTTCGGATGGGGACGCCTTCAAGGCTTGGGCTAAAGATGTGCAGGAATAGGAGGATTTTTATAAGGTGAAGATCAAAGTGGGTTTAAGTTCTGATGAGGTTGAGAATCATTGCCGGATCCATGGTTTGAATGAGTTGGAAAAGCATAAGGGCCAGTCAATCTGGAGTATGATCCTTGAGCGGTTCAACAACACATTGGTTCAGATTCTGCTTGCCGTTGCCATCATCTCCTTTGTGCTGGCTTGGAAAGATGTTAATCTTAAGGATTGAAGGGCAGAAGCTCCTACAGTGGTAGTGAATGGAGTCAATGGATCGGTCTTGTCTGCAGCTTCTCCTAAACCTTACCCTCATAAACCTCCAAAATGTAATGACTGTGGTTCATTTTCAAAGTTGTCTTAGCTATCCGGTTTTGTCCAATCCTTTCAAAATTTAGATGAAATTCAAAATGCCCTAAATATTTATAGACTCATTGTTGTTTTAAAACTCAAATTGCATCAAGAGTGAAGGTGAAGTGTTAAGGAATGATGAGTTATGAATTTACATCTCTATAAGCTTTGCTGTGAGAATAAGCTACATTGCAGAAGTAGAGACATTAATGAAATCATAATGTGGTGAAGGTCTGTGTTTTTTTTCATCTTTCTAAAATATGAAGGCTTTTATTCATTTGTATTTCTTTCAATATTTGTTTTCTCCATGATCTATATTATTTACAAGCGAGATGATGCGACAGGTAGTGAGATTGCCATATGAGCGAAGGGAAAGATGGGAATGAAGAGAAGGCATGAAGAAGAATCAAGTTTCTTGAGTTCTTCTATTATGTTTATATTCTGTCTTTGTGGTGAACTATTGGTAGAAGTTGTTGCTGCATTATCTAATTTTCAAGTATTTGGGATCAAGGTGACATTATTATTAACTTTAATTTCATTTGTGCACTAGTATTCACTATATTATGATGTTTTTCATGAAGATGATTCGCTTATTTAATTAATGTAATGAACATGAGTGGTGTTAGTATGCACTCTAATTTGATATGGAAGCCTTTTTTTTGCCAAAATCACAAAGTAGTTGAAATAAAGGGAATAGAAAGTAGTATCTGAAGGCTTAATCTCTTAATGCTATAAATTTTCTTAGTTCTACTTCTAAACCATGTTGCTGCTACTGCATGTCTCCTATTAAGGAAGATGAATTTTCTTTTATATGGCACCAAATAAGTACTGATAGTGTGTGACAAATATCAAATAGGTAATTTTTGGGTCAACATGGTTTTACTAGTGAAGGAGACAAATTTAGTGTGAGAGAATCAAGAGTGCTTAATTCAATCAAATAGATTCTTCCCTCCAAAATCAATGAAGTCTTAGGTGACTTTCACTTGCACCTTTTTGTGATTTTAGAATAGTTTCTCATGGGGCCTTTCTATGATTTACTTGAATGAAAGATCTAATTTGTTTTAAATCACGATCTAAATTTTACTTTTGGTAGTCATGTACATCTTGATGAGCCAGAAAGAACTGAATGGGAAGGATTTTATACTAGGACAAGAGATGTTGCTGCTGGTGTGCAGATGTTCTTCATCTATTAAGCATTAGTCTTCTTAAGAACTTTGAGATGATAAAGTTATCACTAAGGAAAAAATCAGAAAAATATTATAATATTGTATAATTATGAGTCCTTAGCTGATTTTAGTGGACTTCTACAATGATTTTTCCTTGTGTTCTTGATGGGTAGTCGTTATCTGGAATGTGATCATTATTGTTATTGTTTCTTGACTTTTGCCCCATTGTATCATCAATATGTATAACTTAGACATGTGCTTTCACTCTATTTCTAAAGGTGGTGTAACAACAGTGGTTGGCATGCCTCTAAATAATCACCCGACAATAGTGTCTAAGGAAACACTGGAACTTAAGGTATCTTTGTACAATTTTATGTTTCTCATGTTTTTATTTTTAAAATAAGTGATAAAAACATTCATGGCAGTAAAAGGATGCTATCACTTATGTTATTATGAAAACATTTATATCAAAGAGAGAAGGCACACTGCCTTCCAGATGTATCAATTTACATATTTGAGGTGTTTAATATTCTAATATATGGTAAAGCTATTTTTGTGCTATTGAATTTAAATCCCCGGTGAGTAACTGTTAAATTTTGGTACTCTCTCTTTCCTTAACATTGTGTTCGATTTCTTGGTTACAGCTTAAGGCTACTAAGAGGAAACTCCATGTTGATGTTGGTATGATTGACAAACTATACTTTGGCATTCAAGTAATAGAGTTTCTGAAAAAGTTTGGCATTGACAGGTTTCTGGGGAGGTCTAATCCCTAAAAATGCACTTAATATGAGTATTTTGGATGGTCTCTTTAGTTATTTGTTGACTCTTCGCCTATTAAAATTTACAGTTAGGGACTTGGTTAATTATAGACATTAGCAATACCAATTAGCTAGGATAAAGTAGATTGAATGAATGATAGTTATTTTACTGAAAGTTTAGGGGAGTAGGTAATTCTTCATGTTTTAACTAAGCAGATCTTTAACGCCTGTCATTCTATGTGTACTAATTAAGATTTTTTCCTTGATTTGTGTCCGATGGAGCACAAGCCATATGATCTATCATTTTGGTGTACCTTCCCAGCATTATGGCTATGGAAGTAGGTGGTGCAGATGTTCCATGTTGTAGTAGGTATGAACGGTAACACAATATCTTTTTTTGCATCAATAGTGATCTATTTTTTGACCAATAAATAGTTCAAACCACTGTTACAATCCATATATCCTTAAGAGTAATAGCAAATGGTCATGGGGAAAAAAACGAATTGTGATTTCAGTGGGGAGATTTTCAGTGATGTTAAAATATGGTACTAACCAAAAGCCATTTCAACTCATGATTTGTTATCAAGTTAAGAATCAGTTATGTATATTGCAGAATCAAAGTTAGAACCACATTGTTTTTTGTCTATTCTGTAGGTCCATAACTTTTAAGTAGTCTTATTAGTTAATCATTAATTAATTAGTTTTAAGGATGTCACTTATTGGTATTTGCTTTTGGTTAGTACTTAGCAAAGTCACAATGAAAGTGGTAAAGGGTGTTTGATTATTGGCCATGAAAAAAAGAGAGATGTGATTACAGTAGGCAAATATACAATGTGTTTAAAATATGGCATTAACCGTATTGCATTTGATTAAGCTGATGAATAACTAAATGAAGGTTTTCTGTTGTCAATCTTAGATTGAATGGGTTGCCATCTCAGGGCATTCAAACTAATTTGTTGTTTCTATTTTCTCTAAATGAACTAAGTAGACTCTTTTTTTTTTAATCAACCATTTTCAAGCTATTGTAATCCCTGAAATCTCTGTAGAGTTTGTAATTGTATGTAATGTCTCTGTGCACAACTTAAATGCCTGTCAATCAATGTCTCATATGTAAGACTTTTTCATTGATCTATTGTAAATGCATCACAATGTATACGATATGTCCATTAGGTGTAGTTTCTGACTATGATGGCTAATGAAGTAGGTGACACAACAACTCCATACTTGAGTAAGTATGAATAGTGACCTACCATGGTACAGTTCCAAACCTCTGTTGTCATTTTGTAAATGCCTACTGAATAATGCCTAATGCCTAATGGTCATAATATCATTTATGACCATGTAGTATCTTGGGAGAATACTCTCTTTTAAATGCCTACTACCTAATGCCTAATGTCTAATGCCTAAATGGAAGATTAGAATAATGTGCGTGTGATCAAGTGGATGCATGTTGTGGATCGGGTTCTTCTATATAAGTCAGGTTTGGTTTTAGGTTTTCCCAATATTGAGCAGTTTGGTGTATGTTGAATATGTGGAGGATTGTTGTATGTGTGTTGAGGAGTGGTTTATGAATGCAATGGAACATGCGGTTTTTGTCTTAAGTATTGCATGTGTAGATATCTTCTTTGGAGCATATACATGGTTATGAATGCAATGGAAGTGAATACATGCAAGTTTGTGATTTAAGTATTCTAGATGATGCTCCCGTGCAACGTCCCGGGGGGGGTGTTGTTTCTTGTTGTAAAAAAGAGTGGTGATTCTAAATTATGAAAAGAAGTTGTCAAAGTCATGAGATACCCTATCAAGCCAATGTAGCAATGGAAATCAAGAATGGTTACCGCATCAAAATATGGTTGTTGAGATATTATATCTTATATGGATATTTTATATATCAAAATTTATACTTCTAAGATATATATCAAATATCAATAAAAACTTCTTGGGAATTATGTCACTAACGGCATGATCATTGAAGAGGATCTGAGTTAATGAACTGGTGGATCATAATGGTCATTGACACATTAGATCATAATATATGGATGTGTTGCCCTACCCGCAGCCTAAAATAATAGGCTCTCGGTGTTAGCTACCTCCTCCTAGCTACGCTTCAGTTTTGGGTCGCTTCCCAAATTTTTTTTGGTGTTTTTGTTTTTATCATTGAAGTATATATAAAATAAGTGACATTTTGATATCTTATATATAGACAAAAAACGTGGTCTTGCTTTCATTTTTTTCATGATTTTTCATAGATGTAGTACACTTAGTTAAAAAGAAAACTGCACCATTTTTATGAAAAATCATAAAAAATTAAAAACAATCCAATTGTTACCCATAAGATATCAAAATGTCACTCATTTTATATAAAATTTAATGATAAAAGGAAACATGAAAAAATACATTTGGGAAGTGTCCCAAAATTAAGACACAGCTAGTGGCAGGGTCTGCATGCCGTGTTTATCCAAAAGATGAGCACGACATGCTCATCCCCAGAATTTTGAGGTGGGGACCATTTTTTCTTAATTTTTATGTACTCTTACTTATTTGGATTAAATTGTATGCAACTCTCTAAAATATTTTTAGTACCTGGTATCTTAAATTAATTAATTTCTAGTCCTACATTCAAAAATATTTTTTCTACAACACCAGTAACCTGAAATATTTTTCTAGTAGCACCCAATATCTGAAATATTTTTTTAACATTCAGCATCTTAAGCTAATTAATTTTTAATGTATGGAGTTTTTTTTTTTTTTTTTTGTAAAAAACAAAACCCGTTTTATTTAGGGATGAGCATTCCTTACTCATCAGGAATGTGGATTCCTCATGGTGGCATGGTTGAAAGGGGACAGTTGACATCCCTAATCCCTAAATTTCTAGATGTTGAAGGGTATGACAAATACATGTACACGCCTTTATTTAATTAGCGTGTAGCGTGTTGTGGTTTGCATGTTTGCGGATCACCATGCTTGCTTCTCAGCAAGCCTCCTCCAATCACTATGTTGTTCGTCCCCCTCCCTCTCTCGTTGACTCTTTCAAACATTACAATGGTTCTTTGTTTTATACGCAAGTACACGCATCCAAATATACGGAAAATTCCAATTAAATATCTTCAAAATTTGAAAACCCCAAATCAACTATTCTTACAAAAATATGTTGTCAATTGAAGATTTATGAGATTTTTATATTTTCAGGGTATTTTTCTAAAATTTTCCAAAAAATATATTTTATATATATTCTATATTTTATAATATTACTTATATATGTTGGTGTTTTATTACTAAAGACGGAGTATATTGAAGATTTATGAGAAAGTCATGTCATCATCATAATTTAAAGTCATATATATAAGGTGACAAAAAATAGAAAGATACATAAAGTAGAATATGTATTATTGTGAAAGAAAATTTGAGAATTTATTTTCAAATTAAAAAAACACGGCATGCTTGTTCTAGTTAATTTAGCTAAAACGCGGCATGTTTCTTGAATAAGTTTTATGCAGGTATATTTTCACTATTTTATATTTCACATATGGCAATATAAAAAAATATTAACATTATAATGTCGACTTAGGGTCTGTTTGGATTAGCATTGGAGAAGCAAGTTCATATAAGTCCGAAGGCCGTCACCACCACCACCACAAAGAAAGTCCGGCCAGCGAGATTGATTACGAAATGGAAGAGAAGAACCACAAGCATAGGGAACAAATCGGAAAATTAGGAGCTTCTGCTGCTGGCGCCTTCGCATTGGTAATTAATATATATATATATATGATTAATTTGATGACAAAAATGAAAATACTTGTGCAGCATGAGAAGCATAAGGCGAAGAAGGACCCAGAACATGAACACAGTCACAAGATAAAAGAGGAGATAGCAGCAACTATTGCTGTTGGAGCAGGAGGATTTGCTTTTCACGAACACCACAAGAAGAAGGAAGCCAAGAAGAAATATCAAGAGCCTCATAGAAAGAAGCATCACCACCTCTTTCATTGATTTTAACTTATGTAGAATATATATATACTCACACACACACATATATGGATTTTGCTTGATTTATTCTGTTCTGTACTATATATGCTCTTTTGATTCGCACAAGGCATAACAGTACTCTGTGTTTCTAGTTCCTACACAAAGTATTCATAAGACCTTGCAGTATTAGGAAAGGAGCTGATGATTCATGTTTGGATAAAAGTTATAGTTTGTACTTTTGGATTATTGATTTGTTTGTTTATATATAAGTAAGTGCTTCGTTTGCACAGCAGGTGCTTATTAATATGTGTGTGCTTGATTATTTTTATGACTCTGTATGTGTGTGAGAAATATGAATTTATGTCTCTCTATTAGACAACTGTTTTCTGGTATTGTTCTGGACCAACTCCCATCAATGTTCAACCTCTTCAAACTACGGGTATTTTTTTTATAATAAAGGGAAAATGATATTAATAAAGTAAGAACATTACAAAGTACCACTTATAACAAGACAAAAAGAAAAATTAACTACATTGTAAAACAGTTTGACAGGGTCGCGAATAAGGATACCCCAAAGAAAATCTTAAGAAGGGAATTCACGTCACTTCAAACTGCATCTTTTGTAGTAGGAAGAGGGAGGTTGATTCTTTTTTATTTTGTTGATGCAAAGAATTTCCTGTGACTCATTCCCAAATATCAGTAAATCTTTTCTGATGAACATCCAATAGAGAGTTGCTCAAAAGCAGAGAAGAAAAAAGGTGTGGTTAAGCTCCAAGTGCGCTTGGTTCAGGGGAAATGCCTAAATAGAATACCATTGTAACAAAGCAGAATATAACAGAGGGTAATTCTATTTCGACAAAACTTATGCAGAATTATTGTTCATCCCTGCTTGGAAATGTGAACTTTATTGTTGCAAGACATGTATGAGACAGAGACTCGGTTTAACATGTTCGAGATGAGGACAAAGCAAAGGCAGAGAAACTGATCATGCTTGTGATTTCCTTAATTACTCTTCCTAGCTACCGTATCACCCCTTGATTCAATGCAATGTTTCACTTATGTCAAAGTGTACTCAAGGGGATGATTACACCATGCAAAAGAGGCTCATGTCCATCATTATGCAGATTTAGAAGGGTAGTTTTGAGCCAAGTTTTGAAGGAAGAAAAATCTAATGTGGTGAGTCGAATTGAAATGCACCCAAACCAAATGGATTTAGCAAATGGACAAGAGATGAATAAGTAATCCAAGGATTCTTTAGTATTACAATTGAAAAAACAAAGACCATTCACATTAAGATGATAGGCTTCGAGAATATCAACAGAAGGCGGTGATGAGTGAAGCAGCTTCCAAACAAATAGCATATCTTTGTAATGTAGAGAAATGGTCCACAAAAACTTCTAGAAAGGATCAGACCTAGGAGAATTAGAGGAAAGAGAAGCATCGACTAAAACCTTTTTTTAACTGTGTAAACACCAAGAGAATTGCCATCCCCAACTAGATGATCTTGGCCTTGGAAGATGGGGAGTGTTACTAATTTGATCAGCAATATGAGAAGGGTAGATTTGGCGAATGAAGCTAGAGTTCCAACGAACCGGAGTTCCATGAAATAGGAATGCAATATGAGATCTACCATTGTGTGTAATTGGTTAGACTAAATGGAGTCTCTTTTCAACGGCCACCAAAGATGGTGGTTGAGGGGTATAGAAGAACCAGTGCCAATCTTCCATCTCATATTGCTAATGACCAAGTTTGCACACTTAGAAATCCCTTTCCAAATCCAAAAGGAATTGTAAGGATGCTTGATGACAGAAGGCTGGGAAGTATCAATATGTTTTATTTCAAAGTGCTAGCATTGATAGAAGGAGCCTATGAATCAATAGTTCCCCGAACTTGCTTTGCAAGAAGTGCCTAAATAAATGTAGAGGTGGGCTGAATGCCTAAGACACCATTTACTTTTAGAAGGAATAAAATCCTTTCTAAGCAAATGAGCCTTCTTTTTATCCCATGTGTTGCCCTAGAAGAAATTAATACATCGACTATCAAGTTGATCACAGACAGCTGTCTCAGGCAATTTAATATACGACACAACATGAAGATTGACCACAGAAAGTACAACTTTAATAAGGCAAAGATGACTAGCTTGGGATAAAAGTTTAACTATCCAAGAATAAAATCTTCTTTCAATGGATTTCAACAACTGGTTATAGATGAGTGATTTATTCTTAGTCTAGTTGATCCAGTGCCCCAATATATTTGCCAAGCCTAGACGAGAAGATGATACCTTGAGTTTTGATAGCTGGATTTTCTGAGAATATGAAACATTGGGACTAGAGACAGGTTGATTTGGATTTGTCAACTTTTTGTCCTGAGCGACTAAGGGTATGTTTGGAATGGCAGTATAGACTAGCTTATAAAGTGGCTTTTTTGTTTCAAAAGCTAAATTAGGTCATTTATTCATGTTTTTTATGGCTTTTAAATTTAAGTGCTTTTATTGCTTTCAGCTTTTGGGTGTCACCGATTGGAAGAAGGCATTGGTCACGTACAACATTCTCTCTCTTGCCTCCTTCTAGTAATTTTTTTCCTTTTCTATTTTTGCAATATTCAATACTAGTACATGAAAAAAATAAATGAATAAAAAAAATCAACATGTATATAATTAATTAATAAATTAAATAATAATCAATTATTTAAAATTCATTAACTAATTGAATACAAAATTAATAATTAATGAATAAAATAAAATAACTCCAAAAAAAACCCAATAATTTTATGTTTATGAAAGTATTCAAAGAAATAAAAAATTAAATAATAAATTTTAGACAAAATTCAGAAAAAATCTCCATTAGAAATTTGATTGGTGAGAAGAACTTAATAAATTTTTATACACAGATCGGAGTATCATACTTTGCAAATTTTATACACACAGAGTTTCAGTACTTTGAATTTTCTGATATATATATATATAATATAAATGTGTATTATTTGATAAAATCTATGTCCTTTTCCCAATTTTATATTTAAACTTAGTTTTTCATTAATTATCCAAATAAGTTACAGTTTATCAAACACATTTTTTCCATAAAAGTTAATCCAAACATAAATCATTTGACTTTTACCCTATCATAAGTTTGCAAAAGTCATATTAAAAAAACTATTTTTGCCACTTCTAATCCAATTACACACTAAGACAGTCAAGGATGTAATACCCCGAATTTTGAGACTCGAGGCTAGAGAATAAGCCTGAGATTAGTGGATTGCTAAGCCCCGGTTTAGCAAGATCCCAAATTGTGATTAAGGGTTAATGAGTCCAAAAGTGGATATGGTTAGTGATAAATAACCCTTTTGGAGAATATGATGTGATTTGGCACTCGAATATGATTCGTGTGTGTTGTGAGCAACGCCAAAACCCTGTATTTGAGTTCAATTGTGGATTAACATCCAAATTGACTTAGAATAGAGGGAAGAATTGAATGGGGTATTGTGATGGAAATGGTGTCATGTTGTGGTATTTAATCATTAGAATTTGTAAGAGGCAAGCTTCACCCAAGAGGGGGGTGAATTGGGTGATGTTATAAATTTTTTGCTTGATGTGGTGATATGAAAAATATAGTAGATAGAGTAGAGTTGAGAAGATTTGAACACAGAGAGTTATACTGGTTCGGCCTAACAACAAGGCCTACGTCCAGTCCTCAGAGATCAAGACCTACTGAGATTTTCACTATACCTACAAGATTCAATGGGCTCTTAGAACACCACAAAACAACAATCGTCCTTGAATGGACTACGAGCAGAAATATTCTCTCACTAAGAAATTTCTCTCCCCCTTACGACAAGTCTTACGTGCAGAAAAACAATCTATGGCTCTTCTCACTTGCTTATGTATACAAGACTTATGAGCAGCAACGTTCTCTCCTGCTTACACCACTGTAAGTCTTACGAGCAGCAACGTTCTCTTCTGCTTGTATCTTATAAGGCTTAAGAGTGGAAGACACAACAAGGGATTCTCTCAACGGCTTCTCTCGTAAGGAAAAACAACCCTCTCAAGGTCCCAATACCTTGAGATCAAATACACATAGAATTTTGAATTGTATGAAGACTCTCTTACAGAGCTAATGAATAAACACTGAAGATTAATGTGTATACAGAGGCAAATAATGAATAGCAGAAACTTAGTATGAGCTTATGAATGCATGTGCTACGTTGTTCTTCGTGTTCTCCTTGAATCTCTGTATATATAGTTGCTCCAGTTTTTGCCCGTTTGGAAACTCTTCATTTGTGGAGCGGGACATTTGAAATTAATGGCAGACACGCGCATGTTTTTAATAATCTGAGTGCGGTCGGTGACAGCGTGTATATAATCATATTGTCTGCCGTTGTTTGACTTTCCTCATGTGGTTCAATTCCAACGTTCATATTCCTGTATTATACTTTTAAAATAATCAAAACAATGTTAAACAATGATAAAGAGTAATGATGATATGAATAAACAATAATAAACCATATTCGGAATGAACGTTGTGATACTTAGCATTTTCGGTGGTCGAACAGGGCATCACTCGAGCATGAAAGATTCACTTCGAGTGATCTCCTATTTTCCTTCATTAGCATCTGTTATCGGGTTGTGCTTGCATGGGATTTCAGAGAGACAGAATCTTCACTCGCGGGTGAAGAAGGGTCTCACTCGAGCACAAAACCTCTGCTCGAGTGATTTAACAATTTTCATAGGGAATGTCTTCTCGGGTCATCACTCGCACACCATTTTGACAAGAGTGAGAATTTGTACTCGCGGGTGATATGGACCCTCACTCGAGCACACTTACCCCTGCTCGAGTGAGACGCATATTCTCAGGGAATATGCTCTCAATATCATCACTCGCATCAGATTTTCAGAGGGATAGAATTTTTACTCGCGAGTGATCTGAGCCCTCACTCGAGCACAATGCCTCTGCTCGAGTGAGAAGAATATTCTCAAGAATTATACCTTTTGAACAAGCACTTGCAGCAGAATTGGAGAGGGAATGAATTTTCACTTGCAAGCATTGATGTATCACTCGAGCATGAACGGGTGTGCTCGAGCACACTTGCACTCCTATGAACTTCATGACTCTCGGCCAAGTGCTCGCAGCACCCTGCTCGAGTGAGCGAAGGAAGCATGCCATTACTTGCTCTCGGCCAAGTGCTCGCAGCACCCTGCTCGAGTGAGTGATGGAAGCATGCCATTACTTGCTCTTGGCCAAGTGCTCGCAGACCCTCACTCGCATGTGTGCTCGAGTGATCTAGTGATCACAAAGGAAAAAATGCTTCTCGGGTACATACTTTCTGGCTTTCTCTCGCACATGCTCGAGTACAAAGTAGATCTCTGCTCGAGTACAAACATCCTGCTCGAGCACTTAAGTGTAAATTCACAGCAGATATCAGCAAAGCATCAAATATGCATTTGGTAACTTGGAAACTTTTCTTAACCTTCTAAAAACATGTTTTGCACATAATTGGCGTATTGTTATCATCAAAACTTGGGATCTAACATTCTCCCCCTTTTTGATGATGACAAAACTCTTTGTGATGAAGGTTTTAAGAGAAATTGATTGAACTTGAAAATTTTTGAAATCTCTTCAATGTTTCCAAATGCATATCAAATTTAAGTTTCAAATTTAGGTTTTTCTGCAATGTTTCCTCTGGACACTTAACAACCAAGATAAGCATAGTATGAGGTGAAACTTAATAACTTGAAACATTGAAATTTTAAAGCTTGAACCATATCATTAAAAAAAAACTTTGAATAACATAACATAACATTGTAATTCAAAATGACATACATATCAAATCCTACCCAATACAGAAATCTACCCAAACACCCATATACACCCCTCAGAAAACATCACACATCCTTCTCCCCCGTTTTGTCAACATCAGAAGGGGGTTTTGGAGGTGGAACAAAAGGAATCAAGGCGGTGAGAGGGTCAAATGGTTGATCAGAAGGAGATGGTGGCTGTGGTACAGATGATGAGGGAGGAAGAGAAGGCGACCGATCAAATGTAACATCTACATTAGATTCAGGAACGGTGAAAAGTACATGAGTCTGTGGATGAAGAGGTGAGGTATGAGTAGTCTCTGGAGGCACCCCGGAAGATGATGAGGGAAAATGTGAGTGCAGGAAGGTCTCCATATTGGTGATCCTCTGTGACATTTCATCCTGAGTTTTGAACATAAGTTCAAAATTAAGATTGGCCTTGTCTACCAAATTAATGACTTGTGCTTCCATTTTCTCCACAAGCTTCTCATATTCATTTACTAGTTCCTTCTTCAAACTTGATACAGCTTGATTAATTACCTCAGACAGATGATTGGACAGAGAGGCATTGAGAAAGGAAGGAGGAGGAATAGGCCCTTGTGCAGATGATTGTGCCTCATCTCCTCTGGATGGAGTGGCTTCCCTCTTTGATGTGGCTTTGGTCCGACTCACCGGAAGATTGATACCCATGTGAGTTAACTGAGTCTTACCAAACCGTGAGATAAGTACCCTTTCTTTTCCTTCCAAATACCAAATTTTGTTTTTCATCAAGATGAAGGAAACAAGTTGAGGGTAAGGAATGGTTGCAGATTTTGTTGAAGAGAATCTAAACCTTCTCATCTCATTAAAAATGATCTCCCCTACATTCCTTTGTTGTTTAGCAACCAAAGAAGCCAAGAGATAGTAATCCTTTTGAGCAAAGTGGGTAAAGTTCCTGGATTTATTGACTATACTCCGGGAATAAATGTAATGAAGGATTCTGTGATTATCAGGCATATCAATAGGCTTGAAAATGAGGGGGCCAATTGGGTCTTTAGGTCTTAAAATTTTAAAGGTTTCATTGGCAGAAAAGGAGGGTGGATCAGTAGGAGGTGCAACATAACCAAGTAAATCATTTATGATTTTGGCAGAAATCATAATAAATTTCCCTCTAATGGTTGTAGATACAGCTTCTTCAATCAACTCACCAGATCTAGACATAACATTATGAATTTTCATATTGGAATAAAAGGTTTTCACAACAGTGGGGGAATATGGCAAATGGATTTCTAACCAGGGAGCATAATATTGAAGGTAAGGATACAAGTCCAAATGACAGTTCTTTTTCAAGTAATCCAAATCCACATACACTACTGAGCAGAAATGTCTATGCTTAAATTCATCATCATATACCTTCTGAGATACTGCCGTAAGTTCTGTCACATTGAATCCCTCAGGAGGACTAGTGAGTTGATCATCCACTGGAGCTTGCGATGCCGAGGGTGCTCTAGAAGCAGAAACACTGGGTTGCTTAACTTTGTGTGAACTTGAAGCACCGGCTTGAGAAGCAATTTGCCCAACTAACTTGTCAAGTTTGGATTTCTCTATTGCTTCCCGGAGTTGTCTACTTAAGGTATCATCAGAAGAGGAAGATGATTGGGGTTGCTCTGACTCCTTTTTCTTCCTTTTTCCTTGAACCTCTTTGGATTGAGACCGAGTGATTATAGGTTCCTTGAATATCACAGCTTTTGGTTTCTTTTGAGGAGGTTGGTCCTTCTTTGAAACTTGAGGCTTTGGGTGAGGTTTCTTTGCCGGAGTCCTCTTTTTGGTCTTGGGTTTAGGAGGAGGTGACGGTGAGGATGAAATTTTGGGAGATGGAGGAGTAAGTTCAGGGGTTCCAGATTCACTGGCAGCAGAGTGAGTAGGAGATGGAGAATGGGATCTTTGAGGAATAGAGGGTATTTTGGTTCTTGCCATTGTGGAGAACAAGAAAGAAAATTAAGAACGCACAAATTTCGAATGTGAAGAGCAAAACGAAATTAGGGTTTGAATGGGAAATGCAGAAGGTAAAAATCACCTTTTATGGAAGATTGAAGAGTTGTAACGGTGATTTGAAGTAAATGGACGCGATTGGTTGAAGAAAAACGGTTGAAGATGAAGAGTTGCGCCCTTCGAGTGAGAGAACACTTCGAGTGAGAAGAGGAAGTGCGATGTTCTGAGCTCCCCAGTAACTGATATAAGTGACAGTGCTCGAGCATGAACCCTAGTGCTCGAGTGATGTTCATACTGTGCTCGCGAGTGTTCTATCTGTGCTCGAGTGATTTTCTGGAAAAATAATAAAAAAATAAAACGTACCTGGATTGTGGATTCCTTGATATATTTTTGTGTCTTTGTACTCAAATCCTCCAAGATCATTTGAGTAACCATGATTTGAATAGCTTTTGCAAAGAGATTCTTCTTCTTCACTCGAGCAGGCATTCCTCACTTCAAGCATGTTCATATCATGCTCGAGTGAAAATTCCTTACTCGCGAGTGAGTTTAATTCTCACTGTTGTTTATTATATATTCCCTTGGTGTTCTCAACTCCTCTGTTAACCTCTGTTTTAACTATCAGAGAACAGAGTATTATAAATAGTGCTGTGCTCGAGCAGAGATTCTTGTGCTTGAGTGACACAGCTCATCACTCGAGCAGCACCCTCTGTGCTTCGAGTGAGAATCCTGCAAAAACAATTTTTGACCACTCCGATGCTAAAGTCAGTATGGTTATCATCAAAATAATTATTTAATTAAACTTTTTAACAAGAAAACTTACAACTCATTAGGATTAACCATTCCCAATTCTCTTCGAATATAGAGGAATTGCTCTTTTGCAATTGGTTTTGTGAAAATATCCGCAAGTTGAAGATGAGTTGGTATGAATTCCACTTTGACATCTTTCTTTTGAACATGATCTCGAATGAAATGATGTCGAATGTCTATATGCTTAGTTCTTGAATGTTGTACAGGATTCTTTGCCAAGCTTATCGTGCTAGTATTATCACAATAGATTGGGATTTCTTTTAAATAAATTCCCAAATCTTGAAGTTGTTGTTTTAACCATAGTACTTGTGAACAACAGCTTGCCACAGCTATATATTCAGCTTCAGTCGAAGATAATGACACTGTATTCTGCTTCTTGCTGAACCATGACACTAGAGAACCTCCGAGAAATTGACATTGACCACTGGTACTTTTCCTGTCAGTTTTGTATCCACCGTGATCTGAATCTGAATATGCCATCAAATACTCGTTCCCTCTTTTTGGATACCACAGACCAAGCTCAGAAGTATCTCCTAGATATTTGAAAATCCTTTTTACTGTCTCTGCATGAGATACTTTAGGATTGGATTGATACCTTGCACACATTCCTACACTGAACTGAATATCTGGCCTGCTTGCTGTAAGATAGAGCAATGAACCAATCATTCCTCTATACTTTGTGATGTTGAAGCTCGGTCCCTTTACATCAGCATCCAACAATGTTGTAGAACTCATTGGAGTATCAGCTCCATTAGCATTATCTAATCCATATTTTTTTCAATAATTCTTTCAAATACTTTGTCTGAGATATAAATATACCATTCTTCTTTTGTTTGATCTGAAGTCCAAGAAAGAAGTTCAATTCTCCCATCATGGACATTTCAAATTCTCCCTGCATAATCTTAGAAAATTCTTGACACATAGATTCATTAGTAGCACCAAAGATAATATCATCAACATAAATTTGAACTATTAGAATATCATTTTTGTTATGTTTGATGAATAAAGTTGTATCAACTTTACCTCTGACAAAACCTTGATCAAGAAGAAATTTGCTTAGTCTTTCATACCAAGCTCGGGGTGCTTGTTTCAAACCATATAATGCTTTCTTGAGTTTGAAAACATAATCAGGCTTTGTTTCATCTTCAAAACCAGGAGGTTGTTCGACATATACTTCCTCCATAATATAACCATTTAGAAAAGCGCTTTTTACATCCATTTGATAAAGTTTAAAACTTTTGATGCAAGCAAAAGCTAAGAGTACTCGTATTGCTTCCAATCTTGCCACTGGAGCATATGTTTCCTCATAATCAATACCTTCTTCTTGATTATAGCCTTTGGCGACCAATCTTGCTTTATTTCTCACAATGATTGCTGATTCATCAAGCTTGTTTTTGAAAACCCATTTAGTCCCTATAACCGTATGATCTTTAGGTCGAGGAACTAAATCCCAAACTTGATTTCTTTGAAATTGATTTAGTTCTTCTTGCATAGCAATCACCCAATCATTGTCAGATAAAGCTTCTTCTATATTAGAAGGCTCAATTTCAGAAATAAAAGCTGAAAAAGTTACCTCATTAAGGATTCTATTTCTGGTTTTGACACCTTCATGAATATCTCCTATAACTTGATCAATTGGATGATCTTTCATATGTCTCCATGCTTTAGGTTGAGCATGATCATCGACATCTTCTATATTTTGAAAATCATTTGTTTCAAAATCATCCTGATTTGAAATGGATTTGTTTTTCTTGATTGAATCCATTTCTTCTTCATCATTAAGTTTTGTCTGAGATTCAATTTCATCAAACACAACATGAATAGATTCTTCAATAGTACATGTTCTTTTATTGAAAACTCTATAAGCTTTACTTCTATTAGAATATCCTAGAAAAATCCCTTCATCAGACTTTGAATCAAATTTACCTAGATTTTCCTTACCATTGTTATGAATGAAGCACTTACACCCGAAGATATGAAGATGAGCAATATTTGGCTTCCTTCCTTTGTAAAGTTCATATGGTGTCTTTCCAAGAGATTTGCGAATATATGCTCTATTTGAAATATAGCATGCAGTACTCATTGCATCTGCCCAGAACACTTGTGACATTTCTTTTTCATTAAGTAATGCTCTTGCCATTTCTGTAAGCACTCTGTTCTTCCTTTCTACTACACCATTTTGTTGAGGTGTTCTAGGGGCTGAGAAGTTGTGATCTATTCCTTTGTCGTTGCAGTAATCTTCAAACAATTGATTATCAAATTCTCCTCCATGATCTGTTCTAATAGAGACAATAGGAATACCTTTCTCATTTTGAACCTTTTTGGCAAACATAATAAATTCAGCAAAAGTTTCATCTTTTGAGGCAATAAATATAGTCCATGCAAATCTTGTAAAATCATCAACAATTACTAACGTATATAAATTTCCTCCAAAACTTTTTACTCTTGCAGGACCTACCAAATCCATATGAAGTAATTGTAAAGGTTTTGAAGTAGAAATTTCATATTTAGTTTTAAAAGAAGATTTAGTTTGTTTGCCTTTTTGACATGCTTCACAAATCATGTCGTCTTTGAATTTGAGTTTAGGAAGGCCTACAACTAAATCTTTTCTAATCAATTTGTCAAGTTGATTCATATTGACATGAGCCAAACGCTTATGCCATAACCAACTTTCCTCTGATCGACTAAGAAAACAATTTTCAGAAGAATTTGAATTTAAATCAATAGTATAACAATTACTGTCCCTTTGAGCTCGGATCTTTGCTTTGATAGTTTCTTTGTTTAGAAGTAGATCTTTCTTGCTTACTATCAAGCATTCTTTTGAGTCAAAAATCACCCAGTTATCTTTGTCAGTGCTTTGGCTTACGCTTAAGAGATTGTGGCATAAACCTTCAACATAATATACTCCGTTGATTTGAATGCCATCGGTTCTTCCTACTTCACCAATTCCAGCAATACGTCCAGATTGATTTCCTCCAAATGTCACCTTTCCTCCTTCTCTAGTTTCAAACATGGTGAACTTATTTTTGTCACCAGTCATGTGTCTCGAACATCCACTATCAATATACCATTTGTTCGCTCGAGATGCTTTGAGACATACCTAGAATGAGATGATCAGGTTTTAGGTACCCACACTTTCTTGGGTCCTTTGTGGTTAGTATTTGAAATATGTGTCCCTTTCAGAACCCATTTATATGTTCCAACAACTTGTCCCTTTTTGAAATAACATGATGAAGTATAATGTCCTTTCCTATTACAATAATTACATGATACAAATGGATTCGATGTATGCACAGAATTCCTAAAATATTTAAGATAGTCTCTACTATTCTTTTTATTCTTATTATGCATAGCATTATATCCAATTCCAGATTTATCAAATGAAACTTTCTGAGAATTTAAAATAACCTTGAGTGTTTCACTTCCTTTAGTAAACTTTTCAACAATCTTTGTTAAATCTTCTATTTTCTTATCTTTGTCTTTACACATTTCATATGATGATATGGCATTATTTTCTAATTCTTTTACTTTCTTCTTATAACTAACCATTTCTTTAGCAACTTTGATGAATTCTGTATGCAATGCATTATATTCAGATAACAATTCATCATAAGAGGGTTCAGAGTCACTTACCTCAGAGTCTGATTCTTCTTCCTTAGCTACCAAGCATAGATTAGCTACTTCGTCGTTGTCATTTTCTTCGTCTGACGAACTATCACCCCAAATAGATGATATATATGCTTTCTTTTTCTGCTTCTTTTTGTCTTTGTTTCTGAAGCATTCAGATTTGATGTGTCCTGGTTTCCCACATTCATAGCATACTATTTATTGTTCTTTGTTTTCTTTCTTGCTTGGTCCACCTTGATAGTTCTTGAAATTCCTTTGTCCTCTTCTGTAGAATTTCTTGAACTTTCTCACGATCATTCCCATTTCATCATCACTAGGAACATCTTCATTCTCAGAAGTTTCTTCTTGTTCTTTGATAGCTTTGAGTGCAACTCCCTTTTTCTTTTTATCATCGAATTCTTCAAGTTCCTTTTTGAATCTCAACTTACCTTCATATTCAGAAAGACTTCCAAAGAGAGCAGCTACGGATCTCATAGATTCTCCTTTGGCTTCTTCAATGGCTGTCACCTTTGCTTCCCACTCTTTCGTAAGAATATTAAGAATCTTTCTCACCTGGGAATTTTGATCAAACGACTTTCCAAGAGCAGATAATTGATTAACAAGATGAGTATACCTTAGCTCAAATTCTGATATACTTTCTCCAGATTTCATACGAAATAGATCATATTCTGTAATTAAAGTATTGATTCTATTTTCTTTGATTCCAGATGTACCTTCGTGAGCAATTTCAAGAGCATCCCACATATCTTTGGCAGTTGGTAGAGTACATATACGAAAATATTCTTTTTGACTAATAGCACTCTGTATCATTAGAATAGCTTTACTATTTAATGTCACTAACCTTTTGTCATTCTCGTCAAACTCATCTGGGCTCTTTTTAACTGCTCTATCTTTGATTTTCTTCATTGGAACATAGTCACCATCTTGTATAACATTCCATAATCCATACTCGTTGGCTAGCACGAACACTTTGAATTTGGCTTTCCAGAATGAAAAATGTTCTCCGGCAAAACCAGGTGGTCTAGTGATTGAAGCTCCATCTGGAAGGATATTTTCACCCATTGTTGCCATTTGTAGGATCCTTCTCAAGCTGTTAAGCTCTTCAGAGAAGACGAGGCTCTGATACCAAATGTAAGAGGCAAGCTTCACCCAAGAGGGGGGTGAATTGGGTGATGTTATAAATTTTTCGCTTGATGTGGTGATATGAAAAATATAGTAGATAGAGTAGAGTTGAGAAGATTTGAACACAGAGAGTTATACTGGTTCGGCCTAACAACAAGGCCTACGTCCAGTCCTCAGAGATCAAGACCTACTGAGATTTTCACTATACCTCCAAGATTCAATGGGCTCTTAGAACGCCACAAAACAACAATCGTCCTTGAATGGACTACGAGCAGAAATATTCTCTCACTAAGAAATTTCTCTCCCCCTTACGACAAGTCTTACGTGCAGAAAAACAATCTATGGCTCTTCTCACTTGCTTATGTATACAAGACTTATGAGCAGCAACGTTCTCTCCTGCTTACACCACTGTAAGTCTTACGAGCAGCAACATTCTCTTCTGCTTGTATCTTATAAGGCTTAAGAGTGGAAGACACAACAAGGGATTCTCTCAACGGCTTCTCTCGTAAGGAAAAACAACCCTCTCAAGGTCCCAATACCTTGAGATCAAATACACATAGAATTTTGAATTGTATGAAGACTCTCTTACAGAGCTAATGAATAAACACTGAAGATTAATGTGTATACAGAGGCAAATAATGAATAGCAGAAACTTAGTATGAGCTTATGAATGCATGTGCTACGTTGTTCTTCGTGTTCTCCTTGAATCTCTGTATATATAGTTGCTCCAGTTTTTGCCCGTTTGGAAACTCTTCATTTGTGGAGCGGGACATTTGAAATTAATGGCAGACACGCGCATGTTTTTAATAATCTGAGTGCGGTCGGTGACAGCGTGTATATAATCATATTGTCTGCCGTTGTTTGACTTTCCTCATGTGGTTCAATTCCAACGTTCATATTTCTGTATTATACTTTTAAAATAATCAAAACAATGTTAAACAATGATAAAGAGTAATGATGATATGAATAAACAATAATAAACCATATTCGGAATGAACGTTGTGATACTTAGCATTTTCGATGGTCGAACAGGGCATCACTCGAGCATGAAAGATTCACTTCAAGTGATCTCCTATTTTCCTTCATTAGCATCTGTTATCGGGTTGTGCTTGCATGGGATTTCAGAGAGACGGAATCTTCACTCGCGGGTGAAGAAGGGTCTCACTCGAGCACAAAACCTCTGCTCGAGTGATTTAACAATTTTCATAGGGAATGTCTTCTCGGGTCATCACTCGCACACCATTTTGACAAGAGTGAGAATTTGTACTCGCGGGTGATATGGACCCTCACTCGAGCACACTTACCCCTGCTCGAGTGAGACGCATATTCTCAGGGAATATGCTCTCAATATCATCACTCGCATCAGATTTTCAGAGGGATAGAATTTTTACTCGCGAGTGATCTGAGCCCTCACTCGAGCACAATGCCTCTGCTCGAGTGAGAAGAATATTCTCAAGAATTATACCTTTTGAACAAGCACTTGCAGCAGAATTGGAGAGGGAATGAATTTTCACTTGCAAGCATTGATGTATCACTCGAGCATGAACGGGTGTGCTCGAGCACACTTGCACTCCTATGAACTTCATGACTCTCGGCCAAGTGCTCGCAGCACCCTGCTCGAGTGAGCGAAGGAAGCATGCCATTACTTGCTCTCGGCCAAGTGCTCGCAGCACCCTGCTCGAGTGAGTGATGGAAGCATGCCATTACTTGCTCTCGGCCAAGTGCTCGCAGACCCTCACTCGCATGTGTGCTCGAGTGATCTAGTGATCACAAAGGAAAAAATGCTTCTCGGGTACATACTTTCTGGCTTTCTCTCGCACATGCTCGAGTACAAAGTAGATCTCTGCTTGAGCACAAACATCCTGCTCGAGCACTTAAGTGTAAATTCACAGCAGATATCAGCAAAGCATCAAATATGCATTTGGTAATTTGGAAACTTTTCTTAACCTTCTAAAAACATGTTTTGCACATAATTGGCGTATTGTTATCATCAAAACTTGGGATCTAACAGAATTGATTTAAATTGAATTGGACGCATTGGTTGCAAAACTGGAAATGCTGTCCAGTGTGAATTCTGTATGGCCAGTCTTCTCACGTGGATGTTTTGACTAGGCAAATAATGTCAGAAAATTATGAGACTTTCCAGTCTTAAGGTTCACATCCCAAGCTTCAAAATGGACATATAATTTGTGCCATTTCGTTGGGGGAACTGGGAGATATGACTGTCCAAAGTTTGAGGTCGAAAATGGACTCTGTTTTGGGGCAGTGATGAAATTTGTGTAATTCTGGAATTTTGTGGTGATTTCTGGTAACGGATCATATTTTTCCAATGAAGAGGACTTAAATACCTTTCATTTGGCTTTGAAATCACCTCATTTAGATTTTTCTAGAATTAGTTATGATTTTGCAAAGTTTGGTCAGAAATCTGCCAAAAATCCGAAAATTGAGAATTATGACATCATCATGTTACATTGATGACATCAGCATGGGATATGTTATTAAACGTTTTTTTTCCTTCTTCCTCCTCATTTCTGACGCTGCAAACAGCTGAAATAGAGAGAGAGCATATGGGATCTTTAGAGAGAGAAAGAGGAAGAAATCTCGCAAGGTAAGCCGATTTCTCCGACGATCTAGCTCTTAACGCGTATAACTCCGATCCTAAGCTACTCCTTTATGTTCTCTAAGGTTTGGAAGCTCCTCTTTTGGTGTTTTGAAGTTAGGGTTTTCAGCCACAAGAAGGAAAAGCTAGTGGGAGCTTGAGGTAACTTCCAAACTCTTGCATATTGACTATTCTGGCT
The DNA here is from genome assembly GCA_963855925.1 of Inga laurina. Classification (NCBI taxonomy): domain Eukaryota; kingdom Viridiplantae; phylum Streptophyta; class Magnoliopsida; order Fabales; family Fabaceae; genus Inga; species Inga laurina. The sequence goes on from OY979703.1 coordinate 55,529,466, forward strand.
GTTATAGACAATTTAATCGGTGAAATTTCACCGGATTGTCTTTGGTTCTAAAAATGGAAAATGGGTTTGTGGGGCTGTTATGCTGCCCAAATTGATACTAAATGGTAGTTCTAAGCTAATGGAATAGTCAATAAAGTGGTTAGGAGTAGAAAAGAACGCGTTTACGCAGCCGAAACCGAAAAACCCCGATTTTCCCTGGAAAACCCATATATTTCGGTCTGGGTTATAAATGGGTCTTAGAGTTGGATTTTCAATGATTTGATGGTTACATTTAGTTCAGGAGGGAAAATTAGGTGGGGTTACAGTTGGGCACTTTTTCGGAAAAGGCCGAAAAAGCATAATTACGAAAACGCCCCTGAAACCCTTAAGGTGGGGCTGCCAAGGGTAAATTTGTAAATTGACATTGAATTTGATAATTCCGAGTCCGGAAATGGATTCCTTGGACGAAAATATGTCAGAATAGCCCATGTCAAAATTTCAAGAAAAGTACAGCCGAACCGGGTACGGCGGGGCCCGACCGGGTCCCCGGGGGTATTTTAGTAAATTTTCAATATAGCCTCATATAACCCCCAGAAATACTATGAAAGTGTCTAAATAGTATATTTGACATTGTAGGATTGAATGTGAATCCCCGAGTTGCTGGCACGCAAATCGAGGAGCAAGGACTGGAGGTAGGGAACTTATCTCTCCTGCATACTCTGATAACTGTATTAATGTGTTGATGCATGTTATTGCTTTGCTTGATAATGTGGAACATGTATGAATGATTTAAAGCTATGTTTCAATATATGCTATGGCCATATGTGTATCGTTCGAAGCATTGAGCTTATAGATTTGTCATTGTATATGTGCATGAGTTATGTGATGCAAGCATGTCATGCATTAAACACTTTTCTTGCCTGCATATTGATAATGTTTCCCTACTGAGATTTTCTCGAATCTCACCCTCCCCTACTAACCTTCTACACAGGGTAGTAGATCAAGGATATAGCGAGCAGCTAAGGGCGATGAAGACTCCTTCGGGATTGAAGTTGGTAGTTGGTTCTCTTAGTTGGGATGTATATTTGGATAATTGTTTTCGGATATTGAGATTTGTTGTGTAATTCCCTATTTGTGAAGTTGTATGGGCTAATGTACCCTATGATTGTTAGCGAAGATATGTATTCCGGGATTGCCGGGAATTTATATTGCGTACTCTGATATATAAATGTGATTTATCTTCGCGTAGTAATTGTATTCGAAATGTGAATATGAGACCAAGTTTATAAATGATTTCGAAAGGTATTTTTGAAAACCCTATTATGTGATGGGTTAGTAAATGTTATTTGATTATTATTGGTCTCTATTTCATTTTAATCCCGTATTTCGGATATAATTACGGAGGGGGTTACAAAGGACATTGCACAGTACAACAAATATTAATTTTTGTTATATGTAAATAAAAAGAACAAATATTATGAATACAATAAAAAAAATGTAATACAAGTATTATCACGCCAAATATTTCATTAGTAAAAGGGATGTTAATTACTAATAAATATTCAAATAATAAAATTAAATAGAAACGTTTTAAAATATATAAATTTTATGTATATATTTATGAGTATGTTTGTATAAAATAAAATAATATATTTATGTTTATTAAATGAAAAATTATATATATATATATATATATATAAGGTGACAAAAAATAGAAAGATATTATTGTAAAAGAAAATTTGAGAATTTATTTTCAAATTTAAAACACACGGCATGCTTCTAGTTTAGCTAAAACTCGCCAAGTTTCTTAATAAATTTTTTTTTGTAGGCATATTTCGACTATTTTATGTTTCCTATATGAAGCTACAAAAAAAATATTAATAATGTTGACTTAATCAATAAGAAATTATCCACAAAAATAGAGTTATAAATAGTCTTAGCTTCCCACGTAAACCCTCATCACCCAAAACAGTAAACATATTTACAGAAATAAACCCCGCCACAGTTAAGCTTCACGTCTTTTAATTTTGTAAGGTATACAAAAATAGTGGAAACATACTGATATTACGTACTTGTTTACAAAATAGAAGTCTCCTCGTAGAGTTTGATAATATATACAATTTTTTCCAAAATATCAAACTAAACTAATAATAACCAACAGATTCATCTTCTTGACCCGAACACCTCAATTGCTGGTATTTACCATTTTGCCCTTGGAGCCGCTAGCTTCTGCTAGAAAATTTTTTAATTTGAAAAAGGGTGAGATTCGAATGAATCTCAGTAGTAGCATGCAATTAGTCATATAAAATGCAAGAATTAAACATGTCATACACCATGTAATGCAACATAATACAAACAACTTCTAGTTGGGTCCCTACTAGGCTGAATGATACATACACCCTTCCCATTGGGCGGTACATATACACTTCCCACACCACAGCTAGAATACAACATGTGCACATGAGTTAGAGGCTCAATCTCCCACTACCTGTAAAACACTTCGGTTGGGTTCTTGCTCACAACCTGCAGGTATGCCTCCACACACAATTGCCCTACTCGGCAAACAATGTTCATATCACAGAAGATGGTATACACAAAACATATAGATAATTACATATTATATGAAAGAAAGTACTACTACCTTAAACCCCTTTTTGATCGTAAACCGTTCTTTGAATCTTGTTCCAACGGCTTGGGCTATCAATCTAGTCTTAAAATTCTACATGTACAAGAATTAGGTTATTACCCATTCATGTAATTCTCTAAACTCTTTTAAACTCATCTTGTTGGTTATCTTAGCTTAAAACTACGAAATGACCAAAATAACCCAAGGGACCCGGTTTAAGCCCCTTTGTACCTTGTCCAACTATACTTTTCCAAAAATTATGACCTATGTTATTCCTACATAATTTCACCCAAGGAATCCATTTTTGACCTCAAAATTAAAAAATTCATTGCCAAACAATGAAAATTCCCTTTGCATCCCCTGACTTAGAGTTTTAGGGCTAATTTGACATTTCACATTCTAATGCTTTTCACACTTCATGATCAATATAAACCCTATACAGTTTTTCCTTCTAAACACCATGGAACCATCATAATTGTAAAATTCTAGTCCCCAACCCCCATTTTAGCTGCTGGCCGAAACGTACACAAGATAAAGGGACATTTGGTTTTCTTGATTTAACCCCTCAAACTCCTTCCATTTCACTTCTAATCACACATTTAACTTCTTAAACACTTATTAAACATGATTTGTGGAATTTTGTGTAGCATAACCCCTTAGGGTTTCATTATCCCAAATTTACAAATTCAAGAGAAACAACCACAAATCAAGCCAATATCAACAATAACCACCACAACAACAACATATTAACCAAAAGGAATAGAATTCTTGAGATTACCTCCTGATTCTCAACTTTCTCTCTCTAGGGTGTCACCCTCCTCTCTCTCTCTTCTCTTGTTGTTTTACTTGCTACACATGACTTCCATGAAGAACAAGAGTGATTGAACTATAATTTTATATAACTTTTCATGGTTAGTTTGGAATTTTTAATGCATTTTCTAATGCATTATTGCATTATTAAGCATTATTTTTCATTAGGGGCATTTGTATTGAATTAATTGTAAAAAGGGGTAAAATTGTCATAAATTTGTTAATTAGTCATACAAATGTTTTCTTGAACTTTTGATGCTATATTTTGCTTACTTTTGCATTGTAGGTGTTTTAGAAGAACGTGGAAAATGTTTGGGCTTAAGTTGGAAACAAAAAGAGGGGGGCACAAGCCCAATTGCCCAATAAAGCAGACCCAATAAGGTTTAAAAAAGATTAAAAAAACGTTATAAACCAAGAAGCCCATTCGGCCCACGCAGGGGATCTGACTTGGGCTGGAGATAGGATCTGGATCTGAAAACCCAAGAAAAAAAAGAAGCAAAGAAAGGGGACAGAAAACGGAGGGGAATGGAGGCGAACGCAGAGCTGAAAACGGAGCTGAGACACGGGCGTGAGTGTGGGGGCGCCGTCTGTGGGAAGGAGAGAGCTTGAAAGAGAGAGGGAGGGCCTCCATCAACCACCAACATCTTCTTCACCATCGCCGGCCCTCCCTCAATCTCTCATCACCTTTCATCGGACCCGAGAGTGAGACGTGACAAATCCGAAACAGAGGGGGCGCCGTGCAAGCTTGTTTCAGAACCATTCTTCCATACCTCCGCCTGCTTCTTCGCCAGAACACCGTTTCCTTCCTCTGTCGTCGGCAAGACCAGCTGTTACCGGAGGAAGCACCTCCAGCGTGTCTTCTCTGCTTCAGCTCCACCGGAATTACATTTCCCAGTTTCAGGCACCACCTCCGGCGAAACTCATTACCCACTTCTCTACCACTGTGTCTCTGTCTTCTTGTTCCCTTAACCACCATCATATTCAGCTTCTCGCTCTAGAGCTCTGATTCAAGATTCCAGCAAGGTTCTGTAACTTCCAGTGAAAGGTTTGAGTTTTCTGGCGACATTTCCAGATTCCGGCAAGTGCTCAGATTCTAAGCTGTGTTTAATTCAAAGCAATGAGTGGCTAATCTTTTGCTTCTTGGTGATGAAGATTTGTGCTTGAGTTTATTGGACGGGGAGTTTTACTATCATTCCATTAGTCTAGAATTATATATTTGGATTGTCTAATTTTAGGAATTTTTATATATGTGATTCTGGAATTGAGATTAATGTTACTTGTCTCTTTTGATTTGATAATTGTAGTTGAGATTGAATTTTACAATGTGAAGATTATATATGTTTGAATTTCTCTGTGGTTGCCATGAGATTATGTTGATTAGCGTGTTATTGTCCAGTTAATGTGGTTGATTTGTATCCTTGAGAGGTTGTTTAACACTCAAATCCAAAAAGATTCATGTTACATTATTCCACTTTCAATTGCACATTAAGTGATTTTAAACAATATCTCAAGAGGTAGTAGTTAGCTATGTTTGTAGGAGTTACTATTAATTGGCAATATTGGACTCAAGTGTTATCTTGAGGTTGTTCTTGAGACTTAATGAGTTTTAATTCCCATAATCTTTTTGAGTAAGGATTGTCACTTCTTCATTACCAAGAGCATTATTTATTGATATTTTTCACTCCATACCATTCCATTCAATCTTATCCATCCCATTTTTATAAGAAAAATACCAAAAACAATAGTTTAGCATTTAATTAATTTGCATCTTCCTTTTAATTATTAATTTCAAAAACCAAAACCCATTTCCCTTATTTTTATTGTATTTGCATGATAATTAGATTACTTAGATAGCTCAATAAAGGCTCCTCAAGTGAAACGACCCAAGTGTTGCACTGTACTACAATTTTTGGATTAAAAATATTTTACATTTGACCCCAAGGCGTAAAGACACGATCAAATCAAAGAACTTAGTAGGGGAACCACATAAGTTAGAAGACAAGAACACTTGAATTCTCAAGTACTTACCTTTGATTTCCTCCTCTTGAACCCTAGGTCTTCAAGCTTCCTTCCAAAACACTTTCTCTCTCTATTTTACTTGCTTGATCGTGAAAATGAGAAGAGAAAGAGATGAGGAAGCCTTGTAAAAATATCTCTTATCTCACTCTTTAAAATATAATAGTTTAAGAGACACAATTTTTTTCAAGCTTATCCCTTCTCCATTGACTTTGAACCAACTTCCCTCCTCCTTTCATAACCCAAAAACACGCCTCTCTTAGTCTTCCATAAACCAAATTGGGCTTTCTCCATTTAGCAAAGCCTAACCAATTGTGCAAGATATGTTATTTTATGAAAATTCCATCTTTTTGACTTTTTAACCTTTATTTAGAATATGATCATAAATACCAAAGAAATATTTTCCCCTTCATTTCCAGCCCATTGGACGAAAATGAGTGTGTATGCTGAAGAAAATAATTTTCTTTGGCTAAATATGGAAAATTACCATTTTTCCTATAAATTTTGTGATTTTTGTCTAAAACTGGCAGCATTTTTACTCAAATTTGAAAATTTATATATTTTTTGAAGAAATTCAATTGAGGTGCTTCCAAAGGCTACTTAACCCTTATTGAGTCTAGTTTCAAAGAAAAATATAACCTTTAGCCAACTGGAAGTTGAAAATTCCCAGAATTTCAATCTTTAGAAGATGTTCCAGAAAGTAGCCAGTTTCACTGGTTAAACTTCAAAAATTCATAACTTTTTGTATACAACTCCAAATGATCTATAATTATCAAATTAAAGCTTAGAGGGTCTACTTTCATTCTGAAAAATTTCACATTTTTTAAACATAATTTGTTCATCCAAAATCGCATGACAATCTCGCTGCCTCACCGGAAATTACACCGGCAACACTGTTTACATTCCAATTTTCAGTGTTTAATTCCTATGATCCAGAATTTATAGCCGGAGGCTATTCAAGGTGGGTTAATATAGACCATTTTATGCCATTAAACATCTCATTACATAAAGGGAATATTGGTGATAAAAATTGGAGTGTTACATTTGGCATTGAAAGGACAATAAGAACAAAAAAATTGGGGTCAATAATGACGAGTCTATATATTTTTAATAAATTTTGGTTTTAGTCCATACTATTAATTCAAATCAAGTCATTATAAAACCGTAGGGACCAACATAAACTCTAAGAACCAATGATGATATTACCCCGTGAATTTATAATCTAAACAACTCAATAGGCTTTTCTTTAATTTTTTTTTTAAAATTTTCACTCATTTTAAAATTTCATTGTACAATACATTATTTTTTTTCATGGTACATAAGTAACACCAAATTCCTTTGAAAACACACAAGTCACTCACAAAAATTAGAAGTAAACAGCAAACAATAAATACACCAAAAATATAACATGCAACAATAAATATTTAAATAAACATCAGCAAACTCTTCAACATTTTTCACTGTGTTAAATGTTATATATTTCATAACAAAAATGTTTAAACTTTAACCAGACTGTCGTCCACCATATTATATACATGAAAATATATACTTGGGTGATGGTGCAATTTTAATAACAATGTTTTCTCTCAGGGGCATCTGACACCATAAAGTTTTTTAGGGTGCTAAATGTGAGATCCTCTCCTTAATAATAATATAATATTAACTTATCTTTAAGAATTACTCATTTCATTTTTTTTTTAAAAGAAAGAAAGATTACCATGGTAGAAAAGAGTTCAAGTAACTATTTGCAAAGTCTACCATGGTAATAAAAGATTTAAGTCATTACCATGGTAGAAAAGAATTCAAGTAACTATTTGGAAACTCTACCATGGTAATAAAAGATTTAAGTCATTACCATGGTAGAAAAGAGTTCAAGTAACTTATTTGAAAACTCTACCATGGTAATAAAAGATTTAAGTCCCTACAGTTGCCATATCAAATATTTCCATTTCAAAACCAAGGTCACCCAACTTTTAAGATAAACAGAGTACGAAGAGGAATTTAGAGTTTACAAAATAAGGTCCCTAATAAGTGGCAATGTACATTCATTCAACACATAATAAACTACAAGAGGCTGTACAGATATATATAGAAATATATCTATGCCTCAGGAGCTCCTCCCGACATTCCAGCAAGGGAATTATCACCTGAAAAATGTTAAATTAACGGGGTGAGACAAAAGCCTCAGTAACCAGCTATCCGACTCATTACACATGCTAACATGTGTTCATGAGGTGCTAAGTGGAACAATTTATATAGCAATTTATAAAAATTCAATATCACGGTTTTATACATAAATTTCTTATTACAATTCCCATTACCTCCCATCAATCCAACCGAACCGCCTTATTTCCACGCGACTAGACCCATGGGCTAAGTTACTAACCATGTAACTGGCCACTCAAAAAGCTCACCGGTCACGCGATGAGGATCGGCCAAACCCTCAAAACACGTGCCCCGGACCATGGGTCTTTCGGTGTCGCAGCCCCTCATTGAAACTGGTGGGGCAGTCCCTCATTGAAACTGGTGGGACAATAAACAGCCAACCATCGTGCACCAATGGAGGCTATACCACGTGGTAAAATAACATACTCCATCTTATCCCAAACCCATTATCACAATAATTTATCAATAATTATTTCAATGGGATTTTCCCGAATATATACATAATTTTCTCATTTCAAATCATAAAATTCCACAAAGCTATTTTATATCAAAATACTTCACAATATAATGAAAACTTTCTCAATCACAATAAACCTTTACTCATTGGAGTAAATATCAAAATACTCACAAACAGCATATCAACACAGATAATAAGTGGAAAGTGGTTACCTCTCGCCAAAGCAAAATTATAATCACAAGCTTCTAATCCAAGAGCTCAAATATACGCCAAAAATCAATCTACAATAATCAATTTATAAAATGGCTAAATTATAAATCATCATCCTAAAAAAAATCTAAACCGATTAAAACCTCAAGAATACCTCCAATAATCCAAATAAATTATTTAACCTAAATTTAATCGGTTAAAAAGCCTAATATAGAATTATTCATAAATTAGTTATGTAAAGGTTTCATTATAAAATTATATGCTAATTAAGTAACAAAAGTAACTCGATTAAAATTAACTATTAATTATCCTCTATATTCCTGCAGCATCATGTTAACAAAACTCAAATTTATCCAAAATCATAATCTGAAAATTTTCTCTAATCATCATAAAATTATTACCATAAGAAAGAGAAAATTATTTAGAATATTTCTATAAAAATAACTCTGAGATAAGAAGTAATATTGAGTACCTTATCGATCTCCAAAGATATGAGAATACTCCTACTAATGCTTCACTCAACACTTTTCTTCACACCTGAGGTGTGAGGAGTGAGGACGGGGGAGTGGGGGTATTTATAATACTCCCCGCCTCTTGAAACTGCGGATGCCTTCCGCAGTTTCATTAAATGATTGTGGGCACTGCCCACAATCATTCAATGAAATGGTGGGAGGCACACAATGTGCCTCCCCCGTTTTTTTCAAATGGTGGGCGCCAACGGGCGCCCACACCTTTTTTTTTTTTTTGTTTTCTTTTGTTTTTTTTATATTATTAAAATATTATTTATAATATTTATTTAATTATTATATATATATATTTATTTATTATTATTATTTTTAATTAATTAATTTTTTATTATTATTATTATTTTTTAAAAAAAAACATATTTTAACTAAATCCCTCTTCTTCTTTAATTCAAAATTTACTATTAATTTCATAATTATTTTTAAATTATAATTATATAAAAATTAGGATGTTACAATTCTCCCCACCTAAATAGAATTTTGTCCCCAAAATTCGATTTAAATAATGTACAAGAATACAAGCAGAATACAATAATTCAAAATAAACAAGCATAATCGCAACTTTAAGCAAACAAGTTAGGAAAATCACGACGCATTCTTTCTTCAGTCTCCCAAGTCACATCTCCAGGTGTCATACCCTTCCAAAAGACTTTCACCAATCGGATGGTCTTTTTCCGCAGTTGTTTGTTTTGGACATCTAAAATCCTCTCTGGTTCTGCTATATAAGTTAAGTTTTCTCTCAACTCAACTTCCTCAGGCTTAATGACATGAGACGGATCTGGACGATACTTCTTCAATTGTGATACGTGGAATACGTTGTGCACATTAGACAAGTGCGGAGGTAAGGCGATTCGATAAGCTACTGACCCAATCCGCTCCAAAATCTCGTATGGTCCAATGAATCGGGGAGTCAACTTCTTTGCTTTAATAGACCTTCCAATGCCCGTTATGGGTGAAACCTTTAGGAAAACATGATCTCCTTCATTAAATTCCAATGGTCTCCTTCGACGATCCGCATAACTCTTTTGTCGGCTCTGAGCTGTCAACAATTTCTGTCGTATCATTTCAATCTTTCGCGAAGTTTGGTCCACCAAATCTGGTCCAATAATGGTTCTTTCACTCAATTCGGTCCAACACAATGGCGATCTACACCTCCGACCATATAAAGCCTCGAAAGGTGCCATTTGAATACTGGAATGGTAGCTATTATTATATGCAAATTCTGCCAATGGCAAGTGCTTATCCCAACTACCTGGGAGCTCGATGGCGCATGCTCTCAACATGTCTTCGAGTGTCTGAATAGTTCTCTCGGTTTGACCATCTGTTTGAGGATGATAAGCGGTACTGTACTTTAACTTTGTCCCCATGGCTTCTTGCAGGGATTTCCAAAAGTTTGAAGTGAACCTTGGATCACGATCCGATATGATACTTTCTGGCACTCCATGCATACGAACAATCTCTTCAATGTACAGCTCAGCCAATTTCTCTAACGAGTAGTCCACTCTGATTGGTAGAAAGTGTGCTGACTTGGTTAATCGGTCTATGATCACCCAAATAGCATTGTAAGTGTTCCGAATTTGTGGTAGACCTGTAATAAAGTCCATAGAAATGCTATCCCATTTCCATTTAGGGATATCCAGGTTCTGGAGTAGTCCTGGGGGTTTCTGGTGCTCGATCTTGACTTTCTGACACGTCAAACACTTTAAGACAAATTCGGTCACATCTCTCTTCATCTTTGGCCACCAATATTGTTGCTTTAAGTCATTATACATCTTGGTGATTCCTGGATGCATAGCGTACCTGCTCCGATGAGCTTCTTCCAAAATGGTTTTCTTGATTTCATCGTTGTTGGGAACACAAATTTTCTTCTTGTATCTCAAGATATCTGTATTCCCAATATCATAATCTAAAACATTATCATGTTCCAGTTCTTCTCGAATTCTTTTTAGCTGATCATCTTTCATCTGGGCGTCTCTCAGGTCCTGATAAAATCCATATTCACCAAGGACTGCATTTAAAGTAGCTCTTCTTGGATCTGGGACTACATGGATATCTCTTAATCCATTTAGCCAACTTTGTTCTTCTAAGCTCATTTGAAACAAGTGTATTGACTTTCGACTTAAAGCATCTGCAACCACGTTAGCCTTGCCAGGATGATACTTTAACTCGAAGTCATAATCCTTCAGGAATTCCATCCATCGACGTTGTCTGTTATTCAACTCCTTCTGATCAACAAGATACTTCAGACTCTTATGGTCACTGAATACTTCGAATTGAGACCCATACAAATAATGCCTCCAAATCTTCAGAGCAAACACCACAGCTGCTAATTCTAAGTCATGAGTTGGGTAATTCTCCTCATGAGGTCTCAATTGTCTAGAAGCATATGCAACGACTTTGCCTTCTTGCATCAACACGCAACCCAGCCCCTTGAAGGAAGCGTCCGTGTACACTATGTATGGACAACAAGGATCAGGAAGGGTAAGCACAGGGGCTGTAGTCAACTTCACCTTCAACTCTTGGAAAGCAGCTTCACACTTATCAGTCCATATATACGGTCGATCTTTCTTGGTCAACTTGGTAAGAGGCATGGCAATTTGAGAGAATCCTTTAATGAATCTCCTGTAGTAGCCAGCCAATCCTAAAAAGCTTCTTACTTCAGTCACCGACTTTGGAGCTTCCCATTTCAACACGGCATCTACTTTACTAGGATCAACGGCTACCCCTTCAGCTGACACCACGTGGCCAAGGAAATTCACTTCCTTAAGCCAAAACTCACACTTACTCAATTTAGCGTACAGCTGGTGATCCCTCAATATACGCAATGCAATATGTAAATGCTCTCGATGCTCCTCCTCATTCTTAGAATAAATGAGAATATCGTCAATAAAGACAATAATGAATCGATCTAGGTATGGCATAAAAATCCGGTTCATATAATCCATGAAGACGGCTGGAGCATTGGTTAACCCGAAAGGCATAACCAAAAACTCATAATGCCCATAGCGAGTCCGGAAAGCAGTCTTTGAGATGTCCTCAGCCTTAACTCTAAGCTGGTGGTAACCCGATCTTAAGTCGATCTTAGAGAACACTACGGCTCCCTTAAGCTGATCTAGTAAATCATCAATCCTAGGTAATGGATATTTATTCTTAATTGTGACCTTATTCAGCTGTCTATAGTCAATGCACAACCTCATACTTCCATCCTTCTTTTTGACAAACAATACTGGTGAACCCCAGGGAGAGACACTTGGTCGAATGAAGCCTTTCTCGAGCAACTCTTCTAGTTGTTTCTTCAATTCTGCCAACTCTGATGGTGACATCCGATAAGGGGCCTTAGAAATTGGGGTTGTACTTGGCACCAAATCAATGGTGAACTCGACCTCTCGCTCCGGAGGCAGTCCAGATATCTCTTCTGGAAATACCTCAGGATATTCTTTTACTACATTGATATGATCGATCCCAACTTCTTTATCCACATTGATAGAGAAGAAAACTATATAGGCTTGACAACCCTTTTTGATACACTTATCTGCTCGAGATGTTGACAACAACATCGGGACTATAGGGGCTTCTACGGATATGGTATTCATGGCGTAAGTGGCCACCTTCTTCTTACAATGAAGTATGGCATCATTGTCCACTAGCCAATCCATACCGATAATAGCATCTATGCCTTTTAGTGGCAGACATACTAAATTCACTATAGAATCTCGGTTTTCAAACCGAAGGGTAATACCCACACAAGCATGTGCGGTTATCACAAAAGCCCCGGCAGGGGTAGAAATTTTCAAGTCATATGGTAGAACAGATATAGGGAAATCATACTTCTTAGCACAATCAAAAGATATGAAAGAATGTGTAGCACCCGAGTCAAACATTGCAATAATGTCATGACCATGAAGAGAAATAGTACCTCTAATAACATTAGGGGATGCTCCTGCTTCTTCCTGAGTCATGGCATATACTCTGCCAGGAAAAGTGGGACGGCCACTTTGGTTGATCTGCTGTTGCTGCTGCCCCTCAGGACAATATCGCATGGTGTGACCAAACTTATGACACTGAAAACATCGCCAACATTGGCCAGTATGAGACCTCCCACATTTTGGGCAAGGATTATTAACGCTTGGGGCTGACATTGCCATTTCACGACGAGGTTGTTGGCTTACTCCAGCATAGCTCCTCTGACCTTGTTTCCTTGGGAAGTTACTTTGAAAATTACTTGGTCGAGATCCACTCCTTTGCCCTTGACTCGTTCTACCAAAGTTCCTTGTACTCCCAGGATGAAATCCAAATGGCTTGTTTTCTCCACCCACTGGTCTAAAAGTGGAGAACTTGCCCTGATTATCTTGGAGTTTGGCAGCATCGATTTCACGCTTCATACGTGCAGCCATCCTCAAGTTGGTGCAAGTTTCCTCAAAACTCTTTATATCACGCATTGGCACAAAAGGTTTTAACTCTGGCCTGGCCCTAGTAATCAGTTGACGTGATTTCCAGTCCGGGTCATCTTTTTGTTGTAAGTAGGTCACATATCTGGATAAGTCGATGAAAGTCGCAATAAACTCATCCTCGTGCATGTCATCCTGTCGAAGAGCATAGAATGCTGTTTCCTTCTCATGTCTTAATGCTGGAGGGAAGTAATGATCGAAGAACTTAGTTCTGAACTCCGTCCAAGTTGTCCTTGAGTCATCTAAACCACCCGTGCTTTGCCACCATCTTTGAGCACGATCCCTTAACAGAATAATGGCCACCCTGGCCTTTTGATATTCATTACAAATAACAGCTCTAAAGATAGTCTCCAAACTCTCGATCCAAGCTTCAGCCTTCAGTGGATCTAAATCTCCATGAAACTTTTCAGGATCATGATGATGAATATCCTTCCACACCTTATTAATAGCTAATTCTTCAGGATTGGGTTGTGATGATCCCTCACCCCCAACATTCTTCCCAGGGCCTTCATAATTAGTTGAGCCGACTGGCTCGTTTTTCCGTGATGCTTCTATACTGGGCTCAGGAACCTCATGATCTTTTGGATTTGGAATGCTCCCCTCTTCTCTTATCTTCTTTCGAAGATCTCCCTCGAACTGTTGAAATCGTGCATCCATAGCTGTTAATAATTTATCCAAAAGAGTCTCGTTTTCCTGAGACAACTGTGGTTCAACATTTTTTGGAAGTGGCTCAACGTTGGAGACAGTCTTTCTTGTATTAACCATTTTCTCCCCACCTAAGGATGAAACCCTATAATAATTAGGATACAACCTATAGCAATACAAAAACACAGGGAGGTTATGTGTGAAAGAATATATTGCCACTAAAGCTCTGATACCAAGTTGTGAGATCCTCTCCTTAATAATAATATAATATTAACTTATCTTTAAGAATTACTCATTTCATTTTTTTTTTAAAAGAAAGAAAGATTACCATGGTAGAAAAGAGTTCAAGTAACTATTTGCAAAGTCTACCATGGTAATAAAAGATTTAAGTCATTACCATGGTAGAAAAGAATTCAAGTAACTATTTGGAAACTCTACCATGGTAATAAAAGATTTAAGTCATTACCATGGTAGAAAAGAGTTCAAGTAACTTATTTGAAAACTCTACCATGGTAATAAAAGATTTAAGTCCCTACAGTTGCCATATCAAATATTTCCATTTCAAAACCAAGGTCACCCAACTTTTAAGATAAACAGAGTACGAAGAGGAATTTAGAGTTTACAAAATAAGGTCCCTAATAAGTGGCAATGTACATTCATTCAACACATAATAAACTACAAGAGGCTGTACAGATATATATAGAAATATATCTATGCCTCAGGAGCTCCTCCCGACATTCCAGCAAGGGAATTATCACCTGAAAAATGTTAAATTAACGGGGTGAGACAAAAGCCTCAGTAACCAGCTATCCGACTCATTACACATGCTAACATGTGTTCATGAGGTGCTAAGTGGAACAATTTATATAGCAATTTATAAAAATTCAATATCACGGTTTTATACATAAATTTCTTATTACAATTCCCATTACCTCCCATCAATCCAACCGAACCGCCTTATTTCCACGCGACTAGACCCATGGGCTAAGTTACTAACCATGTAACTGGCCACTCAAAAAGCTCACCGGTCACGCGATGAGGATCGGCCAAACCCTCAAAACACGTGCCCCGGACCATGGGTCTTTCGGTGTCGCAGCCCCTCATTGAAACTGGTGGGGCAGTCCCTCATTGAAACTGGTGGGACAATAAACAGCCAACCATCGTGCACCAATGGAGGCTATACCACGTGGTAAAATAACATACTCCATCTTATCCCAAACCCATTATCACAATAATTTATCAATAATTATTTCAATGGGATTTTCCCGAATATATACATAATTTTCTCATTTCAAATCATAAAATTCCACAAAGCTATTTTATATCAAAATACTTCACAATATAATGAAAACTTTCTCAATCACAATAAACCTTTACTCATTGGAGTAAATATCAAAATACTCACAAACAGCATATCAACACAGATAATAAGTGGAAAGTGGTTACCTCTCGCCAAAGCAAAATTATAATCACAAGCTTCTAATCCAAGAGCTCAAATATACGCCAAAAATCAATCTACAATAATCAATTTATAAAATGGCTAAATTATAAATCATCATCCTAAAAAAAATCTAAACCGATTAAAACCTCAAGAATACCTCCAATAATCCAAATAAATTATTTAACCTAAATTTAATCGGTTAAAAAGCCTAATATAGAATTATTCATAAATTAGTTATGTAAAGGTTTCATTATAAAATTATATGCTAATTAAGTAACAAAAGTAACTCGATTAAAATTAACTATTAATTATCCTCTATATTCCTGCAGCATCATGTTAACAAAACTCAAATTTATCCAAAATCATAATCTGAAAATTTTCTCTAATCATCATAAAATTATTACCATAAGAAAGAGAAAATTATTTAGAATATTTCTATAAAAATAACTCTGAGATAAGAAGTAATATTGAGTACCTTATCGATCTCCAAAGATATGAGAATACTCCTACTAATGCTTCACTCAACACTTTTCTTCACACCTGAGGTGTGAGGAGTGAGGACGGGGGAGTGGGGGTATTTATAATACTCCCCGCCTCTTGAAACTGCGGATGCCTTCCGCAGTTTCATTAAATGATTGTGGGCACTGCCCACAATCATTCAATGAAATGGTGGGAGGCACACAATGTGCCTCCCCCGTTTTTTTCAAATGGTGGGCGCCAACGGGCGCCCACACCTTTTTTTTTTTTTTTGTTTTCTTTTGTTTTTTTTATATTATTAAAATATTATTTATAATATTTATTTAATTATTATATATATATATTTATTTATTATTATTATTTTTAATTAATTAATTTTTTATTATTATTATTATTTTTTAAAAAAAACATATTTTAACTAAATCCCTCTTCTTCTTTAATTCAAAATTTACTATTAATTTCATAATTATTTTTAAATTATAATTATATAAAAATTAGGATGTTACACTAAAATACACATAAAGTTTATAAAGTGGAGCAATTTTACCAAAACCGTTAACTTGAAGAAAAAAGACGTTATATGTGGGTCCCACATGTATTTTTTTAAAGTGAAGGTGCAATTTTAACAACAATGTTCTATCTTAGGGGCATCTGGCATCATAAAGTTTTTTAGGGTGCTAAAATACATATAAAGTCTATAAAGTGGAGTAATTTTACCAAACTGTTAACTTGAAGGAAACGGACGTTATATGCGGGTCCTACACATTTTTTTTTTAAAAAAAAGCAATTGCTTCTTGCTCCTTCTCTCGAGTGGATAATTCCATAAAGAGCAGTAGATAATAATGTTTACATCGTGCTCAATGCTCCATCTGAAAAATATGGTTTGAAAGCCTTTTTCAACGAATATCACAATTTGCAGAACAAACCCGATAGCTTTTAACTCTATTTTTTTACTGACGTATACAAATTATTAACGCTGTTGGGGAAAAAAAGTTTACCTGTTTCAGCAATGGGAAAGATGAAACTGGGCGGGCGAATAGTTAAAGATTTCAAAGGAAGTGCTGCATGTTACAAACAAGACTGGGTAAGCAATTGTAGAGGGGAGCAGGAGCAAGAAGCAGTAAATTCACTATGTGGGATCCGCATATAACGTCTGTTTCCTTCAAGTTAACGGTTTGGTAAAATTGCTCCACTTTATAAACTTTATGTGTATTTTAGCACCCTAAAAAACTTTATGGTGCCAGATGCCCCTGAGATAGAACATTGTTGTTAAAATTGCACCTTCACCCTTTTTAAAAAAATACGTGTGGGACCCACATATAACGTCCGTTTCTTTCAAGTTAACGGTTTTGATAAAATTGCTCCACTTTATAAACTTTATGTGTATTTTGGCACCCTAAAAACTTTATGGAGCCAGATGCCTCTGAGATAGAACATTATTGTTAAAATTGCACCTTAACCCTATATACTTTTTCGCAGATATGAAAATATATAATAAACAAAAGTGAAAGTAAAAGTTTTCATTCATCTATAGAAAAGTCAAAGCTGAAGTATGCTTTTGATAAAATGTGCTTTAATGTGTTGGCCAAATTACAAAAATGCCCTTCACCCTTCATTCCCCACTTCAGAATAACAACATGATCATCATAATTAACAACTCCATATTCGCCATTAACAACTTCAATTCTTTTTTAACAATTAAAAAGTTTCGGGCCAATAACAACACCTATCTCTTAATTAACAACTCCGGATTCGACATTAACAACTCCAATTTCTTCTTTCACACTAAACTAGTTTCAGGGTCAATAACAACATCTATCTCGCCATTAACAACTTCGGATTCGATATTAACAACTTCAATTTCTTCTTTCACACTAAAAAAAGTTTCAGGGCAAATAACAACACTTATCTCACCATTAACAACTTTGGATTCCACATTAACAACTCCAATTTTTTCTTTCACAATTAACAAGTTTCAGGGCTAATAACAACACCTATCTCGCCATTAACAACTCCGGATTCGCCATTAACAACTCCCATGTTGTTATTTTGACTGAGGGCTGAAGGGCATTTTCGTAATTTGGCTGAGATTTCAAAATGACAGATTCCTCTCAAAATCTGACACCCGCCTAAATTGTCCTTTCCTATTTTCGTTGTACTGAAATGTCCTTTTCCATTTTCCAATGTAGTTTTTTTTGGAATTTTCCCTACTTTAATGGACTTTATGCTGTTTTCATATTGTTCAACAAAATGCAGAGGTTACCAACATCAATTACTGCATTTTTTTTTTCACAATTTAGATTTGATATTTTTCCAATTTAGGGGACTAAAGTCTTAACAACCATCATCTAGGGGGCCCAAATGACATTCTTTCTCTTTAATTTTTCTATCAATCAGTTGATGCTTTGTTTTGCAATATGCAATGGTTGTTTGCGTTTTATTCTTGGACTAGAAGATGTGCAAGAGGAATTAATATAATTCTCAATATGTAAGATGAATATGACTTTTTAATCAAATAGTGAGTGATAGGATCCTTTGCTACAATTCCCAAATTGCAAGTGTATGCCTAAAATATAAAGAAAATGTAAGAAAAAATATAGAGGGAGAGAGAACTAGCGTACCGGGGTGAATCCATGTTTAGATCCAGGTAAAAGCTCCATAATAGTGCCCACATAATTATTAGACTACTACAGCCTAATTGTGATTTGCACAGCAAATCAACAGAACAAGAAAGATGGTAGGAGAGAAGAGATTGCTAGAAAACTGAATAGCAAGGGTGAGGAATAACTAAAGGAGACACTTCCTATTTATAGTGGTTTAGAGTGGCCATTAATTAGGAAACGTGTGCATTCTTTCTTGCCCTTCAAGACAGTAATTAAATTAATTGATTCTTAATTAATTTCCTAATTATGGTGACTTGTTCCTCAATTAACAAATCCATAATTATTACTGAATTATTTCTCAATCTGCAATTAATGCTGATTTTATTCTTATTTGATTGGGCTACTTATATCCTAATCAAATAGTCTAGCCTATTAAGGGCGGACTTGGACCCAAAGTCCAACAGAAAATGAAGAATAAAAATAAAAGGACATACAGAGAAACTGAAGATTATTCTTGAGTTAGGGATGAAAATAATGTAACTAATATTATAAAAGAAATTGAAGAAAAATATTTTTAGCTCAGATTTCTTCAGAAAATTCGGGAGGATCATTTTTCTAAAATTATTTTGGAGAGAAACTTCTTTTCTCCTTATAGCTTGTACTTTACCTTTTTTTAGAAAATTTTTGTCCTTTTTAAGATAATTGTTTTGAAAAAAAAAATCACTATTTTCTTGTTGAAAATCAAAGTACTAAAATTTGTTAAATTATGCAATACTTTGTCTAAACCTCTTGAACTCTTAATAAAAATTATTCTCCAAACCCCATTTTTACATCTTATGTGCAGTTATTGATGCTGTTTGTTTCTCAAACAAACTCTTCTCTGAAAGAAATTTTAGTTAATCAGTAATTACTCGAACATAATTTAGTACATTTAGTTGGGTTTCACTCCCAAAAACATAAGGAGATTTCAATACATCTGTATAGAGCATGAAGAAACAAACAAAGGTAAGAAACATTTTAATTCACTTGCAAAATCAATATTATTTTTTTATCTGCAGAAATAAAATGGGAAAGTAAAAATAAACAATTTTTAATTCAATGTACATTCGTGACACATAAAATCATGTCATAATGTATATATGATAAATCTCTATTTTTATTATATATTTTCATATTTTATTCGGGTTTTTGTCATAAGAATTGAGCTTAAAATGTCTCTTTTATGATTAATTATGATTAAAGGTGTTTATAAGAAATTAAAGTTGAAAAAAGGCAAAAGTATCATATATTTTATGGCCGACTTTAATTGATTAATTTTGGAAAATAATTTATTACATTTTGGGCTTATTTTCATTGAATATCAGTTTGGGAAAAATTACAAGAAATAACCCAGAATTTCTGAAAACTGCAAACTAATGAAGAAAGGATTAAGAGAACATTAAAAAAAAGGGCCTAAAATTTTTAAAAATTAAAGTTGTACCCAAAAATATTTCAATATTCCATTTTAGTCCCTCCTGAAAACTTTCAAAATTTTCATTTTCCTTGGCCAAAACGCACGTTTTGACCCAGGGTTAGGATGAGGCTCGATGTTATTGCTTCTGGATTTGGCTAGCGTCCGCTGCGCCCAACGTCCTAAAACTACACCGTTTTGGTGTAGTTTTAGGATAAAATGTTGGGGGCTGACCTTTTTTATTTTTTTTAAATGGTATATAGTATTTTGAAGTATCTTTCTGGATATATCTAGTATCTTAAAATATTTTTTAAGTAACGTGTAATATCCTAAAATAATTTTTAGTGTTTTTAATCCCTTAAAATATTTTTTTAGTTATACCCAGTCTGTTAGTAGACTGATTGTAATTTTACATTTAATGTACTCCTTCCGGTCCTAATTATAAGACAAAGTTGACTTTTTTGGAGAAATTAAGGAAGCCAATTAAATCACTTTAGAGTATTTATATTTTTAGTATCTTTGGATTATATATTAGTTTATTAATCAAATTACTTAGTTTGAAGAAAAAAATATAAATATAAATATTCTAAAGTGATTTAATTGGTTTCCTTAATTTCTTCAAAAAAGTCAACTTTGTCTTATAATTTGGACCGGAGGGAGTACTTTTTTAGTTCCAAAAATTACTTTAAAATCCACTCTAAAATATTTTAAAATAATTTTTGGAATTAAAAAAGTACATTAAAGGTAAAATTACAATCAGTCTGCTAACAGACTGGTGTAACTAAAAAAATATTTTAAGGGATTAAAAGCATTAAAAATTATTTTAGGATGTTACACGTTACTTAAAAAATATTTTAAGATACTAGATATGTCCAGAAAAATACTTCAAAATACTATATATCATTTAAAAAAATAAAAAAAGTCAGCCCCCAACATTTTATCCTAAAACTACACCAAAACGGTGTAGTTTTAAGGAAAAGGATGGGCAACGGACGCTAGCCAAATCCATTGCTTCTTCGGTGCTTAATGAAATAGTATCGACGGCCATTGACAGAGCTCACAACCTCCAGATCTTCAACTTCCTCCATCACCTTCTCCTTTGTCTTCCTCTCTTACCGGCGGCATCATTCACCACCACAGGCCGCCGACGGTCTTCTTCCCTCAACACCACAGGCTGCCTTTTCGTGACTAGCAGAGTGACAGAGAACACAGGGAGACAGAAGTGCGGCAGAACACCACCATTTACTCTCATTGGTCACCTTCCTCCACAATCTTCGATGACCTTTGACTTTCTTCCCCAACACCAGAAACAAAGCTTGACCGTGGCAAGAGAATTGGAACCAGAGCTCAGAATCAGACACCAAAGGCATATTGAGAGAGCTTCATATCATAATAGAGGCGCCATGAGGAAGCTTCAAAACCAGAGCTTGGAGATTCGACTACCTCCATGTTACCAGAACAATTAAAAGATGTTTGTAATTTGAATGACGCTACTTAATTTCTTCATGCAGTAACTGTTCATTTGTTAGATGTTGAAGTTGATTATCCATAGTTCTGCAGATAGAATATATTGGCCAGTATTTGTTGTAGCACCAGTAGCAGCTATAGTTGCAAGCCAGGCCACAATAACTGCAACCTTTTCAATTATCAAGCAAGCCCTAGCACATGGTTGTTTTCCAAGAGTGAAAGTTGTGCGCACATGGAAGATGTTCCTTGGCCATTATATATTCCAGATATTAATTGGATCCTCGTGATTCTCTGCATCTCTGTTACTGCTGGCTTCAAAAATCAAAGTCAGTTTGGAAATGCATATGGTAAGCTTTTTCCTCCCATTGTTTGAGGCATATATTTTGTGCTGTCGATTAATTGTTGCATGTGAATTTCTAAGCTCATGGTTTATGAAAAGACAATGTAAAACACAAATGATCTTGGTTCCAAAAAAATTACAAGATGTCAAAAAATTTGTAAACACTGCACCTATAATCTCTTACTGTCCATGCGACAACAAAATTGATATTTTGTCTGATGGAATATGCATAATTAATTTGTGATGCTCAACTACATATCTGAGGTGTTGTATCCCCAAACTCCATTAGCAAGTTTTGACAAATGTTCCCTAAGATCCTAGCTATACTTACGTAAGCTATCTGTTTCCCTCTAACATTGTGAGAAGCATAATACTATTAGAGCTTGCATAATCTGATAAGCAATAAGCCTTGATATATTCTGAAGAAGAACAAGATACTTTCTCTCCCCAAGATAATCGGGGAAAGCCCTAGTCATTACTGCAATACTACAAAAAGAAAACCATGTTTCAGGAACCAAACAAGGTATGCGTGTCTTGATATTAACATGATGAGCTCCTATTCAGGATCAGAAAAGAGAGCTTATCTAAAGAGATGAAAATATACTGAAAGACAATAGACTCAAAGACTAGAAAAGGTAGAGGGATAGTGTGGGACTAATTAGCCTTTTATGTTTTGCTGATAGATGGTAGATACGGGTGGCTGATTGTTTTGTGGTTTCTTGTTTTATTTTATTTCTTCTGTTGTACTATTTTGTCTGATTTTTAGGCTCTAAGCATCATTTCTCTAGCAAAAAAGCATAACCAGCTAGTTCTTATTCAATACTGAGTCTCACAAAATTCTCTAGAATTAAAAAAAAAAAACAATATCTATCATTAATATTTACATTCATCAGTGGCCAAAGCTAATAAATACAAAAATCTGCCATAACACCAGATGGAATTCACCAACTCAACATGTTTAATACTTTTAAAAGCTTACAATTTATATGTTGCTTTTTAAGGTGTCAGTGATGAAGGCAAATGAAGAAAAGCTCATTAAAAGAATAAAATACTGGAAAAATAACCAAAAACATCAGTAAAACAGAGACATACAAAATCTGCAGCATACCCCTGCCAGCCTAGTATCCCAAAACCTGTAAAATAATACAACAAAATTTACTTAAACATTAGAGACAACATTAAGGTAACGCCACCAAGGAGAAATCCAAATGCAAATCACACCGTTATAATGATCATTAACACATAATGATCAAATTACACAGGAAGCTTACAAATTAAACCATAAAGTCAAGAAAGGAACCTGCAAGAACTTGGCTATGAAACTCCATTCCGTTTCAGCCACAACCACAACAAAAGCTATCAACACAGTGTAACACCGAAATATGCCATCGAAAACCTAAAACGCACTCAAAACAACGAGAAATAGACAGTGAAAACAAGATGAAGCAAAATTGAAATACCCGTAAGTAAGGGAAAGAAAATTGCACAAATGCAGAGAAAGAAAAAGTAACACACGTCAGATCCGTTCTTGAAGGAGCGCACAGCAGAGAGGATATTGACGGCAATGCAGAGGATGGCAGCCAAACAGGTCAATATAATCACCACTAAAACATAGTTATTGCCTCATTGTTTTAAGAACAACGTAACTAGAGTTCTAAAAATTCTTTTTTGTATTAACTTCAATACACCATAATTACATTCAGGAGGTTAGCATATGTATTTTAAACTTGGGTCAATATAATCTTTGTTCGTCAAATTTCAAACTATGGGTATTGATTGACAAAATATCAAATTTTTATTAAATTATAGGGTTCAATTTATTGAATGAAATTTGATGCATCAAAATCTATAATTTGATATTAGAAGAATCAAAACTAAAATGAGAGAAAATTAGAGGACTAAAGATTGTATTAAGATGTAAAAGTTTGTTATATATTTTTATAAAAACATAATTTTGATTAAAGTAATATAAAAGTAATTTTGTTTTAACTAAGACATGGGCCATACAAACCAGGCCCAACACAGGCTGAAAACCAAGCGATTTTGGTGTTTGAATTACATGTTTTGACCAATAAAACAAAATAGAATAAAAGTAAAATATCACATTCCATGACATTATCAAGGCAACTCAAATAAATCTGTATCTATAAATTTGTTTCAAAGCTTGGGATAGTCTTTTGTATTGGCCCATTTTCTCTAATTGGGTCAATGCAAGATGGGATTTATTGGAGTCCACAATGACTTGGAGGTTTTTTATCAGAGGGTTCTTGGTTCATCACTGTAGGGCTGGACAATGAACCCAATAATCTTGTTAATCCAGTCATTGAATAATTAATACTATTTATGTCCTTAAAACTTAGTTGACTAATTTGGAGATATTAAAGTTAAATTACTTATTTATATTATTAGATTATATATTAGTCTATACGTCTAGAAAATTAGTTTGGAGAGAAAATGAAAAATATAAATATTTTAAAATAATTTATTTAACTTCCTTAATCTCTTAAAATTAGTCAATTGATCAGTTTTATTTTAAGGACTGGATGTAGTATAAGAGTTATAAAGGGATTCACTTTGCTTCTTAGGTGGATTAATTTTATTGCTTTTTTTGACCATATCTTTTTTTAATTACAATTTCTATTTCTCCTCCACGTTTCAATTATCTTTAATTAACGTATATCTCCCTCAAATCAATGATTTTCTAAACTTTATTCACGTATCATGAAACAAAACAGATGTTAAAAGTCTCTTCTGTAGTTGTGACGCATTAACTCTAATGGACATTTGTAACTCATAAAAGTTAAAACTAATTTGAAGACAACCAAAACCCATATGTCGAGTCCAAAATTCTCAAATTTCAAATAATTAATATATTATACAGGAGAACATCGTCACTCACATATGACAAGTTGCTAAAATAAAACAATTTAAAGGATTAAAGATTGTAGCAAATACAATTTGATTTAACACAATTATTCAACAAGGGGTTCCTTGAATATTTTGCATTAGCATGGCCTTTTGTTTTCCCAGTGACACCACAACCTCTGAAATATTAGGTCTTGCCTCAGGTGCATCAGTGCAACAATTTAATGCCAACTCAAAAATTGATGATATGATATACAATAATATATTACCAATGTTTTGGTTGCTTGTATGCATCAAATTGACATCAATAATATCGATGACTGAATGTGGTGTTGATTTGCTAACAAATTCTTTCAAAGTTAGACCTTGAACAAACATCTCGTCTGTTGGTTTCTTCCTTGTAAACATTTCCATAAGCAAAATACCGAAACTGTATACATCTCCTTTCAATGAAACAACTCCTCTTGATCCATACTCTACATTTAAATTTGAATGCTGAATTAAATACTCGAATAACTTATATTTTCTTCGTTCATGTGCATGCATGTGTGTAGGTATAAATGAATATAAGTAACCAAAATTAAATAAATTTTAATATGATTATTAAACTATTACCTGGTGCCATATAACCAATTGTAGCCAAAGTTTTTGTATAAATTTCGGATTGACTGTCAATTAACAATTTGGCAATTCCAAAGTCACTCAAATGCGCCACCATGTTTTCATCCAATATGACGTTGCTCGGCTTTACATCACAATGGACCACTGGTGTAGAAGAACCATGATGAAGATACTCCAACGCTGATGCCACATCAATCATTATGTTCAATCTTTGCACCAAATCTAAATGATAGTTATGAGAGTACAACCATCTATCAAGACTCCCATTCGACATGAATTCCATTATTAGAGATTTAAAATCATCATTTGAGCAAGTACTAATGATCTTAATGAGATTTCGATGACGTAAACTGCATATGGCAGCACATTCAATATCGAAGCTCCTTAATGCTTCTTCCAAGTTTGAGTGAAATACTTTCACAGCAACTATCTTTCCACTTGAAAGAATTCCTTTGTAAACTGATCCAAAACTTCCCTTACCAAGAAAATTACTCTCATCAAAATTATTTGTTGCTTGCAAAAGATCATAATAGGATATTTTGATTGGTGCAACCAAATTTAAGTAGTCTCTATTGTGCGTCTCATGACTAACATGGCCCTTCTTAAATTTAAGGAATACCAGGCATGAAGCAACCAAAATGATTGCAAATATGATAGCCGACAAGCATTTGATCACAAGCACCATTTTTGTTGAGATGTGCTTGTTTCCTTTTTTGCATGGATGGACTTTTAGTCGGGGCTTTCCACAAAGATCTTCATTCATCATAAAAGATTCATATGTAAAATTCTGAAAAGGCCCACCATTTGGAATTTCTCCATGCAATAAATTGTATGAAAGATTAATGTACTTCATATGGACAAGTAACTCTAAAGACTTTGGAATCACCCCAGACAAATTATTTTGGGACAAATCCAAGAACTCAATATCTATCATGCCACTAAATGATTCAGGAATAGGCCCTTGCAAGTTGTTGAGAGCCAAAGATAGATTTTGCAGTGTTTGCAAGCCACCCATTGTTGTTGGGATGTTTCCTGAAATTTGATTTCTTGACAAGTTCAATAGTATAATTGTTCTAAAGTTTGATACCTCACGTGGAATTGTTCCACTCAATTCATTGGAGGATAAGTCTAGGATCAAGATATCTTGGAGACTCCAAAGAGAAGAGGGTATACCAGAAATCAATTTGTTAGAGCTTAAATTCAACTTCCGCAAAGAAGTATTTGTGAGGCAGCTTGGAATCATTCCTGAAAACATGTTTTTGGCTAGATACAACTCACTCAAACTTTTGATTTGGCACAATTCACTTAGGATGGGCCCTTGCAATTTGTTGTAGCTAAGACCTAAACATTGAAGGCTTTGCAGTCTATTAATTGTATTTGGAATCAACCCATTCAAATCATTCCCTCCAAAATCTAATGCCATCAGGTTTGTTAGATTCCCAAGTGCAGTGGGTATATCTCCACTAAATTTATTCCCTGATAAATCTAACAGAGTGAGCTTGGAAGCATTTGAGATGCTCGTTGGAATTTTTCCAATAAGTAGATTATGTCCCAACCTCAATTCCGTCAAGTTGGGATGGCCAATTCCTAAATTTGATGGGAGAAAGCCAAACAGGGAATTAATTGCAAGGGAGACCCAGGACAATGCCGAAATGTTGAATATATGTGAAGGAAAGGGTCCATTGAAATTATTATCATATAAGTCCAACATTTCAAGCTTATCAAGATTGCCGATCTCATTGGGTATAAAACCTGGAAACAAAATGTTGTTGGATAATTAACAAAAAAAAAAATATCAATAATAACATTTATATAATAGAATAAAGCAGATTAAAAAGGTTATAAAATGTAATATATGTTAGGAAGTTGAATATCCTTCATTATCAACTCATAATGGAAACAACAAAGCCCTCTAGAGGGAGATTTACCCTAAACTTTGGAACCAATTAGGTGAGGCCTTAGTCTTAACTTCCCTCCATTTGGTGAGGATTCTACTATATATCCCACACATACATGTAGTGACAAACCAATTAATTGTGATTAGTCAACTCATTGTGATTGTAACTAACCAGATCACATATTATATTTCCAATAACATGTTTTTTGTGCGTGTGTGTCCCAATTTGAATTCTTCTCTAATTACATGTGGGCCTGCATAATCTGTTTATCACTTCTTATGTGTCACATAAAACTCTAACTGCTTGTTGGGCAAGGATGCTATATATAGCATGTGATCTATAGAAAACATTTAATAAAACTACAAATATAATGTTGTGCAATTCATGTCACAAATTTTAATGTTATAATATATACACTACTACAAGAGCATTTCCTGGTTATTTAATTTATCAAAAGAAGGATATGAATTGTTAAGTGCGCGTTTGTGTTTGAAAACATCGTTAAATTTTAAAGCTTTCAATCATTTCATATTTACTTGTTTGAAAGAAAATATATTAAACATGTGACAAAGTTATAAACACACACACAACTCATGCAAAAGAAAGGCGTGTATATAATTCTGAGCATACCTGAAAATGAGTTCATACTCAATACTAAATATTGCAAAGATGTGCAGTTACTTATTGATTTTGGAATATTTCCCTCTAATCGATTACCCATGACATTAAAGACTTCAAGTAATGGGAGTTGATGGCACATCTCTTCTGGCAAATTCCCATTTAATTGGTTGTCAGAAAAGTAAAGCCCTCTCAAAGAAGGCGTGCTGAAAATAGATTGTGGAATTTCACCTGGGAAAGAATACACATTTTAGGAATTTATTTCCTTATTTAGTATCATGAAGGTATTTTCATTAGACATTTTGAAGATGATATAGAACAAGCTTTGCGATTAATAATAAATACCCAATTTGTTAAAGCTTACACTTGGTGGATGAGTACAGATTGAACATACCTGTAAAGGAATTGAAATCTAGATCTAACTGTTGCAGCACTGTCTGATTGCCAATTAACATTGGTAGCCTACCATTTAAACTGTTTCCTTTGAAATTTACGTCTATCAAAGAAGAATTGCTGAAGAGCGATGATGGAATTTCTCCTGTTCAAAATTTAGTGTAAGTAGAAAGATAATTGATATTATACTATTAATAATCAATATGCCTGGCTTATTAAGCTTATATTTTCGTATAAGCTCTCTTAATAATCCACGTGCCTTTTTTATCATACACGCATTTTTTTTAAAAGGATCCCTCTATTGTGCAGCTTCTTTTTTCCAATTTAAATTCCAAGTAATTACTGACTATATAGAAAACTGATCCGCTACAAGATATAAAAGTAAAATAATTTTTGTTTTGATTTAAGGAACTAAAGTATTTCCAATTAAAAATTTTGGAGCTAATATGGAACATGCTTTGCTTTCGTGCGTACCCACATATATTATATGCGATAAATGGAATTTTATTTACAAAGAATAAAATTGATGACTGAGTGGATTGAACACAGACACACACATACATACAAACCTGTTAAGGAGTTTTCTTCTAGACATAAATATTCCAGCAATATGAAATTGCCAATTGATGATGGTAGCCTACCTTTTAAATTTTTGCTCGTTGAACACACTCCCATTAAAACACTTAGAAGATGGAATCGTTTAATTTGATTTCATTGGTTAAAGTTAGTTAAATGTGATAAATATATAAAAATGTAACTTAATTATTTTTTAAAAAACATCCTGAATTATGAGGAGAGGTTGAGTGACAAAAACTGATTAACCAAAAATTAATTCATAATATTGGCCAACAATTGATGGAGACAAATAGAAAATGAAGTAAAAATTTCAAACAAGCTATCAATGTTTTTCATAAATAGAAGCATGGCTTCCCTAAAAGATTTCCTATATATAAGACCAGAGAAAGTCATACTCCTCTAGTCTCTAATGCAAGGCATAATTTGGGAGTTGGTATTGGTCATTAATGTAAAACATATTTCTCATATTTGTCAATATTTTTTTTGATAAGATGTTGATAATTATCTCCATAGAATATTTTTTTTTCACTTCAAGAATTAACATCTAAATGAGTGAAAAACATCTAAGGAAGTAAATAATAAAAAATAAGTGTATTTTTATTTCATATCATTTTATTTGATATTCATTTCTCACTAAACAATTTATAACCCACAGCTAATTGACACTTTGAATGATATACTTTGCTTTAACAAGAAATGATCTTGATGCTTGTTTTTAAATGTAATCCAGTCGAATATATTGTTTATCGATTCAAATAGAATTACTAATTTGCATGAAAAATTAATGACCTATAAACAAGAACATAAATTTGCAATCAACATGCAATAAGAACTCATACCTTCCAAGTTGCTGCTCTCGAGATATAAGATTCGAAGATTGGTTAAATTTCCAATGTCGCTTGGTATATATCCTCTGTTGAATTTGTTATTGGCTAATGCTAACTCTTTCAGTTCTTTGCATTGATGCCAAGTAGATGGTATTTCACCAGACAAATCGTTGTCACTCACCCAAAACATTTCAAGCTTTGGGAGCCCCAAACACATATTGGATGGGAGACTAACATGTAATTGATTTAGGTTGAGTGCCAATTCTTTCAGTTCTGAATTATTAAATAATGAAGATGGGATAGATCCTGAAAGAGAATTATTTGCAAGATACAACACCTTCAGTAGTGAAAGATCACCAATCTCATTTCTTTCTTTTCTTTAAAAACATGTGTAAGAAATATGCCATCCAAATGAAAATAGTGGAACAGGCAAAGCATGGAAACCAAGAGAGAAACATCAAAAATCATCCATGACATACCTGACAAGTTGTTCTGACGCAAATTCAATATTGCAAGTGAAGATAAGTTGAAAATTGTCTTGGGAATAGTTCCGAAAAGCTTGTTACCTTCAAATTGTAAAATCATCAAATATTCAAGCCCTCCTAGCTCAGGTGGAATGGTCCCTTCAATAAAATTATTACTCCAATCCAAGATCTCCAATCTTGACAAATTGGATATAGATGGTGGAATAAAGCCATCAAAACTGTTACTGCAAAGGCGCAATTGAGACAACATAGATAAACCTCCTACCCATGTAGGAATTTGTCCATGAAAATTATTGTAACTCAAGTCGAGTCGTTTCAATCTATGCAATTGTGCCAACTCTTTTGGTATCTGGCCATGAAAATAATTGCTACTCAGATCAAGTTCAACAAGGAAAGAGAGATTTCCTAGTTGTGGAGATACGATGCCTTTAAGACCTGTGTCACCAAGATTCAAGGAACGAACCCTTCCATGGCGAGTATTGCATCCCACACCAACCCAATCACATGGAGAAGAAGAGACTAACCAGTTAGCCAAGAGATTGTTGGGATCCACCACAGATGACTTAAAAGCGAAAAGTGCAGATTTGTCCATGGTGGAGTTCATCGCGCTCCGTGCTAGGGAGGCCATAAGGTATTGAAGGAAGAGAACGAAAACAAAGGAAGCAAGTTTTCCCATGTTTAGCATATCAGAGTGGCAAATTAATTACAGCTGCAAGTATGGAGTGTCCTAAAATACACATTTATACTTCTGCATATCCAAATCATACTAATTAAGGAACCACTACAAAAAATGTACTCCATCCCCTAGTCCTTATTATAAAAGCACTTCTAATCACCTCATTGAAACTAACAAGAAGTGGTTAAGTTATTAACTTTGTTTTGAAAATAAAAACACTTTAAAATTTACTCATATTTAATACCATGAATTACATACTCTGTCTGGTCCCCATTATAGGGCATCTTCTAGAAGGAATGTTTGGTCCCAAATAAACCACTCTGGTCCTATTAATTTGTAAGTCCAATTTGGAAAAAAAAAAATTTTGGTCTTTATTAAAAGGCCACTTTCTAAGTAATAAAGGAGGGTGTGCCAATTTTACCCTTATTAATTATAATAATTGAGATAATTGAGAATAAATTTTAAAGGTAGAGGGAGAAGAAAGAGATGGAAAATACCCTTTCATAAATGAGGGCAAGATTGGAAAAATTTATTAAATTGTTTCATATTTATTTAGTTAACTAATTCTCCTTGGTATATGGGAAGTAGGTAATTAGGATTTCTAAATAAGATTATAGTGGTAAGTAACCAATAACCTCATTATCACTGCTTTATTTCATTTTTCGTCAGGTACTACAGTAGGCTTTTGATGAGTAACTTCAAAAGAACGTTAATTTGAAGGTTGTGGGGATAGTTTGTTTCTTTATGGAGATATCCAAAGTCTTCAGACGAATTTTATTCAATTTATTATAGGATTAACGTTCAAATTTGCCTCGAAAGTTGTCACAAAATAGCAATATTGTCCTGAAAGTTTTTTAGGAGCAATGTTGCCTTGGAAGTTTCCAAATCATAACAATTTTGCATCGCCGTTATACAGGTTAAGTTTGACTATTAGTTGACCAAATATGCTAAGCTGGCTGATTTACATATCATTCACATTATTTTTGTTAAGTTACAAATTTGGCCTGGAAGTTTTCACTCACAAACGATGTTGCCCCAAAAATTTTCAAATCATAGCAATGTCACCCTGACCATTAACGAGGTTAAATTTGTTGTGAACAACATTGAAGAAGAAGCAAAAAATGGAGAAGGACCCACGTTCGCAAGAGAGTAATGAAGAAAATGATTCAATTAAAGGATGTAGGACACACTGTGGAAGATCACCAAGAACAATGCCACTAGAAACCCTCTGCCGTCACACCCCCATCGTTGCTCTTTAATTTTTCTTCATCACACAAGATGCTTTCACCTCTTTGATTTTCTACAATTCTTCATATGGGAAGCATTTTGTTTTTCTTGGAAAAAATCTTCGTTATTTATAAATCTAAACTAGAAAAAAATGAAGTGGATGATACTTATTGGACCTGCCAAATAAGCATATGTTGTTTGCTAATGGGTAAACTTAACCTAGATAGTAGCCAGCAAGATGAAATTTCTCCTATTTGGAAACTTATGAGGCAACATTGCTCTTGAGTGAAAACTTTCGGAGTAAATGTGAACCTAAACCCAAAATAAAAATCACGTTGATGACACATGGACCGCTGGATCAACATATTTGATCAACCAATTATCAAACTTAACCTAGATAACAGTGCTACGATTTGATAATTTTCAGGACAACATTTCTCCTAAAAAAACTTATAAGGCAACATTGCTCTTTCGTTCGTGACAACTTCCAAGACAAAATTTAGCCATTCCTTTTATTATACATCCTTTTCAAGTAATGAATAATGATAGGAAGCAAAAACGTTTGGTAAAGTCTGCTACGCTTAATTTCTTGTAAGCTAGAGAAGCTTGTACACTTAATTATGGATAGGGTTTAAAGGCTTCGAAAAATACATAAATTATCTCAAATTTTATTTTGTCTTGAAACGATGAGTTCCTTATCTTTTAGATTCGAATCGCAAAATAAAATTAAATACCAACTTCTGCTTCTAGTCCAACTTTTTTTTCCAACTACTCGTATAAAATTGTTGTCTGACGAGTGGAATTTTTTATATTATAGCTATGTATTCAACAAAAGAGAATACTATAAAAGAAACATGAATGTAAAATATTTTCTATCGGACGTGTGTGTATCAAATCATGCAAGAAGAAATGGCGCATTTTAGTCAGTTGATTGATGTTGAAGGGTAGAGATTTTCCCAACTTCATCAAGCTTCAGGACTTGAGATAGTATCATATTTTTTTTTTAAAAAAATCACTGTAAAAAATATAGTACCAAAAAAAAAAACCTCAATAATAAGATCTCACGCTCTCAAGATTTATCCTGTAAACACGCCTTCAAAAATTCGAATCTCAATTATTTAAGGGTCGTTTGGCCAAAAAAACAAAAAAAAATTATTTGAGGGTCAATTCTGTAGCTTTGTAGTACGTGTAGAAAAATCGAAGGAAGAAAACGATATTTTCTGTCAAGAAAATGTCAGATTTAGACATGTCCTAAGATTTTGCTTCACATTTTGATTTCGTGTGAATATTTTTTAACATGGAACTTTTGTGAAGGACGCATCTTTAAATATCTAACTTCGGCGAGGGATTCGTATTGTAGCACATTTTGATTTTGTGAGGATATTTTTTCTGTCTCAATGAACAATGATCTAAAATTTTGAGAGCATTCACATTTTGGAAGTTGGTTAGTTAACTAATGTGTTAAGATGAAGTTAGTTAGCTAATATCACATCCTTTTTTTAAAAAAAATATCACAATCATCTTCCTTAATTGCCCCGCTCACATACTTGATTATTGTTGAGGTAATGTTAATGCGCCTAATTTGAGAAACATTGATAAATATGTAAAATAGGTATTGTACCAACTCCCCAGTAAGTTATACATTAAGAGACCATGGAGTGCATCTTAATCGCTTATTCTATATTTATTAGGGGTTTTATATTATTTTGTTACATAAATCAGGGATATCTACAATCATTGACAGTGTAATCATGATAAATAAGGCTCACGAAAAATTGTTTAAACCTTGTATCAAAAAAACAAAAAAAAAAAATTTACCTTCTACACAAGCAACCAACGCGCTACCTCATGACGGTGGCTTTACTTAGTTGGTTTATAGGTCTAACAATATCTAATGCATGTATGTTTATATTCTCTCAGTTCAAAATATAGGGCATCTTTTGAAAGAAATTTTTGATCCGTAATATGGGGAGTTAACTACTTTTCTTTTATTGTTGGTACACATTTTTTGCTAACATATTGGTTGTACTATATGGACATTAAGAAATTCATAATTAACACATTATGAACATATAGACTAATGCTTATGATTGAGGAAATTGTAAAGAGCCAATTAAGAAATTACAAGGGATATGATTAAAGATAAAGTAAGCCTATGGAACTTTCGGATTAATATCCCCTAATTAGTTCTACTATTTAGTATATTTATTAGTTAACTGGACGGGAAGGCAAGCGCATTATTGAATGTTGAATATTGTTTGATCTAGGAAATAAAGTAGTTAAGTTTGTAATGCTCTCGTCCGACACTTAAGGGAACATGGCTTCATATGATAGAAAAACTGCGAGTGATGGAAATAATAAAATATTATTTGAAAACAACTGGCAATTCACTGTGACATAAACAAAATGACAAAAAAGATGTGTGGTCTTTAATTAATTTCTTTGTCATCACTTTGAGGACGTCATTATCACTGCTTTATTTCATTTTTCGTCAGGTACTACAGTAGGCTTTTGATGAGTCACTTCAAAAGAACGTTAATTTGAAGGTTGTGGGGATAGTTTGTTTCTTTATGGAGATATCCAAAGTCTTCAGACGAATTTTATTCAATTTATTATAGGATTTACGTTCAAATTTGCCTCGAAAGTTGTCACAAAATAGCAATATTATCCTGAAAGTTTTTTAGGAGCAATGTTGCCTTGGAAGTTTCCAAATCACAACAATTTTGCCATCGCCCTTATACAGGTTAAGTTTGACTATTAGTTGACCAAATATGCTAAGCTGGCTGATTTGCATATCATTACATTATTTTTGTTAAGTTGCAAATTTGGCCTGGAGGTTTTCAATCAGAAACGATGTTGCCACAAAAATTTTCAAATCATAGCAATGTCGCCCCTGACCATTAACTAGGTTAAATTTGTTGTGAACAGCATTGAAGAAGAAGCAAAAATTGGAGGACCCACGTTCTCCAGAGAGTAATGAAGAAAATGATTCAATTAAAGGATGTAGGACACACTGTGGAAGATGACCAAGAACAATGCCACTAGAAACCCTCTGCCGTCACACCCCCATCGTTGCTCTTCAATTTTTCTTCATCACACAAGATGCTTTCACCTCTTTGATTTTCTACAATTCTTGATATGGGAAGCATTTTGTTTTTCTAGGAAAAAATCTTCGTTATTTATAAATCTAAACTAGAAAAAAATGAAGTGGATGATACTTATTGGACCTGCCAAATAAGCATATGTTGTTTGCTAATGGGTAAACTTAACCTAGATAGTAGCCAGCAAGATGAAATTTCTCCTATTTGGAAACTTATGAGGCAACATTGCTCTTGAGTGAAAAATTTCGGAGTAAATGTGAACCTAAACCCAAAATAAAAATCACGTTGATGACACATGGACCGCTGGATCAACATATTTGATCAACCAATTATCAAACTTAACCTAGATAACAGTGCTACGATTTGATAATTTTCAGGACAACATTTCTCCTAAAAAAACTTATAAGGCAACATTGCTCTTTCGTTCGTGACAACTTCGAAGACAAAATTTAGCCATTCCTTTTATTATACATCCTTTTCAAGTAATGAATAATGATAGGAAGCAAAAACGTTTGGTAAAGTCTGCTACGCTTAATTTCTTGTAAGCTTGAGAAGCTTGTACACTTAATTATGGATAGGGTTTAAAGGCTTCGAAAAATACATAAATTATCTCAAATTTTATTTTGTCTTGAAATGATGAGTTCCTTATCTTTTAGATTCGAATCGCAAAATAAAATTAAATACCAACTTCTGCTTCTAGTCCAACTTTTTTTTCCAACTACTCGTATAAAATTGTTGTCTGACGAGTGGAATTTTTTATATTATAGTTATGTATTCAACAAAAGAGAATACTATAAAAGAAACATGAATGTAAAATATTTTCTATAGGACGTGTGTGTATTAAATCATGCAAGAAGAAATGGCGCATTTTAGTCAGTTGATTGATGTTGAAGGGTAGAGATTTTCCCAACTTCATCAAGCTTCAGGACTTGAGATAGTATCATATTTTTTTTTTTTTAAAAAAATCACTGTAAAAAATATAGTACCAAAAAAAAAAAACCCAATAATAAGATCTCACGCTCTCAAGATTTATCCTGTAAACACGCCTTCAAAAATTCGAATCTCAATTATTTAAGGGTCGTTTGGCCAAAAAAACAAAAAAAAAAAAAAATTATTTGAGGGTCAATTCTGTTGCTTTGTAGTACGTGTAGAAAAATCGAAGGAAGAAAACGATATTTTCTGTCAAGAAAATGTCAGATTTAGACATGTCCTAAGATTTTGCTTCACATTTTGATTTCGTGTGAATATTTTTTAACATGGAACTTTTGTGAAGGACGCATCTTTAAATATCTAACTTCGGCGAGGGATTCGTATTGTAGCACATTTTGATTTTGTGAGAATATTTTTTCTGTCTCAATGAACAATGATCTAAAATTTTGAGAGCATTCACATTTTGGAAGTTGGTTAGTTAACTAATCTGTTAAGATGAAGTTAGTTAGTTAAGTTAGCTAATATCACATCGTTTTTTTTTTAAAAAAATATCACAATCATCTTCCTTAATTGCCCCCCTCACATACTTGATTATTGTTGAGGAAATGTTAATACGCCTAATTTGAGAAACATTGATAAATATGTAAAACAGGTATTGTACCAACTCCCCAGTAAGTTATACATTAAGAGACCATGGAGTGCATCATAATCGCTTATTCTATATTTATTAGGGGTTTTATATTATTTTGTTACATAAATCAGGGATATCTACAATCATTGACAGTGTAATCATGATAAATAAGGCTCACGAAAAATTGTTTAAACCTTGTATCAAAAAAACAAAAAAAAAATTTACCTTCTACACAAGCAACCAACGCGCTACCTCATGACGGTGGCTTTACTTAGTTGGTTTATAGGTCTAACAATATCTAATGCATGTATGTTTATATTCTCTCAGTTCAAAATATAGGGCATCTTTTGAAAGAAATTTTTGATCCGTAATATGGGGAGTTAACTACTTTTCTTTTATTGTTGGTACACATTGAAAGAAATTTTTGGTTACCTCGAAAGTTGTCACAAAATAGCAATATTATCCTGAAAGTTTTTTAGGAGCAATGTTGCCTTGGAAGTTTCCAAATCACAACAATTTTGCCATCACCCTTATACAGGTTAAGTTTGACTATTAGTTGACCAAATATGCTAAGCTGGCTGATTTACATATCATTCACATTATTTTTGTTAAGTTACAAATTTGGCTTGAAAGTTTTCACTCAGAAACGA
Organism: Inga laurina; assembly: GCA_963855925.1. Lineage (NCBI taxonomy): Eukaryota > Viridiplantae > Streptophyta > Magnoliopsida > Fabales > Fabaceae > Inga > Inga laurina. Next base: position 55,566,623 of record OY979703.1, read on the forward strand.
TGTTGCCCCAAAAATTTTCAAATCATAGCAATGTCGCCCTGACCATTAACTAAGTCAAATTTGTTGTGAACAACATTGAAGAAGAAACAAAAAATGGAGGACCCACGTTCGCTAGAGAGTAATGAAGAAAATGATTCAATTAAAGGATGTAGGACACACTGTGGAAGATTACCAAGAACAATGCCACTAGAAACCCTCTGCCGTCACACTCCCATCGTTGCTCTTTAATTTTTCTTCATCACACAAGATGCTTTCACCTCTTTGATTTTCTACAATTCTTGATATGGGAAGCATTTTGTTTTTCTAGGAAAAAATCTTCGTTATTTATAAATCTAAACTAGAAAAAAATGAAGTGGATGATACTTATTGTGTTAGATCTCATGTTTTGATGATAACAAAGAATATTATGAAAAAGATTTGGTTAATAAATAAGTTTGAACAAACTAATAACAGGGAAAATGATCACTTGAAGTAAGCATTGGAGTAATGAAGAAAGGCCAAGAGAAAAAGCTGAGAAACTTAATCAAACTCGAAGTGCTCTCGGCCTTGAAATCCTGCCAACATTACTGGAGTAAAGCATCGAGTAACAAAAGTTTATTTGAAGGCTTACTTGAGTTAGTACCCGAGTAACCTATGAAGAAAAGAGTGCATTACTCGAGTAGGTACCTGAGTAAACATGCATTTCCAAAGGTTTGATATTTTGTTTATTCCATGCACTACCCGAGTAATCTTATATTTGTTTGTTGACTTGCAGTTCATCAAAGTTTTCACGATGATACTCGAGTAAGTACTCGAGTAAACTTTAATGAATACTCGAGTAGCTACTTGAGTATGCAAACCCAGAAATTCAGAAATCATTCAAACGTTCATTGTTTTGTTTCCTATATGATTAACCTTTCATTATATTAGTATTCTTAGCATATCCACAGATAAACAATGAAGAGATCTCACCAAATAAGGAAAGTCAAATGCAACGTTCAAATGTCACCGACCGCCACCTACCGCAAACGTATATCTTTCAAATATTGGAAAAGTCAATGTGGTTGCGCACGCTCCAACGGGCATGAAGAAATATGTTCCAGCAATCATTACCAACGTATCTATATATATGGGAGCCTCCAAACAGAGAGAACAATAAGAACACACACACGAAGGTATTACCAAGTTCACTACTCTATTTTACATTATACTTGTAATTCTATGCTTCAGTGATTCTTATTCACTCTGTGAGAGAGATATTTCATTCAAACTCAATATTTGTTATTAAGGTAACTTAAGGTTGTGGAACCTTGAGTTGGGATTGGATTACAACCTGTAAGGGGGAGCGAGTGTCCAGGTGAAGGAACTTGCTTGTACTGAGGTGCCAAGAACCCACTGAATCTTGGAAGTTATAGTAAAACTCTCAGAGAAGCTCTGAGGACTGGACGTAGGTCAAAGTGGTTGTGGCTGAACCAGTATAACTCTTGGTATACACTACGGTCATATTTCTCCTTATTCTTTATTGTTTTATATTTACCGTCAAGTTTTTATTAGCAACAAAATTTTAGTATCACCCAATTCACCCCCTCTTGGGTGAAACGCTTGTTTTAACATTTGGTATCAGAGACTAGGTCTTCTTGTTAAGGTATAACAACCTAAGAAGGATCCAATGGCAAGCATGGGTGAAGGAATTCTTCCCGACGGAGCATCCATTACTAGACCTCCAGGTTTCAGTGGCGAACACTTTTCTTTCTAGAAAGCAAAGTTCAGAGTATTTGTGATGGCTACTGAATATGGGCTATGGGATGTGATTAAGAGTGGAAACTATCAACCTACAAAGATTGTAGATTCTTAGAAAATTCCCAAGACGCCAACGGAATATGATGAGAATGACAAGAAACTTATCACTCTCAACAGCAAGGCAATTCTGATGTTACAAAGTGCCTTGAGTCAAAATAAGTATTTCAGAATTTGCACACTTCCAACAACAAAGGAAATGTGGGAAGCTCTGGAAATAGCTCATGAAGGAACTTCAGGAATAAAGGAGAACCGGATCAACACCTTGGTCACTGAATTTGATCTACTTCGAATGAAATTAGGTGAATCAATATCTGAATTTGAACTTAGATATACTCATCTTGTTAATCAACTTGCAGCACTTGGGAAAGTTTATGATCAGCATACCTAAATACGAAAGATTTTGAATATTCTTTCTAAAGAGTGGGAGGTCAAAGTCATTGCGATAGAAGAAGTAAAAGGAGAATCAATGAGATCAGTTGCTTCTCTATTTGGAAGTCTTTCTGAATATGAAAGCAAACTAAAGTTCAAACGGGAACTAGATGACATTGGTGACAAGAAAAAGAAAGGTCTAGCACTAAAAGTAAAAGAAGAGAATCAAGATGAGGATGAGGAGTTTGGCGATGATGAAATGGGCCTAATCATAAAACGATTCAGAAAGTTCTACAAGAAAGGACAAGGATTCAAACACTTTCAAAAAGGAGGAACTAGCAGCAAAGATCATATCATTTGCTACGAATGTGGAAAACCAGGACATATCTAATCAGAATGTCCAGAGCTGAACCAAAAGAGCAAAGAGAAGAGAAAAGACAAATTCTTTAACAAAAAGAAGGCCTTCGTATATGCTATATGGGGTGATAGCTCCTCTGACGAAGAAAGTGATGAGGAAGAAGTAGCCAATAGATGTCTTATTGCTCAAGAAGAAACAGAAGAAGAGGTAAATGATTCTGAACCTACCTATGATGAATTATTTTCTGAATATAATGCTTTACATTCTGAATTCATCAAAGTAGTTAAAGAATTGGTTGTTTTCAAAAAGAAAAACAAAGTTCTTGAAATTGAACTTAAAGAAATTTCAGAAAAGAATTGTGAAAATTGTTCTTCTTTGAAAAAGAAAAACACTGATCTTACAAAAACTCTTGAAAAATTTACTCAAGGAAGTGAGATGCTAAATGTTATTTTAAAAGCTCAACGATTTGTAAATGACCGATCTGGAATTGGATATGATCCAAAATCAGATAAGAGGAAAGGTAGAAAGAAAGCAGGAGGTAAGTCATATTTGAATTATTTCCAGCATTCTATGCATACATCAAATCCTTTTGCATTTTGTAATTACTGTAATAGAAAAAGTCATTATACCTCTTCATGTATTCATAAGAAGAAAGGAAACATAGGAACCTACAAATGGGTACCTAAAGGCTCATATGTTAAGAAAACTATTTGTACTAACCCAAAAGGACCCAAAAAGATGTGGGTACCTAAGACTTAGTCATTTTATTGCAGATATGTCTCAAGGCATCCAAAAACAACAAATGGTAGATAGACAATGGATGCTCTAGACATATGACCAGTGATTTCGAAAGTTTTACCAAATTACAACCTAAAGAAGGTGGGAAGGTAAAATTTGGAGGAAATCAAACAGGAAGGATAGCAGGAATTGGTGAAAAAAAAAATGACAGAGGCATACAAGTCAAAGACGTATACTCTGTCGAAGGATTATGTCATAACTTGCAAGTACAGACAAAAACAACTGGGTAATATTTGACTCAGAGGAATGTCTAATTATCAACAAGAATGACTAACCACTTGATAAGAAGAATATCAAGGCTAAGCTCAGAGCAAAAAGGGAAGGTAATTGTTATACTCTAGATATTAGTGGAAATGAATCTGAAAACTATTTTCTGAGTAATACCGATGAAAGTTGGCTATGGCATAAGAGATTGGCTCATGTCAATATGCATCAATTAGGCAAACTACTCAAAAAGGATTTAGTTATTGGATTACCCAGAGTAACTTTAAAAAATGACTTGATTTGTGACGCATGTCAAAAGGGTAAACAAACTAAATCATCTTTCAAATTGAAAAATGAAATTTCAACAAATAGACCATTACAATTATTGCATATGGATTTAGTTGGCCCAGCAAGAGTAAAGAGTCTTGGTGGCAATTTATATTCATTGGTCATTGTTGATGATTTCTCTAGATTTACATGGGTTATTTTTCTATCATCAAAAGATGAAACTTTTGAAGAATTTATTGTTTTTGCCAAGAAAGTGCAAAATGAGAAAGGTATGTCCATTGCAGGTATTAGGACGGATCATGGTGGAGAATTTGAAAATCAAGCCTTTGAAGAATATTGTGATACTAATGGCATTGATCACAATTTCTCTACTCCAAGAACACCTCAACAAAATGGAGTCGTGGAACGTAAGAATAGAGTACTTACTGAAATGGCTAGAGCAATGTTAAACGAGAAGAACGCGTCTCAAGTGTTCTGGGCTGATGCTATGAGTACAGCATGTTATATTTCAAATAGAGCCTATATCAGAACAAAACTTGGAAAGACACCATACGAGCTATACAAAGGAAGGAAGCCAAACATTGCTCATCTACACATCTTCGGTTGTAAGTGTTTCATTCATAATAATGGTAAAGATAACTTAGGACAATTTGATTCTAAAACTGATGAAGGAATTTTTCTAGGGTATTCTAACCGAAGTAAAGCATATAGAGTTTTCAATAAAAGAACATGTGTTGTTGAAGAATCAATTCATATTGTATTTGATGAATTTGAATCATCTAACAAAACCATTGATGAAGAACAGAAAGTTGTTTTAAATCAAGAAAATGGTCAATGTATTTCTAAATCCCTTATTCCAGAAGTTGATGAAACCAAGGAAGAAGAACAAACACTAGGACAACCTAGAGCCTAGAAATACAATAAAAGCCATCCCTTAGATCAAGTCATAGGAGATGTGAATGAAGGGATCAAAACTAGAAATAGAATTTTCATTGAAGTAAGTTTTTCTGCATTTATTTCTGAAATTGAACCTTCTAACATTGATGAAGCCCTATTAGGCAATGATTGGGTTATAGCAATGCAAGAAGAATTAAATCAATTTGAAAGAAATCAAGTTTGGGATTTGGTACCCTGACCCAAGGATCATCCGATCATTGGTACTAAATGGGTATTCAAGAACAAACTCAATGAATCCGCAATTATTATCAGAAACAAGGCAAGATTGGTGGCCAAAGACTATAATCAAGAAGAAGGGATTGATTATGAGGAAACGTATGCTCCAGTGGCTAGATTGGAAGCTATACGTGTACTCTTAGCCTTTGCATGCATCAAAGGATTCAAACTTTATCAAATGGATGTAAAGAGTGCATTTCTAAATGGTTACATCATGGAAGAAGTGTATGTAGAACAACCACCAGGTTTTGAAGATATTACCAAACCTGACCATGTTTTCAAACTCAAGAAAGCTTTATATGGTTTAAAACAAGCTCCTAGAGCATGGTACGAAAGGCTCAGTAAATTTCTCATTGATCAAGGTTTTGTACGGGGAAAAGTTGATACAACACTTTTTATAAAACGAGAACGTGATGATATCTTAATTGTTCAAATATATGTTGATGATATTGTTTTCGGTGCTACTAATGAATCTCTGTGTAAGGAATTTTCTGAGATAATGCAGGGAGAGTTTGAGATGTCAATGATGGGAGAATTGAATTTCTTTCTCGGTTTGCAAATCAAACAAAGAAAGAATGGAATCTTCATATCTCAAACAAAGTACTTAAGAGAGCTATTGAAGAAATATGGAATGGATGAAGCAAATGGAACTGACACACCTATGAGCTCAACTACGTTGCTTGATGCTGATGTCACAAAATACAGAGGAATGATTGGATCATTACTCTATCTCACGGCAAGCAGACCAGACATCCAATTTAGTGTTGGCATATGTGCAAGATATCAATCAGCACTGAAGGAATCACATGCCGAAACTGTCAAATGAATCTTTAGATATCTTGCTGACACACTGAAATTAGGTCTGTGGTATCCCAAAGGAAGAAATGAATATCTAATTGCATATTCAGATTCTGATCATGGTGGATACAAGACAGACAAAAAGAGCACCAGCGGACAAGGACAATTTCTTGGAGGATCTCTTGTATCATGGTTCAGCAAGAAACAAAATACAGTGTCTCTTTCGTCAACGGAAGCCGAATATGTTGCAGTCTCAAGTTGTTGTGCACAAGTGATATGGTTAAAACAACAACTACAAGATCTTGGTATTTATCTCAAAGAAATACCAATCTATTGTGACAATACCAGTACGATAAGCTTAGCAAAAAATCCAGTTCAACATTCTAGAACCAAGCACATCGATGTCAGACATCACTTCATCAGAGATCATGTCCAAAAGAAAGATGTGAAAGTGATTTTTATTCCTACTCATCTTCAACTAGCTGATATCTTCACAAAACCCCTTGCAAAAGATCAATTTCTATACATTAGAAGAGAATTGGGAATGGTAAATCCCAATGAGTTGTAAGTTATTTTAGCTTCTCATAATATTAGATGAAGTCATTTAATAATGTTTTGATGATTACTAATTTAAGCATTGGAGTATATAGAAACTTGTTCTGCAGGGAGATTGAAACTCTGTTTTGAGAAACAAAAATAGAGGTTATTAGAGGACACCTTTACTGGAGTACCAACTTGAAGTAATGACTAACAGTGAAACATTACCTGAGGAACAACTTGAAGTAAAGAAGTACTTTACTCGAATAACTACTCGAGTAATGGTCTTCCAAAACTGGAAGTAACGGATCAAGTTACCTAGAATTTAAATCAAACGGTTCAGTTACAAAGAAATGAACAGTTATAAGTTGAAAAGACAGGTTACCCGAGGCGAGCCTCGAGTAAACTTGAAGCTTACTCGAGTAAGGACTCGAGTAACTGCAAGTCCAGATCACCAAATTTGATGAAAAATGACTCAAATCTACTTCAAATTGGTTATAAATGATCGAGGGAACATACATGGATAATTACAATATTATTCAGGCCAGGTACACAATTTAAATGAATTGTTTTAGAGATTTTTTGTATGATCACTCGAGTAAAGACTCGAGTAACCTTGAAGTTCACTCGAGTAAGGCCTCGAGTAACGTCGGGTTTTAGGTCTTTTTCTGTCGCAAACTCGGTCATTTCCACAAAATCTCCTTGAGTAAATCACTATACTCTCTCACAAAAACATTTCACAATCGATTCCTTGCATCATTTCTGTCAAAACCCAACAGATTTCAACCTCAAAAACCTCCTATTCTGCTCAGATTCTGTTTGCCCTAGATTCGCGACTGAGACTCTGTTTTTCTGAGTTGTTCAAAATCTTCACTAATTCAAGATGGTTAGAACCAAGAATCTTACTCCCACAGATTCCTCTGAATCCCAACGACTCGCTGACCCTCTTTCTTCTCCTCCCAAAAAGAGAAGGAAACTTACCCCTAGATCAAAAGCCAAAATCCAACCTCAACCTCAACCAAAACCAAAAGGGGTTGTGATCAAAGAGCCTATAGTTACAAGGGCTCAATCCAAAAAGAGCACTTCTACTGGGAAAGGCAAAAGTGCCAAATCTCCCTCTCCTCCACCCTCTGATTCCTCAACTCCCTCCTTCACACCAAAGCCTTCTAAAAAGCCCAAATATGACAAGAATGTGGCTAAGGCAATGGCGAGCATCCTATATCAAATGGAGAAGGGACAGTCTTCAAAGAAATCCAAATTGCCAGAAGAGGAGATCACTAACCCTCCAAAGGGGTTCAATGTCAACAAACTGGAGGAGTCCCCAAAGTATCTCACTCAATTTTCCAGGAGGAAAGTGTGTAAGACACACTATGTGGACCTCAAGTTACTTCAGGAGGTATTGAAGCATGATCGATCTTAGTTCTTATTTAGAACCTTTTATGCCTTGGCTTTCCATTAGACTACCTTTTTGCACAAAAGTGGTCACACTCTTTTACTGTAACCTTGAGATCCTAGATGAACCAAACAGAACCTCAGCTGAGGAAGAGATGACCACCATAGTGAGAGGCCAAAAGATTCTCATTTAACCCTCTAGGATAAACTTGTGGTTAGGGATAGAGAACCCCCATATGACATTTACTCCCAACTAGACTCAAACTAAATATTATCTATCCTTAAACTTGGTGAGTTAGTTGGCCCTTTAAATTTCAAACCGAGTGATATGTGTGATCATCACAGGGTTCTATGGTACATCTACTCTAGATCCCTTGTGAACAAGGCCAACAACTATACCCATTTCTTGATAGGGACTTTAGATGGTTTGCTTCACTTCTCCTGAAGGAACAGAAGGACTTGGGGGAGTATATCTTTTCTGAGATGAAAAGATACAGAGTGGATGGGAAGGCTACCACACCAATGCCATATCCTCAGGTTGTGTCATTTATTCTAAAAGAGAATAAAATATGGTATCTGGAAAACAAGGAACCTATTGAGAGGATTACTCCGGTTGGGAGAAATCAGATTGGCAAGTTGAATATTGACATTCCTCTCAAAGGCCCTCTGGAGTCTGGGTCGAAGAAGAAGAAGAAGACTGAGACCGAGACTAGCAAGATGGATGACACTCAATCATCGGCTCCAGCTACCACTACATCATCACCCTCCTTCCTTAATGCCACACTTCAGCATTTTATGGAGAATATGCTCAGAGGATTTCATGTTGATATTGCCAACACAAATGCTGAACTGATAACCAACATGAATTACAAGATGGCGGAGTTGGTTGAGAAAATGGATAATAGGCACGAGGAGTTGCTAGCTGAGCAACGTGCCCAGGGTGAGACATTGAGATTGATTCTGGCACGACTGGATTCATTGGGTCCTGGACTTTCTACCGGTCCATCTTCTTTTGCACCACCACCACCTCCAGAGCACATTCATTATGATATTCCTCTCCCTGAGGATGAGCCTTCTATCCCTCCGGTCTCTAGTCCACCTGAGGCACAACCCAAAGATATCTTGTACTCAGTGGATAACCCCGAAACAAATGAGACCATTCACATCATCATTGATGATTCACCACCCAAACCTTAGACTGAACCCGCTCCTAAACCTATTCCATCTCCTACCCATACTGAGGAAATATCTCCCTCCTCATCCTCTGATCATCATACTCCAGAGGTTGAGACCACTCCAGAGGTTGAGACCACCACTATGACCGTCTACCAGCCTTCTTCTATTCCTCCCAAAGATGACATCCATATCCCTCCAGTTAATCTTCCTGAACCAGAATCCTCTAGCTCCTTTGATTCTTCTGGGTCAGGTGACTCTTTTGTTCTTCCAGTAAAGCCTATCTCCATGGTCAAGCCTTCTAGTCCTCCACTTGATTGATGAAGACAAAAAGGGGGTGAAGAGCTTGAGAATGATTTTGTGGAAGTTTCTAAGTCATTTTGGGTATTTTGGGTGTATATGGGTTTTAGGGAGCTTTTGAACTTTTTATCTTGTAATTTCTTAAGATTAATGCAAGTTTAAGTTATGATTTCATTTCAAGTCCATTTAATTTTTAAAAATTATGATACATTGTTGGACTAATGAGTTTGTTGTATATGCAAGGTGAATACTATGATTTCATTCTCTTTTAAAAACACTTTGAATCTAAACTTAACAAGTTTTTCAAAATGATCTTTGAATTCAAGAAGTATTTAATTGAGAACTCAATTCCAAAAACCCTGTTCAAAATCACCAAGTTTTGTCATCATCAAAAAGGGGGAGAATGTTAGATCTCATGTGTTGATGATAACAAAGAATATTATGAAAAAGATTTGGTTAATAAATAAGTTTGAACAAACTAATAATAGGGAAAATTATCACTTGAAGTAAGCATTGGAGTAATGAAGAAAGGCCAAGAGAAAAAGCTAAGAAACTTGATCAAAAGCAAGTTTTCTAAGGCGTTACTCGAGTAAGTACTCGAGTAATAAGACAAAATTTGAAGTAACCAGAGATACCTTCAAGTAACTTGCCAACGTTACTCGAGTAAGTACTCGATAATAGTGTAAATGTTTTCAAGTTGCTCTCGGCCTGCCAATGTTACTCGAGTAGCTACTCGAGTAACCAGGTAAATCATTGGAAGTTGCTCACGGCCTGCCAACGTTACTTGAGTATCTACTCGAGTAACCAGGTAAAAGTTTTCAAGTTACTCTCGGCCTGCCAATGATACTTGAGTATGTACTCGAGTTACTCTGTTTCAGAAAATGTGTTGCTCTCGGTATTTTGAACCCTGCCCACGTTACTCGAGGAGCTACTCGAGTAACTAACTGTGGTAAGTAAAAACCTGAGGGTAGTACTCGAATAACTTAATCTATTTTTATCATACTTCACTCCAGGTGCTACTCAAGTATGCAGGTATTTAATGATTCATTTTAAGTGGATTACTCGAGTAAGTACTCGAGTATGCAGAATTATTTTTGAAGAAAAACCTCAAGTCATTACCCGAGTAAACTATGCACATAGATTGAGTTGACTCGAGTATGTACTCGAGTAACAAGGTAATCAAACTTGAAGTGCTCTCAGCCTTGAAATCCTGCCAACATTACTGGAGTAAAGCATCGAGTAACAAAAGTTTATTTGAAGGTTTACTCGAGTTAGTACCCGAGTAACCTATGAAGAAAAGAGTGCATTACTCGAGTAGGTACCCAAGTAAACAAGAATTTCCAAAGGTTTGATATTTTGTTTATTCCATGCACTACCCGAGTAATCTTATATTTGTTTGTTGACTTGCAGTTCATCAAAATTTTCACGATGATACTCGAGTAAGTACTCGAGTAAACTTTAATGAATACTCGAGTAGCTACTCGAGTATGCAAACCCAGAAATTCAGAAATCATTCCAACGTTCATTGTTTTGTTTCCTATATGATTAACCTTTCATTATATTAGTATTCTTAGCATATCCACAGATAAACAATGAAGAGATCTTACCAAATAAGGAAAGTTAAATGCAACGTTCAAATGTCACCGACCGCCACCTACCGCAAACGTATATCTTTCAAATACTGGAAAAGTCAATAGTGGCTGCGCACGCTCTAACGGGCATGAAGAAATATGTTCCAGCAATCATTACCAACGTATCTATATATATGGGAACCTCCAAACAGAGAGAACAATAAGAACACACACACGAAGGTATTACCAAGTTCACTACTCTGTTTTACATTATACTTGTAATTCTATGCTTCAGTGATTCTTATTCACTCTGTGAGAGAGATATTTCATTCAAACTCAATATTTGTTATTGAGGTAACTTAAGGTTGTGGAACCTTGAGTTGGGATTGGATTACAACCTGTAAGGGGGAGCGAGTGTCTAGGCGAAGGAACTTGCTTGTACTGAGGTGCCAAGAACCCACTGAATCTTGGAAGTTATATTAAAACTCTCAGAGAAGCTCTGAGGACTGGACGTAGTGAAAGTGGTTGTGGCCAAACCAGTATAACTCTCGGTGTACACTGCGGTGATATTTCTCCTTATTCTTTATTGCTTTCTATTCACCGTCAAGTTTTTATTTGCAACGAAATTTTAGTATCACCCAATTACCCCCCTCTTGGGTGAAACGCTTGCTCTAACATATTGGACCTGCCAAATAAGCATATGTTGTTTGCTAACGGGTAAACTTAACCTAGATAGTAGCCAGCAAGATGAAATTTCTCCTATTTGGAAACTTATGAGGCAACATTGCTCTTGAGTGAAAACTTTCGGAGTAAATGTGAACCTAAACCCAAAATAAAAATCACGTTGATGACACATGGACCGCTGGATCAACATATTTGATCAACCAATTATCAAACTTAACCTAGATAACAGTGCTACGATTTGGAAATTTTCAGGACAACATTTCTCCTAAAAAAACTTATAAGGCAACATTGCTCTTTCGTTCCTGACAACTTCCAAGACAAAATTTAGCCATTCCTTTTATTATACATCCTTTTCAAGTAATGAATAATGATAGGAAGCAAAAACGTTTGGTAAAGTCTGCTACGCTTAATTTCTTGTAAGCTAGAGAAGCTTGCACACTTAATTATGGATAGGGTTTAAAGGCTTCGAAAAATACATAAATTATCTCAAATTTTATTTTGTCTTGAAATGATGAGTTCCTTATCTTTTAGATTCGAATTGCAAAATAAAATTAAATACCAACTCCTGCTTCTAGTCCAACTTTTTTTTCCAACTACTCGTATAAAATTGTTGTCTGACGAGTGGAATTTTTTATATTATAGTTATGTATTCAACAAAAGAGAATACTATAAAAGAAACATGAATGGAAAATATTTTCTATCGGACGTGTGTGTATCAAATCATGCAAGAAGAAATGGCGCATTTTAGTCAGTTGATTGATGTTGAAGGGTAGAGATTTTCCCAACTTCATCAAGCTTCAGGACTTGAGATAGTATCATATTTAAAAAAAAAAAAAATCACTGTAAAAAATATAGTACCAAAAAAAAACCTCAATAATAAGATCTCACGCTCTCAAGATTTATCCTGTAAACACGCCTTCAAAAATTCGAATCTCAATTATTTAAGGGTCGTTTGGCCAAAAAAAAAAAAAAAATTATTTGAGGGTCAATTCTGTTGCTTTGTAGTACGTGTAGAAAAATCGAAGGAAGAAAACGATATTTTCTGTCAAGAAAATGTCAGATTTAGACATGTCCTAAGATTTTGCTTCACATTTTGATTTCGTGTGAATATTTTTTAACATGGAACTTTTGTGAAGGACGCATCTTTAAATATCTAACTTCGGCGAGGGATTCGTATTGTAGCACATTTTGATTTTGTGAGAATATTTTTTCTGTCTCAATGAACAATGATCTAAAATTTTGAGAGCATTCACATTTTGGAAGTTGGTTAGTTAACTAATATGTTAAGATGAAGTTAGTTAGTTAAGTTAGCTAATATCACATCCTTTTTTTTAAAAAATATCACAATCATCTTCCTTAATTGCCCCCCTCACATACTTGATTATTGTTGAGGGAATGTTAATACGCCTAATTTGAGAAACATTGATAAATATGTAAAACAGGTATTGTACCAACTCCCCAGTAAGTTATACATTAAGAGACCATGGAGTGCATCATAATCGCTTATTCTATATTTATTAGGGGTTTTATATTATTTTGTTACATAAATCAGGGATATCTACAATCATTGACAGTGTAATCATGATAAATAAGGCTCAGCAAAAATTGTTTAAACCTTGTATCAAAAAAACAAAAAAACATTTACCTTCTACACAAGCAACCAACGCGCTACTTCATGACGGTGGCTTTACTTAGTTGGTTTATAGGTCTAACAATATCTAATGCATGTATGTTTATATTCTCTCAAGTCTAAAATATAGGGCATCTTTTGTAAGAAATTTTCGATCCGTAATATGGGGAGTTAACTACTTTTCTTTTATTGTTGGCACACATTTTTTGCTAACATATTGGTTGTAGAATATGGATATTACGAAATTCATAATTAACAGATTATGAACATATAGACTAATGCTTATGATTGAGGAAATTGTAAAGAGCCAATTAAGAAATTACAAGGAATATGATTAAAGATAAAGTAAGCCTATGGAACTTTCGGATTAATTTCCCCTAATTAGTTCTACTATTTAGTATATTTATTAGTTAACTGGACGGGAAGGCAAGCGCATTATTGAATGTTGAATATTGTTTGATCTAGGAAATCAAGTAGTTAAGTTTGTAATGCTCTCGTCCGACACTTAAGGGAACATGGCTTCATATGATAGAAAAACTGCGAGTGATGGAAATAATAAAATATTATTTGAAAACAACTGGCAATTCACTGTGACATAAACAAAATGACAAAAAAGATGTGTGGTCTTTAATTAATTTCTTTGTCATCCCTTTGAGGACGTCATTATCACTGCTTTATTTCATTTTTCGTCAGGTACTACAGTAGGCTTTTGATGAGTAACTTCAAAAGAACGTTAATTTGAAGGTTGTGGGGATAGTTTGTTTCTTTATGGAGATATCCAAAGTCTTCAGACGAATTTTATTCAATTTATTATAGGATTAACGTTCAAATTTGCCTCAAAAGTTGTCACAAAATAGCAATATTATCCTGAAAGTTTTTTAGGAGCAATGTTGTCTTGGAAGTTTCCAAATCACAACAATTTTGCCATCGCCCTTATACAGGTTAAGTTTGACTATTAGTTGACCAAATATGCTAAGCTGGCTGATTTACATATCATTCACATTATTTTTGTTAAGTTACAAATTTGGCCTGGAAGTTTTCACTCAGAAACGATGTTGCCCCAAAAATTTTCAAATCATAGCAATGTCGCCCTGATCATTAACTAGGTTAAATTTGTTGTGAACAACATTGAAGAAGAAGCAAAAAATGGAGAAGGACCCACGTTCGCTAGAGAGTAATGAAGAAAATGATTCAATTAAAGGATGTAGGACACACTGTGGAAGATTACCAAGAACAATGCCACTAGAAACCCTCTGCCGTCACACCCCCATCGTTGCTCTTCAATTTTTCTTCATCACACAAGATGCTTTCACCTCTTTGATTTTCTACAATTTTTCATATGGGAAGCATTTTGTTTTTCTAAGCAAAAATCTTCGTTTTTTATAAATCTAAACTAGAAAAAAATGAAGTGGATGATACTTATTGGACCTGCCAAATAAGCATATGTTGTTTGCTAATGGGTAAACTTAACCTAGATAGTAGCCAGCCAGATGAAATTTCTCCTATTTGGAAACTTATGAGGCAACATTGCTCTTGAGTGAAAACTTTCGGAGTAAATGTGAACCTAAACCCAAAATAAAAATCACGTTGATGACACATGGACCACTGGCTCAACATATTTGATCAACCAATTATCAAACTTAACCTAGATAATAGTGCTACGAGTTCGAAATTTTCAGGACAACATTTCTCCTAATAAAACTTATAAGGCAACATTGCTCTTTCGTTCCTGACAACTTCCAAGACAAAATTTAGCCATTCCTTTTATTATACATCCTTTTCAAGTAATGAATAATGATAGGAAGCAAAAACGTTTGGTAAAGTCTGCTACGCTTAATTTCTTGTAAGCTAGAGAAGCTTGCACACTTAATTATGGATAGGGTTTAAAGGCTTCGAAAAATACATAAATTATCTCAAATTTTATTTTGTCTTGAAATGATGAGTTCCTTATCTTTTAGATTCGAATTGCAAAATAAAATTAAATACCAACTCCTGCTTCTAGTCCAACTTTTTTTTCCAACTACTCGTATAAAATTGTTGTCTGACGAGTGGAATTTTTTATATTATAGTTATGTATTCAACAAAAGAGAATACTATAAAAGAAACATGAATGGAAAATATTTTCTATCGGACGTGTGTGTATCAAATCATGCAAGAAGAAATGGCGCATTTTAGTCAGTTGATTGATGTTGAAGGGTAGAGATTTTCCCAACTTCATCAAGCTTCAGGACTTGAGATAGTATCATATTTAAAAAAAAAAAAAAAAAAATCACTGTAAAAAATATAGTACCAAAAAAAAACCTCAATAATAAGATCTCACGCTCTCAAGATTTATCCTGTAAACACGCCTTCAAAAATTCGAATCTCAATTATTTAAGGGTCGTTTGGCCAAAAAAAAAAAAAAAATTATTTGAGGGTCAATTCTGTTGCTTTGTAGTACGTGTAGAAAAATCGAAGGAAGAAAACGATATTTTCTGTCAAGAAAATGTCAGATTTAGACATGTCCTAAGATTTTGCTTCACATTTTGATTTCGTGTGAATATTTTTTAACATGGAACTTTTGTGAAGGACGCATCTTTAAATATCTAACTTCGGCGAGGGATTCGTATTGTAGCACATTTTGATTTTGTGAGAATATTTTTTCTGTCTCAATGAACAATGATCTAAAATTTTGAGAGCATTCACATTTTGGAAGTTGGTTAGTTAACTAATATGTTAAGATGAAGTTAGTTAGTTAAGTTAGCTAATATCACATCCTTTTTTTTAAAAAATATCACAATCATCTTCCTTAATTGCCCCCCTCACATACTTGATTATTGTTGAGGGAATGTTAATACGCCTAATTTGAGAAACATTGATAAATATGTAAAACAGGTATTGTACCAACTCCCCAGTAAGTTATACATTAAGAGACCATGGAGTGCATCATAATCGCTTATTCTATATTTATTAGGGGTTTTATATTATTTTGTTACATAAATCAGGGATATCTACAATCATTGACAGTGTAATCATGATAAATAAGGCTCAGCAAAAATTGTTTAAACCTTGTATCAAAAAAACAAAAAAACATTTACCTTCTACACAAGCAACCAACGCGCTACTTCATGACGGTGGCTTTACTTAGTTGGTTTATAGGTCTAACAATATCTAATGCATGTATGTTTATATTCTCTCAAGTCTAAAATATAGGGCATCTTTTGTAAGAAATTTTCGATCCGTAATATGGGGAGTTAACTACTTTTCTTTTATTGTTGGCACACATTTTTTGCTAACATATTGGTTGTAGAATATGGATATTACGAAATTCATAATTAACAGATTATGAACATATAGACTAATGCTTATGATTGAGGAAATTGTAAAGAGCCAATTAAGAAATTACAAGGAATATGATTAAAGATAAAGTAAGCCTATGGAACTTTCGGATTAATTTCCCCTAATTAGTTCTACTATTTAGTATATTTATTAGTTAACTGGACGGGAAGGCAAGCGCATTATTGAATGTTGAATATTGTTTGATCTAGGAAATCAAGTAGTTAAGTTTGTAATGCTCTCGTCCGACACTTAAGGGAACATGGCTTCATATGATAGAAAAACTGCGAGTGATGGAAATAATAAAATATTATTTGAAAACAACTGGCAATTCACTGTGACATAAACAAAATGACAAAAAAGATGTGTGGTCTTTAATTAATTTCTTTGTCATCCCTTTGAGGACGTCATTATCACTGCTTTATTTCATTTTTCGTCAGGTACTACAGTAGGCTTTTGATGAGTAACTTCAAAAGAACGTTAATTTGAAGGTTGTGGGGATAGTTTGTTTCTTTATGGAGATATCCAAAGTCTTCAGACGAATTTTATTCAATTTATTATAGGATTAACGTTCAAATTTGCCTCAAAAGTTGTCACAAAATAGCAATATTATCCTGAAAGTTTTTTAGGAGCAATGTTGTCTTGGAAGTTTCCAAATCACAACAA
The DNA here is from genome assembly GCA_963855925.1 of Inga laurina. Lineage (NCBI taxonomy): Eukaryota > Viridiplantae > Streptophyta > Magnoliopsida > Fabales > Fabaceae > Inga > Inga laurina. The sequence continues at coordinate 55,583,658 of OY979703.1, forward strand.
TTTTGCCATCGCCCTTATACAGGTTAAGTTTGACTATTAGTTGACCAAATATGCTAAGCTGGCTGATTTACATATCATTCACATTATTTTTGTTAAGTTACAAATTTGGCCTGGAAGTTTTCACTCAGAAACGATGTTGCCCCAAAAATTTTCAAATCATAGCAATGTCGCCCTGATCATTAACTAGGTTAAATTTGTTGTGAACAACATTGAAGAAGAAGCAAAAAATGGAGAAGGACCCACGTTCGCTAGAGAGTAATGAAGAAAATGATTCAATTAAAGGATGTAGGACACACTGTGGAAGATTACCAAGAACAATGCCACTAGAAACCCTCTGCCGTCACACCCCCATCGTTGCTCTTCAATTTTTCTTCATCACACAAGATGCTTTCACCTCTTTGATTTTCTACAATTTTTCATATGGGAAGCATTTTGTTTTTCTAAGCAAAAATCTTCGTTTTTTATAAATCTAAACTAGAAAAAAATGAAGTGGATGATACTTATTGGACCTGCCAAATAAGCATATGTTGTTTGCTAATGGGTAAACTTAACCTAGATAGTAGCCAGCCAGATGAAATTTCTCCTATTTGGAAACTTATGAGGCAACATTGCTCTTGAGTGAAAACTTTCGGAGTAAATGTGAACCTAAACCCAAAATAAAAATCACGTTGATGACACATGGACCACTGGCTCAACATATTTGATCAACCAATTATCAAACTTAACCTAGATAATAGTGCTACGAGTTCGAAATTTTCAGGACAACATTTCTCCTAATAAAACTTATAAGGCAACATTGCTCTTTCGTTCCTGACAACTTCCAAGACAAAATTTAGCCATTCCTTTTATTATACATCCTTTTCAAGTAATGAATAATGATAGGAAGCAAAAACGTTTGGTAAAGTCTGCTACGCTTAATTTCTTGTAAGCTAGAGAAGCTTGCACACTTAATTATGGATAGGGTTTAAAGGCTTCGAAAAATACATAAATTATCTCAAATTTTATTTTGTCTTGAAATGATGAGTTCCTTATCTTTTAGATTCGAATTGCAAAATAAAATTAAATACCAACTCCTGCTTCTAGTCCAACTTTTTTTTCCAACTACTCGTATAAAATTGTTGTCTGACGAGTGGAATTTTTTATATTATAGTTATGTATTCAACAAAAGAGAATACTATAAAAGAAACATGAATGGAAAATATTTTCTATCGGACGTGTGTGTATCAAATCATGCAAGAAGAAATGGCGCATTTTAGTCAGTTGATTGATGTTGAAGGGTAGAGATTTTCCCAACTTCATCAAGCTTCAGGACTTGAGATAGTATCATATTTAAAAAAAAAAAAAAAAATCACTGTAAAAAATATAGTACCAAAAAAAAACCTCAATAATAAGATCTCACGCTCTCAAGATTTATCCTGTAAACACGCCTTCAAAAATTCGAATCTCAATTATTTAAGGGTCGTTTGGCCAAAAAAAAAAAAAAAAAAATTATTTGAGGGTCAATTCTGTTGCTTTGTAGTACGTGTAGAAAAATCGAAGGAAGAAAACGATATTTTCTGTCAAGAAAATGTCAGATTTAGACATGTCCTAAGATTTTGCTTCACATTTTGATTTCGTGTGAATATTTTTTAACATGGAACTTTTGTGAAGGACGCATCTTTAAATATCTAACTTCGGCGAGGGATTCGTATTGTAGCACATTTTGATTTTGTGAGAATATTTTTTCTGTCTCAATGAACAATGATCTAAAATTTTGAGAGCATTCACATTTTGGAAGTTGGTTAGTTAACTAATATGTTAAGATGAAGTTAGTTAGTTAAGTTAGCTAATATCACATCCTTTTTTTTAAAAAATATCACAATCATCTTCCTTAATTGCCCCCCTCACATACTTGATTATTGTTGAGGGAATGTTAATACGCCTAATTTGAGAAACATTGATAAATATGTAAAACAGGTATTGTACCAACTCCCCAGTAAGTTATACATTAAGAGACCATGGAGTGCATCATAATCGCTTATTCTATATTTATTAGGGGTTTTATATTATTTTGTTACATAAATCAGGGATATCTACAATCATTGACAGTGTAATCATGATAAATAAGGCTCAGCAAAAATTGTTTAAACCTTGTATCAAAAAAACAAAAAAACATTTACCTTCTACACAAGCAACCAACGCGCTACTTCATGACGGTGGCTTTACTTAGTTGGTTTATAGGTCTAACAATATCTAATGCATGTATGTTTATATTCTCTCAAGTCTAAAATATAGGGCATCTTTTGTAAGAAATTTTCGATCCGTAATATGGGGAGTTAACTACTTTTCTTTTATTGTTGGCACACATTTTTTGCTAACATATTGGTTGTAGAATATGGATATTACGAAATTCATAATTAACAGATTATGAACATATAGACTAATGCTTATGATTGAGGAAATTGTAAAGAGCCAATTAAGAAATTACAAGGAATATGATTAAAGATAAAGTAAGCCTATGGAACTTTCGGATTAATTTCCCCTAATTAGTTCTACTATTTAGTATATTTATTAGTTAACTGGACGGGAAGGCAAGCGCATTATTGAATGTTGAATATTGTTTGATCTAGGAAATCAAGTAGTTAAGTTTGTAATGCTCTCGTCCGACACTTAAGGGAACATGGCTTCATATGATAGAAAAACTGCGAGTGATGGAAATAATAAAATATTATTTGAAAACAACTGGCAATTCACTGTGACATAAACAAAATGACAAAAAAGATGTGTGGTCTTTAATTAATTTCTTTGTCATCCCTTTGAGGACGTCATTATCACTGCTTTATTTCATTTTTCGTCAGGTACTACAGTAGGCTTTTGATGAGTAACTTCAAAAGAACGTTAATTTGAAGGTTGTGGGGATAGTTTGTTTCTTTATGGAGATATCCAAAGTCTTCAGACGAATTTTATTCAATTTATTATAGGATTAACGTTCAAATTTGCCTCAAAAGTTGTCACAAAATAGCAATATTATCCTGAAAGTTTTTTAGGAGCAATGTTGTCTTGGAAGTTTCCAAATCACAACAATTTTGCCATCGCCCTTATACAGGTTAAGTTTGACTATTAGTTGACCAAATATGCTAAGCTGGCTGATTTACATATCATTCACATTATTTTTGTTAAGTTACAAATTTGGCCTGGAAGTTTTCACTCAGAAACGATGTTGCCCCAAAAATTTTCAAATCATAGCAATGTCGCCCTGATCATTAACTAGGTTAAATTTGTTGTGAACAACATTGAAGAAGAAGCAAAAAATGGAGAAGGACCCACGTTCGCTAGAGAGTAATGAAGAAAATGATTCAATTAAAGGATGTAGGACACACTGTGGAAGATTACCAAGAACAATGCCACTAGAAACCCTCTGCCGTCACACCCCCATCGTTGCTCTTCAATTTTTCTTCATCACACAAGATGCTTTCACCTCTTTGATTTTCTACAATTTTTCATATGGGAAGCATTTTGTTTTTCTAAGCAAAAATCTTCGTTTTTTATAAATCTAAACTAGAAAAAAATGAAGTGGATGATACTTATTGGACCTGCCAAATAAGCATATGTTGTTTGCTAATGGGTAAACTTAACCTAGATAGTAGCCAGCCAGATGAAATTTCTCCTATTTGGAAACTTATGAGGCAACATTGCTCTTGAGTGAAAACTTTCGGAGTAAATGTGAACCTAAACCCAAAATAAAAATCACGTTGATGACACATGGACCACTGGCTCAACATATTTGATCAACCAATTATCAAACTTAACCTAGATAATAGTGCTACGAGTTCGAAATTTTCAGGACAACATTTCTCCTAATAAAACTTATAAGGCAACATTGCTCTTTCGTTCCTGACAACTTCCAAGACAAAATTTAGCCATTCCTTTTATTATACATCCTTTTCAAGTAATGAATAATGATAGGAAGCAAAAACGTTTGGTAAAGTCTGCTACGCTTAATTTCTTGTAAGCTAGAGAAGCTTGCACACTTAATTATGGATAGGGTTTAAAGGCTTCGAAAAATACATAAATTATCTCAAATTTTATTTTGTCTTGAAATGATGAGTTCCTTATCTTTTAGATTCGAATTGCAAAATAAAATTAAATACCAACTCCTGCTTCTAGTCCAACTTTTTTTTCCAACTACTCGTATAAAATTGTTGTCTGACGAGTGGAATTTCTTATATTATAGTTATGTATTCAACAAAAGAGAATACTATAAAAGAAACATGAATGGAAAATATTTTCTATCGGACGTGTGTGTATCAAATCATGCAAGAAGAAATGGCGCATTTTAGTCAGTTGATTGATGTTGAAGGGTAGAGATTTTCCCAACTTCATCAAGCTTCAGGACTTGAGATAGTATCATATTTAAAAAAAAAAAAAAATCACTGTAAAAAATATAGTACCAAAAAAAAACCTCAATAATAAGATCTCACGCTCTCAAGATTTATCCTGTAAACACGCCTTCAAAAATTCGAATCTCAATTATTTAAGGGTCGTTTGGCCAAAAAAAAAAAAAAAATTATTTGAGGGTCAATTCTGTTGCTTTGTAGTACGTGTAGAAAAATCGAAGGAAGAAAACGATATTTTCTGTCAAGAAAATGTCAGATTTAGACATGTCCTAAGATTTTGCTTCACATTTTGATTTCGTGTGAATATTTTTTAACATGGAACTTTTGTGAAGGACGCATCTTTAAATATCTAACTTCGGCGAGGGATTCGTATTGTAGCACATTTTGATTTTGTGAGAATATTTTTTCTGTCTCAATGAACAATGATCTAAAATTTTGAGAGCATTCACATTTTGGAAGTTGGTTAGTTAACTAATATGTTAAGATGAAGTTAGTTAGTTAAGTTAGCTAATATCACATCCTTTTTTTTAAAAAATATCACAATCATCTTCCTTAATTGCCCCCCTCACATACTTGATTATTGTTGAGGGAATGTTAATACGCCTAATTTGAGAAACATTGATAAATATGTAAAACAGGTATTGTACCAACTCCCCAGTAAGTTATACATTAAGAGACCATGGAGTGCATCATAATCGCTTATTCTATATTTATTAGGGGTTTTATATTATTTTGTTACATAAATCAGGGATATCTACAATCATTGACAGTGTAATCATGATAAATAAGGCTCAGCAAAAATTGTTTAAACCTTGTATCAAAAAAACAAAAAAACATTTACCTTCTACACAAGCAACCAACGCGCTACTTCATGACGGTGGCTTTACTTAGTTGGTTTATAGGTCTAACAATATCTAATGCATGTATGTTTATATTCTCTCAAGTCTAAAATATAGGGCATCTTTTGTAAGAAATTTTCGATCCGTAATATGGGGAGTTAACTACTTTTCTTTTATTGTTGGCACACATTTTTTGCTAACATATTGGTTGTAGAATATGGATATTACGAAATTCATAATTAACAGATTATGAACATATAGACTAATGCTTATGATTGAGGAAATTGTAAAGAGCCAATTAAGAAATTACAAGGAATATGATTAAAGATAAAGTAAGCCTATGGAACTTTCGGATTAATTTCCCCTAATTAGTTCTACTATTTAGTATATTTATTAGTTAACTGGACGGGAAGGCAAGCGCATTATTGAATGTTGAATATTGTTTGATCTAGGAAATCAAGTAGTTAATTTTGTAATGCTCTCGTCCGACACTTAAGGGAACATGGCTTCATATGATAGAAAAACTGCGAGTGATGGAAATAATAAAATATTATTTGAAAACAACTGGCAATTCACTGTGACATAAACAAAATGACAAAAAAGATGTGTGGTCTTTAATTAATTTCTTTGTCATCCCTTTGAGGACGTCATTATCACTGCTTTATTTCATTTTTCGTCAGGTACTACAGTAGGCTTTTGATGAGTAACTTCAAAAGAACGTTAATTTGAAGGTTGTGGGGATAGTTTGTTTCTTTATGGAGATATCCAAAGTCTTCAGACGAATTTTATTCAATTTATTATAGGATTAACGTTCAAATTTGCCTCAAAAGTTGTCACAAAATAGCAATATTATCCTGAAAGTTTTTTAGGAGCAATGTTGTCTTGGAAGTTTCCAAATCACAACAATTTTGCCATCGCCCTTATACAGGTTAAGTTTGACTATTAGTTGACCAAATATGCTAAGCTGGCTGATTTACATATCATTCACATTATTTTTGTTAAGTTACAAATTTGGCCTGGAAGTTTTCACTCAGAAACGATGTTGCCCCAAAAATTTTCAAATCATAGCAATGTCGCCCTGATCATTAACTAGGTTAAATTTGTTGTGAACAACATTGAAGAAGAAGCAAAAAATGGAGAAGGACCCACGTTCGCTAGAGAGTAATGAAGAAAATGATTCAATTAAAGGATGTAGGACACACTGTGGAAGATTACCAAGAACAATGCCACTAGAAACCCTCTGCCGTCACACCCCCATCGTTGCTCTTCAATTTTTCTTCATCACACAAGATGCTTTCACCTCTTTGATTTTCTACAATTTTTCATATGGGAAGCATTTTGTTTTTCTAAGCAAAAATCTTCGTTTTTTATAAATCTAAACTAGAAAAAAATGAAGTGGATGATACTTATTGGACCTGCCAAATAAGCATATGTTGTTTGCTAATGGGTAAACTTAACCTAGATAGTAGCCAGCCAGATGAAATTTCTCCTATTTGGAAACTTATGAGGCAACATTGCTCTTGAGTGAAAACTTTCGGAGTAAATGTGAACCTAAACCCAAAATAAAAATCACGTTGATGACACATGGACCACTGGCTCAACATATTTGATCAACCAATTATCAAACTTAACCTAGATAATAGTGCTACGAGTTCGAAATTTTCAGGACAACATTTCTCCTAATAAAACTTATAAGGCAACATTGCTCTTTCGTTCCTGACAACTTCCAAGACAAAATTTAGCCATTCCTTTTATTATACATCCTTTTCAAGTAATGAATAATGATAGGAAGCAAAAACGTTTGGTAAAGTCTGCTACGCTTAATTTCTTGTAAGCTAGAGAAGCTTGCACACTTAATTATGGATAGGGTTTAAAGGCTTCGAAAAATACATAAATTATCTCAAATTTTATTTTGTCTTGAAATGATGAGTTCCTTATCTTTTAGATTCGAATTGCAAAATAAAATTAAATACCAACTCCTGCTTCTAGTCCAACTTTTTTTTCCAACTACTCGTATAAAATTGTTGTCTGACGAGTGGAATTTTTTATATTATAGTTATGTATTCAACAAAAGAGAATACTATAAAAGAAACATGAATGGAAAATATTTTCTATCGGACGTGTGTGTATCAAATCATGCAAGAAGAAATGGCGCATTTTAGTCAGTTGATTGATGTTGAAGGGTAGAGATTTTCCCAACTTCATCAAGCTTCAGGACTTGAGATAGTATCATATTTAAAAAAAAAAAAAAAATCACTGTAAAAAATATAGTACCAAAAAAAAACCTCAATAATAAGATCTCACGCTCTCAAGATTTATCCTGTAAACACGCCTTCAAAAATTCGAATCTCAATTATTTAAGGGTCGTTTGGCCAAAAAAAAAAAAAAAATTATTTGAGGGTCAATTCTGTTGCTTTGTAGTACGTGTAGAAAAATCGAAGGAAGAAAACGATATTTTCTGTCAAGAAAATGTCAGATTTAGACATGTCCTAAGATTTTGCTTCACATTTTGATTTCGTGTGAATATTTTTTAACATGGAACTTTTGTGAAGGACGCATCTTTAAATATCTAACTTCGGCGAGGGATTCGTATTGTAGCACATTTTGATTTTGTGAGAATATTTTTTCTGTCTCAATGAACAATGATCTAAAATTTTGAGAGCATTCACATTTTGGAAGTTGGTTAGTTAACTAATATGTTAAGATGAAGTTAGTTAGTTAAGTTAGCTAATATCACATCCTTTTTTTTAAAAAATATCACAATCATCTTCCTTAATTGCCCCCCTCACATACTTGATTATTGTTGAGGGAATGTTAATACGCCTAATTTGAGAAACATTGATAAATATGTAAAACAGGTATTGTACCAACTCCCCAGTAAGTTATACATTAAGAGACCATGGAGTGCATCATAATCGCTTATTCTATATTTATTAGGGGTTTTATATTATTTTGTTACATAAATCAGGGATATCTACAATCATTGACAGTGTAATCATGATAAATAAGGCTCAGCAAAAATTGTTTAAACCTTGTATCAAAAAAACAAAAAAACATTTACCTTCTACACAAGCAACCAACGCGCTACTTCATGACGGTGGCTTTACTTAGTTGGTTTATAGGTCTAACAATATCTAATGCATGTATGTTTATATTCTCTCAAGTCTAAAATATAGGGCATCTTTTGTAAGAAATTTTCGATCCGTAATATGGGGAGTTAACTACTTTTCTTTTATTGTTGGCACACATTTTTTGCTAACATATTGGTTGTAGAATATGGATATTACGAAATTCATAATTAACAGATTATGAACATATAGACTAATGCTTATGATTGAGGAAATTGTAAAGAGCCAATTAAGAAATTACAAGGAATATGATTAAAGATAAAGTAAGCCTATGGAACTTTCGGATTAATTTCCCCTAATTAGTTCTACTATTTAGTATATTTATTAGTTAACTGGACGGGAAGGCAAGCGCATTATTGAATGTTGAATATTGTTTGATCTAGGAAATCAAGTAGTTAATTTTGTAATGCTCTCGTCCGACACTTAAGGGAACATGGCTTCATATGATAGAAAAACTGCGAGTGATGGAAATAATAAAATATTATTTGAAAACAACTGGCAATTCACTGTGACATAAACAAAATGACAAAAAAGATGTGTGGTCTTTAATTAATTTCTTTGTCATCCCTTTGAGGACGTCATTATCACTGCTTTATTTCATTTTTCGTCAGGTACTACAGTAGGCTTTTGATGAGTAACTTCAAAAGAACGTTAATTTGAAGGTTGTGGGGATAGTTTGTTTCTTTATGGAGATATCCAAAGTCTTCAGACGAATTTTATTCAATTTATTATAGGATTAACGTTCAAATTTGCCTCAAAAGTTGTCACAAAATAGCAATATTATCCTGAAAGTTTTTTAGGAGCAATGTTGTCTTGGAAGTTTCCAAATCACAACAATTTTGCCATCGCCCTTATACAGGTTAAGTTTGACTATTAGTTGACCAAATATGCTAAGCTGGCTGATTTACATATCATTCACATTATTTTTGTTAAGTTACAAATTTGGCCTGGAAGTTTTCACTCAGAAACGATGTTGCCCCAAAAATTTTCAAATCATAGCAATGTCGCCCTGATCATTAACTAGGTTAAATTTGTTGTGAACAACATTGAAGAAGAAGCAAAAAATGGAGAAGGACCCACGTTCGCTAGAGAGTAATGAAGAAAATGATTCAATTAAAGGATGTAGGACACACTGTGGAAGATTACCAAGAACAATGCCACTAGAAACCCTCTGCCGTCACACCCCCATCGTTGCTCTTCAATTTTTCTTCATCACACAAGATGCTTTCACCTCTTTGATTTTCTACAATTTTTCATATGGGAAGCATTTTGTTTTTCTAAGCAAAAATCTTCGTTTTTTATAAATCTAAACTAGAAAAAAATGAAGTGGATGATACTTATTGGACCTGCCAAATAAGCATATGTTGTTTGCTAATGGGTAAACTTAACCTAGATAGTAGCCAGCCAGATGAAATTTCTCCTATTTGGAAACTTATGAGGCAACATTGCTCTTGAGTGAAAACTTTCGGAGTAAATGTGAACCTAAACCCAAAATAAAAATCACGTTGATGACACATGGACCACTGGCTCAACATATTTGATCAACCAATTATCAAACTTAACCTAGATAATAGTGCTACGAGTTCGAAATTTTCAGGACAACATTTCTCCTAATAAAACTTATAAGGCAACATTGCTCTTTCGTTCCTGACAACTTCCAAGACAAAATTTAGCCATTCCTTTTATTATACATCCTTTTCAAGTAATGAATAATGATAGGAAGCAAAAACGTTTGGTAAAGTCTGCTACGCTTAATTTCTTGTAAGCTAGAGAAGCTTGCACACTTAATTATGGATAGGGTTTAAAGGCTTCGAAAAATACATAAATTATCTCAAATTTTATTTTGTCTTGAAATGATGAGTTCCTTATCTTTTAGATTCGAATTGCAAAATAAAATTAAATACCAACTCCTGCTTCTAGTCCAACTTTTTTTTCCAACTACTCGTATAAAATTGTTGTCTGACGAGTGGAATTTTTTATATTATAGTTATGTATTCAACAAAAGAGAATACTATAAAAGAAACATGAATGGAAAATATTTTCTATCGGACGTGTGTGTATCAAATCATGCAAGAAGAAATGGCGCATTTTAGTCAGTTGATTGATGTTGAAGGGTAGAGATTTTCCCAACTTCATCAAGCTTCAGGACTTGAGATAGTATCATATTTAAAAAAAAAAAAAAAAATCACTGTAAAAAATATAGTACCAAAAAAAAACCTCAATAATAAGATCTCACGCTCTCAAGATTTATCCTGTAAACACGCCTTCAAAAATTCGAATCTCAATTATTTAAGGGTCGTTTGGCCAAAAAAAAAAAAAAAAATTATTTGAGGGTCAATTCTGTTGCTTTGTAGTACGTGTAGAAAAATCGAAGGAAGAAAACGATATTTTCTGTCAAGAAAATGTCAGATTTAGACATGTCCTAAGATTTTGCTTCACATTTTGATTTCGTGTGAATATTTTTTAACATGGAACTTTTGTGAAGGACGCATCTTTAAATATCTAACTTCGGCGAGGGATTCGTATTGTAGCACATTTTGATTTTGTGAGAATATTTTTTCTGTCTCAATGAACAATGATCTAAAATTTTGAGAGCATTCACATTTTGGAAGTTGGTTAGTTAACTAATATGTTAAGATGAAGTTAGTTAGTTAAGTTAGCTAATATCACATCCTTTTTTTTAAAAAATATCACAATCATCTTCCTTAATTGCCCCCCTCACATACTTGATTATTGTTGAGGGAATGTTAATACGCCTAATTTGAGAAACATTGATAAATATGTAAAACAGGTATTGTACCAACTCCCCAGTAAGTTATACATTAAGAGACCATGGAGTGCATCATAATCGCTTATTCTATATTTATTAGGGGTTTTATATTATTTTGTTACATAAATCAGGGATATCTACAATCATTGACAGTGTAATCATGATAAATAAGGCTCAGCAAAAATTGTTTAAACCTTGTATCAAAAAAAAAAAAAAAAAAATGTACCTTCTACACAAGCAACCAACGCGCTACCTCATGACGGTGGCTTTACTTAGTTGGTTTATAGGTCTAACAATATCTAATGCATGTATGTTTATATTCTCTCAGTTCAAAATATAGGGCATCTTTTGAAAGATATTTTTGATCCGTAATATGGGGAGTTAACTACTTTTTTTTTTTATTTTTTATTTTTATTGTTGGTACACTTTTGTTTGCTAACATATTGGTTGCACTATATGGAGATTAAGAAAGTCATAATTAACAGATTATGAACATATAGACTAATGCTTATGATTGAGGAAATTGTAAAGAGCAAATTAAGGAATTACAAGGGATATGATTAAAGATAAAGTAAACCTATGGAACTTTCGGATTAATTTCCCCTAATTAGTACTACTATTTAGTATATTTATTATTTAACTGGACGGGAAGGCAAGCGCGTTATTGAATGTTGAATATTGTTTGATCTAGGAAATCAAGTAGTTAAGTTTGTAATGCTCTCGTACGACACTTAAGGGAATATGACTTTGTGCGTGTTTGTTTAAGCTTTTTGCACAGTAAAAACGCATTTATTACGCAAGCCGAGAAAAAACTCCTCTCACATACTTACCTCGTATACCGTGAATCACGAATTATAAGCTCGTTTTGGACAAAAATAAGCCATTCCAAACACGCACTTTATATGATAGAAAAATTGCGAGTGATGGAAATAATAAAATATTATTTGAAAACAACTGGCAATTCACTGTGACATAAACAAAATGACAAAAAGATGTGTGGTCTTTAATTAATTTCTTTGTTATCAGTTTGAGGACCACATTATCACTACTTTTTTTCATTTGTGGTCCGTTAAATCAATACGTTTTTTACTGTATAAATATTTTCATTTTCTGGAGGTAAAAAATCGGCAAAATACATGTCTGCGCGTGGTTTTCTTATATAAAATTTTCTAGTTTGTCAATTTTGAGTAGGATCCAATTAAGGTACTCCCTCCGGTTCTTATTATAAGACAAAGTTGACTTGTTTGGAGAAATTAAGGAAGCTAATTAAATTGCTTTAGAGTATTTATATTTTTATTTTTTTCTCCAAACTAATTTATTTGACTAATAAACTAATATATAATCTAAGGATACTTAAAATATAAGGACTCTAAAGTAATTTAATTGGTTTCCTTAATTTCTCCAAAAAAGTTAACTTTGTCTTATAATTAGGACCAAAGGGAGTAGTTTTTTCAATATGATTTTTTTCATATTTATTTTGAAGGTTTAAACTCTAAACATACTTAAAAAGAAATCACTTACCTTACGCTAATGACTGCAGGGCAAATGACAATTAAAACGCCTCTAGGAAGATTAATTATAATTAAGTATAACAAATTTTAAAAATTATAAGACAATCATGATCCCTGTTGGATAATTAAATTTTTCTTGAGTTGATTTTTCATGCTCAGCTTTGACATTTCAGTACTTTTCTTTAATATTTTTAATTAACACTAATTATTTAAATATAAGTGATACTCATCTTTTGAATTTTCAATACTTATTTTTAATATTTTTAATGCTAACGAAATTAAAGATAAACGATGAAAACATGAAATATGAGTATTAAAATAAAAACATTAAAGATCACTTTTAAAACATTTGAAAAATGTGTAACAGAAATATAAAAGATGAGCAATGATAAGATCAAAGTAGAATGCTAAAAATATTAAAGATTAGAACTAAAAAATTTAGCGGAAACATAGGTTTATGGTTTTTATTATTTAGAAAATTTATGGGTTTTAACTGCAACTGATTTAGATAGATTTAATTAATTCATGGAGGTCTAAACATAGTTTAACCCAAAAACATAGTTTAACCCAAGAAAAAAGTTTATAAGACACAAATTACTATAAAATTGTGCCATAAAATAAAGATGTTGATCAAGAAAAGCAGAAAGTCGCGTGTTGCATGATTTCTCACATCTTTATCATCACTGCATTATTTCAGTTGTGGCCAAGTGTTGTAGCCCATAAAGAAACCTCCCAACACGAAAACGTTAGTGAGAAGAAGGCCATACATATCATAAGTCTTTTGGTAAATATTGGCGTGCTTGACTTGTAACTTGTGAGTAGACTCCTTTTGATAGATATGCTTAAAAAATGCAACTAGGAAAAAAAACTCCCTCTAGTTCTTAATATAAGATATATTTACTGAATTTGATTAAATTAAAGAAATTAGTTAATATGACATCTACTTTCTAAAACGCATAGTCATCTTCCTTAATTCACTCATTCCTTCTCCTCCTGAATTATTGTTGAGGGATCATCAATAGGGAAAATTAGGAAAATATTGACAAATATGAGGATCAAGATCACCTTCCTAAATATGTTTTATATGAAGGACTGGAGATAGTAATTAGTTTAATATTTGTCTTCTCCCTCATTCTCATTATATATATACTCTCTCGAGTCCAAAATACCACTCAGTGCTTATTTATAAGTCAATTATACCCAAAAAGTTTTATTCAAAATATAAGTCACTTATAGGGTATTAAATGAGGTTTTGTCAATTTTATCCTTGTTGACTATATTAATAAATTAATGAGAGAGAGAGAGAGAGAGATGTAAATGCAGAGAGAAAAAGGGATGTGAGAGAAAATGTGAAATCATTCATAAATAAGGGTAAACCTAAAAAAAATTTGTCCATTTAATACCTTTCTTGGTTTGCTAGAATGGGATACAAGTCACTTATAAATAGGCAATAAGTGGAATAACTAATTCACATAAACCAAAAAATATTAGTTAAGTCATTTAATTTATCTTAAATTGATAAAATTTACATATTTTATCCCTATTAAATAATGTAATTTATAAATATGCATTTATTATTTGTCGCCCTTCTCTCCTACAAGGGTTAAAGAGGAAAACAATCATTTATTACCCTGTTTACCTCTTATATTTTAGACTAAAATTTCATTCTAAAAGCCTTCTTTCTATACTCCCCACAGTCCCCATCGTTCTATTTATAAGAGCTCGATAATTGAATTACGCGGTTTAAGAAAGTGGTTAAAATTAGTTAAAATAATAAGTATGCCTTGAAATAAACTTTTTTTTTTTCAAGTACATCCCTATTATTAGGGGGCAAGTACGAGAGAGAAATAGAACAAATATAAGTAACATTTACCTTTTAATTAATGCAACATATATCATTAATGAGGGGTAAAAATAGAAAAAAAAAACTTATTAAATATTCATACAACTCTTATAGGACTCTTATAAAAAGGACTAAGGCAATTCAAATTTTGAGCTTTTATAAAAATGACCGGGGAGCATTTTGAAACAGAGGGTGTATATGGTTAATTCAATCAACAACACATTTGTCCACTTTCAAAAATTTATAGTTTTGATTATATCAAGTTGTTAAAGGTCTACAATGGCCACACACACACACACACACACACACACAAGTATTAAATAAATATGGTGTTATCTATATCTTCTATAACACACACACACACATACACACACACACACACACACACACACACACACACACACACACACACACACACACACACACACACAAGTATTAAATAAATATGGTGTTATCTATATCTTCTATAACACTCGTAGTAAAGGCGTTAAAAACTATTCTGTGAGCAATTGTTTTTTGAGAAAATAGTTGAGTTTATATTAACACCATCAGTATATTCCATTTATTTTGACACCAATAAATATTAATATCCATATTTATCACCCTCTTTTGGCTACCATAATTATTTTATCACAAGTATTTATCGCTCTCTATTATAATTCAATATCAGTATTTTATATTTTATGTCCATAAATTATTAGTTGCCCCCATGATTCAAGGAGTTACCATAATAACAGTCTAGCCCATGATAAATCAAGGAGTTATCATAATCATAATTTAAACTAAATTTGCAAGAAGCTTAATTTCCCAGAAATATAGTTGACACCATGATTGTGATAATGCTTTATATATATATATATATATATATATATATATATATATATATATATATATATATATATATATATATATATATATATATATATATATATATATTAATGTCGTCAATGTATTCCATTTTGTGTTCTCCATTCTTTATTGTTAGTGATCTCAAGTCATCCCCAATATCATGGCAGGTTGGCCTTATGAATTCATATGGTTATGTTTAGGTGCGTTCAACACCTTAAAATATTTTGTAGTGCAATTTTGTCCTTGACAATTTAATGTGATGGACACACCTAAAAAATTACTTAAGGGTAGTGGGTGAACACAAAACATTTTAGGCGCAGCATGCATATGGAAAAATATTTTAAGGTGCAATACTTCCTTGCGGTATCATTGATCTATTCCATTGAGGTTGTTTAACCTCAGGCACTCTTGCTACAACGAGATCGTCAATTATCACACGAACACTTTCACCAAGAAATTCTTCAGGAAATTGAAATAATTTGATGGATCTTCTAAAACGTTTTGGATGGTTTTTCCAAAAAAAAAAAAAAAAAAAAATCATATTTGAGAAGACTGAGACGTGAGATTTAAGCTTTGATGAGTTCAAGTTCTAAAGGTGAGAGCTCAAGTGGTCAAGAAACTAAACAAACATTGGGTTATTCTCTGCATTTTGCCCAATTTTAAATAATAAAGAATAAGAAAGCGTATTAAAAGTTATTTTAGTTTTTTGGTTTTCTTAGAACAGATTCCTACTTTTTTTTATTTATAAAACACTATAAAAAACTAAATATCAAACAAAGTTTTTTTATTTTATTTATTTAAAAAAAATTGTTTTGGAAATAGGAAATTAAACAATAAGGACTATATGTTTTCGTTAAATGTGTAAACAACAAATACAATACATCAACCAAACTGATTATTTTCTTTCAGTTGCATTTTCTAAGCTTATCCGTAAAAAAAGGGGCCTACTCACAAGCAGAATCCAAAAGACTTTTGATATGTATCCTTCTTCTTACTAAGTTTATGGCCTACAACACTTGGTCACAAATGAAATAACGCAGTGTGATGATAAAGATGAATGTGGTCCTCGATGTGAGAAATTATGCTACACGCAATTTTCTTCTTCTTCTTCTTCTCTTGCATTAAACATCTTTTACGGAGCAATTTTATGGTTATTTGTGTCCTTATTAATTTTTTTTTATGGTTTAGACCATGTTTAGACCTCCATGAGTTAAGTCTATCTAAATCTAAGTATGTATGTATATGTATCTCTAACATCGATTGGGATATTTTTCTTCAAGTATGTAAGATAATTAATATTATCTCTAGATGTTATTAATAATTTTTTCTTTAATGTAAGAAAAATCTATATAATGACAATTGTTGTTTTATACTGTTTTTCTTTTTTTCTTTTCTTCCCTTTGTTGAAGCACGAAACAGGGAAAAAATCACCATAAGGACTCATTTTTTGTACCTTTTTTTTTTGGCGTCAAAACTGTATTTGAATAATAAGGTCACGGTGTCCATTATTTTTCAAAATAATAAATATATAAAGTTTGGAAGTCGAATTAACCTAGAAGCTAAATAGCTAAGGAACCAATTTGGAGACAACTATAAAATTTAAGATATAATTTAGGAATTCTTCAAAGCCTTTAAACACTAACCATAAGTTTACAAGTCTTCTAGCTTTCCACACTGATCCTATTTATAAGTTCATCTCGACAAAAAATTTTGGCTTTTATTATAAGTTCGGTTTCAAAGTAATAAGTTTTTTTGTTGTTGCAATTTTTCCTGTATTGATTGCAATAAACAAACAAATTAATTTATGTTGACTCTTGTAATAAAAAAATAAGGGTAAAAATGGAAATTTAGCTCAAAATTAATGAGTTAACTAACTCTATTTGGTAGTATGTGAGAATTAGTTAATTTGGACTTATAAATAGAACAAGAGTGGTAAAAGAAAAGTCAAGCTAACCAGACTTTACCCAAAGCTTCCAATAACGTTCTTTTGGGGTTATTCAAAAGCCTACTGCCCTCAAAGTGATAATGTGATAACGAAGCAGTGGTAATGAGGTCCTCAAAAGTGATAACGAAGGAATAAGTGAAGGAACACACAACTTTTTTGTCATTTTGTCACTGTCATTATACGTTGCCAGTTATTTTTCAATTAATATCTTTTTATCTACATCACTCACAATTTTCATATCATATCAATTCACTTACGTACGAGTTGTATGAGATATCTACAATATGGCACTAATGACTTGATTTGGGCTTGGATGAGTCATATTCCCTTGCGTAAACTACACTCCTTTGGTTCTATTTATAGAGTAGTAAAAGAAGGAAATTTTTAATCCTATTTATAGGGTAGAGAGAAATTTTTTGCATAAATGTACAAATTTTCCCTTAATTAATTATTGTATTGACTTTATTCTCATGTATTATAATACATATTAAATAGAGGTAAAGTTGAATAGTTGTTAAATTTTAAGACAGAACTAATGAAGTTTAATGTTTTTTTTTATATGTGTGAAATATGCTGGAAGTATCTTATAGCAAAGGTAAAATGGGAAAAAATGTAATTAATGAGGTTATTGATTACTTATATTTGGGACCACAAATTGCTTCTAGAAGATACCTTATAATATGGACCAAAGGGAGTATGTAATTCAGAATATTAAATATGAGTAAATTTGAAAGTTTATTTATTTTTAGATAAATCATATGTGAGAAGGCTGAGATGTGAGATTCAAGCTTTGATGAGCTCTAGTTCCAAAGGTGAGAGCTTAAGTAGTCAAGTAGCTAAACGAATATTGGGTCATTCTTCACTTTTTGCTTGATTTAAATAACAAAAAAGGGTTTTACAAAATATAAAATAAAAAAACATAGTCATTCTAGATGTTTTATTTTTTAGAAAAGATTCCTTATTTTTTATTAAACATTTAATTACAAACTAATTATCAAACAATCTTTTTTATCTTTTTATTTTTTAAAACAAAAAATTGTTTTGGAAATAGGAAATTAAACAATAAGGCCTATGTTTTCGTTAAAATTTGAAACTTAAGATTAAATATCTTTAAAATATATTTTAAAAACAAAAAAAATATACCCAACAAGCTAATTATTTTTTTTCTAGTTGCATTTTTTAAGCTTAACGATTAAGTGGGGGCCTACTCACAAGTCAAGCACGCCAATATTTAACCTACAAATTGGGGTATCAGATGTAAAACACCCAATCCAATTGGTCCAAAAGACTTTTTGATATGTATCCTCTTCTCACCGACTTTTTGGTTTTGGGAATTAAGTTTATGGCCTACAAACGAGACAATGCAGTGTGATGAAGATGCATGTGGTCCTCGATGTGAGAAATTATGCAACATGCAATTTTCTTCTTCTCTTATGTTCAACATCTTTTATGGAGCAATTTTATGGTTATTTGTGTCCAAAGATTAAGCATTGGGCAATTTCGTACTCATTAAAATTTATTTAATTTCTGTTACTTATATTCATTTATACCTACATGCATGCACATGATCAAAGAAACTATAAGTTATTCGACTATTTAATTCAGCACTCAAATTTACATGTAGAGTATGGATCAAGAGGAGCTGTTTCATTGAAAGGAGATGCATACAGTTTTGGTGTTTTGCTTATGGAAATGTTTACAAGGTAGAAACCAACAGATGAGATGTTTGTTCAAGGTCTAACTTTGGGATCCGGCTACGGTCCTCTTCCTTCCCATCCACTTACGGTCCTCTTCTCAATTTGGACCGTTGAATTAAGATCTCAATGGTCCAGATTTTTTTTAATATACAAATATTATTATTATAATAATAATATTTTTATAATATATTAAATCTAGACTGTTGAGATCTTAATCCAACAGTCCAGATTGAGAAGAGGACCGTAAATGGATGGGAAGAAAGAGGACCGTAGCCGGAACCCTAGCTTTGAAAGAATTTGTTAGTAAATCAACACCAAATTCAATCATCGATATCATTGATGTCAATTTGATGCACAAAAGCAACCAAAACACCGGTAATTATTATTGCATATTATATCATCAATTTTTGAGTTGGCATTAAATTGTTGCACTGACGCACCTAAGGCAAGACCTAATATGTCAAAGGTTGTGGTGTCACTGATAAAACACAAGGCCATGCTAATGCAAAATATTCAAGGAACCCCTTGTGGAATAATTGTGTTAAATCAAATTGTATTTGCTACAATCTTTAACCCTTTGGATTGTTTTATTTTTGCAACTTGTCATATGGAGTGATGATGTCTCCTGTACTAATATATTATGTTTTGAAATTTGAGAATTTTGGAATCACGTATGGGTTTTGGTTGTCTTCAAGGTAGTTCTTAACTTTTATGTGTTACAGATGTACATTGAATAATAGTAACATAGAGATAATGGCTTTTTTTCTTTCATGATAAGTGAATAAAGTTTAGAAAGTGATTGAGTTGAGGAGATATACGTAAAAGATAATTGAAATGTGGAGGAGAAACAGAAATTGTTATAAAAAGAAGATATAGTCGAAAAAAAGCAATAAAATTAATCCACCTGAGAACCAAAGTGAATCTCTCTATAACTCTTATACTACATCCGGTCCTTAATATAAGACTCAGTTGACTAATTTGGAGAGATTAAAAATGTTAAATAAATTATTTTAAAGTATTTTCATTTTCTATTTTTTCTCCAAACTAATTTTTTTGATTTATAAACTAATATATAATCTAATGATCCACATAAATAATTTAGCTTCTTTATTCTCTCTAGAATAGTCGACTGGGTTGTATTGAGGACATAAGGTAGTATTCATTATTCAATGACTGGATTAACATGATTGTTGGGTTCATTGTGGACTCCAACAAATCCCATCTTACATTGAGCCAATTAGAGAAAATGGGCCAATACTAAGACCATCCAAAGCTTTGATACAAATTTATAGATACAGATTGGGTTGCCTTTATAATGTTATGGAATATGATACTGAGACCATCCAAAGCTTTGATATAAATTTATAGATACAGATTGGGTTGCCTTTATAATGTGATGGAATATGATGTTTTATTTTTATTCTATTTTATTTTATTGGTCAATACATGTAATTCAAATGCCAAAATTACTTGGCTTTCAGCCTGTGTTGGGCTTGGTTTATGGCCCATGTCATTGTTAAACCAAAATTACTTTTATATTACTTTAATCAAAATCATGTTTTTAAAAAAATATATAACAAACTTTTACATGTTAATACAATCTATAGTCCCTCTAATTTTCTCTCATTTTGGTTTTGGTTCTTCTAATATCAATTTATAGGTTTTGGACCCTCAAATTTCATTATGTAAATTGGACACTATAATTTAATAAAACTTGTTCATTTTTCCCTTTAAGGAATCAATACCCATAGTTTGAACTTTGAAACTTGAAGAACAAAGATTATATTAACCCAAGTTTTAAACACACATGCCTAAGCTCCTCAATGTAATTATGCTGCATTGAAGTTAATACAAAAAAGAATTTTTAGAATTCTAGTTACATTGTTCTTAAAACTATAGGTGATAACTATGGTTTAGTGGTGATTATTTTGCCATCTTTTTCATTGGTGATTATTTAACAATTAATAACATTCACTCAATTATTTTTATTTTTGTTTTTATGTAAAAGGATTATAAATTAATTATTTACTGTTTTTTATCTACTATGGGTCCAACTTCTTTCTTGTATCGGACTTGCCCGGTTCCACCTCGGAATCAAGCCCCATCCCTGTAGATTTATTTTTCTATTGAAAACAAAAAGAACGAAAGAAAGAAAGCTGAATGGGATCTCAATATTTATACTAACCACATGGCAGTTCTTGATTCGGTGTTCAATTCCTTGAATGGCGGGTGAAGAATTCCATCTGGGACAATCTAGCATGAAGAACTCTAAAGCCGTTTCAGATGGAAAGCTTGAGAAAATGTGAGTTAGTTTTGTTTGGCAAATAGGAAACCATTACCTTAATGTTGTTTCTAACGTCTACGTAAATTTTGCTATATTTTACAAGTTTTGGGATATTGGGCTGGCAAGGGTATGCTGCAAATGTTGTATGTCTTTGTTTTAATGATGGTTTTGGTTATTTTTCCAATATTTCATTCTTTTAATGAGCTTTTCTTCATTTGCCTTCATCACTGACACCTTAAAAAGTAGCGTATAAATTGTAAGCTTATAAAAGTCTTAAACATGTTGAGTTGGTGAATTCTATCTAGTGTGATGAAAAACTTATTGTATTTATTAACTTTGGCCACTGATGAATGTTAATATTAATGAGGGATATTGTGTTTTTTTTTAAAAAAAATTCTGGAGAATTTTGTGAGACTCAGTATTGAATAAGAACTAGCTAGTTATGCTTTTTTGCTAGAGAAATGATGCCTAGAGCCTAAAAATTAGACAAAATAGTACAACAGAACGAAATAAAATAAAACAAGAAACCACAAAACAATTAGCCACTCGTATCTACCATCTATCAGCAAAACATAAAAGGCTAATTAGCTCCACAATATCCCTCTACCATTTCTAGTCTTTGAGTCTATTGTCTTTCAGTATATTTTCATCTATTTAGATAAGCTCTCCTTTCTCTTGAATAGGAGCTCATTATGTTAATATCAAGACACACATACCTTGTCTGATTCTTGAAACATGGTTTTCTTTTTGCAGTGTTGTAGAAATGACTAGGGCTTTCCCCGTTTATCTTGGGGAGAGAAAGGATCTTGTTCTTCTTTAGAATATATCAAGGCTTATTTCTCACAATGTTAGAGGGAAACAAATAGCTTACATAGGTATTGCTGGGATCTTTGGGAACTTTTGTCAAAACTTGTTAATGGAGTTGGTGGATACAACACCTCGGACATGAAATTGAGCATCACAAATTAATTATGCATATTCCATTAGACAGAATATCAATTTTGTTGTGGCATGGACAATAAGAGATTATAGGTGCAGTGCTTACGAATTTTTAGACATTTTGGAATTTTTTTGGCACCAAGATCATTTGTGTTTTACATTGTCTTTTCATAAACCATTAGCTTAGAAATTCACATTCAACATTTAATCGACAGCACAAAATATATGCCTCAAACAATGGGAGAAAAAGCTTACCATATGCATTTACAATCTAACTTTGATTTTTGAAGCCAACAGTAACAGAGATGTAGAGAATCATGAGGATCTAATTAATATCTGGAATATATATCTGGCCAAGGAACATCTTCGATGTGTGCACAACTTTCACTATTGGAAAACAACCGTGTGCTAGGGCTTGCTTGATAATTGAAAAGGTTGCAGTTATTGTGGCCTGGTTTGCAACTATAGCTGCCGTTGTTGCTACAAAAAATACTTGCCAATATATATTCTATCTACAGAACTAAGGAAAATCAACTTCAACATCAAACAAATGAACAGTTACTGCATGAAGAAATTAAGCAACATCATTCATACTACAAAAATCTTTTAATTGTTCTGGTACTGATGGAGGTAGTCAAATCTCCAAGCTCTGGTTCTGAAGCTTCCTGCAGGGCCTTTGTTCTGGTATGAAGCTCTCTCAATTTGCCTCTGGTGTCTGATTTTGAGCTTTGGTTCCAATTCTCCTGCCACGGTCAAGCTCTATTTTTGGTGTGTGGGAAGAAAGTCGAAGGTCGCCAGAGATTGTGGAGGAAGGTGATTGATGAGAGTGAATGGTGGTGTTCTGCCACACTTTTGTCTCCCTGTGTTCTCTGTCGCTCTGGCAAGGATGAAAAGTCGGCCTGTGGTGTAAGGGAAGAAGACCGCCGACAGCCTGTGGTGGTGAATGATGCCGCTGGTGAGAGAGGAAGAAGAAGGTGAAGGTGATGAAGGAGGTTGAAGATCTAGAGGTGGTGAGCTCTATCAATAGCTGCTGCTACTATTTCATTAAGCCCCCAAGAAGAAGGTGCATCGAGCCTCAGCTTAACCCTTGGTCAAAACATGCATTTTGACTAAGGGACTAAATTGAACATTTTGAAAGTTTTGAGGCGGAACTAAAATGGAATAGTGAAAACTTTTGTAGGTGTAACTTTAATTTTCAAATCTTTTAGGCCCCTTTTTGTAATTTTCTTTGAATCCTTCCTGTATTAGTTCGCATTTTCCAGAAATTCTGGGTCCTTTCCTCTAATTTTTTCCCAAACTGATATGCAATGAAAATAAACCCAAAATGTAATACCTTATATTCCAAAATTAATCATTGAAGGTAAGTCATAAAATATATGATATTCCAATGAAAATGGTTTATATTATACCTAACAATTTAGTTTAGGTAAGTCATAAAATATATGATATTCCAATGAAAATGGTTTATATTATACCTAACAATTTATTTTTACACAGATGCTATATTGAGAAAATTATAGACTAATTGTTCGATTTGGCAAAACCAAAACTAGTTCATGTTATCTCGTTAAAAAACTTTCTAACCTTGCAATACTAATTCAAGGGGATACTATGCATTGGTTTTTTGAAACGCACCTACCAGCAAGCAACAGGAAATCACAAGAGAGCAAGAAATCAAGGATCTAGAGGTAGGCTATTATCTTGCTGTGTTATGACATATTGATGGGTTGATTCCTGTTTACTTGTCTATATCCCTTATTGTCTGTCATTCCTATAAATATGAGATCCTAGTAAACATCTTGCGCATAGTGATGCTGATGAACTAAAGACTAGAATGCTCTTAAATTTTCTAGTCACATTGCATTCAAACCTAAATAGAAAATTGATGTATTTGATCACCCTGCATTGACTCTTGGAATTTTCTTAATACTGGAATGCATTAATAGTTGGTTACATAACCATGTTGCATTTGAAAAGCGCAAAATCATAGAGATAGTATACTTGAATATTTGCCTTGTTAAATTATCCTAGTCATTCATTGCAAGAATCTCTTCCCTTGTTTGTGGATTGTTGTTCCATTTGAGTCCATCATCAATGGTGGAAATTAGGCACAAATTTCAATGGCATGGACTAGTTTAATTTCCCAGATAGAATTTGGGGATTTTATATGCTCCCATTTTAATCTCCATTCTATAAAGACATTGCTCTTATTAGAAATGTTACATGCTTCTATTGCCACTTATCTGGAGTTGCAACGGCGCTAAGAGGAGCTTGAACAACTGCTTCTCCCTGAAGGTGTTTGAAACTTTTCAAACGAATGGTGACCGACTAACTCATTACTTAGCTTAAAGGTATATCCACTGGGAAAGGCCTAAATTTTGGTTGCTGATTTGCTATTCTATACAATGTTGTTTGTTCATTCTTTGTAGCAGTTGAAGTTTGTTCTCTAAGTTTGGCGATTTGACTTGAATCCATGGGCAAAAACTATGGGTCATGATTTCTAGTTTTGCTATTTCATACAATGAGGTTGTCCATTCTGTGTAGAAAGTGAATTTTGTTCTATTAGTTGGGCACTTGATAGTAAATAGTTAAAGGTAACATACACATACACAATTCTGTTCTTGACTGTCATGGTCTACTTTTTTAATTAAATGTCTGTGTTTGGGGGAGGGCTTTTGACAGCCCTATAAGCCCGATTGGGCATAGAATAAGCCTGATTGGGAATGATTCTGCTTATCAGAGTGTTTGGGAGGGCTTTTTGTGAAAATGACTTAGTGAGTGTTTAGAATAGCTTATTTCTAGGAAATAAACACTTATTACGTAAGTCGAGACAAAACTCTTCTCACATAGTTACCTCGTATACTGTAAATTACGAATTATGAGCACTTATAAGTCAACAATAAGCTATCTCAAACAAGCACTTATACCATTTTGAGGAGCTTTTCCCACAAGCTAAAAATTGGTACTTATTGCGATTGGCTTCTAGAAATTGGAGAGAGAAAGTTACCGTTAAGCCATCTTAGCTCTCAACTCCATCGAAGAGCTCTGTCTCTCTCAGCTCCGTTTGCCATCTCCAATCTGTGCTCCCTCTCTCGGTGGCCATATGAGCATTGGCCTCTCCGATCTATGTTCATCTTCCCTCTCCGATCTATGTTCATCTTCTTTTCTTAGCTGTTTCCGTCAAAGGTCGAAGGGAATGGTTTGGGATTGGAGATGATCGCTGAAAGAATAGTGTTGGGCGGCCGTCAGATCTGTAATGGATCAGCGACAGAGGTGGAGATTTCAATCAAGAAGGCTCGGTAGGGCTTTGATTACAAGGTTGGGGCAGATCTCCAATGGGTTCCTCCAAGAAAAGATCTTCATATGAGATGGTTGAGATTTGTTGTTGGCTTTAAGGAAGAGATGGACAAAGGGCTCAGAGCGGAGACGCTTGGAGTTGATTCCTTGATTGATTTGATGATGCGTATGAATGAGCAGGGAACAAAATGCAGTTGGGATAGATGGTCGTTTAGAAAGAGTGAAAATATTCATAAGGCTTTTTATCTGTTGTGAGAGTTCCTACTTGCTAGTCCATAAGAACTGCTGTGATTTTTTTATGTCCCCATTTTGGATTTGAGACTAATTCTATTCGAGATTTATATATTATCCCCCCAAAAAAGTTATGCAATATTATTTCATCAAATTAGTTTTGTAATATTTATGACTTAACTAGAGACCATATTGTATGGGACATGTGATCCAATTAGTTATATAATATTATTTTATTAAATTATATTTTTTTATTGCCAAATTTCCTAACTTTAACTTTTATAAATTTTTTATAATTTTTAATTTAATTTCTCTCTAACCATGATCACAAAAGCCACTTATGCTAAAGTTAATCAAAATATATCAAACATTCAACAAAAAATATGGTTGGATGCAAAACATTATCTACCAAATCAATGATAACAAGGACAATTGGGTTATTGTTGCAGTGTTCTTAGGAAGCTGGTTGGATGCAAAATCACTTCACCATATGTTCAGTGGGCATGATTCTTGTGAATGAACAGGTTCGTCAATCATGTAGTACCTTTAATTATGCACCAACTTCTATGAGACCACTGACATTGAGTTGTAAAAAATATGCAGGGATGACGGAATCACTATTGAAGGTTCTGTCAATAAGAAGCGATTAATCAATGAAATCAGAAATTTTCCTTTGTATTAGCCATCTTTTGCATTGCCGTCAATATCCTCTCTGCTGCGTGCTCCTTGAAGAACAGATCTGATATGTGTTGCTTTTTCTTTCTCTCTATCTGTGCAATTTTATTTCCCTTACGCGTGTTTCAATTTTGCTTCATCTTGATTCGCTGTTTATTTCTTGTTGTTGCGAGTGTGTTTTAAGTTTTTGAGGGCATATTCCGGTGTTTTGCTGTGTGGATAGCTTTTATTTTGGTTGTGGCCAAAACGGAATGGAGTTTCATAACCAAGTTATGGCAGGTTCCTTTTCTGTCTTTTCAGTTTTATTTTCAGCTTCCTAAGGAATTTGGTCATTATGGGTAAATTTTTTCACCTTTCTATGTTACCTATATATTACACTTAACAGTTTATTTTTACACACACTTTATTGAGAAAATTATAGACGTAAAACACTAAATTGTAAACAGACTTTCTTATCTAGCTTACTTTGTAATACCAATTCAAGGGAATACTATGCATTGGTTTTTTTTCTGCAATGTTGCAGTAATGACAAATTTTAGTACTTAGATTTTCTGCAACAAAATAATGATTTTTGTTTCAAAAATTTCTCCTAATAAAGGGGAAAAAATCTCTTAAAGGGAAAGTACAAGGTACGTGGGAAAAGAGTTTCTCTAAAAATTATAGGAGATGTTTTTTTTTGGGGTCTTATCCACTAATTATTAGACTGACCACAGAATGAAATACAATGTGGACGGTTCTCACGACGTGGTTTCTGGTCTATGCACTTGTGGTGGTGTCTTGCGTGACAGTAACAAGAGCTTCTTCCAAGGTTTTGGGTTTTGTGTGTGGGTCGCGGTAGGGTTGTGTAATGAATGGGCTTAAGAATAAGGAAGAAGCCCAAGCCCAAGAAAGCAGTGACCCAAATAGTGAAGCACATGGAGAGCCACGTAGGAGTAACAGAATGCGCAAGACCACATGGAAGGTAAGAGAGAATGGAGCATAAAAGGAATGGGTAGCAAGGCAGAAAAGGGGAAGAAGATTTTTAGAAGATTCTCTCTCTGATATTTCTCTATTTTCTATTTTTTGAGACTATCGTGTTGCTTCTGCAATTCTGTTATTCTGCAATATGACATAATTAGTTAATTTTCATCATTGTTTTTATATTTGCAATTGAGAATTCTCTGTAAACATTGAGCTTATCCTTTGAGATTAATACAGAGATAGATTGCTTCTTGGTATATTCATCTTAATTCTATACAGGTTATATCATTTGGTGCTTTCATTCTGCTATCATGGCTAACAACACTCGTCTACACACTCTGAATACCGAGATCCAACGATTGAGCAAAGCCTTAGTTGAATCGGAGTGGACGAACTCTACTCATTTCTCTAATGTCGAATCCTCGATGACGACGGCCACTGCTCATCTCCAGAGTGTAGAACATTCCATGGCTTCCATATCTCGGTCGGTCGATGCGTTAACCAGGGGATTTGAGAACTGGACACAACTTCATGCTGTTCAATTACCGAATTCGTCATCTGGTTCGTCTGGAAATTCTGGGTCTTCTACTTCTTTTGGCCACCAGATTAAATTAGAGCTACCGCGATTTGATGGTACGGATACATTGAGCTGGTTATTTTGAGCAGAGCAGTATTTCTCTTTTTATCAAATCTCTGATGATCAACGCATTTTAGTGGCCTCTATGCATTTCGAAGGATCTGTGGTTCCTTGGTTTCAGTTGATGCAGAAAACGAACCAGATTCCTACTTGGCGTACTCTGGCTTTGGCTATTGAAAAGCAATTCGGTCCTTCTTATATTACTGACTACAGTACTGGTACTATTAAATTTTATTTAAACAATAAATTTATTACACTTACTGGGACTCAATTGACATCCTCTGAACCTCTTTAGTATCATCATTTTCGGAGTATTCAAGTTACTGATGCTGTGCATGAATTATTTACTATTGAATGTGTTTCCTCTGATAGTTCTGTGTCTTTCAATTTTCCTGAGGATTTACCACCAGATCTTCTTCAGTTGCTTAACCAATTTGCTGTGGTTTTTACGGCTCCAAAGGGCTTACCTCCACATCATTCTTGTGATCATGTGATACCACTTTAATGAGGGTGTTCAGGCGGTAAAGGTTTGACCATATCGTTATCCTTTTAGTCAAAAAGCTATAATTGAGCAAATGGTGACTGATATGCTTGATCAGGGCATTATCCGCCCTAGTACTAGTTCATTTTCAGCTCCTGTTTTATTAGTCAGAAAAAAGGATGGTATATGGCGTTTTTGTACTGATTATCGTGCTCTGAATGCTGTTACTGTTAAAGATTCTTATCCTATGCCTACTGTCGATGAGCTATTAGATGAATTAAAAGGGGTTGTATTTTTTTCTAAACTTGATCTTCGGTCGGGTATCATCAAATTCTGGTTAAGGAGTCCGATTGTCATAAGACTGCTTTTCATACTCATCATGGTCTTTATGAGTGGTTAGTCATGCCTTTTGGCTTGACAAATGCCCCAGCCACGTTTCAAGCACTTATGAATGACATTTTTCGACCATTTTTGCGTCGCTTTGTATTAGTGTTTTTTGATGACATTCTCGTTTACAGTGCTAATTGGGAGTCTCATTTGCAACATTTACATCAAGTTCTTGCATGTTTATTAGAGCATCAACTTTTTGCTAAGTTAGCTAAGTGTTCATTTGCTCGTGATAGGATCAAATATTTGGGCCACATTGTATCTACCAATGGTGTAGAAATGGATCCTTCTAAGGTGACTGCCATTAAAGAATGGCCTATCCCAAGTATAGTATCTTAGCTTCGAGGATTTTTAGGATTGACTGGTTATTATCGGCGTTTTATTCACCATTATGCGCATATTGCTGTTCCATTAACTAATTTACTGCAAAATGATGCTTTTACTTGGTCTTCTGAGGCACATGTTGCTTTTAATACCTTAAAGCAAGCTCTTATTTTTGCTCCTGTGTTAGCCTTACCAAATTTTACTAAATCTTTTGTCATTGAAGTAGATGCATCAGGATCAGGAATTGGTGCTGTTCTTAGTCAGAATAGTCATCCAATTGCATATTTTTCTAAGAAATTGTCACCTCGAATGCAAGCTCATTCTGCATATGTTCGTGAACTTTATGCTTTGACAGAGGCTGTCTCTAAGTTTCGGCACTATTTAGTTGGTCATCCCTTTATTATTCGTACTGACCAACAGAGTTTACGTCATTTGGCTGATCAGGTTATTCAAACTCCAGAGCAAGAGGCATGTCTTCCTCGGTTATTGGGTTATGACTATAAAATCGAATATAAATCTGGTAAGACTAATGTGGCAGCTGATGCCCTTTCTCAGTCATATATGGCTATTTCATTCATCACTAATGATTTGTTAATCAAATTCAAGTAGCTATTAGTGCTTCTGCTGTCCTCACTGATCTTAAACAGCAAGTTCAGAAAAATCCAACTGCTTATCCTGGTTATAGTATTCATGATGATAGGTTATTTTATAAGCAAGGTTTGGTTTTGCCTTCTGAAAATACTGACCTCATACAGCTTATTTTATCTGAATTTCATTCTTCCAAAGTTGGAGGACATGCTGGTACAGTTCGTACTCATGCTCGCATAGCTGCAGAATTTTGGTGGGAAGGTTTGTGCAAGGATATTAAGAGGTTTATTCAGCGGTGTTCTATTTGTCAACAGGCTAAGATTATGCATACTGCTCCATACGGTCTGTTACAACCTCTTTCAATTCCAACACAGATTTAGGAGGATATTGCAATGGATTTTATCACCGAGTTACCTATTTCTAAAGGATATACTGTTATTTTTGTGGTGATAGATAGACTCTCTAAATTTGCTCATTTCCTACCTTTAAAAGCTCATTACACTACTGAAGCTGTTGCTGAGGTTTTTGTTACTCATATTGTTAGTTTTCATGGCATTCCTCGATCTATTGTTTCAGATCGTGATAAGGTTTTTACTAGCTTATTTTGGAAGTAATTATTTAAAATGCAAGGTACTTCCCTCTGCATGAGTTCTGAATATCACCCTCAAAGTGATGGTCAATCTGAGGCTTTAAATAGATGCTTGGAGATGTATTTACGCTGTTTTGTGCATCAACAACCCCGTTTATGGGTTCTTTATTCACCATGGGCTCAATATTGTTATAATTCTTCTTTTCATACATCTCTTGGACTAACTCCTTTTCGGGTTGTTTTTGGCCGTGATCCTCCTATGCTTGTTCGTTTAGATCAGTCCATTGATGTTCCATTTTCGGTTAGAGCTCAGTTGGATCTGCGTGATGCTATGTTACTTCAACTTAAGAATAATTTGCAGAAAGCTCAATCACGGATGAAGTTTTATGCTGATAAGAAGCGTACTGATCTGACATTTCAAGTGGGTGATTATGTGTTCGTTAAGCTTCAACCATACCGTCATCACTCTCTACGGGGCCATCAAAACTTGAAGTTGTCTCTACGTTATTTTGGTCCATTCTTAATTGTGGAATGTATTGGTGCTGTGGCCTATCGTCTTCAATTACCCCCACACACCCGTATTCACCCTGTTTTTCATATTTCTGTCTTGAAGAAATGTTATGGTAATCCACAGTAGCAATATCAGCCTTTTCCATTACTGACTGATAGTTCAGGTCCTTTATTATCTCCTAAGGCTGTTTTGGATATACGTAGGGTCAAGGTTCGTGACACATGGGTCACTCAATTGCTGATACAGTGGGATGATCATGCTCAGCCATCTTGGGAAGATTTATCTTTCTTCCAGCAACAATATCCTAATTTTGACCTTGAGGACAAGGTCCTTATTGATGGGGGAAGCAATGTAATGAATGGGCTTAAGAATAAGGAAGAAGCGCAAGCCCAAGAAAGCGGTGACCCAAATAGTGAAGCACATGGAGAGCCACATAGGAGTAACAGAATGCGCAAGACCACATGGAAGGTAAGAGAGAATGGAGCATAAAAGGAATGGACAGCAAGGCAGAAAAGGGGAAGAAGATTTTTAGAAGATTCTCTCTCTGATATTTCTCTATTTTCTATTCTTTGAGACTATCATGTTGCTTCTGCAATTCTGTTATTCTGCAATATGACAGAATTAGTTAATTTTCATCATTGTTTTTATATTTGCAATTGAGAATTCTCTGTAAACATTGAGCTTATCCTTTGAGATTAATACAGAGATAGATTGCTTCTTGGTATATTCATCTTCATTCTATACAGGTTATATCAGGTTGTTTCAACGGAAGCATGGGGTATCCTATGGGCTGTAAAACTCGCCTGGGATATGAGATGCTTAGACCTTACTGTTGAAAGTGATTGTCAAGAGGTCCTTGATCTTGTTGCATCTACCGTCTCTAAGGATCACCCTGATTGCTCTTTGGCCCAGTGGAATGACAATAATACAGGCGCGATCCTCACTCTGGAAGTGGTGGTATCTATCTATATATATAAAAGTAGCGTTTAAAGCTGGCTCCATAGCCATCCACGTCATTAGGGACCCTAATTAAATATTGGATTTTTATATTTTAATGTTTTTTCGTGTTTAGATCGTTAACTGCCTCCATAAATAAATAACTAAATTAGCGGCATATTACTCTTTTTTGTATTGCCATGTGTATAGGGTTGCCGCGCACATTACTCCTTTCCCTATGAGCATCAGTTGTATCATTCACCATGCCTGTTGCACTCTTGTCGCGCGACATCTGGAATTCTTCTCCAAAAGAACGCCATTTACACCTGGAAGGACGACACCAGCAGTTGTGGTATGAGCAGTTCCTTGAACTGCCCTGAGGGTGTCACTTTTGGGGTGGTTACTTCTACACATTTGTGCACTTCGGCGGAGGTATGCTTTCCTTTGACCTATCAATGGATCGCTGAAATTCTAACTTGAGATATCTACTTTCAACATTAAAATATTTTTAATCCTAAGTTATTCTTTCTGAGTTGTTCTGATTTGAGTATTTTTCTTCTCAGTCTATCGAGAAGAGGCTACTGCCACCGATGCTAGGTTTCACTGTCGTTCTTTTTTTCTTTCATATTTTGACTGGTTGCTACTGCTATCTGTTATTTTTGACGTAGCAAGTGAATATATTTTACAGTTCCAGCATCATATGATTGAGAGGCTTCAAAAGTCATTTTTATATGTTTGTTAATATGAGAAAATATGATATAGAAAGTATCTTGCAGGACAAAGGAATGTTGGGTCTAGTGGAAGGGCCGGGGCTAATCTTTCATAATGCAGCGAACCAAGATTCAAATTCTTGTTGGGTGAGGTGCCCATATTTAGTGCCTGACAGTGCCTCGAATAGGATTGTCTCCAATCAGAAGATACCTATTGTAACATTCCAAATTTTATCCACCTAAAATTCCTTATATTAAAGGGAATAAAAAGGTGAATTAAAGAGCATGGGAAATGATATAACAAGGCAATTGGTGGTCACACACAACATGAGTATGTTTGGAACACAAATTATAAACATTTGAATTTGCTACTAGTGAGTTTCCTTGTATAGCAATCTTGTTGTGTGATATTTTTTTTTTGGTTACAAAGGCAAACAAAGCTTGTAAAAGTCAGAAACTATGGACTAGTTCCTACAGAGTGGTCATGTGATAGCAAACCACAATCCAACGCAAAAAGATGAGTACATTCAAAAGGTGAAAACCCTAATTCCTCGTAATCCTGTGGAATCCTATGCGCCGTTCCAGCCAGAAAGTCTGCACAACGAATACTTTCCCTATGGGAATGGGAAATTTCCACCTCCCAGTCGCTATAGACAAGAGATCTAGTATCCAAAATAACATCAAACAGAGGATGATCGGAGTCACAGCAAGTGGATAGAAGGTGAATCGCCTGAAGAGAGTCCGTGAACAACTTGATTTTCCTAAGGCCCATGTGCTTACATAAAAGGAGGCCTCGACGGATTGCATGGATTTCAGCAGCAGTTGGGAAAGAATGTCCTAACTTCTGTTGAAATCCACGTATCCAGTTACCCTGATGATCCCGGATGACACCTCCACAAGCAGCCTGGCCTTCTCTGGTTACCGAACTGTCAACGTCTAGACGATAGAATCTCGGATCTGGTGGTATCCAGTGGAGTAGGCCTCGTTCTGGAACTTGAAATATCTGATGCCGAAACCTGCCGTTCTCCACTCCTTCGGAGAGGTGGTATATACATCTGTGAACTATCTCCTTTGGGTTGTCCGATGACCCTTCAAAAGCTTGACTACACCGGTTCTTCCAAAGTAGCCAACATATTGAACTGAAGACATTTTGCCATGACCATCTCGCCATTTTGTTGTTTCCTGGTGAGTCCTGAGTATTCCAGTGTAGCCAATCCTGCAAATTACCAGAAAAAAAAATACTATAATATAGAGGGTTAGTTAAATCAGACCACACTCTCTGTGCATGCTCACAATCTCTCAGAATATGACGAATACTCTCCACACTATCACACTGAAAAGGGCAAGTGTTTAGGACGCTCGGATTGTGTCTCGCTCTTAACTCATTAGTAGGAAGCTTCTCATGGAAAACTTGCCATAGAAAGTATTTGACTCTTTCAGGAATTCCCCGGTGCCAAAGAGACTGCCAGTGAGGTTGGCGTCTGGAACTTTGCTGATGATAGATAGCGTCATAAGCTGACTTAACACTGAAGTTCCCATCAGGAGCATTCCTCCAACAAACCACATCATCATCGTTGCCCGAAGGAGGGGGCAACAACATTAATTTATCGACCACCCAATTAGGAAGGTAGGATTCCCATTTTGCTCTATCCCAGTGACCAGATTGAGTTACGAAAGAGCGCACCATGGCATTCATATCCGCTAAGTGCATGTTATTTTCAATGTGGAGATCAAGCGGATTGTCCACAGGAGACCAGCGCTCCTTCCAGGCTAACGTATTCTTGCCGCTTTTCAGACATTTGCCAAGGCCTCTTTTAAAATCATCCCAAACCGCCACAATACCACTCCATACAGCCGATTGATTCCGTCTCCTCAGGACAATGGGATCGGTGATCGAACCATATGAGTATTTTGCACGAAGACATTTCGCCCAGAAGGCATCTGGTTTTTTGATAAGACCCCAGCACAACTTCATGAGAAAAGCTTTATTTTAACAGTGCAAGTCTTTTATCCCCAAGCCGCCTTCAC
Organism: Inga laurina; assembly: GCA_963855925.1. Classification (NCBI taxonomy): domain Eukaryota; kingdom Viridiplantae; phylum Streptophyta; class Magnoliopsida; order Fabales; family Fabaceae; genus Inga; species Inga laurina. The sequence continues at coordinate 55,618,193 of OY979703.1, forward strand.
ACTTTCTCCGTTTCAGAACATCCCAAGAGAGTAAATGCAATTTTTTGGAATCCTCATGATGGTTCCAAAAGAAATCTCGACTGAGCTTTTCAATAGTTGAAAGCACCCCTTTCAGAACAAGCGTTGATTGCATCTGATATTGAGGAATTGTCGATAGGATAGACTTAATGAGAGTCGACCGGCCCGCCATACTCAGGAATTTATCTTTCCAATTTGCCAATTTCAATTTCACCTTCTGGAGAAGCGGTGCGAAAGTCCTCTTAACCAACCTTTTGTGCAGTAAAGGAACACCCAAGTATTTACCAAGGTCCGCAGTCAAGCCAATTCCTACAGTCTGGCTCATCTCATAGGCCCTGTTAAAATGAACATTTCTAGAAACGAACATCTTAGACTTGTTCAGATTTATCTTGTGACCTGAGACCTGACAAAAAAGAGCCATGACATTACGCATCTCCACCATCTGCTCAGTTGAAGCCTCACCGAAGAGAATAAGATCATCGGCGAAGAAAAGGTGGGAAATATTGGGACCCGAGGGGCTCAACTTCAGTGGGTGCCAGTTTCCCAATTCCACTTCTTGGTGGATTAATTGGCCGAGCAGTTCCATACAAAGGACGAACATGTATGGACTCAGGGGATCACCCTGTCTTACCCCCCTAGAGGGATGAAAACAACCAGAAGCCAAGCCATTCCAAATAATGCTCATAGAAGTGGTTGAAACACAAGACATAATTAGCTTAACAAAGCTAGCACCTAAACCCAAGCTGTGGAGAGTGAATTCGATAAAGCGCCAGTCAAGTCTGTCAAAAGCCTTTTCCATATCAACTTTCACCGCAATGTAACCCTTGTTACCTCTCTTGTTTCTCATAGTGTGAATCGCTTCCTGGGCAATAATGATGTTATCCACCCCCTGTCAACCAGCGATAAAGCTACATTGGTTTTCCGCAATCAGGTGATTCATGACACTTTTGAAGCGATTGGCAATAACCTTGCTGACAATTTTGTAGCTAACATTACATAACGAGATAGGCCTGAAGTCCTTTAAAGATAAGGGATGATCAATCTTGGGGATAAGAGTAATGTTAGTATGATTAATGTTCTGAATGACCTCCGGGTTGTCAAAGATCTTGATCACTAGATCACAAATCTTCTGCCCAATAAGATTCCACTGGGTATGGAAGAAGTGGGGGTTCAAGCCATCCGAACCAGGAGCTTTAAACGCTCCCATCTCAAAGGCAGCCTTCTTGATCTCAAAAGGGGACACAGGACCTTGCAGAAAGTGCAATTGAATCTCATCAAGGGGAGGGAATCTTGCCGGCCAAGGAGAGAAAGGGGAAGAGGACTCGGCCGAAAAGAGATTCCGAAAATAGTCAAGGGCCATGCCTCTTAGCAGAGCGTCGTCAGACACCCAGCACCCATTAGCAGAGCGTTGTGTGATATTTTTAAATAAACAAATGATGTTTAATGCCTATAAAATTTTTAAGAATGAAAGTACACTTATCAAACTTTAATTTGATAGGTCATACAAGTTATTTGAAGATGTACATAAAGAGTTATGAATTTTTGAAGTTAGCCCAGTGAAACTAGCAAGCTTCTGTGACATCGTCCAAAAATGGAAATTCTGGGAATTATCAGCTTTTAGTTAGCTAAAGGTTATATTTTTCCTTGTAAATAGACTTAATAAAGTCATATAGCCTTTGGAATCACACCAATGGGATCTCTATAAATAAATATATGAATTTTCAAAGTTTGATAAATATTTTGCCAGATTTCTAGCAAGGTGAGAAAATGGGGGAAAATGTATGGACAAATTGGTTATTTGACCAATAAAGCAAAAAGCAGCTATTTTTGCCTTTCCTTGGTGAATAATTCGGTTAAAAAGAGGGAGCAAGAGGGAAAATATTCACTTGGACATAATAGGTCACATGTGGAGGCATTAAGAGCCAAGTTCAAAAAGATGAAGCATTGGTCAAATTTCACATGTTAAACTACAATAAAATAATATATTTTAAGGAGGTGGAAATTATGATATTTCAAGAGATCATTTATTCCTTCTTTGGCCATATTTTCGTCCAACACAAGAAGCAAGAGAGAGAGAGAGAGTGTGTGTGTGTCTTGAAAATACATGAACACGAGAGAAGCTTAAGTGATTCAAGAAGCAAGACCAAGCAAGAGCAAAATCAAGAGGAAAGAAGGAGAGAGAGGTGGCATTTTAGAGAGAGAAAGAAAGAAATCAAAGGGTCATGAGGTGATAAAGAAGAAGCATCCTCGATGGTTGGAGAAAAAGGTACAAGAGGAGGACTTAAGACACAAGGTAGTGAATTTACCTCTCCGGCTTGTATTTTATATTTGTGCTTATATATAGATGCATGTGATTACTTTGCTTGATTATATGAAACATATATGAATGATTGAAGCTTTGTTTCTATTTATGCTATGGCCATAAGTATGTTGCTTGAAAAATTGAGCACGCAGATATGTCATTATGTTAGTATGAGTTTATGTAAGGCAAGCATATCTGCATTAAGCACTTATCTTACATGCTTATTGGTATTGTTTGTTACTGAGATTCTCCCAAATCTCACTCTCCTCCAATCAACCATTTAAACAGTGATCACAATAGGGATAAAAAAAGAGGACTGCATGCAGAAAAATGCTGTAGTGGAACGAAGATGGAAGGATGTCTGAGTTTCATTAAACATGTTTAGACACCCTAGTAGCCCTGTGCGGCTACATTATTTGTAATTATTATGTACAATTCCTATAGGAAATTTCTGTAATCAAGTACTTATTGTCAATATTTTTATTGTGCCCACCGAACTGCGCATTGTTGCTCTGATTAATATCGATAATAAGTAGTATGTAAGGTGGGGTCTTACATCTATGCTTAGCGAAAAAAAGAAGTATCTTGCAGGATGCTTTGAGAGTTTCATCTTTTTGGGCTCCTCATGGTTTAACTTTATCTTCAATTCTTGGGGAAAAGATGGAATACTTCGAAGAGATAAGTGGAAAAAAGAATTTTTGTTTGGTGTTTCATAGCTTTATTGTTTGGTGTAATTCTCTTTTTCGTTGGCATTTTTTTTTACTTTATTCCAAAAAAAAAAAAAAGAATTTTTGTTTTGTTATAAATTCTGACATATGGAGTGTAGATTGTTAATAGGGTTAATATAATCTTTGGTCTTTCAAGTTTACCTTCATTTTAGTTTTAATCCCTCAAATTTCAAACTATAGTTTGTGGTCCCTCAAGTTTCATTTCCTTCAAAATATTGGTTCCTATAACTCAATAAAAATGTGGACTATTTTGCCCCTAGAGGGACCAAAACCAAAATAAAGGTAAACTTAAGGGACCAAAAATGGTATTTACCCTTGGTAATAATATTACCATGTGGCTCAGGCGGACACATGCGTTACACTGAGTGAGGCCCTCCTTGCCCATGAAAAATGGATTCGGACTATATATGCTGGAATATCTGAACGCCGATTCACAGATATACAAACGCCTCCTTTTTTTATACACAGACGCCTTCCTTTTTGATTAGTATGCATGTGAAATTTATTCAAAGTGTCTATTTGGGGTCTTTGTTTAGTTACTTTTACTATGTTATTTAACCATTAATTGATTCGTTATAAATGTTTTTACAAAGATTACATATTAAAACTGCCACAAAAATTGCGGAGATCATGCGCTTAAATTGCCACAAGTCAGATAAATTACCTTATTAAAAATCCTTTGTGGTTATCTCTGTTCTGCGATTATTTTAGTTTTTTATGTATTATTTTAAATGTAAAAATAAAATATTCAAAAAATTAAAAATTAACAAACCCATAAGCCGCAACTTCTGCAGTCATACTGCATTATTATTTATTTGAATTTAAAACATAATGTTCAAAAATATTTTTTCTATTCAGGTTTTTATTTTAGCATAAGGTGTGAAAGATGCTAGTTCTTTATTGGTGGACTTATTTCAAATCCAGTTAAAATTTTATAGTATCTTATTTTTGATATTTTGAACTAAAACTTTTAAAATAAATTTAAAAAATTTTCTGCATTTAAAATATTATTATAAATATTTAAATCCCTTACCGTTATTTCTTTCTTTAGAGTTAACTCAAATTTTTATGTATTATTTTAAATATAAAAAGTAAAAGATTCTGAAAATAAAGGATTCAGAAGCCTGTACAGGAACAGGGGCAGTTCATAAATAATATATAACGTTGCATCATTGTTATTTTTATTATAATAATCTTTGCGGAAAATGTAACAAATAAAATGACCAAAAACTAAAATTGTGTTGGTAGTTAATTTGGATAATTATTGCTATCAAAGATATTGATCGGGAAAATCAGTGCTCAAACAGGAAAATTTTCAATTCCTTAAAAAGTTGTGTGAGATATTTTAGATTTGAGATTTGAGGGTATTATATTTTATGTATTTCAATTTTCATATATTGAATTATTTCAAAATTTATGCAAACATTATTTATTTTTTAATTTAATTATTTGAATTTATTTTTGATTTAGATATATATATATATATATATTAATTTTTAATTTTACTCTTTTTCTCCCTTATCTTAACTTGTTATCTATTATTTAAATTTAAAATTTAAAAGCTCAGCAAATTTGCAAGCTCCTAATCCGTGATCAATTATTTTCGTTCAATTTATTGATTTTATTTTTTTAAAATTTATTTTTTATTTTGTAATTTAGATTTTGAAGTAAGCTTTTTAATCTTTTTAACAGGTGCGTAAAGGTACCCAGGAGAACAAATTCGATTCAATAATAAATGAAGGGTGAAATTATAAATTCATATGAAAATTTCTTTTTGTGCCTTTAAAATAGGATAAAAAAATTTCTTCTCTCTTTTCCCTATAAATAGGTTGTGTGTAAATGTGGCAGGAAATTAATTATATATTATATGTAGTTTGTGTGTAAATCTTGCGGGGAAATTTATTAGATATTACATGTACTTCTCTAGTCCTATTTATAGGAAAAAGAGAGAAGAAATTTTTTTACCCTATTTAAAAAGCACAGAGAGAAATTTTCATATGAAAGTACACCATTACCCTTCATTTATTATTGTATTGAATTTGTTCTCCTGAGATATAATGTATATTAAATAAGGGTAAAGTTGAAAAATTATTCAAATTTATGGAAGAGTTAATAAATTTTGGTATTTTTCTTGGCTTATGTAAAACATAATACAAGTGCCTTATAAATAGGATCAGAGGAGTATGGGTTTATGTTCAATTTTGCTCTTTGAAAGTTTTCACATAAAAAAGTTGTAAGCATATGGAGTTGCATGTTTTAGATTTAAGGTCGCCCCGTGAGTGTTAAAAATTGAGTAATATGGCAAACCCATATTGTTAACTAGTTGGGTCTTAGAGCTGAACTCTACCACAAGGAAATAATACTACATATTATCCCACCTATTATGCCACATGAGCATAATCAAATCCTCAAGCTTGAATCACAAGTTAAACAAAATAAACACCCCAAAGAATGAGAAACATCACCACCGGCATCACTATTATATTGTTGACAGCCACCTAAACCCAGTAAATCAAGTCAAAAACAGATTATCAAAACCAGAAATCCTGAGCCACCCATTACTAGCTAGACAAACCAAACAAGAAATGAAGAATAAAAAAGATGGATGGAAGTCCAAGAACTATCAAAGATAAGGAAAGGTGAAAAGATTAAGATGACAAAAGCGACAATGGCAAAACCAGAAACATATCAACAAATCCATGAATTCATGAACAAAATTTAGATGAACGACAATGCTTTAATGGAATAAGGTCTATAAATTTTTTTTTTTAAAAAAAAGACCAAAATCAAAATCAAGAGAAATGGAATGTTGTGAAGGATCTTAAGTAACAGTGAGTTTCTTGTAAAGCAAGAACAGTCTTCAAATAGTGCTTTCCAACGGGTCTCATAAAGCTTCACGTTGCACAATTCAAAATTATTTTTTTCATCAGCATTTTGACAAATTATTCTTTCAAAATAATTCCTAACAGATATTTTTAGGATCCAAACAACAAAGAACCATTAATTTTTAAATTCCAAGATATTTTTATGTTACATAAGTGACCACCTATTTATACCCTTGTGTTGCACAGGCTCAGACTAGTTACTTAACAAAATCAAGCCCTCGTATACACTGCTAACTATTTGAGTAAATGTTAAATCAAATTGTAATTATTGTTTCTTTTACTCTTTTTTCCCTTTTATTTTTATGTGGAACTTTTAACCTCCAAAAATGGGACGATGACATACGATTTTGTATTATATTTTATAATACATTTAAATTTTGAATATTGGCATATTGCAAATTGAGTTAATATTGGATTTGAATAACGAGAACATTAAATCCTTATCTCTACTCTTTTATCTATTGTAAATTGGAAACCAATAGTATTGTAGATCTTCAGTACCAATGGTGCCCAATTTTTACATTTTTAATATATATATATATATATATATATATATATATATATATATATATATATATTAATTTTTTTGTATAGGGACATGGGGAATATGTGACATGTTTTCCTTGTTCGTTCATCTTGCCCCCAACCTGCCACAAAAAGATGGCAGCTTACCACGGACTTCATTAGTTTGGTCTGATTAGTGGACACTTGTAATGTGCAAACTTACTGCTTGCCTTTACATCACGGAAAAAAACAAACAAACAAATAAACAAAGTTTCGATTTTTTTTTTTTTAATTATTGTTGCTTCGTCCGGGATTATTATCCCTAGTTTATTTTTCAAATATGAAAATAGAAAAACTAATTTTAAACAGGCTAAAAATTTACAAATGGAATATTATATATTCATATATTTCAAAAAAACGAAGCCATATGAATATAATTTCTTTTAAAAAATAAATAAAAGAATAAGTATATTTGGTATGGATCTTACGTCATTTGTTTATGCCTTCTTTCATTTGTATCGCTATATTTTTGTCTGAATTCATCATTTACGTAGATTTTTGTGAAGGCTCTTTCAATCTCATAGTTTTTTAAAGTACCAAAATTACCCTATTAATAATTGAATGTTAAACTCTTGTAAAATAAGATGATAGATTCCGAGTCAGTATATCAATGACATTGCAAATCGCAACTAAAAGTTAAATTAACATGAAATTATAACGCTAATTTATACTTGCTTTAAATCATGGAGAAAGAAAATATTTTTTAAAATTCTTTTTTTGGGTGAAGATCTTTATTAAATTCTTAGGACATATGTTTAGATAAAAATATCTTGAAATTTTTCAGCAAAAAATATCTCATCTTCATACACATTTTTTCTACACGCTAAAATTGGCCATCAAATCAAATTGGTGTCGTACTGAATTATGGTCATCCACTAAATTTTCCAAATCATGAGCAGTATTGAACGTGTCTTCTACTTAAAGGGCAATGTATCCACACAAGCTTTTTCCCACTAACGTTCTGCTCGAGGCATATCTATCACTTACCCCCTCAATTACTCTTCGCCTTTGGCTATGAAGTTCTTTGACTACCTCTCCCTCTCCCTTTCTCACTCTTGTGTGGTGCATTTTTTGCACCATTTGGATCTATATACAATTCTTTAAAGTGGAAAAATAGTCACTTTGAAAGTTTTAAACTTGGACTTGGAAGAAGCTTTAAGGAGTTTTGATGTTGAAAGTGCTACCCGGCCTATACAATTTACGTCATCGAAATCATATGTTGCTCAAATAGTGATTTTTTTGGATCTCTCCTCCGGTATCCCAGGGCATGCCATGTTTCAAGCACTACAACGACCCCAGACTAATCCGGATCGCTAATTGATAGTCACCTCGATGGGTGGAATAGCTGGCCAGTGGTATTTTTCCATACCTAGTAGGGATCGAACCCTCAACCTGGTTAAGGGAGTGAGGAGTACTTACCACTCCATCCCATGCCCCTGGTTAGCTCAAATAGTGATTTTAAACCTCTAATAATGGAATTTATGCTAAATGGAAGTCTTGATAGATGGTTGTACTCCTACAACTATTGTTTAGGCATCTTGCAAAGGTTGAATATGATGATCGATGTGGCATCTACATTGGAGTATCTTCATCATGGTTCTTTGCTAGTGATTCATTGTGTTTTATTTTATTATTTTATTAACACACTCATATGTGCACATCTTATAATAAGGAGTTAAGGGTTTTTTAAGCTATTTGAAGTATTTTTCCATATACTTTAGTATCTTAAAGTATTTTGTTCTTCATCTAGCACTCTAAAGTATTTTATAGGTCGGTCTAGCACCTTAAAGAAATGTGGTTCATCCATCACTCAAAAGTATTTTTTCCAGATGGACCCTAAAGTATTTTATAGTGCAATTTTGTCCTTGACAATTTAATGTGATGGACACACCTGAAAAATTACTCAAGGGTAGTGGATGAACACAAAATATTTTAGGTGTTGCATGCATATGGAAAAATATTTTAAGGTGGTGATGAACCACAATACTTCCTTGTGGTATCATTGATCTATTCCATTGAAGTTGTTTAACCTCGGGCACACTTGCTACAACGAGATCGCCAATTATCACGCCAACACTCTCGTCAAGAAATTCTTCAGAAAATTGAAATAACTTTGATAGATCTTCTAAAATTTTTTGGATGGTTGTTAAAAAAAAAAATCATATTTGAGAAGATTGAGACATGATATTCTTAAGCTTTGATGAGTTCGAGTTCTCAAGGTGAAATCTCAAGTGGTCAAGCAACAAAACAAATATTGGCTTATTCTCGGCTTTTTGCCCAATTTTAAATAACAAAAAACGAGTTTACATAATAAAAAATAAGAAAAAATATCAAAAATCATTTTAATTTTTTTAATTTTTTTTTCAGAACAGATTCCTATTTTTTTTATAAAAAAATTTATTAAAAACAAATTATCAAACAAGCGTTTTTATTTTTTTATTTTCAAAAACATTGTTTTGGAAATAGGAAATTAAACAATAAGGACTATGTTTTCGTTAAGTTTTTAAACAACAAATACAATACATCTAACAAACTAATTATTTACTTCCAGCTGCATTTCTCTAAGCTTATCGATCAGATAGGGGCCTACTCACAAGTCAAGCACACCAATATTTAACCTACAAATTGGGGTATCAGATATGAAACATCCAATCCAAGTAGAATCCAAAAGACTTTTGATATGTACCCTTCTCACTAAGTTTATGGCCTACAGCACTTGGCCACAAACGAAATAATGCAGTGTGATGATAAAGATGCATGTGGTCCTCCATGTGAGAAATTATGCCACACGCAATTTTCTTGTTGTTGTTGTTGTTCTTCTTCTTCTTCTTCTCTTGCATTCAACATCTTTTATGGAGCAATTTTATGGTTATTTGTGTCCTTATTAATATTTTTTATGGGTTAGACCATGTTTAGATGTCCATATGGGTTAAGTCTATCTAAGTCAAAGTAAGTATGTATGGTATCTCTAACATCGATTTGGATATTTTTCTTCAAATATGTAAGATAATTAATATTATATCTAGATGTTATTAATAAATTTTTGTTTAATGTAAGAAAAATCTAGATAATCACAATTGTTATTTTATACTGTTTTCTTTTTTCTATTCTTCCCTTTGTTTAAGAACGAAACAGGGAAAAAATCACCACGAGGACTCATTTTTTGTACCATTTTTGTTTTGCATCAAAACTGTATTTGAATAATAAGATCATGGTGTCCGTTGTTTTTTAAAATAATAAGTATATAAAGTTTGGAAGTCGAATCTAACTAGCTAAGGAACCAATTTGGAGACGGCTATAAAATTTGAGATATAATTTAGGAGTTCTTCGAAGTCTTTAAGCACTAACTAACCGTAAGTTTACAAGTCTTTGAAAGAGAAGTCAAGCCAACCAGACTCTACCCAAAGCTTCCAATAACATTCTTTTGGGGTTATTCAAAAACCCACTGTCCTCAAAGTGATAATTGTAGGACAAAATTCATGGAATAGATGATAATTAAATCACAAATTACAGTATTTGAATTTTCCTATATCAATAGCGGTAGACTTATAAGAAATATTTTTCGCCATTGCTAAGCTTTGATCTCACAAACCTTAATGAAAGAGAGCTGCAAAAGAAAAGTAAACACGGAAGACAATTATCATATCTCTTTCTGACTAGCTATAAGGCAGAGTAATGGCAACTGGGTTAAGTGTCAATGCCAATCAGGGGACCTCAGGTGAGCAGTCTAGGTTTTCCTAACGCTCGTATATTCGGTCATAAAACTCAAGTATGTTCTCTTGCCATAAGAGATATCACATTAAAAGCCAATCGGTTAATTGCCCTAATCTTGAATTGGGCCTAGATCTGACGTACGAGCCACACTCAGGATATTTTAATTAATTATCTAATTATTAATAACTAATAATAATTATAATATATTAATAAAATATCTTACATTCTCCTACTTGGCCGTAACTATATGTCAGTTGTGTTAGATCCCATGTGTTTTGATGATAACAAAGATTGGATCAAATAATATAAAAGAATTTGATAACAAAGAAAAGAATTTGAACAAAATAACCAGATGGCAGACAAAAGCTTTACTTGAAATAAGCACTGGAGTAATGAAGAAGATCTAAGAGATAAAGCAAAGGAAGAACATCACTAGCAGATTTTTTTAAAGGTTTACTCAAGTGAGCACTCAAGTAAGGAACACTATTACTCAAGTGAGCACTCGAGTAATGTTGGAGAAACTGTTTTAGAGAGGCACTGCCAAAATTTGGAAGAAGTTACTCGAGGGGCCACTCGAGTAATTTGCAAAGGTATATGAACTATTACTCGAGTAGCCACTCAAGTAACAACATGAGCATAAGGCATTACTCGAGTAGCCACTCGAGTAACTAGGGAAAATATCTTCCAGTAGCTCTCGGCAAAGAAATGCAGCAATTTACTTGAGTAGCCACTCGAGTAATCAGGTGAGAAAAAGGCATTACTCAAGGGAGCACCCGAGTAATTTGCATAATTATTTGAGACATTGCTCAAGAGATCACTCGAGTAATCAGAGAAAAAAATCTTCCAGGAGCTTTCGGTCATGATGTGAATGACTTTACTCGAGGGACCACTCGAGTAATCTGCAAACTTATTTGAAATCTTACTCGAGGGACCACTCGAGTAACCTTGAAGAAAAGACAAACTTACTCAAGTAAGCACTCAAGTTGTAACCCCCTCACCGTAATTACATCCGGATTACAAAAAATTTAAGTGAAATAGAGACCAATAAGAAGGTTTAACAATTTATAATCCCACATCCAAGAGATGGGGTATTCAAAAATTGATTTCTAAAGCACATTTCACCCTGGTCTCACATTCACCACGAATATAATTACTTGAGACATAAATTACATAAAGAATATCAGAATGCGGAAGCTAAAATCCCGGCTAAACCCTGGGTTAAATATATATATCATATGGGTTTAAGGTTCCCAAAATGGGGATTACACAATCAAAATAATCATTTACATTCTCATGTACACTTGGCAATCCCAAATCCCAAAATGATGATAACCAACTATCCCAAATTACTAAATGTCCCTAGGAGATCCTATCCGCTCCGGGTTGGTCGCTTCTCCTTCGAGCCACTTGCCCTGTCTGAAAAGGTTAGTCATATGGAAAGAGTGAGATTCTTGAGAATCCCAGAGCAACAACTCACTCATACAATATATAAACATAAAGCATGTATGTTCATCATATTCAGCAGCATCACAATGATCTCAGGCTCACGCCACAAACGACAGCACTCACGGCTGTATTCACAATGCACTACGCCCACTTTCGTGGTGAACACTATGCCAGCTTTCGCTGTAATCACTATGCACAACGCCCGCTTTCGCGGTGAACACTATGTAGCAGCAACACGAAGCACAAAGCACCACAAAGCATCTCAAAGCACGATGTATCACTATGCCCCACAAAGTATCTCAATGCACAAGGTATCACAAAGCAGTAGCAGCAGCATCCACACAATGAATGACAGGCAAACATACAATACATCTACACAAAGTATAAGAGAGAAGTCGCTACCTGAAGCTTTCCTGACAATCTTTGGCACAGTAGGCTCACGCGGACGACAGATGTCAAATCCTATTCAAATTAGGGACAATTGATCAATCTCTTTTCCAATGTATATTTCAATAATTCTCTAAGTTGGTTATCATTTAGGACTCATTAGGTGACTAAAATAGGCCTAAACATATGCCTAAAGGGTTGGAAGAACCTACCCAAAAGACCCCTTACTCGAAGGCAAAACACTGATTTTTGACAGCCTCACTCGAGCATAAATGCTCTCACTCGAGCACAAGTACAGACATCACTCGAGCACAGATGCTCTCACTCAAGCATTGGTACGGACAGCACCCGAGCACAAGAGAAAGTGAGACTGCGAGTGAGCACCCGATAGCACAAAGGAACTTCCAGGAGCTGGCTCACTCGAGCACGCTAACCTCACTCGAGCACAAGGCCAAAAGCCTTACTCGAGCACCCGCGAGCACAGCACCCCCGAGTGACAACCCGAGAGCACCACTCTCACCTGAGACACAGGCTCACTCGAGCACAGCCATATGTGCTCGAGCACACACCCTATACTCGCGAGTGAGAAAACACACTCGTGCATCTTGCCCGCGAGTATCCACCCGAGAGTAACCCTCTACTCTGGGCTTACACCTTCACTCGAGCAGAACCATGCTCACTCGAGCACAAAGCGATGTGCTCGAGCATTGCTCACAAAACCCAGGTAATACTCGAAGCACAACAGGGAAAACTTGCATATCACTCGAGCACGTTCTTCCTCTGCTCGAGTGATGTGCATCAGAGACCCAAAAGTGCAGAAAACCAGAAAACGCTAGATGGTCAAAATCACTTCCAAATGGTTCCCAAACTCTTCCCAATGCTCATACACTCTAGGCACTAACTAGGGAACACAATGGCAACACCAAAAACACCCCACAAACCATTTTGACCACAATCAAACACTAAGGTCTCTAAGATACACAATGTCCAAATTCCCTTAACACCTTTTTATCATTCCAAATCACATCAAATAATCATATATCTCCAAACTAAATCATTTTCAATCATAAATCATAACAAACTTCACATTTCCAAAAATAGGCATATCTAGGGCAAAATTCCAGATTTGACTATACTTAGCCAAAAATCATACATTATACTTCAAAATGCTCTAAATGCCTACCTCTTCACTTTGCTCAATCTAGAATCTTGATTCCTCAACCTTCCAATTTCGACCCACACCCAAATCACCACTTCTCAAGATTCTACAACCACCACCACAAAGCTCTCATTGATATGAACAATATCAGAGAAGGGGATTGGAGCAAAGGAGAATCACAACTCACCACAATCAAAGCTTTCTTCTTCTCTTCCAAGCTCAAACCAGCGCCAGAAATGGAGGAAGGAGAGAGAAAGTGAGAGGTAAGGAGAGATGATGATGATGAAGAAGTCAACTCCTTCTCCCTACACACACACAACCGCACAAGAGAGAGAGAGAGAAGAGAAAAAGTGATTTTTGTCTCCTAGTGCCACATCCAATGGCTCACCCAATGCCACATGTCATCATCTTAATCACTCTCTTATGAGCTCACATAAATACAAAGCATAGGGTTCCGACCCATTTTCAATGAATCTCAACCCTTGATCTTAAATACCACATGTATTTATTCTAAAAATTCATATTACATTAATCATTATAGTGCTTAATTACACTGATTACAATGATTTTCATAATCATTAGCCCTAATCACAAATCGGGATATTACAATTCTCCCCCTGTTAAATAAATTTCGTCCTCGAAATTTGCTAAATCACTTGAGCCATAAACTCCGGATATCGCCTTCGCATATCCTCTTCTGTTTCCCAAGTCACTTCCCGCTGGGTCATACCCTTCCAGATCACTTTCACATAAGGAATACTCCGGTGTCTGAGCCGACGTTCCTCGTGTTCAATTATCCGCTCTGGCTCCACCGCATACGTGAAGTTATCTCGCAACTCCACATTCTCATACTCAACGACATGAGATGGATCCGGTTGATACTTCTTCAATTGGGAAACATGAAACACATCATGCAATTTGCTCAAGCTCGGAGGTAGGGCTATACGATAAGCAACAGGCCCAATCCTATCAAGGATCTCAAAAGGACCTATATACCTTGGGCTTAATTTCTTTCGCTTTATAGCTCGCCCAATACCGGTGACAGGAGATACTCTAAGAAATACATGGTCACCAACTTCAAACTCTAGAGGTCTTCTCCTCTTGTCCGCATAACTCTTCTGCCGACTCTGAGCTTCAAGAAGCCTCTTATGAATGATTCGAATCTGGGCTGAGGTTTGATCCACAAGATCCGGCCCATAGAGCTTCCTCTCGGACAACTCATTCCAACACAATGGCGATTGGCATTTCCTTCCATACAATGCTTCATACGGCGCCATCTGAATGCTCGCATGATAGCTATTGTTATAGGCAAACTCCGCAAGTGGAAGAAAACGATCCCAACTCCCTTTGAAGTCAAGAACACATGCCCGCAACATGTCCTTTAAGGTCTGTATAGTCCTCTCTGACTGACCGTCTGTCTGAGGATGATAGGCTGTACTGAACCTCAGTTGAGTACCCAGTGCCTCATGCAATGCCTTCCAGAATCTCGAAGTGAAACGGGGATCTCGATCCGAGATGATATTCTTTGGTACACCATGGAGTTTCACAATTTCACGAACGTAAATCTCTACTAGCTTGTCCGGAGAATAACTAGCATTGATCGGTAGGAAGTGCGCCGACTTCGTTAACCGGTCCACAACGACCCAGATCGCATCATAATTCCTGATCTTGGGCAATCTCACAACAAGATCCATGGTTACACTTTCCTATTTCCATTCCGGAATTTCAGGACTCTGCAACAAACCAGGTGGTCTTTGGTGCTCAATCTTCACTTTCTGACATGTGAGACACCTCGCCACATATTTCGTCACATCACTCTTCATACCCGGCCACCAGTACACAGATCTCAAGTTATGGTACATCTTGGTCATACCAGGATGAAGAGTATATCGGCTCTTATGCGCCTCATCTAAAATCTTTTGTCTCAACTCTACCTTAAGTGGAATACAAATTCTCTTCTGATAACAAATCAATCCACTAGGCGACACATCATAGCCCTGAGCCTCACCACGCTCTATTCTGGCTAGATTACGCTGAATCCAGTCATCTTGCCTCTGAGCTTCTTCAATCTCAGCTCTCAAGTCACTTTCCCCTTGGGAAACATTATAGTTGGCACAGATGATCTGGTTCGACAAATTCATATCACGAAAATCCGCAATAAACTTCCCCTCGTGTATCATCATAGCTACCACAATCACAGTCTTCCGACTAAGAGCATCAGCGACTACATTCGCCTTACCCGGATGATATTTTATTTCCAGGTTGTAGTCCTTAAGCAACTCCATCCAACGACGCTGTCTCATATTCAGTTCTTTCTGATCATACAAATACTTGAGACTCTTGTGGTCGCAGTACAATTCCACCGTCACACCATACAGGTAATGACGCCAAATCTTCAATGCAAACACTATGGCCGCAAGCTCCAGATCATGAGTGGGATAGTTCAATTCATGAGGTTTGAGCTGTCGAGAGGCGTAGGCCACCACACGTCCCTGCTGCATAAGGACACACCCTAATCCCTGCCCACTGGCATCAGAATACACAACGTATGTCACACTGGGATCGGGCAAAATCAACACAGGTGCCGTAGTCAACCTCTGTTTCAACTCCACAAAGCAATTATCACAATGTTCATCCCATACAAATGGCTGATCTTTTCTCGTGAGCTTGGTCATCGGCAACGCAATGCGGGAGAAATTCTGAATGAATCTCCGATAATAACTAGCAAGACCCAGAAAACTGCGTACCTCAGCAACAGTTTCTGGCCTCTTCCAGTTCAGTACTGCTTCCACTTTACTAGGATCCACAGAGACCCCTTCCTGCGAGATAACATGGCCTAAGAATCTTACTTCTGACAGCCAAAACTCGCACTTACTCAACTTAGCATAGAGTCGTTTTTCACGCAATGTATTCAGCACAATTCTCAAATGATGCTCACGCTCTTCTCTACTCTTAGAGTATATCAAAATATCATCGATGAATACCACAACGAATTGATCCAGATATTGACGAAAGATACGGTTCATGTAATCCATGAAAACCGCAGGCGCATTGGTCAAACCAAATGGCATCACTAAGAACTCATAATGACCATACCTGGTCCGGAAAGCAGTCTTCGGAATATCGTCCGCTTTCACTCGCAGCTGATGATACCCCGACCTTAGATCAATCTTCAAAAACACACATGCACCAGATAATTGATCTAAGAGATCATCGATTCTAGGGAGAGGGTACTTATTCTTGACAGTAACCTTATTCAACTCTCTATAATCAATGCATAAACGAAGACTCCCGTCTTTCTTTTTCACAAACAAAATTGGAGCACCCCAAGGCGACACACTGGGTCTAATAAACCCTTTCTCAAGCAAATCCTCGATCTGCTTTTTCAATTCAGCCATTTCATTAGGAGCCATACGGTATGGGGCTTTAGATACAGAACCCGCTCCAGGCACAATATCAATCGGGAACTGAACTTCCCTTTCTGGAGGTAATCCACTTAAATCGTCTGGAAACACCTCAGGGAATTCATTCACTATGGGTATACTACTCAAAGACTCATTGGTTTCTCCTTGTACAGAAAAGAAAACCATATACCCCTGACAACCCTTTTGTAAATATTTCTCAGCCTTAGCTGTCGAAAGGAAATTCAAACCGGCATTTTCGCCCTCAATGCTTTGAGAAACAGGATACACTATCCTTTTGTTCCCACAATCTAACAACACATTATTAGCTCTCAACCAATCAAAACCCAAAATAACTTCCAATTGGCAGAGTGGCAAACAAATCAAATCTACTACAGACTCATGGCCCTCTACGGTTATAACACAGTTTAGACAAGCTTCTGTAGCCACAGCCTTAACACCCATTGGTGTTGACACAATCAAATCGAATGGTAACTTATGCACATTCATTCCCAGACGCCTCACACAAGCATAAGCAATAAAGGAGTGACTTGCACCCTAATCAAATAACACTTGTAACTCAATGCCATAGATAAGGACTTTACCTTGTATCAACTCTGGGGATTTCCGGGCCTCTTCGTGAGTCATAGCAAATACGCGGCCCTGAGTCCTCTGTCTCTGCTCTGGTCGCAGTTGTCCACACTCAACAGATGTATGCCCCACTTGCTTACATTTGAAGCAAATCACCCGACCATCACACGTCTTGCCATGATGTGGTTGGTTGCAACGAGGACATATCCATACACTAGGAGTTCTCTGCTGATCACGACTCCCAGACTGATAAGGCTTCTTACTACCTCCTCTAAATGAAGAGGATGATCCTGAGCCCTTCTGCTTCTGAGAAGCACCGCCCTTACTAGGCTCACTATGACCACCACCAGCCTTAGCCGGATACAACTCCCTAAGATTACTCTCAGTGATCCGACATTCTTCAACGGCCTTGTTGAACTTGGAAAACTGATGAGTTGCGAGTCTCTTTCTCATATCACGCCTTAAACCCCGAATTAACATATCTGAACTCAACTCCTCATTATCCATTTTCTGAAGATAAGAGGAATATCGGGATAGGCGGGTGAATCGGGACAAATATTCATCAAATGACTCTGTGTCCCCTTGCTTGATGTTGAGGAACTCGGTTTCCTTCTCAAGCCTCACTGACTTGGGAAAATACTTCTCGTTGAAGTGTTGTTGGAACACCTCCCAGGTCAATGGTTCATTCTTTAACCGCAATGACAAGGCAATGTTACGCCACCAACGATCAGCATCGCCTTCAAGCTTGTACACCGCTAATTTAGCTTTCACCTCGGAGGGACACACTAAGACCTCAAAAATCTTCTCCAGACGGTGTAGCCAATCTTCAGCCGCCTGGGGATCAAACTTCCCCTTAAATGCCGGAGGTAGTTGCTTACAGAATTTAGAGACCCAATACTCAAGGTCTCGTTCCTCCCTGACTGGTACTCCATGGGATCCTTGATTCGGAATCACATGAGGAGGGGATTCAAGTGGTCGTGCCGACCCTTCAGCCGTATCTTCTAGTCTAGTCTCCTCTCGGGTTTCCCCTCGAGTTCCTTCTTGAGTAGACTGACCCCTACCCTCATTGTTCTTTGCTTTTTCAGCTCTGAGCTCATCTCTAAGCTCCGCTATCATATCTCGTTGATCCTTTATCAAGCCCATCAACTCTTGCATAGGATCTGGTGGATTGTCATTGACTAACTCCACCTCAGGGTCCAAACGCTGTCCGCTGGGATGACCCCGTGTCTTTTTCATTCTACAAATCATTCACTAGGTCAATTCCACAGATAGTGTATACACATTGTTCACAAATCTCATATATATATTCCTAACACAGAGCACACATGTGTATACAACAATCATTCACAGATGATCTATTATCACTAAGAACACACTATGGGAGCTATCCTAGCAACCTCTACCCTTGCCAGGAACTGCATCTCTGATACAAAAAATGTAACCCCCTCACCGTAATTACATCCGGATTACAAAAAAATTAAGTGAAATAGAGACCAATAAGAAGGTTTAACAATTTATAATCCCACATCCAAGAGATGGGGTATTCAAAAATTGATTTCCAAAGCACATTTCACCCTGGTCTCACATTCACCACGAATATAATTACTTGAGACATAAATTACATAAAGAATATCAGAATGCGGAAGCTAAAATCCCGGCTAAACCCCGGGTTAAATATATATATCATATGGGTTTAAGGTTCCCAAAATGGGGATTACACAATCAAAATAATCATTTACATTCTCATGTACACTTGGCAATCCCAAATCCCAAAATGATGATAACCAACAATCCCAAAACACTAAATGTCCCTAGGAGATCCTATCCGCTCCGAGTTGGTCGCTTCTCCTTCGAGCCACTTGCCCTGTCTGAAAAGGTTAGTCATATGGAAAGAGTGAGATTCTTGAGAATCCCAGAGCAACAACTCACTCATACAATATATAAACATAAAGCATGTATGTTCATCATATTCAGCAGCATCACAATGATCTCAGGCTCACGCCACAAACGACAGCACTCACGGCTGTATTCACAATGCACTACGCCCACTTTTGTGGTGAACACTATGCCAGCTTTCGCTGTAATCACTATGCACAACGCCCGCTTTCACGGTGAACACTATGTAGCAGCAACACGAAGCACAAAGCACCACAAAGCATCTCAAAGCACGATGTATCACTATGCCCCACAAAGTATCTCAATGCACAAGGTATCACAAAGCAGTAGCAGCAGCATCCACACAATGAATGACAGGCAAACATACAATACATTTACACAAAGTATAAGAGAGAAGTCGCTACCTGAAGCTTTCCTGACAATCTTTGGCACAGTAGGCTCATGCGGACGACAGATGTCAAATCCTATTCAAATTAGGGACAATTGATCAATCTCTTTTCCAATGTATATTTCAATAATTCTCTAAGTTGGTTATCATTTAGGACTCATTAGGTGACTAAAATAGGCCTAAACATATGCCTAAAGGGTTGGAAGAACCTACCCAAAAGACCCCTTACTCGAAGGCAAAACACTGATTTTTGACAGCCTCACTCGAGCACAAATGCTCTCACTCGAGCACAAGTACGGACATCACTCGAGCACAGATGCTCTCACTCGAGCATTGGTACGGACAGCACCCGAGCATAAGAGAAAGTGAGACTGCGAGTGAGCACCCGATAGCACAAAGGAACTTCCAGGAGCTGGCTCACTCGAGCACGCTAACCTCACTCGAGCACAAGGCCAAAAGCCTCACTCGAGCACCCGCGAGCACAGCACCCCCAAGTGACAACCCGAGAGCACCACTCTCACCTGAGACACAGGCTCACTCGAGCACAGCCATATGTGCTCGAGCACACACCCTATACTCGCGAGTGAGAAAACACACTCGTGCATCTTGCCCGCGAGTATCCACCCGAGAGTAACCCTCTACTCTGGGCTTACACCTTCACTCGAGCAGAACCATGCTCACTCGAGCATGTTCTTCGCTCACTCGAGCACAAAGCGATGTGCTCGAGCATTGCTCATAAAACCTAGGTAATACTCGAAGCACAACAGGGAAAACTTGCATATCACTCGAGCACGTTCTTCCTCTGCTCGAGTGATGTGCATCAGAGACCCAAAAGTGCAGAAAACCAGAAAACGCCAGATGGTCAAAATCACTTCCAAATGGTTCCCAAACTCTTCCCAATGCTCATACACTCTAGGCACTAACTAGGGAACACAATGGCAACACCAAAAACACCCCACAAACCATTTTGACCACAATCAAACACTAAGGTCTCTAAGATACACAATGTCCAAATTCCCTTAACACCTTTTTATCATTCCAAATTACATCAAATAATCATATATCTCCAAACTAAATCATTTTCAATCATAAATCATAACAAACTTCACATTTCCAAAAATAGGCATATCTAGGGCAAAATTCCAGATTTGACTATACTTAGCCAAAAATCATACATTATACTTCAAAATGCTCTAAATGCCTACCTCTTCACTTTGCTCAATCTAGAATCTTGATTCCTCAACCTTCCAATTTTGACCCACACCCAAATCACCACTTCTCAAGATTCTACAACCACCACCACAAAGCTCTCATTGATATGAACAATATCAGAGAAGGGGATTGGAGCAAAGGAGAATCACAACTCACCAAAATCAAAGCTTTCTTCTTCTCTTCCAAGCTCAAACCAGCGCCAGAAATGGAGGAAGGAGAGAGAAAGTGAGAGGTAAGGAGAGATGATGATGATGATGAAGTCAACTCCTTCTCCCTACACACACACAACCGCACAAGAGAGAGAGAGAGAAGAGAAAAAGTGATTTTTGTCTCCTAGTGCCACATCCAATGGCTCACCCAATGCCACATGTCATCATCTTAATCACTCTCTTATGAGCTCACATAAACACAAAGCATAGGGTTCCGACCCATTTTCAATGAATCTCAACCCTTGATCTTAAATACCACATGTATTTATTCTAAAAATTCATATTACATTAATCATTATAGTGCTTAATTACACTGATTACAATGATTTTCATAATCATTAGCCCTAATCACAAATCGCGATATTACACAAGTAATCTAGTATTTTCAAGGTTTGTGATGTATCTTACTCCATGTCTTACCCAAGCAATATATTGAATTACTCTCTGCCATGTTTTTGATAGGTTTACTCGAGGGACTACTCGAGTAAAGAGCATGATCATTTGAGTAAGGTAGTCCAGAAATCATGTTTTTAATCGAATGTTTATTGATTTGTTATCTATATGATTAACTCTTCATTGCACTAGTATTCTAAGTATGTTTATAGAGAAACAATGAAGAAATCATGAAATAAGAGAAAAGTCAAATAAAATGTCCGAGATCTCACCTACTACTAGCTACCACAAACAGATAGTTTTCAAATTAGAAGAATGGTCAACCGTTGCTGCGCGACTCTAACAGACATGTTTGAATTGCTTCCAACGGACACTACAAATCATCAATATATATGGAGCATTCAAAGAGTAGAGTACAACAACTGAGAACAACCAGTCACACATCGATCAATATACTCTTTGTGCTCTGTTTTTCTTATACTCATTCATTGTACTTCAGTGATTATATATTTGCTCTGTGAGAGAGTTTTTCATTACAAACTTAATATTTGTTATTGAGACAACTTAAGGTTGTGGAACATTGAGTTGGGGATTTGATTACAATGTGTAAGGGGGAGCGAGTGTCCAGGTAAAGGAACTTGCTGTATACTGAGGTGCCAAGAACCCACTGAATCTTGGAGAATATAGTAGAACTCTCAGAGATGCTCTGAGGACTGGACGTAGGTCAAAGTGGTTGTGACCGAACCAGTATAACTCCCAATGTACACAACAAAATTCTAGTATCACCCAATTCACCCCCTCTTGGGTGAAACGCTTGCACTAACAAGTTACCTTGTCTCGATTAATTAAAACTATGCTTCAAGAATCATGGTTATAAGTCCTTTTAGGTCGATTATTATAGCTTCCATGTATTACGTAGCAACAACCTTGCTTAATGGGTTAAAACTTAATGAATAAACCTTAAATGTTTATTTGGCTCCTACTTGAATGTTTGTCAATCTTGATAACTAGGCACCAATTTGAGACAACAAACTCTAACTTGAATTTCATCATTTAATAATCCCTCACCTAGATCACTCAATGTGATTCATTTCACATATGAGATATGTGATCCTTTAATCTCTCTAAATGCATGCAATTCAATTAAGATTGACTCTATGGTTATACAACACCCTTAATGGGTTTTTTCCAACTATGCATCAGGCACATTTCCCTTACTTTTGTACCCCCAGATATCTATTATTTCACCCCAATATGTGAGAAATTAAGGGGAAATATGCACATTTGACAAGAATTTCATGAGGTTAACACACCCCCAAGCTTGAACTTTTGCTCGTCCTCGAGTAAAATCAGTTGAGTGAATAAGGAGTTAGAGTAATTAATCCCAGACTTAGTATTTATGCATGATAATTTCCTCATTGGTTGGTCAAGATGTAATGTTCAATAGGAAAAACAAAAAAAAAAATAAAGGAATGTATGGTTCTCAATTTAAAACAAACTTTCAAACATCTTCCAGAATGTGTGTGTGTGAAAAGAGTTGAATTACAATTTTCTTGCAGTTATAAGATCAAATGCAACACTTCAACATGTATAATTCAACCTCAATATCCAGGCTTTATCCTCCTGCATTCTCCTCTCTATTCACTTTTAGATCATTCCACACAATTTTAAAATCAATGGGACTTCATGGCTTGTAATGTGGCCAATGGTTAAGCTCATTAGAAGAATAGGGAAATGTAGGATTCAAATCTCTTGAGATAAATGACAATATATAATTTCTCTCTTTGTACTACATGAAATTTTCTTTCAAGAATCTCACATACTCTCCTTAACTTATCTTAAATTGATGTCTTTGTGCTCAAAGTTTTGTTTTTTTTTATATCAAGATGTAACTTAGGAGTACAGACTGCTTGGGAACATGCACCACCTTCTGCATACCCATCTTAACAATAACACGCATCTGTTAATCAACAAACCAATCCTTGCTACCAATAATAATCACCAAACAGTCATTTATCTCAAGATGAGGGTAATTCATGGTTTTTCGGGCTATATAGGTTAAGGTCTGATGTGGGTCTTTGGGACTGAATTATTTTTTTTTCAAGGTTCAAATGGGGCGCAAAGGTATTTGATGTCATTGGTCGGCTTAAAAGGCACAAACGGATTTAAAAGAATGCCCAAATCATTTTTCAAAAATATGTGAAATTGCTAATTCATTTCAAGGAATTCTAATGCAAGTTCAAAAGTCCTTTAATGAGAAAAGATCAAACACATCAATTTGCTATAAAATCTCCTCACAAAAGCATTCAAATCATTTCCAACTCCTGCGTGTAATATTTATTCTGAAAATAATTAGGAAGTAAGTTTTAAAATAAAAACCAAGCATTCATGAATATTTACTATCTCTTTCCTAGAAAACATAAAATCCAAGCATTCTTTTCTATCATTGAATCACACATTCACCTTCAGAGATAATTAATCAAATCTAACTCAGCTTTTGAGCCACAAGACAAGGCACATAACACATTTTCAAACTTGAAATTCTTATCAAAATGCATATGAAAATTCAAACACACCCCTAAAATTATAATAGATAGTGTCCTTACTGTCACCAAAGAAAAATTAAGGGGTGCAGCCAGGCACAAATAGTATACGCATCACCTACAATTGAACAAATAAAATAGCTAGCCACAAACATGATAAGGACAGGGATATGTGTGATGAACAATAAATGTCTACGCCTGGACATAGTCAGTAACAAGAGAAAAACAAACACTATCCAATGAAAAATGAGTGCTACAACTGAAGTTATAGTGTGAACAGACACAAAAACAAAAAAACATAACAAGAAACAAAAGTAAAATCTTTAAAGAGTAGTGAAAATGCTAAACTAAAAGAAACAAGTTGCAGCAAAAATAGTTGGTCTACAGCAAAAACAATGAACTACTCATCTCTACCATCATCACTAGCATCCCTATCATCATCATCATCAGTATCATTGTCATAGGCAACTCTTGGAACCAAGTAACTCTTCTAGTCAAGTCAATTGAGCTCCATGATCTAGCAGATGGGAGAGGTAGTATGCTACATTAGCCTTAGTGCGCTGGACAGTGGATAAAATCAAATCTAAGGTCGAGGCAGGTTAAGAGGAGGACGGGGCACTAGATGGTTGGCCATGTTCAGAATGAGGCATAGAGGCTTCGTCGGGGATATCAAAGGTTGGGTTAACAAAAGGATGTTGGGTGGCTAGCTCTTGTTAAGCCACCCTCGGTTTGATGCATTTGTATTAGAATTTGTGGATTGGTTTGAAGGTAACATCAGTGGAGATGGCTACAACACCAACGGAAACACAAAAGGTATGATCATGAATGTGATCCCTGATAGAAATGTACATCAGATGCCCAATATCCAGTGACTCTTTTTTCATGAGCAAGAAGATAAGGAGAGCTAAGTCCTTAGTGCGATGGTTGCATTTGGAGGAAGGCCAGAAATAATCCTTTCCAAAATGTAGCCAAATACGCGCCTCTACCGATAATCATGTGCATAATATATATTTTTGAATGCCAGTCGGGCTCTTCCAAGATACTTCTCCTTTATAATCTAATAACTTTGAGATCTCATCTTCAGGAATGTCTTCAAGGTTGGCCATATAATACATGTACTTACATTCCTCTACTTCAAGGATAGCCACATATTACCTGAAGCTGGGGAGGGTTGTTAGATATGAATAGTTTTGAGGATTTCAAATATAGATGTCAAATATGAGCAAAACGTTTGTATAATATACTTTTCTTCTACATTGACTAACTACTATATTTAATGTTGTATATCTTGTAGATTAGTCATAAACCCAATGGTGGGTTGATGTTATTTTGCTTATAATACCTCATAAATGGAGAATGATCATCAAGAAGAAAATCAAGAGGCAAAGGATTGAAGAAAGAAGAAATTGTAGGATCTAATGGGAATATCAAGATTCAAGATTAGTCAAGCAAAGGAAGAAGAAGATTGAAGATATTCAAGAAGATATCTAGTTGGGTAATGAAAAATGATCATCAAGTGCCAAAACAAGAAGAAAGAGATTGAGAAAGAAGAAGAAAGATTAAAGAAAGAAGAACTTGCAAGATCACATGAGAATATGAAGATCTAAGCTATTAGAAGTAATATCAGAGGTTTCTATGGTCGAATGAAGGTTGGAATGGGCCAATATAAAGCTAAAATGACTTATATGGAAGTTATGGAACTTCCCCAAGGTGTTCCTTTGAGTTTTTACTCTTTGTCATATTTTAAAGGACATTTACTCGAGTAATGGACAAGATCATTCGAGTAACCACTCGAGTAATCTGCATTTTTATTGTACTCTATTTTTGTGCGACAGGGTAAAGGTTCCGTATTTTGGGCATATCTCTCTAACCACACGTTGCATTGATATGAAATTGGTGACATATGAAACTAGACTCCCAACACGAACAATATACACCAAGAGCACATTAAACGAAGTTCAGATGAGGGAGATATGATCTGTTGAAGTTGACACATGAATCATCGTCATATTCCATGACAGCTTTGGTATTTTGGACATAACTCTCAAACCACACATCGAATTGTGATGAAATCAGTACCACATGAAAGTAGACTCAAAGAGCTTTCCATAGATAGGTAATTTGGTATATTTGAAGTTATATATTAAGAGCTATGCCTTCTGGAAGTTGCTGCTCGTGATTTCAGATATTGTCTAAGAACAGTAGATACTCTTTGGATCATAACTTTCTACATACAATAAGTTTGGAGCTGATTCTTGTTACATTGGAATGTAAACGATGAGAGATTTCCAATGATATATAATTTTCCATGTTTTGAATCAAAATGAAGAGATCACTTGAAGGGGCTACTCGAGTAATATGCAAAGTTATTTAAAAGTTACTCAAGGGACCACTCGAGTAATGTGTGAGAATTTGTTCCAATAAGCTCTTTGTCAAGAATTGAGTAGGATTACTCGAAGGGATCACTCGAGTAATCTGTAGAGTTATTTGAGACTTTACTCGAGGGGCTACTCGAGTAATCAGAGAAGAAATCATCCAGTAGCTCTCGGTCAAGAAATGAGTGACATTACTTGAGGGAGCACTCGAGTAACAATAAATGAAAAGAAAGCATTACTGGAGGGATCACTCGAGTAATGAAGTTGGAAATGTTCTCGGCCAAATTTTGAACATGATTACTCGAGGGATCACTCGGGTAATGATCCAGACTTACTCGAATGACCACTCGAGTAATGCTTCCCAGGAGAACAGAACAACCTACTGAAGCTTTTGGAAATCATGGGAATGATTATGAACTCACTCTTCTTGTTTCCAATCACTTTAACACTTCATTATATTAGTGTTTAATGTATTTCTCCAGGAATACAATGAAGAGATGATGAGAAGAGACAAAAGTTGACTTTACGGAAGTGGAGCGTTCACCAACCACAACGGCTAGTTTTCAAAATCAAAGAACAGTCAAACAAAGCTACGCCACTCTAACGGACAGGTTGAAATGCTTCCAACAGCTATCACAACTCATTTATAAATATGGGAACATTCAATGAAGAGCAACAACAATAAGAACACAACAACGCAAACATACACATATAATGAATCATCCACTCCGACCCAACTACTCTCTTTTCTTATCTATTTCTATATCATGTATATTTCAGATAGAGTTATTTGTATTGTACTTCAATGAGCATTATATCCATTTTGTGAGAGAGTTTGTAAACACTTTCAATTATATTTCTGCATTGATCTCAAGGTAGAGGGACCTTGAGTGGGTTGATTTCCTTAAGGGGGAAGTTGTAGAGAGAATTACCTGTAAGACTTTCTACTTATAAGACTTACAAGGTGCAAGCAGTAGAGAATGTTGCTATTCATAAGACTTCCAGAGGTGTAAGCAAGAGAGAACATTGCTGCTTGTAAGACTTGTAAGGGTAAGCAAGAGAGAAAGGTCTTCGGGATTGCTCTGCTCATAAGACTTGTCGTAAGGGGGAGTATCATGGTGTGAGGTTTGTTAAAGGCTTCACAAGTGCGGAATAAACTTGTAGATTTGTAAAGGTTTTTCTTGTGCCTGGATTAAACAAGAAGATAGTGGATTTGAAAATCTCAGGAGGAACCTGGGGACTGGATGTAGGCCATCACATATTGGACCGAACCAGGATAAATCATAGTTTGCATATTCTCTTCCCTAAGCTCTTATATTTCCAGCATATATCATTTATATAACTGTTGATTTATGATTCATTAGTTTCATACTTACTGTTTTCATTAAGATATGAAAAGTTTCCTAAAGTTCTTAAATTTTTATCTTACACCCAATTCACCCCCCTCTTGGGTGTTAGCCGGTTCTAACAAGGGTGAAGTCTACGTTCACTCCTTAAAGTGGAAATCTCCAAACACTTTGAACACAGGGTTGGCTTAAAACTCTTGGAGGATTTGGAGATTGCCATCGGTCTTGGGGTCCATAAGTTTGTTTAAATAGTATGTCTTGGTGGCAATGTCATAAAACTCATACAAGACCATGAAGGGGAACTCATGCTCCTGTAGAAGGGGTATCTTGCTAATTTTGGCCTTTGCCTCGACAATGGCCTTGGGTCCAGTGTGATTTGCAACACTTTTGACTAGCATTGTTGCTAGAAAGATAGGTAGCACAAAGAATGGCCCACCAACTCAGACAAGCAGGACTGAATTTGGACACTAAAGATAGAAAACACAAACTAGAAGAAAACTAGAAAGAAAAATTCTAAACCTAAGAAAAATACTGGCCAAAGGGAAGAGAATTATCCCCCAAACTTATGATTTAGCTAATACCAAATCAACAAGCACAATCCTAGCCTAAATCCCATCCTCACTGCATTAAAAAACTCATTGTATGCCAAATGGAAATGTAGTGCAAGGAGAGATGAGTAAATGGACAACCAGTGTAATGAGTAACTCAAAGAGTGAAGTGGAAACATGGCTTAGTGGAAAGCAGGTGATGCAAATATAAAATGCACTCAAAATGAAGTTCAAAACAGGGTAAAACATTGGCAATAATGTGTTTGAGGAAATGACTTTGAAATCATGTAATCTCGTGTGCAAATAAAGGGTTTTGACACCTAAAAATGAAGCACTTATGATATGCAAGGTAACCATTTATCAATTCCTTTTTATGCATAACATGAGTTTGTAAAGTGCATTTTTACAATCAATGAATTTCAAAGTGTTAGGCATGTTGGGGAAGACCAAATAGCCATAAAGAGTGCAAACAATTGAGTGAATTGAATATGGGGAAACTAAATCCCATTGGCACACTAAAAACTGTATTAGGTTTATCACAATATATAATCCTAGGAAAGAATTAATCAAAACAATGCCACACTCTAAACCAACCACTACTGTTTAAACCTATCTAGTTACTCAATGGAGAAATTTGTGCAAATCTCTCGTAATAACCAAAAAACTAGGGTTCAAAGAAAAGAAATTACTACAATGATAGGCAAAAAAAGAAGAGAAAGATCTCAGATTAGGCACTAGTGTGGTGAGAGAGATGCTAAAACCTTTTGACCCTTTCTTAGCCGCGGCACATAAGCCTTAATTAATATTTTTTTTTGAATTTATGTCTTGGCCATGGCATAAAACTTTCTATGCCTCCTTTGGCCGCGACCAATTAACTCTTATCTAGGCCAACTTCTTTCGTGGCTTTTTTTATTTAGACCCAGAACTGACTGCTCTTTTTCAGATAGCAAATATTAGATTAAAAACACATGCACAGATTTTCATTTTCACACTTTAAAGATGCTAAACATATCAATTACAAAACAAACACATCCATTCTTCAAAGCAATTCATCATGCATCTTACGGAATAATGAAAAGACATTTATGTACATAGGGTAAAGGCATGAAGAACTTCCATAGAATTTTCTCTTTCAACCTTGATGTTCTTGTGTTGCACTTTTCTTTTGGACTAGTCATGTTCCTTCCTCTCACTTAGGGTTTCATCCTCCTCCTACATACACAAGACCAAACATAAGTCCACAAAAACACACCAAAATCAAACAAAGTAAAGAGATTGAGTTGAGAACTTGGGTTGCCTCCCAAGAAGTGCTTAATTTATAGTCTTTAGCCTGACACTTCCAGTTGATCAATCGTCATTTGATAAATAGATTGTGAAAATCAGTCGATCCACATCTCCTCCCTAGCAATGCTTTAATCGTTGACCATTCACCTTAAATCGTTCTCCTTTTTCATTCTCAAGCTCCACTATACCAAAATTTGAGGCTTGAACCATTGTAAATGGACCAAACCACCTAGATTTTAGCTTCCTTGGAAATAATCTTAGCTTTGAGTTGTATAGCAAAACCTATTGACCTGGTGCAAAATACTTAGGAGCTATCTTGTTGTCATGATTTCTTTTAGTCCTCTCCTTATAAATCCTCACATTTTCATAGGAATAGAGGCGGAATTCATCTAGCTCATTCAACTGAAGTAGCCTCTTTTCTTTCACAGATTGAGGATCAAATTTAAGCTTCTTAATGGTTGAATAAGCTCCGTGCTCTAATGCGATGGGTAAGTGGTAAGATTTACCAAACACCAGGCGATGTGGGGACATACCAATTAGTGTTTTATAAGTTGTTCAGTAAGCCCATAAAGCATCATCTAACTTAGAAGATCAATTCTTTCGAGTGATATTAACTATTTTCTCGAGGATGTTTTTGATCTCCTGGTTAGAAATCTCTGCCTGGCCATTGGTTTGAGGATGATATGGTAAGGCTACCTTGTGTTTGACACCATACTTCTTCATTAGAGCTTGAAATTGTTGATTACAGAAATATGAACCTCCATTGCTGATAATTGTTTGAGGAGTCCCAAATCTTATGAAAATGTGTTTCTTCAGGAACTTCAACACTGTTTTAGCATCTTTGGTGGCACATGTTGTGGCTTCAACCCATTTGGATACATAATCACCCCGAATAAGATGTATTCATTATAGAATAACTTAAGGAAGAGGCCTATGAAATCAATTCCCCAAACTTCAAAAAGTTCCACTTCCAGCATGTTGTTCAAAGGCATCTCATTCTTCCTTGATATGTTCCCTACTCACTAACATTGATCACACTGTAGAATAAAGGTATATACATCATTGAAGAGAGAAAGCCAGTAAGACCCACTTTTAGTTACCTTTGCAACAGTTTTCTCCCCTCCAAAGTGACCTTCATACTCAGAAGTATGACAGCCATGTAAGATATACTCTTGTTCATTCTCTGGGACACATCTTTGAATGAGTTGGTCAGGGCATCTTTTAAATAAGTAAGGTTCATCCCAGAAGTATTTATTCACTTCATGTAGGAATTTATGCCTTTAATGGTAAGATCTGGAGGTAAAAATCCGTAGACTAAGTAGTTGACCAAGTCAGTATACCATGGTGTAGTTGAATTTTCTACATAGAAAAGTTGTTCATCAAGGAATAATGCCTGGATCATATCATATTCATCAAATTGAAGCACAATATTCAACCTTAAAAGATGGTCTGCTACTTCATTCTCAATGCCTTTTCTATCAATAATGTTCAAATCAAACTCCTAAAGTAAAAGCACCCAGCGTATTAAACGTGCCTTAGATTCCTTCTTCATAAGTATGTACTTAAAAGCAAAATGGTTAATGTAGATAATAACCTTCGTACCTACAATGTAAAGCCAGAACTTCTCACAAGCATATACTATAGCTAGCAACTCCTTCTATGTGGTTGTGTAGTTGAGCTAAGCACCATCAAGACTCTTACTTGCATAGTAAAATAGGATGGAACAATTTCTCTACTTTTTTTCCAAGAATAGCCCTTATAGCATAATCATTGGCATCAACCATGATAATAAAGGGCAAGTTCTAATATGGAGCCACTAATATGGGAGCTGAGATGAGACATTTTTTCAATTCTTTAAATATGCGTAGACATTCATCATCAAATTGAAACTCCGCATCCTATTCCAAAAGCTTCAAAAGTGGCTTGGCAATCTTAGAGAAGTCCTTGATAAATCTCCTATAGAATCCTTCATGACCAAGAAAGCTTAGAATACCCCTCACATTAGTAGGTGGAGGCAGTTGTTCAATAATAGCAATTTTTGCTCTATCTACCTCCATATCTTTCTTTGATATCTGGTGGCCAAGCACAATGCCTTCTTGTACTATGAAGTGACATTTCTCCCAATTCAGAATTGTATTAGTTTCTTCACATCTTGTAAGCATTGAATCAAGATTATCTAAACATGAATCAAAATAGGGACCAAAAATAGAAAAATCATCCATAAACATTTCAATAGTTTTCTCAATCATATCAGAAAAAATAGACATCATGCAACGTTGAAAGGTTGCAAGGGCATTGCAGAGCTCAAATGGCATTCTCCTGAAAGCAAATGTGCCATAGGGGCATGTGAAGGTAGTTTTCTCCTGATCCTCTGGGACTATCGCAATCTGGTTATATCCTGAATCCCATAGAGAAAATAGAAGAATTCTTGTCCTGCTAGCTTGTCAAGAATTTGATCAATGAATGGAAGCCAAAAATGATCCTTCCTTGTAGCAGAATTTAGCTTTTGGTAGTCTATACACACCTGCCACCCAGTTCCCGTGCGAGTGAGAACCAGCTTATTTTGGATGTTAGCTACTATAGTCATGCTACCTTTCTTAGGTACACATTAGACTTGGCTTACCCATGAGCTATCAGATATAGGATACACAATATACACAATACTAGCTAAAAGCCATTTGAGAATTTCTTTTTTACTACTTCTTTCATCATTGGATTTAAACGCCTTTGATGGTCAATAGAGATTTTATAGTCATCCTCCAAAAGAATTTTATGCATGCAAATATAAGGGTTTATTCCCTTGATGTCAACAATAGTCTACCCAATAGCACGCTTGTACTCTCTCAACACTCTAAATAATTTCTCCTCTTGCAATTGAGAAAGGGTGGAAGATATAATTATCCATAGAGTGTTAGAGCTCCCAAGATAGGCATACTTGAGATGAGAGGGCAATGGCTTCAATTCCAATACCGGAGGAGCTTCAATTCCAATACCGGAGGAGCTTCAATAGAGGGCTTTAAAGGAGTACTCAAGGCATCAGATATCTCAAGTGGTTCAAACTTCCTTAGCCTATAGGGGAAATGATTCAACAAGGAAAAGCTCTTCAATAACATCTTCTTCAAATTCCTTAATACTTTTCTCACCAATCAGAAAGGACTCTAAGCGATCTTTGGTCATGGAAGCAGATGATTCTTAAGGAACAATTGATTCTAAAATATCAACAAAAGAACATTGAGCCAAATCATCATGAAATTTTAGAGCTTTGGGCATGTTGAATATAACCTTCTCATCATCTACCCTTAAAGTCATGTCACCTTTTTCGACATCAATGAGAGTTCTTACAGTTGCTAAGAAAGGTCGGCGGCCAAGAGAAAGAGGAATTTTCCAATCAACTTCGCAATCAAGTACTACAATATCTATAGGGAAGATAACTTTGTCTACCTTGACTAGGACATCTTCAATGATTCCTCTGGGCTTTGAAATATTGTGGTAAGCAAAAAGGAGAGTCACCGTGGTAGGCCTTGGCTCCCCCAAACCCAGTTGGCTGAATACTGCAAGAGGCATTAGATTAATGCTTGCTCCTAAGTAACAAAGAGCTTTGCCATTGAAGTTAGTCTTGATGTTATAGGGGATATAGAAACTCCCTAGATCTTTAAGCTTAATGGGTAACTTCCTTTGGATAATTGCATTGTATTCTTCAGTCAATGCAACAATTTCAAACTCATTGAATTGTAGCTTCTTGGATAAAACATCTTTCAAGTACTTAACATACTTGGGCATGCTTTCCAATGCTTCAGCAAAAAGAATATTGACATGAAGTTGTTTAAACATATTTACAAATTTATTAAACTAAAGTCCTCCTCTTTCTTCTTAAACATTTGAGGAAAAGTAAATGGTGGCATGATATTGGTGGTAGTTGGCTTTCTCTTCTCATTTTTCTTTTGTTCCAACTTCTTATTTTTACCATCGTCACCATTATTCTTTTCAACTTGCTTTTCTTTACACACTTCATCCTCTTATACTGTGTTTTTTGAATCTTTAGCTTTTTCATCATTGTCTTCAACAATTTTTGGATCAGCTAGTCTTAACTTGGGCTTGCTTGAATTAGACACTCCAGGAAGTACCTTACCACTTCACAGATTAGTGGCATTGTACTCTTCTTTTCCACTCCTTTTTGGATTAGGAATGGTATCACTGGGAAGATTGTCTCGTGACATGGCATTCATTTGAGAAGCAAGTTGGCCCATCTGTACTTCAAGATTCTTTATTGCAGTCTCATGTATAGAGAAAGTAGCCTTGTTCTCTTCCCTTGAAGATTCAATTTGGGACAATATTTGAGTCAGCATCTTATCTGTCTTGGATTCTTCCTCCTTGAATAGAGGAGGCCTATGCTGTGGTTAAAAACCTAGTGGAGGCATAAGTTTTGTCCCAGAAGTAGACTCATGTTGCTGATTTAGGGTGTTCCCTTGACTCCAAGAAAAATTTGGATGAGATCTCAAAGCACGATTATAAGTTTGTCAACATCTTATCTCTCCCTTGATTTTTGCTTGCTACAAGGGATTCATGTAGGAAAAGAGATTAGAGAAGGTCTTGCATGAATTTGGAAGCAAGATCACTTGAATTTCACAATTATCTTACCTTGATTGCATCTTGATCACTAGCTCTCTCTTCTCTTCTTGTTTCTTCTTCAATCTCTCTCTCTCTCTCTTTCTCTCCCTCTATTTTTTCTATGTTGGCTGAAATTATGCCTTGGAAAGAAAGAGAAAAGCTCTTAAAAATATCCCTTCCACCTCCTTAAAAATATGTTATTTTATTATATTTTGAGCATGTGAATTTTGGTGGTCAAAGTTTTCATCTTTTTTGTTTTGGCCATAAATATTTTCTTTTCCTCTCTCCCATTTAACTTGGACAAAAATGAGGGTCTTGGAAGAGGATAAATAAGCTTCTTGAACTATCATAATATTACCTCCTCAAATATTACAATATTTGCCTACAATTTTCACCCTTTCAACATCTCTTTACTTGGCCAAAATTGCTCCAACTCTTGGCATAATTATCCCAATATTTATTTCCCTTTTTGCTCTATCTTGTTGGATATCCAAGGCCATGTGAAAAAAGAAAATATTGGCTTTCAATTTTTATTTAGTCAAATGACCATTTTACCCATACATTTTTGTAATTAAATTGGGCTTTCTTCTTTCCCTCTCTATTTGGCCAAAAATCACAATTAATGGGGGCCCAAGACTTGTGTTCTTCCATTCATTATTTTGGGCTTTAATAATAGGTTTTTTGGAAGACAAAAATTGGACTTTATGTCTTGTTTTGTCCACAATTTCGTGTAGCCTCTTGTAGGGGAATTTTTGTCATTTCAAGTGCACTAAAATTCACCATTTTATTTCATTTATTATAATAAATATACATGAGAATTTTGGTAAATGAATTTTAGGATATTACACTTAGAGAGCTAAGATTATCATAGCAGAAAAGCCTCTTGAATATTTTCTAGGGGGCTAAAATTTTCATGGAGATAATTCTTGTAGTGTTTGATTCTCTCTTCCCGTATCTCTTGTTTTAGGCTAACTACTTTGCGCAACATGTGTAGCTGAAACTCTTAACAGGCATCATAAAATATTAACACAAACAAGGAATGAGTTTGGCCTTTGGGGTGCTCATCACTTGCATCTAATTTGGACCATCTCGAGCTAATCTAGATGGCCAAGATTTATTTATTTTTATTTTATTTTCAAAAAAATAATTTTAATGGGTACAGTATCCAAAATAAAAATAATTTCTTACAATGATTTTTTTATTTAAAACTCTTCAATTGAACATTTTAAATATGGATTGTTGAAACTGCATTTAGACGGCATTGATCTAACCATAGTGGTGCTCATCACTGTGATGAGTGTCCTATATTATGAGAGTGTGTCAAATATATACATAAAAATGTCCTATAGCTAGTGTCCTGTCTGTAAGATGAAAACTAGTCCAATATAGACAGAAATTTGTACAAATAATATTATTAAACTCATGCTATATAAATGAAGCATATGCATATGCATACGCAAAGAAAATAATAATCCTAAAGTACTGATGTGTGTGTATGAGAGTGTGTATTCTTCATAAGTTAAAATCAATGAAAGAGGTGGTGGTGCTTCTTTCCATGGCCTCTTGATATTTCTTCTTAGCTTCTTTCTTCTTGTGATGCTCATGAAGATCATATCCTCCTGCTCCAACCGTAATAGTTGCTGCAATCCACTCTGTTATCTTGTGACTGTGTGCATGTTCTGGATCCTTCTTCGCCTTGTGCTTCTCATGCTGCCCAAACATTTTCATTATATTGTGAATTTCTTCATCAAATTAATCATATATCTATATATGTGATTATATATATATATATATATATTATAATTACCAATGCGAAGGCGCCTGCAGCAACAATTCCTAATTTTCCGAGATGTTCCTTATTCTTGTGTTGCTTCTCTTCCTTTCTGTAACCAATCTCACTGGCCGGACTTTCTTTGTGGTGGTGGTGGTGGTGGAGGTGGTGGTGCTGGCTTTCGGACGTGGTGGTTTGTTAATATATGATGATGGACTGCATAAAGCAGGGAAGGTATTTCAAAAGATAATGATAGATTAGAGGAATATAAGTTTAACTTTGTTTGATCTTCTTTTTTTTTTTTTTTTTATCATCGAATATAAGTATAACTTTTACTGTTTCGTGATTTCACTGAATGCCACTTCTGAAGATAATTTATGAAAATCATTTCAGTGTAATTTTGTTTCTTGGTTTTGATAATTTAAAAACATACAAACACACAATGTCCATATGTATTTATTAAAAAGAAGGGAACGATTCTATGTCGAAGATCTCGATTTATAAGTTTTTTATTAGCTTAAATTTCTTCTGAATAAATATTTCATTCATCCAAAATTCCAAACTGAGTAAATCACTAGCATTAACAATATTTATATATTTATTACCGTTAACTTGTGTTTTAACAGTAAGTCGGTAACTCTGATAAAATTTGACAGGATTAATATATATCAAATTCGGAAAGTTACAAAATATAAAGAAAACATTTGAAATAAATAGAGAGGAAAATCATTTTATTTAAATAAAAAATAAATTAAAACTTCAAGGGAAGCGATAAAAGTAAGCATATATTCATGGGTAGGTACAGCTAAGTTAACTAACTATTCTCAAATTAATTTAACAGAAAACTAAACATGTTTTTAAATGAGGTCATTAAATCATTTAATAAATTTATGTTATATTAATATAATTAATATTATAATATTATACTATAAAAATACTATATGTACTTACAAGTTACGAAGATATATCTACTTAAGGAAAAAAATTTTGAAAAAAAACCTCCTTGCCTTGGATACTTGGAATGGAGTCTTGAACAAAGAGACAAAGAATCATAATTATATAATCAAAATTCAATCTTCTTGAGAAAAATCTGGTTGCTATTGTCAATATTAATATAAATTTTTTAACGCAAAAATTAGACTACATTAATTCATTTATAAAACACCTTCTAAAAGAAATATATATTTCTTATTATAAGTCACTGACTGGAGTATCAGTTACTATCCTTGATTCTATATTGTAAGTTATCATTTTGGGGGTGGGGCAATCTTTTTTATAAATTACAATTTTTACTTGTCTGAAAATTTAATTCATTTTTTCACTTTTGCCCACAATTAATTATATGTCTCTCTCATATCTTTTTTCGCTCATTTTCTTTTATATTCACCTTCTCCGTAAATAAGTATATATATAAAAAAAACATTTCTTACATATTTATTTTCTTAAACCCAGTTTAATCAACTTTTTATCTACATAATTTGGTTAATTATTTTCAAGATGACCCTATTTAAATTAAATATGACCTCTTGGATATAATACATGTATAAAATATGGGTAAATTTTAAAGTTTTTTTTTTTTTTTTTTTACTTTTAGACAAAGTTATTGATTTAACTACCTTTTTTTTTTTTTTTTTGGTTTTGATGAAGTTGTTAGAAGAGACTCGGTAGGAATAGTTTTTTCTCTTGAGATGTATAAATGTGTATAGTAAAGGATGCTAATTGAGATTTGCTACCCTGATATGCTAAACATTGGAAAACTCCTTTCCTTTGTTTTCATTCTCTTCCTTCACTGCTTTATGGCCTCCCTAGCATGGAGCATGATGGATTCCACCATCAACAAATCTGCACTTCTTGCTTTTAAATCATCTATTGCGGTTGATCCATACAATCTCTTCGCTAACTGGTATATCTCTTCCTCTCTATGTGATTGGGTTGTTGTTGGATGTGATATACACCATAGAAGGGTCCATTCCTTGAAGCTTAAAGATGTAGGCCTTAAAGGCATCATACCTCCACAAGTAGGAAATCTATCTTTCCTTGTTGAACTTGATCTGAGTAACAACAACTTTCATGGACGGATACCAAAAGAGTTGGTTCAGTTGTGTAGATTGAAATGACTCAACTTGAGCTACAATGACTTTCATGGACAAGTTCCAACAAGGATAGGAGATTTATCTATGCTTAAACATTTGGGTTTTCGAAATAACAATTTTGATTTCGGCCTTTTAGTCTTTAGCCTTGGGGTCCACAATCAAAAATCAACTAAGGATTGCGTATAAGTAAACCTGAGATTATTCTCTCTTCTTGAAGAACCTTTTATTGAATCCTAAATAATCTAAATGTCATGCAAATGCAATGAAAACAAGGGAAAATTGATTTTGGATTTTTCAAATTAATAGCTAAACGAAAATGCAATTTAATTAAATGCTAAAATATTATTTTTGGTATTGTTACACAAATGGGATGATTAATAAAATATGAATGAAGTGAATTCTCTTAAGAAATTAGTTCAATGGCTATCATAGCTCATTAAATATATGGGAGTTTGAAACCATCAAGTCTTAATTAAAAACCCCAAGTAATCGTATTAAGTCTAACACTTTTAATCAATAGCTACTCATACGATCGCATTCATAGCTATTGTTTAGAAATATTATTCAAGAGCCACTTGATGTGTGAAATGGATCAAATTAATACAATTGTTTTCTCTTATGAATGCACAAACTCGCCACTCAAATTAACTCAAGTTGATTATACAAACTAGTAATCACATCGCAAGCATAATCTCATTGAATTAATAGAAAATATAAAACCATAAATCAACCAATCACAATAATTCCAATCCAAACACAATATAAAAAACTTAGTTTAACAATATGGAGTCCAAATAACTCAACAAAATCCTACTGAAACTACCTTAGAAATAATAATAATAGGAAGTTCATAAAATAACCTAGAAAGAAAACTCCCCTTAAAGCTCTTGAGCTCAAGCTACATCCACAATCCTCAAGAGTTAAAAGCTTAGCCACTCATTGCAACTTAAGTAGCATTTATAGCAACTTGTTTGGAGCTCTGAAAAACCCTGAAAAATGAGCTCGCCGGAATCTGGAGAATCCTCTCCATAAAACTGGGAAATAGTCGCCGGGATCTATGAACTCCGCCAGAAGACACACCAGAAAATTACAAGCTTGCTGGAACAACACAAAAACAGGCCGAAGAAAGAGGCAGTGATGGTTCTCGGCAAAGGAGGAAGGTTGAAGGTGATGGTGGTGATGTCCGATGGTGAATGAAGCTCGGTCTCTCTCTCTCTCTCTGAAAGTTGCAGCTCAATGTCGATGGTGGGAAGACGGTGGTGATGGAGTAACCATCGGCCAAGTTTTTTATATGAGCATCTCTAGATTTCCACTTCCCTCTTCTAAACTCATGCGGCCTCCTTCTTTATCTGGTCAATCGTCTCCAAGTCCCAGTTGGTTCGGACTGTGATGACGGTAGAGATCGACGCTGTAGACGGAGGTGGTGGCCAACGGTGAAGAGGGAAAAAAGTGATAGTGGTGGTGCTTAATGAAGTCGTTTGAACCTCCTTCTCTTAAACTCTCCGACTCTCAGCTATGTTTCTTTTTGTTTTTTATCCTCTCGCCGCATCTCTGTCTCACCGAAAATTGAGGTTGAAGGATTGAGCTCGGTGGAGAAGAAAATGGAGGTCGCTGGCAGCGACGGTGACAAGAATGGAGACACCGGCAACTCTAGGATGAGGAAGGAAGAAGGAAGATGAAGGTGATGATATGATGCTTGCGCGGCGCTGAAGCTCTCAATCTCCAAAAAACTCTTAGCTTCGTCTCTGTTTTTATGAAGAACAAGGAAAAAGGTCAAAATCTGACCTAATTTGCCTGGTTAAAATTTGGAATAAAGTGAGAAGATTTAACATGTTTTTTGAGGGATTAACTAAAACTTTTTGAAATGTTTTGGGGCTCAAACAACATTTCCTGAGCATGTGGGTCATTTCTGTGATTTTTTCTAGGCACTTTTCTGCTCATTTTTGTAATTTTCAGGAATTGTGAGGCCTCTTAGTTTTCTCCAATCTTCAAAATATTAATTTTGAAACCTCAAAATCTCTCATTTTCTTTCAAAACACCTACAATGCAAAATTAATCACAATGTAGCATCAAAAGTTTAAGAAATCATTTGTATGAATAATTAACAAATTTTTGACCATTTTGCCCCTAATTACAATTAATTCAATACAAATGTCCCTAACTCAAATTAGTGCTTAATCATGCAATAATGTCCCATGAAATGCATTAAAATTTCAATTTAATTATGAAAATCATATATAAAATATGGTGCAATCAAGTCTTAATGGATTTATTCCAATATTTCTACTCAATCTGTCAAAGTTGGAGATCTTAGATTGGAATTTTAACTTCTTTCAAGGGACCATTCCGCTTGAGATAGGAAGTCTAAAACACTTGAAGATTTTACAACTTGCAACGAACAAGCTTTCTAGAGCTATTCCACAAACAATTTCCAACTTGTCTTCACTTGAATTATTGAGCTTGTCTTATAACACTTTGTCAGATATGTTTTTGAGAAATATGAGCTTGTCTAAATTGTTTTTTTAAAATTTTTTATATTTGTATGAATTTCTCTTTTTTAGTTTTTTTTTTGGTATTATTTTAAGCATAAAACAATTCATCATCCAAATTTTAAATGTTTAGTAAAGTCATACCACGGGCAAAAAAATAAAGGTACCAAGTTCAAATAGATCTAATATGTTCATCATTAGTCTTTGGAAATAAATGTTTATTATTCTAATATGTTCAAACGGAATTGGCTTCCCTCTTTTGCTCTGCCCATTTGCTTCCCCTTCAATACTCATCTCTTAGATTGAAAATTTTTAGCGGTTTAGATTTAATATTTTATAAAAGTAATTTTTTAAAATATTTTTTATTGTATTTTCAAATTATTATGACTAAAACTTAGAGGTTTTTGAATTTTTCTATTTATTAATAATTTAATATTTATTAGTAATTTTATAAAACAATAAATCTAAACCATTTCAAATATCAATATAAAGGTTAAGATTAGTAGTGGAGGAGAAGTAGATGGAAAGAACACAAGTGGGGAGCCAAATCCATTATTCTGTTGTTAAAAAGTTTTTGAAGGTTGTTCTTGTCAAAATATGTATATTTAAAGAAAATTCTTCCATACGTATGTTCAAATCCCAAGGAAAAAATGGTGCACACTCTTTACTTCTCTCTCTTTTATAGTTTTAGTATTTAAATTAAATTAATTCTTTATTATCTCTTTCAACATTGATACAATGATAAATGATAATTTTCACTATATATATTAATTATTTCAACAATGAACTTTATCATTTTGTTATGACAACTTAATTATTGCCCTCGATTATACTTATTGTGCATGCAGTAAAAGTTGGTGTTCTTGATATATTGTTTGTCATTTAATATTTGAAGGAGCCATTCCAAATCAAATCGGTGATCTTCCACAGCTATAGATAATATATCTCAGAGATAATCAACTTTCAAGTTCTATACCAACCTTTATATTTAATAGTTTAGTGCAACAATACATTGAACTAAACAAAAATAATTTATCTGGGAGTCTGCCGATAAATTTGTGCTTTGTGCTTCCAAAACTTAAAAGATTCTATGTCCATGAAAATGATTTGTCTGGTGAGATACCCTCCACTTGGCATCAATGTAAGGAATTGGCATATTTAGAATTGGGCCATAACATGTTCAACCCAAGAATCATTTCATGCGACATTGGAAATTTGACAAACCTCTGAATCCCATATCTTGAAAACAGCAATTTGCAAGGTAAGAATCATTCCCCAAACAATTTCCAATTTTCTCTCTTGGTTTCCATGTTTCATCTATTCCAGTATTTTTCTTTTGGATGGCATTTTTATTCTCCGTTTTTTTTTTAAAAAAAGACGAATAGTTCAACTTTTCTCAAAGAATCACATATCCAATAAAAACACACCATGGGAATAATAGATTGGAAAGGTCATTTGCCTGTTCCACTATTTTCATTTGGATGGCATATTTCTTACACTTGTTTTTAAAGAAAAGAAAGAAATGAGATTGGTGATCTTTCACGACTAAAGATGTTATATCTTGCAAATAATTGTCTTTCAGGATCTATACCATCTTTATTATTTAATAATTCAGAATTGCAAGAATTGGCACTCGACCTGAATCAATTACATGGTAGTCTCCCATCCAATATGTGTTTGAGGCTCCCAAAGCTTGAAATCTTTTGGTTGAGTAACAACGATTTGTTTGGTGAAATACCATCTACTTGGCATCAATGCAAAGAACTGAAAGAGTTATCATTAGCTAATAACAGATTCAACAGGGGATATATACCAAGCGATATTGGAAATTTAACCAATCTTCAAATCTTAAATCTCTGGAGCAACAACTTGGAAGGTATGAGTTCTAATTACATGTTGATTGCAAATTTATGTTCTTGTTTATAGGTCAATAATTTTTAATACAAATTAGTAATACTATTTGGATCGATAAACAATATATTTGACTGGATTACATTTAAAAACACGGATCATGCATGATGATTTCTTGTTAAAGCAAAGCATATCATTCAAAGTGTCAATTAGATGCATGTGGGTTATAAATAGTTTAGTGTAGAAATGAATATCAATAAAACAATATGAAATAAAAATACACTTATTTTTTTATTATTTACTTTCTTTGATATATTTTTCACTCATTTAGATGTTAATTGTTGAAGTGCTAAATATTCTACGGAGATAATTATCAACATCGGTGGCCTTCTTCCCTCACTCTCTGCCTATCTAACCATGTATGCACATAGTATCATTATTACTATTATCATCAATCAGCAATTGCACGTTGCTCGAGTATTTGTATCATATATAATATTTGTGTGTAAGGGTGAAACCAAAACTACTTGTTCTATATTATATCCAAAACTTCTAATTAATTGAAAATAAGTTTTATGTGTATATATAGTCAATAATAAGTTTTCTTTCAAAAAAATGCATGCATGATTTTTTTTTTTATAAAAAAAGTCTTTTGGATTATTAAGAGAATTTATAATAAAACAGAGGCTTAATAAGAGAGTATATGCTGGAATATTCAGTTTATCTAGGTCACAACTCCTTTAATGGTATGATCAATCTACTCATCCATCAATTTTTATGCTCTCAAAAATTCCATTTATTATTTGCAAAACTGTTCAGCATATCTCCATTTATTAGTTTTTCATAATCAAGAGTAACTAAAATCAAGGTATTAGTTCATTCATGCATACTACGTATACATACGCCTAAGGCACACATTGCATACACCAAATTTGCAAGA
Source organism: Inga laurina (assembly GCA_963855925.1). Lineage (NCBI taxonomy): Eukaryota > Viridiplantae > Streptophyta > Magnoliopsida > Fabales > Fabaceae > Inga > Inga laurina. The sequence goes on from OY979703.1 coordinate 55,661,334, forward strand.
TATGTCAACTGATCAGGTCATAAACTATATGTTGATTGCAAATTTATAATCGTGTCTATATATCATTAATTTGAAATAAAAATAAGTAATCTATTTGGATAAATAATATATTCGACTGGATTACATTTATGAACATGGATCATGTTGATTTCTTGTTAAAGCAAAGCATATTATTCAAGCGTCATTTAGCCGTGGATTATAGATGGTTTAATCTGGAAGACTCGAAATGAATATCAATGTAATGAAACAATATGAAATAAAACACACTTCTTTTTTTTTTATTTCATTTTTATATGTTTTTTTCACTCATTCAGATGTTAATTCTTTAAGTGGAAAAAAATATTCTACAGAGATAATTACTATCATTATTACTATCATCATCAATCGGCAATTGCACGTTGCTTGAGTATTTATATCTATGAAAAAAACTCCTTAAATTCTTTAACAAAATTACATTTATCATATATAATGTCTGTGGTAAGGGCGAAACCAAAACTGTTCTGTATTTTCTCCAAAAAATTCTAATTGAAAATAAGTTTTCTGTATATGTATCATTTATTCTTTTGCAGGTGAAATTCCTCAATCTATTTTCAACACACCTTCTTTGAGATGGATTGACCTTTCCTTTAACCATTGAAATGGTAATTTGCCAGATGAGATGTGCCATCAACTCCCCTTAAGTCTTTGAGGTTGTTAATAGTCATTTACACGGAAATATTCCAAAATCAATAAGTAACTACACACTTTTAGATATGAGCTCGTTTTTAGGTATGCTCAAAAATTACCTTTCTATATGAGTTGTGCGCGCGCTTATAACTATATCACATTTAGTAATTTCAATCAAATATGCGAATATACGACAAGAAATTATTGTAAGCTTTGAGATTTAATGATGTTTTCAAACACATTTAATAATTCCTATTGATAGCTAGGATCCAGATAGGTTGAGAGAAATAATGAGAAAAAAGTCTTCATTAAATATAAAAGAATAAAATTGATATTTTTTTTTTCAGTGAGTAACTTTATATTCGCTAGACTATTTGTAGACTGAAATTACATTAAAATAATCAAATAAAATCTGGCAATAATCTCTAAAATCTGCTGGATCCTATCAACAATCCTTTGATTCATAAAATCGCTCATAAAATATTCAAACTAAACAAATTAAATAAAATAGATCCTAACCTCTGTCGAATCAATAATAAACTAATCCTAGTTGAGATATTCATAAATAATTTCTTTATTATTTTTAACAGAAAATAAACTAACAACTCTTAAAAACATGCTAATAAACATGAATTGCAAAATATTTATTTGAAGTTTTATTAAATGGTCTCTAAAAATCACATTTTATGGAATCCTTGGCCCTTGCCCAAAAAGTAGTTAAGAGTTTTATGTGACACAATTGACCAAAAATATAGGAATAATTGACCCAAAAAAGAGTTTTATGTGACACAAAACAAAGGAATGTATGTGATACATACCTGGATGAAATTAGCTTTCTCACTTTCCTATATTTACGTGTGGACTTACTAGCATAGGAAAAAATATGAAAGGACTCACAACTAATAAAATATTAGGAGTTTTTTTGTAATATAGAGAAATGAATTCAAAATTTTGAAACGTGTGTCTGTTTTACACGCATACGCACAAAACATATGACCTGTTTTGTCAATTTTCACTACTTTATATAATTGTTATCGTGCATCCATCACTTTTTTTTTGTTTTTGTTTTTTAAGTTAATTACCCAACAGCTAGCTTTTTGTTTTAGGCCTTGTAGGAGGTAGGCAATCTAGATAAGCTTGAAGAGTTGAATTTCTCACATAATAATTTCAATGGATCTTTTCCTTCGTATATATTCAACATTATGGCATTGAGGCGCGTCTTACTCTCAAATAATTCATTATCTAACTTTCTCCCATCACATTTTGGAATTGGCCTTCACAACCTGGAGAATTTGTTGTTGGGAGGGAATCAACTAATTGGAAAAATTCCAAACAGCATCTCAGGGAATAAATTTAGTGGAGATATACCCACTGCACTTGGGAATCTAACAAACCTGATGGCATTAGATTTTGCAGGGAATGATTTGAAGGGGTTGATTCCAACTACAATTAATAGACTTCAAAGCCTTCAATATTGAAGTCTTAGTTACAACAAATTGCAAGGGCCCATCACAAATAAATTGTGCCAAATCAAAAGTTCGAGTGAGTTGTATCTAGCCAACAACATGATTTCAGGAATGATTCCAACCCGCCTCACAAAGCAACTTTCTCTCTTATAGGGCTGGTCCCTTTTATAAGCAACCTTCACTTTTTGTCTGAAAACGTAAGCTCCTTTTTTCTATTTTATCCTTATTAAATACTCATTATCTCTCATACTTTTTTATCTATTCTCTCTCCTATACTCTTTTCATTAATAAGGGCATATATGGAAAAAAACATGGTATTTTTGATACACTTGTTGCTTTTAACTACCTATTCGTTTTGTGCAATCAAAGAGAAAGTTACTTATAAATAGGATCAGAGGGAGTACTTCTTTGCGGAAGTTGAATTTAAGCTCTAACAAATTGATTTCTGGTATACCCTCTTCTCTTTGGAGTCTCCAAGATATCTTGATCCTAGACTTATCCTCCAACGCAGAGTGGTGATTGAACCATATTTTACATGATTTTTCATGATTAATTTGGGATTTTTAATGCATTTTTTTTAGCATTATTACATGATTAAACACTAATTTTAATTAGGGGCGTTTGTATTAAATTAATTGTAAATAAGGGTAAAATGGTCATAATTATTTAATTATTTATACAAATGATCCCTTGAACTCTTAATGCTACATTGTGTTTAATTTTGCATTGATTTGACCGTGTTTTTACGCCTTGGGGTCAAATGCAAAATATTTATAACCAAGAATTGCAGTACAACGCAACCCTCGGGTCGTTCTCTTGAGGAGTCTTTATTGAACTACTTAAATAATCTAATTATCATGAAAATGCAATAAAAGCAAGGGGAAATGGGTTTTGGTTTTTGAAATTAATAATTAAAAGAAAGATGCTAATTAATTAAATGCTAAACTATTGTTTTTGGTATTTTTCTTATAAAAATGGAATGGATAAGATTGAATGGAATGGTATGGAGTGGAAAATATCAATGAAGAATGCTCTTGGTAATGAAGAAATGACAATCCTTGCTTAAAAAGATTATGGGAGTTAAGAATTCATTAAGTCTTAAGAACAACCTCAAGATAACACTTGAGTCCAATATTCCCAATTAATAGTAGCTCCTACAAACATAGCTAACTACTACCTCTTGAAATATTGTTTAAAACCACTTAATGTGCAATTGAAATTTGAATAATGTAACATGAATCTTCTTGAATTTGAGTGTCAAACAGCCCCTCAAGGATACAAATCAACCACATTAATTAGACAATAACACGCTAATTAACATAATCTCATTGCAACCACAAAGAAATTCAAACATATACAATCTTCACATTGTAAAATTTAATCTCAACTACAATTATCAAACCAACAGAGACAATTAACATTAATCCCAATTCCAGAATCACATATATGAAAATTCCTAAAACTAGGCAATCTAAATATATATAATTCTAGACCAATAGAATGATAGCAAAACTCCCCTTTGTAGTCCAATAAGCTCAAGCACAATTCATCATCATCAAGAAGCACAAATGAATCAGCCTCTCATTCTGTTAAGCATGGACAAAGCTTCTTCAAAATAACACCACTCCATGAGACAAAGAAATGACAAATCTGAATCAATGGTGGTTCACGGTGGTGCTTTGGTTTGGAAGAGATGGACGTGGTGAGCAACTTGGGAGGTTGTGGTGATGATGCTAGATGTGGGAGGCTACGGACTGAGAACAGAAGAAGGTTGGAGGTGATATGATGCAAAGCAGAGAAGCTTGACGGTGGTGGTTATGGTGGTTCGACGAGAACAGAGGAAGAACGAGGGTGGCTGTGGTCGAAGGTGAAACCATAGCTATCGGTGGTGAGCTGTGATTCCGTCGACAGTAGGAAGTTTTAGATGGTGATGGTTGACCGTCTCTTTCCCTCTCCTCACAAACTATCTCCCACTCTCTCAAGCTCTCCGGTTCTGTCTCTCTAGCCGTGACGGACGAAAACAGAGACGGTGGTGGAAGTTGTGAATGTCCCCGGCGGCTTTGGTGGTGGAGGTGGAAGCCACCGGCTACGATGATGGTGATGCAAGGTGAAGAAGATGATCCTCATATGTTGCGGCGCCCTCTGCTTCATTATGTCTCATGCTCTTTTATTCCCCGTTGAAGAAGATCATCTACAGTACCCTAGGACCTGGTCAAAATGTAAGTTTTGACTAGGGACCTCATTGCAAACCTGAAAACATTGGAGGAGGTACTAAAGTGCACAGTTTTGAAATAGTTGTGAGGCTGGACTAAAATTTCTGAAACTTTTGGGTATTTATCTGTATTTCTACCCTGTCCTTTTTATCATGCTTTTTGTAATTTTTCCAAAATGTAAGGCCCTTTTCTGTGATTTTCCCCAATCTTCAAAATATTAATTTGACCTCCAAAATCTACAATTTTCTTCCAAAACACATAAAATGCAATATTAAGCACAAAGTAATATCAAAAGTTCAAGGGACAATATATAAAAAAATAATAATTAATGAATTTTGACCATTTTGCCCCTAATTCCCATTAATTCAAAATAATTGTCCCTAACCAAAATTAATGCTTAATAATGCAATAATGTTATAGAAAATACATTAAAATTCCCAAATTAATCATGAAAAATCATATAAAAATATGGTTCAATCATGCATTGCAGGTGTTTTGAAAGAAAATTTGATATTTTGGAGGGTCAAAATGAATATTTTGAGGACTGGAAAAATTACAGAAATGTGCTTAATGATTTCTAAAAATTATAATTTATTAAAGAAATTGGGCCAGGGAAATCACAAGAAAATACCCAAATTCTTTAACAATAGTAGTTGGCTCTATAAATATTTCAAAATATTCATTTTAGTCCTTCCTAAATAACATCTTAAAAAGTTTCATTTAGGTCCCTGGTCAAAACTTGCGCTTTGACCAGGGACATATGTTGCAATTTTAGCCTATTTTCTGAAAAAAAAAAAAAAACGAAAGCACAGGCCTGGGGCTAAAACAATGATAACCCGAGAGTGCAGACAGGCAACTAGAGCAAGCTGAGAGTTTTATTCGGAGCTAGGGGTAGGCGCCGCGCAAGCAGAACAAATCATCATCTCATCTCATCATCCACCTTCTTCTTCACAATCGCCGATGGCTTCCAGCCTCACCACTATCGCCGCCGGTGACTGTCCTTTATTGTCCATCCGTACACACCGTCACGCAAAAGATCACAGACAGAGCGTTGCGGAGAAAGCTCCAGCAACACTATTGGTCCTTCATCTGTTTTTTTTCCTTCTCCCACTAAAAAGGCCACCGTTGATCCTTAGTGCCGTCAGAGCTAGACTTAAGCAGAGACAGAGTTCAGATTTGCAGCATTCCCATCGTTCATCACTCACTGCACCACCGTCAACCACCACTACAGTTAGCTTCTCTTTCTTTTCCTTCTTACATAGCCTCTTGCTTACCACCGTGTCTCTGTCACAACTACTGTTCCCTCTTCAACATTCTACTACCTCCTCTGTTTTGACCTTCACTCCCTTTCCCCAACATCAATCCACCACCATTATCACCATTCCTTCCTTTGCCTCCAGATTCAATTTCATTCCTTCAATTTCCATAGGTTCTGGTGTTATTTTGAAGAAGTTGTGTCTATGCTTAGTAGAATGAGAGGCTGATTCCTTTATGCTTCTTGGCAGTGGGGATTTGTTCTTGAGCTTATTGAACTACATAGGGGAGTTTTTCTATCATTTCATTTGTCTAGAATTATATATTTAAATTGCCTAGTTTTAGGAATTATTGTATATGATTCTGGAATTGAAATTGATGTTAATTGTCTCTGTTGGTTTGATATTTGTGATTGGATTGGATTTTTATAGCTTGTGGGATTTATATATATGCATTTCCTTATTGATTCAAAGATATTGTACTTTCTACGTGTTATTGTTAGATTGTATAATTGAATTTGATCAATTGAGTATCGTGTTATCGCATTCATATTAAGGGGAAACAAGTTATAGTTATCCATTTTAATTGCACATTAAGTGGTTTTTAACAATATCTCAAGACACTACTACAAAAAGGTTGAAAGGTGGCGCACATATTGTGGCCCTTCCTTAATGAAGTGCCACAACTGCTTATTTATTTATTTTTTTTTTATATTTTATGTTTTTTTTACCAGCTGTGGCGCCTAAGAGGGTAGGTGCCACAGCTGGGGAGGCTAAGTGTGGCGCCTGCCAAGACAGGCGCCACACATAACCAGGTGGCACCACGCCAGGCGCCACACTAGCATATGGTTAGGTATGGCCCCTGTCTGGCCAGACGCCACACCTGACCCATTTTTTTTAAAAAAAATTTATAGTCAGGTGTGGTGCCTGCCTGGTTAGATGCCATACTTGACCAACTTTTTAAATAAAAAAAAATTTGGGTCAGGTGTGGCGCCTGCCTGGTCAGGCGCCACACCTAACCCTATTTTTAAAAAAAAAAAACAAAAAGGGATTTCTTATCCCTTCCCCACCCCCTTATCCTCTTATTGTTTTCCCGCCTCCCCCCGAATCTCTTTCTCTTTCCTGCGCCTACACCCCCCATCTCTTTCTTTACCTTTTTCTCTATCATTAATCATTCCCTCTCTCATTTTCACTTTCATCTGTGCGTATCTGTGCGTGGCTCTCCCCATCCTTCCATTTTCTTATCTTCACTTCTTAAAACTACACCCACACGCGCACACGTCTTTGTTTTTTCCCAACTGCCAACCCCACTCCTTTCCTTATTATTCCCTTTTATTTGTATTGTCTTCAACTTTTTGGTCCCCACTCCATTTGGTAGCTCAAATTTCTTCCTTCCCTCACTGAAGATTGCGTCACCAACGGCAATTACGTGGTCCCCCACTCCACTGCACTGATCAACCTGTAAGTTCAACTTGCATTTTGTTTTTATTAAATTTTTTTTTTTCAGGTTGTTCTGCCTTTTTTTATGGCATGCTTGCGATGCTTTTATAAACAATGGTAGTATTTATGCAGTCTGAGTGAATTTTAGAAGAAATTTATGTAGATTTTAGAAATTTCTTAAAAACATTAGACATGATTTTAATTAATTTTCAACTAAAATTAATACCTTCAGCATCAATAGTTTTTAGAAGTAAATAGTTAATTGACAGTGAACCAAACATAAACATCTACAACAAAATTTACTTCAAAGATATATACCTAAATGCTAGAACCTCAACGAAATCTGTCTCTATCAGAACTTGCATTATTAATCAATATATATATATATATATATATATATATATATATTATAAAAAGTGCTCACCTCATTAACAGCTCCAGTGGGCAACTTCCATAGTCCTATTCCGCTGAATCTGTCATATATCTCTTGAACCACAAGCACCTATAAAATTAAAAAAAGGAAAAATGTGTGTTGTTTTTTCTTGAACCACAAGTCCGATCCGTTGTGACGCTGATCAATCTGTCAGATTTTTCTTTTTCTGTACTGTGGACCATCTCTAGTTTTGTTTCTTTGCTTTTTACACAACACCTATATATATATAATATACAAATGTGTGTGTTGTTTGTGTGTGTATACTATATATATATTCCCATTACTAGAGACTTATCCCCATTGTAGGCATGTGTGTGTTTTAGCTCTCACTAGTTCTAAGAAATTAATGCAACAAGTTACAAGAACAATGAAACAATTGAATTTATATGTTATATATAACCATAAATTTGAACGACAGTAATTAATATACAAGTGACTTGAAATTAGATAATCAAATTAACTTTTAATAATACTGCTATTTCTTTTAAAACTTCTTCAAATTATTTGTTTTCCAAAAATCAAAATCATTTATTTAATATTATTTCACGTATTTAATATATATTTGTGTTAGAGCTATTTTGTAGAGGTAAGAAAATAATTTTTTGTATTATCTTATTAAATTATAATAGAGAAAATCTCATCTAAACCCAATGAAAATAGGAAAAATTGAAATCAGGATAATAAATTGAATAATTTATTAATTGAGTCATTAACTTATTTAAGGATTTTAAAATATGGATAAAATGACTTTAATATATCAATATATATCAATGTTAATATTTAATAAAATAAAATATAATTTGTCTATATTGTTTAACTTTAAATATATTAACTAAAACCGTAAGGGGAAAAACATACAATAAGGAGATAATTAATGTTGGGAATATGCTTTCTTTTTCATTTTATTTTTTTTTCTTTATTTTTTTTTCTGAATCATATTTTTTGATTTAAGCTAATCATATTTGATTTTATTATATATTGATGTTTATTACACATATTATCATTAAAAAAAATAACTTAGAACCTCAAATATTTTATTGATTTTTTTATGTTTAATTTGTGTTTGCAGTTTTAGTTCATCAGTGTATTGAAGCTTCTATTTACGGTATATTTTATAAATTTTGAGCTTACAAATGTGATTTTAGTTGAATTTAATAGTTATAATTTGTAGGTGTTCTAATGATTGTTATTGATTAATTGCATAAGCAAAATAATTATTTATATATTCTTAACACTTGTATTTTATTTATTGACTTGTAATGTTTTCTAATTTAACTATGATATATTGTGGCAAATATGGTTTCTTTTGTTATGAGTTGTAAAAAATTATTATAATGCGTAGGAATAATTAATGAATTATTTGGCAATTTAAACATTCAGTTTAAGACTTAGAAAGCTTCAATTATGAAGATTCATATGGTTTATGTTATTTTAAATTAAAATTGGTAAGAGAATATAAAAGTAATTAGTAAATGCAATAGTCATACAACTAACCACGTACTTTTTAAAAAAAATAGATTGAAGCCCATATATGGATCATAAATGGATGTCATCTAATCGATGTTCAAGGGAATATATAGATGGGGTGAAGGATTTTATTACATTTGCAACTGAGCACACAAAAGATCCTGGCAAAATCTTATGTCCTTGCTTATCTTGTTGTTTTGGAAAGCGGATTAGTCAACTTGATTTGCTAGATCATTTAGTGTGTTATGGTATTGATCAAACATATATACGATGGACAAGGCATGGTGAGACCAACGATGTATATAGTGATCAGGTGCATACCACGGGTGGTGCCTCGGATGAATTTGATCAAAGCATGTTTGATGAAGATAATGGTCTTGAAGAAATGGTAAATATGGTTGAAGGGGTGCTTCATAACTGCCCTAACGAATATGAGAAGTTGAAAGGTGATGCAGAGAAACCATTATATGTCGGAAGTACTAAATACACAAGATTGCTAGCAGTGTTGAAGTTGTACAACTTTAAAGCTCGCTACGGATTGAGTGATTCGGGTTTCACCGCATTGCTTGAACTGTTGCAAGATATGCTTCCAGAAGAAAATGTACTTCCTACCAAGACATACCAGGCAAAGCGAATTCTTTGCTCTACAACCGGTATGGGATATGAGAAGATACATGCATGTCCTAACGATTGCGTATTATTTCGAAATCAGTATGCAACGTTGGAGAAGTGCCCTAAATGCAACGCATCTCGATATAGGAAGAAGAAAGGAAAAAGTCCTTTGAAGGTGCTATGGTATTTTCCCATTGTTCCAAGATTCAGGCGACTGTATAGTAATGTAGAGATTGCTAAGCAGTTGACATGGCATGCATATGAAAGGATTAAAGACATGAAGCTTAGGCACCCTGCAGACGCTCCTGAATGGAAAAAAATTGATCATGAGTACCCTGACTTTGCTGATGAAGTCAGGAACCTTTGCCTTGCACTGTCAACTGATGGAATTAATCCGTACAGTGTTCAGAGTAGCACACATAGCACGTGGCCGGTGATATTGATGATTTATAACCTTCCTCCACACTTAATCATGAAAGACAAGTTTATGATGTTGTCCATGTTAATTTCTGGGCCAAGGCAACCTGGGAATGATATAGATGTATACTTGGCTCCTTTAATTGATGACTTGAAGCTGCTTTGGGATGAAGGCGTTAGTGTGTATGACGGGTACATGGAAGAAAGTTTCACTTTGAAAGCCATGTTGTTTGGCACAATTAATGATTTCCCTGCTTATGGAAATTTGTCAGGATACAGCGTCAAAGGATATGGTGCATGCCCTATATGTGAAGATGACATTCATTTAGTGTGACTTCATCATTGTAAGAAAAATGTTTACATAGGGCATCGAAGATTCTTACCATCACAACATCGTTGGAGGAAGTGGAAAAAGCCTTTCAATGGTGATGCAGAAGAAGGTAGCCCGCCAAAGATGTTGACCAGTTCCCAGGTGTATTCCAAGGTAAAAGACTTGGACAACAATTTTGGCAAGCCTTTTGCAAAACAAATTGAGACAAGCGGTTGGAAGAAAAAGTATATTTTCTTTGAACTTCCATATTGGAAGTCTTTATATGTGAGGCATTTTCTTGATGTGATGCACATAGAAAAAATATCTGTGATAGTCTAATTGGCACGTTGCTTAATATCCAAGGAAAAAGTAAGGACAGTGTCAATTCGAGGTTGGATTTAGTGAACTTGGGAATTAGAGAAGAGTTGGCACCGATTGAGCAAGGGTCTCGTACCTATCTACCACCAGAGGCATACACTCTGTCGAGGAAAGAGAAGAAATTGTTTTGTGAGTTTCTGCAAGGAATTAAAGTTCCCGAGGGCTACTCTTCAAATATAAAGAACCTTGTATCGGTAAAAGAGTTGAAGTTAAAGAATCTTAAATCTCATGATTGTCATGTGCTCATGCAAAATTTCCTACCAGTTGGTATACGATCCATTTTACCCAAAAAATTAAGGAACACTATCACGAAACTTTGCGTGTTTTTCAAGTTGATCTACAGTAAAGTGGTTGATTCAACTAGGTTACAAGATTTGCAAAGGCTGATTGTGTGTACTCTGTGTGAACTTGAAATGTATTTTCCACCTTTTTTTGACATTATGGTACATCTAACTGTACACTTGGTCAAAGAAAATCAATTGTACGGTCCAGTGTACTTGAGATGGATGTACCCAAATGAGCGATTCATAAAAATATTAAAAGGGTATGTGAAAAATAGATATCGCCCAGAGGGTTGTATCGCTGAAAGTTACATGGTTGAAGAAGCAAGTGACTTCTATGCTGATTTTCTATCAAATGTTGACCCTGTAGGGATCCCCAAGTCCCGTCATGATGGCCGAAGATCAGGAAAAGGAACAACGGGGAGCGATGTAATAACGATATCAACGACTGAACAGGACCAAGCCCACTTGTATGTCCTACATAACACTGATGAGGTCGAACCGTATGTAGAAGAACACAAGGATGCTCTCTGATTGGTACATGGTGATAGAAATGAAAATTTATTAACAACAGAACATAATAAACAATTTGCAGGCTGGTTGAAAAATCGCATTAACGATGAGGGTTGACATCTGCACGAACGAAGACACCCTCTTACCGATCCCATCTCGGGATGAGCAAATAAAGGTGGCAGATGTTGTAGGTGGCTATGTTGCTTGGCCAATAGGTCTTATCGAGCCATGTGAAAAGGTCGTTCATTCAAAATTCCCTGCACTTTTCCTTCGAACTTTCATCTCAAACTGTGATTTAATTTTCTGATTTGCACAGGGTAAGATTTCAAAGTCTTCAACAACACAACCCAAGTCAAAAGCATCGGCTAGCCAACAGAGCAAAAGAAGACAGACCTCATTTCTTGATCAATTAATAACAATTGCACCACAATTGATCGGTGAGGGAGGAGTGCAATTACGTATTCCAAGACATATCTACAGTGTTAGTGGTCTAGTTGATTATGTTACTGCTGAGGTCGTGCAGGATTTATGTGCTCGTGATTGGGTTAGTGCTTCGGCTATCAACATCTGGATAAGGTACTTCACTATCATCGTTTATCACTGTTATTAATATTTCTTGTTCCATTTCTTTTGTTTCTCATGACACTGTATGTTTTATACCAGGCATTTGGACCAAGACGTTTTAATGGATACACACAGGGTCCAATTCGCATTTGTCAACCCTTTTCTCGTTGGTCATCATGAGGGTAAAGTAGATGTAAATGCGCAGTCTAATGAGCTGAAAGAGTACTTTAGCAAGAAAGCGACACAAAATACATTATTTTTAGTGCCATATAATACGGGGTAAGTTATTATTGGTACAATTTTTGTTTTTATTGTTTAACTTCTATCATAACATGATTGTTCAAAAAAAATTTTAAAATATATTTTAGGCGCCATTGGATATTGATCGTTATCAATCTAGCGGAACCTTCAAGCCCTCGCATTTACTATGTGGATCCTCTGAAAAATGGTCTTCCACAAGACCGTTTTGATATGTTACTATTGATCAGTAGGTATGTATACGTGCCTATGTATAAATATTTGCGTACGTGATTGAATAACCAAAAGTAATCAGTTTCTATTTGTTTTGTTAGCACATTGACTGCGTATCGGTCGTCTGTCTCGTTAAACTATTCTAAAGCTACTGACCCTCGCCTTAGCTATCCTTGGAAGAAGATACATGTATTGATATTTGACTTTAGTTAGACTTTGTTAGTAAACACTTTTTATTAATGAACAGAGTTAAATATTGTATTATATTTTTGCAGTGCCCTTTCCAACCTAATGACAATGATTATGGGTACTATATCATGAAATTTATGAAGGATGTTATTATGCATGATCAGCCATTCATTCCTCAAAAAGTAAGTCATTTAGTTGCACTTCATATTGTTTTGTAATGAAATTAAATTAGTGCTTGACAATTATGTTTTACTGGTTTTAATTCATTCTAACTTGTGTCTGATTGTATATATCTGTAGTATTATGAAGATCAACGTTGTGACGCTTTGACAGACCATCAGGTTAATGAAGTGATCGAGGAATGGTGTGAATATGTGTTTAGGCAAATCTCTGGGTAGCTATATATACTATTAAATTCACTAGCTGGTCCTTTTTGTGTTGTTTCTAATTGTCAATTATTGTGTCATGCATGTTTGTTGAAGTTGAATTTGTTGTATTTCATTCAGCTAGGTTTACAATATATTGTATAACAATTTTCAGTACTACTTTAGCTAATTAATCAATTGTTGGTATCATTTTAAAGTTATCTATCATTGTTCTTATTAAACCTTGCAGACTATAATTATATATGCATGGGAGATATATATGAGGAAAAAATATGTTAAAAAAAACCAATATGAAGAACCCAAAAAATATGAGGAAAAAATATGCTAAAAAAATACCAATACGAAGAATTAAAAAAAAAAAAGAAAAACACCTCCTGTGGCACCTGCGTGAGGAGGCGCCCCAGGAGGTGTTGACTCCCCAGGCACCCCAGGAAGGGGGGCCTCCTGGGGCCCCTGGCCCCCAGGCGCCCCAGGAGGTTATTTGCAAAAAAAAAATTAAAAAAATCTGTGGCACTTCCAAGCGCCACAACTGTTTTTGGTAGCGTCAAGATAGGTGGCATTTCTCTAGCGCTACAGCTAATGCAATTATAAGCGCCACATCTTTGCTTTTTTGTAGTAGTGAGAGATAGTAGTTAGCTATGTTTATAGGAGCTACTATTAATTGGGATTATTGGACTCAAGTGTTATTTTGAGGTTGTTCTTAAGACTTAATGAATGTTTAACTCCCATAATCTTTTTGAGCAAGTATTGTCACTTCTTCATTACCAAGAGCATTCTTTTTCATATTTTCCACTTCATACCATTCCATTCACTCATTCTCCATGTTTTTATAAAAAGACCAAAAATAGTAACTTAGTATTTAATTAAATTGCATCTTTGTTTTAGTTATGAATTCAAAAAATCCAAAAACTATTTTCCCTTTGTTTTTATTACATTCGCATGGCATATAGATTACTTAGGATTCAATAAAAGGCTCCTCAAGTGAAAAAACCCGAGTGTTGCATTGTACTGCAATTCTTAGATTAAAAATATTTTTCATTTGACCCCAAGGTGTAAAGACACGGTCAAATCAATGGCGCTGTTGCCGGGGAGCTAAGTAATTGGCTCCCTATGTGATCTAATTGTCAAATTTACTTTTGATAAGGGGTTTCTTGAGTGAAGCTTGTTAGTTTTGCATATTTTGTTATTTCTTTGCATATAGTTTAGGATTTTTTGCATTTAGGTAGCTGGCATAGCATTCATTGCATTGTTTTGACTTGGTAACTTCTGTGTGGTGTCGTTGCATTCAATTTGATATGATTTTGAGCACATTTGTTTGAATTCACCATGTCTCCAAGTTAATTCAAAGCATATTGCATCTTTTGTCATTTTAAAATTCTTTTTCCCCCTTTTTCATTTGCATTTGTATTTTTATAGATTCTTTTTCTTTCTTTTTCATAGTTTATAGTTAGATAATTCTCTTGTGATCATTAGAATTTATTGTGATTGAATTTCATGGCTTGGTTTAATAGTAATCAAGGTTTACCTTTTCACTCTCACTCTTTTGTAGAAGATTTAACTGAAAGGAAAGAGTCTATCTCTGAAAGCATCCATGCTATTCAACAAACATTTCAGCTTCTTCAAGCCAAGTTGGGATGTCAAGATAGTCCAATTAATGAAGAATGTCATGGTCCATTCCACCTTCATACCATGAACCCTACCAACAACCTTCATTCCAACCTCATTACCCACTCCACCCACTCTATAGATCATACTACGAGCCATCTCCACCACCATATTACCCATATTACGAGCTATATTGTAATCCTCCATCATATAACCACATGCCATATCATGACCCTTCTCCTTCATTCCATTCCTCTTTCCAACCATACCATCCACCTCATGAGCCTCTCTACCCACCATTTCCACAATCTTATGGACCTCATTCCTAACCATTTGTGCCACACCAAGACTCTTCCATTTGTAACGTCATTAGAGAGCTCCAAAACCAAATCACTCAATCCAACAAGGACACCTTTGCTTATCAAATGGAAGTGATTCAAGAGTTTCAAACTCAAATAGATGATCATACCAAAGAGCGGCGGTCCCAAATGGACTTTCTTATCAGAAGATTGGAACAACAAGAGAAAGAAAGTGAGAGATTGGAAAAGGAACTTAAACGTCTCACTCATCAAGCACAAGTGTTGAAGAATCCTCAAGAAAATCCTCCTTCCATGTTCTTCCATACACATGAAGTGGAGCATCTAAAAGAAAGCGATGAGGAGCTGGAGGAAGCACAAAATGCTTCTAAGTTCCATACTCCACCAGAGACTTACCCACCACATACCCTTCCATATAAACCACCCTCTCCACCATGCCACGAACATTCACCCCAACCCCTTACTCCTCAAGCTTCAGGACTTGATGCATTTCTCACAATGCCATATATGGATGCCCAAACCCTTTCCCTGTGAAGAATGTATGACTAATTAAAGGTCCAGCATCTAGAATTATTCATAATTGGTGGAAAATTGAAAGAATGGAATTATTGGTCATAAGTTGGTGATTAATGGGAAATTAATTGCTAACTAAGAGGATAATGAGAAGTGGGATTAAATGACTAATGGAGCGATTAAATAAGCTAATTGAATGTTTACCTTATGAGAACCAATGACCATGGGACAAGTGTCAAGCTTACAAGTGAAAAGGTATAAAGAAAAGTTAAATGGAATTTTTAATTGTTTGCTCTCTCTTCTCTTCCCTCACTTAGCGCTAAAATGGTAAGGGGGGAGTAGGGTGATCATTCTTCATCATCATTCTCCATCTCTCATCTCTTATCTCTCTCGTTCTCTCTCTTCTCTCTCTCTTCGTCAGCCATTGAAGACCAAAGGGAAGGAAGACAAGTTTGAAAATGTAAGGGAAAATGATCTCAAATGCTTAAACTCTATTCATTAATGTTGTTCCTTGCATTGAGAGCTTTATCTTGATGGTTGTAGTGTGTCCAATGGTATTGATTTGTGATCTTAAGGAATTTTGAAAGTTGGAGAATTAAAAAGTCCCTTTGAGAAAGTTGTTGAGGTGAGTTAAAGAAACCTATCTATCTAAGTTTTGTGCCATTTGAATTTGTTTCGAATTTCTAGAATTTATTGGCCATTTTCAAAAAATGATGGTCATTGGACATTTGGCATGTTATTGGTATAGAAATGGTATATTTGGAATGTGTATGGATAGATAGGATTGATTGTAGAGTGAATGGTTGAGTTTGGAAATGTTGGAAATTTAGTGTTTATTATTGCCCAAGACCAAAGCTTGATAATGGAGTAGGAATTTGGATATTCTGATGGTTTTATTGGATTCCTTGAGTGATTTCATGTGGGGATAGCTTTGGTTGAGGTTTTGGGTTCGTTGGTAGCCTTTGGTATAAATTCTTAAAAACTGTCAGTGTGCCTGCATTTTCTGGGTTCTGATATGGTCACTCGAGTGATATGGGGCTCACTCGAGTGAGGGATGAACATCACTCGGGTGTGGTTGGGTTCCACTCGAGTGATTCAGTGAAATTCTTCATTTTTCCTTTCAGTTTTGGTGTTTCACTTCTGCAAAAGTACAAGAGTATGTCTCAACACTCGCAAGCATTTCGTCTCACTCGAGTGCAAAGGCCAGTGCTCAAGTGCTCCCATTCCTTTGAAATTTCTATTTGCTCTCGGGTTCTCACTTCTTAGACTTCACTCTCTAGTGCTCAAGTGAAGCATTTGGCTTTCACTCGAGTGAGGTCCAGTGTGCTCGAGTGTCCCTATCCCTAAAAAGTTCTTATGCTCTTGGGTGCTCATTCGCTATCCTTCACTCCCTAGTACCCGAGTGCAGATCGTACCACCACTCGAGTGAGCCCATCTTCACTCGAGTGTCAATGCCCCATCACTCAAGCGAGGCAATCTTCACTCGAGTGTATCAATGAAAAATGTCAGTGTTTGTGCTTCCAAAAGGGGATCCCTGGGGTAGTTCTTCCAACCCTTTAGGGCTTTTATTAGAGGCATATATGAGTGTTAAAGAGACAATAATGATAACCAATTTATGTATTTTGAAGGTACTGTGTATGGGACTAAGTGATAACGTATCGTCCTTAATTATGACTTTAGGATTTGATATTTGCTGAGAGCGTAGAAGGCCCGTGCCTGCTCAAGAACAGAAAGACAAAGGTAGTGACACTTTATCCTATATCATTAATATTGCATTGCTTGTTTGCATTAGTCATTGAATATAGTGAGGGGACGTGGCAAAAGCTCGACCTTGAATACCGATACAATGAAGGGAACGTGGTGTAAGCCCGATCTCGAATACAGATACAGTTGATAGGATGTGGCAAAAGCTCGGCCTCGAATACAGATACAGTGAGGGGACGTGGTGAAAGCCCGACCTCGTATACAGTGAAGGGGACGTGGAAATGTGCCCGACCTTGAATATTGATTGCTGCATTGTGATATATGTTTACTTGCTTTGTTTATATGCATCATATACGTAAACTGTTGCTACTGGGATTATCTAGAATCTCATTCTTTCCAAATAACATTTTTAGACAGGGCAAGTGGATCGAAGAACAAGCAAGTGAACAAGGACGATTAGGACTGCCGGCGGTAGTCTTAGTTAGATATTTTGGTTTTATACTGAACTGGTTATCATTTTGGATAAATGTACATATTGAATAGACCATAGAAGTATAATTTTGTGTAATCCCCGATATAGATATTGAGATGGGCATTGATGCCCTGATTATTATTTTGGATTAACGTTATTATCCCGGGTGAATGTTGGGAATTGTGGTATACTCTGATATTGTACATGTAACAGACCAAACATACCATTTGTTTTAAGGAACAAAATGAATGGAGATCTATTTATACAAGTGTTATAAAAGTACTTGGTCTACTACTCTCTAGAACTTGTCTTGTTTCTTGCTTGAGGCTACATTATGCATTAGCATGAGTAGAAATGACATAGGCATTCATATTCATTAGCTAGTTAATCAAATAGCCAACCTTATCATGTTATCCATTATGTAACCCTTAGAGCCTAACATCATTGTTTCGTATTTGCACCTCCATTTCATTCTTCAGAATACCTATGTGCATTGCATACTATCATAAGAAAGGGCATTATGGTATCTTTGAGCATAAAACCAATTTTTTTTGTTTTCATGGATGGAGAGGTTGTTAGTGTTATTGAACCTCACTGAAAATGTGATATAGAATAGAAACTGCCTCATCTCTTTGTGGTTTATTTTGTTAAACGGCTAGAAATACAATATTTTAACAAAAAAAAAAACTAAAAAGGAAAAAAAGAAGACAATAGAAAAAATGATACAGAAAAAAATAGAGAGAAAGAAGAAACAAATTGGAAGACAAAAAAGAGAAGAAAAGAGGAAGAGCAAGAGGAATAAAGAAGAATAAGAAGGGATGTATGAATACCATTGTGTTGCATTTACTTGTTCAATTATACTATTTTGTTCCATGATATTCCATTATGCATGCACCTTATGGGTCTTTTCTTTCTTTCATTCACTAATTATCATTTAACCCACACATCTTCCCTTATCATATCATTCTAATCATTCCATTACCTCCAACAATACAACCCTATAAA
This sequence comes from Inga laurina, assembly GCA_963855925.1. NCBI lineage: Eukaryota > Viridiplantae > Streptophyta > Magnoliopsida > Fabales > Fabaceae > Inga > Inga laurina. The sequence goes on from OY979703.1 coordinate 55,680,009, forward strand.
GTCTTTTGGATCTACTTTTGCCATTTTCTACAAGTGGTGGAGAGCTTAGAAACATTACTAACTTATGGGAGAGTGTGACCAAGTGGATGTGAGAGAAAATACCTTACACGAGAGTTGAGAATATACACTTATCCTTATGAGGTTTCCAAATTAAACTCATTTGAATTAAGCATTGCATCTTTGTTAGTTCTTTTAGCATATGGCATGCTCATGGACTTGGGATAAGTGGATACTTCATTATTTAACAAATGTGATTCTTGAAGCTTGATCATACTTGTTCATCTCTATTCTCATTGTGCTTTGAATTGGACTTGCTCAGGAGTGCAAGAGTTTAAGTGTGGGGGAATTGATGAATCCCTATTTTATCAATTATTTCTATACTTTATTTGGGGATTTTATCATGTTATTTGGGCAAAAAATGTATTTATTGTAATTAATTAGGATTAATAGTGATTGCAGGAAAATAGAGCTTAAAAGGGTAAAAATGTCATATCTTTGTTATTGCTCCACAATGGTTCATGGTTTTATATATATAAGGAAGATTCCAATTAAATATCTTCTTTGAAAACCTCAGATCAATAATTCTTAATAAAATGTATTGTTAATAGATTATTAAGTGTAGTAAATAAAATTTATTTCGGATTTTCATTTTTTCAGAGTATTTTTTGAGAATTTTTCTCAAAATACATATCATATATATTTCATAAAATAGTATAAAAGCCCATAAAAAAGTCAAGCTAGCTTTCTTCATATTGCCTTAGACTTAATGTAAACTTGTAAAGCTTGATTTTTTTAATATTATTATGGGTATCCGTTTCAGGGTTTGTGGCTAGCTCTACCAATACAAGTGTCTCCATTTAGATTCGAATTCAAGATCCAGAGAGATCTAGCGAGATCTCACACCAATAGACCAACTCTATATTGGTTAAAGTGCAAGCTTATAATCTAGTTTATTTTCTGTATTTTATAACATCAATTATATATGTTGGTGTATTATTACTATAGACGGGTTATATTGAAGATCTATTAGAAAGTTATGTAGTGATCATCATACTTCCTAAATGAATTTAAAGTTATATATATATATATATATATAAGGTGACAAAAAATAGAAAGATATATAAAGTAGAATATGTATTATTGTAAAAGATAAATTGAGAATTTATTTTCAAACTTCAAACACACGGCTTGCTTCTAGTTTAACTAAAACGCGGCAAGTTTCTTAATAAGTTTTTTTTAAAAAAAAAATTTTGTGCAGGGATATTTGACCATTTTATGTTTCACATATGGGCCTACAAACAGATATCAATAATGTGGACTATTTTTCACGTTACAGACAGTACACTAGCTATAGGACATTTTTATGTATATATGTGAAATTGTTTTGTTGGACCCGGTTTGGTTACTCATCACAATGATAAGCACCGGGGGATGAACACCACTATGGTGAGATCAATGCCGTCTAAATTCAATGGTCCATATTTAAAATGTTCAATTGAAGAGTTGTAAATAAAAAAAAATCATTTTTTTTTGACAAACCAACAATTAAAAGATTATTTTTATTTTGGATTATGTACCCATTAAAATGAATTCTTTTAAAAAATAAAATAAATAAATAAATCTTAGCCATCTAGATTAGATCAAGATGGTCCAAATTAGATGCAAGTGGTGAGCACCCTAAAGGCCAAACTCATTCCCTATTTGTGTGTTAATGGTTTATGATGTCTGTTAATAGTTTCAGCCACACATGTTGCACAAAGTAGTTAGCCTAAAACAAGAGATAGGGGAAGAGATAATCAAACACTACAAGAATTATCTCCAAGAAAATCTCACCCCAAATAAATAGAACCGATGCAAAAGTAGTTCCCTAGAAAAATGCTTCATTTAATTTCAACAAGATATATGGATAGAGAAACATTTACGCACTTGAATTTTCAGATTAGAAAAATGATTTTTCAAGAAGTATATGATTAATTAAGCTTGCAAGGATAACACCAACAGAGTAAGAGCTGGTAAAATGGATTGGGCCCCTACCAGCCCTCCAAACTTGGCGGGCTGGCTAATTAACCAGCGGGCTAAGGCTAGCCAGTTCATTTTTTTATTTTTATTTTATTTTTCTTATAATATAAACCCAAATACCCTAATCCCTTTCCTTTGATGTTGTGTTCAATTACTTTCTCATACTTTTTATTTAACATTTTTATTTTCGTATTATATTTATTTATTCTACTATTATTAAATTTAAAAGAGATGTGCTTATATGATTTTTTGATGTGAGTAGATGAAAAAAAGAGGAAAGTAAGAATGAAATTGACTTCCTAATATAAATGCATAAAAAAAAAGAAGTGTGATATGAGTGGGTGAAAGAGAAAGAGAGTGAAAATTTAAAACGAAAAATAGTGAAATTAAAAAAAAAATGGTGGGCTGGTGGTGGGCATGCTAGCCTGCTTGTTCTGGCCCGCAACCCGCAGGTCAGCCCAAATTAGCACCTCTGAATAGAGGTGGGGTCTAGTGAAAGGGATAGTTTCTCGCGAATCAAAGTTTCAGTCCCCATTGGGAGAGTGCATCCAATAGAAGTATCTTTGTTCTTAGCAAAAAAATAATAACAATAGAGAGAGAGAGAGAGAGAGAGAGAGAGAGAAGCTTGCAAGGATAACGGTTTCTTATGTTCTCTGTTCTTCACACACACACACACACACACATACATGTCAACTTTTTCTATTTGAAGATTTTGAATGTTGATGAGGCTCCTCCTTGATTTCAAAATCATGACACCCTTATTTGGAATTGGCTTTCCTCCTTTTCTTTAAAGAAAACGAGGGTCCTTTATCAAATCTGGGTCGTTGGATCAAGATCTCAACGGTTCAGATTTAATATATTATAAAAATATTATTATTATAATTATTATATTATTTTTATAATATATTAAATCTGAATCGTTGAGATCTTGATCCAATGGCCCAGATTTGACAAAAGACCTTCCTTTTCCTAAGAAGAAAAGGAGGAAAGCCAATTCCCCCTTATTTTTGCTTTTATGTATTGAAGCAATTAATCTTTCTTTTTTTTTTCTTTTTCTTTTTTTTTTTGGTAAAACGGGGAAGCAATTAAGCTTTCTTTACATTCTATTTCATGGTCCAACAATTGATTTTCTCTTTTTGACAATTATTGTGAAATATTCGTTGACTCCTAATTTCAAATAAATATAATAATCTCAATTAATCAAGATTCATTTTAAAAATATGTCAAATTTTATTTGAAATAATTTAAATATATTTGTTATCATGAACTAGTTGACTTGAAGTCAATAGTTCAATTATGAATAATATGTATCCATTATTTTTATCATTTTTTATATTAAAAGATAGAAGCAATAATCAAAATGAATTTCCAATTGTGAACTTAAAAATAATAATATACACAAATTTTATATATTAAAATTAAATATAAACGAAAGTGAGTGTTGCAAGCAACTACTAAAGAATTATATCTGTCCTGTTATTGTCCGCCCCTACAAAAAGAACACATTTTCTTTTCTCCCAATTTCAAATCCCAAATGAGGAATGAAATTAGTAGGAGCAAGTTTAAGTTTAAACATAAAAGCGACGAATGTTATCTCTAAAAGGGCCGTTAGGACTGATGGGGCAACCAGGGTCTACGAAAGAGGGAAACCTAAAAACCTTAGGCAATCTCTTTCTCTTCTTACACACTTTGCTCTGAGCTCCAAGATTATCCCAAGATTTCACTTCCTTGATCCTTTCTGAGAAATTTTCATGCAGAAGCCAATCAATAACAAAGTTTCAAGAAGCAAGTCTGTAAGCCAATGCCATATTGGACGGAGCCGAGATGACTGTTGATTCTTCGACGGCTAAACAACACCCATTGTAGAGTTCCAAAAATCGCCGAATATAAGAAGTTGTCGAGGCTAAGAGTCCCCCCATCGCTGCTGAGAGCGTAAACATCAACGGTGGTGGATGCACAGTGGTAAAGATCAAACAGCGGCCGATCTAGAAACGGCGACAAGAAAAATCTTGAACCCCAAATCAGAGAGATTGAGAAAATCTTGAAACCGGACTAGACTGAGGCTACCGTTGACGGTGGGCAATCCTCCGTGAATGGGTGAAGGGAAGCTAATCGGTGGTTTGGTCGTCGCGTTTCTCCGCCATGACTGCGTAGGCCAAATCCCTTCAATCGCGGCTATGGAAGATTTCTCAGATGGCGATATTCTCTGGAGTCAAAGGGCACCGCACCACGGAGATTAGGATTAGGCTCATTCAGATTGCGATAGTCTCGGGTCAGTTCAATCTTGATTTTCTAGGTGGTTTAAGTATTGATTTTGGAGCTCCAAGTATTGGTTCTTGGAGTCAAATCTTGAGAGTCCATCGATCTTGGGCCTCTGGTTCTGACGGAGCAAAAGGCCAATTCTATATTTTGGGCTGTGTGGTGCAAACACAGGAGCTGAGCTTCTTCACCTTAGCTCTGGTAACATGTAAAACAAATGTAATTAGGGAAAGATAATAGAGAAGATGAAGAATCTTATATTAACAACATAAGAGCAACATACTCACACAAACTATAACCTACTAGGGTTATCTCTAATCTACCCTCACATGAGGGAGAGAACTAACCCCACTTAGGGACTAAGAGGAACTCCCCTCTTTAGAGAGAAACTCAAATTAACATCTCTCTAAACAAAATGAGAATCTTACACACTAAACTATATTAGTTAGGACCCTCTGTGTAGACTAGGGCCTCAACTAACTAATTACTTATTTAATTTCACTTTAATATATCTAACAGACTTAATCAATAAGAAGTTATCCACAAAATAGAATTATAAATAGTCTTAGCTTCCCATGTAAACCCTCATCACCCAAAACAGTAAACATATATACATCATTATCATATATTAACAAACCATCATGTCCGAATGCCATCACCACCACCACAAAGAAAGTCCGGCCAGTGACATTGATTACAAAAAGGAAGAGAAGCACCACAAGCATAAGGAACATCTCGGAAAATTAGGAGCTGTTGCTGCTGGCGCCTTCGCATGGGTAATTATAATATATATACATATATATAGATATATGATTAATTTGATGGAGAAATTAACAATACAATGAAAATGTTTGTGCAGCATGAGAAGCACATGGCGAAGAAAGATCCAGAACATGCACACAGTCACAAGATAAAAGAGGAGATTGCAGTTGGAGCAGAAGGATATGCTCTTCATGAGCATCACAAGAAGAAAGAAGCGAAGAAAAAATATCAAGAGGCTCATGGAAAGAAGCAACACCAACTCTTTCATTGATTTAACTTGTGAAGAATGCACACTCACACATCTATGTATGCTCTTCTGATTCGCACAAGGCATTACAGTACTATGTATTCCTACACAAAGTATTCATAAAACCTTTCAATAGTAGGAGAGGAGCTGAATTCATGTTTGGATGATGATGATCATGATCATGATGATGATGATCATGATCATGATCATGATCATCATCATCATCATCATTATTATAGCCTGTACTTTGGGATTATTATTTTGTTTTGCGTATGCATATGCTTCATTTATACAGCATGAGTTTAATAATTTTATTTGTACAAATCTCTGTCTCTATTGGACTAGTTTTCATCTTACAGACGGTGCACTAGCTATAGAACAATTTTATGTATATAAGTGACATTGTTTGTTTGGTTACTCATCACAGTGATAAGAACCAGGGGATGAGCACCATGCACTATGGTGAGATCAATGCCATCTATATACAGTTTCGACAGTCCATATTTAAAATGTTCAATTGAAGAGTTATAAATAAAAAAAATCATTTTTTTTTTTGAAAAACCAACAATTAAAAGATTGTTTTTATTTTGAATTCTGTACCCATTAAACTGATTTTTTTAAAAAAAATAAAATAAATAAATAAATATTGGCCATCTATATTAGATTGAGATGGTCCAAATTAGATGCAAGTGATGAGCACCCTAAAGGCCAAACTCATTCCCTATTTGTGTGTTAATGTTTTATGATGCCTGTTAATAGTTTCAGCTACACATGTTGAGCAAAGTAGTTAGCCTAAAACAAGAGATAAGGGAAGAGAGAATCAAGCCAAATAAACAAATAGAAAATTAGACCCATCACCACCGCCGCAATGAATAGATAAGCTTCAGTAAACACACCGGAAGACAAGCTTCATCAAGTTGCAATTTAACGCCACAAAAACAAGCTGGTACAAGGATGAAAATGCCCAAGTCATGAGTGTTCATTGTGAGAAAAGCAATCGATAACACTCTTTGAAGACTCTAATTAATATCCTAGTTCCATTTTTTTCTCTTCTATTATCATCGCATCGATCATTTCTTTCACTAGATGTATCGCATACAACTTTGACCCAAGTGCACCAACTTCCACCCCTCATTCTCACTAACAACTTTGATCCACGCTTCACCATCTATTTTCTTTTAAATTACTGAGGGTAATTTAGTAACTGCATAATGATAATCTCTTATACTTGAGTGGCTTGAAACTTGTTAATCATTTGAAGATTTCATGATTATTTCTCTTACAAGGAACACTAGAGTAATTTTCCCACTTTTCATATCCGCCAACTCAGACTTTATTTTATTTTTTGAAACATTCTTCCTCTTTCTACTGTTTTGTCCCATTAGACTTTACTGAAAATATTTTTAAGAAGGCAATTTTAATGAATGTTTGTTTGAATTTTGTGTACTCTTTTTTATTCACCAGGTTTTTGTTCTATTGGATCGTTCTCATAAGATTTTAATGAGGCATGATATTCATTTTATAGATATCAAAAGGGAAATATTATAAATATTGTTATAAAATATAAAAAAATATTTTTTGATGAGAAAAATATTAAATGGGTGTTTATACTCACTTCCAAAAATTACTTTTGCGCTTTACAAAACACATCCCAGACGCTTATCTCATACAACAATGTAATATCACTCAAAATTAAATAAGAAGAACAGGAGAAATGAAATAAACAAGAGAATATATAGAAATTGGGAGAGAAAATGAGGAAATGTTTCTTATTTGCTTATTGAATGCTTTATACATATCATTTATGTATAAGACTCAAATGTTTGAAGTCTAACCCTAAGGGTACAAAAGGATAAAGAATACAATGATAATATGTGTGTGTGTGTGTGTTAGAAATAAAAATTTATGAGGAGTTATGACACACACTTGCACCCATATATTATAAACAAATGGAGCCTTCAAGAATAATCCAACTTACTATGTCACCATTCATTTCCCCAGTAAATACCTTCCCCAATAGTAAATAGGCTAGAAAACTTTTACCCACTAATTAATGTAACAATATATGGATAAAAAAATAAATTAGCCTGAGGCAATTTTGTCGATGGATCTCAATTATATTAATTAATTCATTCCTTCTATATCTCAAACGTCGACACGTATGTGTTATGTGTGTGTGCGCGCGCGCGCGCAGAGTGAAGGAATTAACCATATGTTGAGAAAATGACTTTAGTCCCTGAACTCGTACATTTTGGACAAATCTTAGGTCATGTACCTTAGGTTCATTAGGTCCAGTTAGCCAATCATCTACTGCCACATGTGAGTTTTGTGTGAGAATGCACCAAGTCGATTGTTTCAGAAATTGGGGGTTTTCTCGATTAAACTACCGGCCTTGGCATATTTTGTGCACAGTTTTTGGGCAAAAGAGACATTACGAAACAGTTTTCATGATTGATTACGATTTCTTTTTCTCAATAATTAATCCTTATAAAATATATACCATAACTCACAAATATCAAAAGTGTTTTAATCCTACAATTAATGTTTTCACAAGATGATTTAAATTTATTTGGGGAAATACTTTTTGTATCTTAATATGTTTATTTATTTTTATTTTATTTTTATAATTATTATTTTATTCTTGTCAATATTCTGTCATCTTGATTATTTTTAATTATCGTTTATATAATCGCAACGTACATTTGATAAATGATCACAATTTTTAGTGAAGAAGCTTATTTTGTTTTCTTGCTGAATCAATTTATTGCCGACGCAGACGCGGCTTCTTATTTTCTTACCAAAAAAAAAAAATCAAGATGCTTCTTGGGTGGTATATTTCATTATTTTGTCAATTTTATATTTCGCATGGCCTTAATCGCTAAGAAACCATCAACCAGAATGGAATTATAAATAGCTTAATTAGAAGCATATCGATTACCACATAAACCCTCAACAAGCACAAACCATTAAAGAAACTCTCACCAATCTTCATATTCCCTAAACCACCACGTCAGAAGGCGGCCACCACCACCACCATAACCAAGAAACTCCAACCGGCGAGATTGATTACAGAAAGGAAGAGAAGCACCACAAGCATCTGGAACAGCTTGGGGAGCTAGGAGCTGTTGCTACTGGAGCCTGTATGAATAAGGGTAAATTATGAAAAGACTGACAACTATAAAAAATACGTTTTATATTTATGACTAAAATTAACTATCCAAATATGTCATATATTAAGGACTAGAGTGAATATATATATATATATATATTCAGTAGAGAATATTCATAATTATGATTGTTTTGGAGACAATATTGAAGTGTTCTTGTATATGCAGCATGAAAAACACAAGGCGAAGAAGGATCCAGAAAATGCACATAGGCACAAGATAGAGGAGGAAATTGCAGCAACTGTGGCTGTTGGAGCTGGTGGATATGCTTTTCATGAGCATCACATGAAGAAAGAAGTAAAAAAAAGAAGATGACGAGGCTCATGGAAAGAAGAACCACCACTTATTTCATTGATTTTAAACTTAAATAAATAATCGCTGAAGAATTATTATGGATTTGAAAAATAAAGTTTATTAGTTTGTGAATCACTCTGAATTATTAAATGAATGTTTCGTTGTTGGGTTTAAATTATGTATGTGTGGATGTAATTTATTTATACTCCTTTTATATCAAATGCAAACCTGTGCTTTCTGGAAAACAATCTTTCTTTATTGTAAGAGGATGTAAGCGGTTCTAAAATTATATATAACTTTATGCAAGATATTGATATTTTAATCTTGAAAAGAGTATGAAATAAAATAATTAATTTTAAGCCATTACATTTATGATATAATTATATTTAATTTATTTTGATCTTATCCAACATTTTAAGTGAATTTTTGTTCAGTGTATTCAATTTAAATCCTATAATCAAGGAAAAACTAAACTTATTTCAATACCTATATTTCATCATAATTTGGAGTTAGTCCCTGCAGTTTAAGCTATTTAAGACAACGGAGGATGTCACATGATATGAGGACCACTGAAATAGAATATTGATATTTAAGTCTCGTGAAATGAGCTAATTACACTAGAGTTCTTAGATCCTATTCTGAACTTAATTTTCCATATCAATTTACCATACTCACCATCATTTTGCATTAACTAAATTAGAGTGTTAGTGCAGGACTTCACTAAAGGAGCGGGGAGTTAGGTGATTATAAAAAGAATTTAAAACTTAAAATCAAATGCACAAATATTAAGTATACTTAAATTCAAGTTCTTGAATGGTAAAGGAGAAAGGATTATAAATATGACCGTACAAAAGAATGTACAAGCTAGGGAGAAGATAAAGCACACAACAAAAATTTGTACTATAGTTTAGTCCAACTACCTGACCTACATCTAGTCCCTTAGAACCTTTTGAGATTTCCACTGTATCCCCAAGATTTAACATAGGCTCTTAGTGCCTTAGTACAATCCCTCAAGTTTGATTCAAATATTTGAGAACAACTTTAATCCCTCAAGTTTAGTGAAGTACTTGAGAACCTTTAACAACTCTCTCAAGTTTGATTTGGATATTTAAGAAACTGCCCTTACAACTAGTAAGGTAACAAGACAGGGTCAAATCACATCTTGAGTCATCTCCTGTCCTCTTATCTACCATGGAGGTCGATGATTCAAGACGCAAGACAAGGTCAAATCACAACTGTGGGTGAAGCTTAAACAAAGAAAACTTTCATGAATGAGAATCAAAGTCGTGACACAACCAAAGAAGGTCGATGAGCCAGAAATAGTGAAGGACGACTCAGATGAACAAAATTGCGACTACGAAGCATTTATTGCGATGGAATTGCAATGATATCTTTGTGACCCTAGGATTTCTTTGATACTCACAAGAAAAAGGGAATTCGCGACATACACAGATCAATCGCAATGAAGAGGATTCGTGACAAGTGAGTGTGCTAGGGTTTCTAGAATGCAAGGATTCTCTTTTGCCAGGTGGATTGTTAACTCTTTTGGTTCTCTGAATACTTTGGGTGTTGAATCTTGGTGTACCTGATTCTTGTGAAGGGTTCTTGAAATTCTAACTCTACTGGGGCTATGTCTTCATGTTGGGCTGCCAAGTTTCAATTGAATTCTTTATTTGCAACTTGGGGTTTTGATGCCATGTTATCTAACCCAGGAAGAAGAAAACAATGTATACTTTATTGATAATAGAGAATATGCATACAAGCTTACTCTGGACATTAAGCTCGTTTAGTTGAGGGAACTGGTGTTAAGGGAAAGGAACTTAACAAAGTTCCCTGCCAAAGATTGTGTTTGATGGGCAAAGTTCCTGGTCATCAAAATTCCCGCCATCACCAAAATTCAATTAAACGTGGGAAGAAGGGTTCCCACAAAAAATGGTGTCATCTCAAGTTCCTGTCATGAATAGTAAAACTGAATGACATATTTACCCATTGAAAAGTTGTTAAAAGTAATGATTGAGTTGGTCATTGTTGGAGGCGTCCTATTTAGTGAAACAAGCGAGTTGGAGGAGGGATGAAGCTAGAAGTGTCGACATTGAATTTCTAAGCGACCAAAATTAGAGGTGGGTGTTGATGAAATTTCATTGCCTATTTATTTGATAAATATGTAGTGACAAATGTGTTCGGCTATGCTTTGTTTTTTTTAAACCTTTTGCATACAAACTCACACACAGAAGTTGCTTTTGGTATGCTTCCTTGTTTTGCTTGTGGTATCATTCTTGTGCTTGCAAGTTGTGTTGATAGACAGAGTGACACACACACACACACACACAGAAATAAGATATGACCAGTTTGAGTATTATGGAGAAGGCGAAAGTATATTGTGTTTGATAATTTTTTCTTTCTGTTGACTGATAGAAGCAAGGTAGACCAACAGATTTAATGATGAGTCCTGCAATTTGTTATAAATGTTGTGCAAAATGTTTAATGAGTGTACGTCAAAAAAATCTGAGTAATAGAAATCAATGCCACTAAATTGAGACACAAACATTAAAAAAAAAATAGGACAAAAAATAATACAACTAACTAAATTACTTGTTCATGGTTTTGGATCTTCTATATTCTCAATTCCCCAATATAAATGGCAATGGCAACAACTTCAGAATCCTTAGAAAATTAGTTTATTTTTTACCAACATAAAAAATGGTTACCATAAACTAACTTTATACTGTAAATATGACAATCGCTTAAACCTGTTAATTGGTGCTTTTGTTAGAGCACATTTAGTTGGTTGTAATGTTATGTACATGGGTATGAAAAAAATTTTGTGGGTATGGATGAGGAATCAGAGGAAATGTTGTTGGAAATATTGGCTGGATGCTTAGCTATGCCTTTGGTAGTAAGGACGTCGATTGTGAAGCATTATAATTATTGTGGTAGCAAGTAGACCGAGGCACATCTCGAATAGGTCATATGGATTAGATTTTCATGTTAAGAGAGCAACCTTGAGCGCTATGATATATAGTAGCAATAACATTTGCTTCAACCAAACTAGAATGTATCGATCGACATTTGATAAATTGTGTTACAAGTTAGACACAAGTGGTGGGTTGAGACCAATGAGACATATGTTAGTTGATGAGTAAGTGGCAATGTTTCTACACATATTGGGCCATCAAGTGAAGAATAGATTAATCCAATTTGAGTTTAGGAGGTCAGGCGAAACTATTAGCAAATACTTTAAAGTTGTTTTGAATGCAACAATTAGACTGCAATCAGGGCTTTTGAAGAATACAGAGCCTATTCTGGAGGAATCCAGTGATTAGTATTGGACATGGTTCAAGGTATATAAAAAGTTTACTAGTTTATTACATTTATATGACCATGAATGATAAATAGAAGCATTGACTAAAGGTGACAACTTTGTCCAATGTTTTTGGGGCTTCCTTGATGCGTTAGATGGAATGCATATACATGTTCAAGTTTTAGCACATCAAAAGGGTAGATATCGCAATAGAAAGGGAGATATAACGATGAATGTGCTAGGTGTATGTTCACCTGATGCCCAGTTCATATTTGTGTTGCCTAGTTGGAAGGGTTCAGCTACTGAAGGAAGGGTGTTGAGAGATGCTATAAGGAGTAGACATGGGCTAAGAGTACCACATGGTATGTGTTTCATAAGTCTATTTGTCTCAGTACATTTGTATTATTGGAATCTATAGTAACATTGTTTTTTGTTTGGGTGATTATTTTGTGTAAGGATGTACTACTTGGTAGATGCTGGGTACTTAAATTGCCAAGGTTTTTTGGCTCCTTATGGAGGTCAAAGATACCACCTGAATGATGGCAACAAGGATAGTAGCCACAAATTGCTTACGAGTGCTTCAACATGCGGCATTTTGTTGCCCGTAATGTAATTGAAAGGTGCTTTGGCATAATGAAGTTATGGTAGGCCATCCTGAGGAGTCTCTCATTCTACCTAGTGAAGATTCAAAATAGATACATCATGGCATGTTGTTTGATTCATAATCTGATTTATCGAGAGAATATACAAGATCATTTAGATACACAGATTGAGACTTATCCAGCAGCACCTTCCATAATTGAGAACACCCCAATGATGACAATGGAAACTTCTGATCGGAGGAATAACTTTAGGGAACAAGTAGAGAACAAAATATTTTTTTGCATATTTTACTTTTGGAGAAATTTGATGATGTTGAAGTTCTATGCATGTTTCCAATTTCAGTACTAACTATTTTGTTATGTTTGTTTGTATAGAACCAATTGCTTACAATTTAATGAATTGTATGAACTTTTATTTTACTTTATAATTGATTACTTTGTCTCATGCCATAGTTTCCATGAAGTAACAATTTATTTGTCAATTGGACTTAATTTTTCATATGGACTAGAGTGAAGAAAGTGGTAAGGGAAAGCTCAAAATGTGGCATGTTGAAAGAGACAAGGTTCTTGTGGAATGCCTTGTTCTACTGAAAACAGAGTAGAAATTTATGGCAGACAATGGGTTCAAGCCCGAGTATGCTAATGGTCTACAAATTATGATGGAAGCAAAATTGCCAGGATGTGGGATAAAAGTTGTTCCACACATTACGTCCCATATCAAGACCCTAAAGCATCAATGGCAACTTGTTTATGACATGGTTTATGGCACTAATACCTCTAGTTTTGGGTGGGACCCTGATACAAAATTTGTCACTACAGAGAAAGAGGTTTGGGATGAGTATGTTAAGGTATGTGTCATATGTGCTTTTATCAAGGTTATAGAGAGATTATGGTTGTATTTTATTTTTATTTTTTTTCCAATCATGACATAAATAGGCGCATAGCAAAGCTAGATAGTTCAGGACCAAGTTCTTCCCTCATTTTGACAATTTGTCATATGTGTGGGCAAGGGATAGGGCAGTGGGCGACAAAGGCAAAGCCTCAGGTGTCATGGAGGAAGAAATAAATCTTGAAGATAATGAAACTGGTGATTTACTAAACAATGTTGAAGAAGTGGAACTGTCCCAAGCTTGTCATGTAAATGGCACTAATGAGGCCTCATCTTCTTCCAATGAGAGACATCAAACCAACCAATCAAAATTGCTTGTTGAGGTCTTTTGTGAGACAATCACTTCTTTGGACAAGACTATTGTTAATCTGTTTAAAAATCTTAGCAATCACTTTTCAAGGCAAGGCCGACAGGCTGCACTTGATGCCAAAGGATCTGACCTTTACATTGACCTTATGTGTATTGCTGGGCTCACCATTGATGAGGTAAATGTTGCACATATCAAAATTGTAGCGTCTGAGTCACTGTTGAATTCTTTTGAGAAGATTCATGCACCTTTTAAACCTTCTTGGATAAGGAGCCTTCTTCAAAACTAGAGTGTTACAACCATCGAACAAGGGGTACATGTTTTTGGGTCCATGTCGTGTTAATGGAGACATGTTGGCATCTTTTTGGTTTATGCTTATGGTTATAGATACATTTTGGCTGCCTTTTTGTTTATGACTATGTTTATATATGCCTAAAGAAATGGCCTTCAAAATTCTAACCATGTTGATTTGGAAGGACATTTTGGACATGGCAGAAAGTTTGGAGTGATGACATGTAATGTATGTATATTTTTATTTATAGTATAAACAATCACTTGTGTTATATAGGACTAGGATTGCAATTAGGTCATAGAATCGACCACGTAATTTTTTAAAGTAATTCAATGTAATGACCTCATATAAATGTAAATATTCAGTGATGCAAATTGTTGGGCTTTCGGTTATTTCCCCCTACTATTGTCCCAATACCTACTGATGTTTGGGAAGATTGCCTAAAAATAGTTTAACTTAATTGATAAGGAAGGCATGTTAATCAATTTATGGTTTACATAAATTGATTTACTTAATTGATAAAAGTTCCTAAAAGAAGGAGTAAATTGATTTACTTAAGTTTAACTTAATTGATGAGGAGGCTTGTAAATCAATTTATGACTTACATAAATCAATTTAAGATAGAAATTAGGGCTTATAAATTGATTTGCCTCACAGTACAAAAGATCTTGTTGTCATAATAAGGCATAAATCGATTTGCATAAGGAAAAAATCGATTTACCCACCATTGGGTTTATCAAAGGCAATCAATCATGTTTAACAGTGCAGGCGATGTCATGTGCATACATATTCCTCGATGGCAAATCCAACTATGTCCATCCCACACGATCAATCTATGAGACATTGTAAATTGATTTGCCAAATCTAGCCAAGAGCAATTATATTTTACAAATTCAAAGTAAATCGATTTATCATATTGTTCAAATCGATTTACCAAATCTTCGATTTGTTAAAAAAAACATATTTTCATTTTAAGTTTTCATTCATTATTTTTAAGGGCAAATCAGGTATTTCACTTTTACTTTCCATTTACCACCCCTCAATTTTCTTCCAATCAAACAGGCCATCATCCCGCTGCCCTCACAAACTGCACTCCCCTCCCCTCCCCTCCCCATCAATTTAGTTCCTTTTCCTCCTCAGATTTTCTTCCAACCAAACGGACTAACGGACTGGAGCCGATGTTTCATATTTGTATGACAAATTGAACAAAGAACTACTCACCGTACAAATATTCCTGAAAACACAAAACACACTTGGGCCCTTTTATGTCAACAACTCTCGACCCAATACACTAATACAACACTTAACCCTATTTTTTACAATATTCTAAACGTGTTGCCCCACAGCCTAGATTTCTAGATGGATCCCTAGGCGAACTATAAATTGATTTTTTTAATACTTGCAATGATTTGTAGGGTATGACACATACATGTACGCGCCTTTATTTAATTTAGCGCGTGGCGTGTTTTTATTTTCTTGTTCACTTAGTGTTCGTTTGGAATAGTTTATTTTTAAGCAATAAGTGTTTATAAATCGTGATTTACGGTATACTAGATAAATATGTAAGAAAAATTTTATCTCAACTTACGTAATAAAGACTTATTATCTAAAAATAAGTATTTCCAAACACAACGTTATCACCATATATGCATGTTTTTAGCTCCAAGCCTCCAATCCCTATTTTGTGCGCGTCCCTCTCTGTCCTTTTAGGTTGACTCTTTCAATGTTTACAAAATGGTACATGGTTTTACGCTACCTCCTGTTGATAAGTAAGTTAGAAATAGAATTTAGTATTAAATATAAGATTAAATTTATTTTACCTCCTAAATTTATATATATATATATATATTTAAAATATCCATATTGACTACATATATTAAAGAATTTTTATTTAAAGATAGTCATGATTCATGATGAAAGATGATATATATATTTATTATAAATAATTAATATAATTTATTTTCTTAATCTATTTAAATTAATCAACTAAATTTTATATTAAGGATTAAAAATGATATATAAGTAATCTCATCAATACATACACATACACACATATAATCCAACAAAAAAATCACGCTATTCTTCATTATTGCCGGCCTCGGATTTGATGTAAACTTGTAAAGTGGCTATAATCTAGTTTAATTTTCTACTATATTTTATAATATTATGTTGGTGTATTATTATTACTATAGAAGGAGTATTGAAGATTTATTAGAAAGTGATGTGATCGAGATCGTTATACTTCCTTAATGAATTTTTTCACCTAAAACTTCCTAATTTAATTTTAAGTTATGCATATGTATAAGGTGACGAAAAATAGAAAGATCTTTGAAGCACGCGGCAAGCTTATCTAGTTCAGCTAAAACGCGTCTTGTTTCTTAGTTCTTAAGGAGTCTTTCGCAGGTATGTTTATTGACAATTTTATGTTTCACATATGGCCCTACAAACTAATATTAATAATGTTGACTTAAACAATAAGAAACTATGAACAAAAATAGAACTATAAATAGCCTTAATTTCCCACATAAACCCTCATCACCCAAAACAGTAAACATTATTCATTATCATTTGAAATACCTTCCCTACTTTATACAGCCTGTAATCCTATATTATCAAACCACCATGTTGAAAGGCGGCCACAACCACCACCACCACCACCACAAAGGAAATCCAGCTGGCGAGATTGATTACAAAAAGGAAGAGAAGCTCCACAAGCATAAGGAACATCTCGGAAAATTAGGAGCTGTTGCTGCTGGCGCCTTCGCATTGGTAATTATAATATATATATATATATAATATCATTCAACTTCTAATCATTTGTTATTTTTCATAATTAAGATTAATTTGATGAAGAAGTAACGATATAATGAAATACTTTTTTTTTTCCAGCATGAGAAGCACAAGGCGAAGAAAGATCCAGAACATGCACACAGTCACAAGATAAAAGAGGAGATAGCAGCAACTATTGCAGTTGGAGCTGGAGGATATGCTTTTCATGAACATCACCAGAAGAAACAGGACAAGAAGAATTATCAAGAGGTTCATGGAAAGAAGCACCACCACTTCTTTCATTGATTTCAACTTCTTGCACTGGCAAAAAAAAAATTTCAACTTCTTGCTGATTTATTCTGTCTGTGATATATATATATATATATATTGCACAAGGCATTACAGTACTATGTGTTCCTGCACAAAGTATTCATAATACCCTGCAGTATTAGGAGAGGACATGACAGAACAAATTAGGAGAGGACCTGATTTCTAATTTGGATAATTATTGTAGTCTGTACTTTGGGATTATTATTATTATTTTTTTTTTTATGTATGCGTTTCTTTTGCACAGCAGGATTTCAATCATATATTTGTTGATCAATTATTTGTTCTACTTTATGTATATATATGAAATACAAATTTGTATCTCTATTCGTTAATTATTTTCTGGTATTGTTCAATTACATCATGTTGCGCAAAGTAGTTATCTGAAAACAAGAGATAAGGGAAGAGAGAATTATCAAACACTACAAGAATTATCTCCAAGAATTTTCAAGTCCCCTAGAAAATATTCAAGAGGTTTTTCCACTATATAATCTCAGCTTCAGATCACCGAGAACTCGATCTTTCAGCTCTTAAGAGTTTTACACAGCTCACCCCAAATAAATACAACGCATCTAGAAGTAATTTCCTAGAAAAATTCTCTCAATAAGATATACGTAGTATATAGTTAGCGAAACATTTAACCACTCAAATTTTCATATTACAAAATAATGATTTTTCAAAAAGCATGTGATTAAGCCAGCAAGGATAACACCAATAGAGACTAGGTCTAATAGAAGAGGCTAGTCCCTCATAACATGACAAACTAAGATTTGAATCCTCGTTGGGAGAGTGCCTCCCATAGGAGGATACATGTGCTTATTTTAAAAAAATCTTGTAAGGATAACAGTTTGTTCTGTTCTTTTTTTTTTTTTTTTGATACAAAGGCAAGCAAAGCTTGTAGATGACAAAATCTATAGGCTAGGTCCTATAGAATGTTCCTGTGATAACAAACCACAATCCAAAGCAAAATGATGAATACATTCAATTGGGGAAATCCCAAGTTCCTCATAATCCTACGGGATCCTGTGTGCCGTTCCTGCAAGATAGTCCGCACAACGAATATTTTCCCTATGAGTGTGGGAAATTTCTACCTCCCAGTCGCTGTAAACAAGAGATCTGGTTTCCAAGATAACATCATACAAAGGATGATCATAATCACAACGAGTAGATAATAGACGGACTACCTGTAGTGAGTCAGTGAACAACTTGATTTTCTTTAGCCCCATCTGTTTACATAATAGAAGGCCACATCAGATTGCATGGATTTCAGCAGCAGTTGGGAAAGTAAGTCCTAACTTCTGTTGAAATCCACGTATCCAGTTACCCTGGTGATCACGGATAACCCCTCCACAAGCAGCCTGACCTTCTCTAACAACTGAACCATCAACATCTAGACGATGAAAGCCCGGATTGGGAGGTTGCCATTGAAGAACTCCTCGTTCTAGGACTTGGAATATCTGATGCCGAAACCTACCGTTCTCTACACCTTCCGAGAGATGATATATACATCTGTGAACTATCTCCTTCGGACAGTCTGATGTCCCTTCAAAAGCTTGGCTGCAGCGGTTCTTCCATAGGAGCCAACATGCGGTACTGAAGACATTTTGCCATGACCATCTAGCCATTTTGTTGATTCCTGGTGAATGGTGTAGGTTCCAATTGAGCCAATCATGCAGATTACCAGAGAAAAACATACTATAATATAAAGGGTTGGTTAAAGCTGACCACACTCTCTGGGCTTGCTCACAATCTCTCAATATATGAAGGATGCTCTCCTCACTCTCATACTGGAAAGGACAATTGTTTGGGACGCTCGGGTTGTGTCTTGCTCTTATTTCATTAGTAGGTAACCTGTCATGGAATACTTGCCACATAAATAGTTTAACTCTTTCAGGGATCGCCCAGTGCCAAAGATTTCGCCAGTGAGATTGGTGACTATGGCTCTGCTGATGGTAGAGTCCTTCATAAGTTGATTTCACACTAAAGATTCCATCAGGGGCATTCCGCCAACATACAACATCCTCCTCATTGCCCAATGAAGGGGCCATTCTCATTATTCTGTCTACCACCCAATTAGAAAGAAAAGTTTCCCATTTAGCACGGTCCCAATGACCCATCTAAGATCTAAAGGAGCATACATGAGCCTCCATATCAACTAGGTGCGTATTCCTTACTATGAAATGTTTAAGTGGCTTGTCCATCGGGGCCCAACATTCTTGCCATGCTTACGTGTTCCTTCCACTTCTTAGCTTCTTTCCTAGGCCCTTTTTGAAGTCTTCCCAAACGGCCACTATTCCACTCCACACAGCCAATTGGTTACGCCACCTCCGCACTTGAGGGACTCAGTCCATCCCACAGGAATATTTTGCATGTAAACATTTCACCCATAAGGCTTCTGGCTTTTTGATTAGATTCCAACATAGCTTCATGAGAAACACTTTGTTTTGGCAATGAAGGTCTTTTATTTCCAAGCCTCCTTCACACTTCCTTCGTTTAAGAACATCCCAAGCTATCAGATGCAATTTCTTGGATTCATCGTGCTGGTTCCAAAAGAAGTCTCTACTTAATTTTTCAATTGCTGCTAAAACCCCTTTTGGAACAAGTGTTGATTGCATTTGATATTGAGGAATGGCTGATAGAATAGACTTGATGAGGACCGCCCATCCTGCCATACTTAGTTATTTACCTTTCCAACTAGTCAATTTCGATTTCACCTTCTGGAGAAGTGGGGTAAAAGTTGTCTTGACCATACGTTTGTGTAAGAGAGAAACTCCCAAATATTTCCCAAGGTCAGCTGTAAGACCAATCCCCACAACCTGGCTCATCTTGTAAGCTCTATTGAAATGGATATTTCTGGACACACACATCTTAGATTTATTCAAATTGATCTTGTGTCCATAAACCCGGCAAAACGGCTCCATAACATTCTGCATCTCCACCATCTGTTCATTTGAGGCTTCACCAAAAAGTACGAGATCGTCAACGAAGAATAGGTAAGAGATACTAGGACCAAAAGTGCTCAGCCGTAAAGGATGCCAGTTCCTGAGTTCAACTTCCTGGTGGATTAGCTGACCAAGAAGCTCCATACATAAGACAAACAGATACGGGCTCAGAGGATCTCCTTGTTGCACCCTTCTCGAAGGATTGAATCTTTCTGTGGCTATTCCATTCCAGATAATGCTCATGGAAGGGGATGTAATGTAACCCCCTGCTTTTAAACACGTAATTATAATTCAAAAATACATATTTAATTCGGATTAGAGACCATTGGATGCTTTAACCTCGTTTTAAACTTTCAGTCTCACAGTAAAATTTTCGCAAAACTTTCAAAACTCTTTTTCCCATCCTGATCTCAATTTCAATATTCAAATATAATTACCTGTGCAGTTAATATACATTCAACCATATCAGAGTGTATAACCAAATCCCCGGCAACTCCCGGGTTCTATACATATAACCTGAGGTTTATAAGTATCCACTAGGGGATTACACAACCAAAATCGAATGTAATATTCCTAATACAAAATATACAGTAATCCCGAGTTCAAAATCGATAACCAACATTTCCAATATCAAATGTACCCCTAAAGGTCCTAGTTGCTCCGGGTTGGCCTCTTCTCTCTTGAGCCACGCGCCCTGTCTGAAATGTTAGTCATAGGAAAGAATGAGATTCGAGAGAATCTCAGTAGTAACAAACCACTCACACAATGAATAAATACAAAGCATGTATATAAATCACAACCAGCAACAGCAGCAGTAATCTTAAAGATGCATAGTTTTCACCACAAACGACAGTACTCACGGCTGTATACACAATACAACAGCTTTTGCTGTAATCAACATCACGACAGCTTACACTGTAATCACAATAATGACAGCTTACACTGTAAACGACAGCTTGCGCTGTAAACGACAGCTATCACCAGCTGTAACCGCAGCAGCATCAAAGATTCATCACAGAACAGTGATATCACACACATACCGAGCATTACACATAGTATAAGAGAGAGAGTCACTACCTGATCCTTTCCTGACGTTTCTTGGCACTGCAGGCTCACGAGGACGGCAAATATCAAATCCTGTAACCAAGTTAGGGACAACCCGTCAATCTCTTTCCCAAGTTCTTTTCTCTATAATACTTTAAGTTGGTTATCATTTGAACTCTTTAGGTGTTTATTTTATGTCTAACCATATGCCTAAAAGGGTGGGAAAGACTATACCAAAAACCACCTTTCAAAAGTGCAAAACACTGATTTTTGGGGGTGGGCCGTGGCCCAAAATCCACGGGCTACTACCCAGAAACGCTCAGAAACATTTGGGCTGCGGCCCAAGAAAATCCAGTTTCTTGGCTGAACTTCCAAAAATCATAACTAATTCAGGAAAAATCGAAATAAGGTGATTCCAAAGCCAAATGAAAGCTATTTAAGTCCTCTTTCAAGGAAAAATATTGGCTATAACTAGAAATCACCAAAAAAGTCCAGATTTACCAAAAACCTAACGTTGTGCCAAAACAGAATCCAGTTTTGATGCCAAACTTTGGACAGTTCAAGATCCCAGCTCACAAAGCGAAATGACACAAAATTTAGGTCCATTTTGAAGCTTGAGATGTGAAATTTAAGACTGGAAAGTTTCATAACTTTTCAACATCATTTGCCCAGTCAAAACATCCACACCATCTGACTGTCCAGAACAGACTTTCAATCACTACTACAAAATTGAGATATAACCACCCCCAAAGACGTCCCAAATTGAAAATTGGGTGGTTAAAAAGGGAGGCGGTGGCATTTTCGTAATTATATATATGTAGGGGAACCTTTAGGCGTCCCAAATTTGAATTTGGGACGTCTAAAGTGCTTCCTGGCGCGAAATACAAACTTCATAAATTTTTTTTAGCGCCTGGAGCTAGGTTTAGGCGTCCCAAATTCATTTGGGACGACTAAAGTAGGGACTTTAGGCGTCCCAAATGCCATTTGGGACGCCTAAAGGCGTCCCCTACCCGCATGTCAGACACTTGTCTGACATGCGTCTTCTCATCTATCACACCTCTCCTCACATCCTCTCAACAACAACTTTACTCTTCTTCCTCCTCTCCCCACCCACCGTCAGCCCTCCTCCTCTGTTTTTTTCTTCAACTCCTCCCTCCTCCCTTCTTCTTCCTCTTTGTTTCTTTGTTTCTTCAACACACGCAACCGACCCTGCTGCAACTTCACCTCCTCCACAGTGGGTAGATTTTTGCTCTCTCCTCCACCTCCGTCCTTCCATTATTGTGCACACAACCGTGGATCTCCAACGTTCTCTACCTCTCCAACATACTAGCTAGTGGGCGCCCCTGATCAGGTTGGTTTATTTTCTTCATTTTTTTTTGTAACAGAATGGTATATTTTGTTTTTGAAATATAAATTTACTTGAAATGGTTGAGATTGTGCTTATATATTGCTTATATTGAGATAGTTGAGATTAGCCTGATGTGTTTGTTGTGGTTATATTGCTTAAATTGCATTTATTCGGGAATGGTTTATTTTCTTGTTTAAATATAAATTTAGTTGTGTATAATAGAAATCCCTGTTGTTCAGTTTTAGGGAAATCTAGCTTTTATAAGCCAATGGAGATTTATCCATACACACGTAGTGGCACCACCCCATTTCATTGGTCTTGTTCCTGCACCATTAATTAGTATATATAATAAAATAAAATATGATTTATTTAAATTAAAGAAATTCTTGTATTCCAAACGAATTATGAAGAATAATTCAAGCCAAAACTTGAAAAGAAAACCATAACCCCAATATTCATTAAATGATTTTTATCTAAATATTTTCAATAAAACAATTTTATTTTTGGAAGAACTCAACTTAAAATTGTTTTTGTTAATATGAAACTCGTTTTGTTTTTAATTCTTCCAAACCTCAAAAAAATTCTTTAATTTAATCTTATTGTATTTATTTTATTATACATTAATTTTATATACATATACTTATTAAAAAAATAAGTTACATAGCACTGAAACCCTTTTAAGAGGAGAGATGAGGCTAGGAGGGGGCAATAAAGTTATTAAGCCCATATTTTAAAATCCTAAATTGGGTTGATAACTTAATTAGGCAATCCCATCATATGTCGTTGAGAATTGTACTAAACGTGTGAATGTTATTGGTAATGCCATAGGTGGTAACAAAATGGATCATAGTTGGATGAATGCTTTGAGAACTAGTGAAGAATATGAGAAAGAGGTGGACGAATTTATTGAATTCGCTAAAAAGAATGCTCCTGCAAGAAATGGGAAGTATTTTTGTCCTTGTGTCAATTGTTTGAATGAGAGTAGACGGGATGTTGATGTCATAAAGGATCACCTACTTTGTGATGGAATAAATCTGCGATACACAAGGTGGATATGGCATGGTGAGGAAGTAACTGATTGTCCGTCACACAAGAAGGAAGCTGTGGATGTCATAGATGAAGATAGAATGGAGAGAATGATTAACGATGTTGAGGCAGAATCCTTTGCGCAGTCGCAGGAGTATGACAGCCTGCGGAGTGATGCAGAGACACCATTGTACAGTGGTAGTAAGTACACGCGGCTGACAGGAACATTACATTTGGTTAACTTAAAGGCAACTTGTGGGTGGACCGATAGTAGTTTCACATTGCTACTTGAACTATTGTGTGATATGTTTCCGGAAGATAATGTACTTCCAAATCATATGTATGAGGCCAAGAAAATCCTGTCTACAATGGGTATGGAGTATAAAAAGATACATGCTTGCCCTAATGACTGCGTACTGTACAGAAATGAGTACGGAGGTCTTAGTGAGTGTCCTAAGTGTAAAACTGCACGATACAAAGTGAAAAAAGATGGTGGTTGTGGTGATGTGACAAGTAAAAGGCAACCTTTAAAGGTTATGTGGTATCTTCCAATAATACCACGTTTTAAACATTTGTTTGCGACTGCAACAAAAGCGAAGAAGTTGAGATGGCACTCTGATGAGAGAATATCTGATGGGAAATATCTTCGGCACCCAGCTGACTCTCCACAATGGCAAAAAATAGATGAAATGTTCCCTCAATTTGGCAGCGAGCCGAGAAACCTACGGCTTGGGCTTTGTACAGACGGCATCAATCCGTATAGAACTCTTACTAGCACACATAGTGCGTGGCCGATTCTCCTTGTAATATACAACTTGTCTCCCTGGCTATGTATGAAACGTAAGTATATGATGCTATCTATGATGATTTCTGGACCAAAACAGCCAGGGAACGATATTGATGTCTATTTGGCGCCTTTGATTGAGGACTTGAAGAAGTTGTGGGAGGAAGGCGTAGATGTGTTTGATGCTTATAAGAAGGAGTCTTTCAAGCTACATGCAATGATTTTCACAACGATAAACGACTTCCCTGCGTACGGAAACTTGTCAGGGTACAGCGTGAAGGGTCACAAAGCATGCCCAATATGTGAAGCAGACACACACTTCCAACAACTAAAGCATGGAAGAAAAATTGTCTACCTTGGCCACAGGAGGTTTCTTCATCGGTTCCACCCGTATTGTAGGCTAAGAAAGCGGTTTAACGGCTTACCGGAGCATGGAATGGCTCCAAAGTCACTAACCGGAGAGGAAGTCTACAGTCGAGTAGAACGTATCCATGTCACTTTTGGTAAGAATCAGAGGGTTACGGGTGAGAAGAACATATGGAAGAAGAGATCCATTTTCTTTGATCTTCCATATTGGCGTTCGCTTAACGTGAGACACAGTATTGATGTGATGCATGTGGAGAAGAATGTTTGTGATAGCCTTATCAGTACGCTTTTGCACATACCAGGGAAGACTAAGGATGGGATTAATGCGAGATTAGACCTTGTCGATATGGGAATAAGAGAACGGTTACATCCACAACTAAGAGATGATGGTAGGAGGGCATACATGGAGCCAGCAGCGCATACACTATCAAAAGCAGAGAAAAGAAGTTTGTGTGGGTGTTTGCATGAAATGAAGGTGCCACAAGGGTATTCCTCGAATGTGAAAAGATGTGTCTCAATGGACGATTTGAAGTTAGTGGGAATGAAGTCCCATGATTATCATGTGTTGATGCAACAACTATTACCAGTAGCTATTAGAGGCATAATGAAAGATGAAGTACGAACCACAGTGACAAGATTGTGTGTTTTCTTCAATGCTATCTGTAACAAAGTCATTGACACTGAAAAGTTGGATAAACTAGAAAATGAGGGTTACATTATTTTGTCACAACTAGAGATGCACTTTCCTCCTTCATTTTTTGATATAATGGTGCATTTGGTAGTTCATTTGGTGAGGGAGGTAAGGCTATGCGGTCCAGTTTACCTGAGGTGGATGTACCCTTTTGAGCGATACATGAATATCTTAAAAGGGTATTCTAAAAATCCTTATCGACCAGAAGCCTCAATAGTAGAAAGATATGTAGTTGAGGAGGCTATGGAGTTTTGCAAAGATTATATGTCAGGGAAGAAGGAACAATCTCGGCATGAAGAAGGGAGAAGCAAGGGAACACGAGGACTGAAAGTGAAGAATGTTCCTCGTGAAGAGGTGTTGCAAGCCCACTTGTATATCCTGAATAATATGGAAGAAGTTCAACCTTACATAAATGAACACAGAAACACTTTGAAGAACAAGAATCCAAGGAAGAATGACATGCAGATTGCTATTGAACAAAACAAGACATTCATGCAATGGTTCGAGGAAAAGGTTTTGCACGAGATCGGTGTGTCTGAGACAATCGAGTGGCTAGCTTGGGGGCCTTCGTTTCAGGTCATTACTTGGACCGGTTATGATATAAATGGCTATTCTTTCTGTACCAAAGAGCAAGATGACAAAAGTACCATGTAAAATAGTGGGGTCATGGTAGAAGCTGAATCTATGCACTTTTCCAGTTCGAGAGACAAAAACCCCATATTAGCGTCTATGGCCTATTATGGAGTTATAGAAGAAATATGGGAGATGATATACAACAAGTTCAAAGTTGCTTTATTTAAATGTAAATGGGTTAGCAATAATGCCGTGGTAATAGATAAACAATTTGGATTTGTCTCAGTCGATCTTCGAAGAGTTGGCTATAGAGATGAGCCCTTCATTTTAGCAAGCCAGGCGAAACAAGTGTTTTATGTCACTGATCCTGCCAGCAAAAACATGTCCATTGTCCTTAAAAGTAAAAAACAGAAGTATGGTGATCCGACCTTCAACCTTAATGACACACCACCTTTCACAACAACTACACCTCGAACAAATGAAGTAGAATTGGTAGATGATGACGAATATGCTGTAAGAAATGACCATGGTGAAGGACTATGGGAAACAATATAGAGTAAGACCTTAATTTATAAACGAGAACTGTGTTTTTTCTGTTTTACTTCCCGCTTAGTATATTTCATTTTCATTGCAATTTATTTAGGTTTCTGATGTCGCTTTTTGTGTTAACAGGAATATGGACAACTCTAGTGATGACGAGAGGCATAGAGATGACGAAAGCTCTAGCAATGACGAAAGGTCTAGAGTTGAACCCCCTGCAAGAAGGAGGGTTAGAGGCTGTACAAAGATGGGAGCATTGGTTGCACGTCATGAACATCTACAAGAGAGGCTGCATATAGACTTCGATGACAGTCTAAATCCAGTTGGTCCTGAGGAAGACCACTTCATTAGCTACATAGGACTTTTGGCTCGAAGCAAAGTGCGCATTACCTACGATAATTGGAGATTGGTTCCCCCAAAAATGAAAAATATGATTTGGCAGCAACTTTTGGTATGTAAGTTTTGATGCATTGTAGCTTTGTTCTTATTGTTTGAAATATAATAATCTTATGTTTTACTTTGCAGCAAACATACGATGTCCCAGACACCACGGAGATGTATAGGCACTGGATGGATGAGGTTCGTGTACGATGGAAAGGTTTCAAGAACAAGCTAACAGCACGGTACATTCGAGGGGCCTTTAGGGGTAAGGATCCATGTGCAACATATACGTATTTGTCTCCAGAGGACTGGAGGTTGTTTGCGGCATCACGAGCAGATCCTGAGTTTTTGGTAAGATTTCTATCATCATGATATATAACTTGTAATTTTCATATACTTTATATTGTTGATTTATTTTTTGTTGTTTTTCATTCATAGAAATTAAGTGCAGCAAATGCCCAGAGGCAAGCAGAAAATAAATATCAACATTTCATGTCTCGCGGTGGATATCGGAAGCTTGAGCGGCAAATCACTACTAGAAAAAAGGCTTTTAACGTCCCTTTTTTTGGCCTTTTAACGTCTGAAAACAAAGGGACGTCTATGTGAGGGTCGTAGAAAAAAACATCATTAACGTCCGTAAAACAGGGGACGTAGAAGGCAGACTTTAGACGTCCCCAGTTCCAACTAGGGACGTCTAAAGTGTTGACAGCAATACTTTCCATGTCCCTTTTTTTATTAAGGATGTTGAAAGTTTTTTTTTAAATGGACATTTTATATATATTGCACTGTCTGGAAATGTAAACTGCAGAAATAGGATTCCAATAACAGAATAAAAGAACAGCAGTTCAGCAGAATGGAAACAACAACAAACACAGTGATCAATCCAAGGCTTCTACATGCCACACAAACTACACAACAATCTATATCCAAGTTTACTACATGCCACACAAACTTTCAAACCAGACAAACTACACAGCAATCTATATCCAAGTCCCCAGCTTGTACAATAACCAAGACTAAAATACAATCCATATCCAACAACAATAACGCTAATTATATGTACTACCACAAAAGTATGTCCTACACAAACTACTAAAGACTTTACTCTTCTGGTATACGTTGAAGAAGATGTCCAGCCAAAAAGTCTCTGATCATATTTAAGTCTTCATATGAGTAGGCATCTTCATTGTCAAAAATCTGTAAATTAGAAAATAATCTTAGATGAAATAATGAATGAAGTGAATGAATTGCAATTGAATCACAACGCCAAGAATATTATCCTCTGAGAATGAAGAAGCGATTACTTGTTGAAAATCTGTCATAATGCCACTCTGAATGATGTTAAACATATAAAGCAAGACATAATATCCACATTCCCAGCCGCCAGGTTGTCGAGGACACTATAAATCAAAAGCAAATGGTTAAAATCAATAAAGGCATATCTAAAACGACCGTCAATCAAAAGAACTTGATTTGAAACTACGTACCTTTGGAAACAACCATCTCGGATCTTTGCCACCTCTACGTTCGCGTGGCCCGCCAAGCGCTCGATACGTCGTGCATGCCCTATCATTAAAATGAAAGTCAAAATAAATTAGAATAATTCATTAAGTCAAGAATCAAGAAGCAATGAAATACAAAAAAATAAGTTACTGGTTGAAGACGCTTTTAGTGTCTTTGTCTGGTCTTCTATTTAAGGAATCAAACCAGTAAACAACGTGCGACCGAGGACAGACAACACACAAACTCCAGTGATAACTATCACAACATATACAGATTAAAAAGAAGTTAGATGGCAAGGTAATTATTTATTAATAATCTCAAATACACAAAATTAAAATGCGTACCCTTGAACAATCGGTGCTAGATAACAACGATAGTCTTCATTTGCCAGTTGGAAGCCCACATAGTTCGTCCTTCTTTTCAATGTATTCCCAACCCTTGTTGTATGTGCAGGAGACAAGAATCCATATAAATCAACTTTCTGAGAGTCAACGCATATACGACGGAAGGAGCTATAATAGAATTAAAATGATGAATGTATTAGCTAGTTAAAATCAACTTAACTAAATGAATCAAAAAATGGGAAATAAAAAACTTACAGGATTGCAAATTTGCCCCATCCAATATCTAGCTCCTCGAACTTCATGAACTGTTAAAGATCTTGTTTATCAATTGTGAAGTGATACTCTGTTTCCTGGCCCACAATCCCTGTAGGCATATGCAAATCAATCTGGCGAATGCCTTTATAGATATGCTGCAGTCGTGCTAAGAAGGGCCATTTCTCTGCTTCCTGCTCGTTCTTTTAGAACATAAAAACACATACTGTTAGTAGGATGTCAACACATCTCAAGTAAAAGTGAGGTAGTTCCATACCATTGGAGGTGTTGGTGGTAACAAGCCAATAAGATGTACAGGCCAAAAGATGAAAGATCCTCTCGCCTGAGCTATCGTGGTAACCTCGGCATCAGGAATAGGGATGGCTGTACCTTCTTCCCCCGCTCAAACACACGTCACAGTCACCCTACGCAAATGCTGTGGAATTTGCTGATGATGGTGGGTAGTAGCTTCTGTGTGAACGAGAGCATTTGCAACTACACGCAGCACTGGGGCATCCAAAGAGAGGATGGCAGGTTCTCCCGGTGCTGGAGTATGAGAAGGTTCGCCAAGTGGTTCCTCCGCCGGGTTGTAACTTCCTTTGGTACTGTGGAAGGCCGGGGATGAATGGGTTCTACGCTCGGTAGTTGCCATCTGCGATTCAAACATCTTCTGCATTTCAGCTCGTAGCTCAGGCATCAGCTCAAGACGTAGCTCTGGCAACAGATCTTGTCAGAGCTTGTCGCGAAGGTTGGCCTCGAGCTCTTGTGAGACTTCCTGACGAATCTTGGCCACAAGCTCCCTACTGGGTTCACCTTGTGACGAATAAGGATGTGAGGTTTGGCCAAAATACTTCGTGACACGAACTCCCACTATCTCCCCTCGAACATGACCAGGGTGATCTGGCTTCCCAATCGCCGTTGACAAGATGTCCATCCGTCCACTTGGAGTGAACGAACCTTGGCTACTACGATCTTCCAGTTCATCCTGTAGCATAAAAGTTATCGTAAGCACTCCCAATATGAAAAAATAAGTTTGTACTTATGCTTTAACTACTTACAATTCTTGCGGCAACCTCAGCAACAGTCGGATTTACGTACTTCCCACCCTTAAGCCTCCCTGCTTTCCATTTTTTGTGACGTGGTGGAGGTGGCGGGGGCTGGACCACAACGGTAGGATCAGATGTGGCTGCTTCCTTCAATTTCTCCAACTCTTCTGCCATCATCTGTCGCTGAAGCTTCCGATAACCACCACGAGACATGCAATGTTGATAGTTATTAGCTGCTTGCCTCTCTGCATTTGCTGCACTTAATGCCTTTTAAAGGAAAACAACGAACACCGAATCAATAATGTCAACTATATTCAAATAAAACACTATGATTACAGAAATCTTACCAAAAAGTTTGGATCTTCTCGTGATGCCATAAACAACCTCCAGTCCTCTGGAGACAAAAATGGATACTCATGACATGGATCCTGACCCCTCAAGTCCCCTCAAATGTAATCTCGTGTGAGCCTGTTCTTGAACTCTTTCCATCGTAGACGAACCTCCGTCATCCACTCCTTGTACATCTCCGCGGTGTCAGGGACATCATAGGTTTGCTGCAAGGTAAAATCATACGTTAATTATATTTGAAGCGATAGGAATAAAGATATAATGCAGATGTATTGAAACTTATATACCAAAAGTTGTTGCCAAATCAAGTCTTTGGTTTTTGGTGGAACCAACTTCCAATTAGCATAGGTAATGTGAACTTTGCTTCGAGCCAAAAAACCTACGTAGCTAATGAAATGGTCTTCCTCCGGACCAATTGGTTTCATATTTTGATCAAAGTCAATATGCAACCTCTCCTGTTGATGGTTATGACGTGCTCCCAATGCAGGCATTTTTGTACTGCCTCTAACCCTTCGTCTCGCAACCGGTTCACGTGTCGCATCACGTTTAGGCCTATTCATTTCATTGTCCCTATCACTTGGAGAGTCACCAGAATTGTCCATATTCCTGTAAGCACAAAAATCATTGTCAGATAGGTGAATAAATTGTAAGTAAATGAATAAACTGAGACGTAATAAAACAAACAGCACACATTACTATTTTCTAAGTTAAGCTCTTACTCTAGATTGTTTCCCATATTCCTTCACCATGATCATTTCTCACAGCATATTCTTCATCATCTACCAATTCTACTTCACTTGTTGTAGGTGGATTAATTGTGAAAGGTGGTGTGTCGTCAAGGTTGAAGGTCGGATCACCATGCTTCTGTTTTTTACTCTGAAGTACAATGGACATTTTTTTATTTGCGGGATCTGTGACATAAAACACTTGTTTCGCCTGGCTTGCTAGAATGAAGGGCTTATCCCTATAACCTACTCTTTCAAGATCAACTGAGACAAATCCAAATTGTTGATCTATTACCACAGCATTATTGCTAACCCACTTACATTTGAATAAAGCAACTTTGAACTTGTTGTAAGTGATTTCCCATATTTCTTCTACCACTCCATAATAGGCCATGGATGCTAATATGGGGTTTTTGTCTTTCGAACTAGAAAAGTGCATGGCTTCAGCTTCTACCATCACCCCACTATTTTGTATGGTACTCCTGTCATCTTGGTCTTTTGTGTAGAAAGAATACCCGTTTATATCATAACCGCTCCAAGTAATGATCTGAAAGGAAGACCGCCAGGCTAGCCACTCTACTGTCCCAGACACACCGGTTTCATGCAAAACCTTTTCCTCAAACCACTGAATGAATGTCTTGTTTTGCTCAATAGTAATCTGCATGTCATTCTTCCTTGGATTCTCTTTCTTCAATCTCTTTCTGTGTTCTTCTATGTACGGTTGCACTTCTGCCATGTTATTCAGGATATAAAGGTGTGCTTGCAACACCTCTTCACGAGGCATAGTCTTCACTTTCAGTCCTCATGTTCCCTTGCTCCTCCCCTCTTCATGCTGAGATTGTTCCTTCTTCCCTGATAGATAATCACTGCAGAAGTCCATAGCCTCTTCAACAACATACCTTTCAACTATTGAGGCTTCTGGTCGATAGGGATTTTTAGAGTACCCTTTTAAGATCTTCATGTATCGCTCGAAAGGCTACATCCACCTCAGGTAAACTGGACCGCAGAGCCTTACCTCCCTTACCAAATGAACTATCAAATGGACCATTATATCAAAAAAAGAAGGAGGAAAGTGCATCTCTAATTGGGACAATATGATATAACCCTCAGCTTCCAGTTCATCCAGCTTTTCAGTATCAATGACTTTGTTACAGATAGCATTAAAGAAAACACACAATCTTGTCACAGTGTTTCGAACTTCATCTTTCATAATCCCTCTAATAGCTACTGGTAACAGTTGTTGCATCAACACATGATAATCATGGGACTTCATTCCCACTAACTTCAAATCGTCCATTGACACACACCTTCTCACATTCGAAGAATATCCTTGTGGTACCTTAATTTCATGCAAACACCCACACAAACTTCTTTTCTCCGCTTTTGATAGTGTATGCGCTGCTGGCTCCATGTATGCCCTCCTACCATCATCTCTTAGCTGTGGATGTAACCGTTCTCTTATTTCCATATCAACAAGGTCTAGTCTCGCATTAATCCCATCCTTGGTCTTCCCTAGAATGTGCAAAAGTGTACTGACAAGGCTACCACAAACGTTTTTCTCCACGTGCATTACATCAATACTGTGTCTCACGTCAAGACTACGCCAATATGGAAGATCAAAGAAAATTGATCTCTTCTTCCATATGTTCTTCTCACCCGAAGTCTTATGATTCTTACCGAGTAAGACATTGATACGTTCAACCCGACTGTAAACTTCCTCTTCGGTTAATGCCTTTGGAGCCATTCCATGCTTTGGCAAGCCGTTAAAACGCTTTCTTAACCTACGATACGGGTGGAATCTAGGAAGGAACCTCCTGTGACCTAGGTAGACCATTTTTCTTCCATGTTTGAGTTGGTGGAAGTGAGTATCTGCTTCACAGATTGGACATGCTTTATGCCCCTTCACACTGTACCCTGAGAGGTTTCCGTAGGCAGGGAAGTCATTTATGGTGGTGAACAGCATTGCACGTAGCTTGAAGGACTCATTCTTATACGCATCAAACACATCTACGCCTTCCTCCCACAACTTCTTCAAGTCCTCAATCAAAGGCGCCAGGTAGACATCGATATCGTTTCCTGGCTGTTTTGGTCCAGAAATCATCATAGAAAGCATCACATACTTGCGTTTCATACAAAGCCAGGGAGGCAAGTTGTATATTACAAGGAGTACTGGCCACGCACTGTGTGTGCTATTAAGAGTTCCATACGGATTGATGCCATCTGTACAGAGCCCAAGCCGAAGGTTTCTCGGCTCGCTGCCAAATTCAGGGAACATTTCATCTACTTTCTTCCACTATGGAGAGTCAGCCGGGTGCCGAAGATATTTTCCGTCGGATATTCTGTCATCCGAATGCCATCTCAACTTCTTCGCCTTTTTTGCAGTGCCAAACAAACGCTTAAAGCACGGTATTATTGGAAGATACCACAAAACTTTTACAGGTTGCCTTTTAGTCTTCCCATCGCCACAACCACCATCTTTCTTCACTTTGTATCGTGCGGTTTGACACTTAGGGCACTCACTCAGGCCTTCATACTCCTTTCTGTACAGTACACAGTCATTAGGGCAAGCGTGTATCTTTTTATACTCCATACCCATTGTAGATAGGATTTTCTTGGCCTCATACATACGATTTGAAAGTACATTATCGTCTGGAAACATATCACACAAAAGTTCAAGCAGTAATGTGAAACTACTATCGCTCCACCCACAAGTTGCTTTTAAGTTAACCAAATGTAATGTTCCTGTGAGCCGTGTGTACTTACTCCCAGGGTACAACGGTGTCTCTGCATCACTCCGCAGGCTGTCATATTCATGCGACTGCGCAAACGATTCTACCTCAACATCGTGAATCATTCTCTCCATTGTATCTTCATCTATGACATCCACAGCTTCCTTCTTGTGTGACGGACAATCAGTTACTTCCTCACCATGCCATATCCACCTTGTGTATCGAAGATTTATTCTATCACAAAGTAGGTGATCCCTTATAACTTCAACATCCCGTTTTCTCTCATTTAAACAATTGACACAAGGACAAAAATACATCCCATTTTTTGCTGGAACGTTCCTCCTAGCAAATTCAATAAAGTTTTCAACCCCATTCTCATATTCTTCACTTGTTCTCAGAGCATTCATCCAACTATGATCCATTTTATTACCACCTATGCCATTTCCATTTACACTCAAGTTTAGAATAATTGAAAACACGGGGAATTGCCTTTTACAAGCATGTTTTTCAAAATTTTGGCAGCATTTCCCCTTAAAATTGAGACATCCCAAAATCAAAATAACAAACCATCTCAGCTTAATATTTCAAAAACATATTCTATGCAATAATCTTGTTTAGATTTTATTGTTTAGATTCAATTTTTGAGCCAATGAAAATTAATTCACTAGAGATTATTTTCTTACTATTTAACAACAACATCTACAACAACAATAAGAACAATAATTATAATAATAATAATTTATTTCTTAAGATATCAATTTACCAATTTCTTAATTAAATATGCTTTATGAAAAATATGAATATCTACTAAGTAAATAAAAAATATGTTTATTCATTATATTCTAATTGAATGATAAGTAAATATGCTTGTTCAATTTTGTCAAATAATGAATATATATATATATATATATATTAAATACAATTATATATACACTTCAGCATCCCCAAATACGCAGGGCAGTATACATTGCCTATTGTCTGGTCTTGCTTAGTACTTGGCCTAGCTTGAAGATGCCTCAATAATTTATGGGTTGATTTTTTAGTTAATGAGAATTTCATGTTTCTCAAAACAATGGAAAAAAGAAAAAGATTAAAACTTGATGTGGTACGTCTTAAATTCAGCAAAATAGCAAAGATAAAGCTCAAGCACAAACCACACTTCAATTCCAGCACAGAACAAAGGCATTTTCCTAATCATTCACAAATTCATTCAAACCACACTTAAATTCCAGCACAGAACAAACGCATTTTTCCTAATCATTCACAAATTCATTCAAACCACACTTAAATTCCAGCACAGAACAAAGGCATTTTCCTAATCATTCACAAATTCATTCACAAGTTTAGTTTTAGCTAACCTGAAGCACAGAACTTTAGAGCAGATGACCCACGGTGGTAAGAGGAGCTCGACTGTGGAGAGAATGAGAGAGAACAGTGCAGAACCAGTAGAGCAAAGATGCAATGGTCTGGATGAAATAGAGGCTAAGAAGGAACAAGAAGAAACAGGGGAGAGGAGAAATGGCCTCGCATATTCAGAAGTGATGAAGGTAGGAGAATAAAGCAACAAGCAGGGGAGAGGGGACGGAAGTGATGAAGGAGAGGGAGAGTGACAGAAAA
Organism: Inga laurina; assembly: GCA_963855925.1. Taxonomy (NCBI): domain Eukaryota; kingdom Viridiplantae; phylum Streptophyta; class Magnoliopsida; order Fabales; family Fabaceae; genus Inga; species Inga laurina. The sequence goes on from OY979703.1 coordinate 55,715,503, forward strand.
ATCTGACACTTCACATGCACTGGTCGACAGCCTAAGACGTCCCCAGCTGTTCTGGGGACGTCTAAAGGCACCTTTAGACGTCCCCAGACCAGCTGGGGACATCTAATATAAGCTTTAGACGTCCCCAGCTTGTCTGGGGACGTCTAATGTTCATCTTTAGATGTCCCCAGATGGCTGGGGACGTCTAATATTTAAGCTTTAGACGTCCCCAGGCCATCTGGGGACGTCTAAAGTGTGTTATTTTTTTCCCCCCGTAATACATATGCTTTTCTGGAGTGTTTAGACGTCCCCATGTTTGTTGGGGACGTCTAAAACAGTCTTTAGACGTCCCCAATGAACATGGGGACGTCTAAAACTCATTCAGGCGCGAGATTCAATTTTTTTTTACGAGCCAACCTTTTCAACTTTGATCTATAATTACACATATGCCACCGCCCCATATTTTGGGCGTCCCTTTTTCAAAAAGGGACGTCCTTTAGGGACTTTATATGTATATTCTGTAGTAGTGAATGATGGCAGAAGAGTTAGGGAAAATGAAGGAAGCAGCGGAATCTGATCCTAGCGTTGTTATCCAGCCATCGGCACCTCCTCCACGTCACAAAAAATGGAAAGCAGGGAGGATTAAGGCTGGGAAGTACATAAATCCGACTGTTGCTGAGGTTGCTGCGAGGATTGTAAGTAGTTATACCATACGTACCTAATTTTTTACATATCGCGAGTGGTTTCGATACATTTACGATAAACTGCATGCTACAGGATGAACTGGACGAGCAGAGTAGCCAAGGTTCATTCAATCCAAGTAAACGGATGGACATCTTGTCAATGGCTATTGGGAAGGCAGATGACCTTGGTCGTGTTCGAGGAGAGACACGGGGAGTTAGTGCCGCGAGGTATTTTGGACGAGACCCACGTTATTCGTCACAAGCTGGACCTAGTAAGGACGTTGTGGCCAAGATTCGAGAGGAGCTCGAACGAGAGATTGAGGCCAACCTTCACGACAAGCTCCGACAAGAGCTGTTGCCAGAGCTTCAACTTGAAATGGCAAAGATGTTTGAAGCACAAAGGGCAAGGGACGAGCATAGAACTTAGGCATCCCCGGCCTTCATTAGCACCGGAGGAAGTTACAACCCTCTGGCGCAACCACTTGGCGACCCTTCTCCCACTCCAGTATCGGGAGACCCTTGCACCCTCTATTTGGATGATCCACTGTTACGTGTTGTTGCTGATGCTCTAGTTCACACTCGTGCTACCACCCACCATAATCAGCAAATTCTGGAGGATTTTTGTAGGGTGAATGTGACGAGTGTTAGAAAGGGGGAAGAAGGTACATCCATCCTTGTTCCTGATCCAGAGGTTGGCACGTTAGGTCAAGCGATAGGATCTTTCATCCTTTGGCCTCGCAATCTTATTGGTTCAGATGTAACACCTCCAATGGTAGGAATTACCTTACTGTTACTGAAAATCTGTTGGCATCCTAATAACAATTTGTTTTTTGATGTTCTAAAAGGATGACGAAGCTGCGAGCAAATGGCCCTACTTAGCACGGCTGCAACAAATCTACAAGGGCGTTAAACAGATTGACTTGAAGATGCCTCCAGGGATTGTGGGCCAAGAGGAGTATCCCTACACGATTGACAATACAGATCTCAAGCAGTTTATCAGGTTGGAGGAGATAGATGCAGGCTGGGTGAAATTTGCAGTCCGGTAAGTTTTTTTTTTCAATTTTCCCATATAATTCATTTACTGGTTTTTTGTTTTCATACATTCAATAATTGATTCCTTATTTTAATTCTATTATAGCACCTTCCACGATCTCTGCACAAATATGGAAAGACGTGATTGGTATGGATTCTTATGTCCTGCGAATACGACAGGGGATACTTGTACTGTGGCGCATAGGACTCACTATGTCGGCTACGCGATGTCACAAACCAAACTTCGTTGTTATCTAGCACCCATTGTCCAACGGTTCGTATTTACATTTTGTCAATTTAAGAAGTTTAATAAATAATTGTCTTCTCACTCATCTAACTTCATTTTAATGTGTACATGTTGTTAAAGTTACCACTAGAGTTTGTGTGTTATATGTCCCCGCCACAACGTAGTCTATTGGTTTGATCCCTTGAGTAAAAAGCCAGACAGAGATACAAAATCCGTCTTCGACACGTAAGTTATTCTGTTTGTATTTCATTGACAACCAAAAAAAAATGAATGGTTCTAATTTCTGTTCATTTTGCTTTTCTTGATAGTGCTTGTCAAACATATAGAGTCCTAGGTGGGTCACGCGAGGGTAGAGTTGTTAAAAAGCTAAAGTGGTTTTATCCGATAGTAAGTACATTCGATCCTACCTAATTGTTTCATTGACGGTCCTTTTAGACATACCTTTATTGATTTTAACAACCAATTGCATCCCTTTGATTTAAAGTGCCCTCGGCAACCTGGCAACACTGAATGCGGATATTATGTTATACTTTATATGTATAACATAACTCAAAGTGGAATTACTAGCGATTTTGAAAAGGTAATCGCTTCTTCATTCTCAAATGATAATATTTTTGGTGTTCTAATCGAAATGCTAATTAATTCATTTGCTTGAGATTCATTTCATCAAAGCTTACTTTCTAATTTTCAGATTTTTGATAATGAAGATGCCTACCTACGTGAAGACCTTGATTTGATCAGAGATCTTTTGGCTGGACATCTTCTTCAACATATAAAGCAGTAAAATTTTTATTTTATATCAGTTTGTAGTTGTATGATGACAGCGTTTTGACACTTTCTGGTTGTTTTTTGTTGATATATATAGTAGTAGGTTGTATGAAATTGTAGTGCTGGATGAAATTGTAGTAGGTTGTATGAAATTGTAGTTTGTAGTAGTATGTTATTGTATGTATATATAGTAAAGATTGTAGTGTTGGATGTCCTTACCAGTTTGTAACGAACAGTGTGGTTTATGAATCCATCTTCTATTCTGTTTCTGCAGTTTGAATTCGTTGGGTAATACCGAATGTAAATTATGGTATAAAAAAAACCTAACTTTTAGACGTCCCAAATTAAGAATTGGGAGGTCTAAAGTCCCAACCTGGGGGACTTTAGGCGTCCCAAAGTACAATTCGGTCCGCCTAAAGTCCCCAGACTTTAGGCGTCCCAAATTGTAATTTGGGACGCCTAAAGTCCTACCCTGGGGGACTTTAGGCATCCCAAATTGTTATTTGGGACGCCTAAAGTCTGACTTTACACGTCCCTATCATTTGGGACGTCTTTTGTTTCAACTTACTACGCCCCCAATATATACGTCCCCCCATTTTGGGACGTTAAAGGTGCCAAATTTGGGAGGTTAAAGCCCCTTTTTGTAGTAGTGAATGGTCAGATTTTCCAGATTTTCACATTTGATCCCAAATGATTCCCATTCCAACCCAAACACCATTCTCACAATATTTTACTCAAGAAAACCATTGAAATCATCAAAATGACCAAATTCAACTCCCATTGACATATTGCTCAACAATTACAACATGTCTCACAATGTCACAACACAATTCACACATTGCAACACTTTCCAATCCAAGTTCCCAAATCAATTCCAATGGCCAAAATGTTCAACAAAAGACCAAATTCTACACAACACATAAACCAATTCATTCCATTCGAAAATTGCACAAAATCAGGGCAAATTCATAAATTCTCAATACTCAACCAATGATTACAACAACTATACCAAAATGCTTCTAATTCTTACCTCTTCTTCTTCCTAAAACCAATTCTTCAATTCTCCAACTTCCAAATTTCCACAAGTTCCCAAACTTCACCAACCAAAATTCTGAAACCATAGGAATATAGCCCTCAACCTCATGAACAACATTAATGAAAGACACTTGAGCATATGAAGGCATTAACTTACCAAAAACTCAAGCTTTTCCCTTTCTCTTTTCTTAGCTTATTCAGCTAAAAAATGGAGGAGGATGAGAGAGAAAATGAGATATTGATGAAGAAGATCACATTGCCTCACACACACATAACCGACTAGGAAGAGAGGAGAAAGAGAAAATGGTTTGAAACTTTGACTTTCATCTAAGGGTCCTTATTTTGACACTTGGCACCATCCTATTCTTCCTACCATGATTTCATGTAAACTTGCATGCATAGGATTCCACCCTTTGGTCTTTTAATCTTAGCCATTGATCTTGATTACCAAGGAGTGTTCTCATCGGTAACTAACCAGTCAGTCGGTAAATTTACCGTTTTGCCCCTGATTATCACAATGCACGATATATACTTCAAAAGTGCTCAATTAATATTAAGTACATTACTTTGAAGTTGCTAATCCTTGGTCACAATCCGGGATATTACATGTAACATAACTCTTAATTAACTTGACAAGACCAGCTCCCAACCCTAAATTGTGAATTCTAGAAAGCGCCAGTGAAGTCTGTCAAATGCTTTTTCCATATCAACCTTCACTGCGATGTAGCCCTTCTTACCTCTTTTGTTTCTCATGGTATGAATTGCCTCTTGAGCAATGATGATGTTGTCCACACCCTGTCTGCCTGCAATAAAGCTACACTGGTTTTCTGCAACAAGACTACTCATGACACCTTTGAAGCGATTAGCAATAACCTTACTGACAATTTTGTAGCTTACATTGCATAAAGAGATAGGCCTAAAATCCTTCAAAGAGGAAGGCTGGTCAACCTTGGGAATTAGCCCAACCAAGTTCCATCAGAATAACCTCTCGGTTGTCAAAAATCATGATCACCAAGTTGCATATTTTTAGCCCAACCAAGTTCCATTGAGTTTGAAAAAGATGTGGCAGTAAGCCGTCTGGCCCTGGAGCTTTGAAGGCTCCCATCTCAAAAGCTGCATTTTTTATTTCGACAGGAGATACGTGTCTCTGCAGGAGCTCCAATTGATGAGCTTCTAAAGTTGGGAATCTTGCCATCCAAGGGGAAAAGGTGGATGAAGGATTCTCAGCGGAATAGAGCTTCTGAAAATACTCAAGGGCCATACCTCTCAATAACTTTCATCAGAAATCCAGTTACCGATATCGTCCTGTAAAGCCTCAATTCTCCCTCTTTTCCTCTTCGCTATAATGTTAGCATGAAAGAATTTAGTATTTCTATCACCGCCACTTAACCACTTACATCTAGATTTCTGGAACCAGATCAGCTCTTTTCGTAAAGCAATTTTTTGATACATGTCCCAAAGCTGTTTTTCAATCTTGAAGAGACCATTTTGACCACCCTCTCTACTCCTGGCTCGGTCTATTCCTTCCAATCTACGGATGATTTCTCTCTTCTTTTTTGCAATGTTCCCAACCACTCTATCATTCCACTCTACTGCCTTTTTAGAAAACTGCTTTTGCCCTTGGCACCAATTCTACCCCTGCCATGCTTCCTTGACTACATCACTGAAACCTTCCTCAATACACCACGCTGCCTGATAAATGAACCTACTTCCCCTTTTACTGCATGCATTGATGTTCTAGTTTGCAACTACAATTACCCGATGATAATATTTGAACTTGAGATTGTGATAGGCTTTGGCTTGAGGATTAACAATTTCTCAGTCAAAGTTACAAAAAACCCAGTCCAGCCTTTCTTTAACCCCAGTTTTTTCCCAAGTAAATCTGTCACCCATAGTTTGTTCTGCTCTTTATTCTTCATATGTCATCTTTTCTTTATCCTTGAAGCTTTTGAATGTTGATGAGGCTCAATCTTCTTTTCATTCTTGGTCCAACGACTAATTTTCTCTTTGATTGTTATTGAGAATTATCCGTTTTATTCGTAATTTCAAAAAAATATAATAACCTCAATTAATCAAGATTCATTTATCAAAGTAATCAAATCTTTTTTGAAATAATTTTAATATATTTGTTAACATCAACTAGTTGACTTGAAGTCAATAGCTCAATTCTTAAAAATATGTATCCGTTTTTTTTTTATCATTTTTATCTTAAAAGGTAGAAGCAAAACTCAAAATAATTTTCCAATTGTGGACTTTAGAAACGATAATAAATAAAAATTTTATACATTCAAATTAAATATATATGAAACTAAATCTGTTTATTGTAAAGATCCACCAAAGTGAGCGTTGTCGCGTTGCAAGAATTCTGGTCTTTCCTCACTTTCCTCGGGAAAAATGCAAACTTAAAGATGATGAAAGACATGGTTGCTTGGCTTCAGAAATCAAACAACTTTGAGCTTATTGACTTGCTGAATAATGATTCCACCCTCCAGTCCTCAATATAATATAAGACTCAATTGATTTTTTTTTTTTCAGAAATTAAAGAAGCTAAATAAGTTACTTTATCATATTATATATTGTGTATCATTATATTATTTATCAGTTTATAAGTCAAACAAATTAATTTGAACTAAAAATAAAAATACTTTAAATTAATTTAATTAGCTTCCTTAATATCTTTAAAAAAAATTAACTATGTCTTATATTTAAAACATTAGGTAGTATGGTTTTTGGTCAGAGAACCAAGAATCTGTGGTGAAACTACGATTTGATGGTCCATGGAAGATCCAAGGTCAAAACTTGGGAGTGAAGAGATGGATCCAAATTTTAATCCTTAATATAATAAGGTTAGGAGAGAAGCTAAATTCATGTTTGGATAATAATTATAGTCTGTACTTTTGGATTATTATTTTCTTTGCGTACGTATATGCTTCATTTGCACCGCAGGAGCTTAATTATTTTTATTTATTATATATAAATAAAATATGAAAACATTACAAACACAATAAAAATAAAATACATGATATAATTTATCAGTATTATTATACCAAATATTTCATTAGTGAAAGAGATATTAATTATAAAGGAATATTTACATAAAATAAGAAAATTAGATAGAAGTATTTAAAAATATATTAAAATATATAAATATTATTATACCAAACATATTTTTTTTTTAAATTTTTTTCTTTCAGAAACCTGTTCTGGAAAACAATTTCATCAAACTATTCTATGGAAAAATAAAATAAAAATAGAGTCAAATAAGGCCTTTGTTTGTTACTCCTTTAGGTTTGCCATTTGTGCTGTTTTTGCAATATATTTAATAAATACTACCTTTAGATCTATTTGTTTATAAGAAACAACGAGTAAGTAGTATATTTCATTTTGTTCCCACTGTTCTTTTTGCAATTTGATTTTTAGGCCTTTTTTCTCCTTTTGAATATTCTAGTTTGCTAGCTATACTTTCAATATATTAAGCATATTATCCATAAAATATAATTTTCCTAATGTCCCATATATATGTGCGTGTCGCCCAACAGCCTAGAGTTCTTTTTGTTTTTTTTTCCTGGTATCTATGTTTTTTCTTAATCATTTTACCATGTATCTAAGCAACTGACTGATCCAGCCCCACCTAATAGAGATCCGCTTAAATGGCTGTGGTGTCCTAGTGAAAGTATTCTCCATACCCCAAGATCGAACCCAATACCAGCTACTTAAGAAGCCAACGTGTCAACCCTCATTGGTCCCACAGCTTAGATTTCTAGATGTATCACCAGGCGAACTATAAATTGATTTTTTTTTTTTAATACTTACGATGATGTTGAAGGGTATGACAAATACACACACGCCTTTATTTAATTAGCGTGTGGTGTGTTTTTTTGTTTGCTTGTTTACTTATCACCATATATGCATGTTTCTCAGCTCCAAGCCTCCAATATATATTTTGCGCTTCACTCTCCTCTCTTAGGTTGAGTCTTTCAAAGTTCAATACACGCATCAAAATATATCTAACATATATTCCATATAATAATATAAAACCCATGGGAAAAAAAAAAAACCACACTATTCTTCATCATTGCCTCGGACTTAATGCAAACTTGTAAAGTTCGAGCTTATATAATAAAGTTCATTTTCTATATTTTATAATATTATGTTGGTGTATTATTACTATATATACAAGAATTTGAAGATTTATTAGAAAGTGATGTGATCATCATACTTCCTAGTTGAATTTAAAGTTATAGATATATATAAGGTGACAAAAAATAGAAAGACAAATGAAGTAGAATATGTATTATTGTAAAAGAAAATATCTTGTTTAGATAAAAGCGCGGCCTGTTTCTTAGTTAAGAAGTTTTTCGCAGGTATAGTTTGACTATTTTATGTTTCACATATGACCCAACAAACAAATATTAATAATGTTGACTTAATCAATAAGAAATTATCAACAAAAAAAGAATTATAAATAGCCTTAACTTCCCACATAAACCCTCATCACCCAAAACAGTAAACATTCATCATTATCATTTGAAATACCTTCCCTGCTTTATACAGCCCGTTAATTTATATTAACAAACCACCATGTCGGAAGGCCAACACCACCACCACCGTGACCACCACCACAACCACAAAGAAAACCTGGCCGGCGAGGTTGATTACAGAAATGAAGAGAAGCACCACAAGCATAAGGAACTTCTCGGAAAATTAGGACCTGTTGCTGCTGGCGCCTTCGCATTAGTAATTATACTCCATTTGATCCTTAGTATAATACATATTTACCTAATTTGATTAGATTAAAGAAGTTAGTTGAGTTAGTTAATATGACAGACATTTCCTAAAATACCCTAATCATCTTCCTCAATTCCATCATTCCTTGTTGGAGTATCAATAGGGGTAATTTAGGAAAAACTTGACAAATATAAAAACTATGTCTTATATTTAAGACCAAATCAACTACCCAATTATGTCTTATATTAAGGACTAGAGGAGTAATATATATATATATATATAATCATATATATATATATAGATATATGATTAATTTGATGAAAAAATTAACAACTTAATGAAAATGTTTGTGCAGCATGAAAAGAACAAGGCGAAGAAGGACCCAGAACATGCACACAGTCACAAGGTAAGAGAGGAGATTGCAGCATCTATTGCTGTTGGAGCAGTAGGATATGCTTTTCATGAACATCACGAGAAGAAAGAGGCCAAGAAGAATTATCAAGAGGCTCATGGAAAGAAGCACCACCTCTTTCATTGATTTTAACTTATGAAGAATATGTATATATGTATGGATTTTAGGAGATCAACTTCTTGCTTGATTTATTCTGTTCTTTACTATATATATATATATATATATCTCACAAGGCATTACAGTACTGTGTTCCCGCACAAAGTATTCATAATATCTTGCAGTGTTAGGAGAGAAGCTGAATTCATTAATGAATAATAATTATCGTTTCTACTTTTGGATTATTAATTAATTTGTTTGTGTATATATGTATGTGCTTCATTTTCACAGCAGGGTTTAATAATAATGTGTGATTAATTATTTTTATGACTTTATTATATATATGAAATACGAATTGTGTATTGTTTTCATCTTACAGGCCGTGCACTACATTTGGGACATTTTTGTGTATATATGTGACATTGTTTGTTGGACTCTGTTTGGTTCCTCATCACAGTGATAGAGCACCAGGTGATGAGCACTATAGTGAGATCTATGCCGTCAAAATATAATTTCAGCCGTCTAGGTTCAAAATGTTCAAATGGTGAGTTTTAAATTAACGAGAAATTAGTTTTTTTGAAAAACCAACAATTAAAAGATTGTCTTTATCTTAGATTTTGCACTCATTAAAATGATTTTTTTTTTTAAAAAAACAAATCCAAATTAGATGCTCATCACCACCGAACTCAATCTTGTTTGTGTGTGATAATGCCTGTTAATAGTTTCAGTTACATGTTGCGCAAAGTAGTTAGCCTAAAACAAGAGATGAGGGAAGAGAGAATCAAACACTACAAGAATTATCTCTAAGAATTTTTAGTCCGCTAGAAAACATTCAAGAGATTTTTTACACTATGATAATCACAACTCATTGAGAACTCTTACAACTCTACCCTATATTTGGTTGGAGGGAAAAGTAGGAGGAAAAGAATACTAGGAGGGGAAATTCCCTAAAATATTGAAGTTTTCCCTCATAGGATTTTTTGCTCCATATTTTTCTTTCCATCTAAACATAGAGTAAGAGTTTTACACTGCTCACCCCCAAATAAATACAACCAATGGAAAAGTAGTTCCCTAAAAAATGCTCTCAACAAGATAAAGAACTTTGAAAATAACAAATACCAAAGTGAGTGTTGTTGCATTGCAAGAATTCTGGGTTAATTGCTTGGCTTCTAAAATCAAACAACTTTGAGCTTACTGACCTGCGGAATAATTATTATGTTTTTTTGGTTAGAGAACCAAGAATTTGTGTTGAAACTACTATTTGATGGTCCATGCTTGATGCAAGGTCAATACTTAATTGTGCAGAGATGGAGTCCAAATTTTAATCCTTACTATAACAAAGTTATTAGAAAAATGGCAATTTGCATTAGTGGAAAAATCATTTTTAAGACCAGTTAAAAAAGACATTTTAAACCGGTTCTAGATCCGGTCTTGATACAGCCGGTCTAAAAAGGCTGCTACTTTTTAGACCGGTTATGGAACCAGTCTTAAAAAATAGTTTTAAGACCGGTTAGTATAAAACCGGTCTAAAAATCAATATTTTTAGACTGGTTATCAAAGGAACCGGTTTAAAAGGTTAAAATTTTATACCGGTTGTATGAAAAACCGGTCTAAAAATTTGACTTTTTAGACCGGTTTTATTAAGAACCGTCTAAAAAGTATTACTTTTTAGACGGTTCTTAATAAAACCGGTCTAAAAAGTCAAATTTTTAGACCGGTTCTCTCTAAAACCGGTCTTAAATGTACTTTTCAGACCGATTTTGGAGAGAACCGGTCTTAAAAGTTGAATTTTTTTTTTAAAAAAAATTTGTTTTAAAGATATACCCAACAAGCCATTTCCCCTGTTAAAACATACTACTACAGACTAGACCTTCTACGTCCCTAAAGGACGTCCCTTTTTTAAGTTAGGGACGTCCAAAGTTCAATACTTGGCGGGAGGATATGGCGCTGGATGAATTTGACCAAAAATAAAAAATTCCAACACTTTAGACGTCCCCAGTTTCTCTGGGGACGTCTAAAGTGGGGTTTAGACGTCCCCAGAGAAACTGGGGACGTCTAAACCGGACTTTAGACGTCCCCAGAGAAACTGGGGACGTCTAAACCCCACTTTAGACGTCCCCAGAAATACTGGGGACGTAGAAACACCACAGAAACATCACCTCAGTCACTGTACATGGCAGCTTTACCTTCTGTGCCAAAGCCATACCCGTTAATGTCCCCTGCTGCATTTGTTTTCTCTCTTCTCCCAAACCCGTGAGCTGCATTTCATTTCTGCTTCACTGAACAAGTTCCAAAGCCATACCCGTGACCGTGAGCGTCTCCAGATTTGCACTTCCCTTGCTGCATTCGTTTTGTCTCTTTTCCCAAACCCATGAGCTGAGTTTCAGAACTCATTCACTGAGCAAAGGCGCACCTCCCCTCCCCTGCATTTGTCTTCCCTCTTCTCCCATTCCCGTGCCCGTGTGGGTCTTCCTATTTGCTGCTGCTGCTGCATTCTCAGAATTATTCAGGTGCGTTTCTGGGTTTCCTAAAATCATGTGCATATGAGGCGTGAGTTGGATTATTATGTGAAGCAATGAAGAATTTACATTCTGCGTTTGTAGAATATTGTTGCTGCAATTGGATTCTGCGTTTCTGGATTGTTGGTGTGTGCACTTGATTCTGCGTTCTGGGTTATATTGTTGCTGCATGCACTTGGATTCTGCACTTGGATTTTGAGAAAATTAGGTGCGTGGGTTAACAATGAAAATAATTATTGTTAATGTAAATAATTATTTTGGGGAACAGATGTTAATAATTATTGTTATTGTTAATGTAAATAATTATTCTGCGTTTGTAGAATATTGTTAATGTAAATAATTATTTTGGGGAACAGATGTTGTTAATTAACAATGTTAGAATTGAATTAATGTTAGATTAATATGTCAAACGTTATGTATGTTGGGGTGATTTATCATATTTGTTTAGACTTTTAAGAATCACTTGTGATCTAACGTAAGTGAACCCTTACAAAACCCTTACAAAATTGTTAAATTGTGTTTTTTTTTAAGTTTTAAAAATTTATAACTAATACTATATATTAAGTTTGCATAACTTGTCTTTTTTGCTTTTATACATATAGACAAATTTTTTTGCAAACTTTTGAACAAAAAAATTGCGTTTAGGAAGTTTGGATTTTGATTTATGAATATTCTAAAAGTTGTTTGATTTGATATTGAAAGAATTGAGTTTGATTAGGATTTGGTTCTATCTTCTTAGAGTGTTAGTAGGTAGGCATAGAATTTGGCTTTGATAATTAATTTTAGGAAGCCAAAGACTAGTATGAGGAATTGAGGCTAAATTTTTATTTCTTTTAAGAAAGGGTATATTTATTGGCACTAATTAAAGTATTCGTCCTTTTGTTTGGGTTAGAAGAATTAATATTAGCTTCCTGCTTTTTACTCTTGTTTTATTTTACTCTTCTTAATTAGTTTAGTTTAGTTTAAATTAAGCTGAGATGGTTTGTTATTTTGATTTTGGGATGTGTCACTTTTAAGGGGAAATGCTGCCAAAATTTTGGAAAACAAAATAGTAAAAGGCAATTCCCAGTGTTGACAATGACTCTAAACTTGAGTGTGAATGGCATAGGTGGTAATAGAATGGATTATAGTTGGATGAATGCTTTGAGAACAAGTGAAGAATATGAGAATGGGGTTGAAGAGTTTATTGAATTTGCTAGAAGGAACGTTCCAGCCAAAAATGGGAAGTATTTTTGTCCCTGTGTCAATTGTTTAAATGAGAGAACACGGGATGTTGAAGTTATAAGGGATCACCTACTTTGTGATGGAATAAATCTTCGATACACAAGGTGGATATGGCATGGTGAGGAAGTAACTGATTGTCCGTCACACAAGAAGGAAACTGCGGATGTCATAGATGAAGATAGAATGGAGAGAATGATTCACGATGTTGAGGTAGAATCCTTTGCGCAGTCGCATGAATATGATGACAGCCTGCGGAGTGATGCAGAGACACCGTTGTACCCTGGGAGTAAGTACACACGGCTCACAAGAACATTACATTTGGTTAACTTAAAAGCAACTTGTGGGTGGACCGATAGTAGTTTCACATTGCTGCTTGAACTGTTGTGTGATATGTTTCCAGATGATAATGTACTTCCAAATCGTATATATGAGGCCAAGAAAATCCTCTCCACAATGGGTATGGAGTATAAAAAGATACACGCTTGCCCTAATGACTGCGTACTGTACAGAAAGGAGTATGAAGGCCTGAGTGAGTGCCCTAAGTGTCAAACCGCACGATACAAAGTGAAGAAAGATGGTGGTTCTGGCGATGGGAAGACTAAAAGGCAACCTGTAAAAGTTTTGTGGTATCTTCCAATAATACCACGCTTTAAGCGTTTGTTTGGCACTGCAAAAAAGGCTAAGAAGTTGAGATGGCATTCGGATGACAGAATATCCGACGAAAAATATCTTCGGTACCCAGCTGACTCTCCACAGTGGAAGAAAATAGATGAAATGTTCCCTAAATTTGGCAGCGAGCCGAGAAACCTTCGGCTTGGGCTCTGTACAGATGGCATCAATCCGTATGGAACTCTTAATAGCACATACAGTGCGTGGCCGGTACTCCTTGTAATATACAATTTGCCTCCCTGGCTTTGTATGAAACGCAAGTATGTGATGCTTTCTATGATGATTTCTAGACCAAAACAGCCAGGAAACAATATCGATGTCTACCTGGCGCCTTTGATTGAGGACTTGAAGAAGTTGTGGGAGGAAGGTGTGGATGTGTTTGATGCATATAAGAATGAGTCCTTCAAGCTACGTGCAATGTTGTTCACCACCATAAATGACTTCCCTGCCTACGGAAACCTCTCAGGGTACAGTGTGAAGGGGCATAAAGCATGTCCGATCTGTGAAGCAGACACTCACTTCCACCAACTGAAACATGGAAGAAAAACGGTCTACCTAGGTCACAGGAGGTTCCTTCCTAGATTCCACCCGTATCGTAGGTTAAGAAAGCGTTTTAACGGCTTGCCGGAGCATGGAATGGCTCCAAAGGCATTAACCGGAGAGGAAGTTTACAGTCGGGTTGAACGTATCAATGTCTTACTCGGTAAGAATCATAAGACTTCGGGTGAGAAGAACATATGGAAGAAGAGATCAATTTTCTTTGTTCTTCCATATTGGCGTAGTCTTGACGTGAGCCACAGTATTGATGTAATGCACGTGGAGAAAAACGTTTGTGATAGCCTTGTCAGTACACTTTTGCACATTCCAGGGAAGACCAAGGATGGGATTAATGCGAGACTAGACCTTGTTGATATGGGAATAAGAGAACGGTTACATCCACAGCTAAGAGATGATGGTAGGAGGGCATACATGGAGCCAGCAGCGCATACACTATCAAAAGCGGAGAAAAGAAGTTTGTGTGGGTGTTTGCATGCAATTAAGGTACCACAAGGATATTCTTCGAATGTGAGAAGCTGTGTGTCAATGGACGATTTGAAGTTAGTGGGAATGAAGTCCCATGATTATCATGTGTTGATGCAAAAACTGTTACCAGTAGCTATTAGAGGGATTATGAAAGATGAAGTTCGAAGCACTGTGACAAGATTTTGTGTTTTCTTTAATGCTATCTGTAACAAAGTCATTGACACTGAAAAGCTGGATGAACTGGAAGCTGAGGGTTATATCATATTGTCCCAATTAGAGATGCACTTTCCTCCTTCTTTTTTTGATATAATGGTCCATTTGATAGTTCATTTGGTAAGGGAGGTAAGGCTCTGCGGTCCAGTTTACCTGAGGTGGATGTACCCTTTCGAGCGATACATGAAGATCTTAAAAGGGTACTCTAAAAATCCCTATCGACCAGAAGCCTCAATAGTTGAAAGGTATGTTGTTGAAGAGGCTATGGACTTCTGCAGCGATTATCTATCAGGGAAGAAGGAACAATCTCGGCATGAAGAGGGGAGGAGCAAGGGAACACGAGGACTGAAAGTGAAGACTATGCCTCGTGAAGAGGTGTTGCAAGCACACCTTTATATCCTGAATAACATGGCAGAAGTGCAACCGTAAATAGAGAAACACAGAAAGAGATTGAAGAAAGAGAATCCGAGGAAGAATGACATGCAGATTACTATTGAGCAAAACAAGACATTCATTCAGTGGTTTGAGGAAAAGGTTTTGCATGAGACCGGTGTGTCTGGGACAATAGAGTGGCTAGCCTGGGGGCTTTCGTTTCAGATCATTACTTGGAGCGGTTATGATATAAACGGGTATTCTTTCTACACAAAAGACCAAGATGACAAGAGTACCATGCAAAATAGTGGGGTGATGGTAGAAGCTGAATCTATGCACTTTTCTAGTTCGAAAGACAAAAACCCCATATTAGCATCCATGGCCTATTATGGAGTGGTAGAAGAAATATGGGAAATCACTTACAACAAGTTCAAAGTTGCTTTATTCAAATGTAAGTGGGTTAGCAATAATGCTGTGGTAATAGATCAACAATTTGGATTTGTCTCAGTTGATCTTGAAAGAGTAGGTTATAGGGATGAGCCCTTCATTCTAGCAAGCCAGGCGAAACAAGTGTTTTATGTCACAGATCCCGCAAATAAAAAAATGTCCATTGTACTTCAGAGTAAAAAACAGAAGCATGGTGATCCGACCTTCAACCTTGACGACACACCACCTTTCACAATTAATCCACCTACAACAAGTGAAGTAGAATTGGTAGATGATGAAGAATATGCTGTGAGAAATGATCATGGTGAAGGAATATGGGAAACAATTTAGAGTAAGAGCTTAACTTAGAAAATAGTAATGTGTGCTGTTTGTTTTATTACGTCTCAGTTTATTCATTTACTTACAATTTATTTACCTATCTGACAATGATTTTTGTGCTTACAGGAATATGGACAATTCTGGTGACTCTCTAAGTGATAGGGACAATGAAATGAATAGGCCTGAACATGATGCGACACGTGAACCGGTTGCGAGACGAAGGGTTAGAGGCAGTACAAAAATTCCTGCATTGGTAGCACGTCATAACCATCAACAGGAGAGGTTGCATATTGACTTTGATCAAAATATGAAACCAATTGGTCTGGAGGAAGACCATTTCATTAGCTACGTAGGTTTTTTGGCTCGAAGCAAAGTTCGCATTACCTATGCTAATTGGAAGTTGGTTCCACTAAAAACCAAAGACTTGATTTGGCAACAACTTTTGGTATATAAGTTTCAATACATCTGCATTATATCTTTATTCCTATCGCTTCAAATATAATTAACGTATGTTTTTACCTTGCAGCAAACCTATGATGTCCCTGACACCGCGGAGATGTACAAGGAGTGGATGACGGAGGTTCGTCTACGATGGAAAGATTTCAAGAACAGGCTCACACGAGATTATATTCGAGGGGACCTGAGGGGTAAGGATCCATGTCATGAGTATCCATTTTTGTCTCCAGAGGACTGGAGGTTGTTTATGGCATCACGAGAAGATCCAAACTTTTTGGTAAGATTTCTATAATCATAGTGTTTTATTTGAATATAGTTGACATTATTGATTCGGTGTTCGTTGTTTTCCTTTAAAAGGCATTAAGTGCAGCAAATACAGAGAGGCAAGCAGCTAATAACTATCAATATTGCATGTCTCGTGGTGGTTATCGGAAGCTTCAGCGACAGATGATGGCAGAAGAGTTGGAGAAATTGAAGGAAGTAGCTACATCAGATCCTACCGTTGTGGTCCAGCCCCCGCCACCTCCACCACGTCACAAAAAATGGAAAGCAAGGAGGCTTAAGGGTGGGAAGTACGATAATCCGACTATTGCTGAGGTTGCCGCAAGAATTATAAGTAGTTAGAGCATAATTACAAACTTATTTTTTCATATTGGGAGTGCTTACGATAACTTTTATGCTGCAGGATGAACTGGAAGATCATAGTAGCCAAGGTTCGTTCACTCCAAGTGGACGGATGGACATCTTGTCAACGGCGATTGGGAAGCCAGATCACCCTGGTCATGTTCGAGGGGAGGCAGTGGGAGTTCGTGTCACGAAGTATTTTGGCCGAGCCTCACATCCTTATTCGTCACAAGTTGAACCCAGTAGGGAGCTTGTGGCCAAGATTCGTCAGGAAGTCTCACAAGAGCTCGAGGCCAACCTTCGCGAGAAGCTCCGACATGAGTTGTTGCCAGAGCTATGTCTTGAGCTGATGCCAGAGATACGAGCTGAAATGCAGAAGATGTCTGGCTCGCAGATGGCAACTACCGAGCATAGAACCCATTCATCCCCGGCCTTCCACAGCACCAAAGGAAGTTATAACCCGGAGCAGGAACCACTTGGCGACCCTTCTCCCCCTCCAGCGTAGGGAGAACCTGCCATCCTCTCTTTGGATGCCCCAGTGCTGCGTGTAGTTGCAGATGCTCTAGTTTGTATGGTTTGAAAGTTTGTGTGGCATGTAGTAGACTTTGATATAGATTGTTGTGTAGTTTATGTGGCATGTAGAAGCCTTGGGTTGATCACTGTGTTTGTTGTTGTTTCCATTCTGCTGAACTGTTGTTCTTTGATTCTGTTGTTGGATTATTTCTGCAGTTTACATTTCCAGACAGTGCAATATACATAAAAAGTCCATTTAAAAAAAAACTTTCAACGTCCTTAATAAAAAAAGGGACGTGGAAAGTATTGCTGTCGACACTTTAGACGTCCCCAGTTGGGCCTGGGGACGTCTAAGGCCTACTTTAGACGTCCCCAGTTCAACTGATAATCACTAGCTGGCCTGGGTTCGGAGAATCTACACTAAGATGTACACCTCATATCCTTCATTTTCCAGTGACGACAACAAAAAAAGTAGTTATATATATATACCAATAACAATATACATAATTCAAATATAGTTCATGATAATTATTTTAGCTAACTAACATTCAATGTAGTTTTATAAAGGGATATCCTCCCATATCCGTTCATGATGATCGTTTCTTGTGCCATGTTCATTGTCTGCTTCATCTTCTTCATTCAATTCTAGTAAACCCCTAGAAAAAGAAGGAGTCTCAAGCAGATCATTCATTGAATGACTTTCCTGATTAATATCAATGACCCTTTTTCCTTGGAGAGCTACAGACCACATTTTGTCTGAATGATCAGTAACATAGAACACTTGTTTCGCTTGATATGCCATAATGAAAGGTTCATCTCTAAAACTTCTACTATTCAAATCAACCAATGTAAATACCAACTGATGAATCATCACACCATTGTTCACATCAACCCACTTGCATTTGAAAATAGGAAGTTTAACTTTAACATAATCAACCACCCAAATCTCTTCAATCACCCCATAATAAGGTATTGCTGGCAATCTAGGATTCTTATCTTTTGAACTAGAGAAGTGCATAGATTCAGCCACTAACATAACCCCACTGTTCTGGACGGTGCTCCTATCATCAAGGGACTTCGTGTAAAACATATAACCATTGATCACAAATGAAGTCCAACTTATGACGTCAGCCTCAGGACCACGTGCTAACCATTTAATTGTATCAAACACACATTCTTCGCCGTCAACCTTTTGTTTGAACCAATGTGCAAAAGTTTTGTTATGCTCCCTAATTAACCTTTGTTCAGTCATTCGACTATTTCCTTTCCGTACAATTTCTTTATGAGCATTAATGTAATCTTGAACTTCATCAACATTATTCAAGATGTACAAGTGGACTTGTTGCAATTCATCAAGATCCATACTCTTTACTGAAGCCCCGCGTCTACCGCCTTCTTCGTCATGACGTTCTGGAAGTCCAATGTGTCCTACATTTGACAAGTAATCTTGACAAAACTCCATGGCTTCTTCAGAAACATATTTCTGAATAATAAATGCTTCAGGCTGGTTAGAGTTCTTCACATACCCTTTTAGGATTTTCAAAGTTCATTCAATTGGGTACATCCATCGTAAATAGATAGGGCCGTACAACTTGATCTCCCTGACTAGATGAATAATTAGATGTACCATGATGTCAAAAAAAAGAAGGAAGAAAAAACTTCTCAAGCTGGCACAAGATCAGATATCCTTCATTTTCCAGTTCATCCAATTTTTCTGTCTCAGTGACTTTACTACAAATAGCATTGAAGAAGAAACAAAGTTTAGTCAAAATATGTTGAAGATCCTATTCGGCAATGCCTCGAATAGCTACTGGGAGCAGTTGTTGCATTAAAACATGACAATCATGAGACTTTAGCCCTACTAACTTCAAGTCTTTCATCGACACAAGCTTCATAACATTTAAAGAATACCCTGAAGGAACTTTGATGCCATGTAAACACTGACAAAAGCTTCTTTTCTCATCCTTAGATAAAGTATGAGCAGCTGGAGGACAAAAATTCTCTTACCATATGGCTTTAGATGTAAGTTTTCTCGTATCCCCATTTCTTGCAAATCTAATATTGCCTTCACGCCATCCTTAGAACTAACTTGTATGGTAAGCAGTGTCCCAACAATACTATCACAAACATTTTTCTCCACATGCATGAAATTAATACAGTGTCTTACATCAAGCTTCGGTCAATATGGAAGATTGAAGAAGACAGACCTCTTTTTCCATTTACTTTTCTCATTACTTTTCTTTATAGTCTTACCAAAGATAACATTCATATTTTTCACCTTTTCATAAACTTGCTCCCCAGTCAATACCTTCTGAACATCTTCAAACTCTTGTCCATAAAAAAAAGCTTTCTTTAATCTGCGATACGGTGGCCTTGTCTAAGAAATCTCCTATAACCAAGATAAATTGTCTTTCTTCCATGTTGAAGTTGATGGTAGCATGTTCCTTCTTCACAAATCGGACATGCTTTATGGCCTTTACCACTATAGCCTGACAAGTTTCCATATGTATAGAAGTCATTTATAGTACAAAAGATCATGGCTCACATTTTAAAAACCCCCTTCTTGTTCGCATTAAAAACATCAACACCTTCATCCCACAACTCTTTCAAGTCTTTGATCAAAGGCTCCAGGTAAACATCTATATCATTTTCGGGTTGTTTTGGTCCCAAAATCAACATAGATAACATGATGTACTTTCGTTTCATGCATAACAAAGGAGATAAGTTATAAATTACCAACAAAACAGGGCATGAACTATGTATACTGCTCAGGCTACTAAAAGGATTCATGCCATCCGTGCTAAGCCCAAGCTTAAGGTTCCTAGGCTCTTTACCGAAGGCAGGAAATAATTGATCGATTTTCTTCCATTGAGAAGAATCTGCCGATGTCGAAGCTTTCCATCGGATATCCTTTCATCCACATGTCATCTCAAATTTCTTGCATCGTTTTCATTAGCAAAAAAGCGCTTGAACTTAGGTATGATTGGAAGGTACCACAATACATTTGCAGGAGCATTATTTGATTTATACCTCGGGGTTTCACATATTGGACACTGTTGTTCCTCTTCATGCTCTTTTCTATACAATATACAGTCATTAAGGCATGCATGGATCTTTTTATACTTCATCCCTAGTGGACACAATATTTTCTTAGCATCATAGTATCGAGAAGGCAACACATTATCATCTGGAAGCATGTCCTTAAAAGCCTCAAGCGTTTCTGAAAAACTCCTGTCACTCCATCCATGCCATGCTTTCAAGCTTACCAATTTCAATACTACTTTCAACAATCGATACTTTTTACACCCTGGGTATAATGGCATCTCAACATCACTACACATATTACCATATGCATGTGATTGCCCAAAAGTCTCTTCTCCTACATCACGAATAATATCCTCTATTCGATCATCCACATCCATGTCATTATCATCAAAGTTCACTCCCCCCTGTTGAGATGAACTTGGCATTTCTAATTCTTCACCATGCCATACCCACACTATATAACTCTTACAAAATCCTTCACAAATTAAATGTGTATATATATCTACAGTACTTAGTCGCTTCTCATTCAAACATACTACACAGGAGCAATAAAACTTTCAACTACCATCATCGGCATTTCTACTAGCAAAGTCGAAAAAACCCCTCACCTCATTATCATATTCAACACTCGTTCGTTTAGTGTTTATCCAACTATGATCCATATATATCTCAACACTTCTAGCACCCTATATCCAACAACAAAAGGATAGACAAAAAACAACAAAAATAGAGTTTTAGATATTTCAACGAAATTAACAGGCACCATTTGAAACTAGTATTGTTTTAACAAACCAATAACACTGACAATAATCAAACAACCTCACTAAACTAAAACAGAACATAGAGTGGTATTAATCCAAACCAAATATCACAGGGATATAATTAAAAGTCAAAGCATATATCTAACAAGAATGTGCAGATTTAATTTTTTCCAGATTACGTACGTTTAAGTGCTCAAAGCAACAACAAGAACCATTTTTTCATTAAACATTATTAATTATAAAACAACGTACAACTAAATAACAGATCGAACACTAACCTGAATGAAGAGTGTGTTTGGATTAACTTTTGGAGAATAGATTATGAGGAGAATAGATTTTGGAGAATAGATTCTGGAGAAAAAGTGGAGAATAGCTTCTGAAGAATAGATTTTGAGCAGAATAGCTTTTGGAGAATAGATTATGAGTAGAATAATGATTTAGGAAAATTGTGAAAAAATCCCTCATTGCCAACTTATTTGCCAAATGGGACCTTCGTGTGCAGATTAACTAATTTTTCTAATATAATCAAATTAGATAAATAGGTTTTATAAGATAAAAGGGAGTATTAAAATTTTAAAATTCTTTAAAAAAAAGGGATTAAAGAAAAATTGGTGAAATTCAAAAAAAAACAAGAAGAGAGAGTGTGTGTAGTGTGGGGCCCACATTAATAAAAAGGACCAATTAGAGTGAGATGGTAGGGTCCACATATGGAAAAAAGCAAAAAAAATTAGATTTTCTCAAAACCATGGTTTGGAGATCCAAACTATGGTTTGAGAAAATTTGAGGTGTTTGGATGATTCTTGGAAAACCATGGTTTGGGAAAATTTTTGAGTGTTTGGATGATTTTTTCCCAAACCATGGTTTGGGCTCAAAATAGCTTTTTTTAAGTGCATCCAAACACACTCGAAGACCAAGGAGTGAGCTACAACCCAAAGTCACGGTGGCGACAACTGAGGTTAAAATAAAGTCCTCAAATTCACGGCACTGACAAAGGGAAGTCAAGTCAGAGGAGAATGGTCACTGCGGAGATTAGAGATGGCGGCGGAGAAGACTGATGATAATTAAAGAACAGCGACGACGAACACAGCAACGGCAGCGGTAATGACAGAGGAGAGTTGAGCAAATGAGGGACGGGACGCCATGGTTGTGTTCAGAACAAACACGGACAGAGCTCACAGAGAAATGGCAAAGAGAGAAGAAAGGGTTCCCAGAGCGCACGATCTGTACGCCGGGAGGAAAAAAAGTGAAAAATTTTACCTTTAAGACCGGGTTTTATTAAAAACATGTCTTAAAAAGGGAAATTTTACATTTAAGACCAATTTTCGTATGTTAACGCATTTTGAATTTAAAATGTATTAACACTTAAGACTAGTTTATACGTAAACCGGTCTTAAATGTTAAAACATTTTAAATTCATAAAAATTTTAAGACTTTAAGACCGGTTTTATTTATAACCGGTCTAAATAAATTTTTAAGACCGGTTTTTCTAAGAACCGGTCTAAGAAGTTCAATATAATTATAAAACTGCCACCATGCAAATTTTTAAGACCTTATCCGCCAAAACCAGTCTAAATGTGGTGGTCTAAAAAGGGTTTTTTCTAGTAGTGTTGGGTAAGAGTTCCAACCTTGCCAGTGAATGTTTTCTCTGAAGAATGTATGCTTGCGCTAGATACTATGATAGGTAATTAGAGCTCTTAAAGTTGACATCAATACTCTGGCTCAGTGTAGTAATCAAAATAAGGCTATGGATCTAGAGTCCGAGTAGAAGTTGATATGAACTTGCAACTCAAATCCAGCTGATTTGTCATTAGAAAAAAGATATCTATATTGTTGAAGATGTGGGCCTTGATATTAGGCCTGCATATTCAGGCCTAGGAATCAAAAGTCAGATTCGCACAAAGTATTAGGAGAGAAGCTGATTTCATGTTTGGAAACTAATTATAATATGTACTTCTGGATTATTATTCACTACTACAGAATATACATATAAAGTCCCTAAAGGAAAAAAGGGATGCCCAAAATATGGGGCGGTGGCATATGGGTAATTATAGATCAAAGTTGAAAAGGTTGGCTCGTAAAAAAAATTGAATCTCACGCCTGAATCAGTTTTAGACGTCCCCATGTTCATTAGGGACGTCTAAAGACTGTTTTAGACGTCCCCAACAAACATGGGGACGTCTAAATACTCCAGAAAAGCAGATGAACTTCGGGGGAAAAAAAATAACACACTTTAGACGTCCCCAGATGGCCTGGGGACGTCTAAAGCTTAAACATTAGACGTCCCCAAACCAGCTGGGGACGTCTAAAGATTATATTAGACGTCCCCAGCTGGTCTGGGGACGTCTAAAGGTGCCTTTAGACGTCCCCAGCTGGGCTGGGGACGTGTAAAGGGTGCCTTTAGACGTCCCCAGACCAGCTGGGGAAGTTTTAGGTTGAAGCAAATGCACTGGTCAACATGACCAGTGCATGTGGAGTGTCAGATTTTTCTGAGCACTTTCTCTACTCTCCCTCTCCTTCATCACTTCCGTCCCCTCTCCCCTGTTTCTTGTTTTTTTTTACTTTACTCTTTCACTTCCGTGAGTTCCGTCCCCGCCCTCTCCCTTGCTTGTTGCTTTATTCTCCTACCTTCACTTCAGAATATGCGAGGCCATTTCTCCTCTCCCCTATTTCTTCTTGTTCCTTCTTAGCCTCTATTTCATCCAGACCGTTGCATCTTTGCTCTGCTGGTTCTGCATTGTTCTCTCTCATTCTCTCCACAGTCGGGCTCCTCTTACCACCGTGGGTCGTCATCTGCTCTAAAGTTCTGTGCTTGAGGTTAGCTAAAACTAAACTTGTGAATGAATTTGTGAATGATTAGGAAAAATGCGTTTGTTCTGTGCTGGAATTTAAGTGTGGTTTGAATGAATTTGTGAATGATTAGGAAAATGCCTTTGTTCTGTGCTGGAATTGAAGTGTGGTTTGTGCTTGAGCTTTATCTTTGCTATTTTGTTGAATTTAAGACGTACCACATCAAGTTTTAATCTTTTGATTTTTTCCATTGTTTTGACAAACATGAAATTCTCATTAACTAAAAATCAACCGATAAATTATGTAATTATCTTCAAGCTAGGCCAAGTACTAAGCAAGACTAGACACTAGGCAATGTATACTGCCCTGCGTATTTGGGGCTGCTGAAGTGTATATATAATTGTATTTAATATATATATATATATATATATATATATATATATATATATTCATTATTTGACAAAATTGAACAAGCATATTTACTTATCATTCAATTAGAATATAATGAATAAACATATTTTTTATTTACTTAGTAGATATTCATATTTTTCATAAAGAATATTTAATTAAGAAATTTGTAAATTGAAATCTTAAGAAATAAATTATTATTATTATTATAATTATTGTTCTTATTGTTGTTGTAGATGT
The DNA here is from genome assembly GCA_963855925.1 of Inga laurina. Lineage (NCBI taxonomy): Eukaryota > Viridiplantae > Streptophyta > Magnoliopsida > Fabales > Fabaceae > Inga > Inga laurina. The sequence goes on from OY979703.1 coordinate 55,740,102, forward strand.
TGTTGTTAAATAGTAAGAAAATAATCTCTAGTGAATTAATTTTCATTGGCTCAAAAATTGAATCTAAACAATAAAATATAAACAGGATTATTGCATAGAATATGTTTTTGAAATATTAAGCTGAGATGGTTTGTTATTTTGATTTTGGGATGTCTCACTTTTAAGGGGAAATGCTGCCAAAATTTTGAAAAACATACTTGTAAAAGGAAATTCCCCGTGTTTTCAATTATTCTAAACTTGAGTGTAAATGGAAATGGCATAGGTGGTAATAAAATGGATCATAGTTGGATGAATGCTTTGAGAACAAGTGAAGAATATGAGAATGGGGTTGAAAACTTTATTGAATTTGCTAGGAGGAACGTTCCAGCAAAAAATGGGATGTATTTTTGTCCCTGTGTCAATTGTTTAAATGAGAGAAAACGGGATGTTGAAGTTATAAGGGATCACCTACTTTGTGATGGAATAAATCTTTGATACACAAGGTGGATATGGCATAGTGAGGAAGTAACTGATTGTCCGTCACACAAGAAGGAAGCTGTGGATGTCATAGATGAAGATACAATGAAGAGAATGATTCACGATGTTGAGGTAGAATCATTTGCACAGTCGCATGAATATGACAGCCTGCGGAGTGATGCAGAGACACCGTTGTACCCTGGGAGTAAGTACACACGGCTCACAGGAACATTACATTTGGTTAACTTAAAAGCAACTTGTGGGTGGACCGATAGTAGTTTCACATTGCTGCTTGAACTGTTGTGTGATATGTTTCCAGACGATAATGTACTTCCAAATCGTATGTATGAGGCCAAGAAAATCCTATCGACAATGGGTATGGAGTATAAAAAGATACACGCTTGCCCTAATGACTGTGTACTGTACAGAAAGGAGTATGAAGGCCTGAGTGAGTGCCCTAAGTGTCAAACCGCACGATACAAAGTGAAGAAAGATGGTGGTTGTGGCGATGGGAAGACTAAAAGGCAACCTATAAAAGTTTTGTGGTATCTTCCAATAATACCGCGCTTTAAGCGTTTATTTGGCACTGCAAAAAAGGCGAAGAAGTTGAGATGGCATTCGGATGACAGAATATCCGACGAAAAATATCTTCGGCACCCGGCTGACTCTCCACAGTGGAAGAAAGTAGATGAAATGTTCCCTGAATTTGGCAGCGAGCCGAGAAACCTTCGGCTTGGGCTCTGTACAGATGGCATCAATCCGTATGGAACTCTTAATAGCACACACAGTGCGTGGCCAGTACTCCTTGTAATATACAACTTGCCTCCCTGGCTTTGTATGAAACGCAAGTATGTGATGCTTTCTATGATGATTTCTGGACCAAAACAGCCAGGAAACGATATCGATGTCTACCTGGCGCCTTTGATTGAGGACTTGAAGAAGTTGTGGGAGGAAGGCGTAGATGTGTTTGATGCGTATAAGAATGAGTCATTCAAGCTACGTGCAATGCTGTTCACCACCATAAATGACTTCCCTGCCTACGGAAACCTCTCAGGGTACAGTGTGAAGGGGCATAAAGCATATCCGATCTGTGAAGCAGACACTCACTTCCACCAACTGAAACATGGAAGAAAAACGGTCTACCTAGGTCACAGGAGGTTCCTTCCTAGATTCCACCCGTATCGTAGGTTAAGAAAGCGTTTTAACGGCTTGCCGGAGCATGGAATGGCTCCAAAGGCATTAACCGGAGAGGACGTTTACAGTCGGGTTGAACGTATCAATGTCTTACTCGGTAAGAATCATAAGACTTCAGGTGAGAGGAACATATGGAAGAAGAGATCAATTTTCTTTGATCTTCCATATTGGCGTAGTCTTGACGTGAGGCACAGTATTGATGTAATGCACGTGGAGAAAAACGTTTGTGATAGCCTTGTCAGTACACTTTTGCACATTCCAGGGAAGACCAAGGATGGGATTAATGTGAGACTAGACCTTGTTGATATGGGAATAAGAGAACGGTTACATCCACAGCTAAGAGATGATGGTAGGAGGGCATACATGGAGCCAGCAGCGCATACACTATCAAAAGCGGAGAAAAGAAGTTTGTGTGGGTGTTTGCATGAAATTAAGGTACCACAAGGATATTCTTCGAATGTGAGAAGGTGTGTGTCAATGGACGATTAGAAGTTAGTAGGAATGAAGTCCCATGATTACCATGTGTTGATGCAACAACTGTTACCAGTAGCTATTAGAGGGATTATGAAAGATGAAGTTCGAAACACTGTGACAAGATTGTGTGTTTTCTTTAATGCTATCTGTAACAAAGTCATTGACACTGAAAAGCTGGATGAACTGGAAGCCGAGGGTTATATCATATTGTCCCAATTAGAGATGCACTTTCCTCCTTCTTTTTCTGATATAATGGTCCATTTGATAGTTCATTTGGTAAGGGAGGTAAGGCTCTGTGGTCCAGTTTACCTGAGGTGGATGTACCCTTTCGAGCGATACATGAAGATCTTAAAAGGGTACTCTAAAAATCCCTATCGACCAGAAGCCTCAATAGTTGAAAGGTATGTTGTTGAAGAGGCTATGGACTTCTGCAGCGATTATCTATCAGGGAAGAAGGAACAATCTCGGCATGAAAAGGGGAGGAGCAAGGGAACACGAGGACTGAAAGTGAAGACTATGCCTCGTGAAGAGGTGTTGCAAGCACATCTTTATATCCTTAATAACATGGCAGAAGTGCAACCGTACATAGAGGAACACAGAAACAGATTAAAGAAAGAGAATCCGAGGAAGAATGACATGCAGATTACTATTGAGCAAAACAAGACATTCATTCAGTGGCTTGAGGAAAAGGTTTTGCATGAGTCCGGTGTGTCTGGGACAATAGAGTGGCTAGCCTGGGGGCCTTCGTTTCAGATCATTACTTGGAGCGGTTATGATATAAACGGGTATTCTTTCTACACAAAAGACCAAGATGACAGGAGTACCATGCAAAATAGTGGGGTGATGGTAGAAGCTGAAGCCATGCACTTTTCCAGTTCGAAAGACAAAAACCCCATATTAGCATCCATGGCCTATTATGGAGTGATAGAAGAAATATGGGAAATCACTTACAACAAGTTCAAAGTTGCTTTATTCAAATGTAAGTGGGTTAGCAATAATGCTGTGGTAATAGATCAACAATTTGGATTTGTCTCAGTTGATCTTGAAAGAGTAGGTTATAGGGATGAGCCCTTCATTCTAGCAAGCCAGGCGAAACAAGTGTTCTATGTCACAGATCCCGCAAATAAGAAAATGTCTATTGTACGTCAGAGTAAAAAACAGAAGCATGGTGATCCGACCTTCAACCTTGACGACACACCACCTTTCACAATTAATCCACCTACAACAATTGAAGAAAGAGAATTGGTAGATGATGAAGAATATGCTGTGAGAAATGATCATGGTGAAGGAATATGGGAAACAATCTAGAGTAAGAGCTTAACTTAGAAAATAGTAATGTGTGTTGTTTGTTTTATTACGTCTCAGTTTATTCATTTACTTACAATTTATTCACCTATCTGACAATGCTTTTTGTGCTTACAGGAATATGGATGACTCTGGTGACTCTCCAAGTGATAGGGACAATGAAATGAATAGGCCTGAAGGTGATGCGACACGTGAACCGGTTGCGAGACGAAGGGTTAGAGGCAGTACAAAAATGCCTGCATTGGTAGCACGTCATAACCATCAACAGGAGAGGTTGCATATTGACTTTGATCAAGATATGAAACCAATTGGTCCGGAGGAAGACCATTTCATTAGCTACGTAGGTTTTTTGGCTCGAAGCAAAGTTCGCATTACCTATGCTAATTGGAAGTTGGTTCCACCAAAAACCAAAGACTTGATTTGGCAACAACTTTTGGTATATAAGTTTCAATACATCTACATTATATCTTTATTCCTATCGCTTCAAATATAATTAACGTATGTTTTTACCTTGCAGCAAACCTATGATGTCCCTGACACCGCGGAGATGTACAAGGAGTGGATGACGGAGGTTCGTCTACGATGGAAAGATTTCAAGAACAGGCTCACACGAGATTACATTCGAGGGGACTTGAGGGGTAAGGATCCATGTCATGAGTATCCATTTTTGTCTCCAGAGGACTGGAGGTTGTTTATGGCATCACGAGAAGATCCAAACTTTTTGGTAAGATTTCTGTAATCATAGTGTTTTATTTGAATATAGTTGACATTATTGATTCGGTGTTCGTTGTTTTCCTTTAAAAGGCATTAAGTGCAGCAAATGCAGAGAGGCAAGCAGCTAATCACTATCAACATTGCATGTCTCGTGGTGGTTATCGGAAGCTTCAGCGACAGATGATGGCAGAAGAGTTGGAGAAATTGAAGGAAGCAGCCACATCTGATCCTACCGTTGTGGTCCAGCCCCCGCTACCTCCACCACGTCACAAAAAATGGAAAGCAGGGAGGCTTAAGGGTGGGAAGTACGTAAATCCGACTGTTGCTGACGTTGCCGCAAGAATTGTAAGTAGTTAGAGCATAAGTACAAACTTATTTTTTCATATTGGGAGTGCTTACGATAACTTTTATGCTGCAGGATGAACTGGAAGATCGTAGTAGCCAAGGTTCGTTTACTCCAAGTGGACGGATGGACATCTTGTCAACGGCGATTGGGAAGCCAGATCACCCTGGTCATGTTCGAGGGGAGGCAGTGGGAGTTCGTGTCACGAAGTATTTTGGCCTAGCCTCACATCCTTATTCGTCACAAGGTGAACCCAGTAAGGAGCTTGTGGCAAAGATTCGTCAGGAAGTCTCACAAGAGCTCGAGGCCAACTTTCGTGACAAGCTCCGACAAGAGCTGTTGCCAGAGCTACGTCTTGAGCTGATGCCTGAGCTACGAGCTGAAATGCAGAAGATGTTTGAATCGCAGATGGCTACTACTGAGCGTAGAACCCATTCATCCCCGGCCTTCCACAGCACTAAAGGAAGTTACAACCCGGCGGAGGAACCACTTGGCGAACCTTCTCATACTCCAGTGCCGGGAGAACCTGCCATCCTCTCTTTGGATGCCCCAGTGCTGCGTGTAGTTGCAGATGCTCTCGTTCACACAGAAACTACTACCCACCATCATCAGCAAATTCTACAGCATTTGTGTAGGGTGACTGTGACGTGTGTTCGAGCGGGGGAAGAAGGTACATCGATCCCTATTCCTGATGCCGAGGTTGCCACGATAGCTTAGGCGAGAGGATCTTTCATCCTTTGGCCTGTACATCTTATTGGCTTGTTACCACAAACACCTCCAATGGTATGGAACTACCTTACTTTTACTTGAGATGTGTTGACATCCTACTAACAGTATGTGTTTTTATATTCTAAAAGAACGAGCAAGAAGCAGAGAAATGGCCCTTCTTAGCACGATTGCAGCATATCTATAAAGGCATTCGCCAGATTGATTTGTATATGCCTCCAGGGTTTGTGGGCCAGAATACAGAGTATCACTTCACAATTGATAAACAAGATCTTAAACAGTTCATGAAGTTCGAGGAGCTAGATATTGGATGGGGCAAATTTGCAATCCTGTAAGTTTTTTATTTCCCATTTTTTGATTCATTTAGTTAAGTTGATTTTAACTAGCTAATACATTCATCATTTTAATTCTATTATAGCTCCTTCCATCGTATATGCGTTGACTCTCAGAAAGTTGATTTATATGGATTCTTGTCTCCTGCACATACGACAAGGGTTGAGAATACATTGAAACGAAGGACGAACTATGTGGGCTTTACATTGTCAGAGGACGAGTATACTTGTTATCTAGCACCGATTGTTCAAGGGTACTCATTTTAATTTTGTGTATTTGAAATTTTTAGTAAATAATTGCCTTGCCATCTAACTTCATTTTAATCTGTATATGTTGTGATAGTTATCACTGGAGTTTGTGTGTTGTCTGTCCTCGGTCGCACGTTGTTTACTGGTTTGATTCCTTAAATAGAAGACCAGACAAAGAAACTAAAAGCGTCTTCAACCAGTAAGTTATTTTTTTGTATTTCATTGCTTCTTGATTCTTGACTTAATGAATTATTCTAATTTATGTTGATTTTCATTTTCATGATAGCGCATGCACGACGTATCGAGCGCTTGGCGGGCCACGCGACCGTAGAGGTGGCAAAGATCCGAGATGGTTGTTTCCAAAGGTACGTAGTTTCAAATCAAGTTCTTTTGATTGACGGTCGTTTTAGATATGCCTTTATTGATTTTAACCATTTGCTTTTGATTTATAGTGCCCTCGACAACCTGGCGGCTGGGAATGTGGATATTATGTCTTGCTTTATATGTTTAACATCATTCAGAGTGGCATTACGACAGATTTTGAACAAGTAATCGCTTCTTCATTCTCTGAGGATAATATTCTTGGTGTTGTGATTCAATGGGAATTCATTCACTTCATTCATTATTTCATCTAAGCTTATTTTCTAATTTACAGATTTTTGACAATGAAGATGCCTACTCATATGAAGACTTAAATATGATCAGAGACTTTATGGCTGGACATCTTCTTCAACGTGTACCAGAAGAGTAAAGTCTTTAGTAGTTTGTGTAGGACATACTTTTGTGGTAGTACATATAATTAGCGTTATTGTTGTTGGATATGGATTGGATTTTAGTCTTGGTTATTGTACAAACTGGGGACTTGGATATAGATTGCTGTGTAGTTTGTCTGGTTAGAAAGTTTGTGTGGCATGTAGTAGACTTAGATATAGATTGTTGTGTAGTTTGTGTGGTTTGAAAGTTTGTGTGGCATGTAGTAGCCTTCGGTTGATCACTGTGTTTGTTGCTGTTTTCATTCTGCTGAACTACTGTTGTTTTACTCTGTTGTTGGAATTCTATTTCTGCAGTTTACATATTTTCCAGACAGTGCAATATGTATAAAAGGTCCATTTTAAAAAAAAAAAACTTTCAACGTCCTTAATAAACAAGGGACGTGGAAAGTACTGCTGGCGCCACTTTAGACGTCCCCAGGTTCAACTGGGGACGTCTAAGGTCCAACTTAGACGTCCCCTATTTTATGGACGTTAATGACGTTACTTTCTACGACTCTCACATAGACGTCCCTCTGTTTTCAGACGTTGAAAGGCCAAAAAAAGGGACGTTAAAACCCTTTTTTCTAGTAGTGATTTTGTTTGCATGTGTGTGTGTGTGTGTGTGTGTGTGTGTATGCTTCGTTTGCACAGAAAGAGTTTAATAACATGTGTGAGATTAATTATTTATATGTCTTTATACATGTTTGTGTATATGAAATACAAATTTGTGTCTCTATTCGATAATGTGGGTGTTTGTTTTGACGTTTTCATGCGCAAACGGGCTTGAACAGTGGAAAAAAAAGAGATAAATAGTGAAAAGGCTAAAATGGGTGTTTGGTTCAGCGATGGGATCTGAGGTAAAAAAAGTCAAAAGTTGGAAAAAGTAATAAGCCTCAAAATGGAGCTTATTGGAGTTTATGCGCGCGCGCGTGTGTCTATATATATAAAATAATATTGATAGGAGTATTTTTATATCTTTGGGGATCAATGAGGTACTCAAAATCACTTTTAATCACAAAACTTCTTTTATGAAAAATGTTCTAAATAATTTTCTCTTTCTTTAGATAGTAACTTTCTGCTAATTAGAAAATACTTTGGGATAAGAGTTTAGGCAAGTTTTGAGTTTTGTCAATATATAACTGTAGAAATGTAGAGAATAATTAATAATTAAATTTAATCATTTTAGATTTATTATTTAGTTATTTTATGATTTTATAATCAATTTCTTTTATAAACATGTCATAAATTAGTTTCTATATGGTGTTTTTACCAATTAAATTTAGTTTAAATAATTTATTTGGATTATTGGAGGTATTATTGAGGTTTTAATCGGTTTATTTTGTTAGATTTTGAGCTATGTGAAAATATGAGTTAGAATTTAATATTTAAATTAGAGTTTGATGTAATTTATAAAATTTAAGCTTGAGGTGCACAATAGAAAAGACTTTTAGAGTGTACCAATTAAAATTAGAGTTTGATATAATTTTATTAAAATTGTACTATTGCCAAATTTTCAAAGTTAATTTTTGAGAAAATTGTGAGAAAATCTCTTCGTATGTAGATATCTTCTCAGGTCCCATTTGATAATTAAGTTGTCAATGAGGACTTTTTTCACAATTATCCCATCATATTTTCATTTTTCATAATTTTTACAATTTTTTCTCTTAAATAATACAAAAGTCATTTATGCAAAAGCCAAACCAAACATCATTCACTTTTACATAAGTTACTTATCTAATCACCAATCCAAACACTCATAATTTACCCAATCTAACTTTTTTCCAATTTTAAGATTCCATAAGTCTAAGTAAAAATAAGTCACTTATCCAATCGTCAATCCAAACACACCCAATTATTTTCTGATATTCTTCTAGAACAATTCTTAATGTTCACTATTTACATATTTGAGCATATATAACGATTAATAAATAAAGGTCATAGTGAATAAACGTCATGTATGTCTAGGCGGAGATCACATAATGATCTATAGCGATAAAACCTAATGATTAAATATGCAAACCGTTATGTATTAAGATTCACAAAAACACCAAAATAATAGTTGTAGTTAATAACCGTCATTTATTTAGTAAGAAATATGACGGCATTTATGAAACAAATGTCTTATAAAACTAAGAAACGATTTGTCTTTCAACATCTTATATCAACGGAGACAAAACATAATAGTCTTTAGAACTAAATGTCATCTAACACTTTCATAACCCTTTTTTAACATCGTTGGGCCTTCATAAGTCATAACATATAACCCTTTGTAATTCATTAGACCTTCATAAGTCATAAGCCATAAGTCATAACCCTTCATAATCCGTTATTAGACCTCTATTTAAAGTCACTTATATATTCCTTGTTATTCTTGTTACTTTTCTTTATCGGCCTCTTCCTTCTCTTCTTCATCATGTTAAGTTTCCAAGGAGCTCCTTCACCGCCGCCGCCGCCACCCCTTCTTCCACCACTATCACCACCTCCTCTTGAAATAGATGCTCTGATGTAATGTTGGTAGGCCTTGACCGCCACTCAAGGCATCTCGCAGCATAAGCCAACAAGCTGAACAGGAATTTGAACCACATATTTCATCACAATGATGTTGAATATGACTTTCAGTCAAACCCTTCATCTCCCTTTTTTGATGATGAGAATGAGAACAAGGATAAGGAAGAGGAGGGTGAAGACGACAGTAGTAGTGATGACTGAACATCATCATTATTGTTTTTAAAATATTAAAAATGAAGAAGTTAACAAAAAAAACAATATAATAATTCACGGTTGTTAATTAAGAAGCGTAAATTATTCTTTCCTACCGTCATCATCCTCATCCTCATTCTCATCATTGGAGGAGGGAGATGAAGTTAACAAAAATAATAAGTTAATAATTCACAGTTATTAATTAAGAATCGTAAAATATTCTTGCCAACATACTTAATGGTTCTAACTTATTAAACGTTAAGTTAATAATAAAGCTAACAAAAAACATCTCAATAACTCACGGTTATTAATTAAAAACTGTAAAGTATTCTTGCAAACATGCTTAACAGTTTTAATTTAATAAACATTAATTAAAACTTTCAAAACCTTTCCTCTTTTTTGTGCTGACTATGGGTGCCTCCACGTTATCTAATAATCGTCAGGAGAACACAAATACCTTTACATTACGCCCTAGTCAACTTTAAACACGTGCAATGATAGTTTTTTCACGTCTCTTCCAGATGTCTATTGCAGTATTTCAACTCTAAATTTTCATTCGTTTTTCCCACATTTTCTTCATCGTCCTCCTCTTTGTTCTCTAACTTAATCGCCAAGATCAAACGCCATATAGAATACATGCAGAAAACTCTCGACATCATCCTCCACTGCCTCTTTCTTCTTATCCTCAAGCTCCACCTCCTGCTTCTCCCCAGCATCTGCCTCTACCTCTTCCACTGCCGCCTTTACCTCTGTCACCTTATCTTCCCCCTCAACATCCTATGCTTCCTCAACTAGAGCCAATGTTGCGGCATACACAACAGATTGACCGTGTCGTGAGGAGGCTTTCTAGATACCTCCTCAACATGAACAGAAAGGTCAATTTCACACTTGATAAGTATAGGATTAACCATGATCCTAACAATGATCCTAGCCAATCCTCTGGTGACAAGTGGCATGGTGATCTCATCAGTTCATCATGCTACTCACCACTATTCTTTTTTTTTTCATTTTATCATATTTTTCTTAAATATTTTGTAAAAAAAGAATATATCCAACGGTTCTTATAGAAAAAACTTCATGAAATAAAAAATAATAATGGTTCTATTAAAACAATAGTCACCATTTATAAAATATAATGATGTGTAAATCTAAAGGATGTGATGGCCCGATAATTCCCAAAACCCTCTCTATATAAACTTTCGAATACTAAACTCTACTTCTCCACTACCACTTCAACTTCTTATAGTCAGCTGCAAAATTTTGTGCTTCACCAAAATTATGGACAAACGCAAGAGAACTTCTGCTTCATCATCGGGGAACAAACCAAAAGATGAACTCCCTCTAATAACAAGCATTGAAGGGATCGTCCATGTGACCTCTAAGCAAAACTATGTCCAATAAATTGCAGATGTACTGACAAAACCACTAAGCAAAACTACATTTGAAAAATTTCTATGCAAGTTGGGTATGATTGATATATACTCTCCAGCTAGAGGGGGAGTGTTAAATGTCAGCACTGGACATCTATGATTAGCATGAGATAGTTTACACTCACACACGTGCCTCCGTCAATCACTCATAGCACCTACTATTTTGTCTCTCTGACTATTGTCTATTATATTCCTATATTTGCCTATATATATTGTAATCATCTAAGCATTTCATATATAAATTGAGTGAGAATGAGATCCTAGAGTCTCATATATTGAGTAGTGTTTTCCGTTGTTGCATTTTGAGATTGAATTTGCATTAGATTTTGTACTTTAATGATTTGGTAGAATTAATTGTTAGCCTACTATTAGCCTTGTTCCATCAATCATGTGTTTGAAACTCTTATTTGGCCGGCTAGGTGTCTAGCAATTGTCAATTTGAGTAGAGAATGCCTCTTGCAAGATTTAATACATGTTAGGTGCCAACTAAAATGAATCTAATGAACGAAATTCAAGCTAGGTGTCTATGTGGGTTTAGCTAATTAGAGGAGTTGTTTGGAGAAGGTCTCTTCTTACAAGCCTAAGTATTTAACAAAGGAATTAAACTCAATTAAATTGGAACAAAAAAAGCTAGTAGATTCACTCATCAAGAAAGGTCATACTCACATTTCATATCACTCCATTTCACTCATTAAACTAGGAAAAACCTATAAACAAGTAGTTTGGCCTAGTTTAGAATAGTTAATTAATTTCATTGCACTCTTTGGTTAATTTGTTAATTAATACTTAATTAGTTAGGGACTAAATAATCGGCTCCTCAAAGAGATCAACCTAGGTTAGCATCACTATAGTGCATAGTTAGTCTAGTTTTATTTGATAGCCCTATGACATGGCTTGTCAAATTTGGCACCGTTGCCAAGGAGCCTAGCTCCTAGGTAATAGAGTGTCAACTATCAAATTGACTGGGGTGTAGGTTGTTAGATTCGTGGAATTAATTGGTTTCTTTATTTTGTTTTCAATTTTAAAAACAAACAAAACAAAACAAAACAAATAAAGAAAATTCTGGAAAAGTGAATAAACATAGAGTGTGAAAGCCAATATTGTTGCTACTGTCTCTATCATTGGATTTGTTGTAACCTCTTGAAGATTGAGGCTACTTGCTGTTATTGTGTGGTTCTACATTCTCTCATTGCTATGGTTATAGCTAGTCTGATTGTGTGATTCCCTCATTTTCATTATTTTTGCTGGTGTTAGAGTCTTTCCCAACTTGTGGCAGCTTTGTTTACTAGTGTGTCCTTTGCAATTCCTTTTGTGTTTGTGGGCAATTTCTAAGCGATTTGAGATTGTATATGAGTTTCCTTGGACATATTAATAGATCTTAGCTTCATTGTGTGTGTCATGGCTTTCCACTTTATTTTCCCCTATTGCAACATATTTTTACATTTAAATTGCTTTGTTTTGGTCGAATTTTTCATTTTTTAGCTTGATTGTGCTTGCTAGACTTTTGTTCAAATTTCCCAGATTTGAACAAACATTGTTTTCTTGAAAAATTTCACCCATTTTGAACAAAATCATTTGTTTTGTGGCTGGAACTAAGTGTTGCTTAGCTTGAACATTGATTGGAAATTATTCAAACTCATCAACACTCTCCTTGAGCTTACTGGAAAATTTTCAAAAAAAAATTGCCTAGAAAATTACAAGCTTTAGTTAACTAAAGATTTGGACCATTTTGAGCAAGTTCAATATTGGGTGTGGTGAATTTTGGCCAAATTTTATCAGTTTGGGCACTTTTTGAGTTTTTTTTATTTTCTAGAATTTTTTAAGATTTTTTATCATTAGGTTTGTTCTTTGATTTTTCTTGGTTTTTAGTGTATTTTTGAGTTTGTTTTAGTTAGTTATTGATTTTTGGGATGTTTGCTAGTGCATTGGGTCATTTTCACATTATCATAGTAGTTTTGCATTCCATTTGCTTATATAATTTCTGGAAAAAAAAGAGTAATTATTGTAACATGCTTGTTGCTACTATTCTAGATTGCTGCTGCTTTCATCATCATAAATATGCTATCATGAATTTCTTTGGCTGGGAGTAACATTCAAGAGTCGTCCTTTGTGAGATCAAATCTTGTGAGTTGTTAAAATTCAATACTGCTGCTATTAAGTTTGATATAAGTTGTCTGAACATAACTTGCTATCATTGTGTGATTTATTTTGGTTTTGTGGTGGGCAACTTGGAATTCTTCATCCTTATGAAACTGTTAAGCTGTGGGTACTCTTGTTAATGCACTTCATATTTGCTTCCTTTGTTGTCATATTTTGGTTTTGTCAAAAGAAATGTTGTGTGGGATTTAATTGATGAATCTGTCATTAAGCTGTGATGACATGAGGCTGTGAGCTTCATGGAGCATGACTTTGCTTGAGTGAGAATCATTGGCTATGTTTGGAATAATTTGATGTGGGTATGATAATGAATGCTTGATTGGGGGGAACTGAATTGATATTGGAGTTGATCTTGAGTATTTGGGTAAATTTGAACTTTTGGGAACCAATGAGCATTGCCTAAGTTGCTTCTATTTTGGCAAGAATTTTAATCACTAAGTTTACTTAATTGAGCTTGAATTGTTGTCAAAACTTTGATTACTTACTGCATACTCCTTTGGTGAAGGATTTAAGTATTTCAAATCTGAATTTGTTGTCCTTGGAATTCTTAAGAAGCTTTGTTGATATGAATTGATGTATGTGATGCTATGTGCAATTTGGATCTGCTGTGATTAAAAAAAATTGTTGGAAATTGTTTCTCCATGAATTTTATTATGAAAGTAAGGGAACTCTTAGAATAATACCTTGGTTCTGACTTGCAGTGGTTAACTTTGTCCTGATTTCTAGTTGCACTAACTACACTGAATAAAGGAATTAAACTGTGCAATCCTGCTACTGTTTGTGTGATCTTCTCTGAGTGTATTTTGGGAATTCAACTTCATAGAACCTAAAATTCCTAAATTGAATGTTGCTCACTGTTCCTGATGAGATTTAATTCTCACATCTGACTACTTGAGACTATCATCTACACATTTGCTGCATTTTAACTGAATTATTTATTATGCATTGCTGAAGCACTTATTTTCTGTATTGCTAAGTGCTCTTACATGGTCCTCACTCTCTTAAATTCTATGCTACTAGCTGAATCTAAACAAAAATCTGAATTTTATCTATAAATTACTTATTGATACAATTCACTAACCACAAAATCAAATATGGAACTCCTCTAAAATCTAATACGCTTGTTGTTTGAGCATTTTATCTGTGAAGCTGATTGAAACTTGTTGAAACTCTGATGCAATTTGGAAATTTTGCCAAGTAATATGCTTGATTCGCTTTCTCCCAGCTCCCCCTCTTCTTCCACTTATTATGGCTATGTTGGTAATGTGATGTGCACACTTTCCACACCACAAGCACAAGAAGACAATGAACTTTTTGATGATGCTACTTCTACTTCATCCTTCTCATGTTCATGTAGTGATGGTATTCTTTGCAAAGATTGCATTGAACCTTCTAAGATGTTAGCTACATTGCTTGATTGTGATGGAGTAGATAGCTATGGTATTCCAATTGTAACTCATGGTCTTGAAAAATTTGAAGAAGATTTGTTTGATGTTTTTCTAGGTTTCAAAGATGCAAAAGAGGAAGAAAACACCAATATTCCTCAAGCTATACTCAACGCTGAGAAGACTCTTAAAGAAGACTCTACAGAAACTAATATGGAGATCATGGACCTCAAGGAGGCTATTCTTCCCCATCCCTAAGAGTTTTCCCTAGCTGAAACAAGGAGAAGAAAAGGAGGACAAGACTCAGCTTCCTCCTAATCTTTCTCTCTAGTTACAAGCCACCATGATAGTAAGGTTGTCTCTTTCCATTCCTTGTTCCTTATTTTACTTGATGATATATTGTATTGAAAAAGTGTGGGGCAGGGGGCTAACTAGTAGTAAAAGATAGCTTGTGTGTTTTGTTTTGTTGTTTTTAGTAGTTGTGCGCATCCTACCTTAATGCTTGTCCTTGCACAATTTTGAGATTTATTGTGATATCATTAGTCTATGTTTGCATTGAGGACAATGCAAGGACTAAGTGTGGGGGAGGGATGAACAATATTCTGTTTTGTTTTTGTAAGAACTCCACTATCCTGTCAAAATCTTTCTAGTGACTGTTTTGTCTAAGTTTGAGCCAAATTTTTCAAAATTTTGAGATGTTTAAGTATGATCAAGTATCTCAATTGGATATGGTTAGATATTGATGTTGAAACTTGTCTAAATGAATGGGTTGCTATATGTTTTAAGTCCAAAGAATGATGCATTGTTTAGTTTTGATGAATTTGATAGGAAACAAAAGCCTAGTTGGAAGGTATTTTGGGCCTAATTATTCATTTAAGTGTGTGATTCATCCACTTGGTCTACTACTCTCTAGAACTTGTCTTGTTTCTTGCTTGAGGCCACATTATGCATCAGCATGAGTACAAATGACATAGGCATTCATATTCATTAGCTAGTTAATCAAATAGCCAACCTTATCATGTTATCCATTATTTAACCCCTAGAGCCTAACATCATTATTTCGTTTCTGCACCTCCATTTCATTCTTCAGAATATCTATGTGTATTGCATACTATCATAAGAAAGGGCATTATGGTATCTTTATTTGAGCATAAAACCAATTTTTTTGTTTTCATGGATGGAGAGGTTGTTAGTGTTATTGAACCTCATTGAAAATGTGATATAGAATAGAAACTGCCTCATCTCTTTGTGGTTTATTTTGTTAACTGGCTAGAAATATAATACTTTGACCAAAAAAACTGAAAAGGAAAAAAAAGGAGAAATAGAAAAAAATGATACAGAAAAAAAATAGAGAGAAAGAAGAAACAAATTGGAAAACAAAAAAGAGAAGAAAAGAGGAAGAGCAAGAGGAATAAAGAAGGGATGTATGAATACCATTGTGTTGCATTTACTTGTTCAATTATACTATTTTGTTCCATGATATTCCATTATGCATGCACCTTATGGGTCTTTTCTTTCTTTCATTCACTAATTATCATTTAACCCACACATCTTCCCTTATCATATCATTCTAATCATTCCATTACCTCCAACAATACAACCCTATAAAGTTCTTTGGATCTATGTTTGCCATTTGATACAAGTGGTGGAGAGCTTAGAAACATTACAAACTTATGGGAGAGTGTGGCCAAGTGGATGTGAGAGAAAATACCTTACACGAGAGTTTAGAGTATACACTTATCCTTATGAGGTTTCCAAATTAAAATCATTTGAATTAAGCTTTGCATCTTTGTTAGTTCTTTTAGCATATGGCATGCTCATGGACTTGGGATAAGTGGATACTTCATTATTTAACAAATGTGATTCTTGAAGCTTGATCATACTTGTTCATCTCTATTCTCATTGTGCTCTGAATTGGACTAGCTCAGGAGTGCAAGAGTTTAAGTGTGGGGGAATTGATGAATCCCTATTTTATCAATTATGTCTATACTTTATTTGGCGATTTTATCATGTTATTTGGGCCAAAAATGTATTTATTGTAATTAATTAGGATTAATAGTGATTGCAGGAAAATAGAGCTTAAAAGGGTAAAAATGTCATATCTTTGTGATTGCTCCACAATGGTTTATGGTTTTATATATATAAGGGAAGATTCCAATTAAATATCTTCTTTGGAAACCCCAGATCAATAATTCTTAATAAAATGTATTGTTAATAGATTATTAAGTGTAGTAAATAAAATTTATTTGGGATTTTCATATTTTCAGAGTATTTTTTGAGAATTTTTCTCAAAATACATATCATATATATTTCATAAAATAGTATAAAAGCCCATAAAAAAGTCAAGCTAGCTTTCTTCATATTGCCTTAGAGTTAATGTAAACTCGTAAAGCTCGAGTTTTTTTTATATTATTATGGGTATCCGTTTCGGGGTTTGTAGCTACCTCTACCAACACAAGTGTCTCCATTTAGACTCGAACTAGAGATCCAGAGAGATCTAGCAGGATCTTACACCATTAGACCAACTCTATATTGGTTAAAGTGCAAGCTTATAATCTAGTTTATTTTCTGTATTTTATAACATCAATTATATATGTTGGTGTATTATTACTATGGGTTATATTGAAGATCTATTAGAAAGTTATGTAGTGATCATCATACTTCCTAATTGAATTTAAAGTTATATATATATATATAAGGTGACAAAAAATAGAAAGATATATAAAGTAGAATATGTATTATTGTAAAAGATAAATTGAGAATTTATTTTCAAACTTCAAACACACGGCCTGCTTCTAGTTTAACTAAAATGCGGCAAGTTTCTTAATAAGTTTTTTTTAAATTTTTTGCAGGGATATTTGACCATTTTTGTTTCACATATGGGCCTGCAAACAAATATCAATAATGTGGACTAGTTTTCACGTTACAGACAGTATACTAGCTATAGGACATTTTTATGTATATATGTGAAATTGTTTTGTTGGACCCGGTATGGTTACTCATCACAATGATAAGCACCGGGGGATGAGCACCACTATGGTGAGATCAATGCCGTCTAAATTCAATGGCTCATATTTAAAATGTTCAATTGAAGAGTTGTAAATAAAAAAAATCATTTTTTTGACAAACCAACAATTAAAAGATTATTTTTATTTTGGATTATGTACCCATTAAAATGAATTTTAAAAATAAATAAATAAATCTTAGCCATCTAGATTAGATCAAGATGATAATTAGATGCAAGTGGTGAGCACCCTAAAGGCCAAACGCATTCCCTGGTTGTGTGTTAATGTTTTATGATGCCTGTTAATAGCTTCATCCACACATGTTGCGCAAAGTAGTTAGCCTAAAACAAGAGATAAGGGAAGAGAGAATCAAACACTACAAGAATTATCTCCAAGAAAATTTTAGCCCCCTAGAAAATATTCAAGAGGCTTTTCCACTATGATAATCTTAGCTCTCTAAGAACTATAAAAACTCTAACCCTGTATTTGGTAGGAGTGAAAAGTAAGAGAAAAAAAAGGGAAAAGAATATAAGGAGAGAAAATTCTCTAAAATAGTAAAGTTTCCCCCCATAGGATTCTTTCCTCCCTATTTTTCTTCCCATCCAAACATAGGGTAAGAGGTTTACACAACTCACCCCAAATAAATAGAACCGATGCAAAGGTAGTTCCCTAGAAAAATGCTTCAATTAATTTCAACAAGATATATGGATAGAGAAACATTTAAGGACTTGAATTTTCAAATTAGAAAAATGATTTTTCAAAAAGTATATGATTAATTAAGCTTGCAAGGATAACACCAACAGAGTAAGAGCTGATAAAACGGATTGGGCCCCTTCCAGCCCTCCAAACTTGGCGGGCTGGCTAATTAACCAGCGGGCTAAGGCTAGCCAGTTTATTTTTTTTATTTTTTTTTCTTAAAAAATAAACCCAAATACCCTAATCCCTTTCCTTTGATGTTGAGTTCAATTACTTCATCATACTTTTTATTTAACACTTTTAGTTTCATATTATATTTATTTATTCTACTATTATTAAATTTAAAAGAGATGTGCTTATATGATTTTTTGATGTGAGTAGATGAAAAAAAGAGGAAAGTAAGAATGAAATTGACTTCCTAATACAAATGTGCAAAAAAAAAAAAAAGTGTAACATGAGTGGGTGAAAGAGAAAGAAAGTGAGATTTACTTGAGAACCTTTAACAACTCTCTCAAGTTTGATTTGGATATTTAAGAACCACTCCCCTTACAACTAGTAAGGCAACAAGATAGGGTCAAATCACATCTTGAGTCATCTCTTGTCCTCTTATCTACTATGGAGGTCGAAGATTCAAGAGACAAGACAAGGTCAAATCACAACTGTGGGTGAAGCTTAAACAAAGAAAACTTTCATGAATGAGAATCAAAGTCGCGACACATCCAAAGAAGGTCGATGAGCCAGAAATAGAGAAGGACGACTCAGATGAACAAAATTGCAACTACGAAGCATTTATTGCGATGGAATTGCAATGATATCTTTGTGACCCTAGGATTTCTTTGATACTCACAAGAAAAAGGGAATTCGTGACATACACAGATCAATTGCAATGAAGAGGATTCGTGACAAGTGAGTGTGCTAGGGTTTCTAGAATGCAAGGATTCTCTTTTGCCAGGTGGATTGTTAACTCTTTTGGGTCTCTGAATACTTTGGGTGTTGAATCTTGGTGTACCTGATTCTTGTGATGGGTTCTTGAAATTCTAACTCTACTGTGGGCTGTGTCTTCATGTCGGGCTACCAAGTTTCAATTGAATTCTTTATTTGCAACTTGGGGTTTTGATGCCATGTTGTCTAACCCGGGAAGAAGAAAACAATGTATACTTTGTTGATAATAGAGAATATGCATACAAGCTTACTTTGGATATTAAGTTCGTTTAGTTGAGGGAACTGGTGGTAAGGGAAAGGAACTTAACAAAGTTCCCTGCTAAAAAGTGTGTTTGGTGGGCAGAGTTCTTGGGAACCAAAATTCCCGCCATCACCAAAATTCAATTAAAAGTGGGAAGAAGGGTTCCCACAAAAAATGGTGCCATCTCAAGTTTCTGTCATGAATAGTAAAACTGAATGACATATTTACCCATTGAAAAGTTGTTAAAAGCAATGATTGAGTTGGTCATTGTTGGAGGCATCCTATTTAGTGAAACAAGCGAGTTGCAGGAGGGATGAAGCTAGAAGTGTCAACATTGAATTTTTAAGCGACCAAAATTAGAGGTGGGTGTTGATGAAATTTCATTGCCTATTTATTTGATAAATATGTAGTGACAAATGTGTTTGGCTATGCTTTGTTTTTTTTAAACCTTTTGCATACAAACTCACACACAAAAGTTGCTTTTGGTATGCTTCCTTGTTTTGCTTGTGGTATCGTTCTTGTGCTTACAAGTTGTGTCGATAGACAGAGTGAGACACACACACACACACACACACACACACACACACACACACACACACTGAAATAAGATACGACCAGTTTGAGTATTATGGAGAAGGCGAAAGTATATTGTGTTTGATAAGTTTTGCTTTCTGTTGACTGATAGAAGCAAGGTAGACCAACAGATTTAATGATGAGTCCTGCAATTTGTTATAATTGTTGTGCAAAATGTTTAATGAGTGTATGTCAAAAAATTCTGAGTAATAGAAATCAATGCCACTAAATTGAGACACAAACATTAAAAAAAAAATAGGACAAAAAATGATACAACTAACTAAATTACTTGTTCATGGTTTTGGATATTATATATTCTCAATTTCCCAATATAAATGGCAATGGCAACAACTTCAGAATACTTAGAAAATTGGTTTATTTTTTACCAGCATAAAAAATGGTTGCCATAAACTAACTTTAGACTATAAATATGACAATCGCTTAAACCTGTTAATTGGTGCTTTTGTTAGAGCACATTTAGTTGGCTGTAATGTTATGGACATGGGTATGAAAAAAACTTTTGTGGGTATGGATGAGGAATCAGAGGAAATGTTGTTGGAATTTTTGGAAAGTGTCGATCATGAGAAGCCCAAGCCCACATGATTAGTTAGATTTTATTTTAATTAATTAATGTGGTTTATTATTTGAATTATTATTTCCATATTATTAGAATAACAGAATCGGATCTTAGGGATTTAGAATCAAATTCGAAATTTAATGTGGTTTATTATTTGAATAATAATTCAAATAATAAACCACATTAATTAATTAAAATAAAATCTAACTAATCATGTGATAGGGTATTCAAACAAACCCTAATTCATATCCTATATGTATCACCATGGCTCTTACATGCTGAATAAGAGAAAAACATATATTCTCTATCAAATAATTTCATGGTATCAAAGCCATGGCTGCCGAAAATCTCAAATTTGGTAATTTCCAGGCCTTAAACACTGAAACCAAGGCCACTACTCCCTTTGACGCCAATAACATGCGATCCCAATCACATGAATTGGCCAACCTGATCACTGCACACAAGCTGGATGGTGAGAATTACCTTCAATGGTCTCTGTCCTTTCTTATGTTCATTCGTGGATGTGGGAAGGAAGCTTATCTCGATGGAAGTTTGCTGTGCCCTGCAGCAACTGATGCAAAATACACTACCTGGAGAGTCGAGAATAGTCAAGTCATGTCATGGCTGATTAACTCAATGACACTCGACATTGGCAAAAATTTCATGCTGTATAACACCACCTGAGAGATTTGGGATGCTTCTCGAGAATTGTACTCCTCAGCCTCCAATATTGCTGTCTTGTTTGAGATCAAAGGGAGACTCCATGCTTTGAAACAGGGGAGTAAACTATTATAGCTTATTATAATTCCTTGATGCAACTATGGTAGCAGATTGATCTCTATGACACTATTCCATTAAAACATAATGAAGATATAATTATTTTTCGAAAGTGGATTGAAATAGATAGGATTTATAAATTCCTGTTTGGCTTAAATTCTGATTTTGAGGAAGTCAGTAGCAGAATCTTAAGTCTGCCACCATTACCTTCTATTCGAGAAATTTTCTCCATGGTTAGGCGGGAAGAAAGTAGGAAGCAGATGATGGTTAACAATCCAAATCAGAACTCTGGTGAAACTACAGTAATGGCTGCCCGTCGTGATGGAAAGGGAAGGCTTTTTTTGTGACCATTGTAGCAAGAAAGGTCATACTTGTGAAACCTGTTGGAAAATCTATGGCCATCCTAATGATAGGCAAAAGGGAAAGACAAACAGCCATAGTTATATAGCTGAGGGGGAGCAGAAACCAGACCTTAGTGAGTTGAAGGATCAAATTCAACAACTTCTTAGCAATTTTGAGAAGACTTCTAAAGTAAGCAATGCCACGGGTTTAGTAGCTACCAAAACAGGTATGATATCACTTGCCTTTCCCTTGAAAGGTCTGAATCCAGCAACCTGGATATTGGACTTTAGGGCCATTGATCATATGACAGGGGATATTTCATTATTTCATCATCTACAGCCATGTTCCGAAAACTGGGTTGTTAAAATTGCTGATTCATCTCATGTGGAGGTTGCTAAGATTGGCTCGGTCATTTTATCTGATAAAATTACTCTATGGAATGTACTATATGTTCCTAAACTCGCCTGCAATTTAATATCAGTTGGTAGACTCAACACAACATAAGTGTCATGCTAACTTTAAATCATCTGATTGTGCTCTCCAGGATGCGAGGACAAGGAAGATGATTGGTTTGTGTGAAAAGGTTGGCGATCTATACTACTTTCAGAAGGAAACTGCTGCTAAAGAAAGGGTGTATGCAGCTAGTCATTTAGCTTCTGATTCCATTTTAAATGAAATAAAGTTGTTGCATTGTTGTTCTGGACATCCCAGTATTGAGTATTTCAAGAAATTATATCCTCATTTTTCTAATAAAGATTTGTCTCAGTTGACTTGTGACACTTGTTCTTTAGCCAAACATACCAAAAATTCCTATCCCTCTCGTCCTTATAAACCAATACAACCCTTTAATCTCATTCATAGTGATGTATGGGGACCATCCAAAAGAAAAATCTAAAGTTCTTACTGTTTTCAAAAATTTCTATGCCCTCATTGAAACTCAATTTCAAATAAAAATCAAGGTCCTCAGAACTGATAAGGGTCGAGAATATTTTAACTCTACTCTAAACAATTTTTTGACCTCTTATGGCATCCATCATCAAAGCTCTTGCCCTCACACACCTCAACAAAATGGGGTCTCCGAAAGAAAGAATAGACAAATCTTAAACATGACTCGGTCACTTTTACTAGCTTCCAATGCACCAAGCCACTTTTGGGGGGATGTCGTCTTAACCTCAATTTACCTTACCAATCGCTCACCTTCAAAAACCCTTAAATACCAAACACCACATCAGGTTCTTTGTGACACCTACCCTTCTAATCACATCTCTCACTCTCTACCATTTAAAATCTTTGGTTGTACTGCCTTTGTTCACAACAACCAGGGGTCTAAACTTGAGGCCCGCGCCGCCAAATGCATGTTTATTGGGTACTCTCACTCACAAAAAGGGTACAAATGCTACCACCCTCATACACGGAAAACCTTTGTTTCTCATGACATCTCCTTTACTGAAACACAACCATACTACCCCAAAATGCCCATTCAGGGGGGGAGTTATGAATGGCCCATTTTTGACAGTGTCATACCTACAGCCACCATAAACATGCAACATGGGCCGATATATATCCAATCCTCATATTTCCAGCCCATAGCTGAACTTGACACAAACCCAAATAAGCCAAAACCAGACCCAAATCAGCCAGAAACAAATCCAGATCAGCCTTCAACTATATCTGAACCTGTCCTTGAAACACCTGAATTATTTGAGGAAAAAGTAAGGACTATTGAGGAACAATTTGATGCTGCACGACTAGATCCAAAACAGACAAATCAGCAAAAAACTGAGTCGACACGAGAAGCCAGCCAACTCATATCTCACTAATCATCTATCCCAACCTCAAATCCACAAGAGGATGATCTTTGGTGGCCAATAGCATTACGAAATGGGGTAAGATCCTGTACTAAGTATCCTACTGCTAATTTTGTCTCATGTGCACGATTGTCTCCTACTATGAAAGCCTTTACAACTAATGTGTCAATGGAAAGAATCCCAAAGGATGTACATGAAGCATTAAAAATCCCTTATTGGAGAAAGGCTGTTCATGAAGAAATGGATGCATTGAAGAAGAATAGGACTTGGGAACTAACCAAGCTACCAAAAGGGAAGGCTATTGTTGGATGTAAGTGGGTGCTAACAAACAAATACAATCTAGATGGGAGCCTAAACAAGCATAAAGCAAGGTTAGTAGTAAAAGGGTTCACTCAAACATACGGGATTGATTATCAGGAGACATTTGCACCAGTTGCCAAATTCAATACCATTAAGGTACTTCTCTCTTTGGCTACAAACCTTGATTGGACACTTCATCAACTAGATGTGAAAAATGCATTTCTAAATGGCAATCTTGATGAAGAAGTATACATGGAGATTCCTCCTAGCTTCAAGAATGAACAAAACCAAGGCAAAGTGTTCAGGCTTAAGAAATCCTTATATGGGTTGAAGCAATCACCAAGAGCCTGGTTTGAGAGATTCACTCAAGTAGTCAAGAAGAGTGGATATTCTCAATGCCAATCTGGCCACACACTCTTCATTAAGCACAGGGATGAGAAAATATCTATTTTGATTGTTTATGTTGATGATATCCTACTAACTGGTAATGATATAGTTGAAATTAATAAGCTAAAGGAGTTCTTAGCAACTGAATTTGAGGTGAAGGACTTAGGAGACGTAAGGTACTTTCTTGGGATGGAAATGGCAAGATCTAAAGCAGGGATTATTGTGTCATAAAGGAAGTATGCTCTTGATTTATTACATGAGATAGGGATGCTAGGATGTAGACCATGTACTACCCCCATGGAACTTAATCGTAAATTGGGTTTAAACAAGAAAAGTCCGTTGGTTGATAAAGAAAGATACCAACGACTTGTTGGCAAGTTAATCTATCTTTCTCACACTTGACCAGACATTTCTTATGCAGTTAGTGTGGTAAGCCAATTCTCTAGTCAACCCAATGAGAAACACATGACAGCAGTACTTAGAATTCTCAGGTATATCAAGTCCTTACCTAGTAAAGGACTCTTCTTTAAAAAAGGGGCTTACAGAGGGATTGAAGTATACACTGATGCTGATTGGGCAAGCTCAATTGTTGATAGGAGATCCACTATAGGCTATTGTACCTATGTATGGGGTAATCTTGTGACTTGGAGAAGCAAAAAACAAATTGTAGTCTCTCAAAGCCGTGCAGAAGCTGAGTTGAGAGCCTTAGCTCTAGGCATGTGTGAAGGTCTTTGGGTGGGAAGACTACTAAAAGAACTAAAACTAAGCTTTATGGGATCGATAAAGATATTATGTGACAATATGACCACTATCAGGATTGTTAAAAATCATGTTCATCATGATAGAACAAAACATGTTGAGATTGACCGGCACTTCATAAATGAGAAAATTGAGGATAAAAGTGTCGAAGTAATTTATGTACCTACAAGGCAGCAGGTGGCAAACATTCTAACCAAGTCTATTACTGGGCCTAAATTCGAAGTATTGGCAGGCAAGCTGGGAATGATAGATATCTATTCCCCAGTTTGAGGGGGAGTGTTGGAAAGTACCGATCATGAGAAGCCCAAGCCCACATGATTAGTTAGATTTTATTTTAATTAATTAATGTGGTTTATTATTTGAATTATTGTTTCCATATTATTAGGATAACAGAATCAGATCTTATGGATTTAGAATTAGATTTGAAATTTAAATTTCTATTGTGATAGGGTATTCAAACAAACCCTAATTCACATCCTATATGTATCACCGTGACTCTCACATGCTGAATAAGAGAAAAACATCTATTCTCTATCAAATAATTTCAGAAATATTGGCTGGGTGCTTAGCTATGCTTTTGGCAGTAAGAACGTCGATTGTGAAGCATTATAATTGTTGTGGTAGCAAGTAGACCGAGGTACATGTCGGATAGGTCATATATATTAGATTTTCATGTTAAGAGAGCAACCTTGAGCGCTATGATATATAGTAGCGATAACATTTGCTTCAACCAAACTAGAATGTATCGATCGACATTTGATAAATTGTGTTATAAGTTAGACACAATTGGTGGGTTGAGACCAACGAGACATATGTTAGTTGATGAGCAAGTGTCAATGTTTCTACACATATTGGGCCACCAAGTGAAGAATAGATTTATCCAATTTGAGTTTAGAAGGTTTGGCGAAACTATTAGCATATACTTTAAAGTTGTTTTGAATGCAACAATTAGACTGCAATCAGGGCTTTTGAAGAATACAGAGCCTATTCTGGAGGAATCCAGTGATCAGTATTGGACATGGTTCAAGGTATATAAAAAGTTTACTAGTTTATTACATTTATATGACCATGAATGATAAATTGAAGCATTGACTAAAGGTGACAACTTTGTCCAATGTTTTTGGGGTTGCCTTGATGCGTTAGATGGAATGCATATACGTGTTCAAGTTCTAGCACATCAAAAGGGTAGATACCGCAATAGAAAGGGAGATATAACGATGAATGTGCTAGGTGTATCTTCACCTGTTGCCCAATTCATATTTGTGTTGCCTGGTTGGAAGGGTTCAGCTACTGACGGAAGGGTGTTAAGAGATGCTATAAGGAGTAGACATGGGCTAAGAGTACCACATGGTATGTGTTTCATAAGTCTATTTGTCTCAGTACATTTGTGTTATTGGAATCTATAGTAACATTGTTTTTTGTTTGGGTGATTGTTTTGTGTAAGGATGTACCACTTGGTAGATGATGGGTACTTAAATTGCCAAGGTTTTTTGGCTCCTTATGGAGGTCAAAGATACCACCTCAATGATGGCAACAAGGATAGTAGCCACAAATTGCTTATGAGTGCTTCAACATGCGGCATGCTATTTAAAGATAGTCATGATTCATGATGAAAGATGATATATATACTTATTATAAATAACTAATATAATTTATTTTCTTAATCTATTTAAATTAGTCAACTAAATTTTATATTAAGGATTATAAATGATATATAAGTAATCTCATCAATACATACACACACATAATCCAACAAAAAAATCACGCTATTCTTCATTATTGCCTCGGATTTGATGTAAACTTGTAAAGTGGCTATAATCTAGTTTAATTTTCTACTATATTTTATAATATTATGTTGGTGTATAATTATTACTATAGAAGGAGTATATATATTGAAGATTTATTAGAAAGTGATGTGATCGAGATCATTATACTTCCTTAAGGTGACGAAAAATAAAAAGATCTTTAAAGCACGCGGCAAGCTTATCTAGTTTAGCTAAAACGCGTCTTGTTTCTTAGTTCTTAAGAAGTCTTTCGCACGTATGTTTATTGACAATTTTATGTTTCACATATGGCCCTACAAACAAATATTAATAATTTTGACTTAAACAATAAGAAACTATGAACAAAAATAGATCTATAAATAGCCTTAACTTCCCACATAAAACCTCATCACCCAAAACAGTAAACATTCATCGTTATCATTTGAAATACCTTCCCTACTTTATACAGCCTGTAATCCTTTATTAACAAACCACCATGTCGGAAGGCGGCCACCACCACCACCACCGTGACCACCACCACCACCACCACAAAGAAAATCCAGCTGGAGAGATTGATTACAAAAAGGAAGAGAAGCTCCACAAGCATAAGGAACATCTCGGAAAATTAGGAGCTGTTGCTGCTGGCGCCTTCGCATTGGTAATTATAATATATATATATATATATATATAATATCATTCAACTTCTAATCATTTGTTATTTTTCATAATTAAGATTAATTTGATGAAGAATTAACAATATAATGAAATACTTTGTTTTTGCAGCATGAGAAGCACAAGGCGAAGAAAGATCCAGAACATGCACACAGTCACAAGATAAAAGAGGAGATAGCAGCAACTATTGCAGTTGGAGCTGGAGGATATGCTTTTCATGAACATCACCAGAAGAAACAGGACAAGAAGAATTATCAAGAGGTTCATGGAAAGAAGCACCACCATTTCTTTCATTGATTTCAACTTCTTGCTGATTTATTCTGTCTGTGATATATATATATATATATATATTGCACAAGGCATTAAAGTACTATGTGTTCCTGCACAAAGTATTCATAATACCCTGCAGTATTAGGGGAGGACATGACAGAACAAATTATGAGAGGACCTGATTTCTAATTTGGATAATTATTGTAGTCTGTACTTTTGGATTTTTTTTTTTTTTTATGTATGTGTTTCTTTTGCAGAGCAGGATTTCAATCATATATTTGTTGATCAATTATTTGTTCTACTTTATGTATATATATGAAATACAAATTTGTATCTCTATTCGTTAATTATTTTCTGGTATTGTTCAATTACATCATGTTGCGCAAAGTAGTTATCTGAAAACAAGAGATAAGGGAAGAGAGAATTATCAAACACTACAAGAATTATCTCCAAGAATTTTCAAGTCCCCTAGAAAATATTCAAGAGGTTTTTCCACTATATAATCTCAGCTTCAGATCACCGAGAACTCGATCTTTCAGCTCTTAAGAGTTTTACACAGATCACCCCAAATAAATACAACGCATCTAGAAGTAATTTCCTAGAAAAATTCTCTCAATAAGATATACGTAGTATATAGTCAGCGAAACATTTAACCACTAAAATTTTCATATTACAAAATAATGACTTTTCAAAAAGCATGTGATTGAGCCAGCAAGGATAACACCAATAGAGACTAGGTTTAGTAGAAGAGGCTAGTCCCTCATAACATGACAAACTAAGATTTGAATCCTCGTTGGGATAGTGCCTCCATAGGAGGATACATGTGCTTATTTTAAAAAAATCTTGTAAGGATAACAGTTTGTTCTGTTCTTTATTCTTCATATGTCATCTTTTCTTTATCCTTGAAGCTTTTGAATGTTGATGAGGCTCAATCTTCTTTTCATTCTTGGTCCAACGACTAATTTTCTCTTTGATTGTTATTGAGAATTATCCGTTTTATTCCTAATTTCAAATAAAAATAATAACCTCAATTAATCAAGATTCATTTATCAAAGTAATCAGATCTTATTTGAAATAATTTTAATATATTTGTTAACATCAACTAGTTGACTTGAAGTCAATAGCTCAATTCTTAAAAATATGTATCCGTTTTTTTTTCATCATTTTTATCTTAAAAGGTAGAAGCAAAACTCAAAATAATTTTCCAATTGTGGAATTTAGAAACAATAATAAATTAAAATTTTATACATTCAAATTAAATATAAATGAAACTAAGTCTGTTTATTGTAAAGATCCACCAAAGTGAGCGTTGTCGCGTTGCAAGAATTCTGGTCTTTCCTCACTTTCCTCGGGAAAAATGCAAACTTAAAGATGATGAAAGACATGGTTGCTTGGCTTCAGAAATCAAACAACTTTGAGCTTATTGACTTGCTGAATAATGATTCCACCCTCCAGTCCTCAATATAATATAAGACTCAATTGATTTTTTTTTCAGAGATTAAAGAAGCTAAATAAGTTACTTTATCATATTATATATTGTGTATCATTATATTATTTATCAGTTTATAAGTCAAACAAATTAATTTGAACTAAAAATAAAAATACTTTAAATTAATTTAATTAGCTTCCTTAATATCTTTAAAAAAAATTAACTATGTCTTATATTTAAAACATTAGGTAGTATGGTTTTTGGTCAGAGAACCAAGAATCTGTGGTGAAACTACGATTTGATGGTCCATGGAAGATCCAAGGTCAAAACTTGGGAGTGAAGAGATGGGTCCAAATTTTAATCCTTAATATAATAAGGTTAGGAGAGAAGCTAAATTCATGTTTGGATAATAATTATAGTCTGTACTTTTGGATTATTATTTTCTTTGCGTACGTATATGCTTCATTTGCACCGCAGGAGCTTAATTATTTTTATTTATTATATATAAATAAAATATGAAAACATTACAAACACAATAAAAATAAAATACATGATATAATTTATCAGTATTATTATACCAAATATTTCATTAGTGAAAGAGATATTAATTATAAAGGAATATTTACATAAAATAAGAAAATTAGATAGAAGTATTTAATAATATATTAAAATATATAAATATTATTATACCAAACATTTTTTTTTTAATTTTTTTCTTTCAGAAACCTGTTCTGGAAAACAATTTCATCAAACTATTCTATGGAAAAATAAAATAAAAATAGAGTCTAAAATTTTAATAAATACTTCCTTTGGATCTATTTAGAAGAAACAACGTGGAAGTAGTACATTTCATTCTCTTTAGCAATTTGATTGTTAACTAGATATTTTTTTCTCGTTTCGAATATTCTAGTTGGCGGGTTACTTTCAATATATTAAGCATGTTATCGATGAAAAATTAATTTTCTAATGTCCCGGCTATATGAATGTATCACCTGGCGAACTATAAATTGATTATTATTTTAATACTCGGGATGGTGTTGAAGGGTACGATAAATACATGTACACGCTTTTATCTAATTTAGCCTCTGGCGTGTTTACTGATCACTATGCATGTTTCTCAGCTACAACCTCCTCCATCAGTATGCTGGGCGTGCTTCATGGTTTTATAATTAAGAGTATCAAAACATATTGGGAAAAAGATACTTAAGTACCACTTAAACTTCAAAATCCTAAATCAATGATTTCCTAAAAATTTGAGTTGTCAATTGCTATACTCTTTTTGACAATCACATTACTCTTTTTGTCAACAAAGCCAATTTGAGATTTTGAAGTTCAAGTAGTATTTAAGTATCTTTTTCCTAAACATATTTTATACATACTCCCTCCCTCTGTTTCTATTTATAAGATACCAAGTGGAGATATGTCTAAACATTTAATACATTTTTTTCATTTTACCTCAATTAATTATATGTCTTTCTCCTCACTTTTTTGAAACCACATTTCCTATACTCATCGAATAGATAGCAAGGATACGGGGGATGAGTTGCATTTATTTTTTTTTAAAAGAAATTTATTAATGCCGTATTGGGGATGAGATGCCCATTTACTTTTTTAAATTTTTTATTAATTTTTTATTTGTTTTAAGTTGGATCTAACATCTTGAAGTATTTTTTTTGCAATAGCACCAAGTATCTTAATTAATTTTTAGTGCATCCAGCACCATAAAATATTTTGTAGTTAATAAGGGTCATTGAAAAAATATTTGTAGGTGTTGGATCCACTAAACTTTTATTAGTTTAGAATATTGGGGGCTACTAAAATAATGTTTTAGGATGTTGGATGCACTAAAAGTTGATTAATTTTGGATATTGGGTGCTACTAAAAAATACTTTAGGGTATTGATTGTACTAAAAATTAATAATTTTGGGATACTATGTGTTACTAAAAAAATAGTTTAGGGCGTTGATTGTGTTAAAATTTAAAAATTTTAGGATACTAGGTGTCATTAAAAAAATAATACAATACACTGGATGAACTAAAAATTAATCAATTTGTGATATTGAATTATGCTAAAAAATACTTCAGGTCCTGGATACAGTTTAACCCAAATAAAAAAAAAAAGTTAAAAAAAAGGAGGATGGGGATGGTACCCCAAATGGCCTACACATAGATTCGATGAGTAGGGCATGCGGACCCCACTTTTTCTCATTCATTCTCTCTCATCACTTTTTCTATCCATTTTCTCTATTACCAACCTTCTTTATAAATAAGGATGTTTTGGAAAAATGAGTTGCATTTTTTACATATTTATTATTTTTAACTAATTTTAACTAATTTTTTTATCTATGTAATTATGTTATTGGTATCTTATTAAGAGGAACTGAGGGAGTATTTCATAAAATAATATATATAACGCTACAACAAAAATAGGGAGTTAGTGACGGAATTAGTGATAGAATTTCGTTCTATTGCTAAATCAAAATTTCCGTCACTAAAATTAGTGACAAAATTTATAAAGAATTTCATTCTATCACTAATTCGATCACAAATAATTAGTGACAAAAGTTAGTGACAAAAAAATTCTGTCACTAATTTTTGCCAAAAAAATTGTGACGGAATTTTTCCACTTTTCCATCACTAAATTTTCATCTCTATTTCCATAGTAAACTATTTTGTGATAGAAATTAGTGACGGAATTTAACGATGAAAAAATTATGTCACTAATTTCCATCACAAAATATTTTATGATGGATTTGTGACAAAAAATTCCTTCATTAATTTCAAATTTTATTATTTTAGGTTATAATCCTACTACCATTTATATAATAACATAATTAATAATATAATGATTTAAATTTATTTTCAAATAAAAAATAAATTGATGTATTTATAGGTTTGGTGTTAACTAGGACATCATCATCATTGATTTCATTGTTAAGCACTTAGCTTATTGAAACAAAAAAAAAAAAAGAATTCTAAAAAAAATGGTTTATATTTCATTGAGATCAATATTTCTTATGCCTTAATGATAATTGGACAAGTAAGTTAGGGTTAGATTCCACGTTTTTTGATAACAAAACATGATTAAATACTTCACTAGTAGATAGAAAAATTTAGTTATAATTATGAGTAAAGTCGTGATAATTGCAGATAGTATTATTAGAAGAAGACATGGCTAATCAAATGAGTTATTAAGATAATTATAGGAAGAGTATAATCTAACAAGAAAATAACATACTCAAAGAGAATGGGTTTTAGTGAAGAAATTTATCCGAAGGTACTTGGATAAGTTAATTGGTTATAAAGGCTATATAATCGAGTACAAATAACCTATTCAAATTATTTGATTTTGTTATATAGCATGATTAAATTTTATAATAATTATATTTTCTTAATTAGTCTTTTTATAATTGCATAATGATAGAATAAATTACTTAAAAATATATTTTATTTAGATAATATAATTTTAAAATGTGGATTGAATTGATATCATATCCAACCAAAACGATAATTTGATTCAATTAATTATAACTCATGATATAGAATAATTAAATTTTATTATAGTTTCTCCAAATTATTTGATTTTGTTAAATAAAATAACTAAATTTTATAATGTTAAATTTTTCAATAATTAGATTTTCTTCCTAATTATAAATTTTTAAAATAATTTCAAAATTTAAAATTATCAAAAAATTATAATATAAATATATAAAATTTATTAATTCATATTTATTTTTGAAATTAGAATATATTATATGTGAATTTTTAATAATATATTATATACAAATAAAAATACAAATTTTATAAATAAGAAAATATATATAATGAATTGAATAAAAAAGATATTAATAATATTGCACCAAGAAAAAAATATATTAATAATAAAAATTAGGTAGAATATGTTTCTTTCTTGCTAATTTGCCCTTGGTGAGCAATTTGAATTGTGCCCTTATTGGGCAGAATATATTTCTTTATAAAATAGTTACATAAAATAAAATAAGAAAAATAAATAGGAATATTTAATAATATATTACAATCTATATTTTATCATCATGGTAATTTATTACCATCTTAGTCATTTATTTTAATTTTGATTTTGAATTTCTTATTATTATTGTAATTGCATTCCAGAACCTTCTGCTATCAAATTATAGGGATAAAGTTGAGGCTAAAGATATCCCTTAACACATCTCATTTTGGACACCTTTATTTTTATTTTTATTATTAATTTTTTTTAAGGAAAAGGCAAATGCATTCCACATAAAAAGATAATGAGTACAAAAAAGACTCTAAACCTCACATGTTAGCATAGACAGTGAAGAAAGAGTCTAGAAAATTTGTAAATTGTACATTCAAATTCTACAGTAGATAAATCCTATTGAAGATAAAGTGAGAAAGAGAACAACTTATATCATGGTAGATGTAGTTAGATGATGGGAAGATTGCTCCTTTTGTTGGGACTGTTAGAATAGAAAGGAGATTGGATAATTCATGATAAGGCAACTTTGAAGCACATAAGAGCAAAAAAAATTTGCTCTTGTGGTTTTTTACCATTTGATGGCAATCACAAATTGTCCTTGAAAACCTATACATTCCTTGCAAAATTTATGTCCCTTTTCTTTGAATTTGTCTAGAAAAACAATCCATCCTATCGATGGAAGAGCACTTTGTTAATAGATTGCTTCAGAATTTATAGTCTGAGTTATGGGACTATCAATATCAGTAGAACAAGTGAAAGAAGCAAAGGTAATTGCATGATCAACTTCCTTGATTAAAGATAATGGGCACACCGCACCCCCTGATTAACTAACTTATTTCTCTTCATCCAAATTGTAGATATCACTTTGACAATACTAGCAAGCATCAAAGGATAATTATCTTGATGTAATCGAAATAGAATTTCTTTTAACCATTCTTTAAAAGCATCAAAGGAAGCAAAATGAAACCAAATGTTTAGACCTCCAAACCAAACAACCTTAGCCATAGGACAAGTAATGAATAAGTGCTCTAAAGACTCGGGGACATTATAGCCAAAAACACAATCACCATAAATATTGATGTGATTGTTCGCCGTTTAGCTTCCGCAAGCATACAGGTCGCAAGCAATGAAGTGATGAGAAAGAGAGTATCGTTCCATAGGGACTATGACGAAAGCGAGCTAACCAATGTAACCATATGTTTAATTAGGTTGAATGGAGTCATTTAAGATTGATCAAGTTTAACCAAAAACATGTGGATTGAGGTGAAAGAGAAATTCAAAACTATCTTTAGACTAAAATTTAGAAAATCAAATAATTCTTTGAATTCAAGTATTAAATGAAGCTTAGGATTGCTTATCCCCCTTATATTTCAAAAGCACTCACTAAATTCCCCCAATATGTGCTACTTAATGAAAGATTATGCTAGTCAAGGATACTAATTTACCTATAAGTGCTTTCTCATGTCTCCAAATAGGCTTTTAATTCAATTAATTCATTAATCTCTTAATTAACTAATTAAACCCTGAGTTTCATTACAAATCCTATTTGACTATGTGAGGCTTATGAGTATATCTCTAGCTCATTAACAAAGCTATCCATTCAATTCACAAATTTTAAGCTCTCACACAATTTACCTCAAGTTCTACACCCAATCTAGCCCTCTCAAGCATTAATCAAGTGAACCCAACAATCTTATTGGTGGCCAATCAACAAGAAGCTTTAAGTAAAGAGTAAAATCAACATAATCTCCTCATTAATCACAAATATAAAAGGGAAAATTAGTACTTAATCCATAAAAGGGTTAAAAACAACCCTAAAATGAGGTGTTTAGCTACACAAAGTCATGAAAAAGCTACAATTATGTAGAATAATTACAGCCATTACAGAAACTTAACAAAGAAAGAGAAGAGGAATGAGAAAAACCAAGGATTTGAGCCCCAAATTGCTTTTAGACTCCAACCCAAGCTCAATACTCTTCAAGGGGGCAAAACCCTAGCACACCCAACTCCTAGGAACACTTGAAAACTGAAGAATGACCTAATTTCGGCCTATCCCTTGCTTAAATACCCTCCACATGCGTTTTAGTAAGTAAAACACATGGTTGCATAGTATGTCGTATGCTTCGGCACATATGTGTGTGCTGAAGCATATGACACAGTAAGTTTTAGTTCTCGTTGGCTTCAGCACAGCGCCAAGTGCTAAAGCATATAGCACAGAAAGTCCAGAAAGTCCATTGGCTTCAGCACATGTATTGCTAGCTCAAGCTAACAACACAGCAACTTCCTCTTGGCCCATGAGCTAACTTTTGACTTGTCATCTTCCACCCTCTTGATCTTCAATCCTTTCAAAGCTTCCAAACTTGTCTCTATCCTCCTACAAAAGAGAGGATGCATAAATTTTAACTTTTCCTTTGAGCCCATAAATATATTATTCTACTTCAACTTTAGCTTGTTACTCTGATATGAACATTTTCTTCTATTAACTCTTTTTATACTCAATTTGAATCCAAAAAATAGTTAAAAATAGAAGAAAATATGCTGGAATATTATCAATTTCTGAGAGTTAACAGTGATGCCACTCAATTGATGGTAATGCATGATTCAACAGTTTCTATATCAATAATAAGTCCTTACCTGGAAGAAAGATTGAACAAAGGAATTTCCAAAATTGATCTCCATTCTAAGCATTTGTTGAGGAGCTAATCAATTTGAAACCCTCTTTAACTAAGTACAAGCCCTATGAACTCTTAGACTATAAGACCGACTTTTGCTGATTGCATAAGGAAATAGGCATGGCAAGAATCTGTTGAGCAATATGGGGAGGATATAAATTGTAAACTAATGAAGAATTCTATCTTATTAGAGACCAACTAGATGGAAGATGCATTAATAGATCAAATTTCCTGTGGATTGACTGGTCTCTATGAGATCTAGACTAATATTGGCTACAATAAAGGGTGGTTAATATCAATTGATGAGCCTGAACAAACCTTCTACTTTAGAATCGTAGTGATAATGTCATACAACTATTGATACCTTTCGAGGTCCATGAAGAATTATAAGGCTTTTTCACAATGTTGTCACTAGTCAAATCAAAATATTTAGCTCTTAAAATGGTAAACAATAGAAATTGAGGTGGACCAAAAAATATTCTCCACACTTGCTTAGGTAATAGAGCCTCATTGACTTGAGATGTTCTTCTTAATCCTCGACTTCCTTCACTAACAGGAATGAAAAGAGTTTCCTTATTGGAAAGATGGATTATGTTCCTATCACCACTTGATCCCCAGAAAAAATTTATACATCATGAGTCAATTCTATAACAAATATATTGGGGCAGCTTAATATAAGAGAGAATATGCTAATTTTCCCCAGATAAGATAGTTTTGACTAAGGTAAGTCTAAAAGCTTGGGATAACAACCTATCTTTCCATGCAGCAGTTCTTCTCTTTATTGCTTCAATCACTTATGCATAAACTAAGGCCTTACTTCTTACTTGATCAACCCATGTTGTAATACCCCAAATTCTGAGACTTGAGGCTAGAGAATAAGCCTAAAATAAGTGGATTGCTAATCCCCAGTTTAGCAAGATCCCAAATTGTGATTAAGGGTTAATGACTCCAAAAGTGGATGTGGTTAGTGATAAATAACCCTTTTGGAGGATTAGATGTGATTTGAGATCCGAATGTGATTCGAATGTGTTATGAGTAGTGCCAAAACCCTGTATTTGAGTTCAATTATGGATTAACATCTAAATTGAATGAAAATAAGGGGGAGGGCGTATGTACGATGTAAATGAATGAGAAAATGTATTTGGTGGTGATTCAAGAGGAATTGTCATAATCAGGGGCAAAACGGTAAAGTTACCGACTAATTGATCGGTTACTGAAGAGGAAGCTCATTGGTAACTCAAAGATCGACGGTTGAGATTGATTTGTACAATAGATCAAGGGGTGGAATTGTTAGATCCCAAGTTTTGATGATAACAATAATTCAATTATGTGCAAAACATGTTTTTAGAAGGTTAAGAAAAGTTTTGAAGTTACCAAATGCATATTTGATGTTTGCTGATATCTGCTGTGAAATTGCACTTGAGTGCTCGAGCATGAAATCTGCACTCGAGCACAAATCACTTCTGTACTCGAGCAGGTGTGAGAGAAAGCCAGGAAGTGAGTACCCGAGAAGCATTCTCCCTTTGTAATCAATGGATCACTTGAAGCACAAGGTATGCACTCGAGCAGAGAAGTCATTCTCACTCGAGCACGGATGCGAGTGAGGGTATGCGAGTGCTTGGCCGAGAGCAAGTAATGGTATGCTTCCTATTTTCACTCGAGCAAGGGCATGCGAGTGCTTGGCCGAGAGCAAGTAAAGGCATGCTTCCTTCTGCACTCGAGCAAGGGCATGCGAGTGCTTGGCCGAGAGCAAGTAAAGGCATGCTTTCTTCTCCACTCGAGCAAGGCACTGCGAGTACTTGGCCGAGAGTCCTGAAGTTCAGATATGCTTGCGAGTAATATGTCCATCCCTCTCAAGATCAGTTGCGAGTGCTTGTTCAAGAGAGCATATTCCTTGAGAATATGCTTCTCACTCGAGCAGAGGTAAGTGTGCTCGAGTGAGGACCAAAATCACTTGCGAGTGAAAATTCTATCCCTCTGGATTTCTGATGCGAGTGATGGTTTAGAGAGCATATTCCTTGAGAATATGCTTCTCACTCGAGCAGAGGTAAGTGTGCTCGAGTGAGGGTCCATATCACCCGCGAGTGCAAATTCTCACTCTTGTCAAAATGGAATGCGAGTGATGACCCGAGAAGACACTCCCAGTGTAAAGTGCAAAGATCACTCGAGCAGAGATTTTGTGCTCGAGTGAGGCCTCTCTTCACCCGCGAGTGAAGATCTTTTCTCTCTGATTTTCCATGGAAGCACAACCCGATAACAGAGGTATATGAAGGAAAATAGGAGATCACTCGAAGTGAATCTTTCATGCTCGAGTGATGCCCTGTTTGACCACCGAAAATGCTAAGAATCACAACGTTCATTCCGAATATGATTGATTATTGTTTATTCATATCATCACTACTCTTTATCATTGTTTAACATTGTTTTGATTATTTTAAAAGTATAATACAGGAATATAAACGTTGGAAGTGGACCACATGAGGAAAAGACAAATAACGGCAGACAATATGATTATATACACGCTGTCACCGATCACACTCAGATTATTCAACATGCGCGTGTCTGCCAATATTTTCAAATGTCCCGCTCCACAACTGAAGAAATTCCAAACGGGCAAAAGTTGGAGCAACTATATATATACACAGAGACTCACGGAGAAACATAACAACATAGCGCAAGAATTCACAAGCTCATATCAATTCTCTGTTATTCATCTGTTCTCTCTATATACACTTTTGATCTTCAGTGTTTATTCATTTACTCTGTAAGAGAGTCTTCATACAAACTCAAAATTCTATGTTTGTGTAATCTCAAGGTATTGGGATCTTGAGAGGGTAGTTATTCCTTACGAGAGAAGCTGTTGAGAGAATTCCTTGTAGTATCTTTCACTCATAAGCCTTATAAGATACAAGCAGGAGAGAACGTTGTTGTTCATAAGACTTACAGTGGTGTAAGCGGAAGAAAACGTTGCTGCTCATAAGTCTTGTATACATAAGCAAGTGAGAAGAGTCATAGGTTGTTTCTCTGCACATAAGACTTGTCGTAAGGGGGAGAGAAGTTTCTTGTTGAGAGAATATTTCTGCTCGTAGTCCATTCAAGGACGATTGTTGTCTTGTGTCGTCCTGAGAGCCCATTGAATCTTGGAGATATTGTGAAAAGCTCAGTAGGTCTTGATCTCTGAGGACTGGACGTAGGCATTGTTGTTAGGCCGAACCAGTATAACTCTCTGTGTTCAAATCTTCTCTACTCTACTCTATCCGCTATATTTACAGATCACCATCTCAAACGAAAAATTTATAACATCACCCAATTCACCCCCCTCTTGGGTGAAGCTTGCCTCTTTCATTTGGTATCAGAGCCTTGTCTTCTCCGAAGAGCCTAACAGCTTGAGAAGGATCCGTCAAATGGCAACAATGGGTGAAAATATCCTTCCTGATGGAGCCTCAATCACTAGACCTCCTGGTTTTGCTGGAGAACATTTTTCGTTCTGGAAAGCCAAATTCAGAGTGTTCGTGATGGCCAACGAGTATGGATTGTGGAATGTTATACAAGATGGTGACTATGTTCCAATGAAGAAAATCGAAGATAGAACTGTTAAAAAGAGCCCAGATGAGTTTGACGAGAATGACAAGAGGTTAGTAACATTAAATAGCAAAGCCATTTTAATGATACAGAGTGCTCTTAGTCAAAAAGAATATTTTCGTATATGTACTTTACCTACTGCCAAAGATATGTGGGATGCTCTTGAAATTGCTCACGAAGGTACATCTGGAATTAAAGAGAATAGAATCAATACTTTAATTACAGAATATGATTTATTTCGTATGAAATCTGGAGAAAGTATATCAGAATTTGAACTAAGGTATACTCATCTTGTTAATCAATTATCTGCTCTTGGAAAGTCGTTTGATCAAAATTCCCAGGTAAGAAAGATTCTTAATATTCTTACAAAAGAGTGGGAAGCTAAGGTGACAGCCATCGAAGAAGCCAAAGGAGAGTCTATGAGATCCGTAGCTGCTCTCTTTGGAAGTCTTTCTAAATATGAAGGTAAGTTGAGATTCAAAAAGGAACTTGAAGAATTCGATGATAAAAAGAAAAAGGGAGTTGCACTTAAAGCTATCAAAGAACAAGAAGAAACTTCCGAAAATGAAGATGTTCCTAGTGATGATGAAATGGGAATGATAGTGAGAAAGTTCAAGAAATTTTACAGAAGAGGACAAAGGAATTTCAAGAACTATCAAGGTGGACCAAGCAAGAAAGAAAACAAAGAACAACAAATAGTGTGCTATGAATGTGGGAAACCAGGACACATCAAATCTGAATGCTTCAGAAATAAAGACAAAAGGAAGCAGAAAAAGAAAGCATATATATCATCTATTTGGGGTGATAGTTCGTCAGACGAAGAAAATGACAACGACGAAGTAGCCAATCTATGCTTGGTAGCTAAGGAAGAAGAATCAGACTCTGAGGTAAGTGACTCCGAACCCTCTTATAATGAATTATTATCTGAATATAATGCATTGCATACTGAGTTCATTAAAGTTGCTAAAGAAATGGTTAGTTATAAGAAGAAAGTAAAAGAATTAGAAAGTAATGTCATATCATCACATGAAATGTGTAAAGAGAAAGATAAGAAAATAGAAGACTTAACAAAGATTGTTGAAAAATTTACTAAAGGAAGTGAAACTCTCAAGGTTATCTTAAATTCTCAGAAAGTTTCCTTTGATAAATCTGGAATTGGATATAATGTTATGCATAATAAGAATAAGAAGAGTAGTAGAGACTATCTTAAATATTTTAGGAATTCTGTGCATACATCAAATCCATTTGTGTCATGCAATTTTTGTAATAGGAAAGGACATTATACTTCATCATGTTATTTCAAAAAGGGAAAGGTTGTTGGAACATATAAATGGGTTCCGAAAGGGACACATATTCCAAATACTAACCACAAAGGACCCAAGAAAGCGTGGGTACCTAAAACTTGATCATCTTATTCTAGGTATGTCTCAAGGCATCTCGAGCGAACAAATGGTATATCGATAGTGGATGTTCGAGACACATGACTGGTGACAAAAATAAGTTCACCATGTTTGAACCTAGAGAAGGAGGAAAGGTGACTTTTGGAGGAAATCAATCCGGTCGTATTGCTGGAATTGGTGAAGTGGGAAGAACAGATGGCTTTCAAATCAACGGAGTATATTATGTTGAAGGATTATGCCACAATCTCTTAAGCGTGAGCCAAAGCACTGACAAAGATAACTGGGTGATCTTCGACTCAAAAGAATGCTTGATAGTCAGTAATGTTAGATCCCATGTTTTGATGATAACAAAAGAATGGTTTGAAAAGGAAATGTTTAATAATCAAGCTTGAACTAGAAATGACAGGAATGAGCTTTACTTGAGGTAAGCATGGAAGTAATGAAGAGAGGCCAAGAGATAATGCTGAGAAACTTGATTAACTTCAAGTTTCCTAAGGCATTACTCGAGTATGTACTCGAGTAATGAGACAAAACTTGAAGTAACCAGAGACAACTTCCAGTAACCAGGCAACTTTACTCGAGGAGATACTCGAGTAACCGTGTAAAAGTTTTCAGGATGCCATTGATACTCGAGGAGCTACTCGAGTAACCCTGTTTCTAAAAATGTGCAGCTCTCGGCATTTAGTACTACTGCAACATTACTCGAGGAGCTACTCGAGTAATCATGTGGAAAACTTCCAGTTGCCTTCAGGTTACCAACGATACTCGAGGCGCTACTCGAGTAACTCTGTTTCTGAAAAGATGGAGCTCTCGGCACTTTGTACCACTGCAACAATTTACTCGAGTATGTACTCGAGTAACTCACTAAGGTAAGTGAAAAACTTGAAGTTGGTACCCGAGTATGATAAGTTATTTGGAAGGTAAACCTCAAGTCACTACCCGGGTAAGCCATGTTCAGAAAGTACAGTTACTCGAGTGATACCCGAGTAACCCATGCAAAAATGAATCAATTACTCAAGTCAGTACTCGAATAACATGGTAAGTGCTCTCGGCTTTGAAATTCTGCAACATTACTCGAGTATGTACCCGAGTAACTCATAAAGTTGTGAGTGAATTACTCGAGTAGGTACCCGAGTAATATATAAAGTTGACAGTGCATTACTCGAGTGTGTATCCGAGTAAATGATTTTTCCAAAGGTTTAAAATTAAGTTATTCCATGCACTACCCGAGTGTTCTTATTTTTATTCATTGACTTTCAGAATTCCCGAAGATACTCGAGTAGGTACTCGAGTAATATTCAAGCAATACTCGAGGAGGTACTCGAGTAATCTTGCCCAGAAATTCTGAAATCATTCAAACGTTCATAGATTTGTTTCCTATATGATTAACCTTTCATTGTATTAGTATTCTTAGTCTATTTACAGATAAACAATGAAGAAAACACTTCAAGAGATTGAAGTCAAAAGAAACGTTCAAATGCCAACCACCGCCAACGGATATTTTTCAAAAACTTGAAAAGTCAATAGTGGCTGCGCACTCTCCAACGGACGAAAGAAAATGTTCCAACGGTCATCACCAACATATCTATATATATGGGAACATCCAAACAGAGGAACAACAACAAGCACACACACAAACGTATTATCAAGCTTATTGCTCTGTTTTCACATTGAAATCATATTTCTATGCTTCAGTGATCCTTATTCACTCTGTAAGAGAGATATTTCATTCAAACTCAATATTTGTTATTGAGATAACTTAAGGTTGTGGAACCTTGAGTTGGGATTGAATTGCAATTTGTAAGGGGGAGCGAGTGTCCAGGTATAGGAACTTGCTTGTACTGAGGTGCCAAGAACCCACTGAATCTTGGAAGTTATAGTGAAACTCTCAGAGAAGATCTGAGGACTGGACGTAGGTCAAAGTGGTTGTGACCGAACCAGTATAACTCCTGGTGCACACTTCGGTGATATTTCTCCTTACTCATTACTGTTTTTAATTCCTCTGCTAAAGTTTTATATTTCCGACGAAATTTTAGTATCACCCAATTCACCCCCCCCCCCTCTTGGGTGAAACGCTTGTTCTAACATTTGGTATCAGAGCGTAGGTCTTCTTGTTAAGGTATAACAACCTAAGAAGGATCCAATGGCAAGCATGGGTGAAGGAATTCTTCCCGACGGAGCATCCATCACTAGACCTCCCGGTTTCAGTGGAGAACATTTTTCATTTTGGAAAGCAAAATTCAGAGTGTTCGTGATGGCTACCGAATATGGGCTGTGGGATGTAATTGAGAGTGGAAATTATCAACCTACAAAGATTGTAGATTCTCAGAAAATTCCCAAGACACCAGCGGAATATGATGAGAATGACAAGAAACTTATCACTCTTAACAGCAAGGCAATTCTGATGTTACAAAGTGCCTTAAGCCAAAGTGAATACTTCAGAATCTGCACACTTCCAACAGCAAAGGAAATGTGGGAAGCTCTGGAAATAGCTCATGAAGGGACTTCGGGAATAAAGGAGAATCGCATCAACACCTTGGTCACTGAATTCGATCTACTTCGAATGAAATCAGGTGAATCAATTTCTGAATTTGAACTTAGATATACTCATCTTGTTAATCAACTTGCAGCACTTGGGAAATCTTATGATCAACATACCCAAGTACGAAAGATTTTGAATATTCTTTCTAAAGAATGGGAGGCCAAAGTCACTGCGATAGAAGAAGCAAAAGGAGAATCAATGAGATCAGTTGCTTCTCTATTTGGAAGTCTTTCTGAATATGAAAGCAAACTAAAGTTCAAACGGGAACTAGATGACATCGGTGACAAGAAAAAGAAGGGTCTAGCACTAAAAGCAAAAGAAGAAAATCAAGATGAGAATGAAGAGTTCGACGATGACGAAATGGGCCTAATCATAAAACGATTCAGAAAGTTCTACAAGAAAGGACAAGGATTCAAACACTTTCAAAAAGGTGGAACTAGCAACAAAGATCACATCATTTGCTACGAATGTGGAAAACCAGGACATATCAAATCAGAATGTCCAGAACTGAATCAAAAGAGCAAAGAAAAGAGAAAAGGCAAATTCTTCAACAAAAAGAAGGCCTTCGTATCCGCTATATGGGGTGATAGCTCTTCTGACGAAGAAAGTGATGAGGAAGAAGTAGCTAATATATGCCTCGTTGCTCAAGAAGAAACAGAAAGAGAGGTAAATGATTCTGAACCTACCTATGATGAATTACTTTCCGAATATAATGCTTTGCATTCTGAATTCATCAAAGTAGTTAAAGAATTGATTGTTTACAAAAAGAAAAACAAAGCTCTTGAAACTGAACTTAAAGAAAAGGATTGTGAAAATTGTTCATCTTTGAAAAAGAAAAACATTGATCTCACAAAAACTCTTGAAAAATTTACACAAGGTAGTGAGATGCTAAATGTTATTTTAAAAGCTCAACGATTTGTAAATGATCGATCTGGAATTGGATACGATCCAAAATCAGATAAAAGGAAAGGTAGAAAGAAAGCAGGGGGTAAGTCATATTTGAATTATTTCCAGCATTCTGTGCATACATCAAATCCTTTTGCATTTTGTAACTACTGTAATAGAAAAGGCCATTATACTTCTTCATGCATTCATAAGAAGAAAGGAACGATAGGAACCTACAAATGGGTACCTAAAGGTTCATATATCCAGAAAATTATTTGTACTAATCCAAAAGGACCCAAAAAGATGTGGGTACCTAAGACTTAGTCATTCGATTGCAGGAATGTCTCAAAGCATCCAAAAATAACAAGTGGTATATTGATAGTGGATGCTCTAGACATATGACCGGTGATTTCGAAAGTTTTACCAAATTGCAACCTAAAGAAGGTGGAGAGGTAAAATTTGGAGGAAATCAAACCGGAAGAATAGCAGGAATTGGTGAAATCCAAAATGACAAAGGAATACAAGTCAAAGATGTATATTATGTTGAAGGCTTGTGTCATAATTTGCTGAGCGTAAGTCAAA
This sequence comes from Inga laurina, assembly GCA_963855925.1. Classification (NCBI taxonomy): domain Eukaryota; kingdom Viridiplantae; phylum Streptophyta; class Magnoliopsida; order Fabales; family Fabaceae; genus Inga; species Inga laurina. The sequence continues at coordinate 55,784,502 of OY979703.1, forward strand.
GTGCAGATAAAGACAACTGGGTAATATTTGACTCAGAAGAATGCTTAATTATCAACAAAAATGACTTACAACTTGATAAGAAGAATATCAAGGCTAAGCTCAGAGCAAAAAGGGAAGGTAACTGCTATACTCTAGATATTAGTAGAAATGAATCTGAAAATTGTTTCCTGAGTAACACTGATGAAAGTTGGTTATGGCATAAGAGATTGGCACATGTTAATATGCATCAATTAGGCAAACTACTCAAAAAGGATTTAGTTCTTGGATTGCCCAAAGTGATTTTCAAAAATGATTTGATTTGTGATGCATGTCAAAAGGGTAAACAAACTAAATCATCTTTTAAATTGAAAAATGAGATTTCAACAAATAGACCACTTCAACTATTGCATATGGATTTAGTTGGTCCAGCAAGAGTAAAGAGTCTTGGTGGCAACTTATATTCATTGGTCATTGTTGATGATTTCTCTAGATTTACATGGGTTATCTTTCTATCATCAAAAGATGAAACGTTTGAAGAATTTATTGTCTTTGCTAAGAAAGTGCAAAATGAGAAAGGTATGTCCATTGCAGGTATTAGGACCGACCATGGCGGAGAATTTGAAAATCAAGCATTTGAAGAGTATTGTGACACTAATGGGATTGATCACAATTTCTCTGCTCCAAGGACGCCTCAACAAAATGGAGTTGTAGAACGCAAGAATAGAGTGCTTACAGAAATGGCTAGAGCAATGTTGAACGAAAAGAACGTGTCTCAAGTATTTTGGGCTGATGCCATGTGTACAGCATGCTACATTTCAAATAGAGCCTATATCAGAACAAAACTTGGTAAGACACCATACGAGCTGTACAAAGGAAGAAAGCCAAACATTGCTCATCTACACATCTTCGGCTGTAAGTGTTTCATTCATAATAATGGTAAAGATAACTTAGGAAAATTTGATTCTAAAACTGATGAAGGAATTTTCCTAGGATACTCTAACCGAAGTAAAGCATATAGAGTTTTCAATAAACGAACATGTGTTGTTGAAGAATCAATTCATATTGTATTTGATGAATTTGAATCCTCTGACAAAACCATTGATGAAGAACAGGAAATTGTTTTAAATCAAGAAAAATCTATTTCTAAGTCTCTTATTCCAGAGGTTGATGAAACTAAGGAAGAAGAGCAATCCCTAGGTCAACCTAGAGCTTGGAGATACAATAAAAGTCATCCCCTAGATCAAGTCATAGGAGATGTGAATGAAGGGATCAAAACTAGAAATAAAATTTTCAATGAAGTAAGTTTTTCTGCATTCATTTCTGAGATTGAACCTTCTAACATTGATGAAGCCTTATCAGACAATGATTGGGTTATAGCAATGCAAGAAGAACTAAATCAATTTGAGAGAAATCAAGTTTGGGATTTGGTGCCCCGACCCAAAGATCATCCGATCATTGGTACTAAATGGGTATTCAAGAACAAACTTGATGAATCTGCAATTATTGTCAGAAACAAGGCAAGATTGGTGGCCAAAGGCTATAATCAGGAAGAAGGAATTGATTATGAGGAAACGTATGCTCCAGTGGCTAGATTGGAAGCTATACGTGTACTCTTAGCCTTTGCATGCATCAAGGGATTCAAACTCTATCAAATGGATGTAAAGAGTGCTTTTCTAAATGGTTACATCATGGAAGAAGTGTATGTAGAACAACCTCCAGGCTTTGAGGATGTTACTAAACCTGACCATGTTTTCAAACTCAAAAAGGCTTTATACGGTTTAAAACAAGCTCCTAGAGCATGGTATGAAAGGCTCAGTAAGTTTCTCATCGATCAAGGTTTTGTACGAGGAAAAGTTGATACAACACTCTTTATAAAACGAAAACACAATGATATTTTAATTGTTCAAATATATGTTGATGACATTGTTTTCGGTGCTACTAATGAATCTCTATGTAAGGAATTTTCTGAGATAATGCAGGGAGAATTTGAGATGTCAATGATGGGAGAATTGAATTTCTTTCTTGGTTTACAAATCAAACAAAGAAAGAATGGAATCTTCATATCTCAAACAAAGTATTTAAAAGAGCTATTGAAGAAGTATGGAATGGATGAAGCAAATGGGACAGATACGCCTATGAGTTCAACTACATTGCTTGATGCTGATGTCAAAGGTAAAGACTACAACATAACAAAGTATAGAGGAATGATTGGATCATTACTCTACCTCACGGCAAGTAGACCGGACATCCAATTTAGTGTTGGCATATGTGCAAGATATCAATCAGCACCAAAAGAATCACATGCTGAAACAGTCAAACGAATCTTTAGATACCTTGCTGACACACCCGAACTGGGTCTGTGGTATCCCAAAGGAAGAAGTGAATATCTTGTTGCATATTCAGATTCTGATCATGGAGGATACAAAACAGACAGAAAGAGCACCAGTGGACAAGGACAATTTCTTGGGGGATCTCTTGTATCGTGGTTCAGCAAGAAACAAAATACAGTGTCTCTTTCGTCAACGGAAGCCGAATATGTTGCAGTCTCAAGTTGTTGTGCACAAGTGATATGGTTAAAACAACAACTACAAGATCTTGGTATTTATCTCAAGGAAATACCAATCTATTGTGACAATACAAGTACGATAAGCTTGGCAAAGAATCCAGTTCAACACTCTAGAACCAAGCATATCGATGTCAGGCATCACTTCATCAGAGACCATGTACAGAAGAAAGATGTGAAAGTAATATTCATTCCTACTCATCTTCAACTAGCAGATATCTTCACAAAACCCCTTGCAAAAGATCAATTTCTATACATTAGAAGAGAATTGGGAATGGTAAATCCCAATGAGTTATAAGTAATTTCAGCATTTCATAATATTAGATGAAGTCACTTGTTAAAGTTTTGATGATTACTAACTTAAGCATCGGAGTATATAGAAATTTGTTTTGCAGGAAGGTTGAAACTCTGTTTTGTGAAATAAAAACAGAGGTGATCAGAGGACATATTTACTGGAGTACCAACTTGAAGTTTTGGCTATCTGAGAAACATTACCCGAGGAGTAACTTGAAGTAAAGGAGCATGTTACTCGAGTATGTACTCGAGTAATGGACACCAAAACTGGAAGTAACGGATCAAGTTACTTGATTTTCAAACATAACGGCTCAGATTTCGAAGAAATGAAGAGTCAGAGGTTAAAAAGATGGTTACCCGAGGCGTGCCTCGAGTACACTTGAATGTTACTCGAGTAAGGCCTCGAGTAAAGTCGGAGTCCAGATTTTCAAATTGATGAAAAATGACTCAAATCTGTTCGAAATGGGTTATAAATGATCGAGGGAACATCCATGGATAATTACTATATTATTCATGCCAGGTACGCAATTTAAATGAATTATTTTTAAATTTTTCTGTATGATCACTCGAGGAAGGCCTCGAGTAATCTTGAATATTACTCGAGTACGGCCTCGAGTAAAGTCGGGAGTTAGGTCTTTATCATGCGCGAACTCGGTCATTTTCACAAAATCACCTCGAGTAAATCACTATACACTCTTTCAAAAACTTTTCCCAATTGTTTCCTTGCCTCATTTCCGTCAAAACCCAACTGATTTCAAGTCCAAAAACTTCCTATTTTGTTCAAAATCCTTCTGCCCTAAACTCGCGTCAGTTACTCTGTTCTTCTGTGATTCTTGATTTTCTGTGTTTCAAGATGGTTAGAACCAAAAATCTCAACTTCACTGATTCCTCTGATTCACAACAAAACCCCGATCCTCTTCCTCCTCCTCCTCCAACAAAGAGAAGGAAGTTAGTTCCAAGATCAAAAGCCAAAATCTCTCTTAAACCTCAATCACCACCGAAAGCAAAAGGGATTGTAATCAATGAGCCTATTGTCACTAGGGCTCAATCCAAGAAGAGTACCTCTACCGGAAGAGGGAAGAGTACCAAATCTCCCTCACCTCCTCACTCTGATTCCTCTACCCCTTCTTTCACTCCTAAGCCACTCAAAAAGCCAAAATATGACAAGAAAGTGGCAAGTGCTATGGCTGGGATCATTGACCAAATGGAGAAGGGTCAATCTTCTAAGAAGTCCAAGATTCCGGAAGCAGAGATCACTTCCCCACCAAAGGAATACAATGTGAGCAAATTGGTGGAGTCTCTGAAGTACTCAACTCAATTCTCCAGAAGGAAAGTGTGCAAAACACACTATGTTGATCTGAAGTTGCTTCAAGAGGTAGTGAAGTATGACCTAAGCTCTTATCTAGAACCCTTTATGCCCTGGCTTTCTATTAGGTTACCATTTTGTACTAAAGTAATTACCCATTTCTATTGCAACCTAGAAATTATAAGTAAGCTTAACCGAACCTCAGTAGAGGAAGAAATGACCACATTTGTAAGAGGTCAAGAGATCTTAATTTCACCTTCCAGAATTAACTTGTGGTTAGGGATAGAGAACCCCCCTGATGATATCTATTCAGAGCTTGAGCCAAACCAAATTTTCACAATTCTCAAACCCGGTGAGATAGTTGGCCCTCTAAATTTCAAGCCCAGTGATATGTGTGATCATCATAGGGTCCTTTGGTACATATACTCTAGGTCCCTAGTAAACAAAGCCAACAATTATACCCACTTCTCTGATAGGGACTTTAGGTGGTTTGCTTCACTGCTTCTTAAGGAACAAAAGGATCTGGGAGAGTATATCTTCTCAGAGATGAAGAGGTACAAGGTGGAAGGGAAGCCTACTACACCAATGCCATATCCACAGATTGTGTCACTGATCTTGAAAGAAAACAAGATATGGTACTTGGATAGTAAGGAGCCGATTGAAAGGTTGACCCCAGTGGGGAGAAATCAAATTGGGAAGTTGAAAATTGACATCCCTCTCAAAGGCCCTCTGGAGTCTGGATCTATGAAGAAGCAGAAGGCTACTGAGGCTGAAACCAGTAGGATGGATGACACTCAGTCATCGGCTCCAGCTGGTACCACATCATCACCATCCTTCCTCAATGCCACTCTCCAGCACTTTATGGAGAATATGCTCAGAGGCTTCCATGTGGACATAGCCAATACAAACGCTGAGTTAATCACCAATACGAACTTCAAAATGGGAGAGCTGGTTGAGAAAATCGACAAAAGGCATGAGGAAATGGTTGAAAGGATGGATAGAAGGCATGAGGAGTTACTAGCAGAGCAACGTGCCCAGGGAGAGACTTTGAGATTAATTCTGGCACGGTTGGATTCTTTGGGCCCTGGACCTTCTGTTGGTCCTTCCTCATCTGCACCACCACCACCTCCAGAGAACCCTCCTATTATTGATCCCATTCCTGAGGCTGAACCATCTACCCCTCTGGGTTCTGATCCACTTGAGCCCCAAGGCAAAGAATTTCTATTCTCAGTGGATGATCCTGAAACCCATGAGACCACTCACATTACCATTGATGATTCACCTCCCAAACCTCAACCAGAAACTGATCCTAAACCAACTCCATCACCTGCTCCCACAGAGGAAATTTCTTCTTCCACATCCTCCTCTGAACATCTTACTCCCATGGCTGAGACCACCCCAGAGAACCAGACCACTCCAGAAGCTGACACTACTATGGTTGTCTTCCAACCTTCTCCTCTCCAGCCTAGAGATGACCTTGTTATCCCACCTCTCAATCTTCCTGAACCTGTGTCATCTAGTTCTTTTGATAGTTCAGATGGTGGTGGGTTGGTCTTTCCAGTAAAACCCATTTCCGTGGTCAAACCTCCTAGCCCTCCACCTCATTGATGACGCCAAAAAGGGGGAGAAGAGCTTGAAGTGATTTTGTGAAAGTGTCCTAACTCATTTTGGGATATTTGGGTGTACATGGGACTTTAGGGAGCATTTTGTTCTCATTTTATTTTATCTTGTAATTTGAAAGTTTCTAAGATTAATGCAAGTGTGTTATGATTTTAAGTTCATTTTTTTTTAGCTTTGAATTATAATACATGTTTTGGTCTAATGAAGTTATTATGTATGCAAGGTATATGATATGAATTCAAACTTAAAATGACATATTTATAATTGAAAATTCAATTTGAAAAACCATGTTCAAAATCACCAAGTTTTGTCATCATCAAAAAGGGGGAGAATGTTAGATCCCATGTTTTGATGATAACAAAAGAATGGTTTGAAAAGGAAATGTTTAATAATCAAGCTTGAACTAGAAATGACAGGAATGAGCTTTACTTGAGGTAAGCATGGAAGTAATGAAGAGAGGCCAAGAGATAATGCTGAGAAACTTGATTAACTTCAAGTTTCCTAAGGCATTACTCGAGTATGTACTCGAGTAATGAGACAAAACTTGAAGTAACCAGAGACAACTTCCAGTAACCAGGCAACTTTACTCGAGGAGATACTCGAGTAACCGTGTAAAAGTTTTCAGGATGCCATTGATACTCGAGGAGCTACTCGAGTAACCCTGTTTCTAAAAATGTGCAGCTCTCGGCATTTAGTACTACTGCAACATTACTCGAGGAGCTACTCGAGTAATCATGTGGAAAACTTCCAGTTGCCTTCAGGTTACCAACGATACTCGAGGCGCTACTCGAGTAACTCTGTTTCTGAAAAGATGGAGCTCTCGGCACTTTGTACCACTGCAACAATTTACTCGAGTATGTACTCGAGTAACTCACTAAGGTAAGTGAAAAACTTGAAGTTGGTACCCGAGTATGATAAGTTATTTGGAAGGTAAACCTCAAGTCACTACCCGGGTAAGCCATGTTCAGAAAGTACAGTTACTCGAGTGATACCCGAGTAACCCATGCAAAAATGAATCAATTACTCAAGTCAGTACTCGAATAACATGGTAAGTGCTCTCGGCTTTGAAATTCTGCAACATTACTCGAGTATGTACCCGAGTAACTCATAAAGTTGTGAGTGAATTACTCGAGTAGGTACCCGAGTAATATATAAAGTTGACAGTGCATTACTCGAGTGTGTATCCGAGTAAATGATTTTTCCAAAGGTTTAAAATTAAGTTATTCCATGCACTACCCGAGTGTTCTTATTTTTATTCATTGACTTTCAGAATTCCCGAAGATACTCGAGTAGGTACTCGAGTAATATTCAAGCAATACTCGAGGAGGTACTCGAGTAATCTTGCCCAGAAATTCTGAAATCATTCAAACGTTCATAGATTTGTTTCCTATATGATTAACCTTTCATTGTATTAGTATTCTTAGTCTATTTACAGATAAACAATGAAGAAAACACTTCAAGAGATTGAAGTCAAAAGAAACGTTCAAATGCCAACCACCGCCAACGGATATTTTTCAAAAACTTGAAAAGTCAATAGTGGCTGCGCACTCTCCAACGGACGAAAGAAAATGTTCCAACGGTCATCACCAACATATCTATATATATGGGAACATCCAAACAGAGGAACAACAACAAGCACACACACAAACGTATTATCAAGCTTATTGCTCTGTTTTCACATTGAAATCATATTTCTATGCTTCAGTGATCCTTATTCACTCTGTAAGAGAGATATTTCATTCAAACTCAATATTTGTTATTGAGATAACTTAAGGTTGTGGAACCTTGAGTTGGGATTGAATTGCAATTTGTAAGGGGGAGCGAGTGTCCAGGTATAGGAACTTGCTTGTACTGAGGTGCCAAGAACCCACTGAATCTTGGAAGTTATAGTGAAACTCTCAGAGAAGATCTGAGGACTGGACGTAGGTCAAAGTGGTTGTGACCGAACCAGTATAACTCCTGGTGCACACTTCGGTGATATTTCTCCTTACTCATTACTGTTTTTAATTCCTCTGCTAAAGTTTTATATTTCCGACGAAATTTTAGTATCACCCAATTCACCCCCCCTCTTGGGTGAAACGCTTGTTCTAACAAGTAAGAAAGATCTACCTCTAAACAAAGAAACTATCAAGGCAAAAATCCGAGCTCAAAGGGACGGTAATTGTTATACAATTGATTTTAATTCAAATTCTTCTGAAAATTGTTTTCTGAGTCGATCAGAGGAAAGTTGGTTATGGCATAAGCGTTTGGCTCATGTCAATATGAATCAACTTGACAAATTGATCAGAAAAGATTTAGTTGTTGGCCTTCCTAAGCTAAAATTCAAAGATAACATGATTTGTGAAGCATGTCAAAAAGGCAAACAAACTAAATCTTCTTTTAAAACAAAATATGAAATTTCTACTTCAAAACCTTTACAATTACTTCATATGGATTTGGTAGGACCTGCAAGAGTAAAAAGTTTTGGAGGAAATTTATATACGTTAGTAATTGTAGATGATTTTACTAGATTTGCTTGGACCATATTCATTGGCTCAAAAGATGAAACTTTTGCTGAATTTATTATGTTTGCCAAAAAGGTTCAAAATGAGAAAGGTGTTTCTATTGTTTCTATTAGAACAGATCATGGAGGAGAATTTGATAATCAATTGTTTGAAGATTACTGCAACAACGAAGGGATAGATCACAACTTCTCAGCTCCAAGAACACCTCAACAAAATGGAGTAGTGGAAAGGAAGAACAGAGTGCTTACAGAAATGGCAAGAGCCTTACTTAATGAAAAAGAAATGTCACAAGTGTTCTGGGCAGATGCAATGAGTACTGCATGCTATATCTCAAACAGAGCATATATTCGCAAATCTCTTGGAAAGACACCATATGAACTTTACAAAGGAAGGAAGCCAAACATTGCTCATCTTCATATCTTTGGGTGTAAGTGCTTCATTCATAACAATGGTAAGGAAAGTTTAGGTAAATTTGATTCTAAGTCTGATGAAGGTATTTTTCTAGGATATTCTAATAGAAGTAAAGCTTATAGAGTTTTCAATAAAAGAACATGTACTATTGAAGAATCTATTCATGTTGTGTTTGATGAAATTGAATCTCAGACAAAACTTAATGATGAAGAAGAAATGGATTCAATCAAGAAAAACAAATCCATTTCAAATCAGGATGATTTTGAAACAAATGATTTTCAAAATATAGAAGATGTCGATGATCATGCTCAACCCAAAGCATGGAGACATATGAAAGATCATCCAATTGATCAAGTTATAGGAGATATTCATGAAGGTGTCAAAACCAGAAATAGAATCCTTAATGAGGTAACTTTTTCAGCTTTTATTTCTGAAATTGAGCCTTCTAATATAGAAGAAGCTTTATCTGACAATGATTGGGTGATTGCTATGCAAGAAGAACTAAATCAATTTCAAAGAAATCAAGTTTGGGATTTGGTTCCTCGACCTAAAAACCATACAGTTATAGGGACCAAATGGGTTTTCAAAAACAAACTTGATGAATCAGCAATCATTGTAAGAAATAAAGCAAGATTGGTTGCCAAAGGCTATAATCAAGAAGAAGGTATTGATTATGAGGAAACATATGCTCCAGTGGCAAGATTGGAAGCAATACGAGTACTCTTAGCTTTTGCTTGCATCAAAAGTTTTAAACTTTATCAAATGGATGTAAAAAGCGCTTTTCTAAATGGTTATATTATGGAGGAAGTTTACGTCGAACAGCCTCCGGGTTTTGAAGATGAAACAAAACCTGATTATGTCTTCAAACTTAAGAAAGCATTATATGGTTTGAAACAAGCACCCAGAGCTTGGTATGAAAGACTAAGCAAATTTCTTCTTGATCAAGGTTTTGTCAGAGGTAAAGTTGATACAACTCTATTCATCAAACATAACAAAAGTGATATTCTAATAGTTCAAATTTATGTTGATGATATTATTTTTGGTGCTACTAACGAATCTATGTGTCAAGATTTCTCTAAGATCATGCAGGGAGAATTTGAAATGTCCATGATGGGAGAATTGAACTTCTTCCTTGGACTTCAGATCAAACAAAAGAAGAATGGCATATTTATATCTCAGACAAAGTATTTGAAAGAGTTGCTGAAGAAATATGGACTAGATAATGCTAATGGAGCTGAAACTCCAATGAGTTCTACAACATTGCTGGATGCTGATGCAAAGGGACCAAGCTTCAACATCACAAAGTATAGAGGAATGATTGGTTCATTACTCTATCTTACAGCAAGCAGGCCAGATATTCAGTTCAGTGTAGGAATGTGTGCAAGGTATCAATCCAATCCTAAGGTATCTCATGCAGAGACAGTAAAAAGAATTTTCAAATATCTAGGAGATACTTCAGAGCTTGGACTTTGGTATCCAAAGAGAGGGAACGAGTATCTAATGGCATATTCAGATTCAGATCACGGTGGATATAAAACTGACAGAAAAAGTACCAGTGGACAATGTCAATTTCTCGGAGGTTCTCTAGTGTCATGGTTCAGCAAGAAGCAGAACACAGTTTCATTATCTTCGACTGAAGCTGAATATATAGCTGTAGCAAGCTGCTGTTCTCAAGTGCTATGGTTAAAACAACAACTTCAAGATTTGGGAATTTATTTAAAAGAAATCCCAATCTATTGTGATAATACTAGCACGATAAGCTTGGCAAAGAATCCTGTACAACATTCAAGAACCAAGCATATAGACATTCGACATCATTTCATTCGAGATCATGTTCAAAAGAAAGATGTCAAAGTGGAATTCATACCAACTCATCTTCAACTTGCGAATATTTTCACGAAACCGATTGCAAAAGAGCAATTTCTCTATATTCGAAGAGAATTGGGAATGGTTAATCCCAATGAGTTGTAAGTTTTCTTGTTAAAAAGTTTAATTAAATGTTTGTTTTGATGATAATCATACTGACTTTGGCATCGGAGTGGCCAAAATTTGTTCTTGCAGGAGTCTCACTCGAAGCACAGGAGGTACTGCTCGAGTGAGGAGCTGTGTCACTCGAGCACAAGAAGCTCTGCTCGAGCACAGCACTATTCATGATACTCTGTTCTCTTTTAGTTAGAACAGAGGTTAACAGAGGAGTTAAAAACATCAAGGGAATACATCATAAACCACAGTGAGAATTGAGTTCACTCGCGAGTGAGGAATTCTCACTCGAGCATGGGATGAACATGCTTGAGGTGAGGAATGCCTGCTCGAGTGAGAAAGAAGAATCTCTGTGCAAAAGCTATCCAAATTATGTTACTCAAATGATCTTGGAGGATTTGAGTACAAAGATGCAAAAATATGTCAAGAAATTCACAATCCAGGTACGTTTTAATTGCTTCTTTATTTTTCCAGAAAATCACTCGAGCACAGATAGAACACTCGCGAGCACAGTATGAACATCACTCGAGCACTAGGGTTCATGCTCGAGCACTGTCACTTATATCAGTTACTGGGGAGCTCAGAACGTCGCACTTCCTTCTCTCACTCGAAGTGCTCTCTCACTCGAAAGACACAACTCTTCACCTTCAACCGTTCTCTCACCATTCAATCACGTCTTTCTGCTTTAAATCACCGTTACAACTCTTCAATCTTCCATAAAAGGTGATTTTTACCTTCTGCATTTCTCATTCAAACCCTAATTTCTCTTTTCTCTTAACATTCGAAAGTTGTGCGTTCTTAGTTTTCTTTCTTGATTCTCCAATGGCAAGAACCAAAACACCTTCTATTCCTCAAAGATCCCATTCTCCATCTCCTACTCAGTCTGCTGGCAGTAAATCGGGTACCCCAGAACCAACACCTCCATCTCCTAAAATTTCATCTTCACCGTCACCTCCTCCTAAACCCAAGACCAAGAAGAGGACTCCGGCTAAGAAACCTCACCCAAAACCTCGAGTTTCAAAGAAAGATCAACCTCCTCAAAAGAAACCAAAGGGTGTGGCATTCAAGGAACCTATAATCACCCGGTCTCAATCCAAAGAGGTGCAAGGAAAAGGAAAGAAGAAGGATTCAGAGCAACCCCAATCATCCTCTTCCTCTGATGATACATTGGGGAGACAACTCAGAGAAGCAATAGAAAAATCCAAATTGGACAAAATAGTTGGGAAGATTGCATCTCAGGTTGGTGCTTCAAGTTCACATAAAGTTAAGCAACCCAGTGTTTCTGCCTCTAGAGCACCTTCGGCCTCCCAAGCACCAGTGGATGACCAACTCACTAGCCCTCCTGAGGGATTCAATGTGACAGAACTTAAGGCAGTATCTCAGCAGGTATATGATGATGAATTCAAACATAGGCATTTCTGTCCAGTAGTATATGTTGATTTGGATTATCTGAAAAAGAATTGTCATTTGGACTTGTATCCTTACCTTCAGTACTATGCTCCCTGGCTAAACATTCATATGCCATATTCCCCCACTGTTGTAAAGACATTTTATTCCAACATGAAAATTCATAATATCATGTCTAGATCCGGTGATTTGATTGAAGAAGCTGTATCTACAACCATTAGAGGGAAATTCATTATGATCTCTGCCAAAATCATAAATGATTTACTTGGTTATGTGGCACCTCTTACTGATCCACCCTTTTTCTCTGCCAATGAAACCTTTAAAATTTTAAGACCTAAAGACCCAATTGGCCCCCTTATTTTCAAGCCTATTGAGATGCCTGATAATCACAGAATCCTTCATTACATTTATTCTCGGAGCATAGTCAATAAATCAAGGAACTTTACCCACTTTGCTCAAAAAGATTATTATCTCTTGGCTTCTTTGGTTGCTAAACAACAAAGGAATGTAGGGGAGATCATTTTTAATGAAATGAGAAGGTTTAGATTCTCTTCAACAAAATCTGCAACCATTCCTTACCCTCAACTTGTTTCCTTCATCTTGATGAAAAACAAAATTTGGTATTTGGAAGGAAAAGAAAGGGTCCTAATCTCACGGTTTGGTAAGACTCAATTAACTCACATGGGTATCAATCTTCCGGTAAGTCGGACCAAAGCCACATCAAAGAGGGAAGCCACTCCATCCAGAGGAGATGAGGCACAATCATCTGCACAAGGGCCTATTCCTCCTCCTTCCTTTCTCAATGCCTCTTTGTCTAATCATCTGACTGAGGTAATTAATCAAGCTGTATCAAGTTTGAAGAAGGAGTTGGTAGATGAATATGAGAAGCTTGTGGAGAAGATGGAAACACAAGTCATTAAATTGGTAGACCAGGCCAATCTTAACTTTGAACTAATGTTCAAAACACAAGATGAGATGTCACAGAGGATCACCAAGATGGAGACTTTCCTGCACTCACATTTTCCCTCCTCGTCTTCCGGGGTGCCTCCAGAGACCACTCATACCTCACCAACTCATCCACAGACTCATGTACTTTTCACTGATCTAGAGTCTAATGTTGATGTTACCTTTGATCGGTCGCCTTTACCACAGCCAACATCTCCTTCTGATCCGCCTATTGACCCTCTCACTGCCATGGTACCCTTTGTTCCACCTCCACAGCCCCCCTTCTGATGTTGACAAAACGGGGGAGAAGGGTGTGTGATGTTTTCTGAGCTTCTGAAGGGTGTATATGGGTGTTTGGGTAGATTTTCTGTAATGGGTAGGATTTTGAGAAATATGTCATGTTACTATTTTGAAGTTATATTCTGGTCAAGTTTGTTACAATTAATGACATGGTTCAAGTTTTCAAAATTTCAATGTTTCAAGTTATTAAATTCTTGTTAAGTTATATACCTCACACTATACTTATCTTGGCTGTTAAGTGTCCAAAGGAAACATTGCAGGAAAACTTGAATTTGGAACTTCTGGTCAAGTTTGTTACAATTAATGACATGGTTCAAGTTTTCAAAATTTCAATGTTTCAAGTTATTAAATTCTTGTTAAGTTATATACCTCACACTATACTTATCTTGGCTGTTAAGTGTCCAAAGGAAACATTGCAGGAAAACTTGAATTTGGAACTTCAACTTGATATGCACTTTGGAAACTTTGAAGAAATTTCAAAATTTTTCAATTTCATTCAATTTCTTTTAAACCTTCATCACAAAGAGTTTTGTCATCATCAAAAAGGGGGAGAATGTTAGATCCCAAGTTTTGATGATAACAATAATTCAATTATGTGCAAAACATGTTTTTAGAAGGTTAAGAAAAGTTTTGAAGTTACCAAATGCATATTTGATGTTTGCTGATATCTGCTGTGAAATTGCACTTGAGTGCTCGAGCATGAAATCTGCACTCGAGCACAAATCACTTCTGTACTCGAGCAGGTGTGAGAGAAAGCCAGGAAGTGAGTACCCGAGAAGCATTCTCCCTTTGTAATCAATGGATCACTCGAAGCACAAGGTATGCACTCGAGCAGAGAAGTCATTCTCACTCGAGCACGGATGCGAGTGAGGGTATGCGAGTGCTTGGCCGAGAGCAAGTAATGGTATGCTTCCTATTTTCACTCGAGCAAGGGCATGCGAGTGCTTGGCCGAGAGCAAGTAAAGGCATGCTTCCTTCTGCACTCGAGCAAGGGCATGCGAGTGCTTGGCCGAGAACAAGTAAAGGCATGCTTTCTTCTCCACTCGAGCAAGGCACTGCGAGTACTTGGCCGAGAGTCCTGAAGTTCAGATATGCTTGCGAGTAATATGTCCATCCCTCTCAAGATCAGTTGCGAGTGCTTGTTCAAGAGAGCATATTCCTTGAGAATATGCTTCTCACTCGAGCAGAGGTAAGTGTGCTCGAGTGAGGACCAAAATCACTTGCGAGTGAAAATTCTATCCCTCTGGATTTCTGATGCGAGTGATGGTTTAGAGAGCATATTCCTTGAGAATATGCTTCTCACTCGAGCAGAGGTAAGTGTGCTCGAGTGAGGGTCCATATCACCCGCGAGTGCAAATTCTCACTCTTGTCAAAATGGAATGCGAGTGATGACCCGAGAAGACACTCCCAGTGTAAAGTGCAAAGATCACTCGAGCAGAGATTTTGTGCTCGAGTGAGGCCTCTCTTCACCCGCGAGTGAAGATCTTTTCTCTCTGATTTTCCATGGAAGCACAACCCGATAACAGAGGTATATGAAGGAAAATAGGAGATCACTCGAAGTGAATCTTTCATGCTCGAGTGATGCCCTGTTTGACCACCGAAAATGCTAAGAATCACAACGTTCATTCCGAATATGATTGATTATTGTTTATTCATATCATCACTACTCTTTATCATTGTTTAACATTGTTTTGATTATTTTAAAAGTATAATACAGGAATATAAACGTTGGAAGTGGACCACATGAGGAAAAGTCAAATAACGGCAGACAATATGATTATATACACGCTGTCACCGACCACACTCAGATTATTCAACATGCGCGTGTCTGCCAATATTTTCAAATGTCCCGCTCCACAACTGAAGAAATTCCAAACGGGCAAAAGCGGGAAGGCCAAGGATTCTCGACATTCAAGGGCAGTGATAAGAAGCCCTATCAGCCCAGAGACCGTGAACCTCAGAGATTTGTGACTGAGGAGAAATGTCGCCGTTGCAACAAATCGCATTATGGGAAAAACTGCCAGGGAGAGATGGTTTGCTTTAACTGCAAGCAGCCAGGACATCTTTCTAGAGATTGTCAAAGACCACGAGCTGAGCAAAGGCCGAAGACACAGGGTCGAGTGTTTGCAATGACCCACGAGGAGGCCCGTAGATCTCCTGAGTTGATACAAGGTAAAATCTCTCTAAATGGCTATCTATTACAAGCATTGTTCGACTCGGGTGCCAGTCATTCCTTTATTGCGTATGATTGTGTGAAACGCCTGGGTATGCATGTGCATAAATTACCATTCGATTTGGTCGTGTCAACGCCAATGGGTGTTAAAGCCTTGACCACAGAAGTTTGTCTGAATTATGTCATAACTGTGGAAGGGTACCAGTCTGTTATAGACCTGATTTGTCTGCCGCTTTACCAATTGGAAGTCATCTTGGGTTTTGATTGGTTAACGGCAAACAACGTATTACTTGATTGTGGGAACAAGAGGATAGTATATCCTGCTTCTCAGAGGGCTGAAGTTGTGAATGCTGGTATGAACTTCCTTTCTACAGCTAAAGCTGAGAGATATATTGAAAAGGGTTGCCAGGGGTATATGGTATTCTTCTCTGTTCAGGGGGAAACTGGTGAAACCTTGAGTAATATACCCGTGGTAAATGAATTCCCTGAGGTGTTTCCGGATGATCTTAGCGGATTGCCTCCTGAGAGGGAAGTTCAATTCCCAATTGACATTGTACCTGGAGCTGGTTCTATTTCAAAGGCCCCTTATCGTATGGCCCCAAATGAGATGGCGGAGTTAAAGAAACAGATAGAAGATCTGCTTGAAAAAGGGTTTATCAGACCCAGTGTGTCGCCTTGGGGAGCTCCAGTGTTGTTTGTAAAGAAGAAAGATGGGAGTCTTCGCTTGTGCATCGACTACAGAGAGCTGAACAAAGTTACTATCAAGAATAAATACCCACTTCCTCGAATTGATGACCTTTTAGATCAGTTATCTGGATCGTGCGTATTCTCAAAGATTGATCTAAGGTCAGGGTATCATCAGCTGCGAGTGAAAGCAGAGGACGTTCCAAAAACTGCTTTCAGGACCCGGTATGGTCATTATGAGTTTCTGGTGATGCCATTTGGGCTAACCAATGCGCCTGCGGTTTTCATGGACTACATGAACCGTATCTTTCGACAGTATCTGGATCAGTTTGTTGTTGTGTTTATCGATGACATTCTGATATATTCCAAGAGTATGGAGGAGCATGAGCATCATCTGAGAGTTGTGCTGAATATTTTGCGGGAGAAGCAACTATATGCCAAGTTGAGCAAGTGTGAGTTTTGGCTATCGGAAGTAAGGTTCCTAGGCCATGTTATCTCGCAAGAAGGGGTCTCTGTAGATCCCAGTAAAGTGGAAGCAGTACTAGACTGGAAGAGGCCAGAATCTGTGGCAGAGGTACGCAGTTTTCTGGGTCTTGCCGGGTACTATCGGAGATTCATCCAGAATTTCTCCCGTATTGCATTACCAATGACCAAGCTCACGAGAAAGGATCAGCCGTTTGTGTGGGACGAGAAATGTGAAAAGTGTTTTGTGGAGCTGAAGGAGAGGTTGACGTCGGCACCTGTGTTGATTTTACCCGATCCCAGTTTGACATACGTTGTGTATTCTGATGCCAGTGGGCAGGGATTAGGGTGTGTCCTTATGCAGCAGGGACGTGTGGTGGCCTACGCCTCTCGACAGCTCAGACCTCATGAATTGAACTATCCCACTCATGATCTGGAGCTTGCGGCCATTGTATTTGCTTTGAAGATTTGGCGTCATTACCTGTATGGTGTGACTGTGGAATTGTACTGCGACCACAAGAGTCTCAAATATCTGTATGATCAAAAAGAACTGAATATGAGACAGCGCCGCTGGATGGAATTGCTTAAGGACTACGACCTGGAAATAAAATATCATCCGGGTAAGGCAAATGTAGTCGCTGATGCTCTTAGTCGAAAGACTGTGCTCGTTGCAGCTATGAAGATACAAGAGAAGAAACTAATTGAAGATTTTCGTGATTTGAATTTGACAAACCAGATCATCTGTGCCAACTACACTGTTTCCCAAGAGGAAAATGATCTAAGAACTGAGATTGAAGAAGCTCAGGGGCAAGATGGCTGGATACAGCGCAATCTGGCTCGAATTGAACGGGGAGAAGTCCCAGGCTATGATCTATCGCCTCGTGAATTAGTTCGTTATCAGAAGAGAGTTTGTATTCCACTTAAGGCGGAGTTAAGGCAGAAGATTCTGGATGAGGCGCACAAGAGCCGGTACACCCTTCATCCTGGTATGACCAAGATGTATCATAACTTGAAATCTGTGTATTGGTGGCCGGGATTGAAGAGTGATGTAACCAAGTATGTGGCAAGGTGTCTCACTTGCCAGAAGGTAAAGATCGAGCACCAGAGACCGCCTGGTTTACTTCAGAGCCCTGAGATTCCGGAATGGAAATGGGAAAGTGTGACCATGGATCTTGTTGTGGGTTTGCCCAAGATCAGAAACTATGATGCGATCTGGGTTATTGTAGATCGACTAACGAAGTCAGCCCACTTCATACCAATCAATGCTGGTTATTCGCCTGATAAACTAGCAGAGATTTACATTCGTGAGATCGTGAAACTCCATGGTGTTCCGAAAAATATCATTTCCGACCGAGATCCTCGCTTTACTTCGAGATTCTGGAAAGCGTTGCATGAAGCTTTGGGAACTCAATTGAGGTTCAGTACGGCTTATCATCCACAGACAGATGGACAGTCAGAGAGAACGATCCAGACACTGGAAGATATGTTACGAGCCTGTGTTCTCGACTTTAAAGGAAGTTGGGATCGCTTTCTTCCACTTGCGGAATTCGCCTACAACAATAGCTATCATGCGAGCATTCAGATGGCTCCGTATGAAGCGTTGTATGGAAGACGGTGTCAATCACCATTGTGCTGGAACGAGCTATCTGAAAGGAAGCTTTACGGACCGGATCTTGTTGATCAAACCTCAGCACAGATTCAGATCATTCGAAAGAGGTTACTTGCAGCGCAGAGTCGACAGAAAAGCTACGCTGACAAGAGAAGACGACCCCTAGAATTTGAGGTTGGAGATCACATTTTTCTGAGAGTATCTCCTGTCACGGGCGTTGGGCGAGCGATCAAGAGGAAGAAGCTAAGCCCAAGATACATAGGTCCTTTTGAAATCCTTGAGAGGATTGGGCCTGTTGCTTACCGGGTAGCTCTACCTCCGAGCTTGAGCAGACTCCATGATGTATTCCACGTTTCTCAATTGAAAAAGTACCAACCGGATCCATCTCATATCATTGAGTATGAGGATGTCGAGCTTCAGGACAATTTCACATATGCAGTGGAGCCAGAGCAAGTTATTGATCGAGAGGAGCGACGGCTCAGACACAGGAGCATTCCATATGTGAAAGTGGTCTGGAAGGGAATGACTCCGAGAGAAGCAACCTGGGAAGCGGAGGAAGATATGCGAAGAAGATATCCGGAGTTTATAGCTCAAGTAGTGTAACAATTTCGAGGACGAAATTAAATTTTCGGGGGGAGAATTGTAATATCCTGGATTCTAATCAAGGATTAATAACTTCAAATGATGTAATTAATGATAAATAAGCATTTTTGAAGTATATTATGTGAATTGTAATGTAAAATGTGCTTGGTGATAGTTTTGTAAGCATTGTGATAATCAGGGGCAAAATGGTAAATTACCGACCGATTGGTCAGTTACCGAAGAGGAAACTCATAGGTAACTTGAGATCAATGGTTAGGATTCATGAGTATGAGAGGAATTGTGTGTGTGCTTGTGTTATGTGAGGTTAGGAAAGGAGGGCCAAGATGTTGCCAAGTGTCCATTTGTGAGCCTTTGATCAAGTCAATGATTCAACCTCTTTTTCTCCCTCTCTCCTCCACTTAGGTCGGCAAATGGGCTAAAGTAGAGACCAAAATCTGATTATTTTCCCTTCTTCATTATCATCATCTCATCTCTCCTCTCATCTCCATTTTCGTTCAAAGCTTGAAGGAAAGAGAAAGAAGAAGGCTCAAGATAGGTAAGGATTTGTTCTTGTATGCTCAACTCACCTTCATTAATATTGTTCATGAGGTTGAGGGCTTTATTCCTATGGTTTCATATTTTTGATTGGTGGAGTTTGAGAACTTGTGGGAATTTGAAAGTAGGAGAATCAAAGAAATGGCTTTGGGAAGAAGTTGAAGTGAATATTTGATACTTTTTGGGTATAATTGTTATGGTCATTGGCTTGGTCTTGAGGATTTCGAATTTTGCCCTGATTATTGGCCTAATTTGAATGCTTGAATTTGTTAGGGTGTTGTGTAGAATGTGGTGTTAAATTGTGTCTTTATGCCATGGGAGTTGATTTGGAATTTTGGAATGGAAGGAAGTTGCATTGTGGTGGATTGTGTGCATGTTGTATGGACATGTTAAAATTTCTGTGGAACATGTCTAAATGGATAATGAATATGGTCATTTTGATGGCTCCAATGTGTTCCTTGAGCCAAATTGTGTGGAAATAGTATGTGATTTGAAATTAGGGACCATTGGAACCAATTGACAAAATCTGGAAAATCTGTCCAATGTAAGTCTGTTCTGGGCAGTCAGATGGTGTGGACGTTTTGACTGGGCAAATGATGTTGAAAAATTATGAAACTTTCCAGTCTTAAAGTTCACATCTCAAGCTTCAAAATGGACACAAATTTTGTGTCATTTCGCTTTTTCAGCTGGGATTTTGAACTGTCCAAAGTTTGGCATCCAAACTGGAACCTGTTTTGGCACAATGTTAGGTTTTTGGTAAATCTGGACTTTTGTGGTGATTCTTGATAATTTTGCATATTTTTCCCATAAATGGGACTTGAATATCTTTCAATGGGCTTTGGAATCACCTTGTTTCAAGTTTTCTAGAGTGAGTTATGAATTTTTGAAGTTCCTTGGCTGCAGCAGAAAATTCTGGCTCCAGCACAAAACTTTCTGTGCACGTTTTGGCCGCAGCCAGAAATTTCTGGCTGCAGCGCAAAACTTTCTGCGCACGTTTTGGCCGCAGCCAGAGGAGTCCTGGCTGCAGCCAAAATACTTCTGTGCTGTTTTTGGCCGCAGCCAGAGAATTCCTGGCTGCAACCAGAACCCAATTTTCAGCACTTTGTAAGTTTGCAAAGCAATTTCCAACTTAGAATTCTCCAATCCTTTTAGGTTCTCTTTGAGTTTGTTATAACCATTTAAGGGACTCATATGGAACCTATTTTAAGTGTTTGAAAGTAGGAATTGGGGGTAGGAAATTAATCCACCATTCTTGATTTTGTTTATAGGCTTTGATATTTGCCGCCCTCGTGAGCCAACTACGCCGAAGAACATCAGGAAGGAACGAGGTAGTAACTTTTCTTTCGTACCATATGTGATGCATTGTATGTGTGTATTATCATTGATTTGTGATAAACTCGTATGCTGTGACATTGTGAATATGTGTAAACACCGTCATACCAATAGTCCCTGAGTAGCTAACAACAGATCGGGCAAGGGTTGTATGCCTTCCCGGCGGAGAAAGGGGATGAGGATGAGGTGTGATATATGTGAATATGTGAGCCGAAAGGCTATTTGTGAAGGCCGACGGGCCATTTGTGAAAGCCGAATAGCTGTATGGGCTATAAGGCTATACGTATGCACTGCCACGCCAATAGTCCCTGAGTAGCTAACAACGGTTCGGGATAGGCGGTGTGCCTTCCCGGCGGAGAAAGGGGATGAGGGTGGAGTGTGATTTGTGGTGCTGCTGCTGTATGATGATTTGCTTACATGCTGTGTGTTTATGTGTGGTATAATTGTTTTGTTACTACTGGGATTCTCTTGAATCTCATTCTTTCCTTCGACTAACATTTCATACAGGGCAAGTGGCTCCAAGGAGAAGCGGATTACCAGGAGCGGATAGAACCCTGTAGGGACGTTTGTTTTGGATATGTTGATTATTCATTTTGGACAGGGTTCTGTAAATTATTTTTGGATTGTAAATATTAGTGGAATACAGTTGTGTAATCCCCTATATGGGAATTATAACCCTATAGTGAATGAATGGAACCCGGGGGTTGCCGGGATTTTTGTTATCTACTCTGATATGTATAAATGTAAATTAACTGCACAGGTGATTAAATTCGATTATTGAATTTGAGACCAGAATAGGAAAGAATTTTTGAAAATTTTGTAAAGTCCCTACTATTAAAGGGAGTTTTAAATGAGTTTTGAACTATTCGACGGTCTCTAAACCAATTTAATTAAGTAATATCGAATTATAATTACGCTAATTAAGGCAGGGGGTTACATTTTGGTATCAGAGCTGTAGTTCCTGGCAAGGGTAGAGGTTGCTAGGATAGATCCCTTAGTTGGTTTTAGGGATAGAAGATTATTTGTGAATAATTGTGGTGTATGCACATATATGTTTTATTGACATGGATATATATGTGAGTTTTGTGACTATACGTGCATACCATTTCTGTTGCATTAATGGGGCAAGTTGTTTGTAGAATGAAGAAAACTAGAGGACGCCCCAGTATTCCGCGTGTAGACCCTGAGGGGGAGGCCGTCAATAATAACCCACCGGATGCAATGTAGGAATTGATGGGTCTAATCAAAGATCAACAGGATATGATAACTGAGCTAAGAGAAGAGCTCAGAGCAGAGAAAGCAAAGAACAAAGAAGACCCGGTTCAATCCACACCGATGGAAACTCAAGAAGAAACTCGACATGAGGATACTGCTGAAGGGTCAGCACGACCCCTGGAGTCCCCACCTCACATTGTCCCGAATCAAGAATCTCATGGGATGCCGCTTAGAGAGGAAAGAGACCTGCAATATTGGGTCACCAGATTCTGTAAGCATCTACCTCCGGCATTCAGAGGAAGGTTTGACCCTCAAGCGGCTGAAGACTGGTTGTACAGGCTGGAGAAAATATTTGAAGTACTTTGTTGTCCGGACGAGGTAAAGCCAAGACTGGCTGTCTACAAGCTTGAAGGGGATGCAGATCGTTGGTGGCGGAATATCGCCTCAACATTGAAGAGTAATGAGATGTCATTGACTTGGGAACTGTTTCAACAAGAGTTCAACGAGAAGTACTTTCCCAAATCAGTGCGGCTGGAGAAGGAAACAGAATTCCTTAATATTAGGCAAGGGGACACAGAGAGCTTTGACGATTATTTGTCCCGTTTTGTTCGATTGACTCGATACTCCTCCTATCTCCGGTTTAAGGATGATGAAGAATGGAGTTCTGATATGCTTATTCGCGGTCTGAGGCGAGAGTTGAGGAAACGTCTGGCTACTCATCAATTTACCAAGTTCAATAAGGCGGTTGAACAGTGCAGGATTACGGAGAATAACTTGAGAGACTTGTATCCTGCCAAAGTTACTGGCCACCGTGGTGAACCCAGTAAGGGTAATGTCGCCCCAAAGCGGAAAGGCCAAGGATTCTCGACATTCAAGGGCAGTGATAAGAAGCCCTATCAGCCCAGAGACCGTGAACCTCAGAGATTTGTGACTGAGGAGAAATGTCGCCGTTGCAACAAATCGCATTATGGGAAAAACTGCCAGGGAGAGATGGTTTGCTTTAACTGCAAGCAGCCAGGACATCTTTCTAGAGATTGTCAAAGACCACGAGCTGAGCAAAGGCCGAAGACACAGGGTCGAGTGTTTGCAATGACCCACGAGGAGGCCCGTAGATCTCCTGAGTTGATACAAGGTAAAATCTCTCTAAATGGCTATCTATTACAAGCATTGTTCGACTCGGGTGCCAGTCATTCCTTTATTGCGTATGATTGTGTGAAACGCCTGGGTATGCATGTGCATAAATTACCATTCGATTTGGTCGTGTCAACGCCAATGGGTGTTAAAGCCTTGACCACAGAAGTTTGTCTGAATTATGTCATAACTGTGGAAGGGTACCAGTCTGTTATAGACCTGATTTGTCTGCCGCTTTACCAATTGGAAGTCATCTTGGGTTTTGATTGGTTAACGGCAAACAACGTATTACTTGATTGTGGGAACAAGAGGATAGTATATCCTGCTTCTCAGAGGGCTGAAGTTGTGAATGCTGGTATGAACTTCCTTTCTACAGCTAAAGCTGAGAGATATATTGAAAAGGGTTGCCAGGGGTATATGGTATTCTTCTCTGTTCAGGGGGAAACTGGTGAAACCTTGAGTAATATACCCGTGGTAAATGAATTCCCTGAGGTGTTTCCGGATGATCTTAGCGGATTGCCTCCTGAGAGGGAAGTTCAATTCCCAATTGACATTGTACCTGGAGCTGGTTCTATTTCAAAGGCCCCTTATCGTATGGCCCCAAATGAGATGGCGGAGTTAAAGAAACAGATAGAAGATCTGCTTGAAAAAGGGTTTATCAGACCCAGTGTGTCGCCTTGGGGAGCTCCAGTGTTGTTTGTAAAGAAGAAAGATGGGAGTCTTCGCTTGTGCATCGACTACAGAGAGCTGAACAAAGTTACTATCAAGAATAAATACCCACTTCCTCGAATTGATGACCTTTTAGATCAGTTATCTGGATCGTGCGTATTCTCAAAGATTGATCTAAGGTCAGGGTATCATCAGCTGCGAGTGAAAGCAGAGGACGTTCCAAAAACTGCTTTCAGGACCCGGTATGGTCATTATGAGTTTCTGGTGATGCCATTTGGGCTAACCAATGCGCCTGCGGTTTTCATGGACTACATGAACCGTATCTTTCGACAGTATCTGGATCAGTTTGTTGTTGTGTTTATCGATGACATTCTGATATATTCCAAGAGTATGGAGGAGCATGAGCATCATCTGAGAGTTGTGCTGAATATTTTGCGGGAGAAGCAACTATATGCCAAGTTGAGCAAGTGTGAGTTTTGGCTATCGGAAGTAAGGTTCCTAGGCCATGTTATCTCGCAAGAAGGGGTCTCTGTAGATCCCAGTAAAGTGGAAGCAGTACTAGACTGGAAGAGGCCAGAATCTGTGGCAGAGGTACGCAGTTTTCTGGGTCTTGCCGAGTACTATCGGAGATTCATCCAGAATTTCTCCCGTATTGCATTACCAATGACCAAGCTCACGAGAAAGGATCAGCCGTTTGTGTGGGACGAGAAATGTGAAAAGTGTTTTGTGGAGCTGAAGGAGAGGTTGACGTCGGCACCTGTGTTGATTTTACCCGATCCCAGTTTGACATACGTTGTGTATTCTGATGCCAGTGGGCAGGGATTAGGGTGTGTCCTTATGCAGCAGGGACGTGTGGTGGCCTACGCCTCTCGACAGCTCAGACCTCATGAATTGAACTATCCCACTCATGATCTGGAGCTTGCGGCCATTGTATTTGCTTTGAAGATTTGGCGTCATTACCTGTATGGTGTGACTGTGGAATTGTACTGCGACCACAAGAGTCTCAAATATCTGTATGATCAAAAAGAACTGAATATGAGACAGCGCCGCTGGATGGAATTGCTTAAGGACTACGACCTGGAAATAAAATATCATCCGGGTAAGGCAAATGTAGTCGCTGATGCTCTTAGTCGAAAGACTGTGCTCGTTGCAGCTATGATGATACAAGAGAAGAAACTAATTGAAGATTTTCGTGATTTGAATTTGACAAACCAGATCATCTGTGCCAACTACACTGTTTCCCAAGAGGAAAATGATCTAAGAACTGAGATTGAAGAAGCTCAGGGGCAAGATGGCTGGATACAGCGCAATCTGGCTCGAATTGAACGGGGAGAAGTCCCAGGCTATGATCTATCGCCTCGTGAATTAGTTCGTTATCAGAAGAGAGTTTGTATTCCACTTAAGGCGGAGTTAAGGCAGAAGATTCTGGATGAGGCGCACAAGAGCCGGTACACCCTTCATCCTGGTATGACCAAGATGTATCATAACTTGAAATCTGTGTATTGGTGGCCGGGATTGAAGAGTGATGTAACCAAGTATGTGGCAAGGTGTCTCACTTGCCAGAAGGTAAAGATCGAGCACCAGAGACCGCCTGGTTTACTTCAGAGCCCTGAGATTCCGGAATGGAAATGGGAAAGTGTGACCATGGATCTTGTTGTGGGTTTGCCCAAGATCAGAAACTATGATGCGATCTGGGTTATTGTAGATCGACTAACGAAGTCAGCCCACTTCATACCAATCAATGCTGGTTATTCGCCTGATAAACTAGCAGAGATTTACATTCGTGAGATCGTGAAACTCCATGGTGTTCCGAAAAATATCATTTCCGACCGAGATCCTCGCTTTACTTCGAGATTCTGGAAAGCGTTGCATGAAGCTTTGGGAACTCAATTGAGGTTCAGTACGGCTTATCATCCACAGACAGATGGACAGTCAGAGAGAACGATCCAGACACTGGAAGATATGTTACGAGCCTGTGTTCTCGACTTTAAAGGAAGTTGGGATCGCTTTCTTCCACTTGCGGAATTCGCCTACAACAATAGCTATCATGCGAGCATTCAGATGGCTCCGTATGAAGCGTTGTATGGAAGACGGTGTCAATCACCATTGTGCTGGAATGAGCTATCTGAAAGGAAGCTTTACGGACCGGATCTTGTTGATCAAACCTCAGCACAGATTCAGATCATTCGAAAGAGGTTACTTGCAGCGCAGAGTCGACAGAAAAGCTACGCTGACAAGAGAAGACGACCCCTAGAATTTGAGGTTGGAGATCACATTTTTCTGAGAGTATCTCCTGTCACGGGCGTTGGGCGAGCGATCAAGAGGAAGAAGCTAAGCCCAAGATACATAGGTCCTTTTGAAATCCTTGAGAGGATTGGGCCTGTTGCTTACCGGGTAGCTCTACCTCCGAGCTTGAGCAGACTCCATGATGTATTCCACGTTTCTCAATTGAAAAAGTACCAACCGGATCCATCTCATATCATTGAGTATGAGGATGTCGAGCTTCAGGACAATTTCACATATGCAGTGGAGCCAGAGCAAGTTATTGATCGAGAGGAGCGACGGCTCAGACACAGGAGAATTCCATATGTGAAAGTGGTCTGGAAGGGAATGACTCCGAGAGAAGCAACCTGGGAAGCGGAGGAAGATATGCGAAGAAGATATCCGGAGTTTATAGCTCAAGTAGTGTAACAATTTCGAGGACGAAATTAAATTTTCGGGGGGAGAATTGTAATATCCTGGATTCTAATCAAGGATTAATAACTTCAAATGATGTAATTAATGATAAATAAGCATTTTTGAAGTATATTATGTGAATTGTAATGTAAAATGTGCTTGGTGATAGTTTTGTAAGCATTGTGATAATCAGGGGCAAAATGGTAAATTACCGACCGATTGGTCAATTACCGAAGAGGAAACTCATAGGTAACTTGAGATCAATGGTTAGGATTCATGAGTATGAGAGGAATTGTGTGTGTGCTTGTGTTATGTGAGGTTAGGAAAGGAGGGCCAAGATGTTGCCAAGTGTCCATTTGTGAGCCTTTGATCAAGTCAATGATTCAACCTCTTTTTCTCCCTCTCTCCTCCACTTAGGTCGGCAAATGGGCTAAAGTAGAGACCAAAATCTGATTATTTTCCCTTCTTCATTATCATCATCTCATCTCTCCTCTCATCTCCATTTTCGTTCAAAGCTTGAAGGAAAGAGAAAGAAGAAGGCTCAAGATAGGTAAGGATTTGTTCTTGTATGCTCAACTCACCTTCATTAATATTGTTCATGAGGTTGAGGGCTTTATTCCTATGGTTTCATATTTTTGATTGGTGGAGTTTGAGAACTTGTGGGAATTTGAAAGTAGGAGAATCAAAGAAATGGCTTTGGGAAGAAGTTGAAGTGAATATTTGATACTTTTTGGGTATAATTGTTATGGTCATTGGCTTGGTCTTGAGGATTTCGAATTTTGCCCTGATTATTGGCCTAATTTGAATGCTTGAATTTGTTAGGGTGTTGTGTAGAATGTGGTGTTAAATTGTGTCTTTATGCCATGGGAGTTGATTTGGAATTTTGGAATGGAAGGAAGTTGCATTGTGGTGGATTGTGTGCATGTTGTATGGACATGTTAAAATTTCTGTGGAACATGTCTAAATGGATAATGAATATGGTCATTTTGATGGCTCCAATGTGTTCCTTGAGCCAAATTGTGTGGAAATAGTATGTGATTTGAAATTAGGGACCATTGGAACCAATTGACAAAATCTGGAAAATCTGTCCAATGTAAGTCTGTTCTGGGCAGTCAGATGGTGTGGACGTTTTGACTGGGCAAATGATGTTGAAAAATTATGAAACTTTCCAGTCTTAAATTTCACATCTCAAGCTTCAAAATGGACACAAATTTTGTGTCATTTCGCTTTTTCAGCTGGGATTTTGAACTGTCCAAAGTTTGGCATCCAAACTGGAACCTGTTTTGGCACAATGTTAGGTTTTTGGTAAATCTGGACTTTTGTGGTGATTCTTGATAATTTTGCATATTTTTCCCATAAAGGGGACTTGAATATCTTTCAATGGGCTTTGGAATCACCTTGTTTCAAGTTTTCTAGAGTGAGTTATGAATTTTTGAAGTTCCTTGGCTGCAGCAGAAAATTCTGGCTCCAGCACAAAACTTTCTGTGCACGTTTTGGCCGCAGCCAGAAATTTCTGGCTGCAGCGCAAAACTTTCTGCGCACGTTTTGGCCGCAGCCAGAGGAGTCCTGGCTGCAGCCAAAATACTTCTGTGCTGTTTTTGGCCGCAGCCAGAGAATTCCTGGCTGCAACCAGAACCCAATTTTCAGCACTTTGTAAGTTTGCAAAGCAATTTCCAACCTAGAATTCTCCAATCCTTTTAGGTTCTCTTTGAGTTTGTTATAACCATTTAAGGGACTCATATGGAACCTATTTTAAGTGTTTGAAAGTAGGAATTGGGGGTAGGAAATTAATCCACCATTCTTGATTTTGTTTATAGGCTTTGATATTTGCCGCCCTCGTGAGCCAACTACGCCGAAGAACATCAGGAAGGAACGAGGTAGTAACTTTTCTTTCGTACCATATGTGATGCATTGTATGTGTGTATTATCATTGATTTGTGATAAACTCGTATGCTGTGACATTGTGAATATGTGTAAACACCGTCATACCAATAGTCCCTGAGTAGCTAACAACAGATCGGGCAAGGGTTGTATGCCTTCCCGGCGGAGAAAGGAGATGAGGATGAGGTGTGATATATGTGAATATGTGAGCCGAAAGGCTATTTGTGAAGGCCGACGGGCCATTTGTGAAAGCCGAATAGCTGTATGGGCTATAAGGCTATACGTATGCACTGCCACGCCAATAGTCCCTGAGTAGCTAACAACGGTTCGGGATAGGCGGTGTGCCTTCCCGGCGGAGAAAGGGGATGAGGGTGGAGTGTGATTTGTGGTGCTGCTGCTGTATGATGATTTGCTTACATGCTGTGTGTTTATGTGTGGTATAATTGTTTTGTTACTACTGGGATTCTCTTGAATCTCATTCTTTCCTTCGACTAACATTTCAGACAGGGCAAGTGGCTCCAAGGAGAAGCGGATTACCAGGAGCGGATAGAACCCTGTAGGGACGTTTGTTTTGGATATGTTGATTATTCATTTTGGACAGGGTTCTGTAAATTATTTTTGGATTGTAAATATTAGTGGAATACAGTTGTGTAATCCCCTATATGGGAATTATAACCCTATAGTGAATAAATGGAACCCGGGGGTTGCCGGGATTTTTGTTATCTACTCTGATATGTATAAATGTAAATTAACTGCACAGGTGATTAAATTCGATTATTGAATTTGAGACCAGAATAGGAAAGAATTTTTGAAAATTTTGTAAAGTCCCTACTATTAAAGGGAGTTTTAAATGAGTTTTGAACTATTCGACGGTCTCTAACCCAATTTAATTAAGTAATATCGAATTATAATTACGCTAATTAAGGCAGGGGGTTACACTAAAGAAGGTAGAAAGGTAAAATTTGGAGGAAATCAAATTGGAAGGATAGCTGGAATTGGTGAAATAAAAAATGACAAAGGCATACCAATTAAAGACGTATACTATGTTGAAGGATTGTGCCATAACTTGCTAAGTGTGAGTCAAAGTGCAGACAAAAACAACTGGGTAATATTTGACTCAGAGGAATGTCTAATCATCAACAAGAATGACTTACTACTTGATAAGAAGAATATCAAGGCTAAGCTCAGAGCAAAAAGGGAAGGTAACTGCTATACTCTAGATATTAGTAGAAATGAATCTGAAAACTGTTTTCTGAGTAATGCCAATGAAAGTTGGCTATGGCATCATAGATTAGCTCATGTCAATATGCATCAACTAGGCAAACTACTCAAAAAGGAGTTAGTTCTTGGATTACCCTAAGTAAATTTCAAAAATGATTTGATTTGTGACGCATGTCAAAAGGGTAAACAAACTAAATCATCTTTCAAATTGAAAAATGAGATTTCAACAAATAAACCACTACAATTATTACATATGGATTTAGTTGGTCCAGTAAGAGTAAAGATTCTTGGTGGAAACTTATATTCATTGGTCATTGTTGACGACTTCTCCAGATTTACATGGGTTATTTTTCTATCATCAAAAGATGAAATCTTTGAAGAATTTATTGTTTTTGCCAAGAAAGTGCAAAATGAGAAAGGTATGTCCATTGCAGGTATTAGGACCGATCATGGTGGAGAATGTGAAAATCAAGCCTTTGAAGAATATTGTGATACTAATGGCATTGATCACAATTTCTCTGCTCCAAGGACACCTCAACAAAATGGAGTCATGGAGTGTAAGAATAGATTGCTCACTAAAATGGCTAGAGCAATGTTAAATGAAAAGAACGTGTCTTAAGTTTTCTGGGTTGATGCTATGAGTAGAGCATGCTATATTTCAAATAGAGCTTATATTAGAACAAAAGTTAGAAAGACACCATACGAGCTGTCCAAAGGAAGGAAGCCAAACATTGCTCATCTTCATATCTTCAGTTGTAAGTGTTTCATTCATAATAATGGTAAAGATAACTTAGGAAAATTTGATTCTAAAACTGATGAAGGAATTGTCCTAGGATATTCTAACTGAAGTAAGGCATATAGAAATTTCAATAAAAGAACATGTGTTGTTGAAGAATCAATTCATATTGTATTTGATGTATTTGAATCCTCTAACAAAACCATTGATGAAGAGCAAAAAGTTGTTTTAAACCAAGAAAATGGTCAATCTATTTCTAAATCTCTTATTCCAGAAGTTGATGAAACCAAGGAAGAAGAGCAGTCAGTAGGACAACCTAGAGCCTGGAAATACAATAAAAGTCATCCCTTAGATCAAGTCATAGGAGATATGAATGAAGGGATCAAAACTAGAAATAAAATTTTCAATAAAGTAAGTTTTTCTACATTCATTTATGAGATTGAACCCTCTAACATTGATGAAGCCCTATCAGACAATGATTGGGTTATAGCAATGCAAGAACTAAATCAAGTTGAAAGAAATCAAGTTTGGGATTTGGTACCCTGACCCAAGGACCATCCGATCATTGGCACTAAATAGGTATTCAAGAACAAACTCGATGACCAAAGGCTATAATTAGGAAGAAGGAATTGATTATGAGGAAATGTATGGTCCATTAGCTAGATTGGAAGCTATACGTGTACTCTTAGCCTTTACATGCATCAAAGGATTCAAACTCTATCAAATGGATGTAAAGAGTGCATTTCTAAATGGTTACATTATAGAAGAAGTTTTCGTAGAGCAACCTCCAAGTTTTGAAGATGTAACCAAACCTGACCATGTTTTCAAACTTAAAAAGGCTTTATATGGTTTAAAACAAGCTCCTAGAGCATGGTACGAAAGGCTCAGTAAATTTCTTATTGATC
Organism: Inga laurina; assembly: GCA_963855925.1. Taxonomy (NCBI): domain Eukaryota; kingdom Viridiplantae; phylum Streptophyta; class Magnoliopsida; order Fabales; family Fabaceae; genus Inga; species Inga laurina. Next base: position 55,815,642 of record OY979703.1, read on the forward strand.
AAGGTTTTGTACGAGGAAAATTTGATACTACACTTTTTACAAAACAAAAATGTGATGATATTTTAATTGTTCAAATATATGTTGATGACATTGTTTTCGGTGCTACTAATGAATCTCTGTGTAAGGAATTTTCTAAGATAATGCAAGGAGAGTTTGAGATTTCAATAATAGGAGAATTGAATTTTTTTCTTGGTTTGCAAATCAAACAAAGAAAGAATGGAATCTTCATATCTCAAACAAAGTACTTGAAAGAGTTATTGAAGAGGTATGGAATGGATGAAGCAAATGGAACGGACACACCTATGAGCTCAACTACGTTGTTTGATGTTGATGTCAAAGGGAAAGACTACAACATCACAAAATACAGAGGAATGATTGAATCATTACTCTATCTCACGGCAAGTAGACCGGACATCCAATTCAGTGTTGGCATATGTGCAAGATATTAATCAGCACCAAAGGAATCACATGCCAAAACTGCCAAACGAATCTTTAGATACCTTGCTGACACACCAGAATTGGGTTTGTGGTATCCCAAAGGAAGAAGTGAATATCTTGTTGCATATTCAGATTTTGATCATGAAGGATAAAAGACAGATAGAAAGAGCACCAGCGGACAAGGACAATTTCTTGGAGGATCTCTTGTATCATGGTTCAGCAAGAAACAAAATACAGTGTCTCTTTCTTCAACGAAAGCTGAATATGTTGCAGTCTCAAGTTGTTGTGCACAAGTGATTTGGCTAAAACAACAACTACAAGATCTTGGTATTTATCTCAAAGAAATACCAATCTATTGTGACAATACCAGTATGATAAGCTTGGCAAAGAATCCAGTTCAACATTCTAGAACCAAGCATATCGATGTCAAACACCACTTCATTAGAGATCATGTCCAAAAGAAAGATGTTAAAGTGATATTCATTCCTACTCATCTTCAACTAGCTGACATCTTCACCAAACCTCTATACATTAGAAGAGAATTGGGAATGGTAAATCCCAATGAATTGTAAGTTATTTCGATTTCTTATAATGTTAGATAATGTTATTTGATAATGTTTTGATGATTACTAATTTAAGCATCGGAGTATGTAGAAACTTGTTTTGCAGGAAGATTGAAACTCTGTTTTGAGAAATAAAAACAGAGGTTATCAGAGGACACCATTACTAGAGTGCCAACTTCAAGTAATGTCTGACAGTGCAGCATTACCCGAAGGACAACTTGAAGTAAAAGAGCACATTACTCGAGTGAGTACTCGAGTAATGGACTTCAAAAACTGGCAGTGAAGTCTCAAGTCACAAGGAATTTAAATCAAACGGATCATTTGTGGAAAATGAATAGTCAAGAGGAGAAAAGATAGATTACCAAAGGGAAGCCTCGAGTAAACTTGAAGTTTACTCGAGTAAGTGTAAACCCCTTCCCACCTTAGGCCGAGATTAAGTTCTTAAACTCATTATTAAGTTGTAATTAGATACCATAATTCAAGTTGGGACTTATCAAAGAAATCTTTTGCCCAAAAATCGGATTTGCAAAAACTTTTTCAAACTTATTCACAATGGTCTCATATTCACGATACAAAACAATAATGGCCTGAACAGGTGAATTCCATTTACAAATATCAGAGTGAAAATAAGTTCCCGACTCACTCAGGTTCCATTCATAAATAAAAGGGATTTACACAAGGCACAAAGCCTACAATTCATACCCTTTTTCTTGGGGATTACACAAAATCTACTAGATACAATTCCAAAATATAAAATGATAACCATCCACTCCAAAATATACTCCTAAACAGGAGCTCTAACTACTCTTCGTCGCCCTGCCTTTTGATCCTTCAGCCCTGTCTAAAAGGGTTAATTTTGGGAGAGTGAGATTCTAAAGAATCCCCGTAGTGTCAAATCAATCATATAATGTACAATAATAATGCATGTAAGCAAATCATTGTCAACAACAAGCAACTACAACGGCAGTTACAACGGTAATGGTTAGTATGACACATGTCATCCCTGACGATTGCTCACGCTGAATTGCTCACGTTGTATTGCATCACAACAATCAACATAGTATAATTCACCACAGCTGAGATCCATATAAAGCATATCATAATCACAAGCCACATAGGCAAGACACACGCATACAGCCCACGGCTGGTTTCACAAACGCCGCCCCACGGGTCAGATTCACAAAGATCCATGTCGATTACGACGGCAGTCCAACGGCCGACCTAGAGATGACCACTGTCACTCCCTATACGGCTCACGCCGACCTGCTCGCGCCGTAATGGACCATGGCACACATTTCACAATTTCAACGATATGTTATGCATGCTAAAACATCATACAAGATATGAGAGAAAAGTCACTACCTGAGTTCTTCCGGGCGTTCCTTGGCACCGGTCTCTCCCGCGTCGGGCAAATATCAAATCCTATTTTTCACAATTAGGGACGAAGAGTCATTCTCTATTCCAAGACTTAATTCACTTTATAATGCTTAGTTGGTTATCATTATTTCTCTTTTGGAGTCATTAAATACCCCTGACAAAACTCCTAAAGGGTACGAAGAACTATCCCAAAGATCCCCTTTTAGAAGCACAAAACTGAGATTTTACACTGTTTCACTCGAGCACAGATGACCATGCTCGAGTGCTGATGTACGGACACTCGAGTGAAAACGGCTTCACTCGAGTGATGGTACGGACATCACTCGGGCATAAGAGAGTGAAAGGCAGCGAGTGAACACCCGAGAGCACAAGGAAGTTTTCAGAAACAGGCTCACTCAAGCACAAATGCCCTCACTCGAGCACTGGTACGGAAATCACCTCAAGCACAAGGAAGTGAGATAGAAAGCACATGCCCGAGAGCACAAGAGAAATGGCAGCAGCCCAAATGGCTCATTGTACTCGAGCATGGTGCCCATACCCGCGAGTGAGAAGGCACACCCGTGCACCTACTCGCGAGTGACAACCCGAGAAGTAAGTCCTTTGGTGTCAAATACACTCGTCACTCGAGCACAAAGAGGGTCACTCAAGTGATATTCATCCCTCACTCGCGAGTGAGGCTATGCTTGCTATGACCCAGGGAGTGCAATAAGAACACAGAGAGCAAGAAACGATAATTGCCCTACCGCACTCGAGCAGAGTTCATCCCTGCTCGGGTGACATTCATCCCTCACTCGAGCAGACCCATTTCTGCTCGGGTGATATTCATCCTTCACTCGAGCAGACCCATCCCTGCTCGAGTGAATCTACCAGATAGCAGAAAACACAGAAACAGAGGCACTCTCCTTAACCTTTGCCCAATTGATTCCTATGGATACAAAACTTAACCCAAAGCCATTCCCACACAAAAACACCCAATAAACTCAATGGAATCAACAGAATCCTCAAAATCTTACTCCATTATCATGATTTGGGTTTTGGGCAACAATTTCAATAATACACCAATCTTAACCAAACTTCACATTTCAATTACCAATCAATCTATTTATCCTAAACTCATTTCAAAACACCATTCTCATGCCAAAAACATACCAAATGAACAGTGGCATCCAATTTTCGGATTCAAGCCAAAATTTCCAGAATTTATAAACTACTTCAAATGGTATGAAACATAGATAGATAGATTGGTCTTACTCACCTTATCAACTCTTCCAAAGAGAGTTCTTGATTCACCCACAATCAGATTTTCGTGTAGCACCAATCAACACCAAATGGCCAAACTATACCCACCAAAATGAAGCTCATCACTCAAGGATCAACATTTATAAAAGGAACTTAAGCAATGGAGATCATTTACCTACTCAAATCACAAGCTTTTCCTTCTTCCCTTCTTCCTTGTTCAGCGAAATAGAGAGACAAGAGAGAGAAACGAGAGAGAGATGAAGGGAGAGAGAGATAGAGGAAAAGTAAGCTTTTGTCCTCTTGTGGCCTTCATCCAACAACTCCCACCATGCCACTTGTCAGCATCTCATCCATCCCCACAACGAGCTCACCCAAGCTAAATACACTGGATTCCGACCCATGTACAATGAATCTCAACCCTTGATTTTAAATACCACACACATACACACCAAATTCAGATTACATTAATTCCATTGTTCCAATTTCCACTAATCATGACATTAATTAATATAGTCATAAAATACATAATAATCCCAATTAAATCCATAATTATCCATAATAATCATGATTATCCCTTAATCAAAAATTGGGATATTACAGTAAGGCCTCAAGTGACTGCAGGTCTAGATCACAAACTCGATAAAAATTAACTCAAATCTATTCTAAAACGGCTATTAAATGATCGAGGGAACACACATGGATAATTACAATATTATTCATGCCAGGTACGCAATTTATATGAATTATTTTTAGAATTTTCTATATGATCACTCGAGTAGGGACTCGAGTAAACATGATAATTACTCGAGTAAGGCCTCGAGTAATGTCGGGTTCTAGGTCTTTAACAGTCGTAAACTCAGTCATTTCCACAAAATCTCCTCAAGTGAATCACCCAGTCCTCTCACAAAAAGTTTTCACAATCTCTTTCTTGCTTAATTTCCATCAAAACCCATCAATTTTTAGCTCCAAAAACATCCTATTTTGCTCAGAATCTCTCTACCCTAAACTCGTGACTTCTCACTCTGGTTTTTCTGAGATTTCAATTTTCTCTGAATCAAGATGGTTAGAACCAAAAATCTTACTCTTACAGACTCTTTTGGGTGAAAGAAGAAACTATGCTGGGTCATAAGGTATCTAATCGAGGCATTGAAGTGGACCGAGCTAAGATTGAAACAATTCAAAAGCTACCACCACCTCCTTCCTCAATCAAGGGCATTCAGAGTTTTTTAGGACATGCTGGTTTCTATAGAAGATTCATCAAGGACTTCTCAAAAATTACAAAGCTACTTTGCATGCTGTTGGAGAAAAACACTCCCTTTGTGATTAATAAGGAGTGCTTATCAGCCTTCCAAACTCTAAAACGTGCCTTGACTTCTACACCAGTTATCATAGCTCAAGATTGGAATCTTCCATTTGAGATGATGTACGATGCAACTGATTATGCAATTGGAGTTGTTTTTTGCCAAAGAAGAGACAAGATCTTTCATGCTATCTATAATGCTAGCAGAACACTCTTAAAAGCACAGCTGAATTATGCAACAACAGAAAAAGAGCTCCTAGCAGTAGTGTTTGCATTCGACAAATTCATAGCATACTTGATCGGGTCAAAGGTCATTGTCTGGATGAACTACTCAGTAATCAAAACTTGATTGAGAAGAAAGACGTTAAGCTTAGACTGATTAGATGGGTGCTTTTGCTACAAGAGTTTGATTTGGAGATCAAAGACAAAAAGGGGACCGAGAATCTTATTGCAGATAATCTTTCTCGGTTAGAACCACCTGAACGAAAGAGGGAATCACCAATCCAGAAAAATTTCCCATATGAACAGCTTTTCATCATGTAGTCTTAACCTACCCCATGGTATGCAGATTTTGTGAATTATTTGGCAAGCGGAGTAATGCCTTATGAACTTTTTAAAGTACAAAAGAAGAAGTTTTTGACTTATGTAAGGCATTACTTTTGGGAGAATTTGTTCTTATACAAACAATGCCTAGATTGAATTATCAGGCGATGTGTTCCTGAAGAAAAAATGGACAACATCTTAAATCACTGCCATTCATCCCCATATGGTGGTTATTTTGGAGCAAATAGAATAGCTACTAACGTCCTTCAATCAAGATTTTATTGGCCTACACTCTTCAAGGATGCTTACAGAATTGTGGCAAGCTATGACAGAGTCAAAGAACTGGAAATATCTCAAGGAGACATGAAGCCCCTTTAACCAACATCTTAGAAGTTGAAATTTTTTATGTATGGGGGATCGATTTTATGGGGCCTTTTTCATCCTCATTTAGCAACCATTTCATTTTAGTAGCTGTTGACTATGCCTCTAAGTGGGTTGAAGCATCTGTCTTTCCTACAAATGATTCTCGAGTAGTTGTGAAGTTCTTGAGGAAGAATATTTTTACAAGATTTAGAGTGCCTAAAGCTATTATCAGTGATGGAGGAAGGCATTTTTGCAATCAGCAGCTTCAGTCGATATTGGCTAAATATGGAGTGACTCACAAGGTTGCAACTCCATATTACCCACAAACTAGCAGGCAAGTGGAAATCTCAAATAGGGAATTGAAATGGATATTAGAGAAGATGGTGAATTCCAATCGTAAAGACTGGGCTCAAAAGTTAGATGATGCACTCTGGGCTTATAGAATTTCTTTCAAGACACCAATTGGTACATCCCCATATCAATTAGTCTACGGAAAAGCATGCCATCTTCCAGTAGAAATGGAGCATAAAGCATATTGGGCAGTAAAAGCTTTAAATTTTGACTTAAAGGTAGCTGGTGAGAAAAGGCTTCTCCAACTTAATGAGCTTGAAGAATTCAGACAACAAGCTTATGAAAATGCAAAGTTATACAAGGAGAAGACAAAAATGTGGCATGACAGAAGAATTTTGAGGAGAGAGTTTTCACCGAGACAAAAAGTGCTTTTATATAACTCAAGGTTAAAGCTCTTTCCAGGAAAGCTAAGATCAAGGTGGTCAGGTCCTTTTACTATGATTCAAGTATGGCCATATAGAACTGTGGAAATTCAAGATGGTGATTGAAAATTCAAAGCGAATGGGTAAAGGCTCAAAGAATGCAATGAAGGTGCAATCAACACTTTGAAATATGTCATCACGTTTAAAACAGGGCATGTGGCTAGATTGGGATCTTTGTGTTGGTTTTGGTGTGTTGACCAAAACAGGGCATGTGGCTAGATTGAGAATTTGGTCATTTTGAGGTTACCATTGTGTTCCTTGGGGAAAATTGTATGGGAATAAGCTTGGTTAATGATTTTGGAGTCATTGAACACTTTGGTAGAAAAGTTGGAAAATGCTGTCAATGTGAACTCTATCTGGACAGTTTATTTGTGTGGACGTTTTGAGTGACCAAATAATTTCAGAAAATTGTGACAATTTCCAGTCTTAAAGTTCACATCTCAAGCTTCAAAATGGACATATATTTTATGTCATTTCGTTTGGTATTCTGAGAGTTATGCTTTGCCAAAGTTTGGTACAAAAACAGAACTCTGTTTTGGAGTAATGTTGGGTTTTGGGTGATTATGTATTTTTGTGATGATTTTAAGTTATAAGCCATATTTTTCCTTGAAATAGGACTCAAATACATTTCTTTTGGCTTTGGAATCACTCCGTTTCGAATTTTCTAGAATTAGTTATGGTTTTTCGAAGTTCAGCCCAGAGTCAGGAAATCTCTGGGCCGCGGCCCAAGAGTGGCGGACCGCGGCCCAAGCCTTTCTGACCTGTTTTGGGCCGCGGCCCAAGACCTTCTGACCATATTTGGGCCGCAGCCCAAGGAAGGGTGGGCCGCGGCCCAACCCTGTATTCTAGCAGTTTAAGTTTTTGAAAAGAGACCTTCACCCTATTGTTTCCCAACCTTTTAGGGGTTTTATTAGAGGCATTTGTGGCTTCTTAAGGGTCATTATTGATAACCAAATCTAAGTGTTGAAGAGTTAATTGAGTATTGGAATAGAGAATAATGTTTCGTCCTTAATTATGACTTTAGGATTTGATATCTGCCCGGAGCATAGAAGGCCTGTGCCTACTCAAGGAAGGAAAGACAAAGGTAGTGACACTTTATCCTATATCATGTGTATTGCATTGCATGTTTGCATTAGTCATTGAATACAGTGAAAGTGAAGAGGACGTGGCGAAAGCCCGGACTCGATTACAGTGAAAGTGAAGGGGACGTGGCGAAAGCCCGGACTCAAATATTGATAAAGTGATGGGGCGTGGCATAAGCCCGACCTCGTATATAGTGAAGGGAACGTGGCGAAAGCCCGGTCTCGAATATTGATTGCTGCATTGTGATATATGTGACTTTCTTTGTATATATGCATCATATAAATAAACTGTTGCTACTGGGATTCTTTAGAATCTCATTCTTTCCAAATAACATTTTTAGACAGGGCAAGTGGATCGAAAAGCAAGCAAGTGGCAAAGGACGATTAGGACTGCCAGCGGTAGTCTTAGTTAATTCTTTTGGTTTCATATCGAATTGGTTATCATTTTGGATTATTGTATATATATTGAAACGAATTGTAGTGCTATAGTTTTGTGTAATCCCCGGTATGGATACTGAGATAGGCAATGATGCCTGTATAAACCTTTGGATTAATGTTATTATCCTGGGTGATCGTCGGGAATTGTGCTTACTCTGATATTGTATATGTAACAGACCAAACAGGCCATTTGTTTTAATGAATGAAATGAATGGAAATCCATTTGTACAGGTATTTTAAAAAGTTTTTAATTGTTCCGGATTTCTCATTCGATTATTAAATGTGATTAAACGTTAATCCCGGCCTGATTATAGAAGGGGGTTACATTTGTGGTATCAGAGCAATGTTCCTAGCATTTGTAGGAATTGCTAGGATAGTTGCCCTAGTTATTTGCCTGAGTGTTAAGTGATTGTTGATAGTTGTTGTATACACATGAATATTCCTATTATTGATTGGATATAAGTGTTTAAGGAATATGTGTATACTTCTATTGTGATTTCTGACTGGGTGAATCATTGTAGACTGAAGAGAATAATGGCTCGCCCTAGAAATAGACAACCGGATCCGGAGGTGGAAGAGCTCAATGATAATCCTCCAGATCCGATGCAAGAGATGATGACATTGATAAGAGAGCAAAGAGACATGATCCGTGAGCTAAGGGAAGAGCTAAGGGAAGAGCTAAGGGAAGAAAGAGCTAAGAGAAATGAGGAAAGGCTCCAGTCTACTCATGTAGAAACTAGAGAAGAGACAGCTGAGGGATCGCATAGACCTCAAGAGTCCCCACCTCATATTGAGCATAATCAAGGGTCACATAGGGTGCCGGCTCAAAATGATGGAGACCTTAATTCTTGGGTGTCCAAATTCTGCAAACACATGCCTCATGTGTTTAAAGGAATATTTGACCCTCAAGCAGCGGAGGATTGGTTGATGAGGCTAGAGAAGATCTTTGAGGTGCTTGAGTGCCCATCAGACGTGAAAGCAAAGCTAGCTATCTACAAGCTAGAAGGAGATGCAGACCGATGGTGGCGAAACATTGCCATGTCCATGCGGGCCCAAAATGTACAAGTGACTTGGGAAGTGTTTCAAAGAGAGTTCAATGACAAGTTCTTCCCTAAGTCTGTGAGAATAGAGAAAGAGTCAGAGTTTCTAAAGATAAAGCAAGGGGACGATGAGACCTTTGACGAGTACTTGTCTCGGTTTGTTCGTTTATCCCGGTATTCCTCCTACCTCCGGTACAAAGATGATGAGGAGTGGAGCTCTGACATGCTAATCCGGGGTTTGAGGAGGGAGTTGAAGAAAAGATTGGCCGCCCGGCAGTTTGACAAGTTCAACAAAGCGGTGGAAGAGTACCGGATCACCGAGAACAATTTGAGAGATATTAACCCAAGTAAGGGTGGTAGTCGCGGTGACATTGGTAAGGGAAGTTCATCCCAGAAATGTAAAGACTAAGGGTTCTCATCCAAGGACGGTAGTAAGAAACCGTACCAAGGTGGAGATCGTGGGAATCAGGGACAGTTACCACAGTGGGTATGCCCCCGGTGCAATAGAGCACATGCTAATAGAAATTGTGAAGGCCAATGGGTGTGCTTCCTCTGCAAGCAGCCCGGACATATGGCTAAAGATTGCAAAGGGCGACCGGTAGAGTCAAGGCCCAAGAGTCAAGTTAGAGTGTTCGCTATGACCCATGAAGAGGCAAGGAAATCCCCCGAATTGATCCAAGGTATTATTCTTCTCAATGGTAGTGTATTGCAAATTTTGATTGATTCGGGTACTAGTCATTAGTTTATAGTCTATGACTGTGTAAAGTGCCTAGGATTGTATGTTCATAGATTGCCAATTGATATTGTTGTGTGAACACCTATGGGTGTTAAGTCTGTGACGGCGAAAGCTTGTCTAAATAGTATTATAACCATGGAAGGGTTGGAGTTTACCATTGTTGATTTATTTACCTCTGCACCAAATAGAGGGTATTCTTGGCATTGATTGGTGGATGGCAGATTGCCTCCAGAAAGGGAAGTAGAATTTCCAATGGAAATAGTGCTTGGAGCTGGTTCGATATCCAAAGCCTTACATAGAATGGCCTTATGAAAAGGTGGAATTAAAGAAACAAATTGAAGAGTTATTCGAGAAGGGACTCATTCGAGTCATTGTGTCACTATGGGAAGCTCCGGTATTGTTTGTGAAAAGAAGGACAGAGAATGGGAAGAGTGAATGGCTTCTGAGTTCTTAATACAATGACACCTTCATCTAGAGACAACCAACTGGGAAGCGCTATTTACAGAGAATTCAAATTGGAAAGGGCTACCTGCGGAGAATTCTGATAGGAAAGGGCTACCTACGGGGAGTTCTGATCGGAGAGAGCTATCTAGGGGAAGTCTGATCGCAAAGGGCTACCTACGGAGAGTACCATACCGTAGTGTGAAGCCACCGTGACGACAAATCCTAGTGTGGAACTGCCGTGATGACAAACCATAGAGTACAGCCACCTTGACGATGAACCGTGGACTGCAGTCGCCATGATGTTGACTCATAGACTAGTGTTACAGAAAGGTTGGCTCTTAGTGATGGTGCATTGTAATGAATCCCACAATGGATGGGTTTTCTTGAGATAAGAAGTCATACGGCTTGGAATGATTCGAATTGAATTGGGCCAAAGTTTGGCACGAACAAATAGAGATTGTAAATGTTTTTAGTGGTAATGGGAGGTTCCTATGGGACTCCTATTAAATTAATTTAACATTGTTAAAGCATAGATAAAGAGATAGAAGCCTAAACGAAGTGAATGTGATGAGTTTGAGAACTGTAATGAATAGAAGCTCGATAAAGTGTAACTGACAGAGTGTTCATGTCAACGTGAGCCGTTGTAGGGTTTGATGTTGGTCATCTCTACCATCGGCCGTTGATGTACCGTATGGAATGTAAAGACCGTAAAGTAATGTGTAAATGTGACCACGCCAAGCGCACCGCTACTGGCTGACCCTGTTGAGGGATACGGGTGGGCACCGCCACTAGCTGACCCTGTTGAGGGATACGGGTGGGGTGCGACAATGAAAGTATACGCTATGCCAAGTGCACTGCCATCGGCTGAGCCCTCGGAGGGGGTATACGGGTGGAGTGTAGGCAGGGTGGACTGTGATAGAAGGGTACTTCGGATAGAAGAGATTGAGATTCCGGAGAGGCTCGATATTGTTATTGAAACCCAAGGGTCCCGATTACCACTAGTGGAGTCATTGGTGGGTGTACGGGTGAGGGTAATGATGGGAAAGTGAATATAGGGTAAGCGAAAGCAAAGTGGGAAAACAATAAAAGCTAAGATATGAGATTACAGCGGAAGCTGTCGATTGTGCGTAGTGAATCTATAGTACTTTGAGTGATCCCCAGAAGGGGGAAAGTGACTTAATGACTAGATGGAAAAGGCTTAAAGCCGTAACAAATGAGTATAGTTCGTATCATAGTAATCAAGTGAGGTGAAGACCTTTAAGGATTGAAATCGGAAATCACGTGCTCGTGAGGGTATCTCCGAGTACAAGAAATGATGAAGTGATTGAGAAAAAGAAATTCAACCATGGAGTGTTGGTCTGTTGAGATTCTTAAGTGAATCAGACCTATAGCGTATTGTTGATACAAATGGTTTGAAAGGATTATCCTAATGGGAAGCAAATCGAGGAACGGAAGCCGTTATGAAGAGGCGTCCAAAGTTTATGACCTAAGTGGTGTACCAAATTTCGAGGACGAAATTTATTGAACGGGGGGAGAATTGTAACACCCCAAATTTTGATTAAGGCTTAATGATAATTATTGAGGATAATTATTGGATTAAAGTTGAATTAATGTATATTGATGACAATATTATTTATATGTCATAATTGATGGAAAATTTAAAGGATGAAATTGTTGGGCAATTAGTTAGTGATTAATAGAGAAAATTAATTACTAGCTAAGAGAGAAATGAGAAGTGGGATTAAATGGCTAATGGAGGGGTTAAAGTAGCTAATTGGTGGTTTACCTTTATGGGAGCCAATGAAGAATTGACATGTGGCAAAGTGGGTGTGAGAGGAAGGTAAAGAAAAGTCAAATGAGATTAAATAATGCATTTCTCTCTCCTCTCTTCCCTCTTGGCGCAGAAAAAAAAACTGAAATGGAGGGAGTATAATCATTTGTGCTTCTTCTTCACTCCACCTCCATCTCTCTCTCTCGTCCTCTCTCTCTTCCCTCTCCATTTCTGTCGCCATTTTTGCAGCAAAGAGGAAGAGGAAAAGGTTGCAAAAAGGTAGGGAAAATGGCTTCTATTGCTCAAACTCCCTTCTTTAATATTGATCCTTGAATGAAGAGCTTCATTTTGATGGTTGTAATGTATTCATTGGTGTTAGTTTGTGACCTCAAGAGATTGTGAAAGTTGAAGAATCAAGAAATCTCTTTGGCAAAGTGAAAGAGGTGAGTGTTATCTCCCTTTTGATATATATATTGTGGATGTTGGTGAGCATTGATTTTTCTGGAAATTTATGCCCTATTTTTGAAAAATTAGGGTCTTAGTGAGTTTGGCATGTTGTGATAATGGAAATGGTATATTGTGATGTCTTTTGGACAATGGATTGGGTTGAATCATTAAAAGTAAAGTTTGGGATCTTTGTGTTGGTTTTGGTGTGTTGACCAAAACAGGGCATGTGGCTAGATTGAGAATTTGGTCATTTTGAGGTTACCATTGTGTTCCTTGGGGAAAATTGTATGGGAATAAGCTTGGTTAATGATTTAGGAGTCATTGAACACTTTGGTAGAAAAGTTGGAAAATGCTGTCAGTGTGAACTCTGTCTGAACAGTTTATTTGTGTGGACGTTTTGAGTGACCAAATAATTTCAGAAAATTGTGACAATTTCCAGTCTTAAAGTTCACATCTCAAGCTTCAAAATGGATATATATTTTATGTCATTTCGTTTGGTATTCTGAGAGTTATGCTTTGCCAAAGTTTGGTACAAAAACAGAACTCTGTTTTGGAGTAATGTTGGGTTTTGGGTGATTCTGTATTTTTGTGATGATTTTAAGTTATAAGCCATATTTTTCCTTGAACGAGAACTCAAATACATTTCTTTTGGCTTTAGAATCACTCCGTTTTGAATTTTCTAGAATTAGTTATGGTTTTCCGAAGTTCAGCCCAGAGTCAGGAAATCTCTGGGCCGCGGCCCAAGAGTGGCGGACCGCGGCCCAAGCCTTTCTGACCTGTTTTGGGCCGCGGCCCAAGAGTGGTGGGCTGCAGCCTAAGACCTTCTGACCATATTTGGGCCGCAGCCCAAGGAAGGGTGGGCCGCGGCCCAACCCTGTATTCTAGCAGTTTAAGTTTTTGAAAAGAGACCTTCACCCTATTGTTTCCCAACCTTTCAGGGGTTTTATTAGAGGCATTTGTGGCTTCTTAAGGGTCATTATTGATAACCAAATCTAAGTGTTGAAGAGTTAATTGAGTATTGGAATAGAGAATAATGTTTCGTCCTTAATTATGACTTTAGGATTTGATATCTGCCCGGAGCATAGAAGGCCTGTGCCTACTCAAGGAAGGAAAGACAAAGGTAGTGACACTTTATCCTATATCATGTGTATTGCATTGCATGTTTGCATTAGTCATTGAATACAGTGAAAGTGAAGAGGGCGTGGCGAAAGCCTGGACTCAAATATTGATAAAGTGATGGGGCGTGGCGTAAGCCCGACCTCGTATATAGTGAAGGGAACGTGGCGAAAGCCCGGTCTCGAATATTGATTGCTGCATTGTGATATATGTGACTTGCTTTGTATATATGCATCATATAAATAAACTGTTGCTACTGGGATTCTTTAGAATCTCATTCTTTCCAAATAACATTTTTAGACAGGGCAAGTGGATCGAAAAGCAAGCAAGTGGCAAAGGACGATTAGGACTGCCAGCGGTAGTCTTAGTTAATTCTTTTGGTTTCATATCGAATTGGTTATCATTTTGGATTATTGTATATATATTGAAATGAATTGTAGTGCTATAGTTTTGTGTAATCCCCGGTATGGATACTGAGATGGGCAATGATGCCTGTATAAACCTTTGGATTAATGTTATTATCCTGGGTGATCGTCGGGAATTGTGCTTACTCTGATATTGTATATGTAACAGACCAAACAGGCCATTTGTTTTAATAAATGAAATGAATGGAAATCCATTTGTACAGGTGTTTTAAAAAGTTTTTAATTGTTCCGGATTTCTCATTCGATTATTAAATGTGATTAAACGTTAATCCCGGCCTGATTATAGAAGGGGGTTACATTGGGGGAGGAAAAAAAATTTCTTTTCTTAATTAGTAAAACCATTAGATGCATGGGGTGTGGAAAAAAATGGCAGAGTAAGGAGTTATTCTTAACTCCTGAGACGCATTTCATTAGTTCCATTTTATTAGTTGCATGTTTTTTTAATCTTTTTTCAAAAAAAAGTAAAAAAAATTCATCTTGTTCAATTACTTTGTAATGATCTTAAGAAGTATATAAGTTTTAAGGATGGATCAATTGAATTTAGAGATTTTATAGCATGAATGAACAACTGATTGTTGCAATTGGTGATGAATTTTGAGATTGAATGAACTATGTTTAAAAACCCCTAGCTGTGAATTTCTGAGCCTATAATGATTGTTTCTCTTATGTGTGATATTCACCTATTAAGTTGTCACTCTAGAACTTACTTTAAATCTGGTTGAAATTACATCTCACATGCACATTCAAAAATGATAAAGGCATTCATTTTCTTTAGCCAGAACCAAATAGCCACCCTTGCAATTATACCTTTGATAAGCCCCTTCGAGCCTAATTGACTGTTTCTTTGTTCTCAACCCATTAACATTGCTTTAATGATATATCAAGTGCTTTTACCTTATTCGAAATATTAGTGGAACATTTGAAATTCTTGTGAAATGGGCTTTTGACAAAGTATGGGGGTGTATCTATCATCAACTTTACAGTTTCAATTCAATAAAAAAAAAGAGATAAAAAGAAAGAAAAAAGGAAAAAAAGATATTAAGTATTTGAATTGTGAGTTGTTATGAGATAAATTTATTTATAAGTAGCCCATTTTTCAATTGCTTTATTTCTTTAGCTTTTCATACCATGTTTTACATTCCTTGACCTTAACCCCATTACAACCCTTAATAAGTCCTTTTGATTTGAATTATGTATGTGAATTAGGTAGTAGAGATTGAGATTTTTAGCAAGCCCTGTGGTAGTGCAATTTTTTCGGTTGAATTTGAGCGAAAAACTTATCCTTAAACACTTAAGAGATTAAGAGAATGAGTTACAAGTACGAACTCTGTTTATTCATTTTCAATTAAAGTTACCAGTTTATATTTTCGTTGATTCATTAATACTATGATCTCTTTATTTTTCAATTGTGTTCTTACTTATGACTTGACACCTCTGATTTTGTTGGAAGCACTTATTAGTTACTTCTTGTCCGAGGATGTCCAAGAGTTGAGTGTGGGGGAATTTGATAAGTACAATATTTGCATATTTATTTTCCCTTATATGATGATTTTATGGATGATATTTGAGCTTAATATAATAAATTTTGATAAATAAATAATGTTTTGGAATAAATAGTATTTAAAAAAAGTACAAAAGTACTGTAGCAGAGGGTTACTATAGCGGATAAAAGTTACTACTGTAGCAAATGGAAGTACTGTAATGATGGAATCACTGTAGAGCCGCCAAATACTGTAGCCGTTATTGACAGTCACTGTAGCAGTACTGTAGCACATGGTTTTTTTTTCCCCTATAAATAGAGATCAAGGCCAAGCTCAAAGGGGGAGGAGAGGAAGAGAAGCAGAGGTTTCCTTCTTCGACAGCGAGAGGTCCTTCTCTGACCGGAAAATATCTTTCTCTAACATTTCTGAGTTCATTGTGTTAATTTTTTAGATTTAATTTCATGCACATTTTGCATGCCTCCATCTTGGAAGGCTTATGATTGTATTACTTTCTACATGTCTCCATCTTGGAAGGCTTAGGATTGTATCACATTTTGCATGCCGCCTACATGGAAGGTTTTACCTCCTAAATGGACGGCTAGATTTCTCCATTTTTCATGCATGTTTTGGTTGTATATTTATGTTTGAGAATTTAATATTCAAGTTTGTATTTTTGAGGTTTTCATTCAATTTTTATGCAATGTTAATTTTTTTTTTAATTTTATCATGAGTTAAATTTCCATTTTCCTAGTGTGATGACGTAGCTTACTAATGACAGATTGAATCTTAACTTATTAAATCTAGTTTTAATTTCTCTTTCATGATTGAGTTTTAATCATTATTCTTAATGCTTTCGATTGACTGGCCATCTTTTGAATGATTTCAATATACATGTTGAGATCGGAAGGAGATGCATGTGTATCGATCCTATAATTAAAACCATAACTTGCATATGAAATAGGAATATATTCATATGAGTTGTGCAGTCTTACTGAGTTCCATAAATCTTAATGCATAACTAATTGCTTAAATTCATATAGGAATATATTGGATTAGCAATTAATTATAGAATTGCTTGACCTTGGAAGAGGCTAGCAATTAAATTAGGGAAACTCGACTATCAATCGTGTGGAATAAATTGGGCTGGAATAGATAAGTGATTCAATCCGTAATCTGTTAAGTGAAATCTGAACCCTAGGACTTTTTCTCAGAATTGTTTCATAGTATTTGCATTCATATTTAATCATCTTTTATTTTGTACTCTCAATCACCAGCAAATCGATCGACTGAATAGAGTTAAAATTACTCATTTTGGTGATTAGTGATCAATCCTCGTGGGAACGATACTCTACTCACTTCTATATTACTTGATTACGACAGTGTACATTTGCACTATTTAATACATCATCTACACTCGTATCAAGTTTTTGGCACCGTTCCCGAGTATTGTTGTCATTAATATCAATACCAAGTAATTTTAATACTAATTTGGTCTTCATATTACATTTGTTTTTTTTCCTTCTTGGCGCCTTGTGTTTCTTTTCAGGCTTTTGCTTAGTGTATAACTAGACCAAAGGAGACTGAACTATTGCCTTTTGATTCGGAGATCAAAAGAACTTGTCGAAGAAATCAAAGAATTCGGAAGCAGTCTACTTTAATCCTAAGCAATCCGATGGCAAATCCGAGGGGAGGAACAACAGATACCAAAACACTCTGTGACTATGCAACACCAACAGTCATGGGGACAAATTCTAGAATCACAAGGTAATTTCTTTTGGAGAATAGCACTGCACTCCTCAATAAGTGCAATTGTTTCAAATTCCTCAAGCTTACGCTTATTTGAAAGAATGTCCTTCATGAATTTTGCATAACTGGGCATTTGGGCAAGAGCATCTCCAAAAGGAATGTTGATGTGCAACTTCTTGAAAACCTCTAGTAACTTTGCAAATTGCTTGTCTAGCTTTGCCTTCGCGAGTCTCTGAGGGTATGGAACTGGTGGTACATGTGGAGGAGGATTGTCTGGAAAGCTTATTCTTCCTGGTATCACATCATCCTCCTTCTGGTCTTGTACTTCCTCCTTCTGTTCTTCTCCACCTTCTTTCTTTTCTCTGTCATTCTTCTTTTTAATTAAAGGATCTTTCAATTCTTTCCCACTTCTTAGTGCAACGGCCTTCACATCTCTCTTGGGTTTCTTTCGGTGTCACTTGGTAGAGTTCTTCGTTGTCTGGAATTCAGCATATTTGCAATTTGGCCTATCTAGATCTCCAAGTTCTTTATTAAGGCATCTTGGCTTTTGATTGTTGCATCAGTCCTAGCCATGAATTGAGATATATTCATGGTTAGTTGAGCCAGTGCATCCTCCAAATCCACTTTCTGTTGTGGTGGATTTGGTTGTTGAAAAGCTTGCTGCTGGTAGTTCCCTTGTGGCTTGAATGCATTTTGATTATTCCTCCAACTAAAGTTTGGATGATTTCGCCAACTTGGATTATAGGTGTTTGAAAATAGGTCATTCCTTTGATTTCTGATGAAATGAGCTTGCTTCGGGATGAATAAGTATCCTTCTTGACATTGCGTGCTCACATGAGGTCCTCCACATTGATCACAAGCTTCCGTAGGAGTGCTGATTACATTTGCTTGGGTTGTCAATGATCCTACTTGCTTGGATATAGATGCAACTTGAGAAGATAAAGTTGTAAGGACATCCAGCTTATGCACTCCAAGTACTTTCTTTGAATTGTTACGTTCAGAAGGCTATTGATATGCATTGGCCGCCATCTCCTCAAGTAGATTGTAAGCATCATCTATATTTTTTTTCCCATTAAAGATCCTCCAACTACAGCATCTACAAGAATTCTAGAGATGTGCATCATCCTACTATAAAAAGTTTGCAGTTGCCACCAACACTACAGAAAAACACTGAATTTGCGACGGAATTTGTGACAAAATTTGAGACGGAATTAGAGTTTCCGACAGAATTTGAGACGGAATTTGCGACAGAATTGATTTCCGACGGAATTGATTCCGTAAGCAATAATAGCGTGACAAAAAATTTTCCGACGGAATTCAGATTCCGTTTTTGAAATTTACTACGGAATTTGTGATGGAATTTATTTCCGTCGCAATTTGAGACGAAATTTATTCCGTCACAATTTCCCTCGCAATTTCTGACGGAATATTCCGTCGCAAATTCCCTCTCAACTTCCGACGGAATTCAATTCTGTCGAAAATTCCCTCGCAACTTCCGACAAATTCATTTCCGTCGCAAATTTCTTTTTTAAATTTTAAAAATCCACTTGGCAACTCTGGCAACCGCCCCCTCATCGCCAGCGACGGTGCATGGCAGCTCCGTCGGTATCCACCTTGTCGTCGACCCCCAGATCCGCCACGTGTTGCAACCTCATATTTCCTGGATATGCAACTCAACTTGGCCCTCCTTTGGTTCGAACCCACAACCTCGTCCGTACGCGCACGATACCTTACCGGATGAGCTCGACTGCTTTAGTGTTCTATTATTACACACAATTATATATATAATCTTATAAGAATATTTTTTTTAATTTCTAAAATTAAATTTTTATTAACATTAATTAATAACTAATAAGTAATTATTAACTAATATTTTATTTACTAATATTAATTAATAACTAATAAATTTTATTTTTTATATGACTATTTTGCCCTTACAAGGACCAAAACCTATGATTGAAAATTAAAAATATTTTAGAAATCAGAAAATAATAATAAAAAAAATTAAATTAAAAATATTAAATTTTATAAAAATAATTTTTTTTGAAATTAAATTAAATTTTCAAATATTAAATAATTAAAAAATAATTTTTAAATTTTTCCACAGAATTGAATTCCGTCGGAAATTGCGAGGGAAGTTCCAACGGAATTTAATTCCATCGGAATTTGCAAGGGAATTACCGACGGAATTTAATTCTGTCAGAAATTGCGACGGAATTCAATTCCGTCAGAAATTCCCTCTCAATTTTCGACGGAATCAAATTCCGTCAGAAATTTCCGATGGAATTTTCCATCGGAAATTCAGTGGCAAAAGTTAGAATTTCCGACGGAATATTTTCCGTGGCTAATTCCGTGGCAAATTTTGCGACGGAAAACATTCCATCGAAAATTCCGTCGGAAAAATTTCTGATAGAAAAATTAAATTCCGTCGCAAATTCCATGTTTTTTTGTAGTGCAATTTGGTAACCTATGATGAGGACATCTCCTTAGCAACTCCTGGTATCTTTCCCAATCTTCATAGAGGCTTTCTTGTTCATGCTAGGTAAATGAGGCAATTTCATTCCTCAATTTAGCAGTTTTTGCCAAAGGAAAGTATTTCTCTAAAAATTTCTGCGCCATGATCTCCCATATAGTTATGCTTCCTACTGATAGCGATAGTAACCAACTCTTAGCCTTATCCCTGAGTGAGAAAGAGAAAAGTCTAAGTCTAATGGCGTCATCAGTAACACCATTATACTTGAATGTGTTGCAGATTTCTGGGAAGTTGGCTATATGTGCATTAGGATCTTCTGTTGGTAAACCACCAAACTGATTTGCTTGCATCATCTAGATAATTGCCGGCTTGATTTTAAAGTTGTTAGCTGCTACTAGTGGTCTCGTGATTCCAGAATTTGTCCCCATGACTGTTGGTGTTGCATAGTCATGGAGTGTTTTGGTATCTGTTGTTCCTCCCCCCTATTTGCCATCGGATTGCTTAGGATTGAAGTAGATTGCTTCTGAACTCTTCGATTTCTTCGACAAGTTCTTTCGATCTCTAAATCAAAAGGCAATAGTTCAGTCTCCTTCAATCTGCTCATACACTAAGCAAAAGCCAGAAAAGAAACACAAGACGCCAAGAAGAAAAAAAAACAAATGTAATATGAAGACCAAATTAGTATTAAAATTACTTGGTATTGATATTAATGACAACAATCCCCAGTAATGGCGCCAAAAACTTGATACGAGTGTAGATGATGTATTAAATAGTGCAAGTGTACACTATCATAATCAAGTAATATAGAAGTGAGTAGAGTATCGTTCCCACAAGGATTGATCACTAAGTACCAAAATGAGTAATTTTAACTCTATTCAGTCAATCGATTTGTTAGTGATTGAGAGTACAAAATAAAAGATGATTAAATATCACTAGTACAAAAAAGGTGATTTAGATCGGCACATTTAAACTGGTTGTAGTAAATGAGGTCTAAAAGAAATGTGCGGTGGCATTTACGTAATTATAAAGAATTTGGTAGACCGGTTATTATAATAACGGGTCTAAAAAATACAATTTAGACCGGTTGTACACTAATCGATCTTAAAAGATTAATTTTTAGACCGTTATTATAATAACCGGTCTAAAAATTAATCTTTTTAAGACTGGTTGCTAGAGAACCGGTCTAAAATGA
The DNA here is from genome assembly GCA_963855925.1 of Inga laurina. Lineage (NCBI taxonomy): Eukaryota > Viridiplantae > Streptophyta > Magnoliopsida > Fabales > Fabaceae > Inga > Inga laurina. The sequence goes on from OY979703.1 coordinate 55,836,629, forward strand.
AGCTTTTTAAGACCGGTTCTCTAACAATTAAGACCGGTTGTTAGACAACCGGTCTTAAAAAGCTTCATTTTAGACCGGTTAATCTACTTAACCGGTCTTAAAAACTTCCCCAAATTTTAAAGCAGCTCCCCTGCCCACCCTCTCCATTTCTGAAATCGACTCTTGGCTTCTTTCATCCCAATCATTTCTCTTCTCAGTGCTCAACTCCCCGTCCCTTACCTGATCTTTGAATTGGAACAATCGAATCCGGCCGGTCGCTGCTCATGGTTGTCACTGTTGGGTCGCCGTCTACGTTTGCTTCTGGTTTTTGAGCTCCGTCCGTCATTCACTGCGACTCAAGGAGGTCTTCGTCTTCATCGTCTTATTTGAGGTATGCTTCCTCATCCTCAATCTACATTTACCCCTCTACATAATTACTATATAGAAGCAATTTTGGAAAGTTGCCTCCAGATTTGGAATTCCAGTTGGTGTGTTCGTTTGGTGTTTTGTTTTTTTGATATACTGGCATGAAATCCTCTGAGATAGAGGGGGAGTTCATAGATTCAATTCATGATGTGAGAGTTAGTAAATGGTAGTAGCTAATAAGCGTTTACTACTTTTTAAGGAGTTGCCTTATATCCTACAACAAGTTTAACAGTTCAGATACTTGTGCCAATGTTAAATATTGGTTAATGATTTGTACATATTTTTGTAAGCACTCTGAGTGATAAGATATGTTTTAGCCCTAATAAGCATATGAGACCCAACTCATATAAACTTTTATATTTAAAAAAAAGAGTTAGTAAATGGATAGGTGCATGTTAATTATTCTATAATAAAAAAAACATTTTATATCTCAAATATACGTATTCTCAAGTGGAGATATTTTTTTGAAATTGTGTGGATGGTGGGAGAAAGAAGACCAAGTAATAGTTGATAATGATTTGAGTAGAGAAAACATCACAAGAAAAAACAACAAAAGAGGAAGGATGAAGAAGAAAGGTCAACATTTGAGAAGATGCATAGTTATGACTAAGTCCATATACAAAGACACGCCCATACATATTATTTATTTCCTTTTCTTTTTAATTATAGGAGAATTTTTTTTAAAGATTTTTATCCTATTTATAGGGAACAAAATGATAGCTAGCTAAACCCTAAACAAAATGAGGAATCTTTTTTAGTCAAGAATCAATGTTTACAAAGAACTAATCAACCCAAGATGATTACTAAACCCTAAACTCTTACGGAGTTATGAGAGAGAATATAATCTGAGGTTTTTTTTATATATATAGAAAAGCCAAATGATATTAATAACAGAAACATAAAGTACTAGTACATCATAAAGGCAACAAACTAAAAAATGAAACAAAAAAAAAAAGTTAGCATATAAATATAAAATATGATTAGCTATTGCTACAACAAAATATTTTTCAAATAAAGAGAACTAGTAAATAAAGAGAGAAATGTGAGAATATTTTTCAAGATTACATTTCATGTTTCTTTCATTTGACTCACATCCCACACATATCTATAATCTATATTATAGATATGACCCTTTCACTTTTTGTTATAAATAAAGAATGTCTTTTGAGTAGGCTTGAACCTATAATACTGAACGGAGATATGATGGCATTAATAAGGTCATGCCTATATATTCCAATCATTCTGGATAAAGAGGAAGTCTCTGCTTTAAAAGATAATCTTCCTCCCTCAGGATTTTTGACTAATATTCTTCTGAATTCAAATTGAGCATGTGACCAAGCGCCGAAATGAGTAGTTGATCCTCAGGAATAATTGTTACCAAACCATAACATTTAGAGTCATTTAATTGCATATGAATAAGATGAGAATTCTTAGGAGGATTAGCATCCTCTATAGTGGCTGGAAAAGACATTCAGTGTAAAAGGGGACAGACTATATTGACCAGTCCGGTTAGCAAGCTATAGCCCGGGTCTTCCGTATGCAAAACCGAGAAGATTGCATCTACTGGCATAATTTGAAGCCCATGAGAAGAACTCAGTGCTCGTTTGGCTAACGAGTTTGCCATACTATTGTCGTCTCTATCAATATATTGGAACTCTACATTCAGCTCCATTCCAACATTGCTTTAATCTCTGTAAGCCGCTGCCATTCTTCATGCATATCTGGGATCTCATTTTGAAGTAGGTCGATAACCTCGTAGGAGTCGCACCTAATCAACACTTCTCTGAACCCCCCCATCCCAAACTCTTTTCATGCCCATAAGGCAACCCCAAATTTCAGCAGTCAGAGTATCACCAGTACTGAGCCTCAACATAAATCCCTCCACTTATAGTTCTTTTTGCTTTGTTTAACTAGTTGCCTTCTATTGGTTTCCAACAATATTGCTTGGATATTATTAGCGAAGGACCAAAGTCACCCTAAAAAATATATCCAGGGACAAACAGTATAATAATGAATCTAGCGTGTGCAGGCGTTAGACATTAAAAGAATATATATCCAAGTCACTTTCTCTGACAAACGCGCATTCTTTCCTTCCTCTTTCCACCTCCATTCCTCATTCCCTCACTCCTTCTCCATTCCACTTTCCCGCATTCCATTTTTTCCTCACACGCTACTCTAAATCACGATCTTCTTTGTTTAATTCTAGTTACACTATGTACTTGGGTGTAATGATTGCATGCTCTCATCATTCTCCTACCTTTTCCAGGGAAAAAGTACAAAACAAAAAAAAAGGTGTTGGAATATATGGATCGTAGTTGGATACAAGCTAAACGGACGAGTGTTGAATATGATGTTGGGGTCAAGGTTTTTTTAGACTTTGCAAAAAGAAATGCCGATGATGATAGTAGGATGTTTTATTGCCCTTGTGTAAAATGTTTGAATGAGAAGCGACTAGTGCTGCAGACATATATACACATTTAATTTGTGAAGGGTTTTTTAAGACGTATGTAGTATGGGTATGGCATGGTGAACAATTAGAAATGCCAAGTGCATCTCAACAGGGGGAAGTGACTTGTGATGATAATGACATGGATATGGATGATTGGATAGAGGATATTATTCGTGATGTAGGAGAAAAGGCTTTTGAACAATCACATGCATATGGTAATATGTGCAGTGATGATGAGAAGTCGTTATACCCGGGGTGTAAAAAATACCAATTGCTGAATGCTGTATTGAAATTGGTAAACTTGAAAGCACGGCATGGATGGAGCGATAAGAGTTTTTCAGAAACGCTTGAGGCCTTTAAAGATATGCTTCCTGATAATAATGTGTTGCCTTGTCGATACTATGATGCTAAGAAAATACTGTGTCCATTAGGGATGAAGTATAAAAAGATCCATGCTTGCCCTAACGATTGCATATTGTATAGAAAAGATCATGAAGAGAAGGAGCAATGTCCGATATGTGAAACTCCTAGGTATAAATCAAATAAGGGCCCTGCAAAAGTGTTGTGGTATCTTCCAATCATTCCAAGGTTCAAGCGCCTGTTTGCTAATGAAATTGATGCCAAAAATTTGAGATGGCATGCAGATGAGCAGATTTCTGATGGAAAGCTTCGACATCCAGCTGATTCTTCTCAATGGCAGAAAATTGATCAATTATTTCTTACCTTCTGTGAAGAACCTAGGAATCTCAGGCTTGGGCTTAGCATAGATGGTATGAATCCTTATGGTAGCCTAAGCAGTATACATAGTTCATGGCCTGTTCTGTTGGTAATTTACAACTTATCTCCTTTGTTATATATGAAACGAAAGTACATTATGTTGTCTATGTTGATTTCGGGACCAAAGCAACCCGGAAATGACATAGATGTTTATCTATAACCCTTGATCGAAGACTTGAAAGAGTTGTGGGATAAAGGTGTCGATGTTTTTTATGCGAACAAGAAGGAGACTTTTAATATGCGAGCAATAATCTTTTGTACTATAAATAACTTCCCTGCATATGGGAACTTGTCAGGATATAGCGTTAAAGGCCACAAAGCTTGTCCGATATGTGAAGAAGGCACATGCTACCATCAACTTCAACATGGAAGAAAGACGGTTTACCTTGGCCATAGGCGATTTCTAAGACGAAGCCACCCTTATCGTAGATTAAAAAAAGCTTTTTTCGGTGGCCAAGAGTTTGAAGATGCTCCAGAGGCATTGACTGGGGAGAAAATTTATGAAAATGTGAAAAATATCAATACTATGTTTGGTAAGTCATCAAAGAGTAGAAATGAGAAAAATATATGGAAAAAAAGGTCCGTCTTCTTCGATCTTCCATATTGGCGCAATCTTGACATCAGACACTGTATTGATTTCATGCATGTGGAGAAGAACGTATGTGATAGTATTGTTGGGACACTGCTCAACATACAAGGAAGTTCTAAGGATGGCGTGAAGGCAAGATTAAACTTGCAAGAAATGAGAATACGAGAAGATTTACATCCAAGCCATACGGTAATAGAACTTTTTGTCCTCCAGCTGCTCATACTTTGTCTAAGGTTGAGAAAAGAAGCTTTTGTGAGTGTTTACATGGCGCTAAAGTTCCCTCAGGGTATTGTTCAAATTTTAAAAAGCTTGTATCGATGAAAGACTTGAAGTTAATAGGGCTAAAGTCTCATGATTGTCATGTCTTAATGCAACAACTATTCCCATTAGCTATTCGAGGCATTGCCGAATATGATCTTCAACACATATTGACTAGACTTTGTTTCTTCTTCAATGCCATTTGTTGTAAAGTCATTGACACGGAAAGATTGGAGGAATTGGAAAATGAAGGATATATGATCTTATGCCAGCTTGAGAAGCTTTTTCTTCCTTCCTTTTCGATATCATGGTACACTTGATTGTTCATCTAGTGAGGGAGATAAAGTTGTGTGGCCCTATCTATTTCCGACGGATGTACCCAATCGAAAGAACTATGAAAATACTAAAAGGGTATGTGAAGAACCCCAATAGACCTGAAGCATCTATTGTTCAAAAATATGTTTCTGAAGAAGCTATGGAATTTTGTCAACATTATTTGTCAAATGTACGACATATTGGCCTTCCTAAACGTCATGATCAAGAAGGGGGTAGACGCGGGGCAACAGTAAAGAGCATAGATGCTGATAAATTGCAACAAGTCCACTTGTACATCTTGAACAATGTTGATGAAGTTCAATATTACATGAATGCCCATAAAGAAATTGTACGGAAACAAAATAATCGAATGAGCGAACAAAGGTTCATCAGGGAGCATAACAGAACTTTCGCACATTGGTTCAAACAAAATGAACTCTCGCTGTCGGAGAAGGAATGTTAGAGAAAGATATTTATAGAAATGTTAGAGAAAGATATTTCCCGATCAGAGAAGGACCTCTCGCTGTCGGAGAAGGAAACCTCTGCTTCTCTTCCTCTCCTCCCCCTTTGAGCTTGGCCTTGATCTCTATTTATAGGGGGAAAACCACGTGCTACAGTACTGCTACAGTGATCTGGTGGCTGCTACAGTGATTCTGTTGCTACAGTACTTTTGTACTTCTTTTAAAAAATACTATTTATTCCAAAACATTATTTATTTATCCAAATTTATTTTATTAAGCTCAAATATCGTTCATAAAATCATCATATAAAGGAAAATAAATATGCAAATGTTGTACTTATCAAGGAATAGAAGAACCAGTGCCAATCGTCCATCTCATATCACTAATGACCAAGTTTGCACACTTAGAAATCCCTTTCCAAATCCAAAAACAATTGTAAGGATGCTTGATGACAGAAGGCTGGGAAGTATCAATATATTTTATTTCAAAGTGCTAGCAATGATAGAAGGAGCCTCTGTATCAATAGTTCTCTGAACTTGCTTTGCAAGAAATGCCTAAATAAATGTAGAGGTGGGCCCAATGCCTAAACCACCATTTACTTTTAGAAGGAATAAAATCCTTTCTAAGCAAATAAGCCTTCTTTTTATCCCATGTGTTGCCCTAGATGAAATTGATACATTGACTATCAATTGATCACAGACTGTCTAAGGCAATTTAATACACGACACAACATGAAGATTGACTGCAGAAAGTACAAATTTAATAAGGCAAAGATGACTAGCTTGGGACAAAATTTTAGCTTTCCAAGAACAAAATCTTCTTTCAATGGATTCCAACAACTGATTATAAATGAGTGATTTATTCTGCCTCTAGTTAATCCAGTGCCCAAATATATTTGCCAAGCTTATAAGAGGAGATGATGCCATAGAGTTTTGACAGCTGGATTTTCTGAGAACATGGAACATTGGGACTAGAGACAAGGGTTGATTTGAACTTGTCAACTTTTTGTCCAGAGCAACTAAGGGTATGTTTGGAATGGCAATATAGGCTAGCTTATAAAGTGGCTTTTTGGTTTCAAAAGCTAGAATGGGTCATTTACTCATGTTTTTTATGGCTTTTAAATTTAAGTGGTTTTATTTTGTGTAACGACTGGAAGAAGGCATTGGTCATGTACAACATCTCTCTCTTGCCTCCTTCTTATAATTTTTTCCCTTTTCTATTTTTGCAAAATTTAATACTAGTACATAAAAAAATAAATGAATAAAAAATAAAAACAAATCAACATGTATTTAATTAATTAATAAATTAAATAATAATCAGTTATTTAACATTCATTAACTAATTGAATAAAAAATTAATAATTCATGAATAAAATAAAATAACTCCAAAAAACCCCAATAATTTTATGTTTATGAAAGTATTCAAAGAAATAACAAATTAAATAATAAATTTTAGAAAAAATTGACAAAAAATCTCAATTAGAAATTTGATTGGTTAGAAGAACTTAATAAATTTTTATACACAGATCGGAGTATCATACTTTGCAAATTTTATACACAGAGTTTCAGTACTTTGAATTTTCTGATTTATATATATAATATAAATATGTATTATTTGATAAAATTCAGGTCCTTTTTTTTATTTTAAATTTAAACTTATTTTTCATTAATTATCCAAATAAGTTACAGTTTAAATGTTAATCCAAACATAAATCATTTGATTTTTACCCTATTATAAGTTTGCAAAAGTCATATTAAAAACAAACACTTTTGCCACTACTAATCTGAATACACACTAAGATGGTCAAGGATATTGCACAGTACAACAAATATTAATTTTTGTTATATATAAATAAAAAGAACAAATATTTTGAATGCAATAAAAAAATAAAATATATAATAGAAAAATTATCATACCAAATATTTCATTAGTAAAAGGGATATTAATTATTAATAAATATTCATATAAGAAAATTAAATAGAAACGTTTTAAAATATATAAATTTTATGTATATATTTATGAGTGTGTTTGTATAAATTAAAATAATATCTTTATATTTGTTAAATGAAAAGTTTTATATATATAAGGTGACAAAAAATAGAAATATATATATATATAGTATAATATGTATTATTGTAAAAGATAAATTGAGAATTTATTTTCAAATTTAAAACACAAGGCATGCTTCTAGTTAAGCTAAAACGCGGCAAGTTTCTTAATAAGTTTTTTATGCGGGATATTTTGACTATTTTATGTTTCACATATGGGCCTTCAAACAAATATCAATAATGTTGACTTTGTAAAACAAATGTAATTAGGAAAAGATAACAGAGAGAAGAGGGAGAATCTTGTATTAACAATATAAGAGCAACATGCTCATACAAACTATAACTTACTTGGGATATCTCTAATCTACCCTCACTTGAGAAAAAGAACTAACCCCACTTGGGGACTAAGAGGGACTCCCCTCTCTAAAGAAAGATACAAATTAACCTCTCTCTAAATAAAATGAGGATCTAACTATCCTACACACTAAACCATTTTAGCTAGGACCCTTTATATAAACTAGGGTCTCAACTAACTAACTACTCATTTAATTTCACCCCTGCAAGTTGAACACTCCTTATACAAATGGAAGTGTCAACTTGAAACACAAACAAGAGGGGAAAAGGTGAATTAAACCAAACAGATTTCAATCTTCAAATTAATACAAATATTTCTTCACAACACTCTTCTCCATGTCTATTTGCTGATTCACCTTTGAATGGCTTCAATCTGTACAAACACTTATGTGTGTGTGTGTGTGTGTGTGTGTATTTCATTTGTGTTCTTGTACTTTTCAGAGTTATTTAGTTGTGCTCCTTTTACACAAATAAAAGTAGGGACTAATATATTTCATTTTTTTCATTTATAATATCCGCGACAACCAAATAAGAGCTTTGATTATGAATACTGTGTCATAAAGTTCATGAAGGACATAGTCACTCAATCCCGCCTCAATTAATACTAAGGTGTGTGTGTGCGCGTGCACGCCCGCTCTTTTAAGTTAAAGTAAAAGTCAACTACTATATTTTAACATATTTAATTTGCTTTTTACTGCTGCACTTTGTAAACAATTATGATGGGCAATATTCACCCCGCCAAATTGAAGAAGTTATAAAAGAGTTGGTTATGACTAATTTTCATCAGTGGGTTGCTGCATAATGGAGTTAGCTAGAGTTGCGATTTTTTGTTTAAGGATACATTAGGTTCTAAGTTTAGCTATTTCTGATTTGGATGATTACAATGTTTTAGTTTGCTGGATGTATTAGGTTCTTATTAGTTTCTTGTGTGTATGTATAATTTGCTGAAAATATGGATCTCTATTTTGGTTTCTTCTTTACAGGTATCTATATGACCCATGAATGGGGGGCTTATAAAAAATGTACCCTTATTTTAAAAAAAAAAAAAAAAAAGAATTAGCAGGTACACTCCTTTGTTTAATTAGCGTGTGGCGTGTTTTCGTTTGCTTGTTCACTTATCACCAAGGAACGAAAAACCGGATCAGGCAATGAACCGGTCACAGCACAGGTTTAAGGGTTAATGGGTCAACCGGGGTCTAACCGGTAATTTAACCGATCATATTAAAATATTATAATTTATTAGTGATAATATATATTAATATATTTTTAAACTTTTATAGATAAAAATAAAGATTTTTAGAAAAAAAATGTTTAAAATCTATTAGTATTAGTTATAATACCTATACTTATACAAAGATATCTCATTTCCTATAATTATTATATCTTTCTAAATAATTTTTTTCATTATTTTCTTCGTTTTTTTAGATTTGTTCTTTCTTTATCTATTTTTCTCTTCATTTTAGTCTTCAACTTTCCATTTTGCCCTCAAAAAACACAAAATAAAAATTTGAAAAATTTTAAAAAAAAAGAAAGAAAGAAAGAAACCGGGTCAACCGGTTGGACCACCGGTTTACCGGTTCTGATCGGTCCAACCGGTTCTGACCGGTTTATTGATCAAATCGGACCGGACCAGGGACCGGTTCCCGGTTCAACGGGTCGAACCGGCTGGTTCGGTCCGGTTTTTTGTACTCTGCTTATCACCATGCATGCTTCTCAGCAAGCCTCCTCCAGTCACTATTTTACTTTGCGCGTCCCTCTCCTACTGAGGGTTGATTGTTACAAAGTTCACAATACTTCATGGTTGTATATATATAAGGAAAATTCCAATTAAATATCTTCTTTGAAAACCCCAAATCAATAATTCTTACTAAAATTTATTTTAATAGCTTATTAAGTTTAGTAAATAAAACTTATTTGGGATTTTGATATTTTCAGAGTATTTTTTGAGAATTTTTCTGAAAATAGATATCATATATATTTCATAAAATAGTATAAAAACCCATAAAAAATCAAGCTTTCTTCATATTGCCTTAGACTTAATGTAAACTTGTAAAGTGCGAGCTTTCTTTAATATTATTATTCGGTATCTGTGTCGGAATTCATAGCTACCCCTTCTATCTCAAGTGTCTCCTTTTGGATTTGAACTTGAAATTTAGAGGGATCTAGCGAGACCTTACACCAATACACCAACTCTATGTTGGTTAAAGTGCAAGCTTATAATCTAGTTTATTTTCTGTATTTTATAACATCAATTATGTTGGTGTATTATTACTATAGACGGATTATATTGAAGATCTATTAGAAAGTTATGTAGTGATCATCATACTCCCTAATTGAATTTAAAGTTATATATAGACACACACATAAGGTGACAAAAAATAGAAAGATATAAAAGTAGAAAATGTATTATTGTAAAAGATAAATTGAGTATTTATTTTCAAATTTAAAACACACGGCATGCTTCTAGTTTAGCTAAAACGCGGCAAGTTTCTTAAACAGTTTTTTCATGCAGGGATATTTTGACTATTTTATATTTCACATATGGGCCTACAAACAAATATCAATATTGTTGACTTAATCAATAAGAAATTATCCACAAAAATAGAATTATATCTAGTCTTAGCTTCCCACGTAAACCCTCATCACCCAAAACAGTAAACATATATACATCATTATCATTTGAAATACCTTCCCTGCTTTATACAGCCCATCGTCTTATATTAACAAACCACCATGTCCGAATGCCATCACCACCACCACAAAGAAAGTCCCGCCAGTGACGTTGATTACAAAAAGGAAGAGAAGCACCACAAGTATAAGGAACATCTCGGAAAATTAGGAGCTGTTGCTGCTGGCACCTTCGCATTGGTAATTATAATATATATATATATATATATATATATATATATATATATATATATATATATATATATATATATATATATATATATATATATATATATATATATATATATATATATATATATATATATATATATATATATATAATCATATAAATAGATATATGATTAATTTGATGAAGAAATTAACAACACAATGAAAATGTTTGTGCAGCATGAGAAGCACAAGGCGAAGAAAGATCCAGAGCATGCACACAATCACAAGATAAAAGAGGAGATTGCGGCAACTATTGCAGTTGGAGCAGGAGGATATGCTCTTCATGAGCATCACAAGAAGAAAGAAGCTAAGAAGAAATATCAAGAGGCTCATGGAAAGAAGCACCATCACCTCTTTCATTGATTTTAACTTATGAAGAATACACACTCTCATATCTATATATGCTCTTCTGATTCGCACAAGGCATTACAGTACTATGTGTTCCTACACAAAGTATTCATAAAACCTTTCAATATTTGGAGAGCTGAATTCATGTTTGGATGATGATGATGATGATGATGATAGTCTGTTCTTTGGGATTATTGTTTGCGTATGCATATGCTTCATTTATACAGCAGGAGTTTAATAATTTTATTTGTACAAATTTCTGTCTCTATTGGCTAGTTTTCATCTTACAGACAGTACTCTAGCTATAGGAAACTTTTATGTGTATATGTGACATTGTTTGTTGGACCCGGTTTGGTTACTCATCACAGTGATAAGCACCAGGGGATGAGCACCATGCACTATGGTGAGATCAATGCTGTCTAAATACAATTTCAACAGTCCATATTTAAAATGTATGTTCAATTGAAGAGTTATAAATGAAAAAAAAAAAAAAAAAACATTTTTTTGAAAAACCAACAATTAAAAGATTTTTTTTTTATTTTGAATTTTGTACCCATTAAAATGATCTTTTAAAAAAAATAAAATAAAAAAATAAATCTTAGCCATCTAGATTAGATCAAGATGGTCCAAATTAGATGCAAGTGGTGAGCACCCTAAAGGCCAAACTCATTCCTTGTTTGTGCGTTAATGTTTCATGATGCCTGTTAATAGTTTCAGCTACACATGTTGAGCAAAGTAGTTAGCCTAAAACAAGAGATAAGGGAAAAGAGAATCAAACACTACAAGAATTATCTCCAAAAATTTTTTAGTCCCCTAGAAAATATTCAAGAGACTTTTCCACTATGATAATCTCAGCTCTCTAAGAACTCTAAAAACTCTAACCCTATATTTGGTAGGAAGGAAAAGTAGGAGAAAATTAAGGGGAAAAGAATATAAGGAGAGAAAATTCTCTAAAATAGTAGACTTTCCTCCCTTAGGATTCTTTCCTCCCTATTTTTCTTCCTATCCAAACATAAGCTAAGAGGTTTACACAACTCACCCCAAATAAAGAGAACCGATGTGAAAGTACTCCCCTAGAAAATGCTTTCAACAAGATATATGGATAGAGAAACACTTAAGCACTTGAATTTTCAGATTACAAAAATAATTTTTCAAAAAGTATATGATTAATTAAGCTTGCAAGGATAACACCAAAAGAGGTTGGGTCTAGTGAAGAGGCTAGTTTCTCGTAATGTGGAGAATTAAGATTACAATCTCCATTCAGAGAGTGCCTCCAATAGAAGGATCTCTGTTCTTATCAACAAAACAAAATAGAGAGAGAGAGGGGGGAGAGGGAGAGGGGGGGAGGTAGAAGCTTTTGAGGATAACGGTTGATTATGTTCTCTATTCTTCATATATATATATATATATATATATATATATATATATATATATATATATATATATATATATATATATATATATATATATATATATATATATATATATATATATATATATATATATATGTCAACTTTTTTTCCTTGAAGATTTTGAACGTTGATGAGGCTCCTCCTTGATTTCAAAATCATGACACCATTATTTTTTCTCTCAAGTATTGAAGCAATTAATTTTTTTTTTCCTTGGTAAAACGGGGAAGCATAATCTTTCTTTTCATTCTATTTCATGGTCCAACAATTGATTTTATCTTTTTGACGCTTATTGTGAAATATTCGTTGACTCCTAATTTCAAATAAATATAATAATCACAATTAAACAAGATTCATTTTTAAAAAAATGTCAAATCTTATTTGAAATAATTTAAATATATTTGTTATCATGAACTAGTTCACTTGAAGTCAATAGTTCAATTCTGAATAATATGTGTCCATTATTTTTATCATTTTTATATTAAAAGATAGAAGCAATAATCAAAATAAATTTCCAATTGTGAACTTTAAAAATAATAATATACACAAAATTTATATATTAAAATTAAATATAAACAAAAGTCAGCGTTGCAAGCAACCACTGAAGAATTATATCTGTCTGGTTATTGCCCGCCCCTACAAAAAGAACATATTTTCTTTTCTCCAAATTTCAAATCCCAAACGAGGAATGAAATTTGTAGGAGCAAGTTTAAACAAGTGGATGAGCTGAGGAGATATTTGGGAACAGATTTTATATTTCCAAGAAAAGGAAGAAATATCGGACCCTTATTAAACGGATGAGCAGTGTTCTCAATGGGTGGGAAGCAGTTAGCCTATGATATAGAATTAAAACTGCATTATTTTATACCCATAATTTATTAAAATATCACTCTTTTCATATAGAATCTAATCATTTCAAGGGAAAAAAAATTATTTGGGAGGTTAGGATGTTACAAAGAGCATTAGAGAAAGGCGTCAAAATGTAGTAGAGAAAGGGAGGAGAGAGGAACCATTGTAAAAAAGAGTGGTGATTCTAAATTATGGAAAGAAGTTGTCAAGTCATGGGATACCCACTAGTACAAAAAACGTCTTTTAGACCGGTACATTTAAACCGGTTATAGCGGATAAAGTCTAAAATGTATAAATGGTGGCAGTTTTATAATTATAAAAAACTTGTGAGACCGGTTCCCCTAATATAAGGTCTAAAATATATTATTTAAACCGGTTTCCTTAAGAACCGGTCTAAAAAGATAAAAATAAATTTAAAAAATATATGCGATACATTTTCTAGACCGGTTCTATTATAACAAGTCTGATATATTTTTCTAAATTAAAAAAATAAAATATCTACTACTTTTTAGACCGGTTTTCCCTCAAAACCGATCTAAAATATCAAACTTTTTAGACTTTTTGTTATTAGTAACCGATCTAAAAGGTTAAACAGTAAAAAAATAAAATATTTCTTACTTTTAAGACCGGTTATTTGAGACAACCGATCCAAAATATTACCTTTTTTTAGACCGATTGTTGTCTGAAACCAGTCTAAAAGAATCCGCCATATACATCTCCATTCCATTCCTCATGCCAAATTCTCACTCTCTAAGTCTCAATCCTCTCTTCTTCTCACTCTCTAAGTTCTTCATTCCATTCCTCGTGCCCAGATCTGAACCAATGTGAAGCCACCCACCGCAATGTCTTTCCTCCGTTATCTCAGTCTTCAGTAGCTCAATGACACCCAGATCTGGTGAGCTCGACGGCGAGCGTTCTTCCTCATTGGTCCAGATCTGGTGAGCTCGACGGCGAGCGTTCTTCCTCATTGGTCCAGATCTGGTGAGCTCGACGGCGAGCGTTCTTCCTCCTTGGTCCAAATCTGGTGAGCATGACGGCGAGCGTTCTTCCTCCTTGGTCCAGATCTGGTGAGCACGAGGGCGAGCGTTCTTCCTCCTTGGTCCAGATCTGGTGAGCTCGAGGTTGAATTTGCTAATGATAGAAGTTGATTCCTTCCTGTTCCGTATTTGGGGATTTGGCTTGTTTGAATCTTTTATTTCAAGAGCCCCTGCTCTTACTTATAGGGGAATTGGCTTGTTCGAATATATACACACACTACACATACACACGATCCTCACAATATCTTTGCCTCTTCACATTCATCGCACGGTTAGTAACGATAAGCATGACCTCTCTTTCTCTCTCCAAATCCCTCTCCTTCGTCCTTCTTCTCATTCTCTGTTCTTCTCCCGTCCTGCACGCAGACGACCCCAAGGAAGAAGTTGGTATGATCTCCCTCTGACTACATTCTTTGTTTTTTATTAAAATGGAACCTTCTTCTGTTTTGTTTTGACTTGTTTTAGAAATGTTTATGTTTTTTTTTTCTAAGTTAAAGTTTGATTGTGTTTCAAGGCCATGTCATTATAAGTCTAAATCCCATGTTATGTTCCAGAAGCATTTTCAATACGTTTTGGTAACACTTTGAAATGTTTGGCTTATATCACAACAATATCAAATCAAGAACTCATCAACGCTGGGATGAAAACAATGGATGAAACTGATCAGGCTATTGAAAGATCTAAGCAGGTGTCATTTGATTTTTTAACTGCCCTATTGCTCTTATACCTCAACAACCGAAGACCCTAGTTCTGAGAAGCCTTCAAGTCATTTGGCTTGGAAGTACTTTGACATGCATTATGTTGTTGATGCCACGCACTGAGGATCTTTTGTTGTTCCTTCTATCAGACAATGGTCTCAGAGTGCGTCTTTTCCTTCTTCAAGATATAATAGAAGCAGCAGATTTATTCCTGCAAAATGAAATCATCGATCATTTGTTAAAGGAGAGGCCTTAGGGCCCAAGCAGATTGCTATTTGAGGAGGTAATGTTGAAGTTTGTCTCATTGAACACATAAGTCAATTGGTTTTTTTTTATAACTACTGCATTGCTTGCTGCCCTGCTTAAAATGAGTGTTATAGTAAAATTCACTAAATGAAGGCTTCTGGCATAAGCTTTTAAGGGTTGAGTTGTATGCTGCTAGTTATGAAACACATGTCAATCTATGAATATGTTAATCAATATCCTCTCCAATCCTAAATATAGGCTTTAGTTTGGAAGTGAATTTTGGTTCTAAATATAAATATTTTTAGCCCTTCATTAAACTGGGGATTGTTGGTGGGCTTGGCTTTTATGCAGTTTCCAACAGTCTTTACAATGTTGAGGGAGGTCACCGAGCAATTGTTTTCAACCGTGTTGTTGGTGTTAAGGACAAGGTCATTGTTTATATAATTATTCCATGGAAAATCCATCAAGTGTTTTGTGAATTATCATTCAATGTTCACACTTTAATTGTAAAATTGAGATATTTTTTATTAATTATTGTCAATTTTTTATCTTATAAGTTGTTTTTTTTTTCATCATTTAATTACGGTTGTCATAGCTTACTTAAAATTATATGATAGTAAAAAAATAGGGTACTTTTTTTTTTTGGATTGGGAGGATTTCCAAAAAAAAGGCCCTATTTTTTTTTCTAAATATCACTTTTAAGATCGGTTATTTTAATAATCGATCTTAAAAGTATGACTTTTAAGACCGGTTATTTTTAATAACCGGTCTTAAAAGTCTTAAAAAAAAATTTTTAGACCGGTTTTTAAACAACCGGTATAAAAAGTCTAGACTTTTTAGACTTGATCTTTGAGAAACCAGTCTAAAAAAGTGATTTTTAAGATCGGTTGCTTAATCGGTCTAAAAAGTAACAGACTTTTAAGACCGGTTGTATCAAGACTGGATCCGGAACCGGTCTAAAATGTCATTTTTAACCGATCTTAAAACTGATTTTTCCACTAGTGACCCTATCAAGTCAATGTAGCAATGGAAATCAAGAATGGTCACCAAAATATAGCTGTTAAGATAATATAAATATTATATCTTATATTGATATTTTATATATCAAAATTTATACTTCTAAGATATACAAAATATATCAAATATCAATAAGAACTTCTCGGGAATTATGTCACTAAGGGCATGATCATTGAAGAGGATCTACGAGTTAATGAACTGGTCGATGATAATAGTCATTGAGTCATTGTAGTCTAACAAGCCATTCAGAGTTCACAACGGCTAGTACCTACAAGAAGCTGCAAGGTGCGGCCAATCCATCTGGAAGAATTTTTTTTTTTTTTTCTTTTGACCAGTAGCAGGACGAAATTATTGGAAAGTAATTTGTAAACTGAAACATGAGGACCGACAAGCAACAAGCGCGATCACCCAGATATTTTGGCCAAAAAAAATGCCCCAAAAATATTTATGTGTTGCCCCACCCACAGCCTGAAATAATGGGCTCTCTCAGCTAGGCTTCAATTTTAGATCACTTACCAAATGTTTTTTTGTGTTTCTCTTTATCTTTAAAATATACATCAAATAAATGATATTTTGATATCTTATATATAGGCCAAAAAATGAAGTTGTTTTCAATTTTTTATGATTTTTTAAAGATTTAGTACTCTTAGTTAAAAAAGAAAACTGCACCATTTTTCTTAAAAATCTTTCAAAAATTATAAAAAAATTAAAAACAATCTCATTGTTCCCTATAAGATATTGAAATGTCATTCATTCTATGTATAATATAATAATAAAAGAAAACATACACGAAAAAATACATTTAAGAAATACCCCAAAATCAGACACAACTGGTGGCATAGTTGAGAGGGGGCATCTGACACCCCTAGTCCCTAAATTTCTAGATGTTGAAGGGTATGACAAATAGGTGTGCATGCGTTTATTTAATTAGCGTGTGGCGTGTTTTGGTTTGCATGTTTGCTTATCACCATGTTTGTTTATTTAATGCGTTTTGTTTTGGTTTGCAGGTTTCCTCCAATCACTATTTTGCGCGTCCCTCTCCTCTCTCTGGTTGACTCTTTCAAATTTTAAAGAATGTGTATTATTGTCAAAGAAAATTCGAGAATTCATTTTCAAATTAAAAACACACGGCATTCTTGTTCTAGTTAATTTAGCTAAAACGCGGCATGTTTCTTAAATAAGTTTTTTTCAGGTATATTTTGACTATTTTATGTTTCACATATATGGCCCTACAAACAAATATTAATGATATAATGTTGACTTAATCAATAAGAAATTATCAACAAAAATGGAATTATAAATAGCATAGCTTCCAACGTAAACCCTCATCACCCAAAACGGTAAACATACATAGATCCTCATCATTTGAAATACCTTCCCTACTTTATACAGCCCGTTATCTTTATATTAACAAACCACCATGTCGGAAGGCCATCACCACCACCTCCACCACCACCACCGTGACCACCACCACCACCACAAAGAAAGTCCGGCCAGCGAGATTGATTACAAAAAGGAAGAGAAGCACCACAAGCATAGGGAACATCTCGGAAAATTAGGAGCTACTGCTGCTGGCGCCTTCGCATTGGTAATTAATATATATAT
Organism: Inga laurina; assembly: GCA_963855925.1. Classification (NCBI taxonomy): domain Eukaryota; kingdom Viridiplantae; phylum Streptophyta; class Magnoliopsida; order Fabales; family Fabaceae; genus Inga; species Inga laurina. Next base: position 55,854,392 of record OY979703.1, read on the forward strand.
ATATATATATATGATTAATTTGATGACAAAATTAACAATATAATGAAAATGTTTGTGCAGCATGAGAAGCACAAGGCGAAGAAGGACCCAGAACATGCGCGCAGTCACAAGATAAAAGAGGAGATAGCAGCAACTATTGCTGTTGGAGCAGGAGGATATGCTCTTCATGAACATCACAAGAAGAAGGAAGCCAAGAAGAAACATCAAGAGGCTCATGGAAAGAAGCATCACCACCTCTTTCATTGATTTTAACTAATGTAGAATATATATATACTCACACACACATATATGGATTTTGCTTTATTTGTTCTGTTCTGTACTATATATGCTCTTTCGATTCGCACTAGCCATTACAGTACTCTGTGTTCCTAGTTCCTGCATAACGTATTCATAAGACCTTGCAGTATTAGTAAAGGAGCTGATGATTCATGTTTGGATAAAAGTTATAGTTTGTACTTTTGGATTATTGATTTGTTTGTTTATATATATGTAAGTGCTTCGTTTGCACAGCAGGGGTTTAATAATACATGTGTGATTGATTATTTTTATGACTCTGTATCTGTGTGAGAAATATGAATTTATGTCTCTCTATTAGACAATTGTTTTCCGGTATTGTTCTGGACCAACTCTGTCAAAGTTCAACCTCTTTAAAACTAAGGGTATTTTTTTTATAATAAAGGAAAAATGATATTAATAAAGTAAGAACATTACAAAGTACCACTTATAACAAGGCAAAAAGCAAAATTAACTACATTATAAAACAGTTTAACGGGGTCGTGAATACGGATACCCCAAAGAAAATCTTAAGAAGGGAATTCACGTCACTCCAAACTACATCTTTTGTAGTAGGAAGAGGGAAGTTGATTCTTTTTTATTTTGTTGATGCAAAGAATTTCCAATGACCCATTCTCAGATATCAGTAAATCTTTTCTGATGAACATCCAATAGAGAGTTGCCAAAAGCAGAGAAGAAAAAGGGGTGGTTAAGCTCTAAGTGCGCTTTGTTCAATAGAAATGCCTAAATAGAATACCATTGTAACAAAGCAGAATATGACAGAGGGTAATTCTATTTCGACAAAACTTATGCAGAATCATTGTTCATCCCTGCTTGAAAATGTGAACTTTATTGTTGCAAGACATGTATGAGACAGAGACTTGGTTTAACATGTGGGAGATGAGGAAAAAGCAAAGGAAGAGAAACTGATCATGCTTGTGATTTCCTTAATTACTCTTCCTAGCTATCACCCCTTGATTCAATGCAATGTTTCACTTATGTCAAAGTGTACTCAAGAGGATAATTACACCATGCAAAAGAGGCTCATGTCCATCATTATGTAGATTTAGAAGGGTAGTTTTGAGACAAGATTTGAAGGAAGAAAAATCTAATGTGATGAGTCGAATTGAAATGCACCCAAACCAAATGGATTTAGCATATGGACAAGAGATGAATAAGTGATCCAAGGATTCTTCTGTATTACAATTGAAAGGACAAAGACCATTCACATTAAGATGATGGGCTTTGAAAAAAACAACAGAAGGCAGTGATGAATGAAGCAGCTTCCAAACAAATAGCATATACTTGTAAGGTAGATAACTGGTCCACAAAAACTTCTAGAAAGGATCAGACCTAGGAGAATTAGATGAATTAAGAGAGAAGCATCAGTTAAAACCTTTTTTAACTGTGTGAACACCAAGAGAATTGCCATCCCAAACTAGATGATCTTGGCCTGGGAAGTAGAGTGCTACTAATTCGATCAGCAATATGAGAAGGGTAGAATTGGTGAATGGATCTAGAGTTCCAACGAACCGGAGTTCCATGAAATAGGAATGCAATATGAGATCTACCAGTGTTTGTAATTGGTTAGATTGAGTGGAGTCTCTTTTCAACGGCCACCAAAAAAGATGGTGGTTGAGAGGAATAGAAGAACCAGTGCCAATCGTCCATCTCATATTGCTAATGACCAAGTTCGCACACTTAGAAATCCCTTTCCAAATCCAAAAAGAATTGTATGGATGCTTGATGACAGAAGGCTGGGAAGTATCAATATATTTTATTTCAAAGTGCTAGCATTGATAGAAGGAGCCTCTGTGTCAATAGTTTTCCAAACTTGCTTTGCAAGAAGTGCCTACTTAAATGTAGAGGTGGGCCGAATGCCTAAGCCACCATTTACTTTTAGAAGGAATAAAATCCTTTCTAAGAAAATGAGCCTTCTTTTTATCCTATGTATTGCCCTAGAAGAAATTGATACATCTACTATCAATATGATCACTGACTGTCTAAGGCAATTTAATACATGACACCACATGAAGATTGACCGCAGAAAGTACAGATTTAATAAGGCAAAGATGACTAGCTTGGGACAAAAGTTTAGCTTTCGAAGAACAAAATCTTCTTTTAATGGATTCCAACGACTGGTTATAGATGAGTGATTTATTCTTACTCGAGTCAATCTAGGCGCCCAAATATATTTGCGAAGCCTAGAAGAGAAGATGATACCCAAGAGTTGTGATAGCTGGATTTTCTGAGAATATGAAACATTGGGAATAGAGACAAGGACAGATTTGGATTTGTCAACTTTTTGTCCCGACCAACTAATGGTATGTTTGGAACGGCGGTATAGGCTAGCTTATAAGTGGCTTTTTGGTTTCAAAAGTTGGATCATTTATTAGTGGTGTTTTATATGGCTTTTAAATTTAAGTGCTTTTATTGCTTTCCGCTTTTGGTGTGTCACGCTTGGAAGAAGGCATTGGCCACGTACAACATTCTCTCTATTGCCTCCTTCTTGTAATTTTTTTCCTTTTCTATTTTTGCAAAATTTAATACTGGTATATGAAAGAATAAATAAATGAATAAAAAATAAAAACAAATCAACATGTATATAATTAATCAATAAATTAAATAATAATCAATTATTTAATATTCATTAATAATTAATGAATAAAATAAATAACTCCAAAAAACCCAATAATTTTATGTTTATAAAAGTATTCAAAGAAATAAAAAAATTTAGACAAAATTGAGGAAAAATCTCAATTCGAAATTTAATTGGTGAGAAGAACTTGATAAATTTTTATACATAGTATCATACTTTGCAAATTTTGTACGCATAGAATTTCAATACTTTGAGTTTTCTGATTCATATATATAATATAAATATGTATTTTTTAATAAAATTTATATCCTTTTCCGTATTTTATATCTAAGCTTATTTTTTTCATTAATTATTCAAATAAGTTACATTTTTATCAAACTCATTTTTTCATAAGAGTTAATCCCTACATAAATTATTTAACTTTTACACTATCTTAAGTTTGTAAAAATCATATTGAAAAAAAAAAAAAAAACACGTTTGCCACTGCTATCCAAACACACACTAAGACAGTTAAGGATATTTACACACAGTACAAAAAATATTAATTTTTATTATATATAAATAAAAAAAATATTGCGAATACAATACAAAAGTAAAATATATAATATAAATATTATCATACCAAATATTTTATTAGTAAAAGGGACATTAATTATTAATAATTATTCACATAATAAAATTAAATAGAAACGTTTTAAAATATATAAATTTTATGTATATATTTATGAGTGTGTTTGTATAAAAATAAAATAATATCTTTATATTTGTTAGATGAAAAATTATATATATATATATATATATATATAAGGTGACAAAAAATAGAAAGATATATAAAGTAGAATATGTATTATTGTAAAAGATAAATTGAGAATTTATTTTCAAATTTGAAACACACGGCATGCTTCTAGTTTAGCTAAAACGCGGCAAGTTTCTCAATAAGTTTTTTCTGCAGGGATATTTGGACTATTTTATGTTTCACATATGGGCCTACAAACAAATATCAATAATATTGATGACTTAATCAATAAGAAATTATCCACAAAAATAGAATTATAAATAGTCTTCGCTTCCCACGTAAACCCTCGTCACCCAAAACAGTAAACATATATACATCATTATCATTTGAAATATCTTCCCTGCTTTATACAGCCCATCATCTTATATTAACAAACCACCAGTTACGAATGCCATCACCACCACCTCCACCACCACCACAAAGAAAGTCCGGCCCGCGAGATTGATTACAAAAAGGAAGAGAAGCACCACAAGCATAAGGAACATCTCGTAAAATTAGGAGCTGTTGCTGCTGGCGCCTTCGCATTGGTAATTATAATATATATATATATATATATATAAGGCTAAAATATGCTTTTAATATTTTAAGTTTACATGAGGTATACTTTTGGTCCCTTAACTTTATAAAGTATACTTTTAATCCTATAATTCTAATACCAGTAATATTGCTAAACTCAAGTGATGATTGTGTAATTAAATGCTATTAATCTTGAATTTAAAATATATGTAAATTGAAAAATATCTAACAACCTAATGATCAAGTAGTCAATTTCAAAACCTCAATTGTATTAAAAAAATTTAGTTTAATATTGTAAGTATGTTAGTCTAATAATATAAACAGCAAAACCTTAATTTCATTTATAGCGATTTTCTAGTTTATTTTAGTTTAATAATCTAAATATATTATATTAAAAAATTAAAAATTAAAGATGCTTTGTTAGCTATACAGTCATCATTGAATTTGGCGCATCAATATTTTCCATTAGCAACATCAACGGTGTTAGAAATATACTACCAAAAATATACTTTATAAAGTTAGTGGATCAAAAGTATACCTCATAAAACTTAAAGGATTAAAAGTATATTTTAGCCTATATATAATCATATATAAAGATATATGATTAATTTGATGAAGAAATTAAAAATATAATGAAAATGTTTGTGCATCATGAGAAGCACAAGGCGAAGAAAGATCCAGAGCATGCACACAATCACAAGATAAAAGAGGAGATAGCAGCAACTACTGCGGTTGGAGCTGGAGGATATGCTCTTCATGAGCATCACAAGAAGAAAGAAGCTAAGAAGAATATCAAGAGGCTCATGGGAAGAAGCACCGCACCACCATCTCTTTCATTGATTTTTACTTATGAAGAATACACATACTCATACACACACATCTATACATGCTCTTCTGATTCGCACAAGGCAATACAGTACTATTTGTTCCTACACAGTTTTCATAATACCTTTCAATACTAGGAGAGGAACTGAATTCATGTTTGGATGATGATGATGATGATTATTATAGTCTGTACTTAGGGATTATTATTTTGTTTGCGTATGCATATGCTTCATTTATACAGCAGGAGTTTAATAATATTATTTCTACAATTTCTGTCTCTATTGGACTAGTTTTCATCTTACAGACAGTACACTAGCAATAGGACATTTTTATGTATATATGTGACATTCTTTGTTGAACCCGGTTTGGTTACTCAACACAATGATGAGCACCACTATGGTGAGATTAATGCCGTCTAAATACAGTTTCAACAGTCCATATTTAAAATGTTCAATTGAAGAGTTTTAAATAAAAAATTCATTTTTAAAAAAAAAAAACCAACAATTAAAAGATTATTTTTATTTTGGATTCTATACCCACTAAAATGATTTTTAAAAAAATAAATCTTTCTCCATATTAGAAGCAAGTGATGACCACCTCAAAAGCCAAACTCATTCCTTGTTTGTGTGTTAATGTTTTCCGATGCCTGTTAATAGTTTCAGCTACAGTGTTGAGCAAAGTAGTTAGCCTAAAACAAGAGATAAGGGAAGAGAGAATCAAACACTACAAAAATTATTTCAAAAAAAAAATTAGTCCCCTAGAAAATATTCAAGAGTCTTTTCCACTATGATAATCTCAGCTCTCTAAGAACTCTAAAAACCCTAACCCCATATTTGATAGGAGGGAAAAGTAGGAGAAAAATAAGGGGAAAAGAATATAAGGAGGGAAAATTCTCTAAAATAGCAAAAGGAGTATTATTTTACATTAAAATTTACAATGCAGTTTATTAAATATAAAGACTTAGAGTTGCAGATTGAAGAATTAAAGTTGCAGACACTCTATCAATTCGTCATTGTAGATCAAAGAATTAAAGTTGCAGAACCTCTATCGCCATTCCTGCATATAGTAATAAGAGAAAAAGCAAGGGAAATAGTTTACATTGCAGTTTATTAAATATAGAGACTTACAGGTGACGTGGTGGGAGGTGGCGCACGACGGATCGGAGATAAGCAGAAAGCTTTTCCGACGCAAAGAGAGACTGAAGAGTGACGAAGATGAACCGCATATGACAGGAGAAGACGATATATGCAGATGGAATTAGGGCAAGAAAGTTTTTTTTATGTTTTTCTTGCTGCTTTTAAATGAGGGCAAAAAAGTCATTTTAATCTTAATTGTATCTCATTTATCTATTTTTTAAAATAAAACATATATGAATTCCCTACTCATTTCTAACCTACCAAACAAACTCTTTAAAGTCCAATTCCAGCCCACTTCAACTTCTACTTTCACTTCCATCCGAAACATTTTCATGATACCAAACGAGGCATAAAGTTTTCCCCCTTAGGATTCTTTCCTCCCCTTTTTTCTTCCCATCCAAATATAGGGTAAGAGGTTTACACAACTCACCCCAAATAAATAGAACCGATGCGAAAATAGTACCCTAGAAAAGTGCTTTCAACAAGATATAGGATAGAGAAACAGTAAAGCACTTAAATTTTCATATTACAATAATGATTTTTCAAAAAGTATATGATTAATTAAGCTTGCAGGGATAACACCAACAGAAGTTGGGTCTAATGAAGGGGCTAGTAGCTCACAATGTGACGAACCAAGATTCCAGTCCCCATGGGGAGAGTGCCTCTAATAGAAAGACCTCTGTTCTTATCGAGAGAGAGAGAGAGAGAGAGAGAGAGAGAGAGAGAGAGAGAGAGAGAGAGAGAGAGAGAGAGAGAGAGAGAGAGAGAGAGAGAGAGAGAGAGAGAGAGAGAGAGAGAGAGAGAGAGAGAGAGAGAGAGAACCTTGCAAGGATAACGGTTTGTTAGGTTCTCTATTCTTCATATGTGTGTGTGTGTCAACTTTTTTTACTTGAAGATTTTGAACGTTGATGAGGCTCCTCCTTGATTTCAAAATCATGACACCCTTAATTTTTTTTTTTTTTCTTTTTATGTATTGAAGCAATTAACCCTTTTTTTTTTTTTTGTAAAACGGGGAAGCAATTAATCTTTCTTTTCATTCTATTTCATGGTCCAATAATTGATTTTCTCTTTTTAACGATTGTTGTGAGACATTCGTTGAAATGATTTAAATACATTTGTTATCATGAAATAGTTGACTTGAAGTCAATAGTTCAATTCTGAAAAATATGAATCCATTATTTTATCATTTTTATATTAAAAGATAGAAGCAATAATCAAATGAATTTCCAATTGTGAACTTTAAAAATAATAATATACACAAAATTTATATATTAACATTACATATAAACGAAAGTGAGAGTTTCAAGCAACCACTGAAGAATATTTATATATGTCTGGTTATTGTCCACCCCTACCAAAAGAACATATTTTTTTCTCCAAATTTCAAATCCCAAATGAGGAAAGAAATTTGTAGGAGCAAGCTTAAAGAAGTAGAAGAGCTGGGGAGATATTTGGAAGCAGATATTATATTTCTAAGAAAAGGAAGGAGAAATATTGGTCCATTATTGGACGGATGAGCAGTCAGCTCAATGGGTGGGAAGCAATTAGCCTATGCTATAGAATGAAAAATGCATCATTTTTTACCCATAATTTATTAAAATATCACTCTTTTCATATAGAATCCAATCATTTCAAGGAAAAAAAATTATTTATCAGGTTGGGATGTTACGAAGAGCATTAGAGGGTACCAAAATGTATTGGAGGAAGGGAGGAGAGAGGAACCATAGTAAAAAAGAGTGGTGATTCTAAATTATGGAAAGAAGTTGTCAAGTCATGCGATACCCTATCAAGCCAATGTAGAAATGGAAATCAAGAATGGTTACTGTAGGGCCAAAAATTAGCTCTTTAGACATATGCACAGGACAGGCCCAATAAGACAAGCCCACTCATTTGCAGTCCAAGACCAAGTCCACCATCTCCCCAATCACTCAGTCAAACCCGCAAGCTAATATAATGCCATGATCTTAAATAGTAGGGGCCACCCCCTCTAGCCAGTTGAGGTCCATGAAAAATGAGACAAACCCATATGAATGTGGGGCGAACAGAAGCACTCCTCAAAGGGATTATTCTCTCATACAAAATTCTCCTTTGTCCTTATTGCTCTGTACTTTACTATTTAATCAGCTTATCATCTATTCTCCATTATCTATGTCCTCTCTCACTACTTTCTATTCGACTAATATTATCAATAAAGTTACTCTTTACTCCTAATTGCCTATTTTTCATAGTTTTATCAATTAAATCTCTACATTGTCGATGACCCTATACGTAAGATCCTAACCAACCAAATTTTGGTCAAGCAGTTTGGCACCATCCGTAGGCTTCGACAACAAATTTCCAAAAATGTTTTTCTTTACTGTTCATTTTGATTATTCATCTTGACAGATGCACCTACTAACTATGGGGAGCTTCTTGACAAAATAACCATTTTACTGAAGGATTAGTTACCATAGCAATTTCAAGACATGCCCCCTACAAAAAATCAGAACCAGCCTAGGATAGAAGAACTCAATGAAGTGCACATTGATACTAACCATCTAGAAATGAAGGTCTACATAGGGAAGACCTACCATCTGAAATATGAGGTACATTAATCACTGTTTTAACTAACAACATTGATTGATTTGCTTGGTCCCATAAGGATATGATAGGTATAGACCCCGAGATGATAACACACCATTTGAATGTCGACCCATCATATAAACCAGCCAAGCAGAAGCGTTATAAGTTCGCACAGGAAAGGAATTGGATCATAAATGAGAGAGTACTGAAACCCCTAAACACTAGGTCAGTAAAAGAGGTTCAGTACCCTGACTGGCTCGCGGTTGTACCAAAAAAGAATGGTAAGCACGGGGTGTGTATAGACTTTACCGACTTGAACAAAGCATACCCAAAAGATTCTTTCTTATTGCCACACCTGGGCTCTTTAGTTGATGCCACATTTGGACATGCATTATTGAGTTTCATGGACACCTTTCCTAGTTATAACCAAACTCTAATGCACCCTAACGATCAAGAGAAAATAGTTTTTATAACTGAATGAGGTATTTATTGCTATAAAGTTATGCCTTTCAAACTAAAGAATGCAGGGATGACCTATCAAAGGTTAGTCAATAAGATGTTTGCAGGTCAGATAGGTAAGACCTTAGAAGTATACATTGACAATATGCTTGTGAAGTCCCTCTATGCATACCAGTACGTAGCACACCTTGAACAAGCTTTCAATATACTTCATAAGTACAACATGAAGCTAAACCCAGAGAAAAGTTCATTAGGCATTACCTCAAGGATATTCCTGGGATACCTAGTATGGCACAGAGGAATCAAAACAACTCTAAGCCAGATTGAAGTCATACTTCACATACCATCCCCAAAGTGCGTCAAAGACGTCCAGAAGATAATAGGTTAGGTAACATCTTTGATTAGATTCATTTCTAGGTCGTCCAAGAAGTGCCATTTGTTCTTCGACAACCTAAGAAAGAAAAGAGTTTTGAGTGGAGTGAAGAATGTGAAAATGCCCTCCAACAATTGGAACAGTATCTGACCAATGCACCATTACTGTCAAAACCAAAAAAAAAAGGTGAGACACTGTATACCCAGATCTATTAGTGTTGTTCTGGTCAGAGACGAGGAAGGTAAGTAGCACCCCGTCTATTGTACAAGGCCCCCAAGACACCAAAACCAGGTACTCTCTACTTGAAAAACTAGCTTTATCACTTGTTTCCACATCAAAAAAGCTTTGCCCTTACTTTCAATGCCACCCCATTATGGTAGTAACTACTTACCCTTTAAAGAATGTGTTGCATAAACCAGGCCTACCCTTTAAAGAATGTGTTGCATAAACCAGGCCTACCAGATAGGTTAGTTAAGTAGGTCGTAGTACTTAGTGAATTTGATATAATCGACTTACCATGCACTACAATACAACCCCTAATCCTAGCAAACTTTGTAGCTGATTTTAGTCCGGACATACAGTTAGACACTGATAAAGAATTACTATGTTTAAGTGGTGAAAACCAAGACTTAACATGAACATTATATGTGGATGGTTTGTCAAATGTAAAGGGTATGAGGTTAGGCATAATGTTAAAATCTATGAGTGGTGACATCATACAACAGTTTGTATGTCGTGGTTTCATAGCTACCAATAATAAGGTATAATATGAAGCTTTGATTACAGGTTTGTAGCTTGAGAACAAAGTTAGGGTCAAAAGACTAGAATTCAGGTGCGACTCGCAACTGGTCTCAAAGTAGCTAGATGGTACATACCAGACGAAAGGACTGCACATGTAGACCTACCACAAGCTGGCAACCTCTCTGGCTAAAAGTTTCTAAGAGTTCCAAATAACTCAGGTCAGTAGGGATGACAACCAAGAAGCCAACACACTTGCATATTTGGGATCTTCTATTCAAACCAACCAAACAATGTTAGTACCAGTGGTTCACCTCCTATTCCTGGCAATCAACCCAAGCTCAAGTATGGTATAGTCAAATAATCTAACATAGGATTAGAGGTCCCCTATTCTACGATACTTGCAAGACAATGCCCTCCAAATGATAAGAATGAGGCTCGTACGGTGAAGGTACGAGCTACCTAATTTTATATTCCAGATGACAAAATATACAAAAGATCATATATAGGACCACTCATGAGGTGTGTTAGACCACAAGAGGCCAATTATATACTAAGAGAGATTTACGAAGGGGAGTGTGGAGACCATAAAGGGAGCAGGAGTTTGGTACATAAGACGGTCAAATCTGGGTATTATTGGCTCACCTTACAGAAAGATGTTGTCACCTTAATCAAGAGTGTGATATATGTCAGAGATTTGCCAACCTGACACACCAACCTCCTAAAACATTACATACCATCACACCATCCTGGCCATTCATTAAGTAGGAAATGGATATAGTTAGGAAACTACCCATGGCTCCAAGGAAGGTCATATACATGTTGGTACTGACAGATCATTTCACCAACGGGGTTAAGGATGAGCCATATGCACAGGTACAGGAACATGATGTTATTAACTTTATCTGGAAGAACATTATTTGTAGGTTTGGACTACTTAAAGAGATAGTCTGTGACAATGAATCCCAGTTCATAGGGCGCAAGTTCAGAAACTTCTACCGAAAATGGGGAATAAAGCTTCACTTCTCTACCCCATGTGATCCTAAGTCCAATGGACAAACAGAGTCAAGCAACAAGATCATCATCAACTCACTAAATAAGAGGCTCAACAAGGCAAAGGGCAAATAGGTCGAAGAGCTCCCATTGGTCTTATGGGCATATCGAACCCCCTCGCACATCAATAGGGGAAACGCCTATCCGAAGCAATGATTCCAATCGAGTTAGGAATAACCTCTTTACTATATAATTAGACAGATGAAGAGTCTAACAGACAAGCCATAACCTATCAGCTAGACTTACTTGACGAGCGCCAAGAACAAGCCTTGATCAAACTCACAACATACCAATAAAAGATAGCCCGATACTATGATAGGAACGTACGCACCAGACATTTCAAAGTAGGGGACTGGATTTTATAGAGAGTCTTCTAGAACACTAAAGAGACATATGATGGCAAGTTAGGTCCAATATATGAAGGTCCCTACCGAGTAACTAAGATAGTGGGACAAGACGCTTACCATTTAAGCAACAAGAATATATAGAAACCTATCCAACGAAGCTGGAATGCCATACACCTCAAAAGGTACAATCTTTGAGCTTCCATTCTACCAACTTACCTACTACGTTATCATGCTTACTAAACTCATAAGCAAGGCAAGAAACTCTATTAAATGTTACTTTGTTTGGTTCAAGAGGAGAAGGGAGGGAAATTATTTTCATATGGACAACTTTACCCTTATGCTATAAGTGATTTTTCCAAAACTCTATTAAATGTATAATAAAGTTTAAACGTAAATAAAAATTTTATTATCTCATAATCAAATTTGTTTTTGCAGCTCTACTAGAGTAAATAAATAAAGACTTGTTGATTAATGCAACAATTTCCCTCAACACAATCTCATCAAAAAAAAAACCCAAACCCAAATATAACAATACGCTTCCCCTTTCTAGAAAATCCGAGTCCCTCCCTTTTATTAAATAAACATAACGATGGTTATCCCACAAGTGTTATTGGAATCAAATTCCAAAACAGAAGAAGATGTGGGCAATGAGTTAAAAGCAAAGCGATGAAGATCGTGAACACACATGCGAACAAAGGTAAAAAAGGTTTCTCTTTGGAATTAAGGAGTTGGCTACGTGTGTGGAATGAAGGCGCAATTATCAAAAGGGGCCTTTTTCTTCCTACTGTATCTCTATCTCGCTGTGCGCTGTGATTCTCTTGTTGCCTTTCTCGCTTTGCCTGAATGCTATGCACGCGAGATGAACACAAAGAGACAGTCAAGAAGAGATGAAAAGTTATAAGAAATAAGGGCAAATTTGGGTTATCACAACAATTGTATGGGCATTTTAGTCCAAACACCCTAATATGTTCAGCCTCCCCTCCAAATCCCCCCAAACAATGGGAGGAGAGCAAAATCCCTCCCCGCCCTCCCATTCCCCTCCCCACAAACCAAACAGAGCCTTAGGGGTATCATATGGCAAAACACAAACTGACCATGAAGATGTGACATACGTACCTATTGACTAAAATCCACGCACTTGGTCAAGCATTATCTCGACATTCTAGTACTTACTAGCATACACAAACATTCTAACATAGCATACATAAACATTCTAGCAAATAAAGCTCTTTACCGACACTTCTAAACATTGAGAACCCAACTTTAGGGGTGTCTCGTGGCGAACCATAAACCAGTCAACGAAGGTACAACACACGCTCAGACTAGCCAAAATTCTCATGCTTGGTCGGATACTACAACAGTGCATACTAGCATACACGGACTAACTAACCAACAAGGTAATACAATAGCAACATGTCCAATACAAAGACACTTTTAATTGCGATCAATTTACTACATATGTGGATCAACGCATCAAAGACATCGACCATACAAGCCATGAAGTATTGCATGTGCAAAATGCGAAACACCTTAGATACAGAAGATTTGTTATCCACACATAACCAACGTACCAACTAACCAAAATTCTTGTGCTTGGTCAAATATTATGATAACACCCAAGTAGGTGCTAACAAACAAAGTTCTATATTGGCATGTTTACACCAAACAAAACATATTAACTGCGCATAACATGACACCTAGAATGTTTGGGCAAAGCAGAACATCAATGAGTCAGTAGGTCCTTAAGCCTTCAGTATTGCCGCGTTATTCCAAACAAGAGACGACAACATAGGATGAATTTGTGGTGCGTCAGTAACCAATGGAGCTGTACTAGGGAAGTGGAGACTATGCCCTCATGTTCGAACAGATTACTATCACCCTTTCACTCCCTTATTATGCTCTGCGGTGGCTACCAAGACTGAGACCACATGGTCGGACGAAATGCTTGACTGACCACCCGCCTTGGCACACTTTACCTTGCACCGTTGCAGTTATATAGGTAGCAAGATCAAGGCAAAAACAAACCCTAACTACAGCTTTCTGAGAAATTAGTTGAAGACAAGAAAGCAAAGAAAATGGACCTAAATGAAGACAGTAGATCGACAAAGGCACTCGATTGCTAGGATCATGAACTACTCTCCAAGCCAATTGTTTGTCGAGTTTGGAGAGTGGGGGATTATTATAGAGCCCAAAATCAGCTCTTTAGACCTATGCACAGGATAGGCCCACACATTTGCGGTCTAAGACCAAGTTTACCATCTCCCCAAATCACCCAGTCAAACCCGCAAGCTAATATAATGTCATGATCCTAAATAGTAGGGGCCACCCCCTCTAACCAGTTGAGATCAATGAGAAATGGAACAAACCCATATGAACGTGGGGTGAGGCATGTGTTATAAAAAGGAGGATAGAATCACACTCGTACAAAATACTGCTTCGGTCTTATTGCTCTGTACTTTATTATTTAATCAGCTTATGATCTATTCTCCATTATTTATGTCCTTACTCACTACTTTGTATAATATTCTCAATAAAGCTACTCTTTATTTCTAATTGCCTATTTTTCATAGTTTTATCTATTAAATCTATTCATTGTCAGAGACCTTGTAGATAAGATCCTAACCAACCACATTTTGGTCAAACAGTTACCGCACCAAAATATGGCTGTTGAGATATTATATGTTATATTGATATTTGATGTATTTTATATATCAAAATTTATACTTCTAAGATATATAAAGTATATCAAATATCAATAAGAAGTTAAGAACTTCTCAGGAATTATGTCACTAACGCATGATTATTGAAGAGGAACTACAAGTTAATGAACTGGTCGATCATAGTCATTGACTCATCGGAGTCTAACAAGCCATGGAGAGTTCACAACGGCTAGTGCCTACAAGAAGCTGTAAGGTGCGACCAATCCATCTGAAAGAATTTTTTTGTTTTTCTCTTTTGACTAGTAGCTGGAAGAAATTATTGGAAAGTAATGTGCAAACTGAATCATGCGGACCGACAAGCGACAAGCGTGATTACCCTGATATTTTGGCCTAAAAGGAATGGCCAAATATATGAATGTGTTGCCCCACCCACAGCCTAAAATAACGCGCTCAGGGTGTCAACAAGACAACAACCCCCACTCAACTACGTTTCCATTTGGGTCACTTCCTAAATGTTTTTACGTGTTTTTTAATCACTAAAGTATATATAAAATGAGTGACATTATGATATGTTATATATTGGTAAAAAAAAAATGATATTGTTTTCAATTTTTTATGATTTTTCAAAAATTTAGTACTCTTAGTTAAAAAGAAAATTACACTATTTTTTTGGAAAATCTTTGAGAAATTATAAAAAAATTGAAAATAATCCCATTATTCCCCATAAAATATCGAAATGTCACTCATTTTATGTATAATCTAATGATAGAAGAAAACCTGAAAAAATATATTTGAAAAATGCCCCAAAATTGAGACACAGCTGGTGGCATAATTGAGAGGGGGCAGTTGACACCCCTAATCCCTAACTTTCTAGATGTTGAAGGGCAAACATGTACACGTACGCCTTTATTTAATTAGCGTGTGACGTGTTTTCCTTTGCATGTTTGCTTATCCCCATGCTTGCTTCCCAGCAAGCCTCCTCCAATCACTATTTTGCGCGTCCCTCTCCTCTTCAAGTTTACTCTTCCAAACATTAAAATGGTTCGTGGTTTTATACGCAAGTACACGCATCCAAATATACGGCAAATTCCAATTAAATATCTTCAAAATTTGAAAACCCCAAATCAACTATTCTCACTAAAATGTCTTGTCAATTGAAGATTTATGAGATATTTATATTTTCCGGGTATTTTTCTAGAAATTTCCTCAAAATATATCTTATATATATTCTATATTTATAATATTAATTATGTTGGTGTATTATTACTATAGACGGAGTATATTGAAGATTTATGAGAAAGTCATGTTCTCATCATATTTTAAAGTTATGTATATAAGGTGACAAAAAATAAAAAGATACATAAAGTAAAATATGTATTATTGTAAAAGAAAATTTTAAAATTCATTTTCAAATTTAAAACACACGGCATGCTTGTTTGGTTAATTTAGCTAAAACGCAGCATGCTTCTTAACTTTTTTGCAGGTATATTTTGACTATTTTATGTTTCACATATGGCCCTACAAACAAATATTAATGATATAATGTTGACTTAATCAATAAGAAATTATCAACAAAAATGGAATTATAAATAGCCTAGCTTCCAACGTAAACCCTCATCACCCAAAATAGTAAACATACATCGATCCTCATCATTTGAAATACCTTCCCTACTTTATACAGTCCGTTATCTTTATATTAACAAACCACCATGTCCGAAGGCCATCACCACCACCTCCACCACCACCACCGTGACCACCACCACCACCACAAAGAAAGCGCGGCCAGCGAGATTGATTACAAAAAGGAAGAGAAGCACCACAAGCATAGGGAACATCTCGGAAAATTAGGAGCTACTGCTGCTGGCGCCTTCGCATTGGTAATTAATATATATATATATATATATATATGATTAATTTGATGACAAAATTAACAATATAATGAAAATGTTTGTGCAGCATGAGAAGCACAAGGCGAAGAAGGACCCAGAACATGCGCGCAGTCACAAGATAAAAGAGGAGATAGCAGCAACTATTGCTGTTGGAGCAGGTGGATATGCTCTTCATGAACATCACAAGAAGAAGGAAGCCAAGAAGAAACATCAAGAGGCTCATGGAAAGAAGCATCACCACCTCTTTCATTGATTTTAACTTATGTAGAATATATATATACTCACAGACAGACATATATGGATTTTGCTTTATTTATTCTGTTCTGTACTATATATGCTCTTTCGGTTCGCACAAGGCATTACAGTACTCTGTGTTCCTAGTTCCTACACAAAGTATTCATAATACCTTGCAGTATTAGGAAAGGAGCTGATAATTCATGTTTGGATAAAAGTTATAGTTTGTACTTTTGGATTATTGCTTTGTTTGTTTTAGATAAGTATGTGCTTCATTTGCACAGCAGGTGTTTAATAATATTCGTGTGATTGATTATTTTTATGACTGTGTGTGTGTGTGTGAGAAACATGAATTTATGTCTCTCTATTCGACAATTGTTTTCTGGTATTGTTCTGGACCAACTCTCATCAATGCAATGCCTCTTCAGACTAAGGGTATTTTTTTTATAACAAAGGCAAAATGATATTAATAAAGTAAGAAAATTACAAAGTACCACTTGTAACAAGACAAAAAGAAAAATTAACTACATTATAAAACAGTTTGACGGGGTCGTGAATACGGATACCCCAAAGAAAATATTAAGAAGGGAATTCATGTCACTCCAAATTAAACTACATCTTTTATAGTAGGAAGAGGGAGGTTGATTCTTCTTTATTTTGTTGATTCAAAGAATTTCCAGTGAGTCATTCCCAGATATCAGTAAATCTTTTATGATGAACATGCAATAGAGAGTTGCCCAAAAGCAGAGAAGAAAGGGGGGGGTTAAGCTCCAAGTGCGCTTGGTTCAGCAGAAATGCCTAAATAGAATACCATTTTGACAATGCAGAATATAACAGAAGGTAATTCTATTTCAACAAAACTTGTGCACAAATCATTGTTCATCCCTGGTTGGAAATGTGAACTTTATTGTTGCAAGACATATGAGACAGAGACTTGGTTCAACAAGTGGTAGATGAGGAAAAAGCAAAGGAAAAGAAACTGATCAGGCCTGTGATTTCCTTAATTACTCTTCCTAGCTACCATATCACCCCTTGATGCAATGCTATGTTTCACTTATATGTCAAAGTGTGCTCAAGAGGATAATTACACCTTGCAAAAGAGGCTCTTGTCCATCATTTTGTAGATTTAGAAGGGTAGTTTTGAGCCAAGATTTGCAGGAAGAAAAATCTAATGTGATGAGTCGAATTGAAATTCACCCAAACCAAATGGATTTAGCATTTGGACAAGAGATTAATAAGTGATCCAAGGATTCTTCAGTATTACAATTGAAAAGACAAAGACCATTCACATTAAGATGATGGGCTTTCAGAATATCAATAGAAGGCAGTGATGAATGACGCAGCTTCCAAACAAATAGCATATATTTGTAAGGTAGAGAAATGGTCCGCAAAAACTTCTAGAAAGGATCAAACCTAGGAGAATTAGATGAATTAAGAGAGAAGCATAGACTAAAACCTTCTTTTTCTCTGTAAACACCAAGAGAATTGCCATTCCAAACTAGATGATCTTGGCCTTGGAAGATGGGAAGTAGAGTGTTATTAATTTGATCAGCAATAGGAGAAGGGTAGATTTGGCGAATGAAGCTAGAGTTCCAACGAACCGGAGTTCCATGAAATAGGAATGCAATATGAGGTCTACCATTGTTTGTAATTGGTTAGACTGAGTGGAGTCTGTTTGCAACGGCCACCAAAGATGGTGGTAGAGAGGAATAGAAGAACCAGTGCCAATCTTCCATCTCATATTGCTAATGACTAGGTTTGTACACTTAGAAATCTCTTTGTGTGATATTTTAATTTATTATAATTATTTATTAGTTATTAATAATTAGGTAAATAATTAAAATATCCTAAGTGTGGCCGTAAGTCAGATCCAGACCCAACTTCAGGATTAAGGTACACTACTGACTAGCTATTTATGTAATATTTCTGATGGTGAAATAACATAATTAAGATTTACAACCGACTAAATATATATGTTAGAAAACCTAATCTGCTTCTTGAGGTTCCTTGACTGACGATCATTGTTAACCCAGTTGTCATCTTTATGCCTCATAGTCACTCAGAAGAGTGAACTAACAAATTATCTTCTAACTCACTATTTTGCAATGCTCATATTTCAGAGTTTGTGAATTCTTTCCAAACGTCAAAGATTAGCAATAGCGAAGAGTATTTCTTAAAATCTTCTACTATCATTGTAGAATAATTTGTGCTTAATTGAGATTGTAATTTATTGTATAGCATGAGTTATTCTAATATGGGGTATCAGAGTCACACTCTCTAATCATTTGCCTTCTACTCTTTAATTGGGGATGATCTAAATATGAAATTTAACAAAGTTTACTGTAGTAATTTTATACAGGTTCCATCTCTTAAATCAGAGATCAAATTTATTTACTGCTTGTAATTTATAAATTGATTATTACATCATATTGCTTTTGGATTATGGGATGATAAGACGATTAATTTTATCCAAAGAATCATCACCGCCTTCATACTTACAAACTTGAAGGATCCGATTTTAGTCTTTCAATATATATGGATTTTTTGATTTTGCTCATCCACTGTTTCTGAGAATCTTGAACAAACCTAAATCATCAAACGCATGATCCATGTCTTTTCTTAGATTTTAGTAATTCTGATCAATGTTAATCTGTTCATTTTATTCGTCTAGGGCTTTGGGAATACCTGATTTGTGTTTAAATCACGTACTGGCGTGCAAATTAACATGTATGGGTTTTTGATTCAGAATTGATGTTTTCTCTTCGCTTTTGTAATTAATTATTGAAAGATTTCGATTGAATATATGCATGCTTGTTTCTCGGGTAAGAGAAGGACGATTTAGTCCGTCGTTGAATACTGTCACCAAACTTCGATTCCGTAATCAGTTCATCATCTATCGATTTCATTTTTGTGTTGCTTGTTTTGATATTGTAATTAATTGATGAATCATGCATGGACTCTTGTTTCGTTTTGCTGTGCTATGATTGTCACCAGTTTTCAAACCCTCTATCGTCGTCGGAACCGCTGAGTTTTGTTCTTGTTTCGGTTTTAAAACTGTTTCGATTAATATTGTTTACATCTTGATTTTGTTTCGAATATGAGAGTTTAATATTCAGATCACATTCTTGATTGTTTTCCGTCACAATCGCGGCAGGAATCGTCGTTTCAAGCTCTCCGAACACCTGAAGAATCACCTGAGATCATGGGCCACAGCGGTTCTAACCGGGTCATTATCGGGTTGGTGCGTTGGGTAGGGTTCCTGAAATGGGTGGGGGTGACGATTGAAACAACGGTGTTTTCACTGCGTTTCACTAGGGGGCCGTTGAAGCCACTGTGCCGAGAGATCCCCCTCCCCCGCTTTCTGGGCTGATAGTTTATGGGCTTGCATTTTAATCATTGCTGCCTTTTAATTATTAATTCTTGTGGGTCAACACTATTTTGCAAACTGGGCTTTACCTATTAATTTAATTTCAACAGTGATTTTGTCATTTTAAGGGCCCAGATACGTTTTTGTTTTTCTGGGCTCTAAGTTTTAATTTCCAGGAACAACAATTGGGCTAATTAACACTTTTTTCTTCACTGTTTTATTTTTTTTTTTTTTGACTACAAACTGGATATCATTAATCTAGATGAAGATTAATACAGAAAACGTCTAACCCAGACATCACCGAGAAACACTCATCCACCACCACCTACCACAAGCGGAGGTGGTGGTTGATCAAAGATGACAAAACTATCGACACTACTGTGCGACAACTTAGCCAAGCAGTCAGCCTGAGCATTGTGCTCTCTAGGAACATACCTAAGGAGTACATTCCACTCCCTAGATAGCCAAAATCTAGCCTCTTCAATGACCTCTTTAAACGGGTGGTTATGATCACAACCCATAGTAAGGAAGTTTACAGCTTCAATACAATCCGTATACAAAATAAGAGCTCTAATATCCCTGTTCCAACAAATTTGGAGACCCTGGATGATCGCTATAATCTCTGCAACCACTGGCGGAACCTGAGTCAGCTTGCTCATGTAGCCACACACCCATCCTCCATCCTCTGCTCTCACGACTCCCGCGCTTCCGCTCTGGCCCGACTGGAGGACTGAACCATCTGTCTCCAGCGTGTAGAACCCCGTCCTTCCCCCTGGTATGGCCTCGCTTCCTTTGTTCGCATGTGTATAGAAACTGCAATGGTCGCTCAAATCTTTGTCCCAGCTTGCCCGAAAGAAACTAGAGTATGCATTCTGATATTCGATGCCGCCTTCCTCTCCAAAGAGCTTCCTGCATCTATCTACCCAAATATCCCAGCACACATAGCCGAACAGAGTTGCCCAGCTAATCTTTTTAGTGAAATCCCTGCCAGCTTCATGTTTCAGATTCCATTCTATCCACTCTGAGCCCTGCAAATTAACAAAATTATTCCACATGACAGGTTTAACTATAGAAATCCACCTTTCACGAGCATTAGAGCAGTCTCTTAATAGGTGCATCAAGTCTTCCTCCTGAGTGCATTGGAAAGGGCACATTGCTGATTCAGCCAGACCCCTCACAGTTCTGAGATGAGCTGTATGCACCCTTCCATGTGCTGCAAGCCATATGAAAGATCTAATCTTCTCAGGTACCTCCCATCTCCATAATAGCCTCCATAATGTTTCGTTCGACCTGGTAGTACCTGCAAAGTTAAAGTGATACGCAGAACTAACAGAAAAACTACCATCAGAAGAAGGTTTCCAGAAATACTTATCTTGTCCTCTCTGCACACAAGGAGTATTTGTGCATATAATCCTACCAACAGTGTTCTGATCAAACCAATTCCGCATCTTGACAATATCCCATTCCCCCCAAGGAGTAACGTAGTCGCACACCTTTTCCTTTCCATCAACAAAGGCCTCCCGTCCCGAAATCATCTCAATCAATGGTCTATTCAACTCGGACCAGTTATCAAACCAAAAGGAGGTTGCATACCCGTCTCCAACCTTGACTCCCACCCCTTTCTGAAACTTGTCCCAAACAGAACATATACCCCTCCAGGTGGACGATGCATTTCTTCTGGCCACAGGTCCATGAACCTGATCCCATTTATATTTCCCTCTCACGACCTGAACCCACAGCTTATCTGTATTCGTCAACAACTGCCAGCACAATTTCATGATATAGGCTTCATTCTGCTTATACATGTCTCGGATTCCCAGTCCACCATCTCTTTTATTCTTCGTTATCTGCTCCCAAGAGATGAGGTGCAATTTTTTCTGGTCTTCTCGTTCATCCCAAAGGAACTTCCTGCTGCTTCTCTCCAACTCCCGCAAAATACCTCTAGGAATCAACATAGTCTGCATTTGGTACGAAGGCAAAGCTGATAGCACAGCTTTAATGAGAGTAGTTCTCCCCGCAAAGCTTAAGCAACCCCGTTTCCATCCCGAGATCTTTTTCAACGTTCTATCAACAATCGGCGCAAAGGTAAGCTTTGAAACTCTTTTATGAATAAGAGGAATGCCAAGGTATTTTCCCAAATCCGTGGTTAGGCCAACCCCCATCTTCCTGCTAAGATCGAGAGCTCTAGAGAAATGAACCTTCCTGGAGAAGCACACTCTGGTCTTATCTCTATTCATCCTCTGTCTCGATCCATTACAGAACGTTTGTAAACACTTCAGAATCACCTCCACTTGATTCTCAGAAGCCTCTCCGAATAAGATGAGATCATCCGCAAAGAATAAGTGAGAGATTTGAGGCCCATTTCTATTCAACTTAATCAGTTTCCATTCGTCCTCATCGATAGCATCTTGTATTATATGATTTAGTCTCTCCATGCACAAAGTGAATATGAAAGGAGAAAGGGGATCCCCTTGTCTAATTCCCCAAGAAGATCTAAAATTATCAGTAGCTTCCCCATTCCATAGAACCTAGAATGAAGGACTTGTGATACAAGCCATAATTATGTCACAGATTTTGCCCTGAATGCCCACACTTCTAAGAGTATCATAAATGAAAGGCCATTCCAGACGATCATAAGCCTTCTCCAGATCCACTTTTACTGCCATCCAGCCATTTTTTCCTACTTTAAATTAACTTCTGTTTTATGTATACTTTGATTATATTACTTTAAATTGTTTAAATTAATGAAATGGATTAATTTTTGACAATTTTCACATACTGAAAACTTGTGAAATTATTTTCATGAGTTATATAATTATCTAAATATTTGGAAAATTAACTTTAGACAATTATTTAACTGTTCAAATTTTTATAAAACCTAATTTAAGTTGAAAAGTGTCAAAAAAATTCTTTAAACAATTTTTAATGCATAAAACAGTGGGATAGTTTTAATTAATTGTTTACATACTCTATTAAATTAATTAATCTCTTCATCAGGACGTGCATATTTTGATTAAATGCACTTATATGACATTTGTGATTAAAATGCTACTTTTCCAAAGGAGCAGCCACAACATCCTTTTATTTTGCATGCAATATTAATCACATATGGAACTTATAAAATATCATATTGTAATTAAATATAAAATTATAATTGATATTTGCCCATAGGTAGACAGTTATAATTATATATTTAGTTTGGGTAGGATAGTTTGGTCTTATATTTTCTAAGTTGCCCACAGGTATTAGGAAATGTAAATAATACATTCTAGGCCCACCAATTTGAGATAAATTTGTTCAATGCTAGGTTCTTTGCCCACAGGTAGAATTTTGTGATACGCAATTACATATATTGCATGTTTTCATTGGCACATAACATGCATTTGAGGCACAGAATTCGTGATTGTCTCAAATTTTATCTCGTGAGCTAACTTAACTCTCTAAATTGCAGCTGAAATTGAATATCAGGAGTGCTGGGAGCAGTATAATTGCATTTTCATGTCCCTTATCAAAACAAGGATCCAAAGGAGCATTTAGGGAGCAATTCCCAAATATGAAACTACTAAGGAGTTCCTAGAAGCTATTGATATGCAGTTTAAGCCAACTAACAAGCATATAGATGGTTTCATCATGTCAGAACTGTGTGCAATGAAGCTGACAGGTACAAATGGAGTCAGGCAACATATAATGAAAATGAGGGACTTGTTCTCTCAGCTGAAAGCTTTTGACATGGAACTAACAGAGCAATTCCTGGTGCATTTGGTACTGAACTCCCTTCCCTCTGAGTATAATGCCTTTAAAGTCTCATATAACACATAAGGAAATATGGACAATTGATGAACTGTTATCCATGTGTATGCAAGAGGAAACCACTCTGCAAATGAGTGGTAAGGATGCACCTAGGGCAACTCATTTAGCTAAAAGTTCCAACAGGACTTATGCCAGAGGCTAAAAAGACAAGCAGAAAAAGAAGAGAAGCATCTCTACTATGTCATCCGTCAAGAAGGTTGAAGCTTTTTGTTTCTTTTGCAAGAAGAAGGGGCATATGAAGGATGAGTGCTTCAAGAGAAAGGCATAGTTAGAGCATAAAGGTATGTATTTTTCAAGTTTAGATTTAAAATCTCATCATATTAGTATTAGTAATTATACTTGGTGGATTGCTACAGGTGCAATAATCCACATCTCTACTACTATACAGGGGTTTCTAAACACCAGGCCTCCACTTCCCAATGAAGCACGAGTCCTTTCAGGAAGTGGGAAAGGAGATCAAGTCAAAGCAATTAGAACCTTTAGAATTGTTTTCCTAAATAAAACAGTACTGGATCTCTTCAATTGTTTTTTCATTCCTATTTATAGAAGAAATTTGATTTCTATGTCGAAACTTATTCCTTTGAACTATAGTATTTATTTGCAAAAGGATTTGATGTATTTAAGTAAAGACTATGTTCCAATTGTAAGGGTTATTATGATTGATTATTTATTTAAAATAATCCCTAAATCACCCCAAGTTTTTTTGTTAAACATGGTATTGGCAAAGTATCATTGATGAGAATTCTATTAGCTTGTGGCATAGAAGATTGAGACATATTTCCATAAATAAGATCAAAAGGTTAATTAAAGATGGAATCCTTCCATCTTTAGACCATTCGGAATTTGATACTTGTGTCGACTACATAAGGGGAAAGCAAACCAATAAGTTATAAAAGGGAGCTAAAAGAGGTTATGAACAACTTAAAATTATACATACCGATATTTGTTGTCATGATTTATCCACGAACGGTCATAAATATTTTATTACCTTTATTGATGATTACTAGCGATACACGTACATCTACTTACTTGATAATAAAAGCAAGGCATTAGATGCCTTTAAGGATTATAAAGCTGAAGTAGAAAAATAGGTTGAAAAACCAATTAAAATCATGAGATCCCATAGAGGATGTGAGTATTACCGCAAGTACAATAGTGAAGGACAAGCGCCGGGTCCTTTTGTAGATTTTCTTCAAGAGCATGGTATAGTTGCACAATATACCATACCTGGCTCACGTGACATGAATGATGTTGTAAAAAGAAGACATAGGACCTTGCTAAACATGGTTAGGAGCATGATGAGTAGCTCCAAACTTCCAACATCCTTGTGGAAGGAGGCACTCAAGATAGTTATATATATACTAAACAGGGCTCTAAAGAAAGTAGTGCCAAAAACACCCTTTGAAATCTAAAAAGGATGGAAACATAGTTTAAAACACCTTAGGGTATGGGGTTGTCCTGCAGAATTAAGAGTATATAATCCATAAGAAAAGAAATTAGATCCTAAACCATTAGAGCTTACTTTATAGACTATCCGAATATGACAAAAAGTTATAGGTTCTATTACCTTACACCTACTGCACGTTTTGTAGAATCTATAAATGCTGTGTTTCTTGAGAATGGCATGATCCATGGGAGTGATTAAACAAAGGATGATCATATGGAAGTAACTCTTGATCTATGCAATGAAGGATTTGTTCAAATTTATCAATCTCCCACACATATAGAATAGAGACAAGTTGCAGTGGAGGATGTCCAAAATGAACAACCTAAACAAACTAAAGAAGTTGAATTAAGAAGATCAACTACAGAAAGGAGACCAGCATTATTTAGTGGCTACGTTGTGTACTCTGCTAAGACTGACTGAGACATTAGCATTGAGAATGATCCATTAACGTTTAGTCAAGCTTTGAAGAGTGATAACTCTAAATTGTGTCATGATGCTATGATCGATGAAATGAATTTCATGGAAAACAATGGTGTATGGGATCTTGTGGAGTTACCAAGTGGGTCAAAGCCATTGGCTGTAAATGGGTTTACAAAACCAAACGAGACTCACAAGGTAACATTGATCGATACAAAGTTAGGTTAGTTGCTAAGGGCTTCACACAAGTCGAAGGGTTCGTGTTGGAAATTGTGCCCTAAGGGCCAATCATTGTACTTTGAACATTATTATTTTAATGAAATTTCTCTATTCTGTTATTATATTATTTGCATGTTAACTGTGATAATTGTATCCTTGGATAATTCATGAAGATTGTCCTAAAATGTCCCAGGTCGGTCATCTCTCCGAGAGCAGAGATGAAACAAGACCAGTATGACTTTAATAAGATATGGAGATACGAATCAAAGTCTTAAGCACTTGTAAGAGTACAAGGTGCTGGACCAACCCACTATGAGAAAGCTACATGGATCAAGTCATAAGTTTTTCTCATGTATAACCACATCACAATGCCCTTAGACCTGAGGTCATCATGGATTCCTACATGAGAGTTGCTAAGCTTTGAACTAGTCCAAAGTCACTTTTGACCAAGTGATGATAAAGGCTATGATCGGGCTTGGTGATTTTTCATGCAGAGGAATATGAATAATCAAGATGGAATTTGTCCCTCACATTAGTAGAGAGATATTACCGGGCCCCTCGATGAGTGAGTCTGAGAAATGTATAGACATACTACAATGGAAAGGAGTTTCCATTTCTATTGTCAGGCTACTTAGGAATCGAGAAAGTAATGGTTAGGAACAAGAGGATGACATTATACATACCTTATCCTTGATCGATACATCGTGTGACAAAAGGGACGTGACATGGTTGTATGACAAGTTGTATCGTGATAACGATCCTCATATGAATTGGGTAGTCATAATGTCTTGCTAGAGGCCGCTTGCGACTTTTGGGTTAGTACACTTATTGGCCCACTGCCAACTTTATAAGGCCTACAGGGTCGCACACAAGAATGGTCCAACACGAGATAATGTTTAATTTAGGGTAGACGAATTTTATATTATATGTTAATAATATTATATAGATATACATTTTCGAAATACATATCTTATATTATATATATATATATATATATATATATATATATATATATATATGTACTTGTTTGTGTATGGTGAACAACATGGTTTTAGAATTTTACAAAGGGTTGTAATATTTAAATACGGCCTGTGTGCCGTGCCTTTCTCTAAATACTCTCAATGTACATTCTCTTCTCATCTCACTCCCCTCGAATGTTTAAATGAGGTTTCTCTCAATGTATTTCTTCTCTTTTTTAGAGAAGTCCTCTCATTGGCTTGGGAGGATTTTAGGTTAGGTAAGCCATGTTGTGTCACATTTAAATTATGCTTTTGATAAGATCATTGCATGAATACTTTTACACTTATATGTATTTATCTGTATGAGATATGACCACGATTGCATTCATATAAACAAGACTAATTGATTGAGCCCTCTAATCAAATCTTAAGTCTTAATGCTGTCAATTAATAAATACCTGTCAAAACCTAGATCGCTTAATTACGGAAACCACCAAAGTGGATGCACTTGAGTTATCTTGATGAGACAAGTATGAGTAATGGTGCTGCTCATAATATTCATTATTGTTTTGACTTAATTGAGATTAACAAAACGGTTTTGAATCTCAAGGCGTTAGATGGGATTAAACATGCCGGATCATATGATGATCAAATCCCATAAACATCTAAGAGTTACATGTGATGTAATTGGTAAATAGGTTACCTACCTAAATAACTTGAATTTAAGCGTCTTGCCAAAGCGGACTTAAGTTTAAGCCAAATATGGATCTTAGCCCACTGATTATTATTTTGAGGGTTGTTAATTTAGTGGGAGATTACTAACTAACTTTGCATATTTTAATTGTAGAATCATGTCAACCAGTAATACTGCTACGCTATCATTGCGATCGGTCCATGAGAAGGACAAACTCAATGGGACAAACTTTCTTGACTGGTTCAGGAACTTGAGAATTGTTCTCAAGCAGGAAAGAAAGGCTTATGTCCTAGATCAACCCATTCCTGAGGAGCTTGCAGCCAATGCTCCAAGAGCTCAGAGAGATGCTTACACCAAGTATAAGGATGACTCTATGGATGTAGGTTGCCTGATGCTTGCCACTATAGTTCCAGAGCTCCAAAGAGATCTGGAACTTATGGAGACTCATGAGATGATTGTCCATCTCAAGGAAATGTTCCAGCAACAGGCAAGGCAAGAAAGGTATAAGACCACAAAGGCCTTACATTCCTGCAAGATGGCTGAAGGTGCATCAGTTAGTACTGATGTGTTAAAGATGAAAGGCTATATTGATCACCTTGAGAGGGTTGGATTTCCCATGAGCCAGGAGTTAGCTACGGATTTGATCCTGAACTCACTCCTGGAGAGTTATGACCAGTTTGTCATGAACTACAACATGAACAATATGGAGAAATCAATTTCTGAGCTGCATGGGATGCTTAAAACTGCTGAGCAAAGCATTAAGAAAAAGCCCGGTACAATTTTGATGGTTCAGAAAGGAAAGGGTATGAAAAAGAAAGGGAAGGGCAAATAGAAGGGTGATGGCACAACTGGTAAGACCAAAAAGTCAGACAAGCCCGAAACCAAGCCTGCACCCAAGAAGGCAAAGCCTCCAAAGGAAAGAGTCTGCTACTTCTACAATAAACCCGGTCATTGGAAGAGGAATTGCAAACTCTACCTAGAAGATCTGAAAAAGAACAAGAAGGATAGCAGGGCTATCGCTTCAGGTATTTATGTTATAGACATTCATTTTTCTACTTCCTCTACATGGGTATTAGATACTGCATGTGGTTCTCACATTTGTACAAATGTGCAGGGTCTAAAGAATAGTAGAAAGCTGAAGAAGGGCGAGGTGGATCTACGAGTTGGAAACAAAGCAAGAGTTGCTGCTTTAGCCGTAGGCACTTATGAATTAGTTCTGCCCAGTGGGCTTTTGTTAGTTTTGAACAATTGCTATTATGTTCCTGCTTTGAGTAGTAACATTGTTTCTCTTTCTTATTTGGATAAGGAAGGTTATACTTCCATTACTAGGAATGGTAAATGTTCTATTTATCGTAATAACATTTTCTATGTTGATGGTGATTTGCATGTTGGTCATTATATATTAAATTTGGAACATCCTAATAATGGGAATATCCATCACGTAACTACTAAAATGATAAAATCAAACAATTTGAATCCGACCTACCTATGGCATTGTCGTCTAGGCCATATAAATGAGAAATACATTTCCAAACTCCATCAAGATGGATTTCTTGACTCAGTTGATTTTGAATCATATGATACATGCAAATCTTGCTTATTAGGAAAGATGACAAAGGCACCTTTTACTGGGCATAGTGAGAGGACCACTGAATTATTGGGCCTCATACATACAGATGTATGTGGACCATTAAATACAGCTGCCAAAGCAGGTTATGTCTACTTCATTACATTTATAGATGACTTTAGTAGATATGGCTATATCTATCTAATGAAACATAAATCTGAATCTTTTGAAATGTTCAAAATATTCCAAAATGAAGTACAAAACCAACTTGGTAAAACAATTAAAGCACTTCAATCTGATCAAGGTGGTGAATATTTGAGCCAAGAGTTCATTGACCATCTTAGGAGTTGTGGGATAATCTCACAATTAACTCCTCCAGGAACATCACAATGGAATAGCGTTTTTTATTGGACTCATATAATTATTTTAATATTTTAAAGTTTAAGTATGTTTTATTAGCATTTAATTGTGCATTTTTCGTTAAATAAGACTAACGGTGTTAAGGTTCGGTGACTAAAAATATCCTTTATAACTTAAAAGGACTAAACTCATGATCTAACCTAAACTTAAAGGACTAAAGTATGCTTCAGCCTATAATTTAATTATTCTATATCCTGAGTTTATAGTAAAATCAAATTATATTTTGAGTTAGATTTCAATTCCATCCATATTTTTAAATTATATTATTTAAACAAAGGATTTTCTTTACCAAGTTATTTTATTATTATAGCAAAAAATCTAATTACACAAGAGGCTTATCTAAAGAAGCATCACCAATTCTTCCATTGGTTTTAACCAATCAAAATATCTTTTGTTTAAATTATATTTTTGACCAAGTTATTTTACTTTTTTGGTTTTGGATTATTGATTGGTGTGCTGTACTCATTTGCGCAGTAGGAGTTTAACAATATGTGTGATTTATTTTTAGGGTGTAGCGGCAAAAATACCCATGTTAATACAACTGCCGTTAAAATACCAAATGTTCGTTAAATAGCTGGTGCAGGGCCATCTTCTTCTTTTTTGTCCAAATGTAATCTTCTACTTTTGTTGACTGTAATCTTTTTTTGTCACAAATCTATCTCTGCCTGACTCCAGCCGCCTCAAGATCCAACCAGCCGAGGCTGAAATCCCTGGTCTCATGGCTTGTCGTACTAAGTTCAGCCCTTCATAGCCTTTTAAAGGCTTCAGATCACCGCTTCCATTTCTTTGACCATTCAAAACTACGTCCTTATCGAAACCATAACTGCTCTCGGTGCCAAAGTTTGCTGCTGCTCCTGCGACATCCTCTCCACTCAAGACCACGACGTAGCCGCCATAGCACGTGGCAACGCCTCCGTCTTTGCCTGAGAGGGGAGTTCTTTGAGGAGTACTAGGGATGTATTGAGCGTGCCCTTGACTGGCAACCTGGAGGCGCCCTCGATATGATTGTTGACGATGATGGTGATATTAGCCACATAATCCATGAGGGTGTCAAAGTTGAAGAAATTTACCTTATTGGTTAGCTTCCAGATCCTCTTTAGCTGAAAATGTTGAGTCCCAACTGGTATTTCTGTAAATACCTCCTCTAATGTCGATAGCCTTTTTTAGATGCAAGTTATCCTGCTATGGAAGTCAACAGATCTATCTCCAAGACCGAGGGAACTAACTAACTAAGACTTGCAATGATTCAATATGTAGTTTAGTGTTAGATCTGTTTCAAATTTAAAATTTTGTTAGCTTTATAGAAGCTACAATGTCAATTTTAGAGTCAATTAAATTCTTCAGATATGTTGCATACTAGTTTTGGAAAAACTCAAGCATTATGAGTATATTTGATATGTTTGTAAGTTTGTGTTTAATTAACAGGTACACCAATTATGTAATTTCTTCAGGGGCTCTTTCTTGATATGACAGGAAGAGTCCAAACCAAAAAAGTTGGTGTGTTTGGGTATGATGAAGATGCTAGCAAGAAATGGGCTAAAGCATTCGAGCAAATTGTTGCTAGCATGCCACGTACACGGTCAACAAAAGTAAGAGATTATAGCTAGACCAAAAAAATGGGTCCTGCACAAGCTATTTAATGGACGTCTGGTCCTTTTAACGCCAGGGCATTTTTAAACCCTTCTTAAATTCTCATAAGTATTTGTGCACTCAAGATTTTAATATAGTGCCAGCAACTCTTTTGAGATATTAACATGGGTATTTCTACCCATTTACCCGTATTTTTATTATGCCTACATAATGTGTGTGTGGGGGGTTAGGGTAGGGGTGTTCATGTGACGGGACGGGAATGGGACAGGCCTCATCCGCGATAACAAAACTGTACCATGTCCTATCCCATTCCCACCGGGACCAAGACAAAACCAAGATCAAGATAGAACCAGGACGGGTCCCATATATGTTTTTCTTTTTTTAGGATCTAGACCATCAGTTTTTTCCTCTTTTCAGAACTTGTAAAAACTAAAATGTGTAGGTGTGTGCCAAACACTGAACCTAGATGATTGAAAATATATAATACAAATATATAATCATCCTCTTTTATCATTTTTAGATCAAAAGCATGATAAAAATAAGAATTAATTAAGACTTAAACTTAATAAGAGCGGTGATCATAGGGTCCATTTGATTCAACCCCATTACATGCTTGCAGTGATAATCATGATTGCATTACCAAGAGAAGAGTATCTGGTTGCTCTTTAACATAGTAATAGGGTTTACCATGGTAATGATGATTACCAAAAAATTGATAATCCTCATTCATACCTCCCCCCTATGAATCCTTATTACCATCATACTGCATGGTAAAAAAAGTCTAATTTACCCTTTAATTTCACTTCTCTTTATTTTACTTATATCTTTTCACTTAGCCACACCCGCCACTACCCGTTCCTCCTCCTCCACTGTCGCCACCACTACCTGCCCCTCCACCACCCCCCACTCCCCGGTCCACAAGCACTCGCCACTCGCCGTCGCCAACACTACCTCTTCCTCCTCCACCGTTGCCCCTGCCACCCCCCACCATTGCTACTGTCACTACCTCCTACTCCATCCCCCTCGGCCACCACTACCTTTTCCTCCGCTGCTGCCGCCGCTTCCTCCACGATTGCTGCCGCCTGCTATAAAGACCTCCTCCACCACCGCTGTTGCTGCGGCCTCCACTACCTCCTCCTTTTCCAACTCCACCGACGCCACCCTTGTCATTGCCGCCACTACCTCCTCCTCCATTGTTGTTGCTATCACCACCTTCCGCCACCGCTGCCACAGCACCGTTACCATCCTCCACCACCACAACCATTGCCATCTGACGATCCTTAGCGAGATAGCGTGACCACAACCATTACCATTGCCACCACCGTTAACTTTTTTTTTTTACAAAGATTATAGCAAGGGTAAAATAGACTTTGTGTGATATATTAATTTTAAATAATTGTTAAAATAATAACTTATTGCACCTTGCTTAAAAATCAAACCAAACACTAGCTTTGTAATTATCATTACATCGCATTGCACTATACTGCAAGGTATAATGGGATTGAACCAAACGGGCCCAATATTTATAGTGTTTTGTAGAGAATTAGGTGAGCAAGTGTAAGAGAGACCAAGAGAGAAGTGAACGAAGACAATAACACTCGTGCGCATGACTGCAAGTGTTTTCTTAAATATTCATAGTATTTTGTATTAAAGATAGGGTTAAGGAGCAAAATTACCAATAAAATTTTAAGGAAAGAACGCCTGGCACAATTATGTTTTAAAGGAGGCAAAAATACACATAAGGAATTAAAAGTGGAACATCCAGTACAAAACTGTTAAATTTGACCTAACAGCATTAAATTATAAGAGAAGAAAACCCCTAACGGCGTTTGGTCAAATTTAACGGCTTTGTACTGTAAGCTCCGCTTTTAATTCCTTATGTGTATTTTTGCCCCCTTTAAAACATAATTGTATCAGGCGCTCCTTCCTTAAAACTTTGTTGATAAATATGCTCCTTAACCCTTAAAGATATACCCAATATATGATAATATTTTTTTATATGACTAAAACCTATCTAAAAAAGATTATATGATTCTATTGTTTTATATAACTAATATCTATTAAAAAAAGATATTAGTTATATCTTTATTAAAAGTATTAGATCTTCTAGTAAGAAATAAAAATATTAGATATATTATATATATTAAACTAACAAAAACATGATTTCGGGATGGAATGGAACAAAGCCCATCCCGTGTCCCATCTCATCCCAGTAATAATTTTGTCCCGTCTCGAATTTTTTAAGGACAGGATCATCCCATAACAAATTGACCGGGATTGGGACGGAATGGTAGCGACGGACGGGACGGGACGGAAGTGAACACCCCTAACTAGAGTTGGAAACCATATATAATACTCTGTATACATATTTAATTTGTGTAAGGTACAAAATATGATAAATATAACATATTGCGTGGTCTTATATATATGATGCACATACCCAAATCTCTGTACAATTTGTAAGATGTGGGAACGAGCTCTCTGTTTTACGATGTATAATGTTAAGGTACCCCAAAAAAATTAAAATATTAATAACCAAATCCTAATATAAGATCAAGTTTTTCCTACGCCTATTCAACAAATTAAACGTCATTAGTGAGTACCCATCTTCATACTACCATAATGCTACACTACCTACATTTCAAGTATAAAGCCATTTTTTCGTAAAATCATATATTTCAATATATAAAACATTTTCTGAAATACCAATTGTTAAGTATTTGTTATTTATTTCTAATAAGAAACAGGTAGTTTTGATGTACTTCTATTAAAATTTTGGGTGAGATATTTATTTTGTTGAATCAGTCCCATCTATATACACATATTTGAGCCTCTGTACTTGCCAACTTAAATAAAAATGATTGTGGTTAGTATATGAATAATCCATGATTTTCACTTTCAATCTTCATATGCTTAAATAGTAAGATCATTACCTCTAACATGCCGATATTTTTTTCCAGGTGGAAAGGACGACGATAAAAAGTACTACTTCGGTCTTTAATATAAAACACATTTATCTAATTTAATTAGATTAAGAAAATTAGCTGATAAGTTAGTTAATATGACATGTATTTTCTAAAATACCTTTAGCCATCTTTCTTAATCCCCTCATTTTTTTCACCTCCTTGATTATTGTTAAGAAAGCTTTAATAGGGATAAGTTAGGAAAAGATTGACAAATATGAAAATTATATTTTATATTTAAGACTAAGATCAACTCTTTAAATATGTCTTTTATTAAGGACGGGAGGAGTAATAAAATAAGATGACACTAATTCCTTAGAGATGATGTTTCAAACAATTTTATTTTAGCAGACGCATCCAAAAAAAAAAATCATATTCATTAATATTACTTTTGGTTCTTTCATGTAATCATTTACCTATTGTAAGTAAATTAACTTGCAAATCATGCTAAGTTGGCCGAACAAAAATATTTAAAGACTAGACAAATAAGAAAGAAACCAGCTGAGTTTATTTCCAATTTTCCATCTTTTACTTGCTATATATCAAATTAGATCGAAAGTTTGAAACTAATTAAAGCAGAAAATGCAAAGTACCATAATTTTTTAAACTTTATTGAGCAAATAAGGGAAATATATTATGGAGTTGTATTATTATTATTGTTAACAAGTGTTGAAGAAGGCGCAGGCGAATGTATCTCATGCTCGTCTTCATCACAATATCCCAACAGTATATCGGCCTCTTGCACAGTAAACCCTAGCGAGCCGAGCATCTCCGGCCAACAGTCATGACCGACGACCCTAATCGCTCGGCAGCAGCCCGGGCCCAAGTAAGCTTCTCCGTTAAGAAAGAACGATATGACCTCCCCGGTGCATGCTTGTAGATGAAATAACGAGTCCCAGCACTTGTTGGATTCCCCACCGCCTGCAGTATCCCCATCTACTTTCAGCCGAGCTGCCAGCATCTCACCGCGGCGGCTCTGTAGTGGCAGCGATCGTGCGGCAACCGTAGTACTGGAAGCTAGAGACAAGGCAACAAGGAGGAGAGAGAGACTGAAGAGCTTGTGAGTGGAAGCCATTAATATTAGGGTTAGAGAGAGAGAGAGAGAGTAGAAAATTAGATGGTGTTTTTCAAGAGTGTTCAGGGATGGGAGCTTGGCAGGGCTATATATATATATTTGGTGAATGATAATAGGGAGGTGAAAGAGGAATGAAACGGATGGGTAAATTGGCAATGAATGAATAATGGTGGTCATTACTATTTTATGTAACGTATAACAATAAGTGCAATAAATATAATTTCCACTAGTTAATTACAGTGCAGGTAGGAATTTAGTTTTCCTTTTTTTTTTTTTTTTTTTTTTTTTGAACAAGTAGGAACTTAGTTTTGAGACTTCTGGAATTCCTGTAATTTAATGAATCGTACTTGTTACTTCCTTAAGCTTGCCTTTCGTCTTCACCTATATTTATAGAGTATATAAAATAAAATGGAAAATAATATATGCCAACGTCAAAGAAAAGGTATAAAACACTTTTTTTTTCTTTTCTTTTTTTTTTAGGGAATTCGGCGACTTGAAAATTAATTACTTGGTCCAGGCATTTAATAAAAGTACAAAAAGAAAAGGAATTATGCATAACACAGCCTTTTATTTCAACAAAATTGTGCATATTAATTTGTCAAAGAAGGAACTATGTTGCTGGAAGAGATTTATCATAGGTTTAAACTGATCTGGATATAATATGAGATTATTCTTATCCAGATTTGTGCATGTTTAAAAAAATGTTTAATTTAAGATAAAAAATCAAGATTTACTTCTTATTATATGAGTACAACTTAACTTGATTAGGATCTATGCATTTTATGAGGACTAAAGAATATGCAAGTGGTAATATTCATGGCTTGTTAATGGTACTATGAATTTTACACTATAACAGAATCCCACAAATATAACGCTTAATAAATAACGATTACAGCGAATAAACATCATGTATGTCGAACGCGCACTTAATAAATAACAGTTACAGCTAATAACCATCATGCATGTTGAGGAGAAGATCACGTAAGAAGCATAACGGTTAAATATGTGCACTGTCATGTATTAAGGAGCGGAATTCATGAAAATAAAAATATAATTGTTGTAATTATTAATCGTCATATATTTACTGACAAAAATGATGGGTCTTTTGAAACAACGGTCGTCTAATACTTTCAAACAATTTGCCCTCCAACCTTATTTCAGCAAAAACAAAAATATAATGGTAATAACAAGTACTTGTAAAGTATGATTTCTAAATACTTAACAATTAAAAATAATAACCGTCATATATAAGGAAGCGAGGTTCTGAAAAAATTTTATTCGACAATCTTGACAGTTCTTCATAAAGAACTATTATTTATTCTTTAAGAATACTTAAAAGTTAAAAATGATAACCGTCATATATAAGAATGTGAGATTTTGAAAAATATCAAATGTAAAGAAGTGAGATTATGAAAAAATTTATTTGACAATACTTGATAGTTCTTCTTGAAGAACCATTATTTATTCTTTAAGAAATATAACGGTTAAAAATTATAACCGTTATATATAAAATTGTGGGATTTTGAAAAATATCAAACATAAGGAGGGAAAAAAAATTTTAACAATACTTGACAGTTCTTAATAAAAAAAAAAAAAAAACCATTATTTATTCTTGGGTTAAGGGGCAAAAATACCCATAAAATTTTTTTAAAAAGTGCATCCACTACCATAAACTTTTTTTTATGCAAAAGTAACCATGAACTTTTAAAAGAGGAGCAAAAGTGACACTTTCATTAAAACTAACTAATGGTCGTTAATTCCAGTGCAAAATTACCAAAATACCCCTATCTAAAAAAATGGTTAAGTGGAAAAAATATCCATTAACTTTTTTCAAAAGTGCGTCCACCACCCTAACATTTTTTTAGATAGGGGTATTTTGGTACTTTTGTACTGGAGTTAACGGTCGTTAGTTAGTTTTAGCAGAAATGTCACTTTTGCCCCTCTTTTGAAAGTTCATAGTTAGTTTTGCACTCAAAAAAAGTTTATGGTGGTGGAAGCACTTTTAAGAAAAATTTATGGATATTTTTTTCCCCTTAACCCTTTATTCTTTAAGAATACTTAATGATAAAAAATGATAACCATCATATGTAAGAAGACGGAACTCTAAAAAATTTTATTCGACAATACTTAATAGTTCTTCACAAAGAATCGTTGTGTATTCTTTAATATTAGAAGGAAGGATTTTAAAAAAAAGATTTATTTGACGCAACTCTTCCAACTCATTTTCAAACGTTTTTTTGAGCTTCCCTTGGTTATCATACTCCATTTTTCATGGATTTTGCTCCATCGTTGTGGGTCTCATCCTCCACCACTGCATGGTTCTTCACTCTGCAGCTCTTTTCTCTCGTGATTCTTCCTCATGTAAGCTTTCATTTTTTTCCAATTAACGTTCTTTGTTTTATTTTACTTTTTTATATAACAGGTGCTCGCTAGTTGAGGCTCAATGTCGTTGGTCGAGATTATCTAAAAAGAAGAATCGCAAACCAAAAGTAATATCTAATTTCTAATAATAGCCATTAGAGAAAAGTAGAGAGCGTAGAAA
Source organism: Inga laurina (assembly GCA_963855925.1). Classification (NCBI taxonomy): domain Eukaryota; kingdom Viridiplantae; phylum Streptophyta; class Magnoliopsida; order Fabales; family Fabaceae; genus Inga; species Inga laurina. Next base: position 55,891,922 of record OY979703.1, read on the forward strand.
CAAATGTTTCTCATAATTTTTAGCAATTAAATTATGATCTATTTAAATGTTTGTTAATTCTTTAACCTTGAGTATCTCATGTTCCTAAACTTAAGCAACCAAATCAGGTTTGTTGAACAAAGTTCGAGATTTGCTCAAGCTTTTATATTTGCCAATTTCTACTATATATATTCAGATTTTCATATTTATATTCCGAGATTAGTTCAAGTTTTTATACTTGTTTATTTTTACTACATTTATTTTTATTTTCCTATTTATATTATCTTTTTGTTGCTAAAGGATATGTGACAAGAACTCTGAAAGCATATGTGATCTATGGAAAATCTACAACAAAGGCATTGGAGAGTAATGTAGAATTTTTTCTTAATAAATTTTCTTTTAGAATTCAAAAAATTATAAACAAGTTCTATTGGGACAGTGTTTAAGTGATTAATTTTTTTTAAATTGTGTGATATTTATCTATAATGTTTTGAATTTTGAATACAATAAATATAATTTTTTACTTAATATTATTATCTTGTTATTATCAATGACTATGTTGTGCCTTATATAATAAATATTAACAATTAAATTAAATAAAAATAACTATATATAAAAAAAATAAAGTCAATACATTACGGTTATTAACAAAGAATCGTTATGCGTGCCCTAAATACATTATAGTTTGGAACCATTATATATCTGCGTGAAGTATATATAGTACCCGCATATATATATGACGTTTAAAACTATTATATATGACAGATAACCCTAAATATAGGAGTTAACTTAAGAGTTTGATTTGGCCCTAAATATAAAACATCAATTCACTTTGTCTTATAAATTTATTATTAGGCAAAAGCACGCATTTAGTTCTTTAATTTCACACAAAATTTTATTTTAGTCCCTTTATTTTATAAAGTTTCCTTTAGTCCTTCAATCTCAATGCTATTAACAAAACAAATGATGATGTTGAAATTTTAAATGTTGAAAAAACATTTTCAGGTGCTAACATGATAAATTTAAATTTTTTATAAAATAAAAATAATTATTAAAAAAATAATCATTTGAGATTAAAAATCTAAGGGTTAAAGAACTGAAAACATACTTTTAAAATTAAGAGATCAACTTAAAATTTATATAAAATTAAAGGATTAAATGCAGCATACTGTTGCGTTTATAATTATTTTACCAAACAATCATGATGATTGCATATAGTAAAGGGAGTTTTATCAATGAGAATAGCTAATACAAGTTTTAAAAAGGGCTATTTTAGATAAACTAATATATAATATATATGTATTATAAATAATTAACTTAACTAATATTCTTAATTTTAGTTAGTTCTTACATTTGGTACCATTATTATAGCTGATTGTGGGCTGGGTTTTTCTAGGACAAAACAAACTGAGAATCTGAATGGGCCCGTCGGCCCACTATGTTGCTTATGTGAACACTAACTCCTGATGAGAAATAAATGGAAGTCTATGATTTTTATTTTAAATAAAAAGATCAATTCTCATTAAAAAAAAAAAAAACAAGTATCATTACTACAAAACAGAGTTCAAAGAAGGACATGTAGAAAGGAAAGAAAGAACATTATGCTGATGGAAATTAAAATTAAAGTAACCTATTCTAAACCGAGTAAAAGATTTTCAACATGTTGGCAAGATCTCTAAAATAATGATGTCTGATGAGTTTCCAAAGCTTCCATACAAATAACAAGCTGCTTCTTTGATGCCCATAGTTCCAACTTCCAAAACGGTCGAATTAATCACAAAGAAAGGAGAGTTCATGATCCAATGAAAAGTTGCTTCTACACATTTGAAAACAAATGAGGAGTCACCACGCTGCAATCTTGTCCATAGAAAATGATGAATACACTGATTCTCACCAAACCCTAATATGTCTTCTCTCTACTTAAATAAAGGTATGGCGCTATCGCATGATTTTAATTTGATTTAACTAAAATCTTGATTGCATTAAAAATATTTAAAAAAATAATTGTGGTCTCAAGGTAAAAATGCTACTGGACTGGGTTTTCAAGAAGAAACAAACTCTAAATGGGCCAGAAGGACAACTAAGAGACTTGATAGTCAAGCCCAAAGGCCCATTTGTGGCTCAACAAAATTGCATCCGAAATTACATGATTTTCATATAATGCATTTCGGTCATTCTTATTGTGTTTTATAATAAGCTGAATTAATTAATGGGAAAATCCCAAATAAATACCATTTGAAAATGTAAAACCCTAAAAAGTCTAATAACCCTTTAAAAAGACTTAAAGGTACCAAGTACCAAATTAGGTTTTAAAGTTTTGACACATTTATCATTTTACCTCTCAACTTTTTTTAAAATAGTGGTGCCCCTGCTGGAGCACCACTACCGGTCGGCCGCCGCTCCTGTGGCTAGCCTGCTGGGACCCCTAACAGCCGGAGCTCCGGCCTCAAGAGGCAAGAGCTCCAACCAACGGGAGCTTTTTTGGTGGGGATGTGGTTTTTTTTTTTTTTGAAAAAAATTTGTTGAGAAATGGCAAAAGGTGGGATCGAACCCATCCCACCTCTTTAGCAAAGTAGCATAGTGGCCCAATGGCCATCAAAAAACTCCTTTGATATATATATGCATTATTAAATAAATATATATATATATAATATAATTAAAAGCATAGTAGCTTTGATAAATTAAAGTCAATAATGGCTTTGACAAATTCAGTAATAGAAATAACAAAATTCGTAATGGTATTGACAAAATTGTTTGCTGATGAACCTTGACTTGTATGTTTTCATCAGCATTTTTGCACAAAACGTGTTTATCAAAATCATTACTAAACTTATCAATTTTATTACTGAATTTATTAAAATCCTTTTATTTATATTATGAATATTTTTGTAATGGAATCTTATAATGAGATTGTCAAAACCATTACAATTCTTGTCAATATCATTACTAAACCGGAGCGGCGGCGAGCCGGCCGGCGGTTGTGCTTCGGCAGGGGCACCACTATTATTTTTTTAAAAAAATTTAAGGGGTAAAATAGTAAATGTGTCAAAACTTAAAAAACTCAATTTGATACTCGGTACCTTTAAGTTTTTTTAAAGTGTTAATAGACTTTTTAGGGTTTTGTATTTTCAAATGGTATTTATTTGGGATTTTTCCTTAATTAATAGTACATAAAATATAAATTCATAAATATATTATTTAGAGACCTTCCTCGGTTACATGCAAAATTCTAGTATGTTTTGCTACAACAATCATTTTAGAAAAGCAAGAAAATGGCAATCTGGGGGAGAAAAGTCTATGTTTTGTTCTCCCTTGCACTTGTACGTGATAATTAAGTACAAACACATTAAATTTCTTTGTATAAAATAAGAATCCATCATCTAATATTATGCCACAATAAACCTAATGTTATGAATATAGAAAGTTGTGGCTATTCATCTTGTCACCCTATACCACTTCAAGTTTATTTTCCATTCCTTTACATTTAACACGGATGAGATTTTTTTAATATCAATATGTGTAAGATTATAATACTCTAGTAATTATTATCATTAAGTTCATTTGTAGAAAAAATTTTTGAACCTAAACATAAGTCCACTTATAAGTTATTAATGATTGTTTTCCAATTTAACTTTTATTAAATTCTCGTTGGAATGAAATAAAGATGAGAGAATAACTTGTAAACATAATATAGAAAGAGAAAATGTTAATAAGGGTAAATTAAAAAATTTTAATTAATTTAAGACATATTTAATAAATTAATTATCATTAAAATAGACTTATAATAAAGACCACAGTTATACTTATAAATAGTGCATGTCATTTGTATTATAGGATATTGATCTATTATCTTTATTGCTCTTTCTTTTCCTATTTCTTCTCAATTTCTCAATTATTTCACTTGCTTTTATTTTATGATATCTAAAAGATTATGCCAAAATGGCATAGTAATGCCGTTTCAACTTGGTTTAGTTGATGGAGACATCGGTGGTTGCTGGTGGAGGGTCAAAACTTGCATTTCCCCTGCAAATCCAAATGTTTGCTTTGAGCATGGCAATGTCTAATTTATGGAAACAATTAAGCACAGAGTTTGCTTCCATAGTGATTACTATTTATTTTCTTTCGTTTTTATTAGTCTCAATTAATGCAATGCAAATTTGTTGAAATATGTCCAATGGTTTAAAAAAAAAAAGGACATTGTTTGGTAGATGAGACAAATATTAGTAGTTCCGTGTAAGAAAATATTAACAAAAAAAAAAATCAAGTTTTTAGGTACACAACTGCGATGGTTATTTAGAGGGAGTGAGGTGTCCCCAATTGTTGGCATACATTCTCGTAAACTAGACTAATCAGTTGATAGCAACGCCGGATATTAGTGGATTAATTAGAAAATAAATGTAACAAAAAAAAATCCATCAAAACTGTGTTTATTGGATAAAAAAAAAAAAGCTATGTATATTTTCATTATTTATTTTTTATATTTCAAAATTTTCTGAATTTTTTATAATTCTTTTTTAAAATGTAGATGACTTTTTGATTTGATTACCGATATTCCCAAGCCACTTTAAACTTAAGCTAATCCCTAATGAGGCTTAAGGTGAAAATAGGGGGTTTTTGTTTCCTCCAATAAGTGCATATAGGTAAATTTTTACCATGCTATTTGTTGAAGTTTTATTATTTTATTTTAAATTAAATTTTCTCATTTGCTTGTTGAGAAGATTTGAATTTTTTTTGTTTTTGAAATTTGGACGAAGAGAATGAAATTACCGTCCCACCATAAATTCGCGCGTTCTATTAAACGGAGGCTCCCCCAAAAACTCGTGGTCGTGACGACGTGACGTGAGTTATGGCATATGAGAATCCAAAAAAGTGCTTTCAAAACGACACCGACAAAATACGGCTCCCATCAGATCTTACCCGGCGTTTTAACGGTTTAATATTAGTCCTTTTTGCGAAACGACTCTTGCACTTTTTTTCAGTTCCGAAAACGACGTCGGACAGATAGGCCAACTACTACTTTTTTTTTTAATCATTTAAATTAGGGGAAATTATAGATAGTTCCTCTAAACTTTTTTATGTTGTGAATAGATAACTTCTTCAAACCTTAAAACTTTACAATGATTTCTCATAAGCTCTGCTTTTTTATACAAATAACTCGCTTATTTTTCTAATAACACTTTATTTTTTTATGTTTTATGTTTTGATTTGATTAAAACACTTTATTTTTTTTATTTGATTAAAGATTTAAAGTTATCATCCAGACACTTTGGGTGAATACAGAAGCATTGTAAAAATTAACTCAAAACATAACATCAAGTGCTTGAACCTTATACAAATAATTGTATTTTTTTTCTTCCACTATAAAAATTTTTCAATTTTTTTTTTTGGCCAGGGAAAAAATTTCAATTTTTGAAAGTTATCTTTGAACTAAATGTATAAGTGTGTGTTTGGCAAGCTCTGAAATCATGATTTTAGAAGCACTTTCCGCAAATTGAAACAAAACTCCTCTCACATACTTACCTCATAAAGCGTAAAAACTATTTTCTAAAAGTTAATTATAATTATAATGACTATTAGAAAATTATTAGTGAAATGAATATAATTATGACTCTTTGTTGACAACAAATATTTGTATGCATCCTTATCATAATAATATCACAAAAACTGAAGGCAAATAAAAAAACAAGGAGGAGGCAAAAAATGAATATGAGAAAAAATGAAAAGGAAAATCTTAAGAAAAAAACCTTCCAAAATTTTTAAATTTTAAATAAGTGATTTTTCACTAAAAGTGAATTGTGAATTTTTTATTAAGTATAATCACTTCCTTATTAATTTTAGGAAACGAACTTAATTTAATATTTTAAAATTTTGGAAGGTTTTTTTATAGGATTTTCTCAAAATAAAAACTCTGTATTTAAGTATTTTTAAAACTAAAAGTCTAAAACATGAACTTTATTTTTAATTTTTACTTTTAAATTTTTACGTCTTTCTTCCCACCGACGGAAACAGTCGACCACGCCAAACGAAATAGCTGTCACTCACTTCTTACGGACTACTATAACGTCTTTGTGGGCCATTCAGTCATTATTGAACATGGGACCCACACGCTTACGTGTGCTAATTTAGCACACGTGGTGACGTTGTTCTAGGAAGTAGTGTAGGTGGACCTTTATGCAATTATCCTTATTTCATTGGGTTAAAAAGTAAAATTAAATTTCAAAGAACACAACGGTTACTTTCTTTTCGGGCCACTGAAAAAATCCAACGTTACAAATGGCCAATCCTTATTCTTTTGTAGTTTTGCCCTCCAGTTTTTAACAGTCAATTTAATAATATCAGATTAAATGTGAGAGATATATATATATATATATATATATGTAATATTTTTGTATTTGAAACTAATGTAATGAGGTCAGGTAAAATTATTTCCAGAAAAGGATCGGTTCACGGATTACTTGTTTGTGAACAAAGGTTTTAGGCAACATGACCTTTTCGTTAAAATAAATAAATACATCGATAATAAAATTCATTATTATACCGGCAACTGCGTCTTATTTTCTTTTCCCCTGAATAATAGGATAGTTATTTTTTTTTTCCGATACAGAATAGGATATATAGCAAGGTATTAAAATTCGAACCGGGTATTGAATCGGTTGGGGTACTGGGTTAAGAGTCAGTGGGTCAGACCGGAACCAAATCGATGAGAAATTGGAGATTTTAGACTTATTAGTATAAAATTCTAAAAAAAAAATTTTAAAAAATTGACTTTTTTTTTAAAAAAATAAAAAACTCTGACCGGACCGGACTGGACCAGTCTGATTCCTGATTCGGCGGTTCCCAGGCCGGATCGATCCGGTCCGAATCTGAGAACACTGATATATAGTGACTTGAATTATGACCTCTTGACAGATTTCTTCTATATTTTTATTATTTTGACAACTTGAAGATTTAAAGTATAGTTGCTTAGAGTTTTGTAGCCTTGCTTGAAATTCTACGTAAACGAGTTAAATAGTTATTATATAATTTTTAAAAAATAATTAGGATTTAAACATATATATCTCAAAGAAATTAAAAAAGTAATTTTGCTTTACCTTATATCTTTTGAACCTGTGACATATGATAAGGAAACTATTTTTTTCAACCCATCAACATGACATCCGAACATTGATAATAAAAAAGTAATTTACTCATAAAATAATACATCAAAATAATAAATATGAGTGAATTTTAAATTAATATACGTTACAAACTGATAATCATAAAGTAATAGATATAGTAATAGTATCTTTGTTTTTGCCAAGATATAGTAATAGTATCTATTTGTAGGAATTATTGTTTGAAGAAATTAAATAACACCATTATATAAATATTATTAGGTGACAATCCTTGAAAGGGATCCCATAACATACGAAGATTCTGTGACAAAACTAACCAATTTTTCAAAGAGTTGCTCAAAGTCATTTACTTAAAATTTAAAAAAAAAAAAAAAGATGCTCTTAATTGAATCATTGCAATATCATATCTTTCCAATCATACTTATATCAAGTTCTTGATATCCATTACATCAAGTTCTTCAATCATGCATAACCATGTGTTATATACTCATATTTATTTTATATATATTTATAGTTAAATAATAATGATTCAAAAATAGGATATATAGTCACATGTGAGAGAACTTTATGAAATAATGGAAATAAGTTACTTGATGCAAGTATTTTTCATATCTTAATTCTCTTGACCATAGAGAGAATTATAAAATGATCAAATCAAAGCCTTCAAACGAGTTATTTTCAAGGTAATCAAAACTCGGACCCGGACACTGAACAAGGCGGGGTATTAGGTCAAGGGTCAGTGAGTCAGACCGGAGCTAACCCAGGGTTATAAACCGATGAGAAATGAAAGATTTAAGAATTATTAATATAAAATTCTAAAGAAAAAATTTTAAAAATTGATTTCTTTTAATTTAAAAAAATCAGACTGAACCAGGTCTACTGCCTGATTTAGCAGTTTCCGGTCCGGTCCGTGTATGATAAGCATGGTTATTTCACTTTACAGGCCAAAAATAAAAGAGAAGACATTAATCTCACCTCACAGATGCAGGAGTTTGAAGGTTTTCCTTCCAATAGAAGCTTCTTCAGAAAATAAATTCAATATTTTTTCGGATATGAACTCTCAAAAAAAAGAAATTGGGATTAAAAAACTATTTATATAAATAAATTGGGAGATTGAGACATATTAGCTATGCAGGGTCATATTAGTCATTAAGAAAATTTGGTTCAATGGAAAGCTCACATTTTCCTTGAGCAACTTGATAGAAGCAGCCTTTTTCATATGTTTAACAGAATTTTCATGATAGATCTTTGAATCCAAATTAATTGGAAATATTAGATATTCCCTCGGGTTATAAATATAAATCGAGTTTGCTGTAATCCTAAACATGAGATCTTAATGAACTGTCTTTTAAAGGGGTATGATTTTTTCCCTAAGTTATATATTTATATTTTTTTGGACGATAAATTATATATTTATATTGATTACACATATTAAAAAAAAATCATCAATGAAGTAGCTTCCAATGCAAATGATCAAAGACCTTTAAAAATTAACACACATTTTTTTTATAAATAGCTCATTTAACTAATTTTCTCCATCTTTATAATTTATATATTGGGAAAAAGACAGAAAAATACCATTTGAACTTCAAAATCCCGCTGACAAGAATGGTAATGGGATTGACAAGAATGGTAATGAAATTGACAATGTAAATCTTTGTCAAATGACTAATTTGGGATTTTGAAGTTTAAGTGGTATTTTTCTGTCTTTTTCCCTTATATATTTTACCCTTATATTTAGAATATGCAAATTATTTTTCCCACATAAATAAAAGGAGAACTGCATATAGGTCCCAAATAAGAAAATTCATTAGTCCTAACCACATGTAAATAGATAATTTTAATGTATATATGCAACAATAATAATAATAATAATTTTAAATAATTATTATAAAAATAACTTACTAATAATTGCTTACAAATCAAACCAAATACTAACTCTGTAATTAATATTACATTGCATTATCATTACATCGCATTGCACTACATTATAAGGTGCAACGGGATCCAACCAAACATACCCTTTATATTTAGGATATATAGGATGCCTTCCTTTTCCATCCTGGCATTTAATTAGGTCGAGTTTGATAGTATCTATTTTACTTTGTATTTTTTTCTTATGACATACTTTGGATATTTAATATAGCTTGTCCCTTCTTTTATTGGACTATGTATTTGTCCAGTTCGCAAAGTAAGGGAGGATAAAAATGTGAAAAGATATTTTTTTAATAAAATTTTAGATATACTTTTATTTTTTATGAAAATATCATAATAGAAATCTAGTCTTGGAGAAACAATTTTTTTTTTTTTGTTTACGTTCTTAGAGAAACAAAAATTGAACCTCATTAATTGACACTTTTTGTCGTTTGAGGTCATCATAACTCATGAGACCGACTCTTAAAAAGATTGCTAATTGAACCATACTTTAAAGGGGGAGGGGTAGTTTAGCCTTTATGATTTAAATTATTATTTTTTTACCAAACATCACTATTATTTGTTTTTTTCACTACGCATGCCAAGCATTTTTAATATTTATTTCCATTTTACTCTCATATCCCTTCTGTTAAAAGCCTTTATTTATTCATTTCTACCAAACCTTGTGCGTACTGCTTAAGGGATAAGGTTCCAATTAGAATTTTGTTTGACACATAGCTTGTTTAATATTAGAAAAATAAAAATTTTAAATTTTAGATAGCATTCAAACGTTATTAATTCAAAATTAATAAGTAAATGAAATATTATTGAATAATAATAACAACAATAATGTAATTATATGATAAATATCATACAAAAATTACTTTTTTATTTCTTATCTCCTACTTTTTCTTAATGATTAATGCATTAAAAAGGTTGGTTTGTTGTGGAAAACAAAACAAAACAATGATTAGTAATTAGGTTAAGTGGAATGGTTTTAATACATCTCTAATAATAATAAAAAATCACATCCCACATTTTGTATCTTATCAAAAGGTTAGTGTATTGGTTAAAGGCAATGTAAATATGTAATATGTACAAAAAAAATGGAGCGGCAAAAAATATGTACAAAAAAATACAACCTATTTTTCAAAAATAGTCTTATTTACAGCGAGAAAGAACAAATAGTTCATTAAAGTAATGACAATAATCAATAATTAATAGGATGAAAATAAAAAATGATAATAAAAATTTCAAATAAACTATTAGTTTCTTTTATAAATAGGCAGAAGTGGTTACCAAAAAAAAATCTTATACTCTTTCTGGTCCTTTCTATAAAATCCACATAATTACCAAATTGCATGATTTAATGAATATGTTAAAATTAGTTAAAAGTAATAAATACATAAAAAATGTATATAATTTTCAAACATGCCCTTATTTATAAAAGGATAAGTGAAAGAGGAATAATGCTGAAAAACTGCAAGAGAATGTATAGGGATAAGATAATGACAAGGAATAAAAAATAATTACAAGTGATATTGGTAAAAATATATTTAATTCCCAGATAATAAAAAATGTATATTATAAAAAGGACTAAACAAACTCAAAAACTATTAAACTTCATAAAAAGTACTGATGTAACACCCCAAATTTTATATTCACCAAAAATATATTGTAATTATTTGAGTAATTCAATAAAATGGGGAATATTCATGGAAATTAGATCTTGTGAACTTTGAAATGTTCATATTCATAAGGAAATGAGTAAATTAATTCAAGAAAAAGAATTAAATTGCAAAGGTGATAGCAAAATCATAATTTTGCCAATATAGCCCAAGATTAATTATTTTCCAATTAATTGGAGTTAATTTCAATTAATCAACGAAAATAAAGGAAAATGCATAATGAGATTATTCTTGGTGGAATAAATCAAGAATTATAAAATTAAGGGGGGATTATATATAAATCAATTGTGTGAATTATGGAATTGTGAAAAATAATTTTCTTCCCTTCCTCTCATTATTTTCGTCCAAAGCATGAAAATAAGGAAAAAAATATTAAGTTTATGATCACATGCTACAAGAAAAGAGTCATGATGGCAAGGCTACATGGTCAATGATGATCATGGTTGAGTGAGTTGGTAGATAAAATGTTGAGTGTAAGATGAGAGGATAAGCTTGAGTAAAGGGATGAAGGAAATGAGTGCATGGAAGAGTGCAAGCTTAGGCTTATTTGGAAGAGTGGTTGACTAGTTGGAGCAAGGGGGAGAGCAAGATTTTGAGGAGCAAAATAAGGGAAGCAACTGATTCAAATTAATGGCAAGACAATAGAGTAATAATGAAGAAAGAGAAGATTGTGACAAATGTCACAGTTTGGACTCTTGATTAAATCAATGGCCAAGAGGAAAGAAAAGTAAGTTAATGAAACACCTTCTCTTCCTTTCCATATGCACATTTCGTCCAAGTCATAGGCAAAAAGAGAAAAGAGAGAGCTTGAGAAATAGTGAGAAGAGGAGAGCTTAGGGAGGAAGAAGCTAAGGTAAGTATTGTCTTTTAGGTGTTCTTCTTGTAAGCATACATGAAGTTCTTCTTTAAACTCTTATTTCTCATGAATCCATAGTAGTGAAATCACACTTTGAGATCAAGAAGAGAAGGAGGAGGTGCCTAGAGTAAGAGCATCCAAGAAGTTTAAGAAGTGATTATACCAATCTCAACTTTATATTAAGTATGAAGTTGTTGTTGGTAATTGTTGTTTGGTCTATGTGATTTTTGGTTAAGTTATGAAATTTGAAAAGCTATAACCCTAAGGGGTTATGCTACCCAAAATCCTTTAAATCATGATTAAGAAGTGTTTAAGTGATTTAATCAAGGATTAGAAGTGGAAGAGTACAAGTTTTGGAAGATAAAACACAAAACTATTTTTTTTCCATTTTCTTCAATATTTCGGCCAGCACTGTTCCAAGGGGTAGGAGTTGGATTTTCATGAACTAAATAGTTCCATTGGACTCAGTGGACAAAAATAGGTGGGGTTACAATTGGGCACTTTTTCGGTAGAGGCTGAAAAAGTATAATTACGAAAACATCACTGAAATCCTTAAATAGAGGCTGTCGAGGGTATTTTCATAATTTGACAGTGACTTTAGTGATTTTGGGCTCAGAAATGGATTCCTTAGGTAAAAATACATCAGAATAGCCTTAGTCAAAATTTTGGAAAACGTGCCATCGGGCAAGGTATGGCGGGGCCAGGTCGGGGTCTCGAGGGCATTTTGGTAAAATCTCACTATAGACTAATATAATCACAAGAAACACTATAGAAGAGTCTAAAATGATACTTGAATAGGTTATGGTCTGTTTCTTGTACATTTAATATTTTAGAATCGAGTTGAACACTGGAAACGACACGTTTTACGAAGCACACTGAAAAAGGGGTTTAACAAACTTTGAGGTAGGGACTATCATCTTTTCATATACTATGTGAATAATTATATGTATTTTTTACTGTATTTCATGATATGATTGCGTGCTAAAGGCACAATACCTAGTTGTGGTTCACTACCCAACAACGGTATATCGGAAAATCCTAACTGTGGCCGATAACTTAGTTGAGATATATTATCGGAAATCCTAGCTGTAGTCAGTGATTTGGTTGAGGTAAATCTATATGAATTGAATCAAACTTTCATTTTTGCCTAATATAGTGCATTGCATATTTAATTTTCACATTTTATATGTCGATCATATGTCTCTACGGGGATTTTTTGGAATCTCACCCTTTTTCAAAAACAAATATCTCAGCTAGTGCTAGTGGATCGAAGGGTAAAGGCGTGGATGTCGAGAAGTAATCAGCTCGTGTCTTAAGGTGAGGGCAATATAGTAGTTATAATTAGTTTATGCCTTAGATATTTTGGGTTATCTTGTAAATATTAAGTTTTCACTGTATTTTTTGTATTTCATTGATGAACAATATTGGTATGGTAAACAAATATTTTTATCAGTATAATTGTACCTTTCTGTATAACCATTGAATTCTATCTTTATTATTCTCGGATTATCGAAATAGAAATGAGTGTTGACAACCGAAGGGAGTATATAGGATAAAAAGGAGTATTACCTGAAGAAATAATCATTAAATTATAAAGAAATGTTGTTTGGCTTCATGATTCACAACAAATGCCTCTCCTAATTCCTAAAAGATGATTAATTAATGGACTTTTGAGAGCATGGAAGTTAGAATAGAACTAAAGTCATGAGGACCAAGAAGAAGCAATAAGAATGTTTCCTTTAGAAGAAAACTTAGAGAGTAGAACTGTGAGTGCTGCTTCATGTACTCAAAAGTTGCTTCAAAGTGTTAAGAGTTTGAGCGAAGAAACCTATGAAAAAGTAAATCTTCCCGTGATGTCATGATGAAATTCAGACTAGTCCACCTTCCACTTCAATTATTCATATCTTTGCTTCCTTCTTTTTTACACTTTTTCTTTTTTAATTACCACCACGTGTTTCTCTGCTAATATTCTTTAATTCCCATGAAGGAAAAAGCTCTTGTGCTTAAGCTTTAAAGAGCCACTTATCATGGCTCTCTTTTAAAAATAGGATTCGAGAAGGACAAAAATATTTGTAAAATATGTGAATCTTAAATCAGGATCTCGTAAATGGTCTAATCACTATAAAATTTTTTTTAGCAAATAGTCTGAGATTAACCTTTTTTTTCCTCGGTGAAATTATCTAAGGGTCTGTTTGGCATGATGAAATGGAGGAGAGAGAAGGAAACATTTTAATGAGTTCAATTAAAATAAATGGCGAAGTGAGGTAGTAAAATTTTAATAAATAGGAGATGTAAGATTAAAAAGTAATAAAAATTAATAAAAAAAATTTGTAACCTCATTTCTGTAATTTTTTTTAAAAAAAAAAGTCAATCACACACCAGAACTCTATAAAGATTTTACAATGGCTAGACAATTTTTGGGCCTAATTTAAGATTCACATATTTCAAGAAGATTTTTCTGTAATTCTTGATTAAAAATATTTTAATGGAATTAATGGTGTTAACTTATTTTTAAAAATAATTTTGTTAGATTAATCATAATAATGTTTTAAAAAAGGAAAACCCCAATTAAATCCTCTTGAAATGCCCAAAACTTAAATCAGGCTTACACTTTCAAAACTTATTCTCCATGACTGGATCTATCTATGGTTTGAAGAATTGGGATGAGGCCAGAAACACTCTAAAAGAGGATTTTGTTTCTGAGTTCTAAATTTCTACTGCCACGCAATGTATAGAGTTCATTGGGGTTGGAAGATAAATTGGTAAAATGAGTTATTTGTGTTTGAGAAGATGATAAACTTTTTTCTCCAGAAAAAGGGATTGATTGTCGTGCTTGTGAAATTTTGGCTTCTTCTGCAACCTGCTGCATCACAGTTTTTAACCACACACTCCACTCTTATTCCACTTTTTTTTTTAAAACAAATATAATAATAAATATTAAAAATGTTGTAAGAAAGAAGTCAATAAAACAAAATTAATTTTGTTTTCACTGCACGGCTACTTTCTCTTTTCCTTTCAAAGAGAGGGGTGTTGTTGTCATTTGACAAAACTAGGAAATTCCTAATAAGGTTAAGAGGCGTTACCAGGGATTTGCTGAGCCTGAGAGTATATGTTTGATTTAAGTTTTGAGTATTTCAAAAGAATTTAATTATAATTTTCCCTTTTAAAAATGTCATTTTGTTTCCCATTTAAGTTTATGACTAACCTTGTTAGGAAAAAATTAGATAAATGACAATAACACTGGCTTAGAGAACTAACGTTTATTATTAACTACGTTTATTATACAATCCCTCAAATTTATGCTTAGTGACTGATAGATAAAATAAATTATGTCATGAAAGCCTTATCCTCTATTTAAAATACATCATATACTAAAATCTTAATTAGTCAATAATATTAAATGGCTCTAAACAAATTAGTATTTTATATTCAAATTTTTTTTGATTTTATTGTATTTTAAAATTTTAAATATGAAATAAAAACAGTCTCATTTGCTTATTGATGAATGATTGAGATTTGTGTTCTTTATTTTTATTTGGTACAACTAATTGAAACATGATAAAGTCGATTAATTGAGCATTGTAAACTTCAAACTTGATAAGTAGCTATTATAGCATGATTTTTTCATACCCATCCCCCCCCTCAAAAAAAAAAAAAAAAGGCTTCCCTCTATAACATGTAAAACTTCACTCTAATTTAAGAAAATATTAAATTTCTTTCGCTACACTCAATCACAGCATAATTTACTTTTACCAAAAGGTAAATTACATATCAATTGAAGTTGGCGTAGATGGGTAGGCTCTGCGCCACACCAATCTATTCCTGGGTTCGATCCCAGGAAACAGAAAGTGTAAAGAATTTCCATTGGGAGCTCTCTTCCCTAGGGCGCCTCAAAGAGGTGAATTCCTGTTGGGCCTATCAGATTGGAGGCGCCAAGACTAGTCGGTTGTCGGGGGTCCATATTGGTAAATCTGGCGTTGGCCTTCAGGTTAACGCCGGATACCTGGAAAGTGGGTGCACCGAAGGCAAAAGATGGTCCATTGCATAAACCATAAAAAAAGAAAGGCAAATTACATAAATATATAGTAGTAGGCAACATCTTTATCAATTTCTAAAAAGCATCATATGAGAGGGGCAGCAAACCCACAATTCTAATGTTGTATTTATTTAACTTAATTAATCATAAAAATTAAACTGACCTAGATTAATTATTCCATAAAATAATTAAAAAAAAATATTTGCTTAACTACTTTCCTTAATGCCTACTCAAATCAAAGTTGACCACTTTATATGCATGTGTGTTTTTATGAAAATAAATCCCCTATTGTACCATCCCAACGTGAAAATGTAGTTAAAGTATTACAGCATATATTATTAAAAATAATTAATTTAATATTCATTGGTGAAAAGTCCACCTCAAAGCAGATTTATTAATTATAGATTAAAAGATTGTAGGTTGAATCTCTCTCTCTCTCTCTCTCTCTCTCTCTCTCTGTGTAATGATTTGATTCCAAGGGTTTGTTATTTTCAATGAGGGTGACATTCTGAGATGAGTTTGGTGGACATTAATCAATTAGATCGACCCAGAAATTTATTATATTTATTAAATAATATAAATAATGATAACAATAATTTATCAACATGTACAGTTGCAGGATGCTGTTGAATGATTAAAAGGAAGCATCTGTAAAGTGGCCCACTTCTCGTTCTTCAGAGGGAGAGAATCATAACCATGTGATGCGTACACCTACACATTACACATTACACATTTTTGTGAAAAATATCTCTGAAATAATTTCTTCAAAAAAAAAAAAAAAAAACAAACAAACAAAGAAACTATGAAGACAAATTCATCGCCTCAGAATAACATAATCACTGTGAATTCTTTAACAACTAGTCTGGGATTAACTTTTAAAATGAAATTATTTGAATGCCCTTAATTTAAAATATGATAAACGAGAAAACGAATAATGTACAACAACATTTTAATAGGTAAGCTTTAACGTATCAAAAGACAACACGTTAAGAGACAACTAATTCCATAAAATATTTTGACTAAATATTATCGATAATAAAATTTAACCAGTAACAAATTTAATTTATATAATGACAACAACTTATGCAGTGACAATTAATTTCATTGAGAGCAATTAGATCATTTTATATACGAAAACTTAATTATTAGATAGCATCTAAGCACTTCATATGAATTAAGCTATCTTAAGATACCATAATTTTAGAATTATCATATTATAGTGGTCCTTATATGTCTTTCTAAAAAAAATTGACATATTTTTATTTATTAGATAAATTTTAAATAAATTATCATATTACTCATATTTTATTTTAATATTAACTATATTTATATTTTTCATACATGCATATCAAAATAATATCTAAAATAGTAATATGATATACTTAGATTAAATTTAATTTAAAAAGTGTCTAAGGAAAAAAGGACATTGTTGCAATAATACATATATAAGAGTTTTTTTTTTCGGTGTCTTTAATTTACTCATTTTAACTTATAATTAATTTAGAAATATTTTACAAATTTTGTATCTCCAAAATCAAACTCTGAAAAAATTAATTTTACCTAAATTCTTTATCATTTGATCTGATCATGATTGGTTAATTAATATGTTTATGAATGGTAAAAATGAATTTTGAACCCAAAATAAAAAATCTGTTTGAACGTTAGCGGATCACGATCTTAATAAAATCCCTTTCTTTTTCGAACAGTTCCTTTTGACTCTCCTATGATTTTGATCGAAAGAATGGTATCATTATTCATAACTTTTGCTTTTACATAACTAGTTAACTTAATCAAACTGAAATGTAGACGATAAAATACACGTGGCAACGAGGTAAAAAAAGAAGAATATAAAATACACATGGCAAGAAAAAAGAAGAAGGATGAGGCTATAAAGGACCCTTCCAAAAAAAAAATAAAGGACGACCCTTTATGACTGATTATAAGAAACTAAGAAACCAATCATAAAACAATTTAATCACAGCGGATAAATTGGTTTTAAATCAGCTGATAAAGGACAGAACCTAGATTTTACTAGTTAAATTATAAATCAATTTATAAACTTTCCCAATTTTTTTAAAAAAATTCTAATTACATGCCCATTGAGAAATTAACATATTTCGTTTAATTAAAAATATATGTATATGTAATTAATATATAGGAAAAATTAATTTATAAATTATTATAGTTCCACTAATCTTTAATAAGATCTCTGTGGTTTTGTTCTTTTTATTGGGTCCTTACCGTTTCCTCGATAATATGCATTATTCTGTATATGCTCGCAATCAATTAATTAGAGCTAATGTGAATGGAGACTAAGTAACATGTAAGCTGCCACATAATATGAAATAAATAGTTATTAAAATTAAAATGATGGAATAAAATTTAAATATTATCATAAAAATAAAAAATTATTATGCTTATAGACATCTCCTTGCATCTATATATAATATGTAATATGGTTGATTTTGTTTTCAGTTAGATTCATGTGACAAAATTAATCTGGTGTCTCCTGAGTGACAATCATGATGAGCTACCAATTTTGTCTTTCTTAAAAATTAATAAATTATAATTAAATATATAGACAATAGCTATAATTGATGAGACTATTAGGATCCAATTAGAAATATAAATACTTAATTAAAAATGAGATAAAATTATAAGAAGTTGTATAAGGATCCAATTTTCTCTGATATATATTAGGGGAAAATGGTAAATCTGATAGTCGGTAGAGAGAAAGTGACAGCATTATCAGTAGGATGGTGTCTTTCAGAGCCAAACCAATTGGACTTATAAAAAAATAAAAATTATATTATGATGTAATATTCTAATATGGGAATGTCTATTTCTCAGAAGAGAATAAAAAGGTTAGGTCAAATAGCCAAATCCAGCAAAATTGGTTGCACAATACCTTTCATAATAAGTCTGGTGCACAAACAAATTCTGGTAATTTTCATGAAAAAGAAATAAATTTTGTAGGCTGGCAAAAAATGGTAATATCAGAATTTGAATTTGTTTGCTTGATAAATTATTTAATCCTAGAAATTCAATAGATCTACTAGTAACTAATTTATCTATAGCAAATTTTTACATTTACAAATCACGAACGGTATATGATGGATTTATCTAATATTGCATAAAAACATGAGTCCACAAAAAATATTTTAAAAATAAAATAAAATTATATGAAAAATAAATCGTTACATATATAAATAAAAAGTTTCAATATCCAAAACTAAACTAAATAAGTAAAACTCTGTATAATAATTTTTTTTTATATTTTGATCCAAAAACAAATTGAATGAAACATACAAATAAACGTCCATAAATAAATCATATTAGGTGAGAATAATTTAGTTTGGAAGGAAATCAAAATTGAGAAAAAAAATCTTGATTTCTTTCTGATTCATGTAGATATTATAATGCCGCTTAATTAAGTCGTTCAGCCTACTTTTATTTTCTTATTATTTTAAAAATAAAAAACATAATAAAGTTGTTGGATGAAAATTGCATAAAATTAAAATATGACCTTGAGTTCTCAAAGTGTGGACCATACATGAAAGTGTCGGCAGAAGTAGAAGAAAATAAAATAGATTTGCAATGGGGGAATATATTATTGATTAAATTTTTTCTTTGAAGGGAAAAATTGACTTAGTCTTAAAGTGCCACTAGATTTATTCTAGGTATAGTAAATAAAGTTAGTTTAAGTTATCTAAATGGAAAATAATTATATTATATTATATCTTTGATAATACATTGAATCTTTATCATAATAAAGGCAATTTTTCCAATTGTAAGCGTAGCTTCATGCACGGTTAGTTTTTGCTTGTGCCAAAGGAATCATTTACTTGTCTCTCATGCTTACACTCATCAGTAAAACAAAAAATGTTAACACGAATAACAGAGTTAAATATAGTGAAAGGAATGAATCTTTTTCACTAAAAAAAAAAAAAAAAAAAAAAGAGGAATGAATCTTTTATACCATAGTTCATGGAAAACTAAGATTTGAATTTTTGTTTAAAGAGGCAATCGAATTCCATAAAAAATACTTCCTCCGGTTCTAATTATAAGATAACATTTGGAAGTTGATCTTGGTCCTAATTATAGGATAAAATTTTAATTTTTGTCAATTTCTTCCCAAAGTACCCCCATTGCTTTAGATAATGGTTGGATTGCCTCGTCTGACATGCGGTATCATGAAGTATCAAACACACACCAAATAAAATACCATGAATGAAAGTAAACATAGAGAGGTAGAGAGAGAATACTGATTTAGATAATGGTTGGATTTCCTTATGATAGACTCATATAGTATTCCTAAATCACCCCTATTAAATAAGGGCATTTTTGAAAAATAAATAAAATTAACTAATTTAACTACTATCCTTAATTTCTCTAAAGTTAGGTAAATATGTCATATAATTAAGACTGAAGGGAGTAAAAAAGAGGTAGTCATATTTAATATTCGATAATATATATCTCAAATATGATTATCTTTAGCTATTAGCCAGGAGAATAACGAGGCAAATTAAAATAACGCCAACACTACTGTTGAACACACACATATATTCTTTACAATAAGATAAAAGCTGATTACCATTAATGCACCAAACAAGGGGAAATGCTTGCATGCATAACTCTTTAAAAATAAAAAGATAATAATGATGCCTTTTATGAGGAGAACTCAAGCGAGGCACATAAAGAAGAGAGGGTAACATGAAGAACTGGGAACAAATAAAAAAGTGTTGGTAAAGGGAATTATATAATTGTAGTTGAGTAAAAGAGGTTGAAGATAGCAAACTTGCTTGAGGAGACTTAGAAGCTACAACAAATAAATAAATAATTGTGTGTGTGTGTGTGTGTGTGTGTGTGTGTGTGTGTGTGTTAAATATAATGAAGTATCAAGTCAGAAGGAGGAGGAGGCTGACACATAGATTGTGGCTCTCATTGCTTTTGCCTGCTCATGTTAGGTAAAGTTTTTAATGTTATTTCATTAAATCTACCACTCATTGTCGTTTTTTCTTGTTTTTTTTTTTTAAATTTCCCCATCCTATTTATAAAGGCATATTTATTACTCCTTGTTTTTCAGGTCCCTTTATGTGTCCTTCAATATTTTTTTTTTTGGGTCGAAGTGTCCTTCAATATATATAGACATATATTTGGGTACGTACACTATATAGAATGGTCATATACCTAGGGGTGACAAGCAACACCTACATACATGCTTGCAGAAAATTTCATTTAGGGAGGATCATGCATACCTATGAAATAACTTAAACTTAGATTGGTACTTTTTGTTTAAATGGCAAGGTATTGAAAATTAGACTAGTTATTAAATTGATTGACACAATGATTTAAGGGTCAATAATTTAATCATGGTTGAATTATGGTCAACCCAATCATGATTAAAATGATATAATATAATCAAAATATACAAAAGTATTTATACATAATCTTGAAAAGTATGATATTTAAATTAGAAAGGCAAGAATCATATAAGTAAATGGATCATTATGTATAAATTACACGTAATCCAACAAAATAGAGTTATTTAATCATAATAATGATGAATTGCTATTTTTTTTAAAAAATTCAAAACGATGTCATTTCAGCATGTTTGTTTTAATTTTTTAAAAATATTTTTATGATTTACGAAGTAAGTATGTGAGAGAAGTTTAATTTTAACCCGTGGAACATGACTTCTGAAACTATGGTTTAGGATTTCCCAAACAAGCACTTATCAAGTGAAGGAAAAAAAAAATACAACCTAATTGCCCTATCCCAAACTTTTGGCCATACCAACCTGTGGATTGATTTACTAGTTTTATTGGTTTGATTGATCAAACAAGTTAGGTTTTAATAGAATGATGGTGATTGAGCGTTAAAAAAATGATTTATTTTTCCAATAAAGGTCTCGAGTTCAAACCTCATAAGTAGAAAAAACATTATGTAAGAAGATTTATCATTATTCCTAATTGGGTCTAATAATACTCAAACCTTACCTAATAACACTAGATATTTGTTAATGTTTTCTTGCTATAAAAAGTTTAGATGAGTTGGGTTCCAAGGTTCATTAGGGTCAAGGTTAGGCATGCTTCGAACTCAAAAAACATTTATGGAGGTATTTATATATTGTCCATCAACAAAATTATTACATTTGTGGGGTTTGAACTCATAACCCTATAAATATCTAGTAGTTCATGTATATTTGTAAACTAGTTTTATTTATAACTTATAAATATAATAAGGCTTCTAAACCTTTTATTGAATATATAGAAAAATATTTTTAAATATTTTTTTAAACTTAAAAATCATTATGTATAGCCCTGAGTTACAAATTCAAAACATCTCCATAATATTGACAAGATTAATTTATGATTTTGAAAAGTAACATTAACAATTTAAAAAGTATATATAGTAAAACTACTCTTTCTAAACATTTCAAATTTAAATTTATTTAAGATGATTATTATCCATATGAGTTATTAAAATATCTATAATTAAAACCACTTAATTCTATAGTTTTGTTTTGGTCCTTACAATGTTCTCTTAGGGTCTGTTTGGTTTGAGGGGAAGGGATGGATTTTGCTCCCCTCCCCTTAATTGGGAAAACCAAAAAATTAGGAGGGGAGGGAATTTTTTTTTTTGAAATTTTCCCCTCCTTCCCCTCAAAACCTCCCCCCTCCCAAATTGGGGGGGATTTGGAGGGGAAGAGCAACATTTTACCAAGCTTTGACCACTTTGCTCATGGTATAGAATAGGGTATTATAAATAATTATAATATTATATTATTTATAATTATGATTATTTTTTATCAAAATAATATTTATAAATATTATGATATATATTGAAAGTATAATTATAATTATTGGATATGTTATGTGTAATCTGTGTGGGGCTAATAGTTTTCATTTCCCATCTCATGGAAAACCCTTTTCGCTCCGCGTAGCCCTAACCCCCCTAGGGGTATTTTAGTGATAGGTTCTATAGAAACTGGACAATCTTATTTGGTCAAATACCTAGCAACAAACTTCTATCTTCCTTTTATTACAGTATTTCTGAACAAGTTCCTTGATAATAAGCCTAAGGGTTCTTTTATTGATGATAGTGATAGTGACGATGAGGATATTGATGATAGTGACGATATCGACTGTGACCTTGATGTGGAGCTGGAGCTTCTAACTATGATGAATGTGCTACCCCGCCTATATATTAAGGCTGTGATTGGTTTTCAAAACGCGTTTAATAAACGAATAAGAGATTCGGAATAATTAAAAACTTTTTAAAATACTTGTACACATAGATATCCATTCATTTCAGTCATAAAACAATTGGCCTGTTCCGTCTGTTACATGTACAATATCAAAATATAACCACAATTCCCGACATTCACCCGGGATAAACATTAAACCAAAATATCGTTCAGGGCATTATTGCCCATCTCAGTATCCATACCGGGGATTACACAAAAATATAATACTATAATTTTATTCAATATATACATTTGTCCAAAATGATGACCAGTCCAAAATAAAACTAAGTATATCTAACTAACACTACCGCCGGCAGTCCTAATCGCCCTTATTCACTTGCTTGCTTCTTAATCCACTTGCCCTGTCTAAAAATATTATTTGGAAAGAGTGAGATTCAAAAGAATCTCAATAGCAACAGTTTAAGTATATGATGCATATAAACAAAGCAAGTAAACATATATCACAATGCAGCAATCAATATTCGAGGCCAGGTACACTGCCACGTCCCCTTACTGTATACAAGGTCGGGCTTACGCCACATCCTTTATTATATCTGTATTCGAGACCGGGCATACACTATGTTCCCTTACTGTATATGTATTCGAGATCGAGCTTTCGCCACGTCCCTTCATTGTATCTGTATTCAATGACTAATGCAAACAAGCAATGCAATATACATGATATAGGATAAAGTGTCACTACCTTGGTCTTTCCGCTCTTAAGCAGGCACGGGCCTTCTATGCTTCAGGCAAAGATCAAATGCTGAAGTCATAATTAAGGATGAAGAGTTAAACTCTATTCCAATACTCAATTAACTTCAAGCAGTTAGATTTGGTTATCTTTTATGTCCTTTAGGTGGCTACTAGAAGCCTAAACATATGCCTAAAGGGTTGGGAAACAAATATACCAAAAATCATCTTTGGAAGTCCAAAATGTCATTTTTGGGGGTTGGCCGCGGCCAATTACAAGTCCGAAACATTTGGGTCGCGGCCCAAAATCCGTTGGCCGCAGTCAAGAAAATTCTGTTTATTGGTTGAACTTCAAAAAATCATAACTAATTCTAGAAAAATCGAAATGAGTTGATTCCAAAGCCAAATGAAAGATATTTAAGTCCTCTTCATAGAAAAAATATGGTCCATTACTATAAATCACCACACAATTATAGAATTCAAGAAATGTCCACCCTGCTCCAGAATTGATCCCAGATTCCACATCAAACTTTGGATAGTCATAACTCCTAGCTCAAAAATCAGAATGACATGAAATATATATCCATTTTAAAGCTTGGGATGTGAAATTTAATACTAGAAAGTTTCAGAATTTTTCAACACCATTTGATCATTCACAACTTTTGTGCAAGTTGATTGCCTAAAACAGAGTTCCCACTTGACAGATTTCTAATTTCGTGAGAGCTCAAATACCACCAAATGACAAATCTAAAACCATGAAATTGAAGATCTCAACGCAAGGAACAAGTTTATAGAAGCCATTTAGAGGGTCAAAAGCTCACCTTTTACACAAAGTTCTTCTTTCTCTAGGCTGCCATGGATGCACGAAGATGAGAGAGGAAATGAGAGAGAGGAGAGTTGGAGAAGATGAAATGATAACACCCCCTCCCCCTTGTCTCATGTCAGCTGAAATGGAGGGAAGGAAAGAGAGAGAAAATGTTTTAGAAATGCAAGATTTGACTTTTCTCTTACTCTCTCTTCTTGCCAACTTGATAAGTGTCACAATATCATTGGCTCTCATAAAATAAGTAACCAATTAGTTACTCTAATCCCTCTATTAGCCATTTAGTTACACATCTCATTTCTCTTTAGTTAGTAATTAATTTTTCCACTAATCACTAACTAATTACTCATCAATTTTCCATTTCTTCATTTCCCCCCACTAATTTTGGCACATTTATTTAAATTGCCACATAACACATATTTAATTCTTTTCCTCTTCTTCACACGCCATTTACCCCTATTTTAGCTCAAATAATTATTTCATCACATAATTATGCTAAAATACAGGGTGTTGGGCATTTCCAAGAACAATTCATGTCTCAATCAACTTTAATTCACAATTACATTCTCGATAATCATCATTAGCCCTTAATTCAAATTTAGGGCGTTACATTATGAATATAATATTTATGTGGATATCATTATCCCCCATTATTTCCTATTATCTCTCCATTATTTTCTATAATTATGGAATCACTTTAACTGTAAATTAGAGCTTTTTATTTTATAACAGGATATATTATTATATATAAGCTGCAAATTATGTATTAAAAGCATATTTAATCCATTTTGATTAGTTTAAAACAACTTAAACAAAATAAAGGTAAAGTTGTTCATATAAAAATACTTCCCTCTCTTCCCCTTTTAAATTGAACAAGGTAATATTAAAATTACTCCCCTCCCCTTCCCTTTTATTAATTCAAGTAAGGTAATACTAAAACTCCTCCCTCCATTTATCTCCCTTTCCATCCATTTAAATCCCTCCCTTCCTCTTCCGTCCGGTGAACCAAACAGGCCCTTAAGTTAAATTGTTCGACTAAAATTCGTTAATGAACTGACATACATATTATTTAAAGAAAATAAACGATAAACGAAGGATATCTTGTTTCAATAAAATATAAAATCTGACTGTAGAGAGGTAAGTTTTTTATTGAACAAAAATTGTGTACATTTTAAAAAATAGAACTAATCAATATGACCATAAATATGAAAACCATGATGCTTCAAATTAAGGCAAGAAGAATTATTAAACGAGCATAAATTCCCAGAGGCTCAAAGATTCACATGCCCAATTTGCTATAGCAAAAAGTAAATGCATTAAATAATTCAGTTATTAAAATATTAAAAAAAAGGAAGGCTCACGTGCCAACATTTGCTACAATAATTTAATAATTAATTTTATTGATTCATTGGATATTAATTAGTAGAATATTAGTAACAGAACCGGACAAGAACAGCCTACGACTAATAAATAATTTTAAAGTCATAGTTAATTGTTGTAGCTGTTTTTTAAACACTTTATTTTAGTTCGTCCACGAACTGCTTTTAGGCCTTGTGGGTCTTTGTCACGCTTGAGTTGCTTTGGCAACGCCAAATTTGATTACAGCATTAAAAATTAAAATTAATTGCTTTTAATTTTGGTGAAAAATCATATAGTTTCAATTTTAATTTTAATATACACTAATTAATTAGTTCCTTAAATTAAACAAAAAATTTGTTAATGTGTAATTTTGAAAGTGGATTTTCGTTAGTCTTATTATCACACTCTTTATTTGTTAGATACCAAATCAATATAATCATCAACCCATATGTATAAATAAAAATTGAAAGTGATGTAATTAAGGAATAGTTTTTTTGGTCGAAATGTAATTAAATAGTTAGACTTTCATATTTCAATGGAAGCTTGAAATCTAATTTTGCAAATATATCAAGTACCATTATTTTATCAATCTTCTTTAACAAGTTTCACCACGTTTCTCCAAAATTCTTCAATTTTTAATACGAAATAATATGATTGCCTATATTATTTGCAATTTTTTATTGTAAAATTTCACTTCGATGTTTTAATGATATTTTTTAGAATTTTATTTATTTTATGGTGATTATAATTTGAAGTTAAATGTGAATAATTTTTTAACTTTCACATTTCTCACAAGTGACAATAAACTCATGTTTTATTAATGAGTCAACTCCAAAAATTATCTGATTTTTTTTGCCAACCAAAAAATTATCTGATAAACTTTAAAAAAACTAACATTATTTACTTTTTTTTTTGCTCAGAAAATTATTTACTGACTTGTACTAGTATAATTTACTTTTTAATTAATATATATATATATATTAACAAAACTCAGTAGAGAATAACAGGAGACAGTCAGACAGGTCACAGCTGGAGGGAGCTTCATAAGTTGCAAGTTGTGAAGCCATAAAGCCCCCTGAACACGACAGTACTCTCTCTCTCTCATCGTCTCGTCTCGTCTCGCTTACATTTCCATTTTTGTCAAACCCGTGCTCTCTCCCCCCTGTTTTTTTTTTTTTAAAGGTAAATTGATATTTCTTTTCCAGCCGGCTGGGCTCAAGTCTTCTTCCTTCCTTCCTTTTATTATATCATATCTGAGACAGACAGGGCACCCACCTCTGTTTCTCTATTCCATATTTTATTTTTCCCTTTTTGATTTTTACACCGAGAAACCCATAAGGTTAGAATACTTGGCTTTGCAAGAAAAGAATCATTCATTAACGTCCCCAAATAAAACTTCTCTCTTTCTAACTCATTCTCTCTCTCTTTTGTTATTATATTTTAATATAACCCCCCGACACCTTCGTCCCTATATTTGCTCCCTTACACACACTCTCTCCTCTCTCTGTTCTCTCCCTCTCTGTCTCTGCCTCACTGGGCTCTCGTGGAGCTGGTGTTTTCCTTCAATGGGTTTCACAGTTTAGTGTAAAGTTGTGTTCTTTGTTCTTCGTGGGTGTGTTAGAGAAATGACAGAGACAGTGGAGAAGGATTTGTTGAAGTAGATCTCTCTCATATCGTAAAGATTAAGGTTGTCATTTGTGGGTTCTAATGGATACTAAGGGAAGACTTGTTGCTGGGTCGCATAATAGAAACGAATTCATTCTCATCAATGCCGATGAAACTGCAAGAGTAAGTGTCTTTTTAACTTCTTTAAGCTTAAAAATTGTAGCTTCAAAAAAAAAAAAAGGGTGATCTTTCTCTCTTTCTGCTTCACTTCTTGCTCTTATACCCATTTTTCAGAGAACCCATATGAGCAAGTCTGATGAAAAGACCGTCCTTCGTTCTGAATTCCCAAATTTGAATTTTCTTGCTTTGGTTCATTTCTATGACCATCTTAGTTCGTTCATTTCAATTTGTCTGTTTCTTATTCCCAGAAATGAGTTCCCAATAAGTGTACTTGTCGGTGAACTTCTGGAAATTTCCCCTTTCAACTTATAAAATTTTCTTGTCGGTACCTCTTAAGCTTGTAGGAGAAAGAAGAAAAAAAAGTTTTTTTTTTAATCTTCTACCTTCCTTTCGTCCAATTGAGTATCTGGGGAAAGACCAGGCTGTAAATTTTTTTTGTCATGTTCTTCTTTCTTCATCGATCCATGATACGAAACCTTTCGAATTTTAATGGTTTCATATTATTATAATTGTGTAGTGAAAATTCAAGTAATTAATTATAATGATAATTTTTTTTTTATCAGGTGACGGCTGTGACAGAATTGAGCGGTCAGATTTGCCAGATCTGTGGGGATGAGATTGAAGTAACTGTGGATGGAGAACCATTTGTTGCTTGCAATGAATGTGCATTCCCTGTATGTAGACATTGTTATGAATATGAAAGAAGAGAAGGAAACCAAGCTTGTCCTCAGTGCAAAACCAGATACAAACGTCACAAAGGTAAAAAAGCTTCAATCTCTTTGGTTATTATTGGTAACTATTTTTTATTTTTGTTTTTTTTTTAAATTTTTTAATTATGGTATGAGTGTCTTCCCACTTCATTGGATTAACTTTCCGCATTGGCACACTCTCCAGATTCACTGGCGTATTAAGGTTTCTAATTTTAGAGTGTTGAATTGTACACAGAATGTTTTTTGTGCTATATGGTCCTTCCCTTACCTTATGATCGAATTTTGATTTTGGTCTCTATAGTTTTAAATAATTGGTTTTGGTCTATATTGTTTTATAAGGACTTTGTCTAAATCTAAGTACGGGACTAAAATCAAAACTTGTTAACAGTACAAGGATTATTTGTTAAATTCGGACAAAATCCCTATGAAACTATAAAGACCAAAACCAAATATTTGAAATAACAGAGATCGAAACCAAAATTTGAGATAAGGACAATCCTTATTTGTTAACATCTTGTCTTTAACATGTTGGTTTCATGTCTTGAATTTTTCACATATACTTGGGTTTGCTTTTGCTTGCTCTGTAATCTGGTTATGTATCAGGCTAATAATGTATTTAATCAAATATCAGGAAGTGCTAGAGTTGAAGGTGATGATGAAGAGGATGATATTGATGATTTGGACAATGAGTTTGATATTGCAAGTGTTTATGGAGGAGACGCTCATCACATTGCTGAGGCCATGCTTTCTGCTCGCCTTAATGTCGGCCGTGGTGGTGACAACGCGCCATCGGAGGTAGACATGGCTTCTGTGACTGCCGGTGATATCCCTCTCCTCACATATGGTCAAGAGGTTAATTGAAATACGATTTCGTCCTTGTCTTCATGATGATGCCATTTTGGAGTTAAAGTGACTGATAAATGATACTTTTTTTTTATTTGTCTTTCAAGGATCTCGGAATTTCTGCTGATAAACACGCACTTATTGTTCCTCCTTTCATGGCTCGTGGGAAGCGTGTTCATCCTATGCCGTTTCCTGATTCATCGGTACCTGGTAAGCTATTTTCTATATTGTTTTGGTTTTATTCTGCATTCTAGTTTCAGACCATTATTAAGTTAAACCTGGTTTTTTCTAATGTTTCTTTTATATGGCGCTTGATTGATTGATTTGGTTGGTGGTGGTGCAGTTCAACCCAGAGCTATGGATCCTAAAAAAGATTTAGCAGTTTATGGTTATGGAAGTGTCACTTGGACGCAAAGGATGGAGGATTGGAAAAAGAAGCAGAATGAAAAACTTCAGGTGGTCAAGCATGAAGATGGTGAAAAAAATTCTGATGAATTCGACGATCCTGAATTGCCAACGTAAGAGCTGCTGCTGCTGCTGCTACTACTATTATTATTTTGTTGCTATTTTTGAATTAGAACACTAGTTAGATTCTGTCTGTTAGAGAATCTAATGAGGCATAGATGGTTTAAAAAATGAGCTTGCCTGCTTTAATTAGTGCACGAGCGCTTAAGATTTTATTGTGTTACGTTGCCACATTTGTGATGATCATATAATTTTTTCTTGTCTGTGTCACTACCAACAATTGTTAAACGTTTGATAGGTAACTGGTATCATTTCTTAAATGTAATTTTAACTTATTTCCAATTATTTTGCGTTTAGCATTGGCGGCTTCATCAGCCTTGAAATTCTTTACTGTCACATTGTGCAACTTAAATCTTGTATGGAAAATGCTGAGTACCTGTTATAAAGGAAGTTTAGATTTTCATTAAATAAGATGTTTAATTACTATATTAAACTGGCTGAGGATGAGTGCAGTGATGATATACTTTATCAATTAAGAATATGTAAATTCTTTCTTTATCTGTTAAGAATATTTAATTTTAATTCTAATTTTATTGTTTTTAACAGAATGGATGAAGGCAGGCAGCCACTATGGAGGAAGATACCAGTTCCTTCAAGCAAGATAAATCCATACAGGATCATTATAGTACTCCGGATCGCTATTCTCGGCCTCTTTTTCCATTATAGAATTCTCCATCCGGTCAACGATGCATTTGGTCTGTGGCTAACATCAGTAATATGTGAAATCTGGTTTGCCGTTTCGTGGATCCTTGACCAATTTCCCAAATGGTGCCCAATTGAGCGAGAAACATACCTTGACCGTTTATCACTGAGGTATTTATTTATCTATTTGTCTTTCTTTCTGTCTTTGATTATGGAACTGTTCAGATAGTTATTCTATGGCTAATGCTATGTGCCGCTTTGCAGGTATGAGAAAGAAGGAAAGCCGTCTGGACTAGCCAATGTGGACATATTTGTTAGTACCGTGGATCCTATGAAAGAACCTCCGCTTATCACTGCGAATACGGTTCTATCGATACTTGCTGTGGACTATCCGGTGGACAAAGTCGCCTGCTATGTCTCTGATGATGGTGCGGCTATGCTTACATTTGAAGCCCTTTCGGAGACATCGGAGTTTGCAAGGAAGTGGGTGCCATTCTGCAAGAAGTTCAGCATTGAGCCTCGTGCTCCTGAATGGTATTTCGCTCAGAAGGTTGACTATCTGAAAGACAAAGTTGATGCGACATTTATCAAGGAGCGTCGTGCCATTAAGGTAAAATGTAGCATGATTTATTGGACCAGACTCTGTTCAATTATGCATTTGTTGCTGCTCGTGCTGATCTTCAATAATTTGATGATTTACATTTGGTGTTCTGAATTGTATTGTGCAGCGCGAGTACGAGGAGTTCAAAGTGCGCATTAATGCATTGGTTGCGATGGCTCAGAAGGTTCCTGAGGATGGTTGGACTATGCAGGATGGGACTCCATGGCCGGGGAACAATGTCAGAGATCATCCAGGAATGATACAAGTGAGTAGTAATTTCCTGTTTCTAAAAATTTGTTGCCAATATGGCTCATTCGGTTAATTTCATCTTTTGATGATCTTCTCCGTAGGTTTTCCTTGGTCAAAATGGTGTACGTGATGCTGATGGGAATGAGTTACCCCGTCTTGTCTACGTTTCTCGTGAGAAGAGACCTGGATTTGATCACCACAAGAAAGCTGGAGCAATGAATGCCTTGGTAGAGTCTGTACCCTTTTTCTCACACTACTCTTTTCTTGCAACTTTCATTATCTTGACGTGTCCTTATCATATTTGGTTAGGTCCGAGTCTCGGCGATCATTTCAAATGCTCCTTATCTATTGAATGTTGATTGTGATCACTACATTAACAACAGCAAAGCGCTTCGTGAAGCCATGTGCTTCCTGATGGATCCTACGTCAGGAAAGAAAATATGCTACGTACAATTCCCTCAGAGATTTGATGGTATTGATCGTCATGATCGGTACTCAAACCGAAACGTTGTGTTCTTTGATGTGAGTAAGAATTAGAATTTGCTCTTGTTGGCATTTTTTTGGTATTATTACGCTCTGGGGAAAAAGCTAATCTCTGGTTTTTTTATTATATAACAGATCAACATGAAAGGTCTAGACGGCATCCAAGGTCCGATATATGTTGGTACCGGTTGCATCTTCCGGAGGCAAGCACTTTATGGATATGATGCCCCGGCTACGAAGAAGCCGCCGAGGAAGACTTGTAACTGTTTGCCTAAGTGGTGTTGCTGCTGCTGCTGCTGCGGATCTAGGAAGAAGAACAAGAAAGTTAAGTCAAGTGGGAAAAGTAAAATAAAGAACAAGGAGGCTACAAAGCAATTAAACTCACTAGAAAATATTCAAGAGGGTGTCGAAGGTATGGTAGATGGTAATCTTTGTACTAATCCATATTTAATTTTACTGTCTTTGATTAATGAGAAACTTAATTGTTCATTTCGTGTTGCTCTTTGAACTTCAATTACAGGAATTGACAATGAAAAGTCATTACTCACGCCTATAGTAAAACTCGAGAAGAAATTCGGTCAATCTTCGGTTTTTGTAGCTTCGATGCTTTTGGAAGATGGTGGCATTCCAAAATCAGCAAGTTCAGCATCACTTTTGAAAGAAGCAATCCATGTCATTAGTTGTGGTTATGAGGATAAAACAGAGTGGGGAAAAGAGGCAAGTAAATATTAAATTGGCTTCAAATTTAAAAAACCACATCTTCAGATTTGTTGCTACATTTTCTGAGTTTCAATTATCTTTTTCAGGTTGGATGGATTTACGGCTCGGTCACTGAGGATATTCTAACAGGTTTCAAGATGCATTGCCATGGTTGGAGATCCGTGTACTGCATGCCGAAAAGGCCAGCTTTTAAAGGTTCGGCTCCGATCAATCTCTCGGACCGTCTGCATCAGGTTCTCCGGTGGGCGCTTGGATCGGTTGAGATATTTCTGAGCAGGCATTGTCCATTATGGTATGGATATGGTTGTGGTTTGAAATCGTTGGAGCGATTCTCTTACATTAACTCCGTCGTTTATCCTTTGACTTCCATTCCCTTGCTCGCCTATTGCACCTTGCCGGCCGTTTGTCTCCTCACCGGCAAGTTCATTGTCCCCGAGGTAGGATCACTTGTTTCTTTCTTGGTTTGATGGAAAAAATGCAATCGTAATTTCCAGCTCAAAATGTAGGATACTGTGATTAGAATTGTTAAAATGATGAACCAGCATGTTCAAATCCTATTCAATATATAGGGCTGGACTTGTAAAATCACAACACGTTTGAATTCTTTCCATTTCTTTCTTGTCATTTTCAAATACAGATATAGACAATGGAATGCATGAAACTCACTTAAATTCATGCTCTATACGTATAAAGCGGAGAGAATCCAAATCCATTGATGACTCGTTTAGGATGGGTCTAATTTTGATGCATTGCTAATGCTTGATGCTTTTTTTTTTTTGGTATCCAGATTAGCAACTACGCGAGTCTCATTTTCATTGGCCTCTTCATTTCCATTGCGGCAACAAGCATCTTGGAAATGCAGTGGGGAGGCGTTGGCATTCATGACTGGTGGAGGAATGAGCAATTCTGGGTGATCGGAGGCGTCTCCTCACACTTCTTCGCGCTCTTTCAGGGTCTTCTGAAGGTTCTGGCTGGAGTGAACACGAACTTCACCGTCACATCCAAAGCTGCGGACGACGGAGATTTCGCCGAGCTCTACATCTTCAAGTGGACATCCTTATTGATCCCTCCTCTAACATTGCTCATCATAAACATAATCGGCGTCATAGTTGGTGTCTCGGACGCGATCAACAACGGCTACGACTCTTGGGGACCTCTCTTCGGCAAGCTCTTCTTTGCCCTCTGGGTCATTCTCCATCTCTACCCATTCCTCAAGGGAGTAATGGGAAAGCAAGAAGGTGTTCCTACCATCATCATAGTCTGGGCTATTCTTCTGGCTTCAATCTTCTCCCTCCTTTGGGTCCGAATCAACCCGTTTTTAGCTAAAAACGACATCGTGCTGGAAATTTGTGGCTTGAACTGCGACAACTAAAACATATTAGAGAAAAAGAAGAAAGGTAGTGAGAAAGTAAATGCATAAGGTTTTTGGTTTGAAGGCATACCTGGTTGAAGCTTCTGAAGAAAACAGAGTAAAAGTTATGGTGGGTTGATGTAGATAATAACAAAGGGATTTGTTTTGAGGAGATTCATAATTCTTTCTATATACAAGTTGGGTTCTAAGTTTGGAAGGGGATTGAATGGAAAGATCAGCTTTGTAATCCGACAAGAAGGGACATTTAAGTAAGGTGGTGGTTGTAATTTATAATGATCTTCTGAATAAGGTATGTCATTGTTGTAATCAAATGTGTTTCTTTTTTATTTTTTTATTTTTTGTAACTTGAAAGGTCCCTCAAGTAGAAAAGGGACCTTATAGTGGTTTTGTTTTTTACTCTCATGCATGAAGTCAATAAAACCATGTTCAGTTATGTATGAGAATTTCATAGACGAGCTTTGTTTTCAAATTGAAGTATTAAATCAGTTAATATATTGTTTGCTGGTTTTAAAAATTTATCTTTGGTTCTTTATCGAGGTTTTATTCTGGTCTTATATAAAGTGTATAGTTTCATTAATGAAAAATACCGATGTTAAAATTTTAAATGTTAATAAAATATTTTCAAATGCTGAATTAAAAAAAAAAAAAGTGGCCCAATGTGTTAGATTCCCATTAGCTGGGATCTGAGGAGGGGTAGATGTATACGGCCACTATCCCTGTAAGGGGAGACTATTTTCAGGATATAAAATTATGACCTCTAAGTTATATGGTAGTAATTTTACTGTTGTATCGAGACTTATCCTCTCAAATACTGGATTTGAGATGTTAACATAAGAAACTATTATTTGAGGCTAATGGTAAGGACTAAAGATATTTTTATATAATTAAGAGACTAAACTAAAACTTTGAATAAAATTAGGGGAGAACAAATGCACCTTTGTCAAACTTTTATTAAAAATCAGCATTAAAATTGTTCTAACATTGATTGGGTTTGCATTAAGCCGATAACATATTCCGACATTTTGGGTTTGCATTTCGTGTTGGGCTGAGATTGTATATAAGCTTGTCCGATAGAAACTCCAACTTGCAACATTTTTAGCAATAAGTGTGTTTACTATCACCATGTTAACTTGATCTTATTAATTAATTAATTGATTAATTTAATTAATTATTGAAGGCTTTATATATATTGGTGACATGGCTGCAATTATACGCTGACCTAATTTTTATTAGTGTCAATCGGTAACGGATCCAATTAAGTTCCTCTCACCCTCTCCTTCCTGAATTTTGCCAGCTATTTATAGGTTTGGTATTCAAAACAAAATTAGTTACCCAACTAAATTAATAAATAATCTAATAATTAGTTAATACTAATAATAAAATAAAATTTATTAGAAATTAAAAAATTCTAACATATCTAACCAAGTGGAAGCCAAATTATTCATGGAGCTATGAATAACGTGTGTGATGTACATTTTCACAAGAAATGGATGCTACCCACTGTCTTCTCCAAGGTTCTGAAACCCGGATTGATCACTGAACCGGTCGGGGTACTGGGTCAAGGGTTAGTGGGTTAGATCGGGGTCAAATCGAAGCTAAATCGGGGCTAGACCGGTGAGGAAGGAAAGATTATAGAATTATCTATATGAACATTTGAATAAAATATTAAAAAATTAAAAAAAAAAACCAATCAAACCGCGTGAAACCCGGTTGAACCGGGGTCAATAGGCAAACCAGACCGGTCAGACCACCGGTCCGACGGTTTCATAGTTAGACCAGCCGGTCCGGTCCGGTCTTGAAAACACTGGTCTTCTCTCTTCACTTATTGCCCTTACTCATAGATGAAATTTGGAGAATTCAAATTTAACTGAGGAAATGACACTTAAATTCAAATTCAAATTGACACTCTCATATTTACAACTATTCCAACTGATATTTACAACTTATCTTTCTGCAAAATATTTTTGTAAACTATCATAAAATTTATCTCGAGACTTACGTGTCATTTTCATAACTAAATAATTTATAAAGCTATTATTTAAGTAAAAAATAAAGTGTATACAAATTGTTTATAGAATATTCTAAAACTTAAATTTTTATAGAATATTCTAAAACTTGAAATGTATTTAATTTTTTTACAGAAAAGTTAAGGTGAGTTGGGTTCCAAGGATTACTTAGGCTAGGGCATACCTCTGGGCTCAAAGAGTACTTACAGGGATATTTATAGAGTGCAGACTAACAAAGTCCTTACATCAGCATGATCATTTAGATTTTAACTCACTACTTTATGATTATAAACCAATCTTTTTACCAACAAGATTAACCTTTGTTGGTTAACTTATAAACCAATCTATGAGTTTCTTGTTTCAAAGAAAGTCAAAGTATGGAGTGATCCATGGTAGTGCCCTTAGTTGCTCAAATATGAAGTTTCAAATTCAAGTTTGCACGAATGCAGAAAATGCCTTTGGGGTGTTACTTTCAATTGGACTAATTGACTTAGTTAGATAGCTATATCAATGAAAGTAGCGGTTTGGTATATGAAATGTTTGATTTATGCTTTTTTTCCCCGAAAACTAGTTTGAGTAAGTATTTTTGCAATTAACTAATTTCTAAAATTATTTTCATTTTTTTAGAATAAAAAAACGGAAAAAAAGTTGTTTTATTTTTATTTTATTTTATTTTATTTTTGTTTTTAAACACGACAACCCCAACTCCCACCACCACCAATCATTGTCGCTAGCATCAACCTCCATCGTTGCCCACGGTTGGCGATCATCACTAATTCAGATCGTCATCTGCCGCTAGCCAACCATAGTTGGCTATTGTAGACTAACCATCACTGGCCACCATTGATCACCACCTTTACCCGTCATTAGCCATCACCATTGGTTGTTGCTGATCACTGTCACTAGCCATTGCTATCAACAACCCCAGCCACCACCATAAGCCATTGTAGACCGCCACTACTAGCCATTGTCGGCCACTTTTGACTTGCAACTACCATCTGTCGAGGGTCGTAACCAACCACCACCATTAGCCGCTGCCATTAACCACTTCCAACCATTACCATAAGAGCCGATTTTTTTTAAACTCTAAAATTGTTCTCAAAATTAACATAATCAAACATATTGTTCTTTTGTTTTATTTTTGAAAAAAATAATTTTTAAATGGTGACATACTAAATAGTTTTTAAAAATGAAAAGTAAGAACAAAAGCAAACAAGTCCATACTATTCTAAGAATTTAATGTTAGACCAAAATATAAATATCATAGGACTGAAAAACAACTACATTTTATAAGAATGAGGGTGAAATCCAGGATAAATATTAGCCACATGATAGTACCTCAAGTGATCAGGGCCAGCGGAATCGAATGTGAATAATCTAAATAATCATGAAAGGAGCACATATTCCATAATGCTCTTCTCAGTTTTCTTCATGTCACTCACAACAACATACATAGAGCAAGTACAAGAACAAAACCATGATGATCAAAACCACACCAATCACTAAAAAGGTAGTGGCCAACCAGCTAAGCTTGCTCACTACAAGGTACATACCTGCCAAAAATGCTAGACACTGTTGTCAAGGATAGACCTAGAAGAGGCATTGCACAAGAAAGAGCAAAAACGGCTAGATGGAGATCCCTAGTCGAGCCCACATGAGAATGATGGTGCAACTTATAGCACCAAACACAGAAATTGTGAGGGAGAGAATAAAGAAATGGAACTCATGGCGATTTAGCAAGATAGGAACGCCTTGATCTACATCACCTGACACAGTAAACCCAGCAGCGAAATGAGCGAATGATGTTGTTATTACAAGGGTTGAAACCACTATCAAAGTGTCAATTCTATCTTTATATCGTTCAGTGGTAGGAGTGTCATAATGAGTGAAACCACTGTCAGAGATAGTGCTGTTAGTTCCAACATTTGAATGGAATCACTCCGAGCTTCGAGGCGTTCCAGCAGATACCAATGTATTCCAGGTAAGTCGCTGTAAACAAAAAGTTCTATTTGTGCAAAAAAAATCATTGAAACTTCAAGAATTATCATGATTTTGACAAACAATATTGAAGTTGAATCTTTCAAATTATGCATGGATACTTGCCTGTGAAAGAGAAACACTTCTTCCTTGATGTACTTCTGCAATGTCTAAAGCTGTTAGGTTGTCATGGTTAAGTACAGAAAGATCGACTCTTTCGTCCCAAGTCAAGGCATGCATAATTAATTTTGGTATGCCAGGAATAGGTAGCTAAATGCAAGGGGGTATCCCCTTCATTGTCCTTTAGATTTATCAACTTCTCAAGTTTAGGACGTTTGAGTAAGTACCTAACTACTTCATGATTTCCACATGCACATGTAAGATGGGGCAAATTTTTGCCGCGGCCAGTTGCCATCTCAGTAGGATCTAGGCACCATTTTAGCAACTCCTGAACTATTTTGACATAAACTTTAATACATGCCAAATGAATTGGTAGGTAGCCATAGTTGTCCCTTTCCATGGTGCAGGAAGGACATTTCTGTACTGAGTATAAAACACCTTGAAGGAAACCCAAAAACGCTGCATAATGAAGTGGAAACCGAAACCGTCCTTGTTCATTTCTCAAGTGTATCTAATCTGGTTTCTTGCTCAATATTGTTCCTAGAATATCTATTATAAACAAGACCATATTAATATGCTCAAGAAATTAAACAATGAGTCGATGTAAGAGTTACCTAAATTGTTCTTGATGAGTGTCGAAAGAAGGGGTGATTTTCCTTGAGGCTTAAATGCACATTCAACGCAGAAATCCATCAGTTGATTAACAACTTGCTTATAATTAACCTCAATGGTCAAGTACAACAATGATTTCCATTTCAAGTTGACCGCAAATGGTGCTAAATGATTGACAATTTTCTTAAAGGCAACTTCAAACTCTGAACCTCCATATGTAATGAAAGAAGCTTCAAAGGCTTCGAAAATCAAAGCGCTCGTATGGCTACTGGTCATAAAGGCCTCATGAAGGAATGTGTTCCCATGTTTATTTCAAAACAAAGTTTGTGATACCATGAGC
The DNA here is from genome assembly GCA_963855925.1 of Inga laurina. NCBI lineage: Eukaryota > Viridiplantae > Streptophyta > Magnoliopsida > Fabales > Fabaceae > Inga > Inga laurina. The sequence goes on from OY979703.1 coordinate 55,930,616, forward strand.
ATCATTTCCAAAATGGACTGATGATCATGACCATTTGTTTCAGACCTTATAAAAAGCAAGAATTTATTCAAGAGTAACTTAATGATAGCGCCATGTCCTGTTTTTTCAGCAACATGTAGGGCAGTATTATAGTTGTTGTTAACAACAGTGAAAAGTTGGGGAGCATGTTGAGCTACCTTCTCTACCATTGCATGCATAATTTCCATAGTTAGCTGCTAAGCATAAGACAGTATTGCCAGATGGGGTACGTTGCTTAAAAATGGCATTATCAGATACAATGAAAGATGTGTTTGGACCATAGACGACACTGGCCTTCATTGAATGGCATGCATCCTTTAGCAACTCAAAATCCTTGTTGGGTCCATGTTCCTGCTCCATTAACTCATGTTTGAAGCGTGGTACACCTTTAAATCCTGATTTATGCTCTCGCATTCTCATGTTATCTTTAAATCCTGATTTATGCTTTCGCATTCTCATGTCATCAGAGGCCATAGCTGGGTTTAGCCTTTTCTCTTCCTTTTTTGGTTCCTCTTTCTCTTCGTCTTCAAGGAATTGTTGAAATACATTAACTGTAGATGGTTCACTCAGTAGTGAGAAGACATTCTTCAAGCGTGTATCTGCTGGATCTATGTTTAAATCCCCATTAAAAAAAAAGAGTTAGCGATTCTATTTTGTATAATGACAGAGCACAATATTGATTACTCATATAAGAGCATAGTAATGAAATCAGGCATACACTGGATAGATTTAGATTGTTCACTTGGCCGAGAGAAGAAGATATGCCATCCAACAAAAACTGCCATGTTTGCTTGAATTAGTGTTTAAATCCCAATCATATATATATATATAAATATAAAATTTTCGTTCATTTTTTTCACAATAATGAAAAAGTAATCATTCATCTTGTAGGACTAAATGGAATTAATGTATTTCAATGTCTCAGAAATGGAAAGCATTGTTAATGATTCGTAATTGTAAGCTTGCTACGTTGTTGATTCTAGTAGAGCATGGAAATGTCTTACCTGTATCACTTTGGATTGTTGTATAATCTCTCATTTCAAGCACATGTTCTGATCTATATCCCATTCCAATTCAGGTAGAAGCCAAATTACTCCATCTTCTCCTTAAACCAAAAAAGAGGTTAAATTATAAATGTCATTGAATTATTTACCTTCTCATCCTTAACTGATGATTCAGGAAGCATCGTCAATGATATAGGGGAATTTGAATGACAAAGTGGCTTTTCTTGCGCAATTAGTAAGAATAATGGAAAGAGATAACTTGGATTCTTTTAAAACTTCTAATTGCGGAAAGTTCTCTAAATATGGAAGGAAACCGAAAGGAACAAAATAAAAGTAGGGGATTTAAATTAGATAAAGAATTTGAGGTCAAAGGAAGTTGAAATTTTAGTTGATGATGCATAATCTTACTAAATTTCAAATATCACGATGTGAGAATGACATTCCTAAGTTGTGTATCAATCTCTCACCAAATTACAGTGAGCGATGCCATAAGAAAACGATTCCAAATGAAACAAAGAAAACATTCTCAATCGAAGGAAAAAACTATAATTTCAAGCACACAATCTGATAGAACACTCACTGTTGTTTGGCCTCTGCGATTCCATTTGCCGAACCAGTGATGAAGGATCAAGTCTGTCTTTAACCTCGACCTGCATTTGCATTCAACTTGAGAGCAACTTTCTTACACTGGTACTGGCAGGTGAAGTGACCAAGGTGTGAGGAAGGAAATAATTGTATCTCTATAATTGTAGGGGCTCGGTTTCTCTTAAAAGCTGATTTCTCAGCGGTTCTAGGAATCTTCAAATCCTATCCATCCATTACATCCGAGCATTCACAAAGAGACACATCATTCAATTCCGTAATCCTTGAAGCCTTCCCAAAAACGCTCTTAGTTTTCCGTTAAGTTTCAACCGCATTTGCGACGCAGATAGAGAGCTCTGTCGCTACCCACCATTCCGTTAGGCACTAAGAGAGAATCACCATAGTTTTGTCGAGGTATCTACATTACAACTCTTCGTCTATATCTTCACCCTTCTTTTTCATCCCTTTCTGTCTCTAAGCTGCATTTCTTCTTATTATTCTTCTTCCCCCTTCCATTTTATTATTTTGAAGTTTCTATTCTGAATTTCCTGGTTGGATTGAATTGAATTAGGATGATGAGGAGGATCACAAGGTGGAAGTTTGTTTTGTAGGACAAAACCCATGAATACCCAAATAAATCACAAATTAGAGTACATGAATTTTCCTATATCAATAGCGGAAGACTTATAAGAATTACCTCTCGCCATTGCTAAGCTTTGATCGAATGGAGAACTCATGAATCCTGATGAAAGAGAGCTGCAAAAGATTTGAAGACAGGATATGATTGTCAGGTCTCTTTCTGACTGGCTGTGGGGCACAGCAATGACAACTGAGTTAAGAACCGTTGCCAGTCAGGGAACCTCAGATGAGCAGATTAGGTTTTTCCTTGTACGCTCAATTGAGACGGCTGTAAACTTAATTGTGTATTTTCCACCATCAGAAAAATCACATTAATAGCCAATAACCCTAATAATGAATTGGGCCTAAATCTGACTAACGGGCCACACTTTGGATATTTTAATTAATTACCTAATTAATAACTAACAATAATTATAATATATATATATATATATATATTAAAATATCTAACATTCTCCCACTTGACTCGTAACTAACGTCAGTTGCCCTATTCAAATTAATTAAGGCTATACTGCAAGAATCATGGCAATAAGTCCCCTTAAGTCGAGTATTATCTTCCATATATTACATAGCATCACCCTTACTTAATGGGTTAAAACTTTATGAATAAACCTTAAATGTTTATTCGGTTCCTTCTTGAATGTTTGTCAATCTTGATAACTAGATACCAATATGAGACAACAAACTCCAACTTGAATTTCATCATTTATCAATACCTTATTTAGATCACTCAATGTGATCCAAGTCACAAATAAGGTATTGGATCCTTTAATGTCTCTAAATGCATGCAATTCATTTAAGGATCTTTACTTTATGTGTTTATGACCCATTGACTTTATGGTCACACAACACCCTTAATGGGTTTAAATTAATTTAAAACCACATGATGAAATTCTTTAATCGGCAATCTTATAACTTGCCTCCAAGAATGATTAGATTAAGCAATTCATGGTGGAACCAAGCAATCAGTGACTACTTAGCAATCTTGTACTCCTCCATAATGCAATTTGTTCAGTAAACGTAAAGATGCATCATAATGTTAACCATTTTATGGCTAACACATAATACTAAACCAAACAAATCTAATCATTCTCCTATATGTAGAGCATGAGACTTAATGTACATTCTAAAATGTACTTCATGACCTGCAGCTTTCAATTATTATTCAAGCAAGAATATGCTTGATAATCCTCCTAAAGTTTCCTTGCAATGGCATTTCCAGTTTGTATGCACATTCAAGCAAGCCTTCACCTATGAAACTTGATTAGAAGGAATACAATGATATATATATATATATATATATATATATATATATATATATATATATATATATATATATATATATATATATATATATATATATATATATATATATATATTAGAGACATGTGGAGAATCTAATTGTATTTTCATAACAACTACCATCTATCTCTAAATGTTCAAATACATGTGATCATAGGTTTCTTATGATATTCTCAAGCATTTTGAGAACAGTTTCCTTATGTATTCTAATAGCATCCTACAATTAACCTAGTCCTGTCACAAATTTGAACAATGATGATTTTGTTATGTGTAACACTTTATGTCAAAATTCACAAGCAATGAGTAAATCATCATTTTGTTCAATATAGATGATTCAACTCCTACTAATCTAGTGATATAAATAGTATTATGATGCTTTCAACATTATCATGTATGTGATTGCATCATAACACATTATTCACCACTAATGTGAAACATGCGTGTGAGGACAGTTTCTCAATTTTGCTAACTGAATTCTCCTCATAATTTATGTGGCCTTTCTTTTAATTCATACACATCTCTCCTTGTTACTATAATGGAAAGATGCAAATGGAAATTAGGGTCACTCTCATTGTTTATGCTCTAGTCAGATTACTTGAAATACATGATGTATTGTTGGTAGCAATTTCCAAATTTAAATTGTCATTTGGTCTTAACCCAATCTGCTAACAGATTGAAGTTGTATAATAAGAGCATCATCTATCAATTTAAAATATCCCTTGCTTGTTTCGGGATATTTTTCCTAATAATTGATAGAGTCCTTAATATTGATGCTTCTTATTTCAAGCTTGACCAATTGAGAATTTCAAAACTTCATTATGTTTCACATCTACCTCAAGGAGAAGAGTATCATGTAAAACCAATGTTCCATCATGATTAGAGGTTACAATCTGTTATGTGTGATCATCCTGAATGAGTTTGACCACTCCCACTAATCATACCATTTCTTAATAATTTGGCATTTCAAAATTACTACACAACTTCTAAAATGGCAAGGATAGCTCAATAGAATTCCCAAGATCTCTTTGCATCTTTACCAAAATGTGCAGTCTTAATCTTTAGGATGTTTTCCATCCACACTCTTACATTTATAAGACAATTCTATATAAACTGAGCTTCCAACTTTCAGATTTTTAAAAGGGTTTAAACATAATTCTGTTGGAAACTCATATAAGATATAAAGTTGTCTTGAGTGTATTCTTTAAGAGGAAAACATATAGGTTAAATTACTATCCTTAACCATGTACCCATCATGTCATCCATCTCTTCTAATTGACTTCAATATATTAATATGTTTAACAGATTAAATTATCCACTTCTACTTTATATTCTCTAAAAATGTCAAATGACACTACTTAATTATAAAGCAAAAGATATTCAGGTATTTGAAGAGTCAACTAAATCAGGATGAACTATTTCATCTGTTAGAACAAAACCAATGGCAAGTGTATATCCACTACTACCTCCAATCAAGCCACTAATCATAGACAGATTAAACTTGATATGTCTATTGCTTTATGGCTTTGGGGTTGGTAGCTTGATGTCCCTTATTTAAAATCTCATGCTTTTCTAAAAGGGAGCAAAACTTATATAAACATATTTACAATGAATACTTATTATCCATGCATGTATTCATGAAAATGAGTAATAAATCATGAGATAATAAACAAAGGATCTATTCTATCAAGATTAATGGAGACATCTTACCATATGATGGAGAATCATTCAATAGTCAACAAAACAATGCAATAACATTTATGAGAATTTCTAAATATGTCCCTCAGCCTATCAACAACCTTTGACTTTACTCCATTCTTTATGTACTTTTAATAACTAGCTTTTAACTGAGATTACTTTATTGAGACAATAATGTTATCTCATTTCTCATGCTAGCATTATAAATACTAGAGCTTTTCTTAATGTCAATTTTGTCCTAATGGCAGAAGTTCTCCTTATAGGCTTAATTGTCTCTAATAAATTATATCAAACTAAATAATTGGATAGATAACAATCATGCTGCAAAGTCAAAATCAAAATTAAATCATACTTACAAAATTGCTATAAGAGGCAAGCAGCCATCGCATATAGGTGTATGTTTACCAATGTAATCATACAATTATAAATTCGTATAACTAAAGTCTACCTGTGGGCAAAGACATTAGCATAGCATGAATTTATCTCAAATTGGTGAAACTGGAATGCATTTATATCCCCTAATACCTGTGGGCTACTTAGAGAATATAATGTTGTTCCATTTCACCTTAATTAAAACTATGATTATAGTTATCTACCTGTGGGCAAAGATTAATTATAACCATACATTTAATTACAATTGATGTCTTTAAATCTTTGAGTGATGTATTTTGTTCAATAGAACAAAATAGAGTGTATGTGCCTAGCGAGGATGCTGTGGCTACTCCTTGATTCTACATACTCATCACAAAGACATCACATCATTGTGTATACTAATTGTACATATGAACATAATTTGATATGGTAAAACCTTATGTGATGATTACTTATGCATACAATGTGTGCATAAGGATGTTGTAGCTATTCCTTAAACAAAATATGTATGCTAATCATTAATATCAAATATATACAATTTAAATGTCATATATGTATACACAATGTCAATGGGAATCCTAATTAATTAATTTAATCAACTTCAAAAGATTAATATTTTAAATCCATATATGATTATTTATGCATGTTGTAAGAGGGCGCTGTAGCTACCACTCTAGCATGCAAGTTAATCATAAATATTAATCATGTGCACTAAATTCTGTATATGCACAACTTTATGGAGGATTTAACCAATTAATTTAATCAACATAAGTGACTAAATACAATCCTTTCACTTTGATTAAATTAATATTACCCATTAAATAGAGTTGATATTTTAAAACATAAAAGTGATTATCTATACATACAACAGAGGATGCTGTGGCTAAGCCTCTAGATGCATGTTAATCACAAATACCAATCTTGTGCATTTAAATTCCAAATATGCACAAAACTTTAATGAGAATTTATTTAATAGATTGATTTAATCAACAAAATGTGACTAAATAATCAAGAAAAAATAAATTCTCCCACTATTTTGTGCATCCAAATTAAATCTAATATATGCACTTCTTGATAGAGGGATTAATTAATTAATTTGCTCAACAAGGTCCCTAGATAATTAATTAGAAACCCTCCCACTGTTTTATGTATCCAAAAAATTGTTTACAGAATTAATTTTGGCATATTTCAATTTAAATTAAGTTTTTCAATTTGGGCAATTAAGTAACATGTCAAAATGATTTTTTTTTTTCAAATTTTCCAGAATATGAAAAATGCCAAAGTTAACCCCTTTTCTTAATTTAAACAATTAAATGTGACATAATCAAAATTATACATAAAACAGAAGCTAATTTGATTAACAGTGAGCAAAAGGTCTATTTAACCCAAAAATCTTTTCTGGAAATTAGATCTTTATAGCCCAACTAAAGAAAAAATGTGACAGAGCCCATACAATATTTTCCAGAAAAGAAATAGGATAATAAAGGCCCAAAATACATTAAAAAAATGTCAATATCAAAATGGCAATAAGCCCAGAAAGCCACATGGCCCCATGATACTAAAATCTAAGAGTTCAACGCCAAAAAAAATCTATTAATTTTGCCTCGGCCCAGATGCTTATATCGGCCTAAAATCGGTTTTCAGAAAATAAAAATAATAATGAAAAACACAAGCCTAATTCGCAATGTAAAGTCGGCCCAAAGTGTTAGAGCAAGCGTTTCACCCAAGAGGGGGGGGGGGGTGAATTGGGTGATCTTAAAAATTTCGTTGCAAATATAAAATTTGAAGTTGAAATTAAAACATGAAAGAGTAAGGAGAAATATCACCGAAGTGTACACCGGGAGTTATACTGGTTCGGTCACAACCACTTTAACCTACGTCCATTCCTCAGAGCTTCTCTGAGAGTTTCACTATAACTTCCAAGATTCAGTGGGTTCTTGGCACCTCAGTACAAGCAAGTTCCTACACCTGGACACTCGCTCCCCCTTACAAGTTGTAATCCAATCCCAACTCAAGGTTCCACAACCTTAAGTTACCTCAATAACAAATATTGAGTTTGAATGAAATATCTCTCTCACAGAGTAAATAAGAATCACTGAAGCATAGAATCACAAGTACAATGAAAAACAGAGTAATGAACTTGATGATACGTTCGTGAGTGTGTTCTTCTGTATCTCTCTGTTCAAATGTTCCTATATATATAGATACGTTGGTAATGATTGCTGGAACATATTTCCTCATGTCCATTGGAGCGTGCGCAGCCATTATTGACTTTTCTAGTTTTTGAAAAACATACGTTTGCGGTAGGTGACGGTCGGTGACATTTGAGCGTTGCTTTTGACTTTCCTTATTTGGTAAGATCTCTTCATTGTTTATCTGTTGAAATGCTAAGAATACTAATATAATGAAAATTTAATCAAATAGGAAACAAAACAATGACCGTTGGAATGATTTCAAACTTTCTGGGTTTGCTTACTTGAGTAGCTACTCGAGTATCACTTGAAGTTTACTCGAGTACTTACTCGAGTATCATCGGGAAAGCTTTGTTTAACATCAAGTCAATAGACAAATACAAGATTACTTGGGTAGTGCATGGAATAACTAAATTTCAAACCTTTGAAAATTCATGTTTACTCGGGTACCTACTCGAGTAATGCATTCACAACTTCATAGGTTACTCGGGTACCAACTCGAGTAAATCTTCAAATAAATTTGATTACTCGATGCTCTACTCCAGTAATGTTAGTAGGATTTTAAGGTCAAGAGCACATCAAGTCTGATTACCTTGTTACTCGAGTACCTACTCGAGTAAACTTACATTTTGTACATCACTTACTCGGGTAATGACTTGAGGTTTTTCTTCAATATAAGATTGCTTACTCGAGTTCATACTCGAGTAATCCACTTAAAATAGAACATTAAATACTTGCATACTAGAGGAATGACTCGAGGAAAATGAGATAAAAAGAAATCAAGTTAATCGAGTACTACCTTCAAGTTTTTACTTACTTCAGTGCGTTACTCGAGTACCTACTCGAGTAACATTGGCAGTGGTACAAAGTGCCGAGAGCAACACATTTTCAGAAACAGAGTTACTCGAGTACTTACTCGAGTATCATTGGCAACCTGAAAGCAACTGGAAGTTTTTCATATGGTTACTCGAGTAACATTGGCAGGCCGAGAGCAACTCCAAGTAATTACCTGGTTACTCGAGTAACATTGGCAGGCCGAGAGCAACTTGAAAATACTTACACTATTACTCGAGTACTTACTCGAGTAACGTTGGTAGGCCGAGAGCAACTTGAAAATACTTACACTATTACTCGAGTACTTACTCGAGTAATGTTGGCAGGTTACTGGAAGGTGCTTCTGGTTACTTCAAGTTTTGGCTCATTACTCGAGTACCTCCTCAAGTAATACCTTAGAAAACCTGCTTCTGATCAAGTTTCTCAGCTTTTTCTCTTGGCCTTTCTTCATTACTCCAATGCTTACCTCAAGTGATGCTTATCCCTGTTATTCCTTTGCTCAAACTTATTTATTAATCACTTCTTTTTCATACCATTCTTTTGTTATCATCAAAACATGAGATCTAACATTCTCCCCCTTTTTGATGATGACAAAACTTGGTGATTTTGGACATGGTTTTTCAAATTGAATTTTCAAATTAAATATGTCTTATTAAGTTTAGATTCGTAGCACACACCTTGCATTCACAATCAACTTTATTAGTCCAACAACGTATCATAATTCAAAACTTAAATGGACTTAAAATAAAATCATAACTTAAGCACACTTGTATTAAACTTAAATTGCATATTACAAGATAATAAGTTTAAAAGAACTAAAAAGAACTAACAAGTTCCAAAATGCTCCCTAGAACCCATATACACCCAAATACCCAAAATAAACTAGGACACATCCACAAAATCACTCTCAAGCTCTTCGCCCCCTTTTTGGCTTCATCAATCAAGTGGAGGGCTAGGAGGCTTGACCATGGAAATGGGTGTCACTGGAAGAACTGTAGAATCATCTGAATCCGAAGAATCAAATGAGCTGGAGGGGACTGGGTCAGGCAGATGGACTGGAGGGATATGGATGTCATCGCTGGGAGGAATAGGAGAGGGTTGGAAGATAACCATAGTGGTCTCAGCCTCTGGAGGGGTATCCATCACTGGAGTGAGATGTTTAGAGGAGGAAGAGGGAGATATTTCCTCAGTTTGGGTAGGTGATAGATTCGGTTTAGGAGCGGTTTCTGGCTGAGGTTTTAGAGGAGAATCATCAATAACGATATGAACGGTCTCATTGGTATCTGGGTTGTCCACTGTATATAGAATGTCTTTGGCTTGAGACTCAGGTGGACTAGATACCAGAGAAGTAGATGGTTTATCCTCAGTGAAAGGAGTGTCAGAAGGATGATTCACTGGAGGTGGTGGTGGTGCAGATGGACCGGCAGAAGGTCCAGGACCTAAAGAGTCCAGTCGTGCCAGAATCAATCTCAGTGTCTCACCCTGGGCACGTTGCTTTGCTAGCAACTCCTCATGCCTCTTGTCCATTTTCTCAACCAACTCCTCATGCCTTTTGTCTATTTTCTCAACCAACTCCGCCATCTTAAAGTCTGTGTTGGTAATCAATTCAGCGTCCGTGTTGGCGATATCCACATGGAAACCTCTCGGCATATTTTCCATAAAGTGCTGGAGAGTGGCATTGAGGAAGGATGGCGATGATGTGGTAGCAGCTGGAGCAGATGACTGAGTGTCATCTATCTTGCTGGTCTCTGCCTCAGTGGTCTTCCTCTTCTTCTTTGACCCAGATTCTAGAGGGCCTTTGAGAGGGATGTCAATGTTCAATTTCCCAATCTGGTTTCTCCCAACCAGAGTCAACCTCTCAATGGGCTCCTTGCTATCCAAATACCATATCTTATTTTCTTTTAGGATCAGTGATACGATTTGAGGATATGGCATTAGTGTTGTAGCCTTTCCATCCACCCTGCATCTCTTCATCTCAGAGAAAATATACTCTCCTAAATCCTTCTGTTCCTTCAAGAGTAGTGAAGCAAACCACCTAAAATCCCTATCAGAGAAGTGTGTATAATTGTTGGCTTTGTTCACTAGGGACCTAGAGTAAATGTACCATAGGACCTTGTGATGATCACACATATCACTAGGCTTGAAATTTAGAGGGCCAACTAACTCTCCGGGTTTAAGAATAGTAAAGATTTGGTTTGGCTCAAGTTGGGAGTAAACATCATCTGGGGGATTCTCTATCCCTAGCCACAAGTTAATCCTAGAGGGTGATATAAGAATCTTTTGGCCTCTAACTGTGGTGGTCATTTCTTCCTCGGTTGAGGTTCTGTTTGGCTCATCTATAATCTTTAGATTACAGTAAACGTGTGTGATTACTTTGGTACAGAATGGTAATCTAATCGAAAGCCAAGGCATAAAGGGATCTAAATAAGGACTTAGGTCAAGCTTCACTACCTCTTGAAGTAATCTGAGATCCACATAGTGTGTTTTACACACCTTCCTCCTGGAGAACTGAGTCAGATACTTCGGAGATTCAACCAACTTGCTGACATTGAATCCCTTTGGTGGGTTGGTGATCTCTTCTTCCGGAACTTTGGACTTCTTGGAAGATTGTCCCTTCTTCATTTGATCAATGATGTTTGCCATAGCTGCAGCCACATTCCTATCATATTTAGGCTTTTTAGGCGGCTTAGGAGTGAAAGAAGGGGTAGAGGAATCAGAGGGAGTAGGTGTGGAAGTTTTGGTACTCTTGCCTTTCCCAGTTGAAATACTTTTTTTGGATTGAGCCCTTGTAGCAATAGGCTCTTTAATCACCACTCCTTTGGGTTTTGGTTGAGATTGAGGTTGAAGAGGAATTTTAGCTTTTGGTCTCGGGGTGAGTTTTCTTCTCTTTTTGGGAGGAGAAGAAAGAGGATCAGAGTGTTGTTGGGATTCAGAGGAGTCTATGGGAGTAAGGTTTTTAGTTCTCATCTTTCTGAATGATTGAAAACTAAAATTTTCAGAAAAACAGAGACACAGACGCAAATTAGGGCACAGAGATTCTGAGCAAAATAGGAGGTTTCTAGGAATGAAAATTGTTGGGTTTTGACGGAAATGAGGCAAGGAATCACTTGTGAAAAATTTTTGTGAGAGAGAATATTGATTTACTCAAGGAGATTTTGTGGAAATGACCGAGTTTGCGACAGATAAAGACCTAGAACCCGCCGTTACTCGAGGCCTTACTCGAGTAATGTTCATGTTTACTCTAGGCCTTCCTTGGGTGTTCATACAGAAAAATTCTAAAATAATTTATTTAAATAGCGTACCTAGCATGAATAATATTGTAATTATCCATGGATGTTCCTTCGATCATTTATAATCCATTCTGAGCAGATTTGAGTCATTCTTCATCAATTCTGAAAATCTGGACTTGCAGTTACTCGAGGCCTTACTCGAGTAAGCTTCAAGTTTACTCGAGGCCTTCCTCGGGTAACCTGTGTTTTCAACTTGTGACTCTTCATTTCTTTGTAACTAAACCGTTAGATTTGAAAACCAAGTAACTTGATCCGTTACTTCTAGTTTTGAAGTCCATTACTCGAGTAAAGTGCTTTTTTACTTCAAGTTGTTCCTCGGGTATTGCTTCTCTGTCACACATTACTTCAAGTTGGTACTCCAGTAAAGGTGTCCTCTGATTACCTCTGTTTTTGTTTTTCAAAACAGAGTTTCAACCTTCCTGCAAAACAAATTTCTATATACTCCGATGCTTAAGTTAGTAATCATCAAAACTTTAACAAATGACTTCATCTAATATTATGAGAAACTGAAATAACTTACAACTCATTGAGATTTACCATTCCCAATTCTCTTCTAATGTATAGAAATTGATCTTTTGCAAGGGGTTTTGTGAAAATATCAGCTAATTGAAGATGAGTAGGAATGAATATCACTTTTACATCTTTCTTTTGAATATGATCTCTGATGAAGTGATGTCTGACATCGATATGCTTGGTTCTAGAGTGTTGAACTGGATTCTTTGCCAAGCTTATCGTACTAGTATTGTCACAATAGATTGGTATTTCTTTGAGATAAATACCAAGATCTTGTAGTTGTTGTTTTAACCATATTACTTGTGCACAACAACTTGAGACTGCAACATATTTGGCTTCCGTTGACGAAAGAGACACTGTATTTTGTTTCTTGCTGAACCATGATACAAGAGATCCTCCAAGAAATTGTCCTTGTCCACTGGTGCTCTTTCTGTCTGTTTTGTATCCTCCATGATCTGAATCTGAATATGCAACAAGATATTCACTTCTTCCTTTGGGATACCACAGACCCAATTTGGGTGTGTTAGCAAGGTATCTAAAGATTCGTTTGACCGTTTCAGCATGTGATTCTTTTGGTGCCGATTGATATCTTGCACATATGCCAACACTAAATTGAATGTCCGGTCTACTTGCCGTGAGATAGAGTAATGATCCAATCATTCCTCTATACTTTGTTATGTTGTAGTCTTTCCCTTTGACATCAGCATCAAGCAACGCAGTTGAGCTCATAGGCGTGTCCGTGCCATTTGCTTCATCCATTCCATACTTCTTCAATAGCTCTTTTAAATACTTTGTTTGAGATATGAAGATTCCATTCTTTCTTTGTTTGATTTGTAAACCAAGAAAGAAATTCAATTCTCCTATCATTGACATCTCAAATTCTCCCTGCATTATCTCAAAAAATTCCTTACACAGAGATTCATTAGTAGCACCGAAAACAATGTCATCAACATATATTTGAACAATTAAAATATCATTGTGTTTTCATTTTATAAAGAGTGTTGTATCAACTTTTCCCCTTACAAAACCTTGATCAATAAGAAACTTACTGAGCCTTTCATACCAGGCTCTAAGAGCTTGTTTTAAACCATATAAAGCCTTTTTAAGTTTGAAAACATGGTCAGGTTTGGTAACATCCTCAAAACATGGAGGTTGTTCTACATACACTTCTTCCATGATGTAACCATTTAGAAAAGCACTCTTTACATCCATTTAATAGAGTTTGAATCCTTTGATGCATGCAAAGGCTAAGAGTACACGTATAGTTTCCAATCTAGCCACTGGAGCGTACGTTTCCTCATAATCAATCCCTTCTTCCTGATTATAGCCTTTAGCCACCAATCTTGCCTTGTTTCTGACAATAATTGCGGATTCATCGAGTTTGTTTTTGAATACCCATTTAGTACCAATGATCGGATGATCTTTGGGTCGGGGTACCAAATCCCAAACTTGATTTCTTTCAAATTGATTTAGTTCTTCTTGCATTGCTATAACCCAATCATTGTCTGACAGGGCTTCATCGATGTTAGAAGGTTCAATCTCAGAAATGAATGCAGAAAAACTTACTTCATTGAAAATTCTATTTCTAGTTTTAATCCCTTCATTCACATCTCCTATGACTTGATCGAAGGGATGACTTTTATTGTATTTCCATGCTCTAGGTTGACCTAGGGATTGCTCTTCTTCCTTAGTTTCATCAACCTCTGGAATAAGAGATTTAGAAATAGATTGACCATTTTCTTGATTAAAACCAACTTCCTGTTCTTCATCAATGGTTTTGTCAGAGGATTCAAATTCATCAAATACAATATGAATTGATTCTTCAATAATACATGTTCTTTTATTGTAAACTCTATATGCTTTACTTCGGTTAGAATATCCTAGGAAAATTCCTTCATCTGTTTTAGAATCAAATTTTCCTAAGTTATCTTTACCATTATTATGAATGAAACACTTACAACCGAAGATATGTAGATGAGCAATGTTTGGCTTCCTTCCTTTGTATAACTCATAAGGTGTCTTTCCAAGTTTTGTTCTGATATAGGCCCTATTTGAAATATAGCATGCTGTACTCATAGCATCAGCCCAGAACACTTGAGACACATTCTTTTCATTCAACATTGCTCTAGCCATTGCAGTGAGCACTTTATTCTTGCGTTCCACAACTCCGTTTTGTTGAGGTGTTCTTGGAGCAGAAAAATTGTGATCAATTCCATTAGTATCACAATATTCTTCAAAGGCTTGATTTTCAAATTCTCCACCATGATCAGTCCTAATACCTGCAATGGACATACCTTTCTCATTTTGCACTTTCTTGGCAAAAACAATAAATTCTTCATAGGTTTCATCTTTTGAAGATAGAAAAATAACCCATGTAAATCTAGAGAAATCATCAACAATAACCAATGAATATAAGTTTCCACCAAGACTCTTTATTCTTGCTGGGCCAACTAAATCCATATGTAATAATTGTAGTGGTCTATTTGTTGAAATCTCATTTTTCAATTTGAAAGATGATTTAGTTTGTTTACCCTTTTGACATGCGTCATAAATCAAGTCATTTTTGAAAGTTACTTTGGGTAATCCAAGAACTAAATCCTTTTTGAGTAGTTTGCCTAATTGATCATATTGACATGAGCCAATCTCTTATGCCATAACCAACTTTCATCAGTATTACTCAGAAAACAGTTTTCAGACTCATTTCTACTAATATCTAGAGTATAGCAGTTACCTTCCCTTTTTGCTCTGAGCTTAGCCTTGATATTCTTCTTATCAAGTTGTAAGTCATTCTTGTTGATAATTAAGCATTCTTTTGAGTCAAATATTACCCAGTTGTCTTTATCTGCACTTTGACTTACGCTCAGCAAATTATGACACAAGCCTTCAACATAATATACATCTTTGACTTGTATTCCTTTGTCATTTTTGATTTCACCAATTCCTGCTATCTTTCTAAATTGATTTCCTCCAAATTTTACCTTTCCACCTTCCTTAGGTTGCAATGTGGTAAAACTTTCAAAATCTCCGGTCATATGTCTAGAGCATCCACTATCTATGTACCACTTGCTATTTTTGGATGCTTTGAGACATACCTACAATCAAATGACTAGGTCTTAGGTACCCACATCTTTTTGGGTCCTGTTGGGTTAGTACAAATAATTTTCTGAACATATGAGCCTTTAGGTACCCATTTGTAGGTTCCTATTGTTCCTTTCTTCTTATGAATGCATGAATATGTATAATGACCTTTTCTATTACAGTAATTACAAAATGCAAAAGGATTTGATGTATGTACAAAATGCTGGAAATAATTCAAATATGACTTACCTCCTGCTTTCTTTCTACCTTTCCTTTTATCTGATTTTGGATCATATCCAATTCCAGATCGGTCATTTACAAATCGTTGAGCTTTTAAAATAACATTTAGCATCTCACTTCCTTGTGTAAATTTTTCAATAGTTTTTGTGAGATGAATGTTTTTCTTTTTCAAAGATGAACAATTTTCACAATCCTTTTCTTTAAGTTTAGTTTCAAGAGCTTTGTTTTTCTTTTTGAAAACAATCAATTCTTTAACTACTTTGATGAATTCAGAATGTAAAGCATTATATTCGGAAAGTAATTCATCATAGGTAGGTTCAGAATCATTTACCTCCTCTTCTGTTTCTTCTTGAGCGACGAGACATATATTAGCTACTTCTTCCTCATCACTTTCTTCGTCAGAGGAGCTATCACCCCATATAGCAGATACGAAGGCCTTCTTTTTGTTGAAGAATTTGCCTTTTCTCTTTTCTTTGCTCTTTTGATTCAGTTCTGGACATTCTGATTTGATATGTCCTGGTTTTCCACATTCGTAGCAAATGATATGATCTTTGCTGCTAGTTCCACCTTTTTGAAAGTGTTTGAATCCTTGTCTTTTCTTGTAGAACTTTCTGAATCGTTTTATGATTAGGCCCATTTCATCATCGTCAAACTCCTCATCCTCATCTTGATTCTCTTCTTTTACCTTTAGTGCAAGACCTTTCTTTTTCTTGTCACCAATGTCATCTAGTTCTCATTTGAACTTTAGTTTGCTTTCATATTTAGAAAGACTTCCAAATAGAGAAGCAACTGATCTCATTGATTCTCCTTTTGCTTCTTCTATTGCAGTGACTTTGGCCTCCCATTCTTTAGAAAGAATATTTAGAATCCTTCGTACTTGGGTATGCTGATCATAGACTTTCCCAAGAGCTGCAAGTTGATTAACAAGATGAGTATATCTAAGTTCAAATTCAGATATTGATTCACCTGATTTCATTCGAAGTAAATCGAATTCAGTGACCAAGGTGTTGATCCGATTCTCCTTTATTCTCGAAGTTCCTTCATGAGATATTTCCAGAGGTTCCCACATTTCCTTTGCTGTTGGAAGTGTGCAAATTCTGAAATACTCACTTTGACTTAAGGCACTTTATAGCATCAGGATTGCCTTGCTGTTGAGAGTGATAAGTTTCTTATCATTCTCATCATATTCTGCTGGCGTCTTGGGAATTTTTTGAGAATCTATAGTCTTTGTAGGTTGATAGTTTCCACTCTCAATCACATCCCATAGCCCATATTCAGTAGCCATTACGAATACTCTGAACTTTGCTTTCCAGAAAGAAAAGTGTTCGCCACTGAAACCTGGAGGTCTAGTGATGGATGCACCGTCGGGAAGAATTCCTTCACCCATGCTTGCCATTGGATCCTTCTTAGGTTGTTATACCTTCACAAGAAGATCTACGCTCTGATACCAAATGTTAGAGCAAGCGTTTCACCCAAGAGGGGGGGTGAATTGGGTGATCTTAAAAATTTCGTTGCAAATATAAAATTTGACGTTGAAATTAAAACATGAAAGAGTAAGGAGAAATATCACCGAAGTGTACACCGGGAGTTATATTGGTTCGGTCACATCCACTTTGACTTACGTCCAGTCCTCAGAGCTTCTCTGAGAGTTTCACTATAACTTCCAAGATTCAGTGGGTTTTTGGCACCTCAGTACAAGCAAGTTCCTACACTTGGACACTCGCTCCCCCTTACAAGTTGTAATCCAATCCCAACTCAAGGTTCCATAACCTTAAGTTACCTCAATAACAAATATTGAGTTTGAATGAAATATCTCTCTCACAGAGTAAATAAGAATCACTGAAGCATAGAATCACAAGTACAATGAAAAACAGAGTAATGAACTTGATGATACGTTTGTGAGTGTGTTCTTCTATATCTCTCTGTTCAGATGTTCCCATATATATAGATACGTTGGTAATGATTGCTGGAACATATTTCCTCATGTCCGTTGGAGCGTGCGCAACCATTATTGACTTTTCCAGTTTTTGAAAAACATACGTTTGCGATAGGTGACGGTCGGTGACATTTAAGCGTTGCTTTTGACTTTCCTTATTTGGTAAGATCTCTTCATTGTTTATCTGTTGAAATGCTAAGAATACTAATATAATGAAAAGTTAATCAAATAGGAAACAAAACAATGACCGTTGGAATGATTTCAAACTTTCTGGGTTTGCTTACTTGAGTAGCTACTCGAGTATCACTTGAAGTTTACTCGAGTACTTACTCGAGTATCATCGGGAAAGCTTTGTTTAACATCAAGTCAATAGACAAATACAAGATTACTCGGGTAGTGCATGGAATAACTAAATTTCAAACCTTTGAAAATTCATGTTTACTCGGGTACCTACTCGAGTAATGCATTCACAACTTCATAGGTTACTCGGGTACCAACTCGAGTAAACCTTCAAATAAATTTGATTACTCGATGCTCTACTCCAGTAATGTTAGCAGGATTTTAAGGCTGAGAGCACATCAAGTCTGATTACCTTGTTACTCGAGTACCTACTCGAGTAAACTTACTTTTTGTACATCACTTACTCGGGTAATGACTTGAGGTTTTTCTTCAATATAAGATTGCTTACTCGAGTTCATACTCGAGTAATCCACTTAAAATAGAACATTAAATACTGTCATACTAGAGGAATGACTCGAGGAAAATGAGATAAAAAGAAATCAAGTTAATCGAGTACTACCTTCAAGTTTTTACTTACTTCAGTGCGTTACTCGAGTACCTACTCGAGTAACATTGGCAGTGGTACAAAGTGCCGAGAGCAACACATTTTCAGAAACAGAGTTACTCGAGTACTTACTCGAGTATCATTGGCAACCTGAAAGCAACTGGAAGTTTTTCATATGGTTACTCGAGTAGCTACTCGGGTAACATTGGCAGGCCGAGAGCAACTCCAAGTAATTACCTGGTTACTCGAGTAGCTATTCGAGTAACATTGGCAGGCCGAGAGCAACTTGAAAATACTTACACTATTACTCGAGTACTTACTCGAGTAACGTTGGTAGGTTACTGGAAGGTGCTTCTGGTTACTTCAAGTTTTAGCTCATTACTCGAGTACCTCCTCGAGTAAACCTTAGAAAACCTGCTTCTGATCAAGTTTCTCAGCTTTTTCTCTTGGCCTTTCTTCATTACTCCAATGCTTACCTCAAATGATGCTTATCCCTGTTATTCCTTTGCTCAAACTTATTTATTAATCACTTCTTTTTCATACCATTCTTTTGTTATTATCAAAACATGAGATCTAACACAAAGTACTTAAGCCTGGCCCAAAAATGCTTTCCCCTTCAGCCCAGATCTATGTAATGCGGTGTTCCACTGAGGGGAAAGACGACACAGTTTTGCTAGGGAAAAAAGGAACCTTCCTGGACACTCGAGACGACGGCGTTTTGGCTGCATCAAAACGTCATCGTTTAAGTCGTCTCCCTTGCCCGGTTCCAAAACCCAACCCAACCTGCCAGCCCGAGATCGACCCGAAAGGTCGCCGCGACCCGCGAACTCAGGCGATGCTTTCAGCCGGTCGGAGAGCTCGACGCTGGCGATTCTAGTGGCTCCGAAGGCATTTCGTCCGCCTTCCCCAAGAAGTCAGATCTCTAGGACCCGAGGATGACCTCGTTACAAACCCGATGAGTCCGTCGCTGCCCACGATACTAGGTCACGATTCTAGGTGGCTTTCCGATGATTCTGAGCACGTTTACCGACGATCGAGAGTTCCAAAAGGTGACATGTTTAATGATGATAAACTCAAAAAGCAAGTGAGAATGTGATCTGTCGCCAACAATCTCTCATATAAACAAGATAATCAAAATCAAAATATGAGTTTTAAATCAAGATCTCAGATTCTTTCTTTCTCACTAAGAAAACAGCGACGGTGATGATTTCTAAAACACTTGGGAAAACAACAATCTAAATTAGTTTTACATCTCAGGTTGTTCGACAACGATGGCGATAACAGCGAACCAACTCAGAGCGTTAGCAAAACAAGATTCCATGTAATGAGTTATCGCAAAATATGAGTAATTACTTCACACATATCATAGAACAAAAATCATAATTCGAAGTTTTAAAGGCAAATTGGTAAAAGGAAAAGATTTGGGTTTCCATCGAACTTCTTGATGCTCATCGAAGAACTAAAAATGTTCTTCTTGAGTCCCAGCAACTCAAAGCAAACATATAGTCAACAATAAATTGGGAACATTGAGGATGTATTCAAGAACAATTTCAAGAAAACATGAATTCTTGATGAAATCTGAAAAACCATATATATTGAAAGATTGATCATAAAGCATCAAATCGGATCCTTCGAGACTGTATGAAGGCGATGATGATTCCTTGGATGAAATTAATCATCCTCACATCTCATAATCCGAAAATCAAATTTAACATGATAAACAATTTATTAATAATAAATTAAAACTCAGATGAATTAATTTTCAGCAATAATATAATTCATCCACTTAAGAAATCCAATCTCAAATCCAAGCTACATACTTAGATCATCCCCGATCAAAGAGTAGAAGGCAGAGGATCAGAGAGCGTGGCTCTGATACCACATGTAGGACAAAACCCATGAATACCCAAATAAATCACAAATTAGAGTACATGAATTTTCCTATATCAATAGCGGAAGACTTATAAGAATTACCTCTCGCCATTGCTAAGCTTTGATCGAATGGAGAACTCATGAATCTTGATGAAAGAGAGCTGTAAAAGAATTGAAGACAGGATATGATTGTCAGGTCTCTTTCTGACTGGCTGTGGGGCACAGCGATGACAACTGGGTTAAGAGCCGTCGCCAGTCAGGGAACCTCAGATGAGCAGATTAGGTTTTTCCTTGTACGCTCAATTCAGACGGCTGTAAACTTAATTGTGTATTTTCCACCATCAGAAAAATCACATTAATAGCCAATAACCCTAATAATGAATTGGGCCTAAATCTGACTAACGGGCCACACTCTGGATATTTTAATTAATTACCTAATTAATAACTAACAATAATTATAATATATATATATATATATATTAAAATATCTAACATGTTTTTGTTCTAAATTTCTTAGTTTCTACTCGTACAACTTTTGGAAGTTTCTTTTATGTTAAGATGAGCATTTGGCCAAAAAAAGTCGTCAGATAAGCAAAAGCCACCAGGGTTTTAGTTTATATCTGGGTAAAAGGAGGCCTTCCAATCTTGTTTATATCTCCTCTATATTTGATGGTATTAAAAGTCTCATGGTGTTAGGACTACTTTTGAAAATTTAGGAAAATACATGATAAAGGAAAGGCTCTTTTTGTGGGTCAGAAGTTTGACTCTCTATATTGGAGAAAGAAATAAAGGAGTAGGTTGGCCATATGACTCCCGCAGTCAAAGTCTATGAGGAGGGAGGTGGGAGAGTCACTTTTTGTGGTCTTTAAATATACATACGGATCTAGAGAGTGAGGCAGACAAGAATTTGAAATTGATATTGGGCCTTTGGGTGGAAAGTGCCATTCCTCTCAAAAGATTGGCAACTTGTTGTGTTTGTGCTAAGGTCATGCGGTGAGAGTTGAATCTTTATATGTGTTTTGTTTTGTAGCTTTGGTTCATATATGTTTAGTTTCTGTTAGTTTGTAATCGTTACTTTAATTGTTGTTCATGTAACTCAGTGTTAGTGTTGTATTAAGTCAACTTATTCCTTATAATCTGATTAGTTTTGGCAGCAATATTATTATCAATTTCAAGCTTTATTTCTAGTCTGGGAGAGGTTCCTAACACATGGTTTCTCTGTTTCCTGACCTTTGTAGTTGAGGTGTTGTTAATGTCTGATGGCCTATATCATGATTTATCCCAGTTTTCTTGGATGTTGTAAAAGGAGGCCATTGAATGTTTGACTCTTAATTAGTTTTTTTTTTCTTGGAGTGAATGACTCATTAACCACCCACCAGTTTAATTAATTATTTCATGGACAAGACCCGGGGTATAGTTTACTAGGTTTCCCTGTTAATCTCTTCAGTGAAAGTTATCACATGTGTACACCATCATTGCATTATCCTCAGCCTGCTGATTTAATTAGGAACATTTGAGACTTGCGTTTTACACCTTAATTACTTTTTAAAAGAAGTACTAGGGTCCAAAATGCATGTCCCCTCTATATATAAATGATAATTTTTCGCAAATATCTCAAATTAAAATTCTTGGAATTGAATACAATGGATAAATTTAAACAAACTAACATGTTTTCTTAAATAAAAGTATCATACAAATTTCAGAATATCCAAAGGTAGCTCAAAAGATACATGAGTAGCTAACAATAATACGTCCTTCATTTAGGCAGCATACAGATAAAAAGCAGAGATAGACAGAAACAAGTGATATGATTCTTCATCGCACTCGTAGACGCACACATAATTAAGTTAAAGCACGGGAATGATAGCTTTAGGATCCATTTTGTTGGCATTCATTTTCTCTTCAGCTCTGTTTGCAAAGAAAAGAAAGGGATAATAGGAAATATATCGAAAGAATGGTAAGGATGATGCGTAAGGCAACAAAAGGAGCAAGTACAAGAACCCAACCATGAGGATCAAAACCACACCAATCACCAAAAAGGTAGTGGCCAACCAGCTGAGTTTGCTAACTATAAGGTAAATTCCTGCCAAAAATGCTAGTGAGAGCGAGATCAACGACAGACCTAGAAGAGGCATTCCACATTTAAGAGCAAAAACAACTAGATTGAGATCCGCTAATCGAGCCCACATGAGTATGATAGTGGAACTTATAGCACCAAACGCAGAACTTGTGAGGGACAGAATGAATAAATGGAACATAGGGCGATGTAGCAAGATAGGAATGCCTCGTTCTACATCACCTGGCTGGAATGGTAAACCCCACGGCAAATGATGTTGTTATTATAAGGGTGGAAACCAGTATCAAAGTGTCAATTCTATCTTTATATGGTTCAGTGGTATGAGTGCTGCCAGTTTCGACTTCTTTTGCATGAAATCTCACAGAGCTTCGAGGTGTTCCAGCAGACACCAATGCATTCCAGGTAAGTCGCTGCAAAAATAAATATGAAGACTTCATGAATTATCATAATTTTGACCCCAAAAACAAAATATTGAAGTTGAATCTTTCAAATTATGCATGGATACTTGCCTTTGAAAGAGAAACACTGCTTCCTTGACGTACTTCAGCAATGTCTAGAGCTGTTAGGTTGTCATGGTTAAGTACAGAAAGATCGACTCTTTTGTCCCAAGTCAAGGCATACACAATTTTGGGATGCCAGGAAATGGTAGCTAAATGCAAGGGAGTATTCCCATTGATGTCCTTTTGATTTATCATTATCTCAAGCTTAGGATCTTCGAGTAGGTACCTAACTAGTTCATAATTTCTACATGTGCATGCGATGTGGAGTAAATTCAGGCCATGGCCATTTACCATATCTGCGGGTTCTAGGCACCATTTTAGTAACTCTTGAACTATTTTGACATGACCTTTAATACATGCCAAATGAATCGGTAAGGAGCCATTCTTGTCCCTTTCCATGGTGCAGGAAGGACATTCATTTTCTAAATATTGAACACCTTGAAGGTACCCTAAAAGCACTGCATGATGAAGTGGAAGCCATCCTTGTTCATTTCTCAAGTGTATCCAACCTCCATCCTTGCTAAATATGGTTTTAAGCATACCTATTATAAACAAGACCATATTAATCGTAATTTTGTTTATGTTCAAATTAAGAAAATACATTGTGTAAACGAATATGTGCGTGTGTATTGTGAGAGAGATAGAGAGATAACATTGTGTTTATATACAAGTTTTGCCTCATTTCCTTGACTAAGTAGGAAATAGCAATGTCTCTTTGTTTCTTGATAATTATAAATGGCGTTACTGTGATTATAATTGATTTATGATTTTCAATGGATTGTATTATCCTATATTTTTATTAGGTTAACCTATGACATTTAGATTGATTTAGTATTTATTAGAATATCTCATTATTATTCTATACAAATTCTCTTGCTTAATGAATAGATATAGCACAAATTTTTTCCTCCTCCCCTCTTCTCTTTTGTGCTATTCTCTCAGGTGTAAGAGTTACCTAAATTTTTGTTGATGAGGGCTGGAAGAAGGGGTGATTTTCCTTTAGGCTCCAAGTAACCTTTGCTGCAGGAATTCATCAGTTGATTAACATCTTGCTCACAGTTTGCCTCAACCGTCAAGTACAACAATGATTTCCCTTCCACGTTGACTTCAAATGTTGCTAAATCATAAACAACCTTCTTATAGCGAGCCTCGTCGAAATTATTTGAACCGCCAACAATGAAAGGAGCTGCAAAAGCTTCAAAAATCACAGCGCCATTGTGGCTACTGGTCCTAAAGGCCTCATGAAGGAAGGTGTTCCCTTGTTTATTTCGGAACAAAGTGAGTGATACCATGAGCATCAGTTCCAAAATGGACTGATGACCACGACCATTTGTTTTACTTCTTACAAGAAGCAAAAACTTCTTCAAGAGTAACTGAATAGTAGCGCCGTGTCCTGTTTTTGCAGCAGCATGTAGGGCAGTATCATAGTTGTCGTTAACAACGGCAAAAAGTTTGGGAGCATGCTGAGCTACCTTCTCTACAATTTCATGATTTCCATAGCTAGCTGCTAAGTGTAAGACTGTATTGCCAGATAGTGTACGTTGCTTAAAAATGGCATTATCAAGGACAACATTGGTTTTCACAGAACGGTATGCGTCCTCGAGCAAATTGTAATCTTTGTCGGGTCCATGTGCCTGCTTCGTTAACAACATAGGTTTTGAAGCTGATACACTTTCAATTGATTTTGATTTATAATATTGTCGCATTTTCACGTCAACAGGAGCAACACATACATTCACCGGCTTTCGAGAAGGCGGAGATGGTGCACGTGGCGGAGGTGGCGCACCTGGCCATGAGAAAAATTCCTCAGGCGGCCGAGGTGGTGCTATCTCCGTTAACCTAGGTTCATTTAATTCTGATTCATATTGTCCCATTTTGCCGTCCATAATATTAAAAGAACCAGCTTGTGGCATAGGCACTGCTTGTTGCATAGGCACACATACAAATGATGTATCACTTGGTGAGAAGAAGACACGCCATCCAATACCTGCAATGTTTACTTGAATTAATGTTTAAATCTCAATCATACATAGACACACATATAAAAAGAAAAAGGCCATCTAACAATAGGTAAATTTACAAATGCACATATACATGCATATAGAAAAGTAACAAGTGTCCATCTGAAAATTTATAAACTAAATTATTTTAAAAGATTCTATTAATAAATTATACAAGTATTCATTTGTAAATTTAAAAGTGTACATACATATTTAAACATAGCAAAATATTAAGTAGTATAATTGGAGAATTTAATCTAATAAATATAAGCAACTTGACTTAAGTTCAATGTCTAAGCAATGGAAAGCATTGTTAATGACCTGTTATGTTAGAACAAGAAAAATTGTTACCTGTACCATTTGCTCTGCTTCTCATTTCAAGCACTGGTTCTGATCTATCCGAATTCCGTTCGGGAAGAAGCCAAGTTTCTTCATTTTCTATATCTTCTAGTTCAACGTCTTCATTTTCTATTTAAACCCCAAAAATTTAAACAGGTTAAAATAAAAGTCATAATGGAAAGAGATTTGAATTCCTTAAAATCTTCTATTGTTGAGTTTCAGATATCATAATGAGATAATGTGGGAAAAAAAGATTCAAGAACACAACACGACAGAACACTTAACGGTTAAAGAGAATTTAACCTAATAAATATAAGGAGCTTAATTTAAGTTCAATGTTATGCAATGGAAAGCATTGCTAATACTCCCTCCGGTCCTATTTATAAGTAACTTTTTCTCTCATAGAACTGATTTTTTTTATAAGCAACTTTCACTTTTTATTTGAAAATATAAACTTCTCTTTCCTATTTTACCCTTATTAAATACTTATTTTCTCTCATATCTTATACTCATTTTCTCTCATACTTTTTATTTATTCTCTCTCATATACTCTTTTCATAAATAGGGACATATATGGAAAAAAACATGGCATTTTTGACACACTCATTTCTTTTAACTACTAATTCGTTTTGCACAATTAAGAGAAAAGTTGCTCATAAATAGGACTGAGAGGGAGTAACTTGTTATGTTATACTCCCTTTGTCTCTAAATATAAGCTTTAAATAATTGATTTGTACTTATCAAGAAAATAGTTAAAATTAGTTAAGAGTAATAAATATGTATTTGTTTTCCAACTATGCCTTTATCTGTAGAGATGAAGTGAAAGAAAGACAATAAATATAATAAATATAGTCTATGAGATAAAGTTGAAAAAAACACAATAAATGCTTATTCTAGTATAGCAAGGAAATTGTTACCTGGGCCACTGTCATTGTCAATTCCAAAGCGTATCGTTTCAAGCGCTGGTTCTGATCTATCCGCTCTCAGTTCGGGTTCATCTTCTCCTTTAAACCCACTTAATTAGAACCGGTTAAAATATAAACGTCATAATGGAAAGAGATTTGGATTCCGTAAAAATCTTCTATTCTAGATGCATATGCTTGTTGAGTTTCAGATATCATGATGAGATATAATTAATGACGTTCCTAAGTTGTGCATCAATCATTAACGCGATACCCTAAGAAAACCATTTGAAATGAAACAAACAAAACACTCTCAATGGAAGGAAAAAATTTCAAGAACACAATGTGACAGAACACTCACTGTCGATTTGACTCTGCGATTCCATTAGCCAAAGGAGTAATGAAGGCTCAAGTTTGCCTTTTGCCTCTGCGTCTGCGTCTGCGTCTGGGTCTAACTTCAGATCAATTTTTCTGTTATGCTAGAAGCTGAAGGAGACTGGTAGCTGAAGGGACCAATAGGGGCAAAAATATCGGGTGAAGGAAGCCATTCATCATTCATGATCTCTCATCTGTTTATATTCAAGTTTCGATGCTATAATTGTACTGTATTTCCGTAGTTACAGCCTGCATACATGATATATCCAACTGCCCATAACCCATTAAATTTTACTCATTTAAATTTTGAGTAGATCTTTTTTCTTCTTCCAATTTTACTCATTTAAATTTTTCTCATCTCTCCCACCTTTTATTGATCCCCAATGTCTATCAGCAATAAATAAGGGTGAAATTACTTCCTTCGTCCTTGTATATAAGATCATCTCAACCCAATCACGTGATTCTAACAAATCAGTTAAAATTAGTTTTATGTAATAAATATGTAGGAAATATAATTTATTTCTTAAAAATGTCCCTATTTATAATTGACTGAGAGAGAGTGATTGTCAACACTCGTTTCCATTTCGATAATCGAAGAGTAATAAAGACGGAATTCAATGGTCATACAGAAAAGTACAATTATACTGATAAAAATATTCGTTTACAATTCTGATATCATTCGTCGACAGAAACAGAAAATACAGCGGAAACTTAATATTTACAATTTCCTCAAAATGACAACACATAGGCTAAATTATAACAACGTTCTTGACCTCGTCTCGAGACACGTGCCACTCACTTTCCGTGGTCAACATCTTTGCCCTTGACCCCACTGGTACCCGCTGAGGTATTTGTTTAAAAATAG
The DNA here is from genome assembly GCA_963855925.1 of Inga laurina. Classification (NCBI taxonomy): domain Eukaryota; kingdom Viridiplantae; phylum Streptophyta; class Magnoliopsida; order Fabales; family Fabaceae; genus Inga; species Inga laurina. The sequence continues at coordinate 55,958,025 of OY979703.1, forward strand.
GGTGAGATTCCGAAGAATCCCTGTAGAAATATTATATCGTTCATAGAGAATGCGAAAAGTAAATATGATATATGTCATGTATGCACCAATTAATGAACATTATAAACATATCATCTGCATGTATACATGAGTAGGGCCCAGCCCCACTATTTTGCACCGGTTAGGTTTTCACCAACTCCAATATAAGTACCTTTTACACTTCTGACCCCTCTCTAGGCAAATCGTGTTGATTAATAAAGTGTATTTACAAACATTGGCATCGACACAATCATATAACTATGGCATAATGTATAAAGGATAATGTCCCTACCTCAACGCTTTATAATCCTCTGTTTAATGGTGTCTCATAAAGCGTGTCGTTTCGGCTCTCGACTCAATCCTAAAATATTAAATGTACAAAAAATAGGTCATAACCTATCCAAGTATCATTTTAGACTCTTCTATAGTGTTTCTTGTTATTATATTAGTCTATGGTGAAAATCTACTAAAATGCCCCCGGACCTCTGCCCAGCTCTGTCGTACCTGGCCCGATGGCACATTTTTCCAAAATTTTGACTAAGAATATTTTGACTTATTTTCACTCAAGGAATCCATTTCTGGGCTCGAAATTACCAAATTTACTGTCAAATTACGAAAGTACCCTTGACAGCCCCTATTTAAGGATTTCAGTGGCATTTTCGTAATTATGTTTTTTTGGCCTCTACCGAAAAAGTGCGCAGCTATAACCCCATCTATTTTTGCCCACTGAATCCAATGGAACCATTTATTTCATGAAAATCCAACTCCTACTACCAATTTTGGTGCTGGCCAAAAATATTAGGGAAAAATGAGGTTTTGTGTTTTAACTCCCAAAACTTGTACTTTTCCACTTCTAATCCTTGATTGACTCACTTAAACACTTTTTAACCATGATTTAAAGGATTTTAGGCAGTATAACCCCTTAGGGTTATGGATTTTCTAATTTTACAGCTCAACCCAAAAATCATAAAAATCAAACAACAATTACCAACAACAACTCAAGAAGGCAAGTTCATGAAGTTACCCACTTTGGCTTCTTGGTTTTCTCTTACTCTAGGCTTTCCTCCCTCTCTTCTTGATCTCAAAGTGTGTCTTCACCACCATAGATTCATGAAAAACAAGAGTTTAGAGAAGGATTCTAAAGAAATGCCATAAGAATAATCAAAGAAACCATATTTACATTAGTTTCTTGCTTTCTCTTGCTCTCTAACTCTCCCAAGAACTCACAAACTCACTTCTCTCTTTTTGCTTGTAGTTGGCCGAAATGATGCTTGGAAGAGGAGGGAGTAAGTGTTTTATTATTTTATCTCTTGTTGCCTTTTAGCCCTTGATTTAATCAATGGCTCCTAATTTGACACTTGTTACAATTCCCTTCTTCGTCATAATTTCTTCATTGACTTGCACTAATTGAATCATTGGTCTTTCCCTTTCTTGCTCTTCGAATTTCCATCCCTCTCCCTTTCTTTTCTCCCACTAGCCCATGCTTCTTTCTCTATGTCCATATTCTTCCATGCAATCATGTCTTTCCTCTTCCAAGCACTCAAGTGTTTCACTCCTTCACTCAAGCTTCTCCTCCCATTCTTACACTCAACATTTAATCTACTAACTCACTCAACCATAGTCATCATTTCCTTCTTCTTGTGGCATGTAATCATATATTTAATATTTTTCCCTTTTTCTTTCATGCATGGACGAAATTATAAGAGAAGAGGAGGAGGAAATTTTTGCATTTCATTAGTCCCATAATTCACATAATTGAATTATGTATAATCCCCCTTAATTTCCCAATTCTTGATTTATTCCACCAAGAATAATCCCATTATGCATTTTCCTTTATTTTCCTTGATTAATTGAAATTAACTCCAATTAATTGGAAAATAATTAATCTTGGGCTAAATTGGCAAAATTTTGATTTTGCTATCCCCTTTGTAATTTAATTCAATTTTTGAATTAATTTGCCCATTTCTTATGAATATGAATATTTCAAAATTCACAAGATCCAAATTCATGAATATTCATCATTTTATTGAATTTCTCAAATAATTATAATATATTTTTTGTGAATAAAATTTGGGTGTTACAGTGACAATGAGAAAACAATGTAAAAGAATGAATTGTAAATAAATGATGTGAGAGAATGAAAGTTAATAAGAGAAAATAAAATATTAATATTTGAAAGACAAAATTGATAAAAATGTATTTATAATTCAGACAAACTCAAAAAGAATCTCATAAAGAAAGACAAGCTCTCTAAAAAATAAAGATCTTATATATAAGAACCAAATAAGTATAAATTAATACTCCATAGCATTTATTTTGTAAGATGTCTTTTAGAAAACTTTTTTTTTCTCCTTCTTGTAAGAAATTTTTATAGTCGCAATGAGCATTAAATAAATCTTTCATTTATGCTCATATGATATGAAGTTAAAATATATACTCATATAATATTCATAAATCTTTCATATATGCTCATATGATATGAAGTCATATCTAATCAAGGTGCTGTAGTATGATATAGTAGAAGTTAAAATTATGTTGGAGTTTAGTATATAGTTAATAAAAGTATTATTAGAAATAATTTACATATATGACAAATTTAATGATTAAAATAATACTCCATATGGCCTTACATGCCATGCCTACCAAGGCTTGGCAAGCATGCAAGGCTAGGCAGGCAAGCGACAAGCTAGGCCACTTTTGCCAAGGCCACTGTGGCCATGGCAGGCACGGCCACTATATGGCCATGTCAACACGTCCTCCTTCTTTATTCAATTGTTTCGGCCAAAACATAAAGAGCAAGAGCATGAGAGTTTAATCCATATAGTTCCTTTCTTTTTAGTCAATAAAATTAGCCAACAATTTCAAGAAGGAAGAGAATTTAGTCAGTACACACACTTCCTCATCTTTATTCACTCTTTGGTTGGGTGGCGCTTGGTTTGGCTTTTTCAAATAAAAAAAATACCCTAAATAATTAATCTATCTTTACAAATAAAAAAAAAAAACTTCCTTAAAAAATTGACACAACTATGGCGCTTTTCAAGAAAACGTCATAGCTGGGACTTTTATTTTTCTTTGTTACTTTTTCAAATAAATGTTTTTGTGACGTTTGTTTAGGAAAGTGACGCACAAACTTAATCCTAACTATGACACTTATAATAGAGAACAATGTAGCTGCTTAACTTTTTTTTTTTATTTTTTTTTAACAAAAAACAATTATCTATGACACTTCTTTAAAGAAGTGTCATAAGAGAGACGCCACTAAATTCCTATTTTGTAGTAGTGACGCAATTCAGACATTTTAGAAATTGTATTATTGTCCATCGAAAATAGAAATTGTATTATCAAAATGATTTCAATGTCACTAATTACATATTAGTATTAAATATTCATTTATTTTTTTTATTTGTATGCGGCAATCATCAATAAATCCCTTTTACATATAGTAAGTATCCCTTTTGTTTTTGATACATTAAGGATACATTTTATGCAAGAAAAGTTTAGGAATATGGATAGGGTAAAGAGAGAGAAATTAAGCAGCAATTTTGAGATGGAAGACGTTGTATCAATTGAGTGTAGTCCAAATTACTCCTTATTCGTTGCAACTTCTAGGGTGCAATGCTGTGTGCTTGTGAGATGGAACTTGTCACTAGTTTAAAAGTAAACTTTTCAATGAAACAAGTACTCCCAAGTTTAAAGAATTCTTTTCTATGGTTTAAATAACTTATTTGTAAGTAATTTTTTTTTTAAATTCTAATTTATGCTTCACTTCATCATAAAGTCAAAATACTAATGCTTATTTATTTTAAAACTTTTTTAATCAACTTAAACCTTGTAATATTCAGTTGAGTTAAAAATGGGTTGGTTTGGGCGTATTAGTTAAAAAATACTTTTGATGTCCTAATTACATGTTATTAATGTTTGCTATTAATGATGATCATCCCACTGCTAATGGTAATTAGTGGATTGATAGGAAATATGCAACATAAATGTTTTAGAAATCATGTTTAATGCCATTGAATTGATGTGTGTGTGTGCGTATAGCAAAAACGTTTTGGAAAGCATACACGAAATTATGCATGAGTTAAGCTAGAAGAAACAAAAGAATTTTTAGGGGTGTGCGATGAAACGACCCTTTCTCCGAACAACAATTTACCGTAATAATTTTACAAAATCTGGTTAACCAGTGATAATCGAAAACAATTTCCCATTTAAAACATATCAGAGTTCAAGGCACAAACTCGCCCACAAACCCACTACAAAGATATTCATTACTCAGGGCAAACATAACAACAAAAGAACTTACAGCCCACGATTTTTACGACATTGAATCCCACAATTAAGATTTTAACACAGTTATCCAAACAGTAAATATGATATCTCTGAAAACATAATATGTCCTATAATGGCAATATAGAGAATAATACAACACCAATACCACAAGAGGCCTACTGGATTTTCCACGTCTATGCCTCTGGTTGCTCCCCTTGGCCTCTAGCCAAATTAGAGGTCTCGCCTGAAAAATATTTATAACGACGGGGTGAGACATAAAGTCTCAGTAACCAAAAATTAATTTACAAAATATGCAGGAAAAGATTGTAAATCAGTGAAGCAGCTTTAACTAACATAATATTAATAATATTCTCAATAATTAAACTTCATATAATATATACAACAATTAGAATCATCCCCACTCATCCATCCTGCTCCTCCTTATAACTTCTGGACGTGGTACAGCCTATCAGTGCTAGTATACCCGGCCAAAGGTTGGCTAGCCACTTCAAGAATACTGCCCCTCCCATGCCACCACTAATATACCGTAACAGGGAGTTGTCCGCCCAAAACACTCAACTCAAAATCCGGGCCAGGAATGAGAGAGTCGATGGGCACAGTTTCACCATATCTCTTCCACACAACCCACCATATCCCATAACAGAAAAACAATATATCGATATAATTCTCGAAACATATACAAATTATCATATCTTCTACAACATTCCATCTCAAACATCATAACCATCACAACAGTAACAATTTTAATAATATCTATGCTCATATATACAATTTTGAAAATACACTGCTTCACTAAACTAGGTTCATATTCAAACATACATATAATCTTTCAAAACACATACAAGTGGTATAGATGAAAGTAAGATTTAGAAAACACCTTACAGTCCAGAACAAGCATATAAAATAAATTAACCCCGGTTACCTCAATTCCAAGCTTAACTTTATCTTGAGTACCAAATACGAACAATCACCGATCCCAAAAAAACTCTACATTATCAATTTAAGTAACAATTAATCCCAAGAAATACTAAAATAAATAATTTACACAATTCATCTCCAATTTTCCTCTACTATTATTATCCTTAAATATTCTAACTTCCTTAACAATCCTTAAACAACCTCCATATCATTCTCTCTCGTCAACCACTTAATTTTTATAAATTAAAGTTTCACCTTTAACATATCTATTATTATATAATCATCAATATCAACCTTCTAAAATAACTAAATCTCTTTTTCTAATTTATATGAATATAATCTAATTATTAAACAATATTTAAAACTCCCACATAATTAAAATCATATAAAAAAATCTAATTCTTAATATCAAATTATAATTTATAATTTCTTATACAACAAAATTTACCAAACTAAACCGATTAGAATTTCTATAATACCTCCAACAAACCAAATAAATTATTTAATCCAAATTTAATCGGATAAAGAGCCTAATATATAATTATTCATAAATTAATTATATAGAAAATTTATTATAAAATTATATACCAACTACATAATAAAAGCAACCTGATTAAAATTAACTATTAATCATGCTCTATATTTCTATAGCCTTATATTAACAAAACTCAAATCTGTTCAAAATCCTAATCTTAAAATTTTCTCTAATCCACACAAAATTACTATCATAAGAAAGAGAAAATTATTTAGAACATTTTTACAAAAGAAGAGTTGTGATCAGAAAAGAATTAGAGTACCTTATTGATCCCCAAATATATAAAAATACTCATATCAATATCACACCATACACCATACGCCTTCTGCACAATCACTTCCCACAGACGATCTGCGTGAAGTGAGAAGAGAGAGGGGATATTTATAATACGCCCCTCCCTCACCTCTAATAATTGGCGCCATAAGGCGCCAATTCTGAATGAGTGGAGGCACCGAAAGTGCCTCCCTCATTTTCAACTGTGGGACCACCCACAGTTATATATATATATATATATATATTTTTTTTTTATATTATTATAATATTATTATTTATTATTATTATTTTCAAAAAGTTATTACTAAATTCATAATTATCTTTAAATTATTACTATATTCTAAAAATAAGGATGTTACATGGGAGAAGTGAACCTTTACGAGGATACATAAGGGCAAAAAATATAACGAAACAGTTATTACTAAAAATAAGAAAAAAATAAATAAATATCATTTGAACTTATAAAACTTCAAAAACCCTCCCTCCAACATCTATTTGTCCTTTTGGTTTTTTAACAGATTTTTTAGGATTTTGTAAGTTAAAATAACATTTATTTGTAATTTCCTCTAAAAACAAACACCTTACAATAAACTTTATTTATTTATTTTTTCTTGCCATTCATTTTACAATAAACCTTGTACCTATGTAGTAATGTCATTTGCATTTGAATAATTGGAAAATTACATCCATATATATATATATATATGTATTACCTCATGCAACACATGGGAGCGAAGGATATAATCAAGGAAAATAATATTTATTGAAGGGATTAAAAGAATTGTAGTTATTCATAAGAACATATTTTTATTAAAAGTGCTATCAACATATATGTCCCTGCAATCTCTTCACACCCCATATTTATTCCTTTGTGTTTCAATCAAGAGGGAGCGTAATGATATTCTGCTATCACTACTACATATTACCGCATATATAAGGTTTAATAAATAAATGTTACAACAAATAAATGTTATATATGTCAAGATAGAAGTCGCACAAGAATATATAAGCTAAAACTTAACGGCTAAAACCAAATAGTTGTAATTTTTAACCGTCATATATTTACTAATAAAAATGATGGTTCTTACGAAATAACAGTCATATATAAGAAGATATGATTTTTTTAAAAAAAATTATTTGATAATATTTAACAGTTCTTCACAATGAACCATATTTTTCAAGAATAAATAACAATAAAAATATTAATTGATAATATCATTAAGTTATTCTCAAATAACCATTAAGTATTATTTAATAAAAATAAATGTAGGATTCTAAAAGATATCATATACAAGAGAATAGGATCCTGAAAACTATAATTTGACAATACATTACGGTTTTTCACAAAAAACCATTAAGTATTGTTTAATGTAAATTAAAGTAGTTTTCTAAAAGATATCATATATAAAAAAGCATGATCATGAAAAAAAAAATTGACTATACATTATGATTCATCACAAAGAACCGTTAAGTATTCTTTAATATAAATAAAAGTGGGAATTTGAAACATATCAAATCTAAGAATGTAGATCTGGAAAAAAAAATTATTTAACAGTATATTACAATTCTTCACTCAGAACAGTTAAGTATTTTAACAATACATTACGGTTCTTCACCAAGAATTGTTAAATATTATAAAATATAAACAAAGGTGGGATTCTGAAAGATATCAAATAAAAGAAAGTGAGATTTAAAAAATAAATAAATTTGACAATACGCTACGGTTAATAAAAATGCGGGATTCTAAAAAATTTTATTTAACGCAACTCTTTAAACTTTGTCTCATACTCTTTTTTCTATAAGTTTTGTTTTAGTGCTATAGGTTTTATCTTCTACCACTATCATGAGTCTTCAATCTACAGCTTATTCCTCTTGTGATTCTTCCCTGTCAACACCCGTTTCCATTTCGATAATCAAAGAGTAATAACGACGGAATTCAATGGGCATATAGAAAAGTACAATTATACTGATAAAAATATTCATTTACAATCCCAACGTCGTTCGTTTACAATTCCGATATTGTTCGTCGACGGAAACAAAATACAGCGGAAGGTTTAATATTTACAAATTATCCAAAATATTCAGGCATAGACTAAAGCATAACCGCGTTCATATCCTCGCCTCGGGACACGTGCCACTCACTTCTCGGCGACAACTTCTTTGCCCTTTTTCCCACTGGTACTCGCTGAGGTGTTTATTTAAAAATAGGGTGAGATTCCGAAGAATCTCCGTAGAGACATAATATCATTCATAGAAAATGCGAAAAGTAAATATGTCATGCGCCAAGGTATGCACAAATTAATGAACAATATAAACACATCATCGTCATGTATACATGAGTAGGGCCCAGCCCCACAATCTACACCGGTTGGACTGCTGCCAACTCCCAGTGTAAGTGCACCTCTGGCACTAACAGCCTCTCTCTAGGCAAATCATGTTATTAATAAAGTGCATTTACAAAACATTGGCATCCACACAATCACATAACTTATGGCATAGTGTATGAAGGATAATGTCCCTACCTCAAAGCTGTGATATTCCCTATTTAATAGTGTCTCGAAAAGCGTGCTGTCCCGACGTCCGACTCGGTCCTAAAATATTAAATGTACCAGAAATAGGTCATAACCTATCCAAGTATCATTTTAAACTATTCCATGGTGTTTATTGTGGTTATATTAGTCTATGGTGAAAATTTACAAAAATACCCCCGGGAACCCGGTCCGGCCCCGCCGTACCCGGCCCGATGGCACGTTTTCCCAAAATTTTGACTAAGGCTATTCTGACTTATTTTCGCCCAAGGAATCCATTTCCGGCCTTGAAATCGCCAAATTCATGGTCAAATTACGAAAATACCCTTGACAGCCCCTATTTAGTGATTTCAGTGGCGTTTTCGTAATTATGCTTTTTCGGCCTCTACCGAAAAAGTGCCCAACTGTAACCCCACCTATTTTTGCCCACTGAGTCCAATGGAACCATTTATTTCATGAAAATCCAACTCTTTGTACCAGTTCTGGTCTGACCGAAATATTGGTCAAAAATTGGAAAAAATGGAGTTTTGTGTTTTAGCTCCCAAAACTTGTACTTTTCCATTTCTAATCCTTGATTAACCCATTTAAACACTTCATAATCATGATTTAAAGGATTTTGGGCAGCATAACCCCTTAGGGTTATGGATTTTCTAATTTTACAACTCAACTCAAAAATCATAAAAACCAAACAATAATTATCAACAACTCAAGAAGGTAAGATCATGAAGTTACCCTCTTTGGCTTCTTGGTTTCCTCTTAATCTAGGCTCCTCCTCCCTCTCTTCTTGATCTCAAAGTGTCTCTTCACCACCATAGATTCATGAGAAACAAGAGTTTAGAGAAGAATCTAAGGAAATGCCATAATAAAGAAAAACCAAAGGAACCTTCTTACCTTGACCTCTTCTTCTTCCTTTTCTCTAATCTCAAACTTCACCAAATCACTCTCTCTTCCTTTTTCCTATGACTTGTGCGTGAGGTGTAAAAGAAGGAAGTGAAAATATGTACTAATCTTGTCATCTTTCATCTTGGCCATTGATTTGATCAAGGGCTTCTAATGTGACACTTGTCATACACTCCTCTTCCTCATAATTTCTTCATTTGACTTCCCTTGCTTGCTCCCTAAAAAAAGACGTCCTCTCCCTTCCTTTTCTCCATAGTCCATGCTTCTTTTTCCTATGTTCACACTCTTCATGCAATCATGTGTCCTCTTCCAATCACTCATCATTCCTCCAACTAAGTCCAAATGTGCACTCCACCATATAATCATGTTGCTTATTTCTTCACTCAAGCTTCTATCCTCATGCACTCCATCACCACTCCATTTTGTGTGTACTCAATCTTGGTCATGATTTCCCTTTATTTATGACATGTGATCATGCTTCAATTAATTTTTTTTCCCTTCTTTCCTTCTAGTCCATCACGCATAAAGAGTGCTCATGGAACCAAATTGAGTTTCATGTAATTGCCTTGGTCAAGTGTGTAACTATTTATTTCTTTATTGCTAATAACATATGTGCTCATATCTTAGAAATTCTTATCCCACAAATCTTAATTTATTCCACTAAGAATATTCAATTTATACATTTTCCTTTATTTTCCATGATTAATTGAAATTAACTCCAATTAATTGGAAAATAATTAATCTTGGGCTAAATTGGCAAAATTATGATTTTGCTATCACCTTTGTAATTTAATTCAATTCTTGAATTAATTTGCCCATTTCCTTATGAATATGAATATTTCAAAATTCACAAGATCCAAATTCATGAATATTCACCATTTTATTGAATTATTCAAATAATTACAATATATTTTTGGTGAATAAAATTTGGGGTGTTACAGTTCTCCCCCACTTAATTAAATTTCGTCCCCGAAATTTGCTACACTTATACATTCATGAATTCCGGGTAACGCTTCTTCATACTTTCTTCTGTTTCCCATGTAGCCTCTCTGGGTGATAACCCTCTCCAGACGACCTTGACAAATCGAATGCTCTTATTTCTGAGCTGCTTTTCCTGCCGATCAATGATTCGATCAGGTACGACTTCATAAGTCAGATCTTCACGCATTTCCACATCTTCATACTCTATCACATGCTCTGGATCAGGTTGATACTTCTTCATCTGAGAAACATGGAAAACGTCGTGTAGCCTGCTCAGACTTGGCGGCAAAGCGATACGGTATGCTACAGGCCCAATCTTCTCTAAGATTTCGAACGGACCAATGTATCTTGATTGTAGCTTCTTCGCTTTCAGTGCTCTGCCAATGTCCGTAACGGGTGATACTTTCATGAACACGTGGTCACCGACTTCAAATTCTAGAGGTTTTCGTCTCTTATCTGCATAACTTTTCTGTCGGCTCTGAGCAGCTAACAATCTCTGCTTGATCAACTTTATCTGCTCCGTTGTCTGATCAACAAGATCTGGCCCCATCAATTCCCTCTCAGACAGTTCAGTCCAGCATATAGGCGATTGACACTTCCTCCCGTAGAGCGCCTCATACGGAGCCATCTGGATGCTCGAATGGTAACTGTTGTTGTAGGCAAACTCTGCCAATGGAAGGAATTTGTCCCAGCTACCTTTAAACTCAAGCACACATGCTCTTAGCATATCCTCAAGGGTTTGGATTGTTCGCTCTGACTGCCCATCAGTCTGAGGATGATATGCCGTGCTGAATCGGAGCTTGGTACCCAATGCTTCATGTACCGCCTTCCAAAACTTGGAAGTAAACCTCGGATCTCGATCAGAGATGATGTTCTTCGGAATACCATGTAATCTTACGATCTCATTGATGTAGATCTCTGCCAGTCGATCAGGGGAATAGTGAATACTAATCGGTAGGAAGTGAGCTGTCTTCGTGAATCTGTCAACTATCACCCATATAGCGTCATGGTTTCTGACCTTAGGCAATCCTGTCACGAAATCCATGGTAACGCTTTCCCACTTCCACTCAGGTATTTCAGGATTCGTCAAAAGCCCTGATGGTCGTTGATGCTCAACCTTCACTTTCTGACATGTCAAGCAATGAGCAACGTACTCAGTCACCTCTCTTTTCATCCCTGGCCAATAGTATTGGGCCTTCAAGTCATGGTACATCTTTGTAGCTCCTGGATGTAGAGTATACTTACTCTTATGCGCCTCCTCCAGGATTTGTCGTTTCAATTCTGGTTGTGGCGGCACATAAATCCGCTTCTGGTACCTGACAAGTCCGCTAGGAGACAAGTCATAATCCTGAGTTTCGCCCCTATCAATCATTCCTCTGATATAAAGCGCTTCCTCATCGTGTTGTTGGGCTTCTTCAATTGCTGTCCTCAGATCATTATATATCTGGCTAACCCCACTGCCTAATAAAATCTGTCTGGACAAATTTAGGTCTCTAAAATCCTCAATTAGTTTCTGCTCATAGATCATCATGGCTGCCACCTGCACTGATTTTCGGCTTAATGCATCTGCGACGACATTAGCCTTACCGGGATGGTACTTGATTTCGAGATTGTAATCTTTCAGCAACTCCATCCATCTGCGTTGCCTCATATTGAGTTCTTTCTGATCGTATAAGTATTTCAAACTCTTGTGGTCGCAGTACAGCTCTACGTTCTCACCATAGAGATAATGCCTCCAGATTTTCAAAGCAAACACAATTGCCGCTAGCTCAAGATCGTGGGTGGGATAGTTCAATTCATGAGGTTTCAGCTGACGCGATGCATATGCCACTACTCGGCCATGCTGCATCAATACGCATCCCAATCCATGCCCACTGGCATCTGTATACACAACATACGTAAACTCAGGATCTGGGATCGTCAACACTGGTGCTGTAGTTAACCTCTGCTTCAACTCCATGAAGCTCTTCTCGCAATTCTCATCCCACACAAAATGTTGAGCCTTCCGCGTCAATTTAGTCAATGGTAAAGCAATTCTGGAGAAGTTCTGTATAAACCTCCGATAATACCCGGCTAGACCCAGAAAACTGCGTACCTCAAATACCGTTTCTGGTCTCTTCCAGTTCAGTACTGCTTCCACCTTACTAGGATCAACAGAGACCCCTTGCTGTGAGACAACGTGGCCCAGAAACTTTACCTCTGAAAGCCAAAATTCACACTTGCTCAGCTTGGCATAGAGTTGCCTATCCCGCAATACGTTCAACACAGTTCTCAAATGCTGTTCGTGTTCAGCCTCACTCCGTGAGTAAACCAGTATATCATCAATGAAGACTACAACGAACTGGTCCAGGTACGGACGGAAGATTCGATTCATGTAGTCCATGAACACAGCAGGTGCATTGGTCAGCCCAAATGGCATCACTAGAAACTCGTAATGCCCATATCTGGTTCTGAAAGCAGTCTTCGCTATATCTTCTGCTCTGACTCTCAACTGGTGGTATCCCGATCGCAAATCGATCTTTGAGAATACACGGGAACCAGACAATTGATCGAGTAAATCGTCAATTCGAGGGAGTGGATACTTGTTCTTAACGGTCACCTTGTTAAGCTCTCGGTAGTCAATACAGAGACGCAGGCTTCCGTCTTTCTTCTTTACGAAGAGCACTGGAGCGCCCCAGGGTGATACGCTCAGTCGTATGAACCCTTTCTCAAGTAGTTCCTCGATCTGCTTCTTCAGCTCTGCCATCTCGCTTGGGGCCATACGATAAGGGGTTTTAGAAATTGGACCCGCTCCAGGCTTCAAATCAATCGTGAACTCCACTTCCCTATCTGGAGGTAGTCCGCCGACATCCTCCGGAAAAACATCAGGAAACTCATTTACTACAGGGATACTTTCCAAGGCTACACCGGCCTCTGATTGCATGGAGTAGAATACCATGTACCCCTGACAACCCTTCTGCAAATACCTCTCAACCTTAGTCGCGGATAGAAGGTTAAGAGTGATTTTGGTGTCAGCTTGTGGTTGTGGATTCAGATATAATACTCTCTTCTGTTTACAATCCAACAACACACCATTTGCTGTCAGCCAGTCTATCCCCAAAATTACTTCTAATCCTTGCAATGGTAAACCGATCAAATCTACCGTCGATTCACGCCCCTCAACCATTACCATGCAATTTAGGCAAATATTGGCCGTCACAACTCGGGTACCCATAGGTGTAGATACAACCAAGTCATATGGGGATTTATGAACAGTTAAACGTAACTGTCGTATGCAGTCATGAGCAATGAATGAATGGCTTGCACCAGAATCATACAAAGCATGCACTAAGCTTCCGTTCAGAGAAATCATACCTTGAATCAATTCTGGAGACTTTCTGGCTTCTTCTTGTGTCAAAGTATAGACCCTACCAGAAGTTCTAGGTCTCGTCTCCCCCTGCGGCTGCTTCTGTGGACAGTCCCTGGCCATATGCCCCGGCTTGTTGCAAGTATAACAGACAGGTGTTCTACTCGGGTCTGGCCTGAATGGAATCCCGTTGCACTGTCTACCAGGGTGCATTGGCTTTCTACAACGCCAGCACGTCCTGCTTCCTGAAGAGCCCTGGCCTCCTCGGCCCCCAGGTTGATTCGGCCTCTTAGGATCCCCTCCAGAGTATCCACTTGGATCTTTTCGTTTCTGCGTTGAGTTACCGCTTCCAGAAGCACCTTTGTTTCCAGGTTGTGTTGACCAGGTTGACAAACGTTTCTCGATGTATCGGCACTCCTCTGCCGCTTTACTGAATTCTGTGAAGTGTTGGGAGATCAGCCTCTCCTTAAACTCAGGTCTCAGCCCCTCTATCATCATCTCTGAATTCCACTCATCATTGTCGTTCAGCTTGGCATATGACGAGTAGCGTGATAATCGGATGTATCGAGCCAGATAGTCATCAAAACTCTCCCGGTCGTACTGCTTGATACTGAGGAACTCTTTCTCTTTCTCTCTCTTGATAGTCGGAGGAAAGTACTTCTTGTTAAATTCTTCTTGGAATAGTTCCCAGGTGATCGGAACATTCTTCCCCTTCAAAATAAGGTCCATGCCTTTCCACCAGCGATCGGCATCCCCTTCCAGCTTGTATATGGCGAGTCGTGCCTTCACGTCATCTGGACATTGCAGCATATCAAAGATTTTGTCTAGACGAGCCAACCAGTCTTCAGCTTGTTGAGGATCAAACTTCCCCTTAAACATCGGCGGTTGCTGTTTACTGAATCTGCTAAGCCATGCTTGAATATCCACCTCAGGCTCCGGTGGTAAATTTGCTAGTGGAGGTTCCTCATGTATCTCTTCGTAACCTCCCCACATGAACTCATCCATACGGTTCTCCAAGTGGTCTTGTCTCTGCTGTACTCCCCGAATATCAGTTTTTATTTCGTTCATGGTCTGTTGTTGTTGCTCCAGCATCTCTAGTATTCGCTGTTGGATAGGGTCAGGCCTCGGCTCACCCTCGTTGTCTCCATGTCTACCGCGTCCTCGGCCTCGACCCCTTCCTCGGCCTCTACCGCGGCCCCTACCACCTTCATCGGGTTGTATCATTTCCATAATTCACTCTACATAAAATTTAAAGAAGAGTAAATTGTGATACACAAACAAGGGCATTGTTGTCATTTCATAAAATATCAGGGCACAAATATGTCATACAGCATACATAACTATTCACAGTAGTACAGAGAAATGGAAACATCACATGTCCTAAATACTACTGTACATGACATATTGTTTAATACATAGCCAAAATATTAATTTATAGCTTCCTCTGTACCCTTCCCAAAATACATCTTCCGGCTAAAATTTCTTCTGTCTGCCGGTAACCCATGACTACCCTAGCCCCAAAATATGTGCCGGTACCTCCCGGTCACACCACATATAGGTCGGTCCTACATCACTACTCCCAGTCCAGGCAATCCCTGGTGTACGTGTCAATGTGATCCAGAAATGCGGGAAAGTTGCTGTTGGGTCCCTCCTCGACGATACTGATCTTCTTCCGGTTCCAAAAAGTGGTATCCGGAAAGAAGCTCATAGTGGTACGAATCGAGGTCGGGTCGGGTAAGTTGAGACCCAGCAGATGCTGTTGGTTGTACAGTATCTCAACAGAACCCAAATAATCCAAGTAGTAATCCTCCAGGTCAGGCCATAATCGTTTCGCCCGCCTCAGCTTGACCCATAAGAAGTCCGTCAGCTCCTCGTTTGGCTGCATGTCATACGGGACGTGAACTACCTCTATCCTCGAGAAGCCCTCACTCAGACCCATCTCGATGGGATCCTCCTCTGGGTCATATCCTAGCGGATGCCCCGACTCTCCAACCTCCGATCTAGGTGGAGTCTCTGGCCTCGGCTGTGGTATGGGGACAGGCAGCATTGGCACGCTCTTCCGTGCTGTATATCGTAGCTTGGTACCGCCAGTACCGAAATAGTCTATCATCGGTCCTCTTGGTCCGTCCATGATGTCCTGTCGAAATGTAAACAAAATCTTATCAGTATACATTTCTGATAATGCCAGAACCGCTTATTAGCTCTGATACCAAAAATGTCAACACCCGTTTCCATTTCGATAATCAAAGAGTAATAACGACGGAATTCAATGGGCATATAGAAAAGTACAATTATACTGATAAAAATATTCATTTACAATCCCAACGTCGTTCGTTTACAATTCCGATATTGTTCGTCTACGGAAACAAAATACAGCGGAAGGTTTAATATTTACAAATTATCCAAAATATTCAGGCATAGACTAAAGCATAACCGCGTTCATATCCTCGCCTCGGGACACGTGCCACTCACTTCTCGGCGACAACTTCTTTGCCCTTTTTCCCACTGGTACTCGCTGAGGTGTTTATTTAAAAATAGGGTGAGATTCCGAAGAATCTCCGTAGAGACATAATATCATTCATAGAAAATGCGAAAAGTAAATATGTCATGCGCCAAGGTATGCACAAATTAATGAACAATATAAACACATCATCGTCATGTATACATGAGTAGGGCCCAGCCCCACAATCTACACCGGTTGGACTGCTGCCAACTCCCAGTGTAAGTGCACCTCTGGCACTAACAGCCTCTCTCTAGGCAAATCATGTTATTAATAAAGTGCATTTACAAAACATTGGCATCCACACAATCACATAACTTATGGCATAGTGTATGAAGGATAATGTCCCTACCTCAAAGCTGTGATATTCCCTATTTAATAGTGTCTCGAAAAGCGTGCTGTCCCGACGTCCGACTCGGTCCTAAAATATTAAATGTACCAGAAATAGGTCATAACCTATCCAAGTATCATTTTAAACTATTCCATGGTGTTTATTGTGGTTATATTAGTCTATGGTGAAAATTTACAAAAATACCCCCGGGAACCCGGTCCGGCCCCGCCGTACCCGGCCCGATGGCACGTTTTCCCAAAATTTTGACTAAGGCTATTCTGACTTATTTTCGCCCAAGGAATCCATTTCCGGCCTTGAAATTGCCAAATTCATGGTCAAATTACGAAAATACCCTTGACAGCCCCTATTTAGTGATTTCAGTGGCGTTTTCGTAATTATGCTTTTTCGGCCTCTACCGAAAAAGTGCCCAACTGTAACCCCACCTATTTTTGCCCACTGAGTCCAATGGAACCATTTATTTCATGAAAATCCAACTCTTTGTACCAGTTCTGGTCTGACCGAAATATTGGTCAAAAATTGGAAAAAATGGAGTTTTGTGTTTTAGCTCCCAAAACTTGTACTTTTCCATTTCTAATCCTTGATTAACCCATTTAAACACTTCATAATCATGATTTAAAGGATTTTGGGCAGCATAACCCCTTAGGGTTATGGATTTTCTAATTTTACAACTCAACTCAAAAATCATAAAAACCAAACAATAATTATCAACAACTCAAGAAGGTAAGATCATGAAGTTACCCTCTTTGGCTTCTTGGTTTCCTCTTAATCTAGGCTCCTCCTCCCTCTCTTCTTGATCTCAAAGTGTCTCTTCACCACCATAGATTCATGAGAAACAAGAGTTTAGAGAAGAATCTAAGGAAATGCCATAATAAAGAAAAACCAAAGGAACCTTCTTACCTTGACCTCTTCTTCTTCCTTCTCTCTAATCTCAAACTTCACCAAATCACTCTCTCTTCCTTTTTCCTATGACTTGTGCGTGAGGTGTAAAAGAAGGAAGTGAAAATATGTACTAATCTTGTCATCTTTCATCTTGGCCATTGATTTGATCAAGGGCTTCTAATGTGACACTTGTCATACACTCCTCTTCCTCATAATTTCTTCATTTGACTTCCCTTGCTTGCTCCCTAAAAAAAGACGTCCTCTCCCTTCCTTTTCTCCATAGTCCATGCTTCTTTTTCCTATGTTCACACTCTTCATGCAATCATGTGTCCTCTTCCAATCACTCATCATTCCTCCAACTAAGTCCAAATGTGCACTCCACCATATAATCATGTTGCTTATTTCTTCACTCAAGCTTCTATCCTCATGCACTCCATCACCACTCCATTTTGTGTGTACTCAATCTTGGTCATGATTTCCCTTTATTTATGACATGTGATCATGCTTCAATTAATTTTTTTTCCCCTTCTTTCCTTCTAGTCCATCACGCATAAAGAGTGCTCATGGAACCAAATTGAGTTTCATGTAATTGCCTTGGTCAAGTGTGTAACTATTTATTTCTTTATTGCTAATAACATATGTGCTCATATCTTAGAAATTCTTATCCCACAAATCTTAATTTATTCCACTAAGAATATTCAATTTATACATTTTCCTTTATTTTCCATGATTAATTGAAATTAACTCCAATTAATTGGAAAATAATTAATCTTGGGCTAAATTGGCAAAATTATGATTTTGCTATCACCTTTGTAATTTAATTCAATTCTTGAATTAATTTGCCCATTTCCTTATGAATATGAATATTTCAAAATTCACAAGATCCAAATTCATGAATATTCACCATTTTATTGAATTATTCAAATAATTACAATATATTTTTGGTGAATAAAATTTGGGGTGTTACATTCCCCGTGTAATCTTTCATTTTTTTAAGCTAACATTTTTAGTTTCATTTTATTTTTTTATATAACAAGAGCTCGCTAGTTGATACTCAAGGTCTCCGGTTAGGATTACAATATCTAATCTGATGATGGCGGTTGGTTTAAAGATTAAAAGAAAGAAAATAACGGAAGAGAAATCAGATAATACAAAATAAACGATGATGTAAAATACTGAATCTTTTATTGTTGAGCATTTCAAGTTTCTAAATTTTAGCAACCCAAACTGTATATTGAAATCAGGTTATGATATTTGCTTATTTTTATTATATATATTCTTATTTTTAGATTTATATTATTCTTTTGCAATTAAAGGATATGTGATGGGAACTCTTTGAGCGCACTGATATATGATCTATGGACAATCTACATCAAAGTATTGGAGAATATTGTGAAATTTTTTATTAATTGATTTTCTTTTAGGATTCAAAACACTATAAGATAATGTTTTATTATATTATGAGAGTGTTTAAGTTATTAATTCCTTTTACATTGTATGATGTTTATTTATAATGTATTGAATTTTGAATCCTATAAATATAAGTTTTTTTATTTAATATTATTATCTTGTTATTATCAATTATTATATTGTGTCTTATATATTAATAGTAAAAATAAACAAAAAAATAATAATAAAAAAAACTATACATATTAAAAAAATAAAGTCAATACATTATAGTTATTAACAAAGAACTGTTATATATGCTCTTAATATATTACAGTTTGGAACTGATATTTATTTATTCAAAGCATGTCAACACCTGTTTCCATTTCGATAATTTGAGAATAATAAAGACGGAATTCAATGGGCATACAGAAAAGTACAGCTATAATAATAAAAATATTCGTTTACAATACTGATATCATTCGTCGAAGGAATACAGAAAATATAGCGGAAACTTAATATTTACAATTTTCGTCAGAATATCCAAAACATAGACTAAATATAACCACTATCTTGTCCTCACCTCGTGACACGTGCCGCTCACTTTCGGATCTCTATGTCCTTGCCCTTCAATCCATTGGCACCAGCTGAGATTTTTGTTTGTGAAAAAGGGTAAGATTTCGAAGAATCCCCGTAGAGACATATATGATCGGCATATAAAATGTGAAAATTAAATATGCAATGCACTATATTAGGTAAAAATGAAAGTTTAATTCGTTTCATATAGATTTACCTCAACTGAGTCACCAACTACAGCTAAGATTTCGGATAATATACCTCAACTGAGTCATGGACCACAGCTAGGATTTTTCGATATACCGTTTTGGGTAGCGAACCATAACTAGGTATTGTGCCTCTAGCACGCAATCATATCATGAAATATAGTAACAAATGCATATAATTATTCACATAGTGTATGAAAGATGGTAGTCCTTACCTCGAAGTTCATTAATCCCTTTTTCTGTGTGCCTCGAAAAATGTGTCGTTTCCGACGTCCGACTCAGTCCTAAAATATTAAATATACCAGAAATTGGTCATAACCTATCCAAGTATCATTTCAGACTCTCCCATAGTGTTTCTTGTGGTTATATTAGCCTATGGTGGAATTTTACCAAAATGCCCTGGGACCCCGGCCCAGCCCCGCCGTACCCGGCCTATGGCACGTTTTCCCAAAATTTTGACTAAGGCTATTCTAACGTATTTTCTCCCAAGGAATCCATTTCCAGGATTGAAATCACCAAATTCACTATCAAATTACGAAAATACCCTTGACAGCTCCTATTTAGAGATTTCAGTGGCATTTTCGTAATTATGCTTTTTCAACATCTACCGAAAAAAGTGTCCAACTGTAATCCCACCTATTTTTGCCCACTGAATCCAATGGAACCATTTATTTCATAAAATCCAACTCCTACTACCAGTTATGGTTCTGGCCGAAAATATGAAGAAAAAGTGAAAAATGGGGTTTTTTGTTTTAACTTCCAAAACTTGTGCTTTTCCACTTCTAATCCTTGATTAACTCACTTAAACACTTATTAATCATTATTTAAAGGATTTTGGGCAGCATAACCCCTTAGGGTTATAGCTTTTCAAATTTCATAACTCAACCAACAATCACATAAACCAAATAACAATTACCAACAACAACTTCATACTAACATAAAGTTGAGATTTGTATAATTACACTACTACAAAAAGAGGTTTTAATGTCCCTATTTTGACACTTTTAACGTCCAAAAACTGGGGGACGTCTATATAGAGAGCGTAGTATGTTTTAAGAAAAGACGTCCCAAAAAAATGGGACATATAAAGTGAGACTTTAGATGTCCCAAATTAAGAATTGGGACATTAAAAGGTTTTATTTTTTTTAAATGATTATTTACATTCTTCATTACCCAGCAAATTAAAATTACAGAAATAGAATTGAAGATAGATTCATAAATCACAAAATGTCCTTTACAAAATGATAAGGACATCTAGCACTGCAATATTTTTACTATATATATATATATATATAATAACAACAACTCATACAACCTAATATTATATATGTATAACAACAACCAGAAAGTGTCAAAATGTTTGTCACCACACAACTACAAACTAATTGTTGTTTATTTCATCAAAATAAATATACATATGTATTTCCCTCGATTTCCAAGCTCCAAACGTATAAAACAAAAACATTATTAGTATTGCATAACTACTAACAACTAATTTATGATTCTGGCAAAAAAAAAAAAACAATCAAGGGAAAAACACTCCAATAACTAGAATCATGTAAATAAATTGAAATCATTATAATAATTTCACATTGCAAGTTTAACTTAATTCTTCATGTAAATTTATATTTTAAAAAAACAAACCTGATGAAAGAAGGAGAGAGGGCAGCCAACGGTGTCTATGTGTTTCCAAGGTGGAGAGAAGACGTTGGAGAAGTTGTGTGTGCACAGTGGAGAGGAGAGGTACGCCCGAGGCCGAAAGCAACGAAGAAAGTGGGAGGTCTACGCCGGAGGATGAGAGTAAAGAAGGTGCTATGAGAATGGAAGGAGGTGGAGGAAAAGGGAATGAAAAAAAGGAAGAGAGGAAGAAGAAGTGTAATGAAGAAAAGGGAATAATGAAAAAGCTTACCCATGGAGTAGAGAAGACGAAGTCACGGGAATAAAAGAAAAAAGGAAATGCAGAAAAAAGGGAAGAGAAGTTATGGGGATGGGAAAGATGGGAAAGGAGGGATGGATTTCTGACATGGGAATGAAGAAAAGGAAAGAAAAGTCTTACGTATGTCAGAATTTCTCACATGACTTTAGGAGTCCCAAATTTTTTTGGGACTCCTAAAGTAAGACTTTAGGAGTCCCAAATCCCATTTGGGAAGCCTAAAGTCAATACTTTAGGCATCTTAAATCCCATTTGGGATGCCTAAAGTAAGTTAAATTTTTTTAATTTACTTTTTTGACACCAGTGGAAATCTTTAGGCGTTCCAAATTTAAATTTGGGATGTCTAAAGGTTTTCCTACATACACATAATTATGAAAATGCCACCGCCTTCCTTTTTAACCACCAAATTTTAAAATTGGGACGTCCATTAGGGTGGTTATATCATAATTCTGTAGTAGTGTTACCTCTTAACTTCTTGGATGCTCTTATTCTAGGCACCTCCTCCTTCTCTTCTTGATCTCAAAGTGTGACTTCACCACCAAGGATTCATGAGAAACAAGAGTTTAGAGAAGGATTCTAAGGAAATACTATAAGAAAAACCAAAGAAACCATACTTATCTTAGCTTCTTCTTCCTTGAGCTCTCTTCTTCTCTCTATTTCTCAAGCTCTCTCTTCTCTCTTTTTTCCTAAGTCTTGGACGAAATGTGGCATGAAATAGGAAGGAGGTTGTTTTTATTAATTTGTCTTCTTCCTTCCTAGCCATAGATTTAATCAAGAGGCCAAAATGTGCCACTTGTCAACATCCTTTCTTCCTCATAATTACGCCCTTATCTTGCCATAATTTTGAGTCAATTGTCTTCCCTTTTCTTGCTCCTCAAATCCATGTCTCTCTCCTTTTTTTCTCCAACTAGCCCATGCTTCTTTCTCTATGTCCACACTTCACTTTCCATGCAATCATGTTTTTCCATTCCTCCACTCAAGCTTATTCTCATCATGCATTACATCATCCTTCCATGTTGTGCACACTCAATCTTGGTTATCATTGATATGTGCATGTAGTATAGTCATCATCACATTCTTCTTGTAGCATGTGATCATGGATTTAATATTTTTTTCCCTTACATTCTTGTGTGGACGAAATTTAAGAGAGGAAGGGAAGAAAAATTTGCATTTCATTAATCTCATAATTCACATAATTGAATTATGTATAATCCCCCTTAATTTCAAAATTCTTGATTTATTCCACCAAGAATAATCTCATTATGCATTTTTCTTTATTTTTCTTGATTAATTGAAATTAACTCCAATTAATTGAAAAATAATTAATCTTGGGCTAAATTGGCTCTTATTTTGCTATCACCTTTGTAATTTAATTCATCTCTTGAATTAATTTGCCCATATCCTTATGAATATGAATATTTCAAAATTCATAAGATCTAAATTCATGAATATTCACCATTTTATTGAATTACTCAAAATAATTATAATATACTTTTTGTGAATAAAATTTGGGGTGTTACAAAACATATATAGCGCTGGCATATATGACTGTTCCAAACGTTGTATATGTTTGATAATAACCGCTATAAAGGGCATTTTCTGTGGCAGTGCATCACCCAATAATGCTCTTTGTACAAGGCAAACGAGATTTATCTATTTATGTGTAAAATTGAAAAAAAAAACTTTTCTCTTATTTAAATTTGCCTCAACTCTCTCTTCTATCTCAATATTCAATGTTTATTGTATTAGCGTAAAAAAAGGTAAAATTAGGAAATACTAATTAAAAACTTCTTACTTGTATTATGGATTAATAATTTTTTTAAGATTAATATAATCTTTAGTTCTTATAATTTAGAGTTATTTTAGCTTTAATCCTTGAAATTTTAAACAGGTAGTTTTATTCCTTGAGGTTTCAAAATCCAAGATCAGATCCGTATTTCGTATTTTATTTGGTCCCAAGTTTAGTCACTTTATGGTTTAATTTAGTGGATTCAAGAATAATTCCCTGCAACCTACTTTACCTACGCTTTGCAATTTGCTTTTACTCACATTCGACGCATCTCACCCAACTGATGAGAAGGGAGGGGCTTCAGCGTATCCACACTGATTATTTGAGTAAAGAAGAAGAGGAGGGAGGGGCTCCAGCATATCACCAAGGCTTCTTCCGCGGCCGCACCGTTAAGAAGAAGGGGAAGAAGAGCAGGTTTTATATTTTTTTTTTTTTTAAAAACTTATATAACAGTTTTAAAAATAGAAGCCTAGAATTTTTTTTCCACATCAGCTTGCCCAGTCAGTATCCACATAAGCATATTTAATGATGTTAATATCACATAAGCTTGATTAAACTTCAGAGACTAATTGTTTGAAATGAAGTAAACTTGAAGGACCAAAATCACCTGTTTGAAAGTTCATGGACTCAAATCAAAATAATTCCAAACTATAAAGACCAAAGATTGTATTAATAAAAAAAGATCCCATGTATACACAGATTAAAGTAGGTTCCTCCCGTCTATATTGTAAGACCTATTTAAATTTTTTTAAGAGATCAAGGAAACTAAATAAATTATTTTAATGTGTTTATATTTAAGAAAGAAGACACTTAAATACCACTTAAACTTTAAAATCTCAAAATGATGATTTCCCAAAAACCTGAGTTGTCAATTGCTACTCTTTTTGTCAACCTCATTACTCTTATTGTCAATAAAACTAATTTAGGATTTTAAAGTTTAAATGGTATTTAAGTGTTTTTGTTTCTATATTTATTATTTTTTAAATTAATTTATCTGATTTATAAATTGATATATAATTTAATTAATTTATATTATAATTAAATAGTTTATTATTTTTCTTTCTTACGTTAGGTAGTCGATGGTAAAAGAACTCCACACTTATACAGCATTAGAAAAGAAGTAGCCTTTCCCTCAAAAAAGATAGGATGGTGCTTTTCTCTCGGTGAACAGTAAAAGTCTATCTCTGTCGTGGTTTACCGTTGCTCACCTTCAACGTCGATGTTTGCCATTGGATCTTCACCGTCGAAGCTGCTCTTTGCAGCTGCACCACTAGGGGGCTCACTGCATCGTCGTCTAGA
Organism: Inga laurina; assembly: GCA_963855925.1. Classification (NCBI taxonomy): domain Eukaryota; kingdom Viridiplantae; phylum Streptophyta; class Magnoliopsida; order Fabales; family Fabaceae; genus Inga; species Inga laurina. The sequence continues at coordinate 55,982,734 of OY979703.1, forward strand.
GTTGAGGAGTGAGGTTCTTTCATTCGTGATTAAGCTCTGTTTTCTGCTGTCTCTGTTTTTTTAGCATCGGTGAGCTTCGTCGACACTGAGATCCACAGTTTCGCCGTCGTGAGGATATCTACAAGGGAATAGGCTCTGTTTCATCTTGCTTCAGTTTTGTTTTACGTTGGAGTTTCTGTCTCAGCTAGCCTATCGTTTTCTTCACTGATCCTTCGCTGTTTGAAGAACGCTGAACTTGGCTTCTCGTTTCAGTGCAGTCATCGGCGATCTGTGAGATGAAACGAGCCAAAGTTTTCGGAGATCTGTGTGTAACCTGAGAATTCCTTTAGAACAAAATGGGAAGCAATATGCGTGAACGGGATAGAAGTTGTGAGAGAGTACCTCTGGTGCCGACTTCGGAAGAACAAGATGCTATGGTAAGAAGCCGAAAGAAAGTTAGAGATAGGGAGGATGAGTTCTCTAAACACCAATCCCTTGTACCAAGGGTGGAGGATTGGATGACTGATAAAGAGATGGTGGAGGAGGTTTCTACACAACCGAAGAAATCTTACAAGGAAGCCTACGTCGATATACCGATGGCGGGAGACATGTCTGACAAGGAGGAAGAATGGTGGCGTGGGGATGGATGAAAATCAAGAATTGAAGTTGAGATCACTCAAAAAGGTCCAAATATTGTTGTCTCACCGGAATTCCGTCAAAAACTAGCAAAGAAATGGAGTACTTCTCTGATTGTTAGGCTTCTGGGACGTATGGTTCGTGAAGAACAACTTGGTAGAAAGTTGCAGCACTATGGGGTCGAAGGGGTGAGGTAACTACAATAGAAATTGGTTCTGGATATTTCTTGGTTCGTTTAACAAGCGAGGAGGATTATGAGTTTGCTTTGACTGGTGGCCCATGGTTATACATGGAACATTACCTAGCTGTACAGCCATGGAAACCTGAGTTTGATCTTGATACTGGGGAGGTACCGAAGATCGCTGTATGGGTACGTATTCCAAAATTTCAAGTAGATTTTTACGATAAGGGTATCTTATACGTAGTGGGTAGTCAGATTGGAAGGGTGCTTAAGGTAGATAATAATACATTGAAATAAACAAAAGGCCATTTTGCTCGATTATGTGTTGAAATAGATTTGAATTCCTCGTTACTCCCATCAATTATGATTAATGGCAAGGAAAAAAAAATAGTATACGAGGGCCTACACCTGATATGTTTTTCATGTGGGAGGTATGGGCATGGATCCGAATATTGCTCACGAAAGAAAGAATCTGGACCTTCAGAAGTTCAAAGTTTGGAGACTGAGTGTGAAGGACGAACACCGGATTCGACGTCGACTAACCATAACCCAGAAGCCATAACCTATGGTGAATGGATGGTGGCACCCAGACGTCGCAGGATGCAGCATGGCACCGGAGGAGAATTGAATATTAGACGGGGAGGGGTACGTGATTTGCGTAGAAACAATAATGTTGGAAGATCAAGATTCGCAGCATTGACAAATGAGAATACGGAAGAGAAAGGAAATGAAATCACTTTAATGGCACCAATAATTTGGCATATGATGCCACAAACCAAGAATCGTCAATAGTCAGAATTATTAAATCATGTGGGTCCTTGCCTAGTAAGAAGAAGCTTGTCGTGATTAATTCTGGGACTAAAGAAAATGTGGTGGAATGTAAGACGGATTTGGTGAACCCAATGGAACATTATCAACAAGTGAAGAATAAAATGGTAGACCAAGGTAATTCTAGTTTGAACTCAGAAAGTGGTAAAGTACAGAGTGCTAGGGGCTTGGCAAAAGGAATTAATGAAGGAAGGAAGGGTGTCGCGGGATCCTCCAAATTGCAACCAATTAAGGCCTATTCGAGTGTGCCTTTAAAATCTGAAGGTGTGAAAATTCAAGCACCAAAATCTACTAGAAATAGTGCTTCTGACCCTATTGATCCAGGTGCAGGTAGAAAGATTAACTATTCAACTAGTATAAATCTCCTAAGTGAGGTGGGTGATGTTGTTATGAAGGAGTCAAGTGAAGGAGCATACGGGCCTACGTCCCAGTAGTGTTTTCCACATTATTGGAAACCTTTTTCTTTTATTATTTGTTTTAATGATATTTAAGACATGGAATACTCGGGGTGCCGGTGGTGCCTCATCTCGTCGTTTAATCAGTGACATTATTGATAAACAAGGAGTTAATCTCTTTGCACTATTGGAACCAAGACAGGCGGCAATAAAGCCAAAGTTATTGGCTCGGCAGATTGGATGGTCTAATATGCATGTGGTTGATGCACTAGGATTTAGTGGGGGCATTTGGTTATTTTGGGATTCAAGTTGCAACTTTTCGATTATTTCGGCGGGTGAGCAATTTGTCCATGGAATGGTTAATGCAGGTAATGATAATGAATGGTCCCTTACGATTGTTTATGGGCATCCTAATATATACCTGAGGCGCCTGCTATGGTCTTCATTAAGAGACATTAGCCAGGTTGTTCATAGGGGTTGGTTGGACATTAGGGATTTTAATGCTGTATCGTATCCTGAGGATAGATGGAGCATGAAAATACGGGAAACTAGTGGAGTTGATAGTTTTTTCTGGGAGTGGATTACTGATACTGGATTAATTGATATTGGCTTTAGTGGTCCTCGATTTACATGGGGGACGTCATCTAGTCAAAGCAGGATCGATAGAGCATTGGTGGATGGCAGATGGCATGTGTAGTTTCCTAATGCTTCGGTGCTTCATCTACCAAAGTATAAATCAGATCGTTGCCCCATTTTGGTTAATACTGACAAGGTAGCGCATGGTGAGAATAAACAAAGGCCTTTTTGTTTCTTTGCCCCTTGGGTTATGCATGATGAATTCTCAGATTTTGTTAAGGACCAATGGAATGTTAAGGAAGATTGGTGTGGATCTTTAGAGAATTTTATTGAGCAACTGAAAATTTGGAGCAAAGAGGTATTTGAGAATTTAAATTAAATGAAGAACAATCTTTATAGACGTCTTGATGGGATTAATACCACAATTGCTAGAGTGGGGCCATCAGTGAGATTAGAGAATTTGCAATGTGAATTATGGAAGGAACTTGAGAAAATCTTGGCCGAGGAGGAAATTATGTAGATCCAATACTCTCGTGCTACTTGGTATATTCAGAGTGACCGAAATACAAGATATTTTCATTCAAAGGCAAATGGTCGTAGAAGAAGGAATCGAATCTTAGCTCTTAAACTTGATTCTAGAGAATGGTCTTATGATGAGCAAGAAATACGAGAATTTGGCAGTAAATTTTTTGAAGATCTATATACAGACATGAGTACGTACCAGGGGTCCTTGGTGTTTGGGTGCACTTATCCTGAGATTGACACAACTGATAGATGTGCTTTGGGAAGACAGGTAGATGAAATGGAAATTAAACCAGCTCTGTTCGATATGGGTTCTCTAAAAGCTCCAGGTCCAGATGGGTTAAATCCTCTTTTTTATCAGAGCCAATGGGATACGGTTGGTCTTTCAGTGACGTCTTTGGTTAAAAGGGTATTTTCTAATCCGGATTGGGTTCATAATATTAATGATACTCAAATTGTGCTTATTCCTAAAATTGATTATCCACAATCTTTCCATGATTTTCGGCCAATAAGCCTATGTAATGTAGTGTATAAGATTGTTACAAAAGTTATTTCAAATAGATTTAAATCTATTATGTCGTTGGTTGTGGCCCCGAACCAATGTAGTTTTGTGAAGGGGCGCCAAAGTACTGACAATATTATTCTAGTGCAGGAAATCATTCATTCTATGCGGAGCATGAAGAAGAAGCAGGGATTTATGGCAATAAAGATTGACTTGGAGAAAGCATATGACTGAGTCAGATGGAGTTTTCTTTTCAAATGCTTGAATGAACTGAGGATTCCTAAGTACCTTTGTGATGTCATTAAAGCTTGTGTATCTACTCCGCAAATGCAGTTACTTTGGAATGGGTGTGCTGCAAAATCGTTTTACCCTTCCAGAGGAGTTCTTCAAGGAGATCCTATCTTACCGTATCTCTTTGTTATTATGATGGAGAGGTTGGGGCATTTAATCCAGACTGCAGTAGAAGATGGAGATTGGAAACCTTTTAGGTTGTCCAGGCAAGGTACGACTATTTCTCATGTCTTTTTCGCTGATGACCTTATTTTGTTTGCAGAAGCAAATATGGATCAAGCCGGGGTGGTGAAACCCATACTAGATGATTTTTGTGATATTTCTGGTCAAAAAGTAAATAATGCAAAATTGCACATTTACTTCTCCAAGAATGTGGGTAATACGAGAAGAAAGGACATTAGTGAGTTCTTGAATTTTTCCCTGTCTTCCAACCTGGGAAAATATTTAGGAATGCCAATCTTGCATCAGCGAAGTACTAAGTCCTCATACAGATTTATTCTTGATAAGATGAATGTTCGCCTAGCAAGCTGGAAACCAAACATGTTATCGATGGCAACAAGATATACTTTAGTATCATCAGTCATGTTGGGTATGCCATCCTATGCAATGCAAACTATACCCCTCCCACTGGGTACCTGTGATGAGATAGACAAAAAGTGCAGGCAATTTCTTTGGGGGAGTACATCCACGAGTCGTAAGCCACATATAGTGGCTTGGGGTCGTGTGTGTTCCCAGAAGAATGATGGTGGACTAGGCTTAAGACAAGCAAGGCTTCAGAATCAGACTTACATGACGAAATTGGGGTGAAACTTGATACACAAACGAGATGCACTGTGGGTTCGTTTTCTACGGGAGAAGTACAAGACGGGCAGTGATTTGGTGCCAAAAGTGGAAAAAAGATGGTCAGAATCAAGCACATAGAAGGGTATTAGACAAAATTGGGAAAGTGTAATTGAGAGTATTGCCTGGAAGATTACTGATAGAACTTCGGTGTCTTTTTGGCATGATCTATGGGCCCCCCATTTTGACAGATTGGAGAGTTTGACACTTTAACCATTAACAGATGAAATAAGGGAATGGAAGGCGGCTGACTGTATTACTCCGTCGGGTCAATGGGATCTGGATAAGTTTGGGTATTTATGACCAAAACATGTTTTGTTTGCAATCCAAAGAGTGAATATTAACCGCAATACTAGTGGTGATTTTCCTATTTGGAGATGGACATCTAATGGTAAATTTGCACTAAAAGCGGCGTACAAGAGGTTAGCTAGGCACGGTGAAAGCAATTCTTTGTTTGGATGGAGGCTCATATGGAAGCTGAAGGTCCCTCAATGTTACATAATGTTTTTTGTGGTTATGCGCTCATGGTCATTTACTGACAAATTTGGCACGAGCTCAACGGGGAATCCACACGAATGAGATGTGCCCTTTTTGTCATGACAAGACTGAATCAATTATGCATGTACTTCGAGATTGTGCGATGGTTAAAGAGATATGGAGTGAGACATTACCTAGTCTATGGCATCGGCATTTCTTTCGCTCAACTGATAGAAACACTTGGTTAACATGGTGTTTACGCCGTCGTGATCATGTGTATGGCTACGAGTTTCGACATTGGTTTACGGTTCTATGTAGGCACATTTGGTTGGCAATGAATGACCATATCTTCAACAATAAACAATGGAGTAAACAGGAGTTACTGGCACATACTGGTTCGATGTTGTCTTGGGGTATGTCTACCCACATGCAACCAAAATCTTACATCGCAACAAGTATGGGTTGGCGCCCTCTACCTGCTGGGATGGTAAAAATTAATACAGATGGATCCAGGAATGAAGCGACATGATTTTGTACCTGTGGTGGGGTGATAAGGGATGAACAAAGTGGATTTATTCAAGGGTTTATGTTTAGGATTGGAAGCGGGTCGGTTATCACAGCAGAGGCCTGGGGAATTTTGTGGGGGTATGAAATTAGTTTGGGAAGGAGGATTTAGGCATATTATTATTGAGAGTGATTGCAGCGAAGTGCTAGATCTTATTCAAGGAATGGTACCTGATGAACATCATGATGCTACTTTAATCTTGGAAATTCAATTGATGCTGGAATGTGACTGGGATGTGGAGATACTACATTGTTGTAGGGAGGCGAATAGGGTGGCGGATTACTTGGCAAAAAGAGCATGGAATATGATGGTGGATTTTCTTGTGATCGACAGAGAACTTGATGAAGTTAAACGACTGATCATGGAAGATGTTATGAACCAATATATTTGTACTGAGTTGGTAGAATAGAGATTGTAGGGCTATGCCTTCTCTTTTTCTATCCAAAAAAAAAAAAAAAGAACTCCCCAAAAATATTGTAGGCTTCGCATTTATGAACAATCATTATATCCACACCCGTCGCATGTGCCTTTATTTTTGTCGTACAACGGTAGTTATAGGCAATAAAGTTTTGTCCATTGTAGCTAAGCGAGACAACCATGGTTGATATATTTCATATATATATATATATATATATTAGAAGTATAAAATAGGGGTGTTCAAAGTATCCCGGTCCCAGATATTTTATCCCGGGAATTTCCCGTCCCGGCCTGGACCGGGACCAGGATCTTAAAAAACCGGGACCGGGATCACCCCTTGTGATCCCGGGAATTCCCGGTCCCGGTTTTTTTATTTTTCCTTAAAAAATAAGTTATTCTTTTATATTTGTATTTTTTACCCCATAAATTAAGTTATCATTTGATAAAACGTATATCACATATTTAGTTAGAGTTAAATCATATATATCGTGATACTAGTCCTAACTATATAATATATAAAAATAATAACAAAAATGATGAATGTGATAATAATAATAATAATATATTATTCTTCAATTCTAGCTCAATTTGTGTGATTTTTATGACCTTATTAAGTGTTAAATAATCACTTCAAACACTAGATTATAAAAAATTTAACTAAAATAATCATAATAATGAAACCGAGAATTCCCGGTCCCGGTCCCAGGAATTCCCGCTCCCGGTCCCGGTCATACCGGGAATATCCCGGGACCGGGACCGGGAATGAATTCCCAGTCCCGGCTACACCCGGGACGGGAACCGGGAATGGGTGATCCTGGTCCCGTCCCAGGTTTTGAACACCCCTAGTATAAAACTACGTTGAAAAAAAAATAAAAGAAATTAAAAACTAAGATATTGTTGGATTTAATATTTGATTGATTAGTTTGAATTAAATTATATTTTAGGCTTAATCTATTATATTATGGTTTGTCAATACAAAAACTTATTTATATTCTTTTTCATTTAATGATTTGATTATGCTGAGAGAAAAGCGATGAGAAAATAGAAGAAGAGGGAATAGTGATGGGGGACTTCCCAAAATGGTAAAAAAAAATTACTATTTTTTAAGAATTTTCCCTCATAATATTCTTTCCTCCTAATTTTCTCTGAAATAAAGTAAATTTGAGGAATTAAAACCACTTGTTTGAAACTTCAAAAATTAAAATCAGAATAACTTTAAATTATAAGAACCAAAGATTGTATTAACCAATAAAGGTGCCAAGTATACACAAGAGAAAGTAGGTTTCTCTTGTCCATATTGTAAGACCTATTTTGATTTTTTTTAAGAGATTAAGGAAGGTAAATAAATTACTTTAAAATATTTATATTTAAGAAAAAAGACACTTAGATACATTTGAACTTTAAAATCTTAAATTGGTGATTTCCTAAAAACCTGATTTGTTAATTAATATATTCTTTTTATCAATCTCATTACTCTTACTATCAACAAAACTAATTTAGGATTCTAATTAAAGTATAAATGGTATTTAAATGTCTTTAATTTTATATTTATTATTATTTTTAATTAATCTGTCTGATTTATAAATTATTATATAATTTGATTTAATTATACTATGATTAAATAATTGAGAAAATTTCAAAAAACTACATTGAAAATAGCAAAAGGACATTTCAATACATTGAAATTGCAAAATGACAGATCAGGCGGTGTCAGACGGGCAGAGGAATCTGGCATTTTGAAATCTCGGCCAAATGACGAAAATGCCCTTCTGCCCTCCATCCCTACTTTAGAATAACAACATGATCCTTGTAATTAATACCTCCGGATTCGTTATTAACAACTTCAATTCTTCTTTTACAATTCACAAGTTTCAGGGCCAATAACACCACCGATCTCGTCATTAACAACTACGGATTCGATATTAACAACTCCATTTTCTTCTTTAGCACTTAACAAATTTCAGGGCCAATAACAACACCCATCTTTTAATTAACAATTTTGAATTCGAAATTAACAACTCAAATTTCTTCTTTCACAAATAACAAGTTCCAAGGCCAATAACACCATCGATCTCGCCATTAACAACTCCGGATTCGCCATTAACAACTCCTATGTTGTTATTCTAATTGAGGGCTGAAGGGCATTTTCGTCATTTATCAAAGATTTCAAAATCCCAAATACATCTGCCCGTCTGACACCGTTTGATCTATCCTTTTGCAATTTTAATATACTGAATTGTCCTTTTACTATTTTCAATGTAGTTTTTTGGAATTTTTCCTAAATAATTTATTATTTTTCTTACCTACTTTAAAAGGTGGATGGAGCAACGGTCATTATATCCACACCCGTTGCACATGGCTTTATTTTTTTCCGTACAACCGGGCCTATGGGCAATAAAGTTTTGTCCAATGTCGAGCGAGACACCCATGTGATAGTTGATATATATATATATATATATATATATATATATATATATATATATATATATATATATATATATATATATAATTTAGGTGTAAAAATATCCATAAATTTTCTTTAAAGTGCACTAACACCATAAACTTTTTTCTGGGTGCAAAAGTGTCCATGAACTTTTCAAAAGTTTATGTTGTTGGGTGCATTTTTGAGAAAAGTTCATAAGTATTTTTGCACTTCAAAAAATAATAAATAGGTCTTACAAAACAGACATTTATGCCAATTAAAGGTGTGGGCATTTTTGCCCAATTTTAAAAAATTTATGGATATTGTTGCACCTGAAAAAAATTTATTGTGTTGGACACACTTTTAAAAAAAATTTATGAGTATTTTTACATTAGGCCATATATATATTAGAAGTATAAAACTACATCGAGAAAATAGAAGAGGACCTAGTTGTGGGGGAAATGTTCCAAAATGGTAAAAAAAATTACTATTTTTTGAGAATTTTCCCTAATAATATTCTTCCCCCTAATTTTCTCTAAAATGAAATAAACTTGAGGAATTAAAATCACTTGTTTGAAACTTCAAAAATTAAAATCAAAATAACTCTATATTATAAGAATCAAATATTATATTAACCAATAAAGGTGCCATGTATACACAAGGGAAAGTAGGTTCCACCTATCCATACTGTAAGACCTATTTTGACCTTTTTTTAGAGTTTAGAGAAACTAAATAAATTATTTTAAAATGTTTATATTTAAGAAAAAAGACACTTAAATACACTTGAATTTCAAAAACCCAAATTAGTGATTTCCCCAAAACCTGAGTTGTTAATTACTATACTCTTTTTATCAATCTCATTATTCTTATTATCAACAAAACTAATTTAATATTCTAAAATTTAAGTGTTATTGAAGTGTCTTTATTTTTATATTTATTATTTTTTAATTAATCGGTCTTACTTATAAATTATTATATAATTTGATTAATTTATACTATAATTAAATAATTTATTACTTTTCTTACCTGAAAAAGTAGTTGGAGCATTTATAAACGGTCATTATATCCACACCCGTTGCACATACCTTTTTTTTTTTTTTTTTTCCGTACAACCATGGTTAAAGGCAATACAGTTTTGTCAGATGTGCTGCTCGTTCGGAATAGGCAATAAGTGTTTATAAATCGTGATTCACAGTATACGAAGTAAGTATGTGAGAGGAGTTTTATCTCGACTTGCGTAATAAGGACTTATTCTCTAAAATTAAGTGATTCCAAATATAGGCGTAGTCATATAGATAAGCGACGATCCCTTATGATAGTTGATGTATTTCATACACTAACGGCAAAAAAAAAAAAAGTTGATGTATTTCATACACACACATATATCAATTAGAAATTTAAAACTAAGATATTATTGGATTTAATATTTGATGGATTAGATTTAATTATATTATATTCTAGGCTTAGACTATTATATTATGGTTTGTTAAAATTAAAAATTATTTATATTCTTTTTTATTTAATGATTTCATTATTTGACGAGAAAAGTGACGAGAAAATAGGAGACGAGGGAATAGTAAGAGAAAAAACTTCTTAAAATGGTAAAAAGATTATTATTTTTTGAGAATTTTCTCTCATAATATTCTTCCCCCATAATTTTTTTTGAAAGGAATTAAACTTAAGAGATTAAAACTACTAGTTTGAAACTTCAAAAATTAAAATCAAAATAACTCTAAAGTACAAGGACCAAAGATTGTATTAACAAAAAAGGATGCCATGTGTACATACGAGAAAGTAGGTTCCTCTTATCCTTATTGTAAGATATATTTTGACTTTTTGATATATTAAAGAAGTTAAATAAATTACTTTAAAGTATTTATATTTAAGAAGAAAGACACTTAAGTACCATTTGAATTTTAAAATTTTAAATTGATGATTTCTCAAAAATCTGAATTATTAATTACTATACTTTTTTTTATTAATCACATTACTCTTATTATTAACAGAACTAATTTAGGATTTTAAAATTTAAATGGTATTTAAGTGTTTTTATTTTTATTTTTATTATTTTTTAAAATTAATTTTTCTGACTTATAAATTAATATATAATTTAATTAATTTATATTATGATTAAATAGTTTATTATTTTTCTTACCAACCTTAAAAAGTAAATGGAGCATTTATGAACAGTATTATATCCACATCTGATGCACATGGCTTTATTTTTTGGGAAAATGACGGAAAAGTGGTGTGAAAATTAGGAAATAACAGATAAGTGATTTCACAAATGATAAAGTTATAAATTCCTTATCCGAGTTTGACATTTTCTAATCAAATTTTTATAAAAAAAACTTATATATTATTTCCCAATTTTCAGAACACTTTTCCATTATTCTCCCTTATTTTTTTTCATACAACTGTGTTAAAAGGAAATACAGTTTTGTCGGAAGTAGCTAGGCTAGGCACCCATGTGATAGTTGATATATTTCATACATACATATATACTTTTTTTTTTTCTACAACCATACATACATACATACATATATATATATATATATATTAGAAGTATAAAACTAAGATATTATAGGATTTAATATTTGATTGATTAGATTTAATTAAATTATATTCTAAACTTAGTCTATTATGTTATGGTTTGTCAATATAAAAACTTATTTATATTCCTTTTCATTTAATGATTTCATTACTTGGAGGGAAAAGTGATGAGAAAATAAGAGAAGAGGGAATAGTAGGAATTTTTTTTTTTCAAAATGGTAAAAAAAATTATTATTTTTTGAGAATTTTCTCTCATAATATTCTTTCTCCCTAATTTTCTCTGAAATAAAGTAAACTTGAGGAATTAAAACCACATGTTTGAAGCTTCAAAAATTAAAATCAAAATAACTTTAAACTACTAGGACCAAAGATTGTATTAATCAATAAAGATGCCATGTACACACAGGAGAAAGTAGGTTCCTCTTGTCCATATTGTAAGACCTATTTAACTTTTTTTTTGAGAGATTAAGAAAGTTAAATAAATTATTTTAAAGTATTTATATTTATTTTTTTCTTCCAAATTAATTTATCTAAATCATAAGTTAATATATAATTTATACTATGATTAAATCGTTTATTTCACTTTCTTAATTTTAAAAAAAAATTAATTATGTCTTCCATTAACGAGCGGATGGAGCATTTATGAAGAGTCATTAAATCCACACCCGTTGTATATTGCTTTATTTTTTTTCGTGCCACTGTGGTTAAAGGCAATAAAGTTTTGTCGGATGTCGCTAGAGCCGGGAAAACGGGCCGAGCCCGTCAGGCCAGCCCTGGCCCTTCAAGGGCCGGGCTTGCAAATTGTAGTCTCAAAAGGAAGTCGGGCCTAAAAGGGCCGGCCCTGGAGGGCCTCGGGCCGGCCTTTTACGCCCGTTTATTTTTTACTTTTTTTGCTTGGATAGGAACCATGTTACATTTTTGAATTGCCTTATTGAATCTATATGTTACTCTATCCTCATATTGTATAGAGTATGATTTTTGAGTATATTGTTTTGTCTAATTGAATCATATTATGATTTTTGAGTATATTGTTTTGCCTATTTAGAATAAAATCATATTATATACTATTCTGCCTGATAGAGTATGATTTTTTATGGAGGTTGTGATTATTTAACTACTTGAACCTACTCCTCAAAGTGAAACACAATCAAATGTCCTTGAAATTGATGATAGTGGCGAAGAAGGTGAAAATGATAGTCTTCATACTCATGTTGTTTAGAGGTTAGAGTATTGAGCTTCTTGCCTTCTTATACTTTGGCCTTTGTGTGAGTTATTTATGGACATGATTTTACCTTTGATTATATATTAGTAACTGTGTTTGTTTGTTGTAAGAGATGTGTTATTTAAACCTTAATGTTGACAACATTTATGTATTAAATTAGAACTTTAATTGTTGTTATTTATTAATTATATCTCTCTGGGAAAAATACGCAAGGAAAAATAGTTAAATATTGTTAAAAGGACTTCCAGGCCCTGCGGGCCGGGCTTTGAAAAACTGTAATTTTCCTGACCTCGAGCCATTTAGGGCCGGCTCTGATTCCCAGCTCTAGATGTCGCTCATCTAGGTACCCAGGTGATAGTTGATATATTTCACACACACACACACACACACACACACACACACACATATATATATATATATATATATGTATTAGAAATATAAAACTAAGATATTATTCTTTAATATTTGATTAGATTGAATTAAATTATATTCTAGGTTTAATTTATTATGTTAGGGAAAATCTAAAAAAAAAATATTCTTTGAACTTTAAAATCCTAAATTGATTTTGTTAACAATAAGAGTAATTGGATTGACAACAAAAACTCTTATCAAATCAGTGTCACTGACTTGAGATTTTGAAGTTTAAATGGTATTATTTTAAAAATTTTCCATTATGTTGTGGTTTGTCTATTTTATATTCTTTTTCATTTAAAGACTTCATTATGTTTGGATAGAGATAAAAGCGACCAGAAAATACGAGAGGAGGGAATATGAAGGGGGGGGGGAGTAAAACTTCCCAAAATGGTAAAAACATTGCTATTTTTTGAGAATTTTCTCTTATAATATTCTTCTCCCCTAATTTTCTCTGAAATGAAGTAAACTTGAGGAATTAAAACCACTTGTTTGAAACTTCAAAAATTAAAATCAAAATAATTCTAAATTACAAGGACTAAAGATTGTATTAACCAAAAAAGATGTCATGTCAACACCCGTTTCCATTTCGATAATCGAAGAGTAATAAAGACGGAATTCAATGGGCATACAGAAAAGTACAATTATACTGATAAAAATATTCGTTTACAATCCCAACGTCGTTCGTTTACAATTCCGATATTGTTCGTCGACGGAAACAGAAAATACAGCGGAAGCTTAATATTACAAATTATCCAAAATATTAAGGTATAGACTAAGGCTTAACCACGTTCATATCCTCACCTCGAGACACGCGCCACTCACTTTTCGGCGTCAACATCTTTGCCCTTTGGCCCACTGGTACTTGCTGAGGTATTTGTTTAAAAATAGGGTGAGATTCCGAAGAATCCCCGTAGAGACATAATATCGTTCATAGAAAATGCGAAAAGTAAATATGTCATGCGCCAAGGTATGCACAAATTAATGAACAATATAAACACATCATCGTCATGTATATATGAGTAGGGCCCAGCCCCACAATCTACACCGGTTAGACTTCTGCCAACTCCCAGTGTAAGTGCACCTCTGGCACTAACAGCCTCTCTCTAGGCAAATCATGTTATTAATAAAGTGCATTTACAAAACAATGGCATCCACACAATCACATAACTTATGGCATAGTGTATGAAGGATAATGTCCCTACCTCAAAGCTTTGATATCTTCTATTTAATAGTGTCTCGTAAAGCGTGCTGTCCCGGCGTCCGACTCAGTCCTAAAATATTAAATGTACTAGAAATAGGTCATAACCTATCCAAGTATCATTTTAGACTATTCCATAGTGTTTATTGTGGTTATATTAGTCTATGGTGAAAATTTACAAAAATGCCCCTGGGAACCCGGCCCGGCCCCGCCGTACCCGGCTCGATGGCACGTTTTTCCAAAATTTTGACTAAGGCTATTCTGACTTATTTTCGCCTAAGGAATCCATTTCAGCCTCGAAATTGCCAAATTCACAGTCAAATTACAAAAATACCCTTGACAGCCCCTATTTAGTGATTTCAGTGGCGTTTTCGTAAATATGCTTTTTCGGCCTCTACCGAAAAAGTGCCCAACTGTAAACCCACCTATTTTTGCCCACTGAGCCCAATGAAACTATTTATTTCATGAAAATCCAACTCCTACTACCAGATCTGGTCTGGCCGAAATATTGGTCAAAAATTGTAAAAATGGAGTTTTGTGTTTTAGCTTCTAAAACTTGTACTTTTCCACTTCTAATCCTTGATCAACTCACTTAAACACTTTTTAACCATGATTCAAAGAAATTTGGGCAGCATAACCCCTTAGGATTAGGACTTTCCAAATTTACAAACTTAACAAAATAACCAAATCCAACCATATTCATCAACAACAACCACATCTAACATAATCTTAGGATTTGTGAAGTTATCTTCTTGAGTTCTTTTCCTTCCTCTAGAAGTTCTCCTCTCTCTTTCTCTTTGAGCTCAAGATTTGCTTGCTAATCCATGGAATTTATGGAAAGGAAGAGATTAGAGAAGAGATTTATGGAAGATTAGAAGAAGAAACCTTAAGAAATCATAACTTACCTTAACTCTTGCTTCCTTTTGCTCTCTAAATCACCAAGAACTCCCAAACTCACTCTCTCTCTCTCTTTTCTCTATTCTTTGTGCGTGAATGGGCATGAAAGGAGGAAGGGAAAATATGTATTACTTGTCATCTTTCATCTTTAATCCTAGCCCTTGATCTAGCCAATGGTTAAGATCTTTCCACCTTTCATGAACACTTTACCTCCCACCATACTCTTTTGCTTTAAGCCATGCTTCCTCAACTTTATGCCATCCCTTGTCATTATTTAGGTCCAATTGGATTTGACTAACATTTTCCCTTAGTTAGCCTCAAAAAAACGTGCTCCCCTTCTCATGATTGAACCAAACCAATTCCTCTCCCAACTAACCAAATAGCACTCAATGTAGCATACCATTTCATCATTATTTGTCCATGTAGCATTATTTTAATGCAATTTGACATGTGCTCATACAAATCCATTATAATTTAATCCCCTCCTTATATGTTCATGACACTTGGCATTTTAATTTCATTAATCAATTTCTAACACATTTCATTTTCAATTTTCAGAATAATGCCAATTCTGGCAGATTTTCTGCCCTAGTTTTGAAAAATCATAACTAACTTTGTAGACATCTTTTTGGAGTGATTCCAAAGCCTATGGAACCCTGATTGAGTCTAGTTTCAAGGAAAAATATGTAATTTTACTGTCTGGGATCATCTCATTCCCAGATTTTACATCTTTGACCGCTGCTCCAGAAATTAGTCAATTTCGCTGGACAAACTTCAAAAATTTATATATTTTAGTACATTGCTTCAATTGAGTCATATGACCTATCAAATTAAAGCTTAGGATGTCTACTTTCACCCTGTAAAATTTCATAATTTTTGGTCATCATTTGGTCTTCCAAAACTATATGACAATCTCACTGCCTCGCAGGCGATTTCACTGAAAACACTATTCAACCTTCAATTTTCAATATTTAATTCTTTTGGCCTTAAATATTCACCATTTCATTGAATATATGTAATAATTACAATATATTCTTGGTGAATAAAATTTGGGATGTTACATGTCTTGTATACACAAGAGAAAGTAGGTTCTTCCTGTCCATATTGTAAGACCTATTTGACTTTTTTTTAGAGATTAAGGTAACTGAATAAATTACTTTAAAGTATTTATATTTGTTAAGGAAATATTTTATCATTATTAGAATTATTCTATCATTATTATTAAGATCAATTAGCATAATTAGCGGGATTAATTGACCGTTACAATTCCCTCATTTAGGAGCAATTAATATTTTGACTCCTCACTTTTGTGTATATATATATATATATAGTACCTTCTTGTGAATAGAAAGACACAATTCTTTTAGTATTCAGTTCCTTTCGTAACATGGTATCAGAGAGAGTGCAGGGTTAGGGTTTTTTGATTTTTTTTTCCGATTCACTGTTCATCACGGCACTGTAGACTGTTCATCGGGGCACTGTGCGGTACTGTGGCGGCGCTATTCCTCACTGTTCATCGGGGATTGTTCGGACTGTTTTGCACTGTTCATCGCACTGTTTGGTACTGTTTTTGGCGCACTGTTTGGTACTGTTAAGAGACACTGTTTTTGCACTGTTCAGCGCACTGTTTGGTACTGTTCAAAGAAACTGTTTTGCACTGTTTGGTACTGTTTTGGCGCACTGTTCATAGCAATGTTTGGTACTGTTCCGGCACACTGTTTGGCACTATTTAGGGTGCTGTTTGGTGCTGTTTGGGGCTGTTTTCTCACTATTCATGTACTGTTCCTAGTATCTTATTTAGTGTTCAGTTTTGTGCCCAAATTTGGGGATTTTCTCATTGGATTGGACTTCTTTATTCGCTTCTGGCTTCTATGGATGACTCTAAGACTCCTGAAATGTTACCCATGTCAGCTAAGATTACTTTCTCACAATTGAACTGGACTAATTATAGTGATTGGAGCACCACTGTTAAAATCTATATTATGGGAATTGAGAAGGAAGAACATTTAACTAATGAACCCCCTAGTGACAAAGAAAAACTGGTTGCTTGGAAAAGGGCTGATTCTAGAAGTTTGTAAAGGTTTTTATCGCTCTCAGCAGTAGGGTCGTCCATTGAATGACTTCTTTTTGGACTATAAGCGATTGTATGAGGAAATGAAAGTCCTCATGTCTCCACAAGCAAATCTTGCCACTCGTATTAAGAATCTAGAACTACAGGCCATCATTGGTTTTCTTGAAGCCCTTGATCCCTCTTATGAGACCATTCGCTCTCAGATTCTGTCTAGTCAAGAACTCCCATCTCTTGACGATGTGTTTGCCCGTGTTCTTCGCGTTGATTGTATGACTCGTCTGTCTGTGGATCCAAATGCAAGTGCTTTGGCTGGTCGGGGCCCCTTTGACCTCAAGAATTATGGATCCAAACAGAGTTCCAGTACTCCACACATGACTTCTGGCAGTATTATCTATAATTATTACAAGGAACCTGGCCATATCAAGAAAAATTGTCACAAATTGCAAAATAAACAGCAACGTGATCAGCAGCGTGGATTTGCTCATGTTGCCCAGAATTCTGATCAACTTGCACCTGGTTCGCCCTCTGCCGCGGCCTTATCCGCAGGTACTCTGCCCTCTGGTCTTGCTACCACTTCCTCGAAGTGGGTCATTGATTCTGGTGTTACCGACCACATGACAGGTAACCATCACTTATTTTCATCGTATGCCCCCTATGCTAACCCCTCTTCCATCTATGTTGCCAATGGTTCCCCCGTCTGTGTCGTTGGATCAGGCATTGTTAACCCCACTCCCTTTATTACGTTATCCTCTGTCCTTGATATTCTTGATCTTACATTTAATCTTCTGTCTCCTAGTAAACTAACTCGTCATTTGAATTGCTTTATTTCATTGTTCCTTGACCATTGTTTAATCCAGGATCTGTCGACGAAGCGTATTATTGGTAGAGGTTATGAATCTGGTGGGTATTACATTCTGGATGATCAGGTGCCGCATTCCGTTGCCTGCTCTGGTGGATCCTCTCCCTTTGAAGTTCATTGTCGTCTTGGTCATGTGTCAATTTCGTCTTTAAAGAGGTTATATCCTCAGTTTTCTTTTATGTCTGCTTTGGATTGTGAGTCGTGTCAGTTCGCCAAACACCATCGTGTTCATTTGGCCCCTCGAGTTAATAAACGGGCTGCGTCCCCCTTTGAGTTAGTACATTATGATATTTGGGGTCCTTGTTCAGTTTTATCTCAGACTGGTTATCGTTATTTTGTCACTTTTGTTGATGATTTTTCCCGAACAACTTGGCTTTATTTAATGAAACAACGCTCTGAATTGTTTACTCATTTTCAAAATTTCTATGCTGAAATTCAAACTCAGTTCAATACTCCTGTCAAAATCCTTCGAAGTGATAATGCAAAAGAATATTTTTCTGCCCCTTTTTCTGATTACATGCATAGCCATGGTATTCTTCACCAATCCTCATATGTTGATACCCCTGCTCAAAATGGGGTTGCCGAAAGAAAAAATCGCCACCTTTTAGAAACAGCCCACGCTCTTCTATTTCATTTTAATGTTCCTCAACTGTTTTGGGCTGATGCCATATCTACTGCATGTTTTCTTATCAATCGCATGCCTTCGGCTGTTCTTAGTGGTGACATTCCCTATTCTGTTTTGTTCCCCACCACTAAGCTCTTCCCTGTTGATCCGAAAATCTTTGGTTGCGTTTGTTTTGTTCGGGATGTTCGTCCAAGTGTTAGTAAACTCGATCCCGAGTCTTTAAAGTGTGCATTCCTTGGTTATTCTCGTGTCCAGAAAGGTTATCGGTGTTACTCTCCTGACCTTTGTCGTTATCTTGTGTCCACTGATGTCACCTTCCATGAGTCCTCTTCTTTCTTCCAATCTTCAGTCTTCTTTGCGTCTCCTTCAGTCATTGATACGGAGGATGATTTCTTGGTTTATCATGTCCCACTAGTTTAGGCTGCTGTTCTGGTTCCTGCTATCATTACTGAGATTGATCCAGCCAATTCTACGCCTCTGTCAGTAGATGCTTCGCTGTCGGATTCTGTTCCTGCGACCCCAGACCCTCCAGCTCCTGCCCCTGATATAGTTGTACCTGATTCTGCCATTGACCCGTCCAATGACCTCCCTATTGCCCTCAGAAAAGGTATCCGCCCCCATTGTCCTCCTAAACGCTATGCTGACTGCATGTATCCTATATCAAACTTTGTGTCTTACCAACACTTGTCTCCTATTTCCTCTTCCCTTGTGGCCACCCTTGAGTCCATCACCACCCCTACCACCCTTCACCAAGCCTTAGCCCATCCTGGTTGGCGTGCTACGATGGAAGAAGAAATGATGGCCCTTGACAAGGTTGGTACCTGGACTCTTGTTGATCTACCTTCTGGGAAGAAGGCCATTGGGTGTAAGTGGGTGTTTGTGGTTAAGACTAAGGCTGATGGTTCCTTGGACCAGCTAAAAGCTCGACTTGTTGCTAAAGGGTATGCTCAAACTTATGGCATTGACTACTCTAAGACTTTCTCCCCGGTAGCTAAGCTCACTTCCATCCGTCTTCTTGTCTCTCTAGCTGCCACCTATCATTGGGATTTGCATCAGTTGGATGTTAAGAATGCCTTTTTGAATGGTGACCTTCTTGAGGAAGTTTATATGGAGCAACTTCCTGGTTTTGTTGCTCAAGGGGAGTATGGGAAAGTGTGTTATCTCAGAAAGTCATTGTATGGTCTAAAACAGAGTCCACGTGCCTGGTTTGATAGATTTTGTAACGTGGTTCAAAAGTTTGGATTGAGCCAAAGCAAAAGTGATCATTCTGTGTTCTATCAGAAGACCGATGTAGGTATGATTCTTCTGGTTGTATATGTTGATGACATTGTGATTACAGGGAGTAACACTTCTGGAATTTTTGAGCTTAAAGTCTTTCTCAACCTCCACTTCCAAACGAAAGACTTAGGATCATTGAAGTACTTTCTGTGTATTGAAGTTATGAGAAACAAGAAAGGCATTCTGTTGACTCAGAGGAAGTATGTTCTCGACCTCCTAAAGGAAACTGGGAAGCTTGGAGCTGCACCAAGTAGCCTTCCCATGATTTCAAATTCATACCTGGACTTGAATGATAGTATGTTTGATGAACTTCCTGATGGCTTGAAAAAGAAGATTGATCCAGAGAAACTGAAGCCATTTGCCTATCCTTAGAGATATAGTGTGTGTTTGTTTTGCCAATTGGGAGGCTAAACGTAGGAAAATAGTGCCAGAATTGGGCTTAAACAGTAAAACCAAAACGAGCCCTGTTTGTTTCACCGATGCAATTTAAGGCACAATAAGCAAAAGTCACCGATTGGCCATTTGGATGAAATAAAGCTTATTTTTGCTTCAGCCCAAATAAGACCGTTGGAGGGCATTTATTGGTTTTTAAATTATTCACCTACCTACTTTTTCGCTTTTCTGCGTGTGTCATCGCAACAATAATTCTCCATTCTCTTCTCCACATTTACGCACATAAAGCACAAGCGAAGTCGAGCGGCAGCCTGGATCTGTGCGGTTTTGGCCTGTCAACGGTTGTTTTGGGTGAGGTTCTGAGCTACATCATCTAGCCTATAGTGTGGTGTTGCATGTGTCTTCTTCTCCGGCTCCGTGCGTGTGGGCGTTAGTGTCAAAGTCCGGCAAGTGGGGTTGCTCTGTGACGGTGTGTTCTGCTGCGGTTTGGAGTCAGGGGCGGCGGATCTGTACAAGCAAGAGCCTGTGAGCTTGCCCGGCGTTGAAGTGTCGAGCTGCAGTTGAAGGTCGTCACCGATCTGGTCTGTCCAGCTACAGTTGAAGTCATCGCCGATTTGGTCTGTCGCGTGTCTCTTTCGTTGCCCTGTGAGCTTTCGTTTTTTCATTTTCCATCTTCCCTCACCTGCAAAAGCTCAAAAGTATAATGACGCTGATTTAGCTCAAATTTATTGTTCATTTTCGTTGCTTGCTCGGTTGCTCTGTGATATGGCTGCGTTTAGCTCTGTTTGGTCTGTTAGTTTTGCTCTATTTGGACCGTTTGGAACTCGTTTTTGGACAAAGTTATACCTCATTATGATAATACACTTCAATTTCGCTTTGAAAATATAGGTAGCCAATTGTTAGTTTTATATATATGGGTTGCTTCGCAAGGCAGGGAAGTATATTTTGTTTACATTCATCCAAACGTGGAGTGCATTTACCCTGTAGCTTGATTTCTCAAACAAGATTCAAGTGTGTTTAGCTTCTGTGGTAAGAAAGATAATAAAGGAAGTAAGAGAGAATGTGGGTTCAGATATATTCTCTTCCCTGTAGAAGACAACCTTGTCTCTTCCTTCTCTAAGATCTATCCTAGTACTGTAATGTCCAAATGCGAGCCCAACATTTTCTAATGAAAGTGAACAAGACCATATGAGAAAGTTTGGAACATATACTTCATCTTTTATCACAATCTTTCAATTGTCTTGTTTCTAATTGACTCTGTATTATTTGCGTATTGGCTTTTCTTATCATACGCTTACAATGGCATATATACTATTGACTTCTCGTCCTTGAGGTTTCATGTCTCATTTGTTCAAAATAAAGGTCCAAACATGGCATATGTATTTTTTCTTTCTTGTTTTTGGATCCTTTGGGCTTGCCTGCCTTTTAATATACACTTTGATTTGATTCTCTGCTACATTCTTCTCTTTGACGAAACATCTGTGGCATGCAAGGCTCAGTATTTGTCCAAGTTTTTCTAAGCAAAGCTGTATCTTCTTATAGAGATGGTTTTCTTATTAACCATAATTACTGTTCTTTTTATCTCTTGTTATTGTGTTCATTTACACTTATCGTGAGAAATACTACTTGTAAATGTAATGTTCACTGCCCTCGTAATGAAACCAATAAAGTGACAGAAGCATCTCTTGGTATCGTGTTTGATTTATTTCTGTGGCATGCGGGGCACATATTTTCTCATATACATGTTTTATCCTTCATTCTCCTAGTTAAATATGGACACAAAAGCTGTATGGGATGTACAGTCAACAGAGATATTTGTCAACGCATGCGTTGACCAAATATACAAAAAAGAACGCAGAGGGCAATCATTCACACCAAAAGCATGGTTGACTATTTTTTGAAACATTCACTGAAAAGACTGGCAAACACTACGGGAAGAAACAATTTAAAAATAGATTAGATGTGTTAAAGAAAGATATGAAAATATGGGATTCTTTAATCAAAGAGACCGGTGTGGGCAGACACCCTGTTACGAACATTGTCCTTGCATCGGATGATTGGTAGAAGGAGAAGTTACAGGTAAAAAAATATTAAGTGCAAATTACAAGTTTAAATAGTTACTTTTTGTTATGTAATTAATTTAAATATGTATTTTGACTCCTGTTACTTGTATGCATGCAGACGCATCCTGATTATAGGAGATATAGGTACTCATGCCTAAAGAATGAAAGTGAGTTACGAATAATATTCAAAGATAGAATGGCATCCGGTGACCACAGATTCTCATCCTCTCGCATACAACTAGAGGCAAATGAGGAAAAGGAGGAAGAGGAGGAGGATGATGTTTACAGACCCACGATGCATGAAGAGGAAGGCTCTGGGGACAGTGAGGATGAGCATTTCAGTGTTGACCCTCCAGTTAGTACCGGAGTTATCGATGAAATGGCAAGCATTGGAATAACAACGGAGAGGCCATCAAGCACTGGTCCCACTGCATCTGGAGGTGAGGCCAAAAGGAAGCGAGGTGAAGAGTCTAGTAGAAGCAAAAAACAGAAGCTTCCAGCTGCCAAGCAAATAGCTGATGCCGTTAGTGTTATTGCCGAAGTGACTATAGATCGAGCAACAGCTTTAATGACACCTCAAGAAAATAGCATGTCTGAGGTTGTGAAACATCTACTGGAACTTGACGAGGTGAAGTCGGACAACGCCTTTGGAGTCCGGTGCATGCGAGCTCTGGAAAGAAAGACACATCGGGATGTATTTGTGACATTGAAACCACATCCCGAGATCCTGATTTCTTATTTGCGTTCTCTTGTAGATGATAACTAAATGTAGTATGCATTTGATGTATGGATATTTCAATGTAGACATTTTTAGTTTTTTGTTTCCAAAACATATGACTTGACCCGTCGTTTGGAATGGTTTTATTATGTTGGCATTTATATATATAAATATATATTATATGTTATGTTTGTTAATCATCCTGGTCACACCACAATCTTACCACAATCACAGGTACTCAATGGCAAATCGTAACAACCGAAACAGGTTGCAGGGGATGGATGAAGATGAAGATGAAAATGAAGATTGTGATGACGCCTCAATTTTGGAACATCGTCAATAATTATGCGCGTTACTTTGCCAATATTTAGTGCCATATGTGTGCAGACAACCGCGTAGAGCGAGTCAGGGAACATGTCACTATTGGGTACAAGAATTGTTGGCAAATGAAGGTTCAAAATGTCATCAAATGTTTAGAATGGAAAAACATGTTTTTTATAATTTGTGCATTAAGTTGTGTGAGCATGGTTTAAGAGAAACTAGGAATACCGGTGTTGAAGAAATGGTTGCCATGTTTTTGCTCACTATTGGACACGGTGTAGGAAATAGGCTAGTACAACAAATATTTAAACATTCGGGTGAAACTGTAAGTAGGATTCTACACAAGGTTTTAACGACCTGCCTTAAGCTTGCACATGAAATTATTAGGCCACGCGATCCAGAATTTGGTCAATGTCATCCAAAAATAGCAGCCGATAATCGATATTTCTCATATTTCAAGGATGCAATTGGAGCTATTGATGGTACTCACATCAGGTGTGTCATCACTGGACCGGGCCGAGATAGGTTTATTGGGAGAAAAGGATATCCCACACAGAATGTTATGGCTGTTTGTGATTGGGATATGTGCTTCACGTTCCAGTTAGTAGGATGGGAAGGTTCAGCACATGATGCTCGAGTTTTTCACTCTACTGTCTCAGATCCAACCATGAATTTCCCACATCCACCACTAGGTAAATATTGTGTACACTTCAATTACGTTTCTTTGTCTATATTTAACGTTTAACTTAATCTCACATTTCCAATGATTTTAACACATATTAGGCAAATATTATTTGGTCGATTCTGGCTACCCAACAACAGTTGGGTATCTTGGTCCGTACAGATGTGAACATTATCACCTCCTAGAATTTAGAAGTCACCGGGGGTTTCGGAATCCTAATGAAGCTTTCAATTTCTATCATTCAAGCTTGAGATGTACAATAGAAAGGACTTTTGAAGTCTGGAAAAATAGGTTTGAAATCTTACAACATATGCGTAAGTACAACTTCGACATGCAAGTCCATATTGTCTGTGCCACAATGACTATACATAATTTCATTAGAAGAAATTCCCAATCTGATGTGGACTTTAGGGAAGCAGAAAATGAGAATAATGTAGTTCATTTAGATAATAGTCAAGATCAAGACCCATCGTTATCAGATGATGTTCGGGCGTATTCAACCTAAATGAATCATGTTCGTGACGCCATAAGGGACCAAATTGTACGGGAGCTCTGATTTGATTAGTTAGGTTATATTTTAATTCTTCAAAAACTGTAACTTTGTACAATTTCTATTTTATTCGCATTATAATTGTAATTTTATTATAAAATTATCATTGCCAAACATGTTCCATCACAATGCTCTGTCGTTCAAAAGCTCTGCTGTTTTGTGGGTATGAGTGAAGCATAAAATTATGTATTTTATAATTTCCTAATATATATGAAACAGGGGTAGATTTTTATGCTAGAGTCTGCAAAGAACGGTTTTATGTATTTTGCCTTGTATTTTTTTGGTTAGGTCTCTACTGGTTTGAAGATTAGAAATATCGGACTCAATTATGTCCCCGGAGAAAAGAAAGATTTGTGAGTGAAGAGTGTGCAAAGAACTGTTATCTGGATGGGTTAACGGCATCAAACTTTTGAGAATGTGCCTTGTGGTAACACTATCGCCATTGGATGGTTTGGATCAATTTATTACCAAGAATGCCACTTTAATAAATACAGATATCTTCTCAGGTCCCATTTGGCATTTAAGTTGTCAATTAGTTTTTTTTTTCCACAATTAGTTCTTCATTTTTTCAATTTCCATAATTTTTTCATTTTTTCCTCTTAATTAATACAAAAGTCACTTATGCAAAGTTAAACCAAACAACCTAACTTTTACATAAGTTACTTTAAGTTACTTATCCAATCGCTAATCCAAACACTCATCATTTTACCCCATCTAACTTTTTTCCCATCTTAAAATTCCATAAGTTTAAGTAAAAATAAGTTACTTATCCAATCACCAAAACAAACACACCCATAGAAGATTGGTTGGAAAGCTAAATTATTTGATAGTGACTCGTCCGGATATAACCTTCTCGGTTAGTGTACTTAGTCAATTCATGGCATCTCCAACAGTGGCACAGTGGGAAGCCTTAGAACATATCTTGCACTATCTGAAAGGCTCCCCAGGTTGGGGCATTCTCTATTCGGATTTTGGGCACACTAAAGTTGAGTGTTTCTGTGATGCGGATCATGCAGGATCCAAGGCCACGAGACGATCCACTACGGGTTACTGTGTGTTTGTTGGTGGCAACCTGATATCTTAGAGGAGTAAGAAACAAGGGGTTGTATCTAAATCAAACAGAGGCAGATTACAGAGCTATGTCACAATCCGTACAAGAAATTGTATGGGTAATTCAGCTCATGAAGGAAATTGGCATTGTCACGACATTATCTGCAAAGCTTTGGTGTGACAATAAAGCAGCGCTTCATATAGCATCAAACTCTGTGTTCCATGAGCGGACGAAGCACATTGAGATCGACTGTCACTTCATTAAGGACAAGATCAAAGAAAATGTTGTATCTACAGGACATGTGCGATCGGACGACTAGCTAGCAGACCTTTTGACAAAAGCGTTGACTGGGATACGGGTTGAGTATCTTTGTAATAAGTTGGGCATGATTAACATATATGCTCCAACTTGAGGGGGAGTGTTAAGGAAATATTTTATCATTATTAGAATTATTCTATCATTATTATTAAGATCAATTAGCATAATTAGCGAGATTAATTGACCGTTACGATTCCCTCATTTAGGAGCAATTAATATTTTGACTCCTCACTTTTGTATATATATAGTACCTTCATGTGAATAGAAAGACACAATTCTTTTAGTATTCAGTTACTTTCGTAACAATATTTAAGAAGAAAGACACTTAAATACCACTTGAACTTCAAAATCCTAAATTGATGATTTCCCAAAAACCTAAGTTGTCAATTGCTATACTTTTTTTGTCAATTATATTACTTTTATTGTCAATAAAACTAATTTAGGATTTTAAAGTTTAAATGATATTTAAGTGTCTTTGTTTTTATATTTATTATTTTTTAAATTAATTTATCTAGTTTATTAATTGATATATAATTTAATTAATTTATATTATGATTAAATAGTTTATTATTTTTAAAACTTACGTTAAAAACGTGGGAGGAGCATTGACAAACATATATCCACGCCCGTTGCATATGGCTTTATTTTTTTCGTTCAACTGTGGTTAAAGGCAATAGAGTTTAGTCGGATGTAGCTAAGCATGCCACCCAGGTGATAGTTGATATATTTCATTTATATATATTAGAAGCATAAAACTAAGACATTATTGGATTTAATATTTGATTGATTAGAATTAATTAAATTATATTCTAAGCTTAGTCTATTATGTTATGGTTTGTCAATATAAAAACTTATTTATATTCTTTTCCATTTAAGGATTTCATTACGCGGAGAGAAAAGT
Source organism: Inga laurina (assembly GCA_963855925.1). Taxonomy (NCBI): domain Eukaryota; kingdom Viridiplantae; phylum Streptophyta; class Magnoliopsida; order Fabales; family Fabaceae; genus Inga; species Inga laurina. The sequence goes on from OY979703.1 coordinate 56,009,479, forward strand.
GATAAGAAAGTAGGATAGGGGGGAATAATAGGGGGAAAATTTATCAAAATGGTAAAAAAATTACTACTTTTTGAGAATTTTCTCTTATAATATTCTTTTCCTCTAATTTTCTCTGAAATAAAGTAAATTTGAGGAATTAAACCCATCTATTTGAAACTTCAAAAATTAAAATCAAATTAACTCTAAATTTTAAAAACCAAAAATTGTATTAACCAAAAAAGATTCCATGTATATACAAGAGAAAAGAGGTTCGTCATGATCATATTGTAAGGCCTATTTAACTTTTTTTAAAAAAGTTAAGATAATTAAATAGATTATTTTAAAGTATTTATATTTATTATTTTTTTCTAAATTAATTTATCTGACTTATAAATTAATATATAATTTAAATATTTTATATTATAATTAAATAATTTATTTCGTTTTCTTAATTTTTAAAAAAATTAATTATATCGTCCATTAAGAAGGGAATGGAGCATTTATGAATAGTCGTTATATCCACGGCCTTGGTATACGGCTTTACTTATTTTCGTAACACTATGGTTAAAGGCTATAAAGTCTTGTCGGATGTAGCTAAGCTAGGCGCCCAGGTGACAATTGATATATTTCATATATATATATATATATATATTAGACTGGCAAAAAAAAAAAAAATATATATATATATATTAGAAATATAAAACTAAGATATTATTGAATTTAATATTTGATTAATGATTAGATTGAATTAAATTATATTCTAGGTTTAATCTGTTATGGTTTGTCTATACAAAGATTTATTTATGTTCTTTTTCATTTAAGGATTTATTAAATTTGAATTTAGATGGAGAGAAAAATAAGAAGATAATACGAGGGCAGGGAATATGGAGGGGGCTTCCAAAAATTATAAAAAAATTATTATTTTTAAGAATTTTTCCTTTTTATATTCTTCTTCCTTAAATTTTTCTCCATCTAAATATAGGAATGATTCAATTATATATAGAGGTTATTATTTCTTCTCTACATCAATCCTTCAAATTCTAATAGTTTTCTTTTTAAATTTTACAATTTTGCACCACCTATTCTTTAGATTTTAATTTTATTACGTTCAAATCCTAGGTTAACTATATGCTCCAACGGTTCACCGTTGATGACTATGTCATACCTCGAATATTGGGATTGGAGGCTTTGAAATAAGCTTAATTTGAGTGGACTACTAAGCCCCAATTTAGCAGAAGCCTAAATTTATCCCCTAATGATTCTTATATTTTTGATTCTTTGGAGTATTAAGAAAGTAAAATGGTGAACTTTGGATAATATAAATATGTTTTCGGTGAAATCGCCTATGAGGTAGTAAGTTTGTCATGTGATTTTAAATGATCAAATAATGAGTGAAAGTTATAAAATTTTATAGGATGAAATTAGACATCCTAAGCTTTAATTTGATAGGTCATATGACTCAATTAGAGCTATATTCAAAAAGATATGAATTTTTGAATTCAACACAGAAAAACTGCGAAATTTCTGGAACAGTATGCAAAGATTGAAATTTTGGGAATTGTGTGATTCCATCTAGCAAAAATTCTATATTTTTCCCTGAAACTAGACTCAATAAGGGTTCTATAGGCTTTGGAATCACTTCAATTAGATTTTTCTAGAATTAGTTATGATTTTTCAAAGTTAGGGCAGAAAATCTGCTAAGAATTTCTGAAATCCGAAAATAAAGGAAATAAATAAAATAACATTAGATATATTATAAAATATATCATCTTCTTTCTCCAAGCTCATTCCAGTGTGAAATATACCTGAAATAGAGAGAGAAAGAGCAGATTTTTCTAGAGAAAGTGAAGAGATCTTGTACGGTAAGTTGATTTCTTCAGTAAATCCTTACCTAAAGTGTATAACTCTGTTCCTAAGCTTCCTTTGCATATAATTTAAGGTTTGGAAGCTCATCTTTTGGAGTTTCAAGGGTTAGGGTTCAGCCATCTTGAGAAAAGCTAGTAGGAGCTTGAGGTTACTTCCAAACCTTCGTATATTGACTATTCTGGCTGTTGTGAACAATTTAATCGGTGAAATTTTGCCGGATTGTCCTTGATTGTAAAAATGGAAAATGGATTTTCCTAGGGGTTATTCTGCCCAAATTGGTACTAAATGGTAGTTGTAACCTAATGGAATAGTCAATAAAGTGGTTAGGAGTAGAAAGGAATGCGTTTACGTAGCCGAAATCGAAAAATCCCTATTTTCCCCTTAAAACCCATATATTTCGGCCAACATTGTAAATGGATCTTAGAGTTGGATTTTCAATGATTTGATGGTTCCATTGAGTTCAGGAGAAAAAATTAGGTGGTGTTACAATTGGGCACTTTTTCGGAAAAGGCCGAGAAAGCATAATTACGGAAACGCCCCTAAAACCCTAAAAGTAGGGCTGTCAAGGGCAATTTTGTAATTTGACATTGGATTTGATAATTTTGAGTCCTGAAATGGATTCCTTGGGTGAAAATATCTAAGAATAGCCCATGTCAAAAAATCGGGAAAAGTACGGTCGGACCGAGTACAGCGGGGCCGGGCCAGGTCCCCGGGGGTATTTTAGTAATTTTTCAAGATAGACTCATATAACTCCCAGAAATACTATGGAAGTGTCTAAATAGTACATTTGACATTGTAGGATCGAATATGAAGTCTCGAGCTGTTGGCATGCAAATCGAGGAGAAAGATTAGAGGTAGGGGACTTACCTTACTTGCATGTATTTGATATCTTTGCTTGTGTAATGATGTATGTGATTGCTTTACTTGATTGTGTAGAACATATTTGAATAAATAAAGCTCTGTTTTTGTTTTCTCTGTGGCCATAGTTTTGTTACATGAAACATTGAGTATGCAGAAATGTCATTATGGGTCATACATCTAGTTAAAGCTAATATGTCATACACGTAGTATCTATCATGCATGCATTATGGTATTTGTTTTCTACTGAGATTCTCTCAAATCTCACCCCTACCAACAAATTAGGCAGGTGAAAACAAGAGGTGTACTGAAAGCAGAGAAGAGAACTACACGGGAGGAATGCAGTAGTGAAACGAAGACGGAAAGATGTCTCCGTTTCACTGGGACGGGTTTAGACACCCAAGTAGCCCTGTGCGGCTGCACTAATTGTAATTATCATGTATGAATCATTGAAGGGAATATCAGTAATCATACACTTTTTGTCAGTATTTTTATGTTATTTCTGTGTTGCTCACCGAACCACATGTCGTTTTCCACGAATACTCTAGTAAAGGTGAAAGACTACGTTCTTCAGTTTCCATAGGAGTACGACTTTATGCGAATAGTGTATGGCCACCATTTTTCTTGATGCTATAAGATGGAGAGACCATATGTATGCCATGTAAATTTTATGCCTTGGTGTGATTTTCCCCTTGTTTGGGAAAATGACGCCCACCCAAATAAAATAAATAATATTAAAAAAATTTCATAACTTGTTAATGTTAAGTGAAAGAATAATTATTGAGAAGTGAAAGAGCTGTCATTGATAAATTATGGACTTTTTTAATGTATTATTTTTTTTAATTGGGACATTGGCTTAATTTTATTTTTGTTTTAGGAAAACATCACTAAGGTCCCAATTGAAGTCCCAACTATGAAGATATGTCTTCAATAGTTTTCACACTTGACTTTGGTATAATTCTTTCATTGATGTTTTAGATAAAATTAGTTGATAAGTTATCCAAACAACTCCAAACAAAATTCATTAGTTGCTTTGTGATTCCCCAATAGTGACTACATTCAATTCCGATTTAGATTCAGGAGTCAACTAAGTATAGAAGATTTGAAGTAAGACTCACTTTTCAAAATTATGGTTAGCAATTTGCCTAACAAGCAACTTGAACCTTTCCTAAGCTTCATAGAGGTGTTCCCCAAACTGTTGGCACCATTTAGTAAGAGTAACTCTTGCATCCACCATCTTGTTATATAGAAATAATCTTGATTTAAACTTTTATTCCAACTTGGCCCAAGAAGTGACACTGCCCTCTTCTAAATTGTTAAGCCACTCTTTGACTTTTCCTTGTATAGAATAAGGAAAAAGCCTAAAGCGAATCATAACATTTGGAACTCTGTTTTGCTTGAATGAGTTGCAAGCATCAAGAAAGTGAATCAAGTGTGGAATTGGATCTTCTAAATCATTTCTAGCATACTGAAAATGTAGTGCAAGCATCTTCAACACAGTCTGCTTGATGTCAAAATTGTTTGCTTGGAATCCAGGCTCTTTGATTCCTGATTGATACCCACGAGATTATCTTCTTAAAAAATCATTGACACCCAAACGATCATTTTCATCCTTAGCCATTACTTTAGTATTAGTTTTTACATGTCTCCTTGCTCAGGTCTAAGGTGTTGTAGCTTCCAAAAGTTCTTAGTCGCTCTTTGTTTTCTGTGATGTCTTAGTATCTTTGGATTTGTGGGGTATCTACCAAAGTACCTGGAAAATAAATCAGATTTCAAGTGTATCACACTAACACAAAAAAAATATAAAAAATAAAATGAATTTGCTCAAGCTAAAACTATTAAAGGATTTTTAATTCTAATCACCAATTACCTTGAAATCCATGACAATGGCCTCAAAAATTTGATGCTATTAAATTTTAAATAAGTACCACAAGTGTACGGGCTATGGAAATAGTATAATAGTGAATCAATGTTGTCTCACAAAGATTTAATTGAACTAGTGATTTAGCATTAAATTTTTCATTTTCATTTAAGTTGAGCAAATTAAATAAGAAAATTGAAAGACAAATTAAATAAGAGCAAAAGTGCTAAATTTAATGGTTTTAAGATTTTAATCAATAAAAACAATTTAGAGTGATTAATCCCCTTTTTAAGTCTTATGACATGTAATTATCCAAAATAAATGCATTAAATGTCAATTTGTTAATCTACAGTTTAAATAGATATATGTATCTCCCAATTACTCATATCCCTCTCTCAAGTTAAAATTATTATTCATAACTAATTTACTCACGGGACAATAATTATCCAAATTCAATCTAATATGATTATATGGGTCCAATAAATATATTCATATCCTATTGACAAATTAGAATAAATTTTAATCCCACATTATTTAATTATATGGTCTAATTAATATCTCTCTTCCAAGATTAATCTAAATTTTTCAATTTCATACTTAATGATGATAAAACAATAAACACAAAAAATAGAAGAAGATTAAGTAAATAAAAATAACCTCCAACATAATTAAATGGTTCAATCAAATCCTCAAATTAGTTTATAGCAACTCTAACCTCACTGGAAAATCAGCCAGACATCACTTTAACCAAAGTCAAGATAGCAGCAACAAATTCAGAATCAAATAGCATAATTAGAAAGATAGTGAACTGGAAATAAGACAATGTTAACCAAACAAAATTGAAGAACAGAATCAGAATCAGCAATGGGAACCTCCTCTGTCTCTCAACCTCGGAAGAAAATTTCAATAGCTGAAGTTGCCCAAACAGTGTCTTTCGTCCCTTTAATCTTGTCTCTGACTCACTCTTAGAAGTTCAGCTAAATGAACCCAGCTTCAGCGTCCTCCCCTCAGCTATGTAATCTGTGTTTTTCTACACTGTCAGACGAAAGAAAAAGGTTGAATAGTGAAGCGGCTTCCCCCATTCCAATTGTTGGCTGCCCTCCTTCGTTCCCTTCCGAGATGGTGTCGCCGGAGTGAACCTATGTCCCTCGCTGCATCGATCTCGTTTGGGGCTCCCTTTGGTTCAGTTCTCCAAGAAGGAAGACGATGAACAGTAGTCGCGCCTCTCTCTTCCTCCACCTCAGCCTCTTCTGGTTCTCGAGCTTGTGGCTTTCTTCGATTCCGTGAGCTCCAGAAGACGACGATGAATCGTCGTCTCCATAACCAACCACCTCGCTGCTCGGCTTTAGTTCTTCAAGATGATGAATCGTCGTTGCCGCTCTTGCTTAGCGATCCGAAGAAGGAGCTGGAATGGTGAGCAATGGTGGCTGCCAAAGATGAAGCATCCACCGTCAAAAATGTCGGCTCTTTCTCTCGGTCAGCTTTTCTCAATCGGTCCTCCCAAAAAGGTCCGAATTGCGCCTTTTCCCTTTTCATTCTTTTTCTTTTTCTTTTAATTTAAATTATTAGATTAAGATCTCAATTTTTTTTTTATAATATACAAATAATAATATTATTATTTTTCTAAAATATCAAATTTAGATTATTAAAATCTTATTCTAACATTTTAAATTGAGAAAAGGAGGGAAAAGGATGGAAAGAAAAAAAAAAAAAAAGGATGCAAACCGGTCCCAAAAGCAGCCTCTCACTCCCTCCATCTTGGATTTGGCTGCGGTCCGCTTCCTAGCGGTCCGCTGCCAGTCCTTTTCTTCCAAACTACGCCGTTTTGATGTAGTTTGAGGGTAAAGGGGCTGTTTTTTTTTTTTTAAATAGAATATAGTATTTTAAAATATTTTTGTGGAAATATCTAATATCTTAAAATATTTTTTAAGTAGCATGTAGTATCCTAAAATAATTTTTAATACTTTAATCTCTTAAAATATTTTTTCAGTTGTTGTACCCACTGTATTAGCAGACTGATTGCAATTTAACCCTTAATGTATTTTTTCAGGTCCAAAAATCACTTTAAAATATTTTTTTGGTGTTTTTAACCCTTTAAAATATTTTTTGGTGCTTTTAACTCTTTAAAATACATTAAGAGCTAAATTACAATCAGTCTGCTAACACACTGGATACAACTAAAAACATATTTTAAGGGGTTAAAATACTAAAAATTATTTTAGAATACTACATATTACTTAAAAAATATTTTAAGAAATTAGATACTTTTTTTTTTGTTTAAAAAAAATACTAGATACTTTCAAAAAAATATTTTAAAATACTATATTCTATTTTTTTTTAAACAAAACCAACCCCTTTTCCCCCAAATTACACCAAAACGGTGTAGTTTAGGAGAAAAGGACTGACAGCGGGCCACAGTCAGATCCCTTCATCTCGTCCTCTGCTCTCTTTGGTCTTTAGGTCTAATTGCAATCTCCTTTTTTTTTTCCCCCCAAACGGTGTCGCATGGGCAGCTGTGGAAAAAGAAATAGAAATAAATAAAATAAAACACTAATATTTATGATTCTAATAAAGATAATAATCAGGGTTGTTAAACCCGGACCGGACCGGAGGTTGGTATTTTTAAAATTTTTTTTAAAAAATTTTTCCTTTAGAATTTCATACTATAAGTCTAAAATTTTCAGTTTCTTACCGGTTTGGTCCCGGTTTAGCTCCGGTTTGGTCCCGGTTTGACCCACTGACCCTTAACCCAGTACCCCAACCGGTTCAATGCCCAGTCCGAATTTTAATACCTTGATAATAATAGCAGCTCCCACCCAAACTTTTCTTCTTTTGTTTTTATATTTTAACAAAAATTTTAAACTGTTATAATTTAGTTATTATTTCACCTAACCTAAATATTTCTATTAAATTCAAAATTATAATATTTACAATAAAATCCTCAAATAATGCATCATTTTGATTTGATCATATAATAATAAAATCTCATAGAAATCTCTAAAAATTGCATAGATAATTTTTTAATTATCTTTAAAATATCCTTTAAATCCATAAAATATGAACTCAATGGAGAAGAAGTGAAGGAGATTAAAGAGGGAGCGAAAGAGGGAGGAAGAAGAAGGGACCTCCTACTTTCATATATGAAGTCACTGGAGAAGAAGATGAAGGAGATAAAGAGGTATGGAGCAACAGATGAAGAAGAAGGGATGGGGTCAACGGTGCTGAGGAGACGGTCGTTGGGTCGATGGAGCTGGGGGAGATGAAGGTTGAGTCGACAGAGCTAAGGGGGGCGGAGGTGGGTAGGTGTCAGAGGCGGCCGACTATCAGAATTTGTTTCTGAGGAGAGGGGCAAAATGGTTTCCATAGAACTGGAGCTCACTTCTAGTGGGGGCCTATAGAAGTGCCAGGACTTTAATAATCCACATAAGCATCCATATCACATTTTTAGGTCAAACATTGTCTCATTATAATCAATTAATGGTCAATGTGTATTTTTACCCATAATTTAGAAGTTTATAGTCATTTTTACCTTTAAAAAAATTATTTGGTGTTAGACGTACACACACATACACATGATATTTTTGCACTTTAACCCTTAATAAAACACGCACGTGCACACATAGTGAATATATTTTATGAAAATTATTTTCATGTGTTTGCTAGGTACGCTAGTTAATTTTGGAGTTTGCATCTAGTTCTTTGTTTCTCTTTTGTTTAATCAAATAATTTTGAATGTTCCTAGTTTAATGATTTGATTCATCTTTAATTTAATTCAATTTTATATCCTGGCCACTTAATTTTTTTTTTTGACAAACATTAATCCTAAAAAAGTTGAGAAAAAATGAAATAGAAAATTAAATCTGTTAATGTTTGTTAATTTCTTATAAAAATTTAGAAAAAATTGAAATAGAAAATTTAATAGCATGTACCCTAGCTGGCATACTATACATTATCATATCCAATTAATTGGGGTTGATTGTATATTAATTGAGGTAAAATTAGAAATTTATTAAATTTAGAAAATGTTCTAACAATAATATCTGGCTGACCTCCTCTTTATCAAATTGCAAGCAGTGTAAAAAAAGGTCATTTATCCAATATAGCTTTTGGGGTAAGTTTGCAACTCTTGATTTGTTAAATTATTAATGTTATTTTGATTGATAGCTTACTAATACTTTATTTATATGTTGTGGACTTATCTTAAATGCAAGAGCAAAAACATTGCATTGGCGGAAAAGTCTGAACTAAACTATTATATGGAAGAAGCAACACTTGATCCTAACTTATATGTAGATATGGAAGTTTTGGATTATTAGAAGACTAACTCTGCTTATTTTCCTTATCTTTTAAAGATGACGTCTGATATTTTGAGCAATCCAATAATTATAGTGGCTAGTGAATCAACTTTTAGTATTGGTTTACGAGTTCTCACAAAGTATAGAAGTTCTCTTCTTCCTGATAATGTTCAAGTCTTTATCTGTACGTGTAATTGGATGCTTGGTTTCCCAGCGGAAGATGTTATTGATGATGGTAATATAATTATATTTACTCATTTATTTTATTGTCATTTACTTTTTTATTTAAAATTAGCATACTATTATCTTTCACTTTGTTTAATTATCTGTGGCAGTGGCGGATTTACTTGTGAAAAAGCAAAGTGATCGAGCTCATGATAATCTTACGGCTTCACATCATGCTTTAAATTGAAATATCTTTAATATTAACTAATTATTGATTATTTTTAAGTTATACTAATGGCTTGTGGATTATATTTGTTTTGTTATGTGTGGACTAGTGATGAATGTTTAATTTGTAGTGTATTTTTAATTTTTTTTTTATGGTTTAGGTGTGAAGAAAAAACAATTTTAGTATATTGTTAAAAAAAATTTGAAAAAAAAATATGGGTTGGCGGGTTACCGTTATGGGTACTGATGCGGTCCTTTTGAGCATGAATCCATATAATCCCAATCTGTGATGGGTTACCCCGAACCCAGCAAGCCTGACCATATTACCACCTCTAGTACACACCAAAAAAGACGAGAGTTGAGACAACCTAATTACTCTTGGTGTGATGGGGCCTCTCTGGATTGCAATGTTTCTCTAGTACCTTGTCTCTCTGTTGTACACAGCCCAACATCTCATATGCATTTGCCACCTTCTGAACGATAGGCTTGGCCTTAGGCTTACGATCAAAAGCTTCCAGTCCCTTGAATTTTTTTTTTTAAAACAAAGGTTGCAATAGAAAACCTAGGTTTTGTTTTAGTGTAATGTTTATGTCGCCTAAATAAGCATAAATAAGAGCCATATATTACTTACCAAAAAATAAACTTGTCTAGGAAATGAATTCCACTTGCAGGCTTTAGCTATCCATGGATTAGTTTGAGGGCCCCTGAAACATTTTTTTTCCAAATAACTTGAAACTCTTGTCAACTGCAATTCCACTTGTCATGAACATAAGGGCTTGTTAATTTGTTTTGATTTTTCTTTTTTCTTTTTCTTTTCTTTTTGCCTTCAAAACAGTTTTATAAATTGTTTTTTAAATAATTTTTTTTAAAAAAAATATGTTTTTGAAGTGATGTGGCAGCGGCAGTTGCCGATGGTGACATAATGATGGTCGGCATGATGGTGTGATATCGATAGTGAATAGGTGGTGATATCAAAATATAAGAAATAAGAAAAATAAATAATAAAACACCTAAAAGCTGTTTTGATTTTCGTAGTTTTTAAAAACAAGTTTCTGTTTTATTTTTTAAATTTTTAAAAACAACTTATTGAAAACAGTTTTACAGACAAGGTTTTTTTTTTTTTTTCAAACAGAAAAAAAAAACTGTTTTTAAAAAACAGAATCAAACATGCCCATGTCTTTAAAAGATGAAGATCACTTGCTACTTCTCCTATCAAACAATCAACAGAGTTCATGGCGAACAAACTCCCAGATATTGCAGCAGCAAGTAAATGCATATGGTACTAATGTAGTTTCAAATTATCAATAATAACATAACCACTTTTAATTAGAGAAGAATTGAACCACTGCATCATAACGTTGTATCTTTTCTCCATTATTAAGACACGATGTAGAGAAGGATGAAGTTATCACCGATACAGGAGAATCCATAAATTAAAACATGATGCTATTTCTCAAAAACATGAGAAATTTCATACAAAAAACTTACCCGTACAAGATCCTCCAGAATGTGTTTTTCCGGTAATATACTGTTATTGTTGAAATATTCTAGTCCACTCTTGGTAGATTAGGGCCCTAGTCTGATTTAAGAGGGGCTAACATGGAGAGATGAGTTATAAAAAGAGATATCTATTTTGGTTTAAATGTTATATCTATTGCCATATAACCGTATGTCTAAGGATTGCATCTATTCTTATGTGACCATACGTATACTATATATAGAGTGTGAGATTAAAGGAGATGACTAGTTAGACTATAACACACACCAAATATTACTATTATTCTTCTAAAAGATTATCTCATGAGAATGTTCTCTTCTATCTTTTTGGTGTATTTGTTGTGTAACGTGATTGGGGTCCGTATCGATGCTCCGGTTTCATGTAGGTACTTCAATAAATCAATCAGATTTCAGGTACACACAAAATTCTTGCAATTATCTGAATGCAGATCACATCCAATTTTCTTTTCCCAAAATTCATATGCTTCTTGTAACACCCCAAATTTTATTCACCAAAACTATATTGTAATTATTTGAATAATTCAATAAAGTGGTGAATATTCATGAATTTGGATCTTGTGAATTTTGAAATATTCATATTCATAAGAAAATGGGCAAATTAATTCAAAAATTGAGTTAAATTACAAAGGAGATAGCAAAATCATAATTTTTCCAATTTAGCCCAAAATTAATTATTTTCCAATTAATTGGAGTTAATCTCAATTAATCAAGGAAAATAAAGGAAAATGCATAATGTGATTATTCTTAGTGGAATAAATCAAGAATTGAGAAATTAAGGGGGATTATACATAAAATCAATTATGTGAATTGTGGAATTATGCAAAACAATTTTTCTCCTCCCTTCCTCTCATTATTTTCGTCCACGCATGAAATAAAAAGGGAAAAAATTATTTAATACATGATCACATGCCATATGAAGAAGGAAATGATAATCAAGGTTTAGTGCACACAAAATGGAAGTATGGTGAATGCATGAAGGGATAGCTTGAGTAAAGGAAGGGAGATACTTGATTGCATGATGAGAATAGCTTGAGTAAAGGAAGGGAGATACTTGATTGCTTGATGAGAATAGCTTGAGTGAAGGAATGAAAGAAATTGAGTACTTGGAAGAGGACAAACTTGATTACATGTAGGAGATTGCTTGTCTTGTAAGATGAGAGGGGGGAGGGACAGTTTTTTAGGGGCAAGCAAAAGGGAGATCATTGATCCAATATAATGAAATTAGGTGGAAAAATTATGAGGAAGAAGGGAATAGTGACAAGTGTCACAACTTGGGCCCTTGATTGAATCAATGGTTAGGGAGGAAGAAGACCAATTTATTAAACACAACTCCTTCCTCTTTCCATGTCACATTCGGCCAAAGTAAAAGAAGAGAGAGAGAGAGAGAGAGAGTGAGTGAGCTTGGAGAATTTCAAAGTGTTAGAGAGAAGGGAGATGAAGAGGTCAATGTAATGTGGTTTCTTTGGTTTTTCTTATGGCATTTCCTTAGATTCTTCTCTAAACTCTTGTTTCTCATGAATCCATGGTGGTGAAGACACACTTTGAGATCAAGAAGAGAGGGAGGAGGAGCCTAGAGTAAGAGGAAACCAAATAGCCAAATAGGGTAATTTCATGAACTTACCTTCTTGAGTTGTTGATAATTGTTGTTTGGTTTTTATGATTTTTGGTTTGAGTTGTAAAATTAGAAAAGCCATAACCCTAAGGGGTTATGCTGACCAGAATCCTTTAAATCATGGTTAATAAGTGTTTAAGTAAGTTAATCAAGGATTAGAAGTGGAAAAGTACAAGTTTTGGGAGCTAAAACACAAAACCTCATTTTTTTCCATTCCCCCCTAATATTTTGGCCAGGACCAGAACTGGTAGCAGGAGTTGGATTTTCATGAAATAAATGATTCCATTGGACTCAGTGGGAAAATATAGGTGGGGTTACAGTTGGACATTTTTTCGGTAGAGGCTGAAAAAACATAATTACGAAAACGCCACTGAAATCACTAAATAGGGGCTGTCAAGGGTATTTTTGTAATTTGACAGTGAATTTGGTAATTTTGAGCCCGGAAATGGATTTCTTGGACGAAAATAAGTCTAAATAGCCATAGTCAAAATTTTGGGAAAACGTGCCATCGAGTCAGGTATGGCGGGGCCGGGCCGAGTTTCGGGGGCATTTTTGTAAATTTTTATCATAGACTAATATAACCACAATAAACACTATGGAAGAGTCTAAAATGATACTTTGATAGGTTATGACCTATTTCTGGTACATTTAATATTTTAGGGCCGATTTGGAGGCCAGATACGACACGTTCTTCGAGGCACATTTAAAAAGGGGATATTAAAGCTTTGAGGTAGGGATATTATCTTTCATACATTATGCCATAGTTATATGATTGTGTGGATGCCAATGTTTGTAAATGCGCTTTATTAATCAACATAATTTGCCTAGAAAGGGGCTAGAAGTGTCAGAGGTACTTACACTGGAGTTGGTGAGAACCCAACCGGTGCAGAATAGTGGGGTTGTGCCCTACTCATGTATACATGCAGATGATATGTTTATAATGTTCATTAATTAGTGCAAACATGGCATATATCAAATTTACTTTTCGCATTTTCTATGAACGATAGCATGTTTCTACTGAGGTTCTCTAGAATCTCACCTTATTTTTAATAAACACCTCAGCGGGTACCAGTGGGTATAAAGGAACAGATGTAGATGTCGGAAAGTGAGCGGCACGGGTCTCGAGGCAAGGACAAGATCGTGGTCATAATTAGTCTATTTTGTGATATTTTGGTGAAATTTGTAAATATTAAAACTTTCGCTGTATTTTCTGTTTTTGTCGATGAACGATATCAGAATTGTAAACGAATATTTTTATTAGTATAATTGTACTTTTCTATATGCCAATTGAATTCTGTCTTTATTACTCTTCGATTATCGAAATGGAAACGAGTGTTGACACTTCTCGAGCTCTGTGATCAATATCTAAAGCTCGAATCAATTAACTTTGTGAAAAAAATTGTTACAATGCAATTACAAGATGAAAGTGAACTGATGTTAGAATCAGTTTTCCTAGAACCTAAAAATTAGCAGTAAACACCCTAAATGTCTTACAGCTCGCAATACAGCCTAAAACCAGCACATCAATAAGATTCAAAATCAAGACAGAATGGAATAAAAAAAACATCAGTTTTGGTTAACTTCCCTATAAACGGAAAGAAGCCTAAAGTGCAAGAAAGACGATATCTTAAATAGCCCCTAAAACCTCTTAAAATTACTTCCTATTTGTGTTTTGATAATTTCTCATAAAAATAAGTAGATAATAACAACTGCACAAACATAAGGGGATGGCTGTTGAATTATCTATATGGGCATATAAGAATTGATAAACTCTATTAGACTGCTATCACATGATTTTATCAGTACAAAAGACAACATGACTTGCTAATCAATATATTAAATTATAAGATACTCCCTCTGGTCCTTAATATAAAACATATTTACCTAATTCGATTAGATTAAGGAAGTTTAGTTGAATTAGTTAATATGACATATATCTTCTAAAATATCATAGTCATCTTCCTTAATTCCTTAATTCTTTCTATTCCTTTCTTATTGTTGAGGGAGTATCAATAGGGGGCAACTTAAGAAAAAATTGACAAATAATAAAAGTATGTCTTATATTTAAGACTAAGATCAACTTCCTAAATATGTCTTGTACATTAAAGACTAGAGGGAGTATATTTAATGTTAGTCATATAAAGTAGCTGCCTGCTCTTTATCCTGATTACAAGCAATAGAAGTGCTACCATCCATTTTATAATATCTGCAATGACACCCTTTTCCATAGTATAACTCGTCTTTATATGCCGATATTCTTCTCTCTATCACTTTTTTCCCTTTTTTCTTTGTTGGATATACTTACAAAAGGATAGTGCATAAGAAGAGGATGAAGCAATATAATTAATGAATTACTCATAGTTGCACAATTCCATGCCACTTTTGTTCCTTCTCAAGAGCAATCAACGTCCTTTCCAATGCAACCATGGGAAACTTATTCTCCCAGGCAACCCAGGTATCCAGAGCAACACATCATGTGGCTAAGCATATCTAGTACTAACTCCAGTTTTAAATATAAGACTTATTTGACTTTTTTTTTTTTTTTTTGGGAGATTGAGAAGTTAATTAAATTACTTTAAATTATTTATATTTATCGTTTTTTATCCAAACTAATTTTTTTTACTTACAAACTGATATATAATTTAATCATATATATACTGATATATGATTAAGTAACTTATTTAACTTCCTTAATCTCTCCAAAGAAAGTTAACTAGGTTTTCTATTTAGAATTGGAGCTAGTATTTGTTTATGGTCCAGATTTGAAATTACTGTCGTCAAAAGAAAATTCATCCCATCTCTTTCAGGTATATTTTACCCCATAAGACGCTTTTGTGCCTCTCCATATTTCTGCTGGGGAAAATGGTTTGTCCGTGGGTGTAGCAAATTGGTCCCACAAAATCAATCAAGAGACAGTTTCCCTCACAAACGAAATTACCAGAAATTGAGAACTTCATAGGAGATTATTATGATAGAAAACATTATTACATACAAGCATATCTTTTGCTTTAACATTTTGGAAAATTTTGTACATACAATAACCGTGGAGTGCTCTAGGTTCAACAAACAAATGAAAATGCATCTGAAGTCGGCTAACAACTGGTCCAAGAGTAAATTACCACACCAATATATTGATTCTGTGGATTTCATCTTAAACCATCTAACATGAAGTCCAAATATATTTAGAAAGTTAGACCATGAATAGCAAATGATGCCCACATTACCGCGTACTCACAAAATTCTAAAGAAAATAGTGTGGAAACCGAGAATGAGAGAAAATACAGAGCATCTACAATCATTGTTTGCATAAGCAGCCTGACATACTTGTATGGAGACTGAATAATGGGAATAAAGCCATAATATGAAGCATGAGCAACTGTAAGACACTTACGATACAAGAGATTCGAGGTGACCTCCACATGGGAGTGAAACATACAATAACCCAGAACTTCAGGGGAAAAAATGAGACAATAAAATTATAAATATTTTATTATAAAGAAAGAAGTAATACATGTTCACCAAAGGAAACTCCTTTTAATGAATTAACTGAGCTACATCAAAGTCCATAAAAATCTTAAGCAGTTCTTAGGAGCATTTGGGATCCGCATTAATGTATTAGTGTATGACACGGTTCACTTGTGAAATGAAATCAAATATGACATTTCCTTCCCTCAACCTGGACCGAACAAGAAGGTGAAAAAGACCAGAAGTATAAAACTTGCATTCATCAGCTCCATTTCAATCCAACTTATTGCAGAGTATACAAAGAAAAATGCTGCAATGCCCTCTTTTTTCCATAAAACCACCCCACCCAGAGAAGTAAAATAACTCTGTTTCTAATTAAACATGGCAAAAGGAAAAACTGTTGAAGAACACCTGGCACATAGAGAGGACCTTTTCGAATTGAGTACTTGTTATGAATTTGATTCACAATGATCAAGTTGAAATAGGCATGTCAACTCCATCCATATGACAATGTTGATGAATCCGCAACATCCAGATACATTGACAAATGATCGACAATGCACCCTTTTGGGAAGATAAGTATCGTCCTGTTCATTGCAATTTAATGGCAGTCAAAACCAACAGTCAAGACTAGCATAATTTAGCATTCATACACACTAGTAGCTATATTAACAACTAAAAAATGTTGGCAGATAGCAATTCACCAGAAAAACAATATTGAAGATATTAATTCACCTAAAAATAATATTGGCAAAAATCAACATACCACTTGTAACCACCGACAGAGAAAATGTCAGAGTAGTTTTCTTGGAAGCCAGGAAAACTGTAAATGGTCCAAGTTAGGGGTGAGCATAGTGCCCAGTGGTCCGGTGCGTCCACCCTGACCTTGCAAAAAATTGCCCAGTCTAGCCCTAAAAAAGTGGCCCGAAAAAATTTTGGGCAGCTTTGAGCGGGCTAATAACAGGGTAGGGCCGGGCATCGGGCAAGGGGTGCTGCCCGCCCATTTGGCCCTACCCGAAAAATTATTTTGATTTATTTAAAATATAAAATTTCATATCAATTAAATATTATTTCATATATCTATTTTTATTTAAAATATATATTGTCTATTGTATAATATTTTTCTACTCCTCTCTTTTTTGCCCTAGTCATTAGACACTATTAATTACAAGTAGATTTCTTCCTTTCTTCTTTACTTTGTGATGTACTCCCTCCGGTCCTAATTATAAGACAAAGTTGATTTTTTTGGAGAAATTAAATAAGCCAATTAAATAACTTTAGAATGTTTATATTTTTAGTATCCTTAGATTATATATTAGTTTATTAGTCAAATTAGTTAGTTTGGAGAAAAAAAATAAAAATATAAATACTCTAAAGTAATTTAATTGGCTTCCTTAATTTCTCCAAAAAAGTCAATTTTGTCTTATAATTAGGACCGGAGGGAGTATTAAATTATATTTGCTTTTTATTTTTTTTTCCAGATGCTTCATCATTTGATCAACTTTTGGGACATTGAATTGATGCAAACTACTTTAACTTCACGGCTTTAATTACAATCATTTTGTTTCCTTATTTATAATGGATTATGGATGGTGTTTAATTTTTAAAGTATGGATATTTGTTAAAACATATGGTAGTTTTTAAATTTCAAGACTCTAAGTTGTAGACTTATTTTGAAATATCCCAAGATATGGAATTATCGAATGTATTTGAAGTTTATATTACTTAAGGCGAAGTTAAGACATATGGTATTGGTAACTATAGGGATGTTCGTGAAATTTGCACATAATTATTTTTTTAATATGTGGATAAGACAATGTGTTATCATTTGGGCAGAGAAGCCCACCCTGCCCTGCCCACCCTTGCCCAGCCCAAAATGGTTAGGGCTTTTAGCGAGCAGGGCCGGGCATCGGGCTGCAAAATACAGCCCGTTCATCCTTTGGGCTAGGCATCGGGCAGGGGCCTTGCCCTGCCCAGCCCTACCCATGCCCACCCCTAGTCCAAGTGAATCTCCCTGATGGTGAAACCATTAACAATAAGCAACTCAACCAGTTCTACATACCATTATGCCATTTATAAAACAATCTTCAAAATTTGAAATGGAGACAAGAAACACTATGGAATAGTCTAAAATGATACTTGGATAGGTTATGACCTATTTCTTGCACATTTAATATTTTAGGACCGAATCGGGAGCCGAAAGTCAACACGTTTCACGAGGCACACAAAAAGGGGTCGATAGAACTTCGAGGTAGGGACATTATTCTTCATACATCATGTCATAGTTTTATGATTTTGTGGATGCCATTGTTTGTAAATGCGCTTTATTAATCAACATGTTTTACCCAGAGAGGGGCCAGTAGACTTAGAGGCACTTACACTGGAGTTGGCAGAAGATCAACCGGTGTAGATTAGTGGGGCTAGGCCCTACTCATGTATACATGCAGATGATATATTTATATTGTTCATTAATTGGTACATACATGGTATATATCATATTTACTTTTTGCATTTTCTATGAACGATAGCATGTTTCTATTGGAATTCTTCGGAATCTCACCCCTTTTTCTAAATAAAACATCTCAGCGGGCACCAGTGGATCAAAAGACAATGATGTATTTGCCACCTTCTGAACGATAGGCTTGGCCTTAGGCTTACGATCAAAAGCTTCCAGTCCCTTGAAAAGTTTTTTTTTTTTTTTTTAAAACAAAGGTCGCAATAGAAAACCTAGGTTTTGTTTTAGTGTAATGTTTATGTCGTCTAAATAAGCATAAATAAGAGCCATATATTACTTACCAAAAAACAAACTTGTCTAGGAAATGAATTCCACTTGCAGGCTTTAGCTATCCATGGATTAGTTTGAGGGCCCCTGAAACATTTTTTTCCAAATAACTTAAAACTCTCGTCAGCTGCAATTCCACTTGTCATGAACATAAGGGCTTGTTTGTTTCGATTTTTCTTTTTCTTTTTCCTTTTTCTTTTCTTTTTGTCTTCAAAACAGTTTTATATAATTGTTTTTAAAACATTTTTTTTTTAAAAAAATATGTTTTTGAAGTGATGTGGTAGCGGTGGTTGCCAATGATGACATAGTGATGGTCGGCACAATGGTGTGACATTGATAGTGAACAGTGGTGATATCAAAAATTAAGAAATAAGAAAAATAAATAATAAAACACCTAAAAACTGTTTTGATTTTCGTAGTCTTTAAAAACAAGTTTCTGTTTTTTTTAAAAAATTTTAAAAACAACTTATTGAAAACAGTTTTACAGATAAGGGG
This sequence comes from Inga laurina, assembly GCA_963855925.1. Classification (NCBI taxonomy): domain Eukaryota; kingdom Viridiplantae; phylum Streptophyta; class Magnoliopsida; order Fabales; family Fabaceae; genus Inga; species Inga laurina. The sequence goes on from OY979703.1 coordinate 56,028,600, forward strand.
GTTTTTTTTTTTTTTCAAACAGAAAAAAAAAACTGTTTTTAAAAAACAGAATCAAACATGCCCATGTCTTTAGAAGATGAAGATCACTTGCTACTTCTCCTATCAAACAATCAACAGAGTTCATGGCGAACAAACTCCCAGACATTGCAGCAGCAAGTAAATGCATCTGGTACTAATGTAGTTTCAAATGATCAATGATATCATAATCACTTTTAATTAGAGAAGAATTGAACCACTGCATCATAACCTTGTATCTTTTCTCCATTATTAAGACACGATGTAGAGACGGATGAAGTTATCAACGATACAGGAGAATCCATAAATTAAAGCATGATGCTATTTCTCAAAAACATGAGAAATTTCATACAAAAAACTTACCCGTATAAGATCCCCGAGCATGTTTTTTCCGGTAATATACTGTTATCGTTGAAATATTCTAGTCCACTCTTGATAGATTAGGGCCCAAGCTTGATTCAAGAAGGGCTAACATGGAGAGACGAGTTATAAAAAGAGATATCTATTATGGTTTAAATGTTATTTCTATTTCCATATAACCGTATGTTTAAGGGTTGCATCTATTCCTATGTGACCATACGTAGACAATATATAGGGTGTGAGATTAAAGATGACTAGTTAGAATATAACACACCGAATATTACTATTATCCTTCTGAAAGATTATCTTATAAGAATGTTCTCTTCTATCTTTTTGGTGTATTTGTTGTATAACGTGATTGGGGTCAGCATCGGTGCTCCAGTTTCATGTGGGTACTTCAATGAGTCAATCGGATGTCAGGTACGTCTAAAATTCTTACAGTTATCATGAGATGGCATAATTGCCAAGGAACTGAATGCAGATCACAGCCAATTTTCTTTTCCCAGAATTCATATGCTTCTCGAGCTCTGTGATCAATATCTAAACCTCGAATCAATTAACTTTGTGAAAAAAAATTGTTACAATGCAATTACAAGATGAAAGTGAACGGATGTTAGAATCATTTTTCCTAGAACCTAAAAATTAGCAGTAAACACCCCAAATGTCTTACAGCTCGCAATACAGCCTAAAACTAGCACATCAATAAGATTCAAAATCAAGACAGAATGGAATAAAAAAAACATCAGTTTGGGTTAACTTCCCTATAAACGAAAAGAAGCCTAAAGTGCAAGAAAGACGATATCTTAAATAGACCCTAATAAAACCTCTTAAAATTACTTCCTATTTGTGTATTGATAATTTCTCATAAAAATAAGTAGATAATAACACTGCACAAACATAAGGGGATGGTTGTTGAATTATCTATATGGGCATATAAGAATTGATAAACTCTATTAGACTGCTATCACTTGATTTTATCAGTGCAAAATACAACATAGCTTTCTAATCAAGATATTAAATTATAAGATACTCCCTCTGGTCCTTAATATAAGACATATTTATCTAATTCGATTAGATTAAAGAAGTTTAGTTGAATTAGTTAATATGATATATATCTTCTAAAACATTCTAGTAATCTTCCTTAATTCCTTAATTCCCTCTCCTCCGTTCTTATTGTTGAGGGAGCATCAATAGAGGGTAACATAGGAAAAAATTGACAAATAATAAAACTATGTCTTATATTTAAGACTAAGATCAACTTCCTAAATATGTCTTATACATTAAGGATTAGAGGGAGTATATTTAATGTTAGTCATATAAAGTAGCTGCCTGCTCTTTAGCCTGATTACAAGCAATAGAAGTGCTACCATCCATTTTATAATATCTGCAATGAAACCCTTTTCCATAGTATAACTCGCCTTTATATGCCAATATTCTTCTCTCTATCACTTTTTTCCCTTTTCCATCCAGAGCAACACATCGTTTGGCTAAGCATAACTAGTACTATCTCCGGTATTAAATATAAGATCCATTTATTTGACTTTTTTGGGGAGACTGAGAAGTTAATTGAATTACTTTAAATTATTTATATTTATTGTTTTTTATCCAAACTAATTTGTTTTACTTACAAACTGATATATAATTTAATCATATATAAACTGATATATGATTAAGTAACTTATTTAGCTTCCTTAATCTCTCCAAAGAAAATTAACTAGGTTTTCTATTTAGAACTGGAGTTAGTATTTGTTTATGGTACAGATTTGTACTTACTGTTGTCAAAAGAAAATTCATCCTATCTCTTTTAGGTATATTTTGCCCAATAAGACGCTTTTGTGCCTCTCCATATTACTGTTGGGGAAAATGGTTTGTCTGTGACTGTAGCAAATTGGTCCCACAAAGTCAATCAAGAGACAGTTTCCCTCACAAACGAAATTACCAGAAATTGAGAACTTCACAGGAGATTATTATGATAGAAAACATTATTACATACAAGCATATCTTTCGCTTTAAGATTTTGGAAAATTTTGTACATACAATAACCATGGAGTGATCTAGGTTCAACAAACAAATGACAATGCATCTGAAGTCGGCAAACAACTGGTCCAAGAGAAAAAAGTGTGGAAACCGAGAAAGAGAGAAAATACAGTGCATCTACAATCATTGTTTGCATAACCAGCCAGACATACTTGTATGGAGATTGAATAATGGGAATAAAGTCATAATATGAAGCATGAGCAACTGGAAGACACTTACGATACAAGAGATTCTAGGTGACCTCCACATGGGGGTGAAACATACAATAACCCAGAACTTCAGGGGAAAAAAATGAGACAATCAAATTATAAATATTTTATTATAAAGAAAGAAGTAATACATGTTCACCAAAGAAAACTCCTTTTAATGAATTAACTGAGCTACATCAAAGTCCATAAAAATCTTAAGCAGTTCTTACACTAGTAGAAAAAACGCGTTTTAGACCGACCCATTTAGACCGGTTGTAGTGGATTAGGTCTAAAAGAAATTCGTGGTGGCATTTTCGTAATTATAAACAAGTTGGGAGACTGATTATTATAATAGCCGGTCTAAAAAAGATTATTTAGACCGGTTCTATACTAACCGGTTTAAACAAGTTAAGGATTTTATTTTTTAGACCGGTTAATAGGATAACCGGTCTAAAAAAAAGGGTTTTTAAGACCGGTTGCCTAAAAACCCTTTTTTTAGACCGGTTTCCCTATTAACCGGTCTAAAAAATCTTCCCCAATTTAATTTTGCCGCCCCTCTCACTCCTGGCCCCTTCCATTCTGAATTCCCTTCCATTCTAAATCACCCAAGCAAATTGATCCCAATCTTTTCTCTCCTTTGCCGTCAACTCCCCGTCCCTTACCTGATCCCATTCTGAATCGAGTCCGTCGTCGCTCTTCGGTCGTTGTCATACATTGCTTCAGCTGCTCGTGGTTGTCGTCGTGGGTGCTGTATGTCGTCCCTTATTCATTGCATTTCTTAATGTGTGGTTTTTTATTAGAAAATTATAAGTTATTATGAGATTGTGTTCTTTTCCTTTCACTGCTAATATTCACTTCGTAGCATTCTATCATTCATTTTGTCGTCAATAAACCATTGTCTGAAGGGAATGTAAGTATTTGAGTTGTAGCTATATTATTTTGTATATATGTGTGTGTCTCTTTCTAGCATGAATTCTATCTTTATGTTTTCCTCTTTGTTTTTCCTGCTTCTGTCAAGACACTTGGTGCCAGTCAATTGTGAATTGGCACCATTATCTGGATTTTGTTGAGAATGATTCTTATATGTTAAGAATAGATTAATTAGTCTATGCACAGCCAAGAGAATTAGTCTATGCACAGAATTAGTCTATGCACGCCAATTTTATCTCCCATTTTTGAAGTGAACCCTTTGATTGGGTATTAGTCTATGCAGTATTCCAAATAAAGTATTTTCCCCAATTCTGGCTGTTGCTTTCGCCCCTTAGATAGTCTAATTTTTCCTTGATTTTCTGTTTCCTTCATTGACAATGGGCTGTAAAACTTTATGACATGTGCTTAATTGTTTGTGCCAGCTGCCCTGAATACTGGATGCGTTAGGTGGCTTTCATGGAGACTAAGGGAGGAAGAGAAATTGCAATCAGCATACAACATTAGACCAAGCTTTTACGGTTATTGGCAAGTATCGAGAAATGTATGTAGAGCTCTCTTTTGTGCGTGTGTTTTTTGTGCTTGACAAGTGACAATTCATTAATGTGGGTATTTTTATTAAGTAAAGGAGGGAGTAATATATATGTGCATGTCAAGAAACCATAGTACCTTTCTTAGGTGATATCTCAGGATAATGATGATGGGAGGCCGAACAGTGTGAAATATTTACTCATTTGGTCTCGGTCTGAGAGGTTTTAAAGGTGAAATATTTATTTTGGCCTTGGTCTGAGAGGTTTTGATGTTTTTTGTTTCTGCAGAGGACAAGCAATTTCAGGTTGTTCAGGTAGGATTTGGTTTATTATATATCCCTCTCCCTCTACACCGTTGGCCTCCCTCCAATTGTAGGTTTGTTTGTTTTTTTAAATATAATGCGTTAGTTTTAAGACATTTAGTATATAATTTTCATTTTAAGACATTTGATAAGTTAACTATTATTTTTTTTAGTTGTACTGTATTGATAAAAAATTAACCTTAATTACTATAATACTATTACTAATAAGGAAGCAGACATAAAAAACCAATGTGAAGGAAATTGGGGAACATAGGGGTGTAGACTTATGATATGAGAAAGTTCCTATGGTTCAAAGATGTTAAATTATGTTATGAGCAATTCACATATTGAAATGTTATCAATATGAGTTTTTATTTTAAAAATAGGTGCATATGTCTTAATTGAATCGAGGAATTTGACCTAATGGATATAAATAAATGGACCTAAACTTCATCTATTTCTTTTTCATTGATTATTATATCAAATAGGTTCATGAAATTTTAATCAAAGTATTATTACAAACCCTTGAATTGGGTAAAGGGATTCAATTTAATTAAAACTTTGAATCATGTATTGATGGTGATCGAATAAATATGATTGACATATATTGAATGCCAATGTCAATGCCTTACCTTAAATTTAACATTTGCAGTTAATTTGACTGTTTTTTGGCCTTGAAGTGTGAGTGTGATAGAAAATGATTATAAGAGCAATGTTGCCATTTTTTTGTCATTACACATTCAATATGCATGATTGGGGTTGAGATCTAACTTCTTCAACCCCATTCATATAAATTTGTGGCCAAAATCTTTCTTATATTTCAAAGAAGTAAAAAAGTCAACACTCTTGTTTATTCCATTTCTTGCTTTCCTCCTGACTTACAAGCAAAGCTACATAATAATGATTGTGAATTCTGTTTTGAGCTAAATTCTGTGTTAATGGATCACAACTAGTGAACCTTTTCAATCTTGTCTTTTCCAGGGGAAAAAGTAGAAAACAAAAAAAAGGTGTTGGAATATATGGATCGTAGTTGGATACAAGCTAAACGGACGAGTGTTGAATATGATATTGGGGTGAGGGGTTTTTTAGACTTTGTAAAAAGAAATGCCGACAATGATAGTAGGATGTTTTATTGCCCTTGTGTAAAATGTTTGAATGAGAAGCGATTAAGTGCTGCAGATATATATACACATTTAATTTGTGAAGGGTTTTGTAAGACATATGTAGTATGGGTATGGCATGGTGAACAATTAGAAATGCCAAGTGCATCTCAACAGGGGGAAGTGACTTGTGATGATGATAATGACATGGATATGGATGATCGGATAGAGGATATTATTCGTGATGTAGGAGAAGAGGCTTTTGAACAATCACATGCATATGGTAATATGTGCAGTGATGCTGAGAAGATTTACATCCAAGGTCATATGGTAATAGAACTTTTTGTCCTCCAGTTGCTTACACTTTGTCTAAGGTTGAGAAAAGAAGCTTTTGTGAGTGTTTACATGGAACTAAAGTTCCCTCAGGGTATTCTTCAAATTTTAAAAAGCTTGTATCGATGAAAGACTTGAAGTTAATAGGGCTAAAGTCTCATGATTGTCATGTCTTAATACAACAACTACTCCCAGTAGCTATTTAAGGCATTGTTGAATATGATCTTCAACACATATTGACTAGACTTTGTTTCTTCTTCAATGCCATTTGTTGTAAAGTTATTGGCATGGAAAGATTGGAGGAATTGGAAAATGAAGGATATATGATCTTGTGCCAGCTTGAGAAGCTTTTTCTTCCTTCCTTTTTTGACATCATGGTACACTTGATTGTTTATCTAGTGAGGGAGATAAAGTTGTGTGGCCCTATCTATTTCCAGTGGATGTACCCAATCGAAAGAACTATGAAAATACTAAAAGGGTATGTGAAGAACCCCAACTGGCCTGTAGCATCTATTGTTCAAAAATATGTTTATGAAGAAGCTATGGAATTTTGTCAACATTATTTGTCAAATGTACGACATATTGGCCTTCCTAAACGTCATGATCAAGAAAGGGGTAGACGCGGGGCAACAGTAAAGAGCATAGATGCTGATGAATTGCAACAAATCCACTTGTACATCTTGAACAATGTTGATGAAGTTCAATATTACATGAATGCCCATAAAGAAATTGTACGAAAACAAAATAGTCGAATGACTGAACAAAGGTTAATTAGGGAGTATAACAGAACTTTCGCACATTGGTTCAAACAAAAGGTTGATGGAGAAGAATGTGTTTTTGATACAATAAATTGGTTAGCACGTGGTCCTAAAGTTGATGTCATAAGTTGGACTTCATTTGTGATCAACGGTTATACCTTTTACACGAAGTCCCTAGATGATAAGAGCACCGTCCAGAATAGTGGTGTTGTATTAGTGGCTGAATCTATACACTTCTCTAGTTTGAAAGATAAGAACCCTACATTGGCTGCCATACCTTATTATGGGGTGATTGAAGAGATTTGGGTGGTTGACTATGTTAAAATTAGATTTCCCATTTTCAAATACAAGTGGGTTGATGTCAATAATGGTGTGAAGATTGATAGATTAGGATTTACATTAGTAGATCTGAATAGTACAAGTTTTGGAGATGAACCTTTCATTATGGCAGATCAAGCGCAACAAGTGTTTTATATCATTGATCAGGCAAATAAAATGTGGTCTGTAGCTCTTCAAGGAAAAAGGGTCATTGATATTGACGAGAAAAGTCGCTCAAATTATGATCTTCTTGAGACTCCTTCTTTTTCCAGGGGTCTACCAGAATTGAACGAAGAAGATGAAGCAGATAATGCACACGGCACAAGAAATGATCATCACGAGGGAATATGGGAGGATATCTCTTTATGATACTACTTTGAACTTAACTAACTAAAGTAATTATGATTATGATTTATATCCGGAGAATATGTTTAGTTATTTTATCGATATAGTCTTCACATGTCATAGCTTAGGATTTATCTTTCTTTGTTGTCGTTACAGGCAAATGACGAATCCCCAGCGTCCTAGTATAGAGGATCAACCACCTACTGCACCTCTGAGTCAGACACCTAGTGCTCAGGAGAGTCAGCCAGCTAATGCTTAGCAGAGTCAGCCAGCTAGTGTTAATCAGGGCGAGCCTAGCAATGCTCGGAGCCAGGGTTATAGTGAGCGCAGTAGCCAATCTGTACGAAGGGGTAGACGTGGCACACGGTTGACAGACGTTTCCCTCAGTCGGAGTGCAGGCCAAAAGATACCGATTGAGTTTGATAGATATTGGAAACCAATCGATCCTAATGCCCAACGGTATAGGAGTTTTCTAGGCCTCCTTGCATGCAACAAGCCGAGCATCTTGATAGAGGAGTGGAGAAATGTCGATGAAAAGGTGAAGAAACATATTTGGGACACTATCCAAGTATACAATTCTCTTATGTATGTAATTAATTATTATCAAATATGTAACAAATTTGTCACTTACTCCTTCAATACATGCATTCCAGCTTATGTACGACGTTCCTCAGAGTAAGATCTTGTACAACAAGACAATGACGTATTGTTATGAGCGATGGAGTAAGTTTAAGACAAATCTGACCAACAATTACATTCATATCAAGGTGAAAGATGGTCAGCCTCATCTTAATCCGTACGACCAGTATACATTTCTTGATCAAGCGACTTGGCAAACATTTGTTAGACTTTGAACTACTCTAGAATCTTTGGTTAGTTGACTTATTTTTAGTTTTATTTACTTAGCAATTATCTTAATTGATTATAACACTTTCCTTTTGTATCATTTTTTATTTGCAGGCAAAAAGGCAAAAAGCACAAGAGAGTGGTAGAAAGAATGATTGCCTTCATACAATATCTCGTGGGGGTTATGCAAAGGTTGAAAGAGACTTGTTGGTGGCCAAACAGAAGAGATTGAAAGAAGCATCTCAATCTGATCCTTCTGTTCTTCTTTCTCCAGCATTTCCGATTCGTCGTGAAGAAAAATGGCAATTTGCCTACCAAAAGAGGAGTGGGTCTTATATGAGTGAACAATCTTGTATAGTAGGTGAAAGAATTGTAAGTATATATTGTTGCTGTTATTAATTACATAAGAAACGTACATCATTACTTATGTTTGTTATTTTGTATTATCTTACAGGAGGAACTTAGAAAAAACAAGTTGAGGGATCTTTTAAGTCGGAGGGTAGGAATGATATTCTAATAGTTGCTACTGGCAAACATGAGCATCCAGGCCATGTTTGGGGAGTTGGAGGAGGGGTAGGGATATGGGATTACTTTGGAGCCCTCGTACGCCATTCCTCAAACATCGTGACTAGGGAGGAATTTTAGACTATGTTGGCCACTGCAAGAGCAGAAGCAAAGGCTGAGGCTGAAGCATCATTTGATGCACTATTAGAGACCCGGTTAAGCAAGATGAAAGAGGAAATGATAGTGTTTATGAGCTCAAGACAAGATACCAGTGCTCCCCAGCCACAATGGATTGATCCTAATAAGCAGAGCACTAAAGGGAGTTGTTGCAACATCGGGCAGTCATCAAAGGGTCCTGCAAGAGAAATTACTGAGCCTTGTGATATTTTTGTCAAGGATCCTCTGAGACGGTTAGTTGCACGGGGTAGTGTGCATAACCTGGGATCAACTGTCCACCACCGAAAAATGGAAGCTAATCAAGTCCAAGTGTCAGTTGACGAGGTGATCATTACATATGCACCTGTCCCTATCCCTTTTGATGAATTCAAGATTGTAAGTGATGTCCTGGGTACGTTCATCTTGTGGCCAATGAACCTTGTTTCTGTTCGAGCTGACGAAAGTCCGATCAAAGCCCCACCAAGTCCACCTCCCTTTACTCAGCAAAAAGTTTCACATCCTCCACTGAATATCATGCAACAAGTGATTCTGATGGCATATGATACATCCTTTAAAACAAGAGATTGACCTACGGATTCAGTTGTTGGACAGTTAGGGGTGACATGCTATCTTGAGAGGGATGATTTGATGTCCCTGGTAGCTCCTAGACAAAATCTTACGGTTGGGATTGTCCAACTGTTCTTAATATAAGTATCTTCTACAGTTCAAAGTAAATATTTTAAAAGTTTCACCATTTACCTTTTATTTATGTGCTTGCATTATTGTAGGTACATGCATCGTAGGTTGGTCTCCTCTGGCAAAAGCGAAAAATTTGGATTCTTATGCCCCCATCACATCTAAGAGAAAGGGACCACTACTGCTATCAGACATAGATACTTATCAGAGAGGCTTAGTGAAATTGGAATTGAGTGTTTCTTGGCTCCATATGTGCATGGGTAAGAAGCAAACTGATATTTTATAATTTATATAATGTTTTATTTTTGCTTAATATAAGAGTAGTTACACTGTCATCCTCTTATATTCCCTCCACTTTAAACCAGGGAATGATTTGGAAAAGACCATAAACTCGTTAGTTTTCTTGCATTATTACCTTTTGTATGCAAATTTTATGGAATTTGTGTAAAACCAATAACCTTTGTCATTGTGGTGATCATAGGGCTATGCGGACATTCCTACACACTGTTTGTGGTAAGCATGTTCGTGACTTAAAGGACCCTACATGGATCATGCCAAAGGTTAGTACATATTGATTTGTTTAAAGAATGTAATAAGCTATGCCTTTATATTTGTTTTAATGATATCATGTTTTTTCTCAAAGCCGTAGGCAACCACATGGGTCCAACTTATGTGGTTTTTATGTTTTGAGACACATTTACAATATTATCACTCTAGGCACGACTGATTTTACTCAAGAGGTAAATTTATATTTCAGAACTTTTGTATTACTTTATTGTTTTTAAGTTACTAAGTTAATGTTTCGTTTAGTTTTGGTGTTACAGATGTTTGATCTTGCTGATCCCTTTCCTGAAGAAGATATTGATTTCATTCGCACATGTTGTGCTAAATTCATCTATGAGCTATTACAAAAATAGTGAGTTTTTAATCCAACGTTACATTGTACATTATTGTTCTCATATGTATTGCTAACAAGGTTTATGTATCTGTGTAGGACAATTTCTGTGATATGGGTGACACAGGAGGAATGGGATTTGAGGGACTGACTTTTGTAATTTTTCCTCCTTTGTATTCTGTAAAGTTGAGGAATTTCTGCTGTTGCTTGTATCTATACTTGAATTTTATTGTTGTCATTGTCATTTCAAAGTTTCGCATCCATTTCAAAGTTTCATACACACTAGTAGCCATATTAACAACTAAAAAATATTGGTAGATAGCAATTCACCAGAAAAAACAATATTGAAGATATTAATTCACCCAAAAATAATATTGGCAAAAATCAACAAACCACTTGTAACCATCGACAGAAAATGTCAGAGTAGAATTTTCTTGTAAGCCGGGAAAAACTGTAAATGGTCCAAGTGAATCTCCCTGATAGTGAAACCATTAATAATAAGCAACTCAACCAGTTCTACATACCATTATGCCATTTATAAAACAATTGAGAAAGTTTTAAATCTTCAAAATTTTAAATGGAGCAAATAAAAAAGACAAGAACCCGAGAATACCCACACAGAATAACATCCACATTCCAACCTAAGAAACAGCCTTGGCTACCCGAGCGCATCCAGAACTTATGCAAGATAACTGGCCAATAGAAAAACAACAAAATGAACCTTGCTAACTACTTCGTGTTCATTAAGCCTAGCGCTCAATTTACATTAAGCATATTAAACAAAAACACTAAACCGATTGCCCTAAACAATATGTACATAAGTAACCCAACCAGTAATATGAAAATGAAAAAGATTGTAACATTTTAGGCCTCATGTGCTAATAAAATGAGTATTGGGCCTGAATGAAATGTTTCTCTATAAGACAACACAATGCAACCCCTGTCTCTTTGCACAAAGATGGGATTTTTCAAATCTTTTGTTTGGACTTTAATTAAATGGTCTGTGACACTACCTTTGTAATGGATCAATTAACACACTCGTCAAAAGTTCAAGCAAATGTAACACAGACAGGAACTTCAAGAAAATGTATAAAAGACCAAGGCTACCAAGCAAGAAATCATTAAGATGAGTAGGAAACTTCTTGTCGGAAACTGGCATTGGTTAACAAAGTCAAAGGGTATGCATCTGGTAGTGGCATGACACAACTGTCACCATTGTTAAAACTCATACGCATGCATAGTTCCTGTTAGAAACAAAGTAGGAAAACATTAAAAATAGGTAACCCAACTAGCTATACATACTATTATGCCATTTAATTTATAAAATAAAAGAAAAGGTTTTAAATCTTCATAATTTTAAATGGAGCGAACAAACAAGACAAGACCCCAAGAATATCCTCACAGAATAACATACACATTCCACAAAAAAAAAAAAAAAACAGTGAGGGAGACTAATTTTGCGCTAAGTATAATCATCTACATCTTCGAGATTGAACTTTGTGTTTGCGTAAAAACTGATTGGTTCAGAAACCATACACTCTGTTTCTCATTTCAAATATGAATGCCTTACAAGCTAGAGACCCTCCTATTTATACTAATTAGGGGGAAAACATAATCATGAAAATAAACACCATAATGAAGCTACAGCAAAAGGTGGTGCAATTAATTAGTCAAAAGCAACTTAATTAGTAAAAAAGGAAACGCTAACGACTCCACCACACCAACTCCATTGTTTGTGTCTGCCACTGCCACCGTTTCATTCTCCCGGGGTTGGACAGGACTCATCCTCGAGTTAGAATCAACAACATCATCAACATACGGAGATAGATTTGCAACATTGAAAGTGGCTGAAACATCGTAGGCACTTGGCAATTCCACTTTGTAGATGTTGTTGTTGATTTTCTGCACAATCTTAGATGGACCATCAGCTCGAGGAGACAACTTGGCGTTTGGCTGTTTAGGAAAACGTTCTTTCCTCAAATATATCCAAACCAGATCTTCTACATTAAAAATTTGTTGCCTTCGATGCTTGTCCCTTTGTGCTTTAATTTTCAAATTTTGCTTCTGGATCTTATATCTCGAACCTGCTGATATAGTTTCTTGATTTCTTCAGCCCTTTGGTTTGCTTCTGCACTGTAATACTGTTTGCTAGCTGAAGGAATCAGGTCGAATGGATTGAGAGGTTGAGTGCCATAAACAACTTCAAAAGGGCACTTTCCAGTGGCTTGGTTGATTGAATTATTATAAGCAAATTCAACCTGAGCAAGGATAAGATCCCACTGCTTCAAATTCTTTCCAATAAAGCTTCGTAGAAGGTTGCCAAGAATCTTGTTTGTAGCTTCTGTTTGTCCGTCCGTTTAAGGGTGACTAGCATTGCTAAACTGAAGTTTAGTACCCATCTTTTTCCAGAGAGTTCTCCAAAAATGGCTAAGAAACTTAACATCACGATAAGACGTGATAGTCTTGGGAATGCCATGGAGACAAACAATGTCTTTAAAGTACAGTTCAACAACTTGCACAGCACATTAGTCTTTTGACAAGGAATAAAATGGGCTATCTTTGAAAATCAATCCACAACCACCATAACAGAATCTTTCTGCCTTTGAGTTCGTGATAATCCTAGCACAAAATCCATGCTTACATCTTCCCATGGTGCTTCTGGGATGGGTAAAAGCATGCATAATCTCGTATTTTGACTATTGGTTTTGGCCAAATGACATATTCTGCATCTCTGTATGTGCCCGTTGATATCTCATTCAAGTCTTGGCCAGTAGAAATTCTCTTTAACTAGAGCAACTGTTTTATTTCTACCGAAATGACCAGCTAAACCTCCATCGTGAGCTTCCCAAATTATTGCCTCTCACAAAGAACACTAAGGGATACACAGGGTTTTACCTCAAAATAAAAACTCATCGTGTCTGTAATATTGGTGGAAAGGTTGACCTGCAGTCACCTCCCACATTCCATGAAAATCTGGGTCATCCTAGTACAACTCCTTGACACACTCAAACCCAACAACTTTGGCTTGAATTGTTGATAGTAATGCATGTTGTCGGCTAAGAGCATCAGCTACTGAGTTTAAAATTCTAGGCTTATGTTTTATCAAAAACGGATAAGACTGTAAGATTTCACTCCAACGCACATGCTTACGACTGGTCTTTTGCTGAGAGTTTAGATACTTGAGGGCTTCATGATCAGAAAAGAGTATGAACTCTTTATTTAGGTGATAATGACTCCAATGTTATAGAGCACGAACAATGGCATAAAATTCCTTATCATAGGTAGAATATTTGAGCTTAGCATCATTAAGCATCTCACTGAAGAAAGCAATTTGATGGCCTTCTTGACTCAAGACGGCACCAATTCTAGTGTTAGAGGTGTCACAACTGACCTCAAACACTTGGTCAAAATTAGGAAGGGCTAGCACAGGAGTTTCTATCAAGCGTTTCTTCAGTTCTTTAAAACTTTTCTGAGCTTTCTCTGTCCATTGGAACTTGTCTCCCTTGATGCAATCCGTGAGGGGTGCAGTAATGGAATTGAAGTTTTGAATGAATCTCCTGTAGAAGGAAGCTAATCCATGGAAACTTCTGACTTCTTGGATGGATTGCGGTGTTGTCCAACTGTTAATAGCTTCAATTTTGCTTGGATCAACCCGTACACCCTCTACAGTGATAATATAGCCCAGAAAAATTACTTCATTTGTCAAGAAAGTATACTTCTTCAAATTAGCATAAAGTTTCTGCTCTCGAAGAACTTGCAACACTTGTTGTAAATGCTCTAAATGGTCTGTTAGGCTTTTGCTGTAGATAAGAATCTCGTCAAAGTAAACAACAACAAACTTGCCAATGAAAGGGCGAAGGACATGATTTATCAAGCGCATAAATGTACTAGGAGCATTTGTCAACCCAAATGGCATCACATTCCATTCGTACAACCCATCTCTAGTTTTGAAAGCTGTCTTCCATTCATCTTCGGGGCGAATTCGGATTTGATGGTATCCACTACGAAGGTCAATCTTAGAGAAAGTAGTAGAGCCATATAATTGGTCGAGCATGTCATCAAGTCTGGGTATCAGAAACCGATACTTAATTGTGATTTTGTTGATTGCACGGAAATCTATGCACATTCTCCAACTTCCATCTCTCTTGGGGACTAGGAGTACAGGTACGACACACGGGCTGACACTTTCTCGGATTAATCCCCTTTTCAGCAATTCTTCAATTTGGCTTGAACTTCAGCATTTTCTCGAGGACTCATTCTGTAAGCTGCTGGTTAGGAATTACTACTCCTGGAATGAAATCCATAGCATGTTGAATGTCTTGTATGGGTGGTAATCCTGGCGGCATTTCATTTGGAATTACATCAAGAAACTCATCTAATAATAGCTGTACTTCAGGTGGAATGTCAGTTCCGTTATTTTCCTCGAGTAAGAGAAGAAAACCCATTACTTGGCTTTCTATTTTGGTCACCTTATCGACTAAAGACACTAATGGTTTGGATTCATTTTTGCCTTTATTGTGTTTATTAGGTAGCAAAGGTGCAAGCTGGATCGTCACGCCATCCTTCTGGAAGGAATATGTGTTTGCGTGATGATCATACAAAACATGTCGATCATATTGCCAAGGTCTCCCCAGAAGAATATGACAAGCATCCATAGGAACAACATCACACTAAACTTCATCATGATACCTTTTACTAATAGAAAAGTAATAAGGCATTATTTTGAAACTCTTACCTTACTATCCTGGTTAAGCCATTGGAGCTTGTAAGGGCATGGATGGTTATGAGTTTGTAGACGCAACTTTTCTACCATATAGTTGGAAACTACATTTTCACAACTTTCGTTGTCAATGATGATGTCACAGACTTTACCTTGAGTAGTGTAGCGAATATGAAAAATGTTGTGACGTAGCAAAGGCTCTTCTTTTACAGTTGTTGTATGCAAGCTTCTCCTAATCACAAGTGATTCCCCGTGATCAGCAGGAGTAACTTCCTCATCAAAATTGGTTCTGTTTCAGGCATAGACTCCCTTTCTTCTTCAAATACTGCAGAAGCTTCCCCTTCAATAATGGTGACAACTCTGCGATTAGGGCAGTTAGAAGCGATATGACCGAACCCTTGGCATTTGAAGCATTTAGGTGCTTTGGAGCTGAATTCCCTAGTAGCCTTAGGTAGAGGCGTGCTTGAAGAGCTAGGATGATGCATTTGTGGCTTACGCCCATCAAAAGGAATTCTGGTTAAGGAAGATGGTTGGTACGGAGGCCTTCTGGGCAACTGCTTCTAGATACGGATGGCTAAATGAATGACGTCATCCAGAGTCCAGTATTGCTAGAGTTGTACTGGATGAGCGATGTTCGTATTTAAGCCTATGAGATAACGAGCTATTGTTTGCTCCTCCCTTTCTTGTATATCACATTTCATCATAAGTTCCTCAAATTCCCTAGTATATTCCTCTACAGACATAGTTTTTTGGCGGAGATTATGTAATTGAAGGAAATTATCTTGATAATAATTTTCGTAAAGAAACTTACGTGAGAGCTTGTGTCGCATCTTGTCCCACATTCGTATCTTGCTCTTTCCTTCTCTTTCACACCTTCTTTTGAGATTCTCCCACCATGTGGAGGCATGTTTCTTCAGTTTGATGCGACAATTTTAACTTTCTGCTCATCTAGAATATCTTTATACTCAAAGACTTGTTCAACTGTTTGTAGCTAGTCAATGAATTCGTCCGGTTGAAGTCTTCCCTCGAATTCAGGAATGTCTA
Source organism: Inga laurina (assembly GCA_963855925.1). Taxonomy (NCBI): domain Eukaryota; kingdom Viridiplantae; phylum Streptophyta; class Magnoliopsida; order Fabales; family Fabaceae; genus Inga; species Inga laurina. The sequence goes on from OY979703.1 coordinate 56,044,674, forward strand.
CCTTAATGTCATTAAGGCGGAATGGTTGTTGTCAAGGACAATGACGGTAGTCAAGGTATGATGAACTGTGGCTATTCAAATAATCTTCTGAGTGGTCTCTACGAGTTTCGAGCAAGGCTTGCTGTTCTGCTACAGTGGCCTCTAGTTCTTGAAACTGGCGTCTCATCTCTTCCATCTCAATCTCATGTCTATTCCTGCGTCTTAGAGGTATTTTGTAGTTTGTTTGACAAGTTATGACTTAAGTACGTAGTTATTAGGTATAAGGTAGAAGGGTAGGGGAAGGATTTGTGTCTATGGACAAGTCAGGGGTAAAAACAAAGGGAAATTTGGGCAACAATGTAACTTTGGCAGAATTTAAGGGTCAAAATGTAATTTCAGGAAGTTCAGGGGGCCTTAAAAATAGTTTTGGCAGAATCTGGGGGTCAAAATGTAATTTCAGGAAGTTCAGGGGCCTGAAATGTAATTTTGGTAGAATCTGGGGGTCAAAATGTAATTTCAGAAAGTTCAAGGGCTTGAAATGTAATTTTGGAGGATTCTGGGGTCAAAATGTAATTTCAGAAAGTTAAGGGGTCTAAATGTAATCTTGGCAGAATATAGGGGTCAAAATGTAATTTCTGAAAGTTTAGGGGCCTAATTCTAATTTGGGCAGAATTTAGGACACAAAAATGTAATTTAACAAATGTTCTGGCTGACCATTTTGCTGACGTGGCAATATGGACACATGGCAGTCAACTATTGGCTGAGCTGGTGCTGACTCAACTGATCAGGCTGATGTGGCCGATGACTAGTCGGATGACATGGCATGTGTTGACGGTGATGATGACGTGGTAGTAAGGGACACGTGGCAGTCAGTGAATGGGCCACCTGGTGATAACTGGACAGAATTGCTGACGTGTCAGATGACGTGGTCGTCTTCAACCTCAGATCACTCGTGGCCGGAGCGTGCTCTCCTTTGACAGCGCGTGAGAGCGTGTGGAGGCTGTTTACAGAGGTGGGCGAAGCTTGTCTCGGGTTTTGGGACCTTCCGAACACGATGGCATGGTCAGATTTTGTGAAAAACATTGGGAAGGATGGAATTCACACACCTTGTCTCTTCAACGTTTTCTTTCTCACCTTATTCCTCACTCTCTTGTTTTCTCTCCCTCTGGAATAAGGCTCTGGTACTAAAATGGTTCAGAAACCATACACTCTGTTTGTCATTTCAAATCTGAATGCCTTACAAGCCAGAGACCCTCCTATTTATACTAATTATGGAGAAAACATAATCATGAAAATGAACACCATAATGAAGCTACAGCAAAAGGAGGTGCAATTAATTAGTCAAAAAGGAAAAGCTAACGACTCCACCACACCAACTCCATTGTTTGTGTCTGCCACTGCCACCATTTCACTGATCTTTCATTTAGTTTTGGGCTTGGGCCCTCCTTAAGATCCTGAAAATAGGTGCGCTTGCCTGCTCATCAATCTAAATTTTTTTTACAAAACAAAAATATTGATTAATGATTGATTGGTAAATTTTGAAAACTAATTATCATCTTTAATCGGTCATACTTACACTTATTACTTCACTTTATATTGTAGATTTGAATTTAGATTTTTATTTTGGCAAAGGATTTAAACATTGTTGTCAAACTCGCGAGTTGACTCTTCGAGTTTACTATTTTTACGTTTCTAGTTTCTAAAATCTTGTGGAGTCCCTGCTAAACTGGTGTTAATTGTAAACTCAGTTAAATTTGTGAATTTACACACTGAGTTTACCATTTTTACGTTTTTAACTTACAAAACCATGTTAACTCGCTTTTAAACTCATGTTAACTTTTTTGATTTCATTATACTTAGTGACTTTATATATAAATTTTATAGAAATTTGTTGGGTTAATATAATATTTAATCCTTATAGTTCTCCTCATTTTAGTTTTAGTCCCTAAAATTTGGAACCTATGATTTTGCTCCCTCAAGTTTGTCTCTATTTAAAACATTGATCCCTGTAATTTGAAAATGTCATAGACCTAAAGTTAACAGTGTTAAGTTTGTTTATGTGTCACTAATAACGTTTATTTTGCTTATATGGCATGCAGAGTAAGAATCTTTTTGTTAAAAGAAATTATAAAGTAATATTAACTTTTAAATTTCTTTAAAGTAATCTTCATTCTGAGATAGGTATAGGGACTAATGTTTTAAGTTGATGGGTTTCAAATTTCAGGGACTAAAACCAAATTGAAAGGAAACTATTGGGACCAAATATTGTATTAACCCAAATTTCTTTATTAAGTATGATAAATTATGATTGTTGATAGATTTAATTTCAATTATTTAGATTTAAAATATATTTAAATCAAATTGTTATTATTTTTTATATTTAACTATTCAATTATACACTAGAAATAGTTAAATACCTATTTAATGATAAAAGTAAGCTTTTACAAGTTTACGATCCGAGTTTAGATTATGAGTTTACATCACTGTCACGAGTTTGACAACATTAGATTTTAATTTGATCTCAAATATATAAAGCTCTTTTTTTATTAATATTAATTATGTCTCAAAGTATTTATCAATGACATAATGAAGATTTAGACTAAGGTAACATATAATATTACTAATTAGATACAGTATTACTATTTACGAATAATAATATATTTTAGAGTATACTAAAGCATACTTTTGATCTTTTAAGTTTGGACAAGATTCCATTTTAGTGATTTAACTTTAAAAGGGTGTGTTTTTAGCCCTTTTAAGTTAACACCGTAAACTTCATTGACGGAAAATGATGAGCCGAAAAATTTAAAATGTTAACATGTCCAAATTTTAATTCTTTAATATAATTACTGTTATATTTTAATTCTAAAATCAGTTTCTAGAAAGGCTTGTTAGCATATAAATTTGTTGAGTGGGCATTTTAAATTTACTGACTCATCATTTTTCGTTAATAAAGTTAACCGTGTTTACTTAAAATGACTAGAAACACATTTCTTTTAAGTTAATAAAAGGGTTCGTCTAAATTTAAAAGGCCAAAAGTATGATTTGGCTTTTAGAGTAAAATACATTAATAATCCTTCTATTTTACCAAAATTAAGAAACATGCCCTCTATTTTAGAAACCCATATTTTGAAACCCTCTTTCGAAATTAAAATTTATATTACACAAATCTCCTTTAAATATTTGAGATTTTATTTAGATCCATCTAGTCATTAGTTAAAACGTTAATTGTGACTCTTAATTAAACTTGAATACTAACCAAAATACCACTATTTACTTTATAACTATTTAAACATTTATGTTTATAAAAAAATTATATACAGACAAAAAAGAATGATAATAGATATAATTTTAAAATTTTTAATGTTACAAAATTTTATAATATAATTTATATTATAAATTTTTTATTTTTTATTTTCTTCATCAGTTTTATTAAACTTATTTATTAATATTTCTTTTAAATCGTTAAAATATACAATAAATATATTTTATTTTATCATATGGTTTAAATTTATTAAATTTGAGAGATTGTGTAAAATATTTTAATTTATACTTTATAATTTTTAAACACATTTTTTCTGCAAACATTTATTTTGTATAAATTTATTAAAAGAATTAATTAAATTTTCAATCAAATTTTTTATGTCTTCATTAACTAAATTAATTAAATTTTTGTCCCAATATAATGAAAAAATGGGAAATTTGCACTGAGGTCTCAAACTAGATAAAATGTATTTAAAAAATAAAAAAAATTAAGAAAAAAAAGAACTCTTATGTTATTCATAACAATTTTATCCAAAATTATAGATTTATTATGATGAAGATAAATTACCAAATAAAATTATTTTAAAAATATTTTTAGAATATTCTTAAATGAGTTAACAATTTAGACTTATATGTACATCTTCAAAATTATCATAACAAAGTATGTTTTCAATTTTGCCTTTATATATTGCTTAGATCAACTATATTTTTTCTTTGCATGCCAAAATTTGAGTAAACTCTTTGTCCAAATTTGACCACTATATTTTTGAAAATTTTAAAAGTTTTAATTTCTCCATTGAATTTAAAGCTGAAATTTCATACGTGATTTTTAAAAAAAAAATGATACACATACTTCGTGTTTTGAATCTATAAACAATAAATATTATAGTACATCATGTTTTAAATATAAGAGTCAATTGAATTTTCTTTAAGGGATTAAGAAAGTTAATTAAGTTATATTAAAATATTTATATTTAATATTTTTCTCCAAACTAATTTACTTAACTTATAAACTGATATATAATCTAATGACACACAACATATGACATTAAGTAGTTTATTTAATTTTTTTAATCTCCTAAAAAGAAAGTCAATTAGCTCTTATATTAAGGACTTATTATAGTATTAGATATTTGAACCTAAAAAAGAAGGAGGAGAAATTAAAGAATCTTCTTTGATCTTCGTATGTTGCAAATCTTGAGTTTGCTCTCTTTGTCTTCATCTTCAAATCCTGAAAAGGGTTGACCATGTGGTCGCATTATCATGTTATCATCCATTAAAGAACATGATGGTATAAGTAGCACCCACAATTTAGAAAAACATGGAGCCGCCACCAAAATTTTAAAAAAAAGATAATTTTGAAAACCTTTTTAAAAATGGAAACTGGTCTACAAAAACCATTTAGGGTTCGGAGTCGATTGTGTATGGGAAAGGTGTTAGGCACCCCACAATATCCATTCATAAGAATGGTCACCCTAAGTTAATTATTTAAAAATATTATGGCCTTTAACATTATTATAATTACCCAAATAAAAAAAGAATATTTACGAAACTAAATGAAATGAAAGAAATAGAAGAAAAAACAAAGAACACTTATTTACAATAAGGAAAAATATACTTATTTTAAAAAAATATTTATTTACAATAAGAAAATAAGAAAAAATATATTTATTTAAAAAATTGGACTTGACCTAGGATGAAAACCTAGGGCCTACGTACCCTTTAGAGGGATAAAAGCCCACGTAGTTCGGGGGGTAGAAAAACGTGTCACTTGGTTGGTGATTTTCAGAAAAATGTTTATTTAATTTATTTGAGCAAAATATCTTTTTTTGTTGGGTTTGTGTTTTTTACTTTTTTTTTCAAAAAACGTTTTTTTTTATTTTCTTGTAAAAGAGAGTTTTTCCATTTTATTTTCATTTATCAAAATGTGTTAAAATATTTTTTTTTCTTTTTTTTTTTTGAAAGAGGACCTAAGAAAGGGATTAAGAAAAAAAAAGAAAAAAGAAAAATAGCATAAGTTAAACAAAAAGAAGTCAAAAGTGAGGAGATTTATACGTACCTTTTATTCTTTGAACCCGCTACAATAAGAGATAGGGTGATAGAACCACATAATAAACAAGAGGCAAGTACAATTATATTATCTATATTTATTAAGCATAACACCTAATATCATAAGAAAATAAGAAAGCACATACATCTTGCCTATGTATGAGATAATTCAGTTGGACAATAAAATGCAAATCCACAAGACCACAATGAGCTAAAACACGTCCAGCAACATCATAATACAAAGTAAAGCAATGTAATGCATATTGGATAAAGTCATAGTCCATGAATGATGAGGTAAGCATGAGGCATGATGAGGTAAGCATGAACCAAGGGATATTAGATGAGAGGAAAAAAACAACGATATGTAAAAGTGAAATCAAAGAAAAGGATGAAAAGTCAACCACAGACCTTATCTCCTTGGCTTCATTTGCACTGTTGGTTACCATCTGACGACTACCTGAGTGTGTGTTGTATAAATACGTAGGGGGTAACTAGTTAGGATGTTTAGACGGAGCAATATTGTATCACCTGCTTATAAAGGAACAAAATATCATCAGTTTATTTAAACTTACAATTTCAGGCAGGCATAGCGAGTTATCATATTGTTTTGGCATAAAGGTCTTCTGGCACAAATATCCTCTAGCGTCCTCAGGGAATCTATTATTCCACAGGGAGAACTAGAGTTGATCATTAAATAGGAAGGACCTTGAGTCCCGTCCTAGCTAAGATCTTTTCATTTGGTGAGTGTTTAGTCGGCACATAGTCTTATGGAACGAGTGTCCCCTAGCCTCCTCAGAGAATCCATTATTCTACAGGGAGAACTAGGGTTGATCATTAGATAGGAGGGACCTTGAGTCCTTTCCTAGCCAAGATCTTTTTATTTGGTGAGTATTTAGTCGACACATAGTATTCTAGAACGAGTATCCTTTAGCCTCCTCAGAGAATCCATTATTCTACAGGGAGAACTAGAGTTGATCATTAGATAGAGGGGACTTTGAACCCCACCCTAGCCCAAGATCTTGTGAAAACAATGACAGTAAAAGGAGCGAGATATGCTTTATTCAATAATATCATACGTTAAAAAATTCAACAATCTCTGTTAGTGGATTCAAAGGAATAACCATGCCTTCAACGCTCTTGAATGTGCTAGCAAATTCTGGGATCTTGGCGTTAGGAAAGTTGTTTAAGTTACCACACCTCTTTACCCATTCTTCTGTCACAACAACTTGTCTATGGTAGAGGAGTTCCCAGTTGGCTAAAACTTTCCTTTCATGATTCAGCTTGTCTACGAGGCTCTGGATGGTTTCAGCGCTGCTGTCCCTTACACCAACCAATTCACCTTTCTTGTTTTCTAGGAGTTGAGTAAGAATATCAACTTCCCCTTGCAATTTCTTAAGAGGGGCATTGTCTTGCAGTTTCTCTTCGAGCAACTCTTTTGCTGTAGTCATCTTTAATAGTTGAACTCTATTATTCTTCATTTGCCTATCGTTCTCTTGCATAGCCCTTTTTAAGTTTTTGTTCTCTTCTTCCAGCTTCATGATCCTTGAGTGTTCTTCTAAATCTCTTCTCTTTCTCCTTTCTATCAGTTTTTCTTGAAGGGATGCACATTTATCTTCTAGCTGACTCATCTTTCTCTTATTTTACGTTTCCATTACAGACAACTCCTCCAGCTCCTTTTCTCTTGTTTCCAGGCGCCTTGCCAATTCTTTGTTTACTTCTTGGGCATCATTTCCTAACAAGGGATCTTGAGGAGAATAAGATGGGTTGGCTCCTTTAATTCTGTCCTTGAGCCAGTCCTTATAGCCCGGAGTAGCACCTATTTCTCGCTTCCCCAGCTCAGCCTTTCCCTTGTATGCTATCTTGCCCCAAGCTTCTTTGATTTCTCGACATAAGTCCTTCCCACTATCTTCTTCGTATGAGAAGTGTATGGCTTGCACTTCTTCCTGAGAGGGAATTTTTTGCCGAAAGGATAATTGCCTTAATGCTAAAGAAGGGTTGTAGTTAATACATCCTCTTGGTCCCATGAGAGGCACATTAGAAAAGTCCCCGCAGTGATGGATAATCTCTTCATCTTCCCACCATTCTATTTTCCATAAGAGAAAATCTCCTGTTAATCGTGAGAACTCCTTCCTCCAATCATTTTTGTTTAATTGAAGATGATTGAAAGCCATAAGTGGATTAGTGAACTTGTCATACCTTTCTCAGAAGTACTTCTTCTTTCCATATACGTGACTCAACATCCATACCTCAAGCAATGCAAGACAACATTTTATTCGACCTTCCTTCTTTAGGTGGCATTAAGATAATGACATGTAGGTTTCCACTAAAATTGCAGGTATCAGGTTAATTTGGTAGTGTTCGACTAATTGAAAGACACTGATAGCTCCCAAGTCGATTATTCCTGCTGATAAAGGAAAGAGGATCATGCCATAAATAGCCAAGGCAAAAACCCTGCAAAAACTCTCCCAATCTTTGTTTTCTGCTAATCTTGCTAAGCGAGCTTCCATTGTAGTCCTTTTAATCCCCTTGACCTGTCCGGTGCCTACAATTTGTACTTCTTCCATGTGAACCCCTAATAGCTTCGCTATCCATCCCTGAGAAGGTAGCCGGCCTGGATAATAGTAGATCTTATCACTCCTCTTAATTGGCATCCTAAGGATTTCCCCGTATTCTTCAAGGGTTGGGGCAAGTTGAAAATCAGAGAAAGTGAAGCATCTTAAAGAGGCGTCCCAATACTAGCCCAGCTCTATGATGGCCTCATTATGCACAGGCACGTGTAACAAATCAATGATATTTCCATACTTCTTCATGAAACCCAATTTGACTGAACCTTGAATGTAGCGAGTTAATCGAATTATGCCTTCAAGTGGTTCTACTCTAGTAGTTAGTCTGATGCCCTTCCCTCTATATACCTTTCCTATAGGAACTTGATTTAAACTTGGTTTTTGTGCCATTTAACCTTTATGCCAAATTTTCAGTTGTTGGATAACTCGTTTGCCCTTCATTAAAGAAAAGAGAAGGAAGAGTCAGAAAGTATTTTCAAATGCATGCTATGCAGATGATTATATGTGCTTTCTAGCCTTGATATGGGTGATGGACATTAAGAAAAAGAACTTCAACTCCTCAAGAGATCCAATACCCCATAGGGAGGATGAAGTGCCCATTAACCTGCGAACAGCCCAAGCTATTACGTGGCTAAGGGTTTTGTTAAATGTTTATTATGTCTAAGGCCCATATCAAATGAAGCTAAATGCCAATGGATGATGCAAGGATAGCTCATGAGATGTGAAAGAGTGACGTCTATACTTCAAGTTTTGATACATTAAGAAAAAGAACTTCACCTCCTCAAGAGATCTATTACCTCATAGGGAGAATGAAGTGCCCATTAACCTGCGAATGGCCCAAACCATCACGCGGCTAAGGGTTTTTTTTTTTAAAATGATGATTATGTCCAAGGCCCATATCAAATGAAGTTAAAATGCTAATGGATGATATAATGATACCTTATGACTCCTAAAGGGTTATCTCTCATCGAGATGTTTTATAACATGATTGAGGTGATGATATCATGGTCTTTTAGGGTCATAGACCCTTAGACTAAGGCTAGCTATCTAATGCATACACCATCCTTGTGATATATCTTTATGTGGAGTGATGCTAGATACATACTCAGGTGAAGCGATAGTTAGTCACTTGATCTTAGGGATTTCATTGATTATGTATGGATGACAATAAAGATAATCAATAATAAATAAATATATGCCCTCCAGTGTCCTATTTTAGGAATGACCCTAGGTCAGTGGTATCTATCCTAAGAAAGGCAGGTACTAATTAATTGGGTAGGTCGATAATTTCCACTAATAGGTGTAATGGTTTCAAGGTGGTTCTAATTTTCACAGATAAAGGTCTCCTAACTGCCCTAATCGTAAAGATGAAGGACCCATTTGATGAAATTGACCTTCAGGGGGTTCTAAAAACCCCACAGGGATCAACCTCACCAAATGAGTAACATCTAGAATGAAGTCTTCACAGTAACCTCAGAGGGTTCTTAAAACCCCACAGGGAGACCGCTAGAAACTTCCACTCACCTAAGGAACTCACAGACCCGGGTATTGGGCCCAAAATGTGTGTTATGAGAATAGTGTATGTGTTCAGTGTGTGTGGAGAGCATACCAACCTATAGGCCTAGTTTCTACCCAACCCTCATCTACTAAGCAGATCACAAGATAGATAGGAAAAAAAAAAAGAATAAACAAATAGAAGAATAAAGAATTTAAAAAATAAAACAAATATTTACAAAAAAGAAAAAGGGTAATTAAAATAAAATTAAGGCCATATTATTTTTAAACACTTAGCTGAAATGGGCTTGACTCTCAAACCATCCCCAGTGGAGTCGCCAAGCTGTAGCGCCCGGAATTTAGAAAAACATGGAGCCGCCACCAAAATTTTAAATATAGGATAATTTTGGAAACCTTCTTAAAAATGGAAACTGGTCTACAAAAATCATTTAGGGTTCGGGAGTCGATTGTGTATGGGGAAGGTGTTAGGCACCCCACAACACCCATTCATAAGAATGGTTACCCTAAGTTAATTATTTAAAAATATTATGGCCTTTAACATTATTATAATTACCCAAATAAAAAAAGAATATTTACGAAACTAAATGAAATGAAAGAAATAGAAGAAAAAACAAAGAACACTTATTTACAATAAGGAAAAATATACTTATTTAAAAAAAATATTTATTTACAATAAGAAAATAAGAAAAAATATATTTATTTACAAAATTGGACTTGACCTAGGATGAAAACCTAGGGCCTACGTACCCTTTAGAGGGATCAAAGCCCATGTAGTTCGGGGGGTAGAAAAGCGTGTCACTTGGTTGGTGATTCTTAGAAAAATGTTTATTTAATTTATTTGAGCAAAATATCTTTTTTTGTTGGGTTTGTGTTTTTACTTTTTTTTTTTCAAAAAACGTTTTTTTTATTTTCTTGTAAAAGAGAGTTTTTCCATTTTATTTTCATTTATCAAAATGTGTTAAAATATTTTTTTTCTTTTTTTTTGAAAGAGGACATAAGAAAGGGATTAAGAAAAAAAAAAAGAAAAGTAGCACAAGTTAAACAAAAAGAAATAAAAAATGAGAAGATTTATGCATATCTTTTATTCTTTGAACCCGCTACAATAAGAGATAGGGTGATAGAACCACATAATAAACAAGAGGCAAGTACAATTATATTATCTATATTTATTAAGCATAACACCTAATATCATAAGAAAATAAGAAAGCACATACATCTTGCCTATGTATGAGATAATTCAGTTGGACAATAAAATGCAAATCCACAAGACCACAATGAGCTAAAACACGTCCAGCAACATCATAATATAAAGTAAAGCAATGTAATGCATATTGGATAAAGTCATAGTGCATGAATGATGAGGTAAGCATGAGGCATGATGAAGTAAGCATGAACCAAGGGATATTAGATGAGAGAAAAAAACAATGAGATGTAAAAGTGAAATCAAAGAAAAGGATGAAAACTCAACCACAGACCTTATCTCTTTACTCTGTTAGAACCGGCTATTACCCAAGAGGGGGGGTGAATTAGGTGTATAATAAAACTTAAGAACTTTAGAAATCTTTTCGTATCTTAACGAAAACAGTAAGTATGAAGGTTTATAAATCAACAGTTAGATTAAATAATATATGCTGAAAATATAAGAGTTTAGGGAAGAGAATATGTAAATTGTGATTTATCCTGGTTCGGTCCAATCTGTGATGGCCTACATCCAGTCCCCAGACTCCTCCTGAGATTTTCTAATCCACTATCTTCTTGTTTAATCCGGCACAAGAGAAGCCTTTACAATCCCACAAGTTTAGCCGGGTATTTGTGAAACCTTTTACAAATCTCTCACTGAAATACTCCCCCTTACGACAAGTCTTACGAGCAGAGCAATTCCGAAGATCTTCCACTCCTGCTTACTTATGCAAGTCTTACGAGCAGCAACGTTCTCTCCTGCTTACACCCCTGTAAGTCTTATGAGCAGCAACGTTCTCTACTGCTTGCACCTTGTAAGTCTTACGAGCAGAATGTCTTACGGCAATTCTCTCTACTGCTTCTCCGTAAGAAAATCAACCCTCTCAAGGTCCTTCTACCTTGAGATCAACTCAGAAATATAGATGAAAGTGTTTACAGACTCTCTCACAGAGTGGATATAATACTCACTGAAGTACAATACAAATAATCACTCTCTCAATGATAAGTAATACAGAAACTGGAAAATAGAGAGCATTTGGGTAGAAGCAGAGGATTCATGTTATACGCATGTTGGTGTCATTGCACTATTTTCTCTGTCTCCTCTATCTTTCTCAGCTCCTCATCAAAGTTGAATGCTATCTCATTTATAGTTGATGAAGATGATGACCGTTGTGAGCATTCGTCCGTTGGAGTCCCATTGCTTCATTTGAATGTTTGAGCATATTTGAAAAACAAGCTCCTGTCCGTTGTGGAGAAAGGTGGAGCGTCTAGTTGGACAACAAAGAAATTCATTTTGAGCTGTACATCACGTTGTGGAGTGTTTTGTGTTTCAGACAATTTTTCATGGTGGGTCCTTTGCTTGTCGTGGTTGGTAACCGCCGTGTGTAATGTTTTTTATTTGAATCTGCAATCCGAATGTTTAATATCCTGTTTCACACTTGAAATATATGTTAGCTAACATTAAGAATCAATAACAAGTGAAAACACACTGATTCAATAACATATTATCATATTCGGATTGTTCGCTGTGAGACTTGATGTTTTTGGTCTTCTTCCTGAATATCACTCGAGCATAAAATGGCTCACTCGAGTGATCTTCCATTTTTCCTTCATATGCTTCAGTTATTGGGTTGTGCTTGCATGGGATTTCAGAGAGACAGAATTCTCACTCGCGGGTGATATGGTCTCTCACTCGAGCACACACCTTCTGCTCGAGTGTGCCTCAAGTTTTCACGTACATGCTTCTTCTCGGGTTGTCACTCGCACATCATTTTAACAAGAGTGAGATTTTGTGCTCGCGAGTGATATGGTCCCTCACTCGAGCACACATACCTCTGCTCGAGTGAGACGCATATTCTCAAGGAATATGCTCTCAAAATCAACACTCGCATCAGGATTTCAGAGGGATGAATTTATCACTCGCAGGTGATGTGGTCCGTCACTCGAGCACACAAACTCCTGCTCGAGTGAGAAATCATCCAATGCTCGAGCATGAATCCTAGTGCTCGAGTGTTGCAACTTTCTTCACGTTTCAGCTGCTTCTGGACATCACTCGCACGACATTTTCAGAGAGAAAGTTTTTACACTCGCGGGTGATGTGGGGCCACTTTAGAAAAATTTTGTCCATTTGATTCAAATGATGTATCATAAGAAAGCTCTTGCCATATGCATTCCAATGCAAAAAGAATCAGCTCCAAACTCCTTGTATTCTGCAAGTTATGATTGAAAGAGTGTATATTTCGCTATACTGCACAAGCATCAACTTCCAGAAGACATATCTCCTAGAATATACGTTCAAATTAGGTAAATTACCTATCCATGGAAAGCTCTTTGAGTCTACTTTCATTTGGCACTGGTCTCGTCTCAATACAATGTGTATTTTGTGAGTTATACTCAAAATACCGAACCTGTGTCAAAATATGACGGTGATTTCAGTTTCATTTTCGACGATTCATATCTCCTTCATTTGATCTTCTTTCAATGTGATCCTGGTGCCCATTTTACGTGATGTGAGTCCTCTTTCATATGCCACCGGTTTCGGGTCAATCCGACGTGTGGTTTGAAAGATATGATCAAAATACCAGACCTCGCTCAGGCTGAACGTAAAACAGAGTAGAACAGAGTATGCACCCGTGCTCGAGTGAATTGGTCTGTGCTCGAGTGTGTTCTTCCTGTGCTCGAGCATAACACCTCGTGCTCGAGCATAACACCTCTAGAAGTGCCAAAACTCATATATAAGTCATCTTAGCTTCATATTAACCTATTCCAACCATCATTTGATCATAGAAACCTCCGGTAACATTATAGAAACCTCCAATATCACATCTAACAACTTGAATCTTTATATTCATGATAGATCTTCCAAGTTCTTCATTCTTCAATATCTTTCTTCTTGGTTTTCCTCTTGATAATAATTCTCCATAATCCGAGTAGGCATCTCCTTGACTATCTTCAATTTCTCTTCTTCTTCTTCTTCCTCTTGTTCATTTTCATTAATTCAATCTTCTTCATTCTTTGCTTGACTAATCTACAAAATATGTAACATTAAATATAGTAGTTAGTCAAAGAAATACATTATATAAACTTTTTGCTCTTATCATTTCACATCTATATTTGACATCATCAAAACTAATCATATCTAACATACTCTTCCAAAATTCTTGTCTCCCTTTGCTTCAACCCTTGCACTCCTATTTATAGTCTCAAGGTAGGGTTTTCTTCATAAATCTCCCTTTTTTTCTTTTTCTTTTTTTAATTTTCGTTTTTTTTAAATTTTTTTTTGTATTTTCTATTGATAAAACTTCCCAACTTGACCTAATTACCATTAGTGGAGATTTTTTCGTTTGTAATTTTTCTTTTATTATTCTCCCCACAAGTAACTTCCTAATTTAAACCTATCAACATAAATGAGATTTTTTAATTTTTAATTTTTCGTTTTTTTTATTTATTATTTTCCCTTAATGAATGACAATGCCAATTATATCAATGAGGGGATTTATTTTAATTTTCGTTTTTTTTTAATTTTTTCCCTTCAATGATGATTGCGAATTTAGACACCGATCATCATCAATAGGAGGATTTCCTTATTTTTCTTATTTTCATTTTTTTTTATTTTTCTTTCAATGATGATTGCCAATTTAGACACCAATCATTATCAATTATTTTTGTATTTTTTTAAGTGGGGCCCGGAAAAAATAGGTTGTTCACAGTATACATCACAATGTTTTCTCAAAATTGCATCTAGCACTATAAAACTTTATTAAATATAAAAATACACATGGACTTTTTAAACTTAGAAAAAAAATGACTAAACGGTTAATTTGGGCAAACAGTCCATCGCTTTATGTTTCTCTCTACATAAATTAATGGCATTTGCCCAAATTAATGGTTTTCTCATTTTTGCCCCTTTCAAACAGTTCATGTTTATTTTTATATCCAATAAAATTTTATGGTGGCCGGTGCAATTTTGGGAAAATACCATAGGTATATTTGTGTCTTAATCCATATATATACACATATTAAACTATCCGGTAGGTGCCAACTCAATCCATCTTGTCCTCGGACAAAAGAAAAAGGGTTAAACTATAAGCGTCATAGAATTAGTTACAATCTCAAATGGAACAAAAGATACTGTTCAAGAACCCAATCTGGCTTTTCTTGAAGTGAGAATAATGGAAACAGATTTGGATTCTTTAAAACCTTCTAATTTCAAATGAAACAAACAAACAAAAAATCTCAACAGAAGGAAAAAGTTTCAAGAACAGAATATCTTCTGACAGAACATTCACTATTATTGTTTGGCCTCTGCAATTCCATATGCCCAACGAGTCATGAAGTTTTGCTCTGAGTTTGCCTTTTGCCTCTGCTTCTGTGTTTGACTACGGAGTTACAGTAGTTTCTTATGCTAGTAGCTGAAGGGGCCATGGAGAAGGAAAGTGAGAACTGAGAAGTTAATTATGTGTATGATCTGTTTATAATATTCATGTGTCAAGGCTATAATTGTAATTACGCAGTTACTAGGTCCACATTTATTATCAGTTTATAATAATATGTGTATCTCCACTTGCTCTCAGTTTAGTATCTCTATCATTGAATTAACTTGTAATGACTGAGATTTAATATTTTATAATAATATTCTTATAATGTTAACTAAAAATAGATATAAATAAAAGTAAGCAATTAAAAATCATATCATTTTTTTTTTGTTCAAAATTAAAAATCATATCATTTTTTTGGTTCAAAATTAAAAATCATATCTAAATACTTAAGCTTTGTAGACTTATTTTAAAATATTTTATATTTTTTTATTTTTATTCCATGCAATTTTTAACTTTTTAGGCTAAATTTTAATATTTTAAATTTATTTATGTATTTTTTGTTATTTAAAATTTTAACATATTATTATAAAATGTTAAATTTCAACCTTTAGAAATTAATCCAATAATAAAGTTGACAAGTGGAAAAAAAACCAAAAGAAATGTAAATACTAAATAGTGACATACTTCTCCCGCATGGGGTATTTTCAGTTGGTCATTGGTTGATAAATATCCTTTGCCATCTTTTTTCTTCTCTCTCTTGGTCAACTAATTGTGATAGCAAAAAAAACTACTGATTCCTTTTTTCTTTTTTTTTCAACAAACCAATTATTCTAGTTACTTTTTTTTTACAGAAAATTATTCCAGCTACTAGATTACTTAGTTCTGGAAATTAATGAATTTGGCAAGGATTATGTAACGAATGTTCTGAATCACAACATGGGCTTGGACTATGAGTTGGAGATTAATGGGCTGCCGGTGATAATAACCAGGCTAGTGAGAAGACGACTGAATTGTTTTATTTTCTTGTGCATGTGTAAGTTCAGGAAACATCACTGTTAACCAACCCGTAGAAAGGGTTAGTCTCTCACAACGTGGTGAATCAATATTCGAATATCTATTGGGAGAAGTGCCCAAATTCATTGCTCAACAGTGCCTCAAATAAAATTACTTTCAGTAGGAGGATACCTATGTTTAACAAAAAACTAGTGAGGAGAGGGCTGAATTGATCTATTTTCTTGTCCATTTATAAGTTCAGGAAACATCATTGTTAACAATCAGGAGTTGGGTCCAGCGGAAGGTGTTAGTCCCTCACAACGTGATAAATCAAGGTTCGAATACCCACAAGAGAGCTGCCCACATTTAGTACCTAAAAGTGTTTTGAACAGAATTGTCTTCACCTCCACCTGTGTCTAACAAAAAAAAAAAAAAAAAACTTAGTGCTTGTTCTTGATTGTATCTTGAATATGATTTATTTTAATAGGAAGATGCCTATTGTAACATTTTAGCACTTCACTAGCGATATTGTCCGCGGTTTTAAAACACATCAAGATGGGAAAATATTCATATCATTATAAGGCATCTTTCATTCCATCCCCAGCCGATGTGGGATATAACACTGGTGTTATGCATGAAACAATACTGTTATATAGCGTACAACACATTTGAATTCTTTCCATTTCTTTCCTGTCATTTTCAAATACAGATATAGACAATGGAATGTATGAAACTCACTTAAATTCATGCTCTATACGTATGAAGTGGAGAGAATCCAAATCCGTTGATGACTCGTTTAGGATGGGTCTAATTTTGAAGCATTGCTAATGCTTGATGCTTCTTTTTTTCGTATCCAGATTAGCAACTACGCGAGTCTCATTTTCATTGGCCTCTTCATTTCCATTGCGGCAACAAGCATCTTGGAAATGCAGTGGGGAGGCGTCGGCTTTCATGACCGGTGGAGGAATGAGCAATTCTGGGTGATCGGAGGCGTCTCCTCACAATTCTTCGCGCTCTTTCAGGGTCTTCTGAAGGTTCTGGTTCTGGCTGGAGTGAACACGAACTTCACCGTCACATCCAAAGCTGCGGACGACGGAGATTTCGCCGAGCTCTACATCTTCAAGTGGACATCCTTATTGATCCCTCTTCTAACATTGCTCATCATAAACATAATCGGCGTCATAGTTGGTGTCTCGGACGCGATCAACAACGGCTACGACTCTTGGGGACCTCTCTTCGGCAAGCTCTTCTTTGCCCTCTGGGTCATTCTCCATCTCTACCCGTTCCTCAAGGGAGTAATGGGAAAGCAAGAAGGTGTTCCTACCATCATCATAGTCTGGGCTATTCTTCTGGCTTCAATCTTCTCCCTCCTTTGGGTCCGAATCAACCCGTTTTTAGCTAAAAACGACATCGTGCTGGAAATTTGTGGCTTGAACTGCGACAACTAAAACATATTAGAGAAAAAGAAGAAAGGTAGTGAGAAAGTAAATGCATAAGGTTTTTGGTTTGAAGGCATACCTGGTTGAAGCTTCTGAAGAAAACAGAGTAAAAGTTATGGTGGGTTGATGTAGATAATAACAAAGGGATTTGTTTTGAGGAGATTCATAATTCTTTCTATATACAAGTTGGGTTCTAAGTTTGGAAGGGGATTGAATGGAAAGATCAGCTTTGTAATCCGACAAGAAGGGACATTTAAGTAAGGTGGTGGTTGTAATTTATAATGATCTTCTGAATAAGGTATGTCATTGTTGTAATCAAATGTGTTTCTTTTTTATTTTTTGTAATTTGAAAGGTCCCTCAAGTAGAAAAGGGACCTTATAGTGGTTTTGTTTTTTACTCTCATGCATGAAGTCAATAAAACCATGTTCAGTTATGTATGAGAATTTCATAGACGAGCTTTGTTTTCAAATTGAAGTATTAAATCAGTTAATATATTGTTTGCTGGTTTTAAAAATTTATCTTTGGTTCTTTATCGAGGTTTTATTCTGGTCTTATATAAAGTGTATAGTTTCATTAATGAAAAATACCGATGTTAAAATTTTAAATGTTAATAAAATATTTTCAAATGCTGAATTAAAAAAAAAAAAAGTGGCCCAATGTGTTAGATTCCCATTAGCTGGGATCTGAGGAGGGGTAGATGTATACGGCCACTATCCCTGTAAGGGGAGACTATTTTCAGGATATAAAATTATGACCTCTAAGTTATATGGTAGTAATTTTACTGTTGTATCGAGACTTATCCTCTCAAATACTGGATTTGAGATGTTAACATAAGAAACTATTATTTGAGGCTAATGGTAAGGACTAAAGATATTTTTATATAATTAAGAGACTAAACTAAAACTTTGAATAAAATTAGGGGAGAACAAATGCACCTTTGTCAAACTTTTATTAAAAATCAGCATTAAAATTGTTCTAACATTGATTGGGTTTGCATTAAGCCGATAACATATTCCGACATTTTGGGTTTGCATTTCGTGTTGGGCTGAGATTGTATATAAGCTTGTCCGATAGAAACTCCAACTTGCAACATTTTTAGCAATAAGTGTGTTTACTATCACCATGTTAACTTGATCTTATTAATTAATTAATTGATTAATTTAATTAATTATTGAAGGCTTTATATATATTGGTGACATGGCTGCAATTATACGCTGACCTAATTTTTATTAGTGTCAATCGGTAACGGATCCAATTAAGTTCCTCTCACCCTCTCCTTCCTGAATTTTGCCAGCTATTTATAGGTTTGGTATTCAAAACAAAATTAGTTACCCAACTAAATTAATAAATAATCTAATAATTAGTTAATACTAATAATAAAATAAAATTTATTAGAAATTAAAAAATTCTAACATATCTAACCAAGTGGAAGCCAAATTATTCATGGAGCTATGAATAACGTGTGTGATGTACATTTTCACAAGAAATGGATGCTACCCACTGTCTTCTCCAAGGTTCTGAAACCCGGATTGATCACTGAACCGGTCGGGGTACTGGGTCAAGGGTTAGTGGGTTAGATCGGGGTCAAATCGAAGCTAAATCGGGGCTAGACCGGTGAGGAAGGAAAGATTATAGAATTATCTATATGAACATTTGAATAAAATATTAAAAAATAAAAAAAAAACCAATCAAACCGCTTGAAACCCGGTTGAAACGGGGTCAATAGGCAAACCAGACCAGTCAGACCACCGGTCCGACGATTTCATAGTTAGACCAGCCGGTCCGGTCCGGTCTTGAAAACACTGGTCTTCTCTCTTCACTTATTGCCCTTACTCATAGATGAAATTTGGAGAATTCAAATTTAACTGAGGAAATGACACTTAAATTCAAATTCAAATTGACACTCTCATATTTACAACTATTCCAACTGATATTTACAACTTATCTTTCTGCAAAATATTTTTGTAAACTATCATAAAATTTATCTCGAGACTTACGTGTCATTTTCATAACTAAATAATTTATAAAGCTATTATTTAAGTAAAAAATAAAGTGTATACAAATTGTTTATAGAATATTCTAAAACTTAAATTTTTATAGAATATTCTAAAACTTGAAATGTATTTAATTTTTTTACAGAAAAGTTAAGGTGAGTTGGGTTCCAAGGATTACTTAGGCTAGGGCATACCTCTGGGCTCAAAGAGTACTTACAGGGATATTTATAGAGTGCAGACTAACAAAGTCCTTACATCAGCATGATCATTTAGATTTTAACTCACTACCTTATGATTGTAAACCAATCTTTTTACCAACAAGATTAACCTTTGTTGGTTAACTTATAAACCAATCTATGAGTTTCTTGTTTCAAAGAAAGTCAAAGTATGGAGTGATCCATGGTAGTGCCCTTAGTTGCTCAAATATGAAGTTTCAAATTCAAGTTTGCACGAATGCAGAAAATGCCTTTGGGGTGTTACTTTCAATTGGACTAATTGACTTAGTTAGATAGCTATATCAATGAAAGTAGCGGTTTGGTATATGAAATGTTTGATTTATTCTTTTTTTCCCCGAAAACTAGTTTGAGTAAGTATTTTTGCAATTAACTAATTTCTAAAATTATTTTCATTTTTTTTAGAATAAAAAAACGGAAAAAAAGTTGTTTTATTTTTATTTTATTTTATTTTTTTTTTGTTTTTAAACACGACAACCCCAACTCCCACCACCACCAATCATTGTCGCTAGCATCAACCTCCATCGTTGACCACGGTTGGCGATCATCACTAATTCAGATCGTCATCTGCCGCTAGCCAACCATAGTTGGCTATTGTAGACTAACCATCACTGGCCACCATTGATCACCACCTTTACCCGTCATTAGCCATCACCATTGGTTGTTGCTGATCACCGTCACTAGCCATTGCTATCAACAACCCCAGCCACCACCATAAGCCATTGTAGACCGCACTACTAGCCATTGTCGGCCACTTTTGACTTGCAACTACCATCCGTCGAGGGTCGTAACCAACCACCACCATTAGCCGCTGCCATTAACCACTTCCAACCATTACCATAAGAGCCGATTTTTTTAAACTCTAAAATTGTTCTCAAAATTAACATAATCAAACATATTGTTCTTTTGTTTTATTTTTGAAAAAAATAATTTTTAAATGGTGACATACTAAATAGTTTTTAAAAATGAAAAGTAAGAACAAAAGCAAACAAGTCCATACTATTCTAAGAATTCAATGTTAGACCAAAATATAAATATCATAGGACTGAAAAACAACTACATTTTATAAGAATGAGGGTGAAATCCAGGATAAATATTAGCCACATGATAGTACCTCAAGTGATCAGGGCCAGTGGAATCGAATGTGAATAATCTAAATAATCGTGAAAGGAGCACATATTCCATAATGCTCTTCTCAGTTTTCTTCATGTCACTCACAACAACATACATAGAGTAAGTACAAGAACAAAACCATGATGATCAAAACCACACCAATCACTAAAAAGGTAGTGGCCAACTAGCTAAGCTTGCTCACTACAAGGTACATACCTGCCAAAAATGCTAGACACTGTTGTCAAGGATAGACCTAGAAGAGGCATTGCACAAGAAAGAGCAAAAACGGCTAGATGGAGATCCCTAGTCGAGCCCACATGAGAATGATGGTGCAACTTATAGCACCAAACACAGAAATTGTGAGGGAGAGAATAAAGAAATGGAACTCATGGCGATTTAGCAAGATAGGAACACCTTGATCTACATCACCTGGCACAGTAAACCCGGCAGCGAAATGAGCGAATAATGTTGTTGTTACAAGGGTTGAAACCACTATCAAAGTGTCAATTCTATCTTTATATCGTTCAGTGGTAGGAGTGTCATAATGAGTAAGACCACTGTCAGAGATAGTGCTATTAGTTCCAACATTTGAATGAAATCACTCCAAGCTTTGAGGCGTTCCAGCAGATACCAATGTGTTCCAGGTAAGTCGCTGTAAACAAAAAGTTCTATTTGTGCAAAAAAATCATTGAAACTTCAAGAATTATCATGATTTTGACAAACAATATTGAAGTTAAATCTTTCAAATTATGCATGGATACTTGCCCGTGAAAGAGAAACACTTCTTCCTTGACGTACTTCTGTAATGTCTAGAGCTGTTCGGTTGTCATGGTTAAGTACAGAAAGATCGACTCTTTTATCCCAAGTTAAGGCATGCACAATTTTGGGATGCCAGGAATAGGTAGCTAAATGCAAGGGAGTATTCCTTTCGTTGTCCTTTAGATTTATCATCATCTCAAGGTTAGGATGTTCGAGTAAGAACCTACTACTACATAATTTCCACATGCACATGCAAGATGGGGCAAATTTTCGCCACGGTCAGTTGCCATCTCAGTAGGATCTAGGCACTATTTTAGCAACTCCTGAACTATTTTGACATGACCTTTGATACATGCCAAATGAATTGTTAGGTAGCCATAGTTGTCCCTTTCCATGCTGCAGGAAGGACATTTATGTACTAAGTATAAAACACCTTGAAGGAAACCTAAAAACGCTGCATAATGAAGTGGAAACCGTCCTTGTTCATTTCTCAAGTGTATCCAATCTGGTTTCTCGCTCAATATGGTTCCTAGAATATCTATTATAAACAAGACCATATTAATATGCTCAAGAAATTAAACAATGAGTTAATGTAAGAGTTACCTAAATTGTTCTTGATGAGGGTTGGAAGAAGGGGTGATTTTCCTTGAGGCTTCAATGCACGTTCAACGCAGAAATCCATTAGTTGATTAATAGCTTCCTTACAAGTAACCTCAATGGTCAAGTACAACAATGATTACCCTTTCAAGTTGATTGCAAATGGTGCTAAATGATTGACAATTTTCTTAAAGCCAGCTGCGAACTCTGAACCTCATGGCTACTGGTCATAAAGGCCTCATGAAGGAATGTGTTCCCATGTTTATTTCAAAACAAAGTTTGTGATACCTTGAGCATCATTTCCAAAATGGACTGATGATCATGAACATTTGTTTCAGACCTTATAAAAAGCAAGAATTTATTCAAGAGTAACTTAATGATAGTGCCATGTCCTGTTTTTGTAGCAACATGTAGTGCAGTGTCATAGTTGTTGTTAACAATAGTGAAAAGTTGGGGAGCATGTTGAGCTACCTTCTCTACCATTGCATGCATCATTTCCATAGTTAGCTGCTAAGCGTAAGACACTATTGCCAGATGGGGTACGTTGCTTAAAAATGGCATTATCAGATACAATGAAAGATGTGTTTGGACCACAGATGACACCGGCCTTCATTGAATGGTATGCATCCTCTAGCAACTCAAAATCCTTGTTGGGTCCATGTTCCTGCTTCATTAACTTATGTTTGAAGCGTGGTACAACTTTAAAATCCAGATTTATGCTCTCGCATTCTCATGTCATCAGAGGCCATAGCTGATATTAGCTTTTTCTCTTTCTTTTTTGGTTCTCTTTCTCTTCGTCTTCAAGGAACTATTGGGATACATTAACTGTAGATGGTTCACACAATAGTGAGAAGACATTCTTCAAGTGTGTATCTGCTGGATCTATGTTTAAATCCCCATTAAAAAGAAAGAGTTATGGATTCTATTTTGTATAATGACAGAGCACAATATTGATTACTCATATAAGAGCAGAGTAATGAAATCAGGCATACACTAGATAGATTTAGATTGTTCACTTAGCCGTGTGAAGAAGAAATGCCATCAAACAAAACCTACCATGTTTGCTTGAATTAGTGTTTAAATCCCAATCACAAATATATATATATATATATATATATATATATATATATATATATATATATATATATATATATATATATATATATATATATATATATATATATAATTTTTGTTTATTTTTTTCATAATAATGAAAAAGTAATCATTCATCTTGTAGGACTAAATGGAATTCATGTATTTCAATGTCTCAGAAATGGAAAACATTGTTAATGATTCGTTATTGTAAGCTTGCTACGTTGTTGATTCTAGTAAAGCAAGGAAATGTCTTACCTGTATCACTTTGGATTGTTGTATAATCTCTCATTCCCATTGCAATTCAGGCAGAAGCCAAATTACTCCATCTTCTCCTTAAACTGAAAAATAGGTTAAATTATAAATGTCATTGAATTATTTACCTTCTCATCCTTAACTGATGATTCAGGAAGCATCGTCAATGATATAGGGAAATTTGAATGGCAAAGTGCCTTTTCTTGCGCGATTGGTAAGAATAATGGAAAGAGACTTGGATTCTTTTAAATCTTTTAATTGTGGAAAGGTCTCTAAACATGGAAGGAAACCGAAAGGAACAAATAAAAGTGGGGGATTTAAATTAGATAAAGAATTTGAGGTCAAAGGAAGTTGAAATTTCAGTTGAAGATGCATAATTTTGCTAAATTTCAAATATCACAATGTGAGAATGACATTCCTAAGTTGTGTATCAATCTCTCACCTAATTATAGTGAGTGATGCCGTAAGAAAACCATTCCAAATGAAACAAAGAAAATATTCTCAATCGAAGGAAAAAACTGTAATTTCAAGCACACAATCTGATAGAACACTCACTGTTGTTTGGCCTTTGCGATTCCATTTTCCGAACCAGTGATGAAGGCTCAAGTCTGTCTTTAACCTTAACCTTCGTCTGCATTTAACTTGAGAGCAAATTTCTTACACTGGTACTGGTAGGTGAAGTGACCAAGGTGTGAGGAAGGAACTAATTGTATCTCTATAGTTGTAGGGGTTCGGTTTCTCTCAAAAGCCGGTTTGTTTGTTTACATTAGAGATAAAATACTCTTAGATGAATGTGTATTATTGATGAGAGGAGTGTACAATTTATAGAGATGCTGAGGCTCAATGAAGAAGAGCATAATCAGCAATTACAATCAAACATTAATGACAATATATTCTCTCTTAATCTAAGGAGGAATAAAAGGTAAAAAGCAGGGAAAGAATTATGGGATATGATAGGATCATAATTATGGGATCCTTAATTATTTCCTAATATTCTAACATACCCCATTAAGCTAGAGAATATATGTCAAACATTCCTAGCTTGCGTCGAAACTCTTCAAATTTAGATCTGCCCAGTGGCTTGGTCATTACATCTGTAACATGATCTTCAAACCATATATAGGACAACGTCATAATACTTGCCTCAACTTTCTTTTTAATAAAGTGCCTGTCAACCTCAACATGCTTAGTTCGATCATGATAAATAGGGTTTCTCGTCATCTCAATGTTGGATTGATTGTCACACCAGACTTGCATGGGACCTTTATACGGAATTCTCAATTCCCTCAGTAACCGGATAACTTAGAGTCCTTCACATGTGCCGTCATTCACAGCTCTCAATTTTGCTTGCGTACTGCTCTTTGACACAATAGTTTGCCTCTTGCTTCTCTATGTCACTAGATTTCCCTACACATATGTACAGTAGCCCCCCGTTAACCTTCTGGTTTCTCTGTCTTTTGTATGGTCTACGTCGGTGTAGATTTCTAGGTTTCTGGCTGTGTACTTCTTAAAGAAGATCCCTCTTCGTGGGTTGAATTTCAGATAACTCAAGATTCTATAGACAGCTACCATGTGTTCTTCCTGTGGTTGATGCATGAACTAACTTACTATTTCGACAGCATAGCTGATATCTGAGCGTGTGTGGGTCAAGTATATCAGCTTCCCTACAAGTCTTCTATATTATTTAGAGTCAACTGGGACACCATTCTCTTTGATTTCTAGACGACAATCTTCTTCCATCAATGCTCCCTTGAGTTGTGCCCCTAACATACCTGTTTCATGCAACAGGTCTAGGGTATACTTCTGTTGGGATACGTTGATACCCCTCTTTGTTCTTGCCACTTCTATACCCAAGAAGTATCTCATTTGACCGAGATCCTTAACCAGAATTTAACTTCCCACGTTTTACTTTCCTCAAGTGCTTTTAAGTCCTCTTCCGCACTTGTTTTCACTTTGGGTCAACCATAGCTTGTTGGAAGGTGTTAGGGATTTTAATCTGTGCACTGTTTACAACAAAATTTTGCATCTTGACAGATAGGTTACCATACGAAACAAACCATTGAATTGGATACTGAGTACAAGATCTTACCCCTTTTCTCAGTGCAATAAGCCAGCCCATCTCTTCAGGATCTACTCCAAGTTAAATTCATGGTCGTTCCTTAGAGTGGGATTGATGTTTCTCTCGACCTCCTGAGGTTTTTGCCTCGCATCTCCTTTTGATCCATCATCCATCCTAGTTATGATCTCAACTTGTGTTTCCAGTTCATTAGGATTGGTATTACAAGGTGAAGGAGGGAAGGTATTGGGGTTTGGTGGCATTGTCTCATCAAGAAAGTGAGGTAAGGTATTAGTGGTTTCTGGGGTAACAGGAAGGGCATTAGTGGGTTCGGAACTTGATTCATGTGAAATTAGCCATTTAATACCTGAGTACCCCCCTGAATGGGTAATTTGGGATAGAAGGCTTCCTCCTCGTAGAACACGATGTCTTTGGAGACATATAGCTTCTTTGAGGTCAGATTGTAACACTTACACACTTTTTGTGTGGATGAGTATCCAAGGAAAATGCATTTTTGGGAACATCAAACTTACTTCCATCAGGGGTATGGACAAAGACAACGCACCCAAACACTTTTGGAGGTAAGGGGTTTATAAGAGGGCAACTGGAAAAATGGTCAGAAGGGTTTAGACAAGTGTTGCATAATTGAGAACTTTGGATGGTATTCGGTTGATGCGGTAGGTTGCAGTTAGCACTGCATCTCCCCAGAAGATCGTGGGTACATTTCTTTCCATCATCAGAGTTTGGGTTACCTCTAACAAGTGACGATTCTTTCGTTCGACGACCTTATTTTGTTGAGGGGTGTAAGGACATGAGGTTTGATGGTGAATTCCTTGCTGATCAAGAAACTCTTTAAAGGAACGACTTAGGTATTCCCGACCATTATCACTTCGAAGGACTTTGATAGAGGTTTGAAATTTGGTTTGTACAAACTTGTGAAAGCTTTGGAAAACTTGAGCCACCTTGGATTTTTCTTTCAGCAAGTAAACCCATGTGAGTCTGATATGATCATCAATGAAAGTAACAAACCATTTCTTATTTTTTAGGGTGGTCATTCTTGCTGGGCCTTAAATGTTACTATGGATGAGTTGGAAAGGAGTGGTAGGTTGGTATGACTATTTGGGATAGGAGGATCGGGTTTGTTTAGCTAATTGACAAGTTTCACAGTGAAAGGGAATAGAATATTTATTGAATAAACTTGAAAACACATGTCTCATATAATCAAAACTAGGATGTCCTGAAGACAATGCCATAAAATACATCTTTGTCTTGAGAACTTGAGCTTACTAGTACTTTTCGTGCGTTCCAAATTGCTTTATTCTCCTTCTTTGATCTTTCCAGGTAGAAATGTCCATCCCATTCTTTAGAAGTCCCAATCATCTTTCCCGATTGTAAATCCTGAAACAGACACATATTATCATCAAATATCACTCGGCATACATGTCCTTTTGTTAACTTACAGATATTAAATTGCAGGTAAGTGCTAGAATAAAAAGAACATTGTGAATGCTTAGTGAATTAGATAGTGTGACTGTGCCAATGCCTTCAACTTTGGTGAATACCCTATTTGCAACTTTGACATTAAGGCGCTCACGACACAGTTTAAGAGATGTAAATAAGGTTCGATTACCCGTCATATGATCTGTGGCCCCAAAATCGAGTATCCATGTATCGTCGCTAGTCCGTAAAGTATTGAGGGCTATAATCGACTTACTGGATTGTACCAGGTTAACACTTGGCACAGAGGTGGACTTATTTTGTTTCTCAAGTATCCGACGAAACATCTGTAGTTCTTCGTGGCTTGATGAAGTAGTATCCTTAGTCTTTTGTTCAGTTGAGGTAAGATGACCTTGTGGTTTGCTAGTGGATGGTTTGTCGTGTAGTTTCCAGCATTCCTCCTTGATGTGACCCTTCTTCTTGCAATAATTACACCATTTGTTTTTCCGTTCCTCCTGTGGCCTGTGTACTGCAAGTACTGAACTCTCAACTGGACTTGGGGTGCTTCGATTCCAGAGTTTCCTGCTTTCTTCAAATTGCACATGGTTGACAACATCAAAGAGATGTGGTAGAGGTTTTATGCCCATTATTCTGCCCCGTATATGTAATACCCCGAATTCTGAGACTTGAGCTTAGAGAATAAGCCTGAGATTAGTGGACTCTTAAGCCTTAGTTTAGCAGAGTCCCAAATTGGATTAAGAAATATGAAAATGTGTTTGATGGTGATTCCAAGTGAATTGCCATAATCGAGGGCAAAATGGTAAAGATACCGACCAGTTGATGGGTTGCCGAAGAGGAAACACATTGGTAACTTCAAGATCAGTGGTTGAGATTGATTTGTGTATTAGATCAAGGGGCGGAATCATGTGTATGTGTATGCATGTGAGCTTATAGGAGGTGTGGCAAGATTGTGCCAAGTGGCACTTTGTGAGCCATGGGATTTGGGTCAAATGTTCAACTCTTTTTCCTCTCTCCTCTCTCCTCTCTTCCTTTTTGGTCGGCCAAATGGCCCAAAAAGCTGATCTCTTCTTTATCATCATTATCTCTCAATTCTCTCTCTTATTCCTCCATTTTCGGTGAGCTCAAGGTGGAGAGAGAAAAAAAGGGTAAGGTTTGGCTATGTAAATGTCCTCTAATGCTCAAATATCTTTCTTTAAAGTTGTTCATAATAATGAGAGCTTCATTGCTATGGTTTTAGATTTGGGAAAGAAGGTGTTTTGGGAGCTTGAGGAATTTGGAAATAAGGGAATCAAGGATTTGGCATTGGGAATAGGAAGAGGTGAGTGAAATCTCCCTTTTGATCTATTATTTGTGATTTTTGGTTGAATAATGTGATTTGTAGTTTTTACCCTGATTTGGTATAATTGTGGAATGGTTGTGTTTTGTGGTAAAAATTGTGTCAAATGATGTTTGGATGCCATTGGGTTGATTTGGAAACTTTGGATGTAAAGTTGGTGAAATTGGGTATTGTGTGTGATTAGTGTGACTAATGGGGAAAATGTCATTGTGATATGATTTTGGGTATTTTGAGGTTACCAATAGGTTCTTTATGAAATTTTAGGTGAGAATGAACTTTGGTGCAAGTTTAAGACCTATTGGGATCAGTTTTGGTCACTTTGGGAAATTATATTAGTTATTGCATTTTTGGCAATCTGATAGCCTCACTCGAGTGAGGGAAGAACATGCTCGAGTGATGCCATGCGTTTTCCCTTTCTGCTTTGTGTTTTGCCTAAGTTCTCATAAGGAGTGCTTGAGTGCACTTCCTGACTTGCGAGTGAGATATGATTCTGCTCGAGTGAGCATGGGCATGCTCGAGTGCTCGAGTGCTCGAGTTCTCATGGGGAGTACTCGAGTGCACTTCCTGACTTGTGAGTGAGATATGATTCTGCTCGAGTAAGCATGGGCATGCTTGAGTGCGAGAGGGTAGGAGCTGTAGGGCTTGCTCTCGGGTTAACACTCGCGGGTAATTTGGCAAGAGTGTGAATATGCACTCGTGAGCTGTGTGCCATCACTCGAGTACTGAGGGGAGTGCTCAAGTGCACTTTTGGTTCTACAGGTTCAGTGCTCTCGGATTGTCACTTCTTGGGCTTCACTTGATGGTGCTCGGGTGAGCATAAGTCCATCACTCGAGTACTTGGGTCAGTGCTCGAGTGAAGTGATCATCTTCTGTCTCTGGTTGTGCTTTCTGGCTAGTGCTCGCGTGAGTGAGCCGTCCTCACTCGGGCACGAGCCGTACATCACTCGAGTGTGCCATCCTTCACTCGAGTGATGAAGCTAAAAATGGGTTTGTGAGAATTCAAAAGATGGTCTTTGGTCAAGTGATTCCCAACCCTTTAGGCTTGTGTTTAGGCTTTGGGTAGCCACCTAAAGGTCGTGAATGATAACCAACTTGAGTGTCTAAAAGTTAAGGAATTGAAAAAGGGATTAATCCTATGTCCTTGATTTTGGTTATAGGATTTGATGATCGACCTGATCATGAGCAGCCAGAGCTGGAGCTTACGTGGAAAAAGGGTAGGGAACATATCTCTCCTGCATGTATTTGATATCTGTGTTAGTGTGTTGGTGCATGTCTTAGCTTTGAATAATTATATGTAATTTGAAACTATGTTTCAATCAATGCTATGGCCATTAGTATGTTGTTTGAAGCATTGAGTTTACAAATGTGTCATTGTGTGTGAGCATGAGTTATGTGATACAAGCATGTCATTCATTAAACATTTATCGTACATGCATATTGATATTATTTTTCTACTAAGATTCTCTAGAATCTCACCCTCCCCTACTAACCTTTCAGATAGGATAGTGGATCGGGAATGGAGTAAGTAATCAAGGGCGGCAAGGGCTTCTTTCAGTTTGAAGATTCGATAGTCGGTTATCATAGTTGGGAGTATATAGATTTTGTTGTGTATATATGTATGTGGATGAGGATTTGTATGTATGAGAAAGATTTGTATAATCCCCATATGTGGCTTGTATGGGCGATTGTGCCTTATAAGGCTTTGATTAATATATGGAATCCGGAATTACCGGAAATTATTATTGCGTACTCTGATATTTATACTGAATGTGATTTATCTTCGCGTAGTAGTTATATTCGAAATGTGGACATGAGACCAGGTAGTTATGTTTTGAAAATGGTTGCGAAAACCCTATCGTGAAGATGAGATTTTAAATAAGTTTTGTTTCTTATTGGTCTCTATTTCACTCTAATTGTGTATTTTAGATATAATTACAATGAGGGGGTTACAATATCTCCTCAAATGAGTCATTGAGTCCAAGGAGAAAATCGTAGACTCATCCTTCTTCTACTATCTTCTTGTATAATTGAGCATCCTCCACAATTTTCCACGGGTGCACTTCAAACAGGTCCTGTTGTTGCCAGTGTTTTATCAATGCGTTATGGTAATAGGTTACGGTCAGAGTACCTTGTCTTAAATCGTGGAGTTGTCGCTTCAAATGGATCAAAGCCGTGGTATTATCAAGGGAGGAATAGTTTTGACTAGCTGTACCCAAATCTCTTTTGCAGTGTTTGCCAAGAGATAGCCTTCGCTGATGTCAGCAATCATTGAGTTACATAGCCAAGTCATAACTTGGTTATTTTCAGCAAACCAAGTATCAAAGGTTAGGTCATTTGGGGTTGGTTGCGGTGCTACCCCATTGATGTATTTCTCTTTTTGCTTTCCACCGATGTACCTTAGCACGCTTTGGGACCATTGGAGGTAGTTTTTTCCATTAAACCTATGGTTAATGACCATGCTCTGAGGTTCTGGAAATTCTGAGGTCATGAAGGTACTGTTGGTAGTGGAAGAAGAAGAAGAGATGGAGGAAATGGTACCGGACATCAATGCAGTGAGATGAAGTCCGTTTTTAGAAGAGTTTCCAGGGATTGAGCCGAAAAGAAGAGGGAATTCAGATGGGTCCATGAATCTGGAAAAAAACCTCGCTGGAAAACGCTTGGACGGCGGCGCGTGGCGGTCATGTGCTGGGACTGTGGTGCCGCATAGGGGTCATGCGCGCTCCGATGGTTGCCATTTCTCTAGGATCCACCGATCGACGCCATCCGATTCTAACTGTGGTGGCAGTGTACTCACACGTGCCGTCCTTCACTAGATCTGGGCACACCACTAGTTCTTCATCTCTCTCTCTCTCCCCCCTGCTCGTGTATCACTCTGGCTCTTTGGTATGCTTACATCAGATCTCTCCCCCCCGCTCGTGTATCACTCTGGCTCTCTGGTATGCTCACATCAGATCTCTCTTTCACTCACAGCACTGCGCTCTGATACCATGTTTGTTTACATTAGAGATAAAATACTCTCAGATGAATGTGTATTATTGATGAGAGGAGTGTACAATTTATAGAGATGTTGAGGCTCAATGAAGAAGAGCATAATCAGCAATTACAATCAAACATTAATGACAATATATTCTCTCTTAATCTAAGGAGGAATAAAAGGCAAAAAGCAGGGAAAGAATCATGGGATATGATAGGATTATAATTATGGGATCCTTAATTATTTCCTAATATTCTAACATGGTTTCTCAGAGGCTATAAGAATCTTGAAATCCTATCCATCCATTCCATTCGAGCGTTTACCAAGAGACACATCATTCAATTCCATAATCCTTGAAGCCTTCCCGAAAATGCTTTCAGTTTTCCATTAAGTTTCAACCGCATTGGCGACGCAAATAGAGAGCTCCGTTGCTATCCACCGTTCCGTTAGGCACTATGAGAGAATCACCATAGTTTTGTCGAGGTATCTATATTACAACTCTTCGTCTATATCTTCACTCTTCTTTTTCAACCATTTCTGTCTCTAAGCTACGTTTCTTCTTATTATTCTTTTCCTCCCTTCCATTTACGTATTTTGAAGTTTTTGTTCTGAATTTCCTGGTTGGACTGAATTGAATTAGGATGATGAGGATCACAAGGTGGAAGTTTGTTTCTGTTCTGAATTTCTTAGTTTCTACTCATATAACTTTTGGAAGTTTCTTTTATGTTAGGATGAGCATTTGGCCCAAAAAAGTCGTCAGATAAGCAAAAGCTACTAGTTTTAGTTTATATTTGGGTAAAAAGAGGCCTTCCAATCTTGTTTATATCTTCTCCATATTTGATGGTATTAAAAGTCCCATGGTTTCTCTGTTTCCTGACCTTTGTAGTTGAAGTGTTGTTGATGTCTGATGGCCTATATCATGATTTATCCCAGTTTTCCTTGATGTTGTAAAAGGAGGCCTTTGAATGTTTGACTCTTGATTAGTTTTTTTTCTTGGAGTGAATGACTCATTAACCACCAGTTTAATTAATTATTTCATGGACAAGACTTGGGGTATAGTTTACTAGGTTTCCCTGTTAATCTCTTCAGTGAAAGTTATCACATGTGTACACCATCACTGCAGTATCCTCAACCTACTGATTTAATTAGGAACATTTGAGATTTGAGTTTTTTTGTAGATAAACAATATCCTTAGCCTACCTCCTAAGCTAAAGTTTTAAATTGTGTGTATTTATAGGAGTACGCTAGCATCTGCTGCCCCGGATGTTGTAGCCAAACATTCAAACTTCAAAATTTGAGGTAAAGATACTCCTGAATGTTTGTAAATTAGTAGATGCCTTCTAGTGGCTTTTATACACAAGTGATATAAAATATTTGGACTAACTCAACTTGGCAGAATAAGCATGACTTTTATGTCATTAAAGTTGGTGTATATATATGTGTAGACCAGATTTGTTCTTTCATTTATAATTTGTTCCTTTGTGATTTGTAGACTCCCTTAGATTGTCCAACTTCATAATTGGAAGTATTGGAAGAAAATGAATTTATTTGTTAGCTGAAAAAGGGAGGGGTAGAAATGTGCATAAGTTAAGGGGAACATGTTACTTATGTTAAAATTAACGTGTACAATACAATAAGATGCCAAATACAACTATTACTCTCTAATATATCTAATATATTGCATTACAACTTCTGTATGACCCTATATAAACATCTACATTATTGATCTTCTTTCTTCTTATTAGGTGAATGTTCATAACACTTGTAGAGTGAATAGGAAACTTCAGAATTCTCTTTAAACAGCAATGCAAATACCACTAGGCAGAAAAACATATTTAACAGCACAGGTAAAGAAGGAAAAGCCTAACGACATACCACACAATTGCTTTTAACTGTAGCTATTTTTGTGATTCCATACTATCCTTTGTCCTATTTTGTTTGCTAACTATCCTCTGTCCTGGTAATCCAGAACATCAGCTTGCACAAATAAATATTATTTTTTACAAAAAAAAACTGACTTATTAATACAAGTCTTTTAAGTATTGGTAAGAGGAGTAATAATGGAAATATCAAAGTCGCAATTTTTTATAAATAAAACACGGAGGAAACAAGCCAAAAAAACTATACTATCCTACACCTCGGGTATGCCAAGGTCCTTTTGCAGCAATGATAGGAGCGCTTGCGAAGGATTCAAGTTGCAATTTTGAGAACTCGTGAAATCTAAGATTCCGTAAAGAAGGACCAAGGAAAAACAGATGAAAATTTATTTGAGCCAGTTAAGCATTCAAAAATCAAAGAATGAGGAAGAGAGGGATGGAAAAGAAGGGCGAAGATATAGAGGAAGAGGTGTAAAGGAGATACCTGATTGTGGGTAACAATAGAGCTCCTTTTTTGCGCTGCCGGAGCGATGGAATTTTGATGGAAAAGTGATCGTGAAGGTTCATATGTGATTTTTACAAGCTTCCTTGCGCATTCCTTTGTGAGTCATTGGACGAATTGGATGGTCAGGCTATAAAGATTCTGAAAAAGTGGCCGCTGAGAGTATCTTCTCCAGAAGAGAACTGAACCCCTTCCAATCATTTACGAAACTTGGCATCAGCAGTAATAATTTTCTTGAAGATTAAAAGAGAAATGAAGGATAGAATGAAAATAAACAAAGGAGAAATCTAGTGGAGAAAAAAAAGTACTATCAGCCTTTAAGATGGCAAAAGATGAGAATTATGTTGAGCTTCGGTCAGATCGAGATCGATGGAGGATGCAATTGACGATGGCGACAGACTCCAAGATCGATGGCCACAAAGTCCCCATTGCTGCCTCCCCACAGTCTAGCCAATTTATAGTAGATCTATGGGCACAATTCTATAGGTTACGGTTGGTAGAACGCAACTTCACAGGCGGATGGAGAGAGAAACGAAGGAGACGAAGTGCGATGGGGATATGACAGTGACAAGGTGGCCGACAAAAAGGATGATGAGGAGGAGGGAGAGGTGATGGGTGCGGCATGCGGGTGGGGCAACGAGCATGGATCGTGCGAGTTGCTATGAAAGTAGGTTAGGAATTTTTATTTTTTTCAAATAATAAATTATATTGAAAGGCACATGTGAATTATTTTCTATTTTAATTTTTTCAATTCAGCACCAATTAGGAAATTATCATGTCCTTGTCGGTTTTCACGTCAGTGTTTCAGTCAACTAATAATTAGAGTAACGGTGTTGATATTTTTCATTTGTTTAAGAAGCTTATAAATATTTTTGCACTTTCAAAAAATTTATAGTTATAAGTGCATTTTAAATAAAGTTTATAACTTAACTTTTTTTTTTTTTAAATAAGTACTAGAATCTAAAATTCATGTCCCATCTATATACAAAATGATCATTTTTCGCAAATATCTCAAATAAAAATTCTTGGAATTGAATACAGTGGATAAATTTAAACAAACTAACTTGTTTTCTTAAGTAAAAGTATCATACAAATTTCAGAATATCCAAAGGTAGCTCAAAAGATACATGAGTAGCTAACAATAACACGTCCTTCATTTAGGCAGCATATAGATAAAAAGCAAAGATAGACAGAAACAAGTGATATGATTCTTCATCGCACTCATAGACACACATAATTAAGTTAAAGCACGGGAATGACATGTTTAGAACCCATTTTGTTGGCATCCATTTTCCCTTCAGCTATGTTTGCAAAGAAAAGAAAGGGATAATAGGAATATATCGAAAGAATGGTAAGGATAAGCTGGAAGGATAAAAAAGGAGCGAGTACAAGAACTCAACCACGAGGATCAAAATCACACCAATCACCAAAAAGGTAGTGGCCAACCAGCTGAGTTTGCTAACTATAAGGAACATACCTTCCAAAAATGCTAGACTGAGCGTGATCAAGGACAGACCTAGAAGAGGTATTGCCCAACGAAGAACAAAATTAGCTAGAGAGAGATCCCCTAGTCGAGCCCACATGAGAATGATGGTGGAACATATAGCAACAAACAGAGAAATTGTGAGGGAAAGAATGAATAAATGGAACATAGGGCAATTTAGCAAGACAGGAATGCCTTGTTCCACATCACCTGGGAAGGCAAACCCAGCAGCAAATGATGTTGCTATTATAAGGGAGGAAACCACTATCAAAGTGTCAATTCTATCTTTATATTTTTCAGTGGTACAAGTGTCTTTATCAATATCAGAGGTAGTGCTGTCAGTTTCAACTCTTTTTGGACGAAATCTCACAGAGCTTCGAGGTGTTCCAGCAGACACCAATGCAGTCCAGGTAAGTCGCTGCAAAAATAAATATGAAGACTTCATGAATTATCATAATTTTGACCCCAAAAACAAAACATTGAAGTTGAATCTTTCAAATTATGCATGGATACTTGCCTGTGAAAGAGAAACACTTGTTCCTTGACGTACTTCTGCAATGTCTAGAGCTGTTAGGTTGTCATGGTTAAGAACAGAAAGATCGACTCTTTTGTCCCAAATCAAGGCATGCACAATTTTGGGATGGCAGGAAATGGTAGCTAAATGCAAGGGAGTATTCCCATTGATGTCCTTTTGATTTATCATTATCTCAAGCTTAGGATGTTTGAGTAAGTACCTAAATACTTCATAATTTCCAGACTTGCTTGCAAGATGGAGCAAATTTTCGCCTGAGTAGCTGGCTACCATCTCTGGGGGATCTGGACACCATTTTAGTAACTCTTGAATTATTTTAACATGACCTTCAGTACATGCCAAATGAATCGGTAAGTAGCCTTTGTCGTCCCTTTCCATGGTGAAGGAAGGACATTCCCTTACTAAATAGTGAACACCTTGAAGGTACCCTAAAAGCACTGCATGATGAAGTGGAAGCCATCCTTGTTCATTTCTCAAGTGTATCCAACCTCCTTCCTTCCTCAATATGGTATCAAGCATACCTATTATAAACAAGACCATATTAATCGTAATTTTGTATATGTTCAAATTAAGAAAATACATTGTGTAAACGAATATGTGCGTGCGTGTGAGAGAGATAGAGAGATAACATTGTTTTTATATACAAGTCTTGCCTCATTTCCTTGATTAAGTAGAAAATAGCAATATCTTTTTTTTCTTGATAATTATAAATGGTGTTACTGTGATTAAATATGATCTGATTATAATTGATTTATGATTTTCAATTGATTATCCTATATTTTTATTAGGTTAACCTATCACATTTAGATTGATTTAGTATTTATTAGAATATCTCATTATTATTCTATACAAATTCTCTTGCTTAATGAATAAATATAGCACAAATTTCACTCAGTTTTGCCTCCCCCCCTCTTCTCTATTGCGCTATTCTCTCAGATGTAAGAGTTGCCTAAATTTTGGTTGATGAGTGCTGGAAGAAGGGGTGATTTTCCTTTAGGCTCCAAATAACCTTTGCTGCAGGAATTCGTCAGTTGATTAACACCTTGCTCACAGTTTGCCTCAACGGTCAAGTACAATAATGATTTCCCCTTCACGTTGACTTCAAATGTTGCTAAATCATAAACAACCTTCTTATAGCGAGCCTTGTCGAGCTTATTTGAATCGTCAACAATGAAAGGAGCTTCAAAAGCTTTAAAAATCACATCGCCATTGCGGCGACTGGTCGTAAAGGCCTCATGAAGGAAGGTGTTCCCTTGTTTATTTCGGAACAAAGTGAGTGATACCATGAGCATTAGTTCCAAAAGGGACTGATATTCATGACCATTTGCTTTTCGTCTTATAACAAGGAAAAACTTATTCAAGAGTAACTTAATGGTAGCGCCGTGTCCTGTTTTTGCAGCAACATGAAGGACACTATCATAGTTGTCGTTAACAGCGGTGAAAAGGTCGGGAGCATGTTGAGCTACCTTCTCTACCATTGCATCATTTCCATAGCTAGCTGCTAAGTGTAAGACTGTATTGCCAGATGGTGTACGTTGCTTGAAAATGGCATTATCAAAGAAAACATTGTCTTTCATTGAACAGTATGCGTCCTCGAGCAACTTGCGTCCATGTACTATCTTCGTTAACATAGGTTTTGAAGCCGATACACCTTCATTTAATCCTGATTGATATTGTTGCATTTCCATGTCCACAGTAGATTCTGATTTATCCACAGGTCGTGGACTTGTCAGTGAGAAAGTTTCCCCCTCCATACCCGGCATAGGCACACATTCAAATGATGCAAGTGACCATGAGAAGACGACATGCCATCCAATACCTGCAATGTTTGCTTGAATTAATGTTTAAATCTCAATCATACATAAAAAAAACATATAAAAAGAAAAAGGCCATCTAACAATAGTAACAATAGGTAAATTTACAAGTGCACATATACATGTATGTAGAAAAATAACAAGTGTCCATATGAAAATTTATAAATCCTAATATATTTTAAAAGAGTCTATTAAAAAATTATACAAGTATTCATGGGTAAATTTAAAAATGTACATTTATATTTAAACATAGCAAACTATTAAATAGTATAATTGGAGAATTTAATCTAATAAATATAAGCAACTTGACTTATGTTCAATGTCTAAGCAATGGAAAGCACTGTTAATGACCTGTTATGTTAGAACCAGGAAAATCGTTACCTGTGCCATCTTCATTTTCAAAGCTCCTCATTTCGAGCACTGGTTCTGATCTATCCGATTTCACTGTGGGCAGAAGCCAACTTTCTTCATTTTCTGTTTAAACCCCAAAATTTAAACAGGTTCAAATAAACTTCATAATGGAAAGAGATTTGGATTCCTTAAAACTTCTATTGTTGAGTTTCAGATATCATAATGAGATAATGAGGGGAAAAAAAGTTTCAGGAGCCCAATGCCTAAGAACACTTAACGGTTAAAGAGATTTGGATTCCTTAAAAATCTTCTGTTCTAGATGCATATTCTTGTTGAGTTTCAGATATCATAATGAGATATAATTAGCGACGTTCCTAAGTTGTGCATCAATCATTAATGCGATACCCTAAGAAAACAATTTGAAATGAAACAAACAAAACACTCTCAATGGAAGGAAAAAATTTCAAGAACACAATGTGACAGAACACTCACTGTCGATTTGACTCTGCGATTTCATTAGCCAAAGGAGTAACGAAGGCTCAAGTTTGCCTCTGCGTCTGCGTCTGCGTCTGCGTCTGCGTCTGCGTCTGTGTCTAACTTCAGATCGATTTTTCTGTTATACTAGAAGCTGAACGAGGCTGGTAGCTGAAGGGACCATAAGGAGCAAAAATATCGGGTGATGGAAGCCATGCATGATCTCTGATCTGTTTATATTCAAGTTTCGATGCAATAACTGTATCTCTCACGTATTTTTCTTATAACGATAAGTATCCTCTTCTTTCGGGTACTTTTGTTCGAGGTACTTTTGCTTGAGGCACTAAATATGGACACCTCTACTGATAAAAATTTAAATCTTGGTTTATCACATGTGAGGGACCAGCCTTTTCCACCAGACACGACCCCGTTGATTACTCTCTCACCTATATTAATATCTGATGCTACCAAAATTTAATTAAGTACCGCAAGTATACGGGTCATTAAAATAGTAAGTGATAAGTTAAGGTCGTCTCACAGAGACTCAATTCAACTAGTTATTTTGTGTTAAATTTCCTTGTTTCATTTAAGTTGAACAAATCAAAATTGTTTTTAATATTAGTGAAGAAAAATTAAATAAGAAAAAGAAACTAATAATAATAAATTTTTTTTGCAAAGAATAAATTCTAATATCAAGAAGAACAACATAGAGTCACTAATTTCTTGCTTATTTATTAGATTTTATCCCCACTAAATTAATTTTAGCTTAACTTAATCAGCTAATTTAAAGTATTAATGTCTATAAATGTCTGTTGGTCCATTTATATACCTACCTCAATTAATTATTCAATGTCTCACACAATTAAATAAGATATAGTTTAAATCGGGTTCACTCTAATTTGATTATACAAAGTTTCTAGGTATATGTCTATCATATATACAAATTAGATTAAAATCTAATTCCACATTATTTAACCTCAAGGTCAATTTAAGATTCTCTATGTCAAGTTCAATCCTAAATCCCCAAAACATGGTCAATGGTGGCCAATCAATAAATAATAAATAAAAAAATAAAATTAAATAAATTAAGATAATATTAAACAAAACCAATTAGTGGAAATAATTTAAGTCTTAGACAAGTTCACAGCCATCCTGAATCTATTCTCGCTCAGCAAAAGAAAAAAAGAAAACTATAATAATTTTTCCCAACTAGCTGCCTGTCTCCCCCTCTCTAGCCCATGGAGAGTAGGTGACCGACTTTCAGATGTTCAGCTGCCTCCTTATCATCAAGATTGTGGCTAATGATTGCAATTTTACATTTCCACCGCCTCTGCTACTTTTCTTTTCAAATTGGGGCTGGTAGCTTGTTTTTGACAATGGGATTCCACTTTTGTTGCTCTTGATGCTACCATATCGCGAAGTTTGAACTACTCTACATTGTCTTGATCAAAAAAAAAAAAAAAAGAAGGGAAAATCACTTCTAGGTCCCAAATATCATAGATATTATCAGAAAAGTCCATGAAAAAAGTCAAATATCAAAAAAATTCCTAGGGATTTTTCTATGATTATTTTCCAAAGTTAAATGATAAAGTTTCCCCCAAGAATTTAAAATTTTCTATTATTTCTCTCTCTCCTTCGTTCTGTGTTTTCAATTGTCAAATCTGACCTCTGTGTTTTCAGCTTCATGTGCTCTCTCTCTCTGCAGGTAATGGTTTGGTGGCAAATAGGGAAAGATTGCCGGTACTGGAGGTGTGAAGAAGGGAGGTGGTGAAAGATGAGACGTGAGAGAGGAAGGCCGAAGCTCGGTGTCGAAGGTTGCCTGCAGAAATGGTGGCGATGGTGAAGGCCGAATCTTTGAGGTGGTAAAAGATTTGTGGGATAGGATGTAAGATAGAAGGAAAAAGAAGATGAAGGAAGGTCGTGGGATTTTTTTGATGCTCAAGCTTCCGCCATTTTTAAAGAAGGAAGGGATGAATTTTTGTTAATTCGTGCATATGTAGTTGTTAATATAACTGCTGTAGTTGGTAAGACAGAAAATGATTTCTTGAGCGAAGAACACTGGATTTCTTGGTTGAGGCCAGAAGGTTGCTTGGCCGTGGCCCACAACTTTCTGACCTCCCTTGGCCATGGCCCATGGACTTTTGGCTAGGGCCAAGACCCCTGTTTCAGCATTTTCACCCTTTTTGATTGGCTTAACTTTTCCAATCCCATGGGTACTTGTATGAACCTCTAATGGCCATTTAAATAGCCCAAAATAGACAAATACCATCAGTGTAAAGTAGTACATGAATGGGTATCAACCTAATTCGTGTACATTTAACATTTTAAGACCGAGTCAGGAGTCGAAAGTTGACACGTGTTACTAAACATGTGATATAAGGGGTGATAGAGCTTTGAGGTAGGAACATTATCCTTCATACATCATGCCATAGTTCATATGATTGTGTGTTTGCCATTGTTTGTGCTATATTAATCAACATGGTTTGCCTAGCAGAGGTAGTTAGTGTCAGATGTGCACTTATACTGGGATTTGGGTAAGAATCCAACCGATGTACAATTAGTGGGGTTGGGCCCTACTCATGTATACATGACGATGATGTGATGATGATATATGACGGCGATGTGTTATGATGATGCTTTACGATGACGTGTTATATTGTTCATTAATTGGTGCATACATGGCGCATATCATATTTACTTTTCGCATTTTATATGAACGATAGCATGTTTCTACTAGGATTCCTTGAAATCTCACCCCTTTTTCTAAACAAAACATCTCAGTGGGTGCCAATGGCTCTAAAGGAAAGGGCGTGGATATGGGAAACTGACGGGCACGTTTCCCGAGATGAAGACTGTGGATATATATAGTATGTAATTGGAATATTTTTGATAGCTCTATACAAAGTTGTAAATATCTTCGAATTCTGTATAGTTGATTCTGGTCTGTAAACAAATACTTTTATCAGTATATTCATACTTTTATGTATGCCTATAGAACTTGGTCTCTATTGTTAGAACCAGCTGACACCCAAGAGGGGGTGAATTGGGTGTAAGATAAAAACTTAAGAACTTTGAAACTTTTTTCATATCTTAGTGAAAGCAATAATTATGAAACTAATTAATCATAAATCAACAGTTAGATTAAATAAAGTATGCTGGAAATATAAGAACTTAGGGAAGAGAATATACAAACTGTTAAACTGTTTTTGTTAAATCTCTTATTTTCTTATCTTTCTCCTCACATACTTCACACGATGATATGACAGTATTTTCTAATTCCTTTACTTTCTTCTTATAACTAACCATTTTTTAGCTACCTTAATAAATTATGTATGCAATACATTATATTCAGATAATAATTCATCATAAGTAGGTTCAGAATCACTTACCTCAGAATGTGATTCTTCTTCTTTGGCTACCAAGCATAGATTTGCTACTTCGTCATTGTCGCTTTCTTCATCTGACGAACTATCACCCTAGATAGATGATATGTATGCTTTCTTTTTCTGCTTCTTTTTGTCTTTGTTTCTGAAGCATTCAGATTTGATGTGTCTAGGCTTCCCACATTTATAGCATACTATCTGTTGCTCTTTGTTTTCTTTCTTGCTTGGTTCACCTTGATAATTTTTAAAGTTCTTTTGACCTCTTCCATAGAATTTCTTGAATTTTCTTACGATCATTCCCATATCATCATCATTAGGAACATCTTTATTTTCGGAAGATTCTTCTTCTTCCTTGATAGCCTTAAGTGCAACTCCCTTTTTCTTTTTATCATCAAACTCTTCTAGTTCCTTCTTGAATCTCAACTTTCCTTCATACTCAGAAAGACTACCAAAGATAGCAGCGACGGATCTCATTGACTCTCCTTTAGCTTCTTCGATAGCTGTCACCTTTGCTTCCCATTCTTTTGTAAGAATATTAAGAATCTTTCTTATCAGGGAATTTTGGTCAAAAGATTTTCCTAGTGCAGATAGTTGATTAACAAGATGAGTGTACCTGAGTTCGAATTCTGATGTTCCTTCTCCTAGTTTCATACAAAATAGATCATACTCTGTAATTAGAGTATTGACTCTATTTTCTTTGATTCAGGATGTACCTTCGTCAGCGATTTCAAGAGCATCCCACATATCTTTGGTAGTTGGTAGAGTGCATATTCGAAAATATTCCTTTTGACTGAGAGCACTCTGTATCATTAAAATAGCTTTACTATTTAACGTTACTAACCTTTTATCATCTTCGTCAAACTCCTCCGAGCTCTTCTTAACCACTCTATCCACTACTACAAAAAAATTAATTCGTAGCACTTATTTTTACATTTTTGTAGCCCTTTCTAAGCGCTACAAATGCCTGTGCTGCAATAGGCTTTTGTAGCTCTTAAAAAGCGCTACAATAGATAGAACGTTTTGTAGCCCTTTTTTAAAAAAGCGCTACAAAAGAAAATTGTTTTTTAAAAAAATATTTAACCTTTTGTAGCGTGTTATTGGGTAGCGATACAATAGATAATTTACAAAATTATTCACCTTTTGTAGTGCTTTTTCAAAAATGAGCTACAAAAGGTTTTTTTTTTAATATTTACAATACTAAATAGACAGCTGCACTATATACAAATTTCTTCAGCAATCATATCTAACAAGCTTGTATCAGACAATCAACACTAAAATTGCAATACAACTAACTTTGAATATGAATACCAACTTAACATTCATATATCACTACTTAGCTTGTCAATGAAATCAATCTACTCCTATTCAAGTAATTCTAAAATAAACATCTGATAACCATGATTACAATAAGGTAATGAACAACGTACTTAATTAATGGCTTCAAACACATGCTTACACCACTCTTCAATGACTTCATTCACTTGGTTGTCAGTATATTTTGCACTATGTGAGCCAGCATAATACTGCACAATAATTGACACAACATATCATAAAAATAAGAATTAACTATTATAACTCAATTAATTTAAAAAACAACATAAAGAGAAACAAACAACATACATTGTCAGGAACAAAAATTTGATCATGAGTTACAACATCCTTCATGAATTTCATAATATAATATCCACAGTCAATATTGTTTGGTTGGTAAGGGCACTGCAAAAATATCATTAAAGTTATAAAAAAAATAAGAATGTAAGTAATTTATTGTCAATATTTGAGTGAATTTATATAAATACCTTAATTTTCTTCCAGCCATAGCTATTAACAGGGTCAGCAGCTTTAGAATAACTCAGTGATTCAGAACCTCGGTACCCATTCAATGCCCTGATGACCAAAATGAAATAGAAATTACTTTGGTTGGTATTTGAACCCTCCAACACACACACACGCGCGCGCGTGTGAGCTTGAACTTACATATTAAACAATCTCAACATGTCTGGACAGTCCTCTGGTTGGCCATGCTTTAGAGGGTCCATATAATATATCAAGGGACCTAAAGCTGCTCTAGGATTGATGACAATCAAAATCCAATGATTCCTAAAATATTTTGCACAAATTTAAGTAAACAATTTATGAAGAGTAAAAAGATATTAAATGTGATGACTAATTACCCTGCATTAAACGGCGCTAGAAACAACATATTAGATGTTGCTCTAGCCGAGAAATAATCTTTAACTTGATTTGACTGAGATTCAATATTCTTTCTCCCCTCATGTTGACCTATTATATGGGGGCTGATAAATGAGAATTGTACTCTCCCAGTGTTCCTCAACATGTTGTGGTATAGGTACCTTTGTATAAAACAAACAATTAGATTAACATGAATAAAGTTACGTAATAAAGAAAAAGGATGATAAGGTACCTAATCCATATGTTGATAGCTGAAC
Source organism: Inga laurina (assembly GCA_963855925.1). Lineage (NCBI taxonomy): Eukaryota > Viridiplantae > Streptophyta > Magnoliopsida > Fabales > Fabaceae > Inga > Inga laurina. The sequence continues at coordinate 56,088,709 of OY979703.1, forward strand.
CACCAACCAACCCACGATTAAGTATGTCACTCAATTCATTCTGTGCAAGATAATCATTAAAAGGAGTTGTGTTGTAAATGTTTCCATCAAACTGTATGGTTATACTATATCCTGCCCGAAATAAACGAGGTGCAATCAACTCCAATTCATGGCGATATGAGACAATTGTTTTCTGACTTGTTTGTGCAGCTGAGCTTTTCTTTTTTAATACAGTTTTCGACTGCTTAGATTTATCACCAACAATTTTAACTTGTTTGCCCTTTGAATGAACAACCTACAAATATAATGAAATTAATTTAAGTAGTTCTAAATATACATAGAAAAATATAAGGAAGTGAGAATTAACTACCTTTCCATATGGTTCAATAAGATTTATAGGCCATGCAGCATAAAGGCCCACAACATCCCTAACCATTAATTCATCATCTGTAGGGAATGGTAATTGGGCATCTTGATTGGTGCAAATGTCAACTCTAACTCGCAGTGTGTTAGCAGGCAATGGGGAACCATGCAGAACTTCATTAGCATTGTTGTAGACAACACCCACTGCAACCGCATTTCTAAACGATTCATCCAAGTGTAGCTTGCACTGTGATTCACCCTATGAAAAAATAGAGTTAATAGATTAAGGTATATTAAATTGTAATTTACTTAAATATGAAATAGAAACAAAATTACCGGAGAAAGGGGGGCTCTAGGCATAGAAGTACTGCTATCCCTCATGCTTGGGCTGTTAGATGAATGCATACTTGGTCCTCCCCCTTGCTGTACAAGATTTTGCACATGTTCCATCAATTTATTGTATTGGTCAAAGTGTAGTCGGCTCTGTTCGGCCAATTGTTCTTGCATATGATGCTTTAAGGCATTCATCTCATCTTTCAGTTGTGAAATCTCACTTCTGCTAAGGCGCTTTTGGGGTCCGAAGTAAGATTTCGGTGTAACAGCAAAACCAACACCTCGAACACGACCAGAGCCCTCAGATAAATTTAATGCTTTACTTAGTATATCATCACGTCTAATTTGATGGGCCTCTTCTGGTGCTTCTTGTGTTAGTGCTTGCTGTCACAAAAGGATCACAAATTTATTTATTATGAAATAGATTCATCTGAATTAACGTATCTTAGTGCAACATCTAATACTTACACAATACTCTGCAATTTTTCTCACTTCTTCATTAACGATTTCACCTTGCTTATTAGTGCAACCAGCCAGCCATAAGGTATGTCGCGCTAATTGTGTATTTAGAACAACCGGCATACAACGGTTTCTCTGCATCATTTTTCAACTTCTCAAATAGTTGAGGGCAATTATGAAGATCATCTTCAACTGCCTTAAGCATTTCTTCAAGACCATAATCATAATCAGACACATTTGTACAAAATTCATTCGAAGCGTATTTGGTGCCATGCACCTGATCACCATGCATATCATTTGTCTCTCCATGCCTTGTCCACCGTGTATAGGTTTGATCAATTCCATGACAAACTAAATGGTCTAGCAAATCAAGTGGGCTAATATGTTTTCCATAGCAACAAACTAAGCAAGGACACAAGATTTTGTTAGGATCGGTTGCATGCTCGCTTGCAAATCTAATAAACTTTTTAGCCCCATCTATATATTCCCTTGAACATCGATCAGAAAACATCCATTTTCTATCCATATCCTCAACCTATCGTTGGAAAGTACTAAAATAAACTTGGCAGTATAACAGCTTAAAAATAGCAATTTCTGGTGTCCTAGACCCTCTTCCTTCACTGATAGTACCTAATCAAACAATTAATCCAACATATCGTATTGATTTTTATCAGCCCATAATAATAGAAATGATATTTACCAACATATATAAAATAAAAAATAAATACAACAATTCAAAACTTAGCTCAAAAAAAGTGTCACAACAATTTGTTACAAATTCTAAAAATAAGAATGGGTGTTTAAGGCTTACCTCAAACAAAACAGAACCACAATAAATCTCCAAAAAAAAACCCAAAAAATAAATAGAATATTTAGAAAAGTGATAGCTTTAATTGATAACTTTAAATAATTACAATTACAAATTTATTATAATATATATTATATATTAATATATATCAACTATGAAAATATAAATTAAATTAACGAAGTTATATTAAAAAATATATGCTTAGTTCACTCAATGGCACAAAACCTACAATAAGAGAAGTCACACTTCCAGTTTATATCATTCATATATAAAGGGCCATTTTTTCGTTTTAGTTAAAAAATTATATTTCTTGGGTTTACGTTCTTGTCAGGGAATTCTTTTTCTTGGCGCATGAAAAAAATTAAAATTTTGCAATGGGGTCATAGTGTTTATGTTCTTGTCATTTAGTATTTGAGTTATTACTTTTTGGTTAGTTGACCTAAGCTTTCTCTAAGACAAAAATGCATTATTTAGACTTGATTCATAGTGATATATCCTGATTTTATCATTAATTTTGTACTAAATAACATTTATTATGATTAAATTGAATTAAAGATGATTATGTGAAAATAAATCTTAAAAAGATATATTTGTTATAATCTTGTAATCGCTCTTTAAAATTTGAATTTTGAATGAAGATATTACAAGATATTGATTTGAATTGTAGGTCACATTGGAAAGTATGAGTTGAGGGACTAAAAAGTAAAGATGTACAAGGAATGAAACAGAAAAGAAGATTATACGTGTGGCTCTAAGAGAATTCTGACAGAAATAAGGGTTTTAGTCTGTAATATTAGCTGTTACTTTCAAAAGGCAAAGACCAGAGAAAATTACAGAAAAGTACCCCAAAATTTTGAAATTCCATTTTGGTCCAAAAGTCGACGTCTTTCACCTACTTTCAGTGTAGACAGATCAGAGAATAATACAGAATAGGACGCCGAATTTCCAAATTGTTATTTTGGTTCCAATATCCGAAAATCAGCGCCCTTCACCTCTGAAACTGATTGTTTTTGGATTCTTATACAGAATTTTTGGGGAAATCTGATCTGAATATAATTTAGCAAGATTTTTCTATACCAAACCATTTTCAGCAGCCTATGTTTCTTTACAGTACTCTTTCATGGGGCTTCTAATTTTCTCTTTTGATTAGGATTTTAAAACAACCATCCATACAAAATATTGAAAGACATGCATGAAAGTGTAAGATGAAGAAGCTAAGGGAATAAAGAAAACATACCTGAATGTTTTGACATTTTTTGTTTTTAAGAGCAATGTGTGTTGATTGGTTTAGGGGAAAAAAGAAGTACCACAAAACATACTCTGACTTAACATCAAATTCTCTTTTACTCACTTGTTGTTGATAACCATCCAGACTCATTTATGCTTACACATACCAAGAAATCAATAATGAAGCATTAATGTTCAGCTCATTAGAGGTGTGTTCAAAGAAAGGTTAAAAAAAAATACAGTAGAGTTCCTAAACTGTGCTCTTCCTCTTCTCCATATCTTCCTATCCCACTAATGTTATCATAAAATGTTTGAAAAAATGAATTTTCTTTAGCTGGAAAAGTCACACTCACATACCTGAAAAAGATGCATAGATACGCCCCACCATGGATTTTGCAGAAAAAAATATATATGGGAAGAGTTTTACAACTACATAAGTATAATACATCATACTCGAACAAGGAACAAAAGGATCTATACAAAAGGATCTACCCGTGTTACAGTTGCAATGGGAGCTGCAAGGGGATTGGAATACCTATATGAAGCAGCTGCTCCAAGAATTATGCATAGAGATGTTAAATCAACAAACATTATTCTGGATGAAAATTATCAAGCCAAAGTATGAACCTTGAGTGTCATAGATGGTAGTTAATAGTGGTTTTTAATCTAAATTTCTTACTGCCTTTTCCACCATTAATTTCTTTTGGAAATCTTCAGAAATATTTACCATAGTTGGTATTATATCATTTGCAGCATACATCATAAGGCATAACTTCATTTCTTTAAATAATCAACTTGCAGATTACAGATCTTGGTATGGCTAAAAACTTGAGAACAGATGACTTCCCCAGCTGTTCAAATCTAAAGGCTAAGAAGAAAGCCTTGTCATATGGGTATTGTGAATCACTATTATATGAGAACTCCAAAATAAAATTCATTCATGCCACTTCACCACATATCATCAAGTTCCTTCATTTATTTATCCAATGTTATAGATCAGATACTCACTGTGAGACCCCAATTTTTTAAACTATGGATGTTTCATTACTTTTGAATGAAAACTCAGAATTTGTTAGGCACTTCTTGGTTAGATTTACAACTTTTTCCAGATTCGGTGACTGTTGTGGAAGATTTGCACTAAGATTTTTCTCTTCCTTGAAATTATATCTAGTCTTGTCCCTAAGATACCCTTTCAATCAATATTATAAATTTAAGAGATTGTGGTCTATCTTTAATTTGACAACAAGCAAATAACTTCTCTGAGGTTTACAATGATAGATTAGGCACATGAAAACCAATTTTATCTTCATTCTTCAGACTTCTCCAAAAATCACAGTATGTAGCGTAAAAGAACTTGATCCCACCAATAAGAATCATGATTCAAAAAGTGAAGCCCATCAAAATTTTTTCGATCACCAACCAATCAACTTAATCATATAGCTTTGAACTTGCTCTAAACTTTTAACTAGTCAAGAGTAGAAAATCTCCTGTGTTTTATCTTTTTACCTAACCTTGGTGATATCCTGCTTTTTTTCTCTTTTTTTTTTCAGAAAAAAAACTAATAATAAAAATCAATCCTCAAAATCCTGTTTGCTTATTTGGGTTGAAGACAAAAGAGTCACTTTCAAATGCAAAAGGAGTCCCACTGTGGTATCCCACATCTTAATTATGGATTATAAAAACAATTGGGTGTAAATGATGGAACCTAGCTATCTCTCGTTACCATCAACGTCATCCTCTTCTTTACATTCCCCATCACAAATTCTACAATGTTTTAAAATGAATTTGCCTTTACGGTTTCAGAACAGAGGAAGCCGAATTTGCACATTGCATCAGAACAGAGTCACAACACATAATAAAGATAGTAGCTGGATAACATTACAAAATATCGACAATAATCAGCAGTACACAGAAAATTGCAACAGAAAATTGATAAAAAAAAGGCTTGATTACCTGAATAAGCACAGAAATTCCCCAAATGCTCAACCCTTGATGGCAGTGACTTTGAGGCCACAAATAACAATGAGGCAATGAACGGCGATGAGAGACACAAATAGTGACGGCAGAGAAGTAGAAGATAAATGTGAGAGGGATTTTGGTTGCCGGTGATAAGAAAGAGCAACGCCTCGCGAGCGACAAAGAGGGAAAAATTCGCGTGGTTGTTTGAGTTTGTGGACTGATGGTGGGGCTAGTTAGTGGGGTAACATTAGGGTTAAATAAATAATAAAAATTCTATTGTAGCTCTTTTTTTGAAAAAGAGCTATAATAGATTTTATTTTAATTTTAAAAAAATATTTAAAACATATTATAATATTTTTTTTAGGATTTCTTATAAAATGCATAATTTTTTTTTTTTAAATATAATCTATTTTCTTTAAAAAATAATTAAACTTATTGTAGCACCTATTGAATAAAACGTTACATTATGCAAATTGTTTATTTTAAAGAAGGAATCTATTATAGCGCTCACATTATTAAGTGCTACAATATATTTATTTGGTTATAATTGTAGCACTTAGTAGAATAAGAGCTACAAATAAGGTGCTACAAAATCCTCTTTTTATAGTAGTGATCTTTGATTTTCTTCATTGGAACATAGTCACCATCTTGTATTACATTCCATAAACTGTACTCGTTAGCCATCACGAACACTCTGAACTTAGCTTTCTAGAATGAAAAATGTTTTCCAGCAAAACCAGGAGGTCTTGTGATTGAAGCTCCGTCTGGAAGAATATTTTCACCCATTGTTGCCATTTATCAGATCCTTATCAAGCTGTTAGGCTCTTCGGCGAAGACCTCTCTCTGATGCCAAATAAAAGAGGCAAGCTTCACCCAAGAGGGGGGTGAATTGAGTGAAGTGATAAATTTTTCGCTTGATGTGGTGATACAAAAGTAGATGTAGACAGAGTAGAGTTGAGAAGATTAGGACACAGAGAGTTATACTGGTTCAGCCTAAACGCCAAGCCTACGTCCAGTCCTTAGAGATCAAGACCTACTGAGATTTTCACTATGCTTCAAAGATTCAATAGGCTCTTATAATGCCTCAAAAAACCAATTTTCCTCGAACAGACTACAAGCAGAAATATTCTCACACTAAGAAATTTTGCTCCCCTTACGACAAGTCTTACGTGCAGAAAAACAACCTATTATTACCTTTCTCACTTGCTTACGTACACAAGTCTTATGAGCAGCAACATTCTCTCCTGCTTACACCATTGTAAGTCTTACAAGCAGCAACGTTCTCTACTGCTTGTATCTTATAAGTCTTATGAGTAGAAGGTTTTACTAGGAATTCTCTCAGCTGCTTCTCTCGTAAGGATATCTACCCTCTCAAGGTCCCAATACCTTGAGATCAATGAAAATAGAATTTGGAATGTATATAGACTCTCTTACAGAGCAAGTATGATAAACACTGAAGAATAATATGAATACAGAGAAAATATAAATAACAGAGATTCATGAATTTGCTTATGTGAATTCTTGTGCTTCGTTCTTTTTGACGATCTCTGGAACTCTGTATTTATAGACGTTTGATTTTGCCCGTTTGAATAATGATCATTGTGGAGCGGGGCATGTTACTGTGGAACGGCATGCGTACGTTTGAAATCTTTGAACACGGTAGGTACGAACTTTTAATGATGTTGTGTGTCGTTGTTTGACTTCCTTCGTGTCTGTTTATTTCAAATGTTCAACCTCCTGTATTAAACTTATAATACATTCAAAATGATGTTAAATAATAATAATAATAAGTGATAATAAGATAAATAAATATCATTAAACCATATTCGGATTGAACGCTATAACACTGGTGCATTTTGTCTTCTGGCAGAGTATCACTCGAGCATGGATGGGCTCACTTGAGTGAACTCACAAATTTTCTCCTTGTTCTTCAATTTTATACTTGCACTTCCATATGATTTCTGAGAGTTCATTTCCTCACTTGCGAGTGATGTGGGGCCTCACTCGAGTACAACTCCCTCTGCTCGAGTGTCCTTGTTCATTACACTAAGAGACCCATTTCTGAACAACACTCACATACCATTTTAGCAAGAGTGAGATTTTGCACTCGCAGGTGATGTGAGCCCTCACTCGAGTACACATACTCTTGCTCGAGTGAGAAGAATATTCTCATGTAATATACTCTTGTTATCAGTACTTGCATTAGGATTTAAGAGAGTTGAATTTCACACTCGTAAGTGCTGATGTGTCAGTCGGGCATATGAAGTCTCACTCGGGCATACTTGTGCTTCTCTGACCTTCATGACTCTCAGCCAAACACTTGCAGTCTCTCACTCGCTAGTGCTCAAGTGCAAAGCAGCTTCATGCTCGAGTATTGGTTATAATGCTCGAGTGCATCAGTTAACAATGACAGTAACTACTCTCGACCAAATACTTCTTGTCCAATACTTGCATGTGCTTGAGTGAGAAAGAGACTCATGCTTGAGTGCTATCTCCAGTGCTCTAGTGCATCAGTAAGAATGATAGAAATTTGCTCTCGGGCAAACACTTCCTATCTAATACTTGCATCTACTCGAGTGCAAAAGAGCTCCTTGCTAGAGTGCTATCTCCAGTGCTCGAGTGCATCAGTTAAATCTAACAGCAGACATTACAGAACTTTGCCATATGCATTTGGTAACTTTCTAATCATTCTTTAGACTTATAAGAACATGCTTTGCATACAATTACCTTTTTTATCATCAAAACTTAGGATCTAAAATTTTCACTATTCTTCCAAAATTCAGTGGGCTCTCAGAATGCCCAAGACAACAGCCATCCTTGGAAGGACTACGAGTAGAAATACTAGAAATTTCTCTTCCCCTGACAACAAGTCTTACGTACAGAAAAACAAACCTATGACCTTTCTCTCTTGCTTACGTATACAAGTCTTATGAGCAGCAACGTTCTCTCCTGCTTACACCACTGTAAGTCTTATGAGCAGCAACGTTCTCTACTTCTTGTATCTTATAAGTCTTATGAGTTGGCTTTCCTACTAGGAATTTTCTCACTACTTCTCTCGTAAGGAAATCCCCTCTTAAGGTCTCAATACCTTGAGATCAAATGAAAATAGAATTTGAAGTGTATACAAACTCTCTTATAGAGTAAATATGATAAACACTAAAGAATGATATGAATACATATAAAATATGAATAACAGCGACTTGTGAGTTTTCTTGTGTGAATTCTTGCACTTCGTTGTTTTTGTTGGTCTCTGGAGCTCTCTATTTATAGCCAGTTGTTTTTGCACATTTAAACAATAGTCATTGTAGAGCGGAGCATTTTACTATGGAACAACATGCGTATGTTTGACATTGTTGAACGTGGTAGGTATGTGCTTGTATGGTTGGAAAGATGTTGTCTGCCATTGTTTAACTTCCTCTGTGTCTTTCTAATTCAAACGTTCAAACTCCTGTATCACACTCATAATATATGTTAAATGATGTTATATAATAAGAATGAGTGGAAATAGAATGAATAAATAACATTAAACCATATTCAGATTGAACGTTGTAAGACTGGTGCTTTTGCTTCTGGCAGAGCATCACTCGATTGACTAGAAGGCTCACTCGAGTACAATGCGTGTTTTTCTCTTCTTGCTTCAGTTTTATACTTGCACTTCCATGTGATTTTGAGAGAGTGTATTTTCACACTCGCGAGTGATGTGGGTCCTCACTTGAGCACTACTCTCCTCATTCGAGTGCTTCTTCATTTTACACTATGAGCCACATCTCTGGACAACTCTTGCATCCTATTTTAACAAGAGTATGATTTTGCACTCACAGGTGATGTGGGCCCTCACTCGAGCATACCTACTCTCACTCGAGTGAGATGAATATTCTTCAATAATATACTCTTTGTCTTCAGCACTTGCATCAAAGTTGAGAGAGTTAGTTTTCTCACTCGTGGGTGTTGCGGTATCACTTAGGTGCATGTACTCTCACTCGGGCATGCTCATACTTCTTTGCTCAGCATGACTCTCAGGCAAACACTTTCTGTCCAACACTCGCATATGCTCGAGTGCAAACCAGCTTCATGCTGGAGTGTTAGCTATATTGCTCGAGTACGTCGGTAGAACTGGAAGCAAATGCTCTCGGGCAAACAGTTTCTGTCCAACACTCGCATGTGCTCAAGTACAAAATAGCTTCATGCTCGAGTGCTAGCTCCATCACTCGAGTGCATCAGTAAAACTGACAGCAAACACTTATAAACTTTGCCATATGCAATTGGTAACTTTGTAATTATTGTCTAGACTTGTAAAAACATAATTTGTACACAATAACCTTTTGCTATCATCAAAACTTAGAATCTAAAAATCACTACCTTGCTCTTTCCATTCTTGTTCAAACACAGGCCTTCTCTGTTCTGGGCAATTATCAAATCCTATATTTATAATTAAGGACGATACGTTATCACTTGTTCTAATATTTAAATGACTCCAAAATACCTATATTTGGTTATCATTAAAGTCCCTCAGGTAGCTACTAGATGCCCAAACAAATACCTAAAGGTCTGGGAAGTACTATCTCAAAGATCACCTTACTATAAAGAAAAGTTCTGATTTTTGGATGTTGACTACGGCCAAGGATCTTTGGCTGTGGCATAAAATAGGTCAGAAACTTTTAGGCGGTGGCTAAGTACTTTTGGTTGTGGCCTAAATTAGGTCAGAGAGTTTTTGGATGTGGCCAAGGGTCTCCTGGCTATGGCAAAAGCAGGTCAGAAGCTTTTGGGCTGTGGCCAAGGGCTTTCGGCTGTGTCCAAGAAAATTTTAGTGTCTAGGCTGATGTTCCAAAATTCATAACTAATTCTAGAAAAATCAAAATGAGGTGATCCTAAAGCCTATTGAAAGGTATTTAAGTCCTCTTTATTGGAAAATATGGATTAAGGCTGTCTATAACCACAAAAACCCATAATTTCACAAATGTCCATACTATTCCAGATTTGATCCCAGATTTAACACCAAAATTTGGACAAACATAACTCCTAAATCACAATTCAAAATGGCAATAATTATATGTTCATTTTGAAGCATGGCATGTGAAATTTAAGACTGGAAAGTTTTACAATTTTTCATCACCATTTGCTATTTCAAAACATCCATGCAAAACCACTACTAGCACAAATTTCTTGGTAACCAAAACTTGCAACTTTTAAACCTAAGTTTCCAGAGGTTTTAAATTCACATCCAACACTACTCCCACACAATTTTTCACAAGAAATTTAATGGAAATATCAAAATAACCAAATTCTCATTCCATTATCATCCTCTATTTTAGGCAACATCACAATGTAATTTCTCAAAAACTTAAACTTCACAATTCAATCCCAAATCGATTCTATCAATTCAATATACATCCCAAGACACCATTTCCATGACCACAACATGTCATACACACAATGACTCTAATTTTCAAAAATAGGCCAAAAATCCCAGAAAATCAAAGCTCAATCATATGACCCCAAAACTTATGTAGAAAGGTTTCTCTTACCCACCTTAACAACTCTAATTTCCATTCTTGATTCTCAAAATTCTAGATTTCCTTGTATGCTCAAACACCATCAAATGAAAAATGTAAAACCATAAAATTGAAGCTCTCAATACAAGGAACAACTTTATAGAAGGGAGTTTTGGCATTAGAGGTCATCTTCTTACCTTAAATCTCAAGCTTTTCTCCTTCTTGATTGAGCTCCCATGGTAGCATGAAAAGAGAGAGGAAATGAGAGAGAAGAGTGTTGGAGAAGATGAAATGATCACTCTTTCCATTCCCATGCCTCATGTCAGTGAAAATGAGAGGGAAGGAGAGAGAGAAACTGATTTTTTTATTGCAATTTGACTTTCCATGCCCTCTCTCATCCTCTTGACTTGCCAAGTGTCAGATTTTTATTGGCTCTCATAAAGTAAGTAACCAATTAGTTACTCTAACCCCTCCATTAGCCATTTAGTTACACATCTCATTTCCCTCTTAGTTAGTAATTAATTTCTCAATTAATCACTAACTTATGACCATTCTTTCAATTTCTCCACTAATTATGGCATATTAATTAAAATTACCACATAACACATAATAATTCACACTTTAATTCACAAATTATTCTTAATAATTATCATTAGCCCTTAATCAAAATTTGGGGCATTATTGTATGGTACAAGGACATTAGTAAAAATCTTTTCGTGAATAAATAGCCAAGAATAACTGTAATAGAAATGAATAGAGCGAAGTAGGTAACCTTGTTATTAATGATAAGTAATAACGGGACTAAAAATTAAGGTATTACACTCTGGCTTTCCTACTTGGTGTCAGGGAATCTCTAACATGTGTCTCGACCAAAGGAGACAAGGTCTCCCAGCTAGGGGTCATCTTTTCATTTGGCCAACCTAAAAGCAATTGCTGGATGGCACTTTCTCATTGGCTAACCATAAAGCCTCTTTTTTAAAAAGATACTTTAATAAAGCTATTTTATTAGTATAGGTTTCAAGTCATGCCATGTGTCTATAAGCTAGTATATTCTACTCGACCGACCACATACTCATTATACCGGTTATCAAATATCGGTATGCCATATGTGGGCCCTCATGGCTCCACATGTGTTCTTGCCCATGCCATCCCATAATGGCATTTAAGTATGCTCTTATACATGTGCACTAATATATTCTATCCAACCGACTATATATTTAGCACACCAGTTACTAAATGTTAGTATGCTATATGTGGGACCCACATGGCCCTCATATTATCAGAAGAACCATTCTCTACCAGAAAAACTGAATCATACAGTCCCAAGAGTCTTTCTATCTCTCATCATTCTTGGGACTCTTCCTAAACTGGACTAAGTAGTATGCCTAATATAGGCTTATTCTCAAATCTCTATGCCCAAAATTAAGGACATTACAATTCTCCCCAGTTTAATAACTTTCATCCTCAAAATGTTAAAGATCATATAGATTTAACTATACCGTGGGGAATTACTTCTTATTACTCAATCTATCTCTTTCATATGCAAGCTCACAAAGCACATAACATAATCATCATATTCTCAATAACGATCTCAGATAGTATTCAGCATTCATCATTTAGCATTCTCATTTATTTAGTATAAAGTAAGCAGCACAAATTCAAACACAGGACCCACTGGTCCGTTACTACAACACTTGGTTACATAGGCCTCACCACCTCTTCGGGTCACTACTCAAGATGCATAAGCTTTACAGCCTATTTCATTCTAGCTTTATGGCTCATTTCATTCCCATAGTGCTCGGTATTGGTCTTACCACCCAGGGACACTACCCTGTGCTTCACTCACTTACAGGTTTTACTACCACATGCTACAACTTGGTATAGTCTAAATGTTCTACCATCCTAAATGTATACTCTGAACATACTGGTACAATATCATAGTGCTAAGCAATGCAGGCCTTATCGTCAAGGGCCTCTACCCCATGCAAAGTTGCACATCGGGTCTTACCGCCTTAAACCTCCACGTGTCATCATTCTTAAATATATAGCATTCTTCCAACCTAAGGATATACTAGTCCATCAGGTCTTATGGCCTTAGGACATACAGTCTGCAGCACTCACAGTCCATCATCTTTGCTAAATACATATCAAAACTAACTACCTCAGGACATACAGTCCATTAGGTATTCAAAATTCATTCTAGGCTCTACTTTTTGCCACTTAAGCCAATCATATACTTATGTAGTATTCCCAAAGCATGCAAACAAACCATCCATCCTAAAGCATTCACATTTATTCATAGGACCTAATCGGTCCAGTTATACACAGATGTATATCAGGTTTGACAACATGTTTCAGGCTATAACCCAGTATATTTCTCAAGTTTTCCGCTTTCTTTTAGCTTCCATTCAGCATAATTTTCACACTAGTTGAATGTATCTGCTAGCATATAGACACATTGGTCCAACAAGACTTGGGGATTCATATTAAATGCCTCTGCCAACCTATAGACGCACTAGTCTAAAAAGACTTAGGGCTTCTCTCTAAAAGCATATCAAATCTGACAACCTAAGGACACATTGGTCCTACAGGTCATACTACCTATCAAATATTCACGAAACGAATATACTCAATGCTAAAAACATACATGTAGAACCATTATATAACATATAACAACAAGAGTTGCTTCCTTCTATCCCATTGAGCCTGTTTTTTCATAATTCCCATCCTCTTCTTTCTTTCTATAAATAACATTGGAGCACCCCATGGTGATTTAATGGGTCACATCAACCCTTCTTTCTAGGAAACCTATCTAATATAGGACTCATTAAAATGTACCACCTTTAAGAGTCAACATCCCGGTATCTCTACTGTACAGTTTACCATCACAGTGGCTCTACTTTACGGTACTTCACTCGACATTACTCAGTCCACTATGACTGGTCTTACCCTCTAGTCAGAACCCTCCATAGGTAGCCTTTTCTGATCAGAACACTCCATAGGTAGCTCTCTCTGGTTGGCCGTCTCTAAATGGAAGTACCATTGTAACTGGAAGCCCAGATCTTATAACGTCCATCTTCTCTAGCAATTATGTAATATGCTTTCTTTAATTCTTCCATCTCATATGGGGTCATTTTGTATGGATTTTTTATGTCTGTCCCACTCCAAGCATAACTAACTTCCCTTACTAGGGTAATCTACCTATGTCGTACAAGGATTTTCCACCTGTATCGACCATAGGACCATAACTCGTGGCTTTCCTTATTCTATCTATCACTTTGTTCTAGCAGGGAACAATTCCTCAATTATTCTTTATAAGGGAATATTCTATTATCAAGATCTTTCCCAATGCTAGATTAGCAGCTAACAATCTCCAGAAACCTCATACATATTTCAACATATTCTGAGACATCAAATCACTAAGGTCAATTCAATTCCTGAAGAATCAATTCAACTATTGAGTTTGATTCTTAGGTTACAGTTCACTTTTAGAACCTTAACATCATCTGAGCTAAACAATAATGTTTCCTTAATTATACCCAATATACAAACTAAGAATCATTATGATTTATAATTTCTTTTCTAATCCTCAAAATATGTGGATTATATCCCCATAACAAAAGTATTGATCATGGGGTTATAACTTTACATCAATCCTCAATATCATAAGGGCACATTAAAAACCACTATATCAAAGACAATCGCTGCCAGCTCTAAATCATAAATGGGGTATTCTATCTTATGAGACTGCAATTGTCGAGAGGCATACGCCACCATTTTGCTCTACTATGCTTGGGCACATCCTAATCCTCGTATACTCTTTTCATTGCAGCCCATACAGGTTGCCTCACTTGTAGACCACTCAAGTCACATCATTGCATATCACACATAGGTTGGCCTAGGATATGGGGTAATCAATATTGGTGAGAATTTTAGCCTCTTCTTTAGCTCTATAAGCTCATCTCACATTTATCATCCCACACAAAAATAATTAATTCATTCATGTGAGCTCTATCAAAGGCTAGGAGATTCGAGAGTTAGGATATCTCCCTGATAATATTTGGTAAAACCCAAAAAACTGTGTACCTCTATAATAGTTTCTGGCCTCCTCTAGTTCAATATTGTCTATCATGCTTAAATGCCTTTGAAAACAATTCATCTAACTCAGATGATCATTAGTAGTGGAGAAGCCTTAAGGCAATCACTATTCATCAAGTCTCCATGACCTTATCAACTTAACTTCATAGGGGATCACCCATCCTAAGATTACTTTAGGCTAAGTACACTTAATCACAGAGTTTTGATAGGATCCAGGGCATTAGTGCTAGTTCGAGTCCATATATCACTGGGTATTAGTAGCTCATATATGTCTTGATCCCAATATAATGTATTAGCCTTCCTAGAAATGCTAAATACTCTCTTACAAGGAAGCAAAAGAGGTACTAGCTTCTTAGTACTACTCCTCTAGGTATTCCTATAACATCATGTGGGGATCTAGGTCTAAACTTACTATTAGAAGCCCTAAAGTTAGCAACAAAATTCGTATCCTGTGCTACCTAATTTATTTTAAGACTTTCAATACCTCCTTTATACCCTTTTCCCCGGGTATGCATAACTACTGCTCAATTTCTTTCTCTATAATAGCCTATAAATTAGTGGTCAGGGTGGTCTATTTCCTTAATTTCCTCTGCTATCTATAACTTCCAATTATAGTAGTACTAATAGAGGACCACTATACTAGTCTAATAAGCAGAGAATATAGCCTATAGCCAAAACGCTTTCCTCTGACTGAACCATTAGCTCAGAGCAAAAAATTCCATTGCCTGAATGCCTGCTCTGATACCAAAAATTGTCTTTATAGCTCCTATATATCGGGCAACAAAAGGTACCTTAGACTCTAATTTTACATACTACGTCTCAGACTAAGAACCCATACACTGGTGCAATTGACTGCAGTGGCTAGCCAGCAGACCATATTGGGGTAAGAGCCAATCCTTTACCACATATTAGACTATGAAAACCCCAGATCGTATTTTAGAGTTTATAGCCATCTTGCCTATAACGCTTTATTATCTAACCCAATTAGCCAAGCTTTTACACAATGAGTCTGAACTACTATAGAAAAATAATTTCAAATCCCAAGATCAAGACAGGATACAAACCTATAGTTTAGTGGGTTTTTTTTTTTTAATCTCAAAATATTTTGGAAGCATCTAGTAGTTCATAACTTCATTATCACTCATTAGTTATCAATTCCTTTTTATTATTATCAAAGTATTTCTTTGCTTATTAAATTACTCTGCTTACTTAACTGTTAGGCTCATACCATGTAATTACCCATTCCTAGTTCAATTATCTTGCTTAGGAGATTAATCCATATTTTATACAGGTTAAACTATTAACCACTTCAATCATTAATTTACACATAACGTATTAGTGCTTATTAATCTTTAATTCTTTACTACAACTTCTTGCACATTGTCCTGCATTCCTCTTCTGTTTTCTCCTACTTCTCAACTGACTAAAAATAGAGCTTCAATCATTCATACATGCTTTATACCATTCATCAATGCATAAGCTTACATATCAAGTAAATGCAAGTCAAGAAAGTTTTACTACCTTTTGCTTTTGTCCTCTTGTACCTTTTCTTCCTATCATTGAAGTTTCTTGAAGAACCTTCTATTCTTTTTCTTAGACATCTCATGACCCTAGACATATATCCGTATCATTAGAGCTATGACAAATGAATATCCTATATGGCCATATTAGCATCTAAGACATTACTCTACCCTTGTAAGTTACTATTATTACAATTTACTTATCTCAAATTCGCATGATAAGCCTATGCTGCCAGAATTTTCACCTAACTTTGAAAAATCATAACCTACTCTACAAATCTATAATTGAGATGGTTTAAAGTCTAGTGTCCCTCTTCAAATCTATTTTAAAGCGAAAATATCTTATACTACCAATTGTATGCACACAGCTCCAGAAACCTCAATCAATCCTCATTGCCAAAGAAACCATTCTAGATTCAATACCTAACTTTAACAAATCATATCTCCTAATGTACTGACCTAAACAGCGCAAACTATATATCAAATTAAAGCTTAGTTTGTCTACTTTCATTATGAAAAATATCATGCCCATTAGAAAAGATTTGGCCATTTAAATACATGTCACAAATAATCTGTCTCCCAGAAAACGTAATATGTATGGCACTAGCCCAGATAAAGGTGGTTAATATATGGGCTTTTAGCATTTGGTTGCCTGATTCTAATTCATTTATCATGTTTGTATGCTAGCACATTTGTTGATAATTTAATGTACTAGTTACAAGTAGTACGATTAGTACTGTTACTACTGGTACTACTACCGCTCTTCTACTTAATTACATCAACATATTCTATGGTCTCCTAAAATAAAAGATAATTAGATAGTCCATAGTTAATCTGCCTTCTCTTCGTTTGTCCATGTTACCTTCTTTGTACTTGGAGCTGGACACCTTTACTGTATATCATTGGTGTAAAAAGGGTGAGATTCAAGATAATCTTAGTAGTACACAAACCACTCATAGGATATGCAGAATATTAAGCATGTAAAATAAATCATCAAGCATAACACTTATAGTATACAACAAACAAAAGGCTAACCAGACCCTTTTATAGAGTAATAGCCTTGGTGAACTTGCACTGGCAACCCAAGGCCTCTGCCCCATACAAGATGAACTCATGAGCTTTCTGCCTCAAGCTGACCTGGCTTCAGATGCCCCGAGTAAATCCTAGCGCAACTTGTACTTACCAGTCTTACTGCCTAAGCACTAATTTCCCTGCACATAAGCAGATGACAGAGAAATACATATAGAGTAACACATATGATATAAGGGATTAAGCACTACCTAACTGCTTTTCCAAATTCTATTCTTGTTTCAAATTTAGTGGACTTTTGGGTAAATGTCAAATCCTATAAGTTAGAATTTATAGAGAGCAAGTTAATGCTTGTTCCAATTCTTGGTAACTCATTACACTTAGGTTGGTTATCTTTAAAGTCAATGCATTAAGCCCAACCAGTAGTTAATAGGCCTACACTTACTTTATTGGCTTAGCTTAACCCTTGAAGTTTCTATTTATTACATTTGGCCCTAATTAATTCATTTTCGTCTATACACTAAAAGCAACAAGAATTTTCATTAAATTTAAATGTTCAAGTCTTTGTGTACAAATGTCCGATTAACATGATTCCAAACACTGTGTGACCCTTAATAAGTCTAGTTATAGGAAAAAATATTACCCTTGGCTAATTGACCAAAGTGTATAGATCCTATTGACCAATACAACCTGTCAAATTAAAGCTTGATTGGTACACTTTTATTATAGAAAATTTCACATTCATTGGACATTATTTGGATATCCAAAAACACATCACAACCTCACTACCTCATAGGAAATCACACTAGCAGCACATTTTAAATTCCAATTTTCAATCTTTAATTCTAGTGATTTAGAATTTATCTCCAGAGGTTATTCCTATAATGCCCCAAAATGTAATTAAGGGTTAATGACAGCAAAAGTGTAAATTGAATTAAAAGTGAAAAGAGGGCACATGGCTTGAGGAGAAGGAATTATATAATGTGCTTAATGGTGATTCAATAGGAATTGACATAGCTTGGGGCAAAATGGGGAATAACGAAAGTTACTAGCCAATAGTCAGCAACCGAAGAGGGATTCCACTAATAACTTAAAGATTAATTGGAGTGACTAATTGCTAAGTAAAATAAGAAAGAATAATCATATGGGTGCAAGCACATGGAAGAAGTCACAAAAAGGTGACATTCGACATCATATGGACCACTGATGGAAGTCAGAGTTTCAGCTCTCTTATCTTCCCTCTCTTTTCAAATCGGCCTAGGAGCATAGAGGGAGTAAAAATATGATTTCATTATCATCTCATATTATCTTTCTTGAGCTGCCATGGACGCCTAAGGAAGAGGAAAGAGAAAGAAGAAAGTAAAGTACTATTCTTGCATTTTGGCTTAGTGAATGAGCTCAAATGCCAAAAACCTCTTCTCTAATCTTAATCACCTTACCGAAAGCTTCATTTCTATGGTTTTAGAATTTTTGTAGGAGGTGTGTTGTGAGTTTAAGAAAAGATAGTGATTGAGGAATCAAAGAACAATCAAGAGATAGTAAAAGAGGTGAGTAAAAGCTACTTTATAGTATATTTATTGTGGTCATTAGTTAAGTGTCTTAAATTCTGGATGTATGCATTGATTTTCATGTACACAAGGGTTATGGAGTGTCATGGTGTTTTATTGGTGGTTAGGGTGTCTTGCATTGTGTAATGGACAATGACATTGCTTAAAGCTTTAAATGTCAAATTGTCCAAAAATGTGAGATTTTGTGTTGCATTGTGGTCAAAACAAAACATGAGAAAGTAATGGGAATTTGGGTGTTTTGACGCTTCCATTGGATTCCTTATAAGAAATTGTGTGGGAGTAGTATTTGTTGTGAATTTTGAACCTTTGAAACCATTAGAGCAAAAACTGGAAATTCTGGAAAATTCTATCAAGTTGAAATTCTATGCAGGGGTCCAGATTTGTATAGTTTTTTGAAATATCAAATGGTGTCAAAATGTTATGAAACATTCCAGTTGTGTAGCACAAATGGCATGAATCCTTTTGGTAGACTGAGTAGTATACATAGTTCATGGCCTGTTCTATTGGTAATTTACTACTTATCTCATTTGTTATGCATGAAACGAAAGTATATCATGTTGTTCATGTTGACTTTGGGACCAAAAAAAATCGACAATGGTATAGATGTTTACATAGAACCCTTGATTGAAGACTTAAAAGAGTTGTGGGATGAAGGTGTTGATATTTTTTATGCAAACAAGAAGGAGGTTTTTAGAATGCGAGCGATGATCTTTTATACTATAAATGACTTCCCTGCATATGGAAACTTGTCAGGATATAGTGTTAAAGGCCGTAAAGCATGTCTAATTTGTGAAGAAGGAACATGCTACCATCAAATTCAACATGGAAGAAAGACAGTTTATCTTGGCCATAGGAGATTTCTTAGAAGAGGCCACCTGTATCATAGATTAAAGAAATATTTTCTTGGTGGACAAGAGTTTGAAGATGCTCCGAAGACATTGACTGGGGAGCAAGTTTATGAAAAGGTAAAAAATATGAATGTTATCTTTGGTAAGACTAAAAAGAATAGTAATAAAAAAAATAAATAGAAAAAGAGGTACGTCTTCTTCAATCTTTCATATTGTTGGGACACTGCTTAAAATACAAGGTAGTTCTAAGGATGGCATGAAGGCAAGATTATATTTGCAAGAAATGGGGATACGAGAACACTTGCATCCAAAGCCATATGGTAAGAGAACTTTTTGTCCTCCAATTGCTCATATTTTGTCTAAGGATGAGAAAAGAAGTTTTTGTGAGTGTTTACATGGCATCAAAGTTCCTTCAGTGTATTCTTCAAATTTTAGGAAGCTTGTGTCGATGTAAGACTTGAAGTTAGTAACGCTAAAGTCTCATAATTGTCTTATCTTAATGCAATAACTACTCCCAGTAGCCATTCAACGCATTGCCGAATATAATCTTCAACATATTTTGACTAGACTTTATTTCTTCTTCAATGCTATTTATAGTAAAGTCATTAAGACAAAAATACTGGATGAACTGGAAAATGAAGGATATCTAATCTTGTGCCAGCTTGAGAAGCTTTTTCTTCCTTCTTTTTTTGACATTATGGTACATCTAATTGTTCATCTAGTTAGCGAGATCAAGTTGTATGGCCCTATCTATTTATGATAGATGTACCCAATTGAAAGAACTATGAAAATCTTAAAAGAGTATGTGAAGAACCCTAACTAGCCTAAAGCATCTATTGTTTAGAAATATGTTTTTGAAGAAGCCATGGAGTTTTCACAAGATTACTTGTCAAATGTAAGACATATTGGACTTCCTGAATGTCGTGATGAAGAAGGCGGTAGATGCGGGGCTTCAGTAAAGAGTGTGGATCCTGATGAATTGCAACAAGTCCACTTGTACATCTTGAATAATGTTAATGAAGTTCAAGATTATATTAATACTCATAAAGAAATTGTACCGAAAGGAAATATTCAAATGACTGAACAAAGGTTAATTAGGGAAACAAAACTTTTACAAACTAGTTCAAACAAAAGGTTGACAGAGAAGAATGTGTTTCTGATACAATTAAATGGTTAGCACATAGTCCTGAGGTTGATGTCATAAGCTAGACTTTATTTGTGATCAATGGTTATACATTTTGCACGAAGTCCCTTGATGATAGGAGCACCATCCAGAACAATAGGGTTATATTAGTGGCTGAATCTATGCACTTTTCTAGTTCGAAAGATAAGAGACCTAGATTGGTAGCAATACCTTATTATGGGGTTATTGAAGAGATTTGGGTGGTTGATTATGTTAAAATTAAATTTCCCATTTTCAAATGCAAGTGGGTTGATGTCAACAATAGTGTGATGATTGATCAGTTGAGATTTACATTGGTTGATCTAATTAGTAGAAGTTTTGGAGATAAACCTTTTATTATGGCAAACCAAGCGAAACAAGTGTTCTATATTACTGATCAGGCAAATAAAATGTAGTATGTAGCTCTCCAAGAAAAAAGGGTCATTGATATTAATCAGGAAAGTCATTCAATAAAGATCTTATTGAGACTCCTTCTTTTTCTAGGGTTCTACTAGAATTGAACGAAGAACATGAAGCAAACAATGAACACGACACAAGAAACAATCATCATGAAGGGATATGGGAGGATATCCCTTTATAAAACTACTTTTAAGGTTAGTTAGCTAAAATAATTATCATGAATTATATTTGAATTATGTATATTGTTATTGGTATATATAAAACTACTTTTTTTGTTGTTATCACAGGAAAATGAAGGATATGAGGTGTCTTAATGTAGATGCTCCAAAGCTAGCTAGTGATCATCAACTATGGGTTATTATCTACTACATGTATTCTGATCTTACCTAAAGTTTTGATTTATTTTGTCAAACTATAATATTAAAACAGGGGAATAAAAATGTTTAGCAGCATACCTTAATTAATTTTCATATTGTGTGTGATCATGTATTGATTTTCAATGTAGTTGTTGCTTCTATGGAATATGGGATGTAGGAAGAATGATAATGTAAGTTACAAGATTTGAAATTATGTTTTAAAATGCTTGATGAAATGGGAATGTGTAAGAGAGAATTATTTATAAAGAGCCTAGGAAAATTATTTATTGTTGTTGCTTCTGTTGAATGTGGGGTATAAGATGAATGATGTAAGTATTACATCATGTATATCCAATTGAAATACTTGATGAAAATGCTTCTATATAAGACAAATGTTTGTTATATAATGTGTAAGAGAAGAATTTATTTAGATGTCATTGAAATGGCTACTTGCTGAGTGAAATGTTCTAATAGGGGAAATGGCTTGCGGCATTAATGTTTTTAAATGGAACAATTTTTTTAAAAAATTCAACTGTTTAGACTGGTTGTCTCAATAACCGATCTAAAATTTACTTTTTAGACCAGTTATTGAGACAACCAGTCTAAAAAGTACTTCTTTTAGACCGGTTGTTAGGTTATGGTGGCATTCTTAAACAAAAGATTGATGGTAAAGAGCATTGCATTGCATTTACTTCAAAACATTGGAATAGAGCTCAACAGAACTATTCCACAATCAAAAAAGAAATTTTGGCAATTGTTTTGAGCATAAACAAATTTCAAAGTGATTTGCTAAATCAAAAATTTTTAATAAGAGTCGATTGCAAAGCTGCAAAAGACGTTTTGCAAAAGGATGTCAAAAATCTTGCATCAAAACAAATTTTTGCCCGATGGCAAGCAATTTTAAGTGTCTTTGATTTTTAGACCGGTTGTTAACATAACCGGTCTAAAAATTTGAACTTTTAGACCGAGTGTTTAGAAAACTGATCTAAAATAATTCACCTTTTAGACTGGTTTCTTTCATAACCGATCTAGAACTAATTATTTTTAGACCGATTGTCTCAATAACCGGTCTTAAAATAATTTTTTAGACCGGTTCCTGAATCGGTCTAAAAAGTATAAGACTTTTTTAAACTGGATGTATCTAGATCACCTCTAGAACCAATCTAAAATGTCATTTTTAACCGGTCTTAAAAGTGATATTTCCACTAGTACAATTAAAACAAATTACTTGGCCTGACAGTTTCGGCCATAGTGTGGTTTATCACAACGGGGACATACCCATTCTATCGTAAATCTTTGAGGCTTATGATCTCTAGGCTGGTAGGGCTTTTTACCACTGCCCTTAGAACAAGAGGATCCCTAGCCCTTCCGCTTCTGGGAAGTATTACCCTTGCTGGGTTCACTGCAGCTAACAGTACCCTAAGTCGGATACAAATCTCTCAAGTTGTTCTCGGTGATTCTGCATTCTTCCAATGCTTTATTAAACTCAGTGAACTAGTGGGTGGCTAACCTCTTTCTCAATTCCCTCCTCAATCCATGAATAAGCATGTCTGCACTCCATTCCTCATCATCTGTATATCTTATATAAGAAGAATATCTGGACAACTGGATGAAACGAGATAGATAATAATCCAAAGTCTCCATGTCACCCTGCTTAATGGAGAGGAATTCTGTCTCCTTCTCAATCCATACTGACTTAGGAAAGCATTTTCCATTAAATTGCTGCTGCAACAATTCCCAAGTCATTGGCACATTTTGATTTCACAAAGTTAGGGCGATATTCCGCTACAAATAATCTGCATCCCCTTCTAGCTTGTATATAGCCAGAAGTGCCTTCATCTCAGACGGATACTCAAGAACTTCAAAGATTTTCTCTAGCCTATTCAACCAATCTTCAGCTACTTGGGGATCAAATCTCCCTTTGAATACCAGAGGTAGATGCTTGCAAAACTTAAAGACCTAATACTGAAGATCCCTTTCCTCCCTCAGCGGTACCCCTTATGATTCTTGGTTTGGTCCAGTATGATGAGGTGACTCTAGTGGTCGTGCCAACCCTTCTGTAGTCTCTTTGTGTCTAGTCTCTTCTTGGGTCTCCTCCCGAGTCTCTTCTTAGGTGGACTGACTCTGACCCTCATTCCATCTTTCCTTTTCTATTCTGAGCACTTCTCTCAACTCAAAAATCATATCCCTCAGATCCCAAATCAGACCCATCATCTCCTACATAGGGTCCGGTGGATTGTCATTGACCACATCTACCTCAGGGTTTACTTGCTGTACTCTAAGATGACTTTGTTTTCTTCATTTTACAAGTAGTTCACCATATTAATATAACAAATAGGGATACACATATATCACATATCATCTCCTCCCATTAAGGCCAATTAAGGGAACTATCCTAGCAATTTCTACCCTTGCCAGGAACTATATCTCAGATGCCAGAAATGTAACCCTCTGCATTATAAACAATAATTATAATTTAAAAGTATGTAATTAAGATGAATTAGAGACTAATGAATGATAAAATTTCATTTTTAATCCTATCCTTGAGATAGGGTTTTCACAAACTTCCTTCAAAATCGGTTTCACCAAGTTTCCTGTTCACATTTCAAATATAACTACCCTGTGCAGTTAAATCACATTTATACATATCAGAGTATACAATAAAAATCCTAGCAACCCCCGGGTTTCATATATATACTAAGGGTTTACAATTTCCCATATAGAGGAATATATAACCGTCTCCAAAATAGTATTTACAAAATATACAGTGATCCCCAATCAAAATTTGATAACCAACATCCCAAAATCAAATGACGCTACATAAGTTCTAGCTAGCCTTGGTCGTCTCTTTTCCCTTTGAACCACTTTCACTGTCTGAAGGTTAGTCAATGGAAAGAATGAGATTCAAAAGAATCCTAGTAGTAACAAATCACTCATACCATACATAATCACAAAGCATGTAATAACATCATTAACCAGCACAACATCACGAAATACAACGTACAAGCTGTCACATATACACATAATCACATAGTCCCATCCCCTGTATCTCCACCACCTCGAAGGCACGATCCTCCCACTAGAACCACTAATGGCTCACAAGTAAAGGGTTCACAAATAGCCTTTTGGATTTTACATAGTCACATCCCTCGTATTCCACTGCCTCGAAAGTATGGTCTTCCTTTCAGAAACACTTATAGGCCACAGGTAAAGATCTCACAAACAATGATAAATCAAACATACCATGTATCACATATATTATAAGGAAAAATGTCACTACCTTGTTCTTTTCGAGCGTGCTCCGGCACAGATGGCTTATGCGTAAGGCAAATATCAAACCCTATAAACCAAAATCAACGACGACGGATTAGTCTCTATTCCAAATTCTTACATTCTTACCACTTAAAGTTGGTTATCATTTGAACTCTTTAGGTGGCTACTAGAAGCATAAACATATGTCTAAATGGTTGGAAGAACGACACCAAAGATCCCTTTTTCAAAAGTATAAACACTGATTTTTGGCTCACACACTCAGTGAAGAAGGCCTCACTTAAGTGATATTGATATTTGTACTCAAGTGTGGAAGCTCACTTATGCGTGTGCTTGGCCAAGAGCAACCACTGAGATAGAAAATAATCACAACACTCGAGTTCTGAAACCAACACTTGAGTCATAGCCTCATACTTACCCAAGTCCTATCAAGTGAGGCATAGAAAGTGACTACACGAGACTAGAGAAAACCCTAGAATAAGAAGTGCACTTGAGCACTAGCTCTGGCACTCGAGTAATGGCATAACACTTGCAGGTGCTACTACACACTCTTGGCAAATTGGCCGCAAGTGCTAATTCGAGATGCGGCCTCATAGTACAAAATACTCTTGTACTCGAGTGAGACAAGATGCACTCGAGTGATAACCCATATCACTCGCAAGTGAGAAAATTTACTTTTGCTTTATTTACGTGGGAGTGCAACTAAAACTTGAAGGAAAAGAGAAAACATAATATTGCACTCGTGTGAGACCCCATATCACTCGAGTGAGGCTTATCAAAAGCTAAAATGCTACAACTGACAGAATTTTCCAAACTTCCCACCAAAGTGTCTAATGGCTCTAAAAAATATCATACAACCTAATCCCACACAAATTTTCACAAAGAATCTATTAGACACACTAAAACAACAAAATTGTCATTCTAAAAATAAGTTTTTGCTTTAGTCATCAGATTCACATACATTAACCCATTGCACTAATTTTCCTTTCAAAGTTCCAAACTAACTCCAATGGCACAAAGACATAATGTCACATTAATTCCACCCCAATACACTAAGCAATTCATCCATTTCAAAATCACATAAAATCAGGGCAAAATTCATAAATCTCAAAACTTAATGAATATTCATAATATTTAGGTCAAAATGCATCAAATACTCACCTCTTCCTCTTCCCAAAGTTGGTTTCTTTATTCCACTAATTCCAAATTTCTTCAAGCACTCAAACATCTTCTTTCACAAATCTAAAATCATAGCAATGAAGCTCTCATCACCACGAACAATATTAATGAAGAGTATTTGAGCATTCAAGGTTATATAGAGCACTAACCTTAAGCTTTCCTTCTTTCTCTTTCCTCATGAGCTTGGTGGACAATAGAGAATGGAGAAAGACGATGAGAATGATGAAGATGCACATTTTTCCCTTGCTCCCATACAACTAGCCAACTTGAATGGAGAAAGAAGAGAGGAAAGAGTAGTTGAAAGTTTGACCTTGGTCTATGGCTCTGGTGTGGACACTTATCAAGATCATGCTTTCCCTTCCTTGACACACATAAGCTCATACACATGTAATTCCACCCCCTTATGCACTTGACAAATGAATCCCAACCATTGATCTTTGAGTTAGCAAAGAGCTTCTTGATCTTCTTCGGTAACTGACCAATTGATTGGTAACTTACCGTTTTCCCCATTTTGCCCCTGATTGTAGAAATTCTTACTAAATCATTACCAAACACATTTATATCATTCCATTCTTCATTCATGCATCCTCCCCTACCCTTAGGGTTCATTTTAAGCTTTGTCACATAATTAATCTCAAACGCAAGGTTTAGGCACTGATTAAAGCACCTTCAGATCAAATTTCAAGTTGTGTTATTTAGAAGTGTTTATTCAACAATAATTACATTCACTTTTGAAGTCATTAGCCCTTAAACCCATTTTTGGGGCATTACATTGGCCTTGTAGATGACCTCTTTGGCTAAAATCGTCTTCTTTAATGTTTTCTATATTGATGAGAACTTTATCTATATGGTTTTAGATTTTTCAAAGAAGGTGTTTGAGTGCTTGAGGAAATTTAAAAGTTAAAGAATCAAGGAACTAGCCTTGGGAAGTGAAAGAGATGAGTGAAAGTTACACTTTGACATAAATGTTGTGGTCATTGGTTGGACTTTGAATTTCTGGATTTTTGGCCCTGATTTTGTGTGATTTTGGATTGAATGAATTGTATAGTGTATTGTATTGGAAATGGTGTTTGGTTGTGCCATTAGAACAATGAAATTGGTTTGGACATTGAAAGGAAAGTATGGCAATGTTGAGACTTGTGTTGTTGTTTTGTGTTGAAATATGGTGGCTAGTATAGAACATGTCAATATGATGTGAATTTAGCTATTTTAGTATTTCCAATAGTTTCCTTATGAAAAGCTGTGTGGGAGTTGGCTTGGCTGTAAATTTTAGAGCCATTGGATAGTTTGGTAAAAACTAGAAATTCTGGAAAATTTGTATAGGTGACCACTTTTTGTGTGGTAATTTGACATAGCAAATGATGTTGAAATGTTGTAAAAACTTTCCATTTCTGTAGTTCATATTGCAAGCTTTCCATTGATATAAAGTTTGGATTATTTTGATGTTTGTGTGAAAGGTTATGGCCATTTGAAAATCAGCCAGGAGACAAGTTTATGGTTGGCCACAGCCCGGATTGTTGGTCACTACCCACAACCTTCTAACCAATTCTTGGCCGCCACCCAAAACTTTCTGACTATCTATTGGCTACAGCCAGTAGATGGCTTGACAGCGGCCAACCTTTTAAAAAAGGCATTTTGTACTTTTGAAAGATAGTCTTTGGCAAGTCTTTCCCAACCCTTTAGGTATTTGTTTAGGCTTTTAGTAGCCACCTAAAGGTCTCAAATGATAACCAACTTTAAGTGTTTTGGAATTAAGAACTTGGAATAGAGATTAATCCATCATCTTTGATTATGTTTTTAGGATTTGATATTTGCCCTGTATGAGAGCAACCTGTGCCAAAGCACACCCGGAAAGAACAAGGTAGTGACACTTTCTCTTATACTATGTGTAATGCATTATATGTATGTTTGTCATTAAATTGTGATGATTGTAAATACTGCAAAGTTTGTTGCTGTGAAAAGTCGTAAAGGCTATGTTTAAGCATCGAAGGCTATGTGAATGTCCTGATGGCAATGTGTATGTTGTGAAAGCCATATGTATGCCGTAAAAGCTATGTTTATGATGTGAAGACCATGTGTAAGCTGTATATTTGCTTGCTTGCTATGTGATTATATATTGTATGAGTGATTTGTTACTACTGGGATTCTCTTGAATCTCATTCTTTCCATTGACTAACCTACAGCCAAGGCAATTGGCTTGAAGGAGAAACAAGCAACCAAGGGCGGCTAGCATGTCTTACTGATATAATTTTGATAGTTGGTTGTCAAAATTTGGTTGGGATTACTATACATAATATGATTATATATTTTGAATGATGTTATGTAATCCCCTTAATTGGAAACTGTAAGGGGCAAAACTGCCTTGTAAACCCTTTAGGTAGTATATGAAACTTGGGGGTTGGCAGGAAGTTTGTTTTCACTTTGATATGTATGAATGTGACTTAACTGCGAAGGTTAATTATATTCGAATAGTGAATTTGAGACCAGCTTAAATAGGTTTTGAAATAAATTTTAAAAGCCTACTTTGTTTCAGGGCGGATCCCTGTCTTGAAGTTGGGACTTATGCCAAATTTTGTAGTACCCATTGGTCTCTAATTTATCTTAATTATGTATTTTCGAATTATAATTATACATTATAAGGTAGGGGGTTTACACTAGTTAAGTTTGCAAGTTTTAAGGATCCATTTATAGATTGAAGCAAGCATCTTAAAGTTGGAATCATCATTTTGATAAAGTAGTCAAAGAGTTTGGATTCATTCAAAACATCAATAAATCTTGTATTTACAATAAGGTTAGCAGGAGTATAGTTGTATTTCTAGTGGTTTATGTAGATGACATCCTACTCATTGGGAATGACATTTCTACCTTGCAGAGTATCAAGCCTAAGTTAGGAAAGTCCTTTTCAATGAAAGACTTAGGTGAAGCCACCTACATCCTAGGGATTAGGATCTATAAAGATAGATCCAAGAGACTAATAGGCCTAAGTTTGAGCACATATATAGATAAGATAGTGCATAGGTTCAATATATAGGATTCAAAAAAGGGTTACATTCCCATATTTCATGGCATCTATCTTAATAAGGATCTTTGTCCTAGTACACTGATCAGCGAGATCGAATGAGTAACGTTCCATATGCCTTGGCCATTTTATCCATCATGTATGCCATGTTATGTCTCAATCGGATGTCTCATTTGCCT
Source organism: Inga laurina (assembly GCA_963855925.1). Classification (NCBI taxonomy): domain Eukaryota; kingdom Viridiplantae; phylum Streptophyta; class Magnoliopsida; order Fabales; family Fabaceae; genus Inga; species Inga laurina. The sequence goes on from OY979703.1 coordinate 56,117,977, forward strand.
TAAGTATGACCAGTAGATATCAACAAGATCCTGGAGAGGGTTATTAGACTACCGTCAATAATATCCTAAAGTACTTAAGAAGGACTAAGGACTTATTTTTTGTCTATGGTGGATTGGATTATGTGCTCTGTGTAACCGGTTACACATACGCAACTTTTCAAACTAACCAAGATGACCTTAAATCGCAATCTGGATACGTATTCCTTCTAAATGGTAGAGCAGTAAACTAGAAGAGCTCCAAGCAGAGCATTGTAGTAGATTTTGCAACAGAAGCTGAGTATATAGTAGTATCGGATGCAGCTAGGGAAGCCATTTAGATCAAAAAGTTTATTACTAAACTAGGGATGGTGCCTACCATCTCAAATCCAATAGATTTGTTCTGTGACTATAGCGGTGCTATTGCACAGGCCAAGGAGCCAAGGTCACATCAAAGGACCAAGTGGTTTTTCATGTAGAGTAATATGAATGGTCAAAAGGGAATTTGTCTCTTACATTAGTGGAGATATATTACTGGGCCCCTTGATGAGTGAGTCTGAGAAATGTATGGCCACACTACAATGAAAAGGAGTTTCCATTTCTGTTGTCAGACTACTCAGGAATCGAGAAAGTAATAGTCAGGAACAATCCAAGCCTCATCCTTGATCGATATATTAGGTGACAAAAGGGATGTGACATAGTTGTATTGTGTTAACAATCCTCATATGAATTGGGTAGTCGTAATGTTTTGCTAAAGGCCACTTGTGACTTGTGGGTTAGGGCAGTTATTAGCCTATTGCCAACTTTGTATGGGCCTGAAGGGTCGCACACAAGAATGGCCCAACACCAGATAATGTTTAATCTAGGGTGGACGAATTTTATATTTATATATATAATATAAAATTTGTGAAAATAAAATTAATAATATTATATATATTTATTTTTGAAATACATATTTATATATATGATATGATATTATTATATTTTGTTAGTTTTAAATTTAATTTTATTAAGATAAATTAAATTTAATAACTAACATGATAGAGATATAATATCTCAGATTTAATTTAAACTAAATTTATTTAATTAGCTCATCAAGATAATTATGGGTTAATTAATTTTGAAATTAATAAAGATTAATTTTGAAATTTGGAATAGCCCTCATGGGTTATAAACTTGATATAGTAGAAAAACTTAAACACGAATGAGAATTCAGTGCCGTAAGGGAAACCCTAGGAGACATTGGAGCAGACCCAAGCTGCTGGCTCCTAGAGATTGAAAAACCCTAAATTGAAAAGGTATAAATCTTTCTAACTCAGTTTAAACGCTGTTGATAGATCCGTAATTGGGATTGGCAAAATTTTAAATTCTTCCGCTATGCCTGCCAATCCTAACATTCAAAGACCCAATTGTGACACGATCAAAGTCACAATCTGAAGTGAAAGGAAGAGGAAAGAAGATTACCACAGAGGAACCTCAAGAGTCCTCCTCTACTGATTCCTTCAACCTGTAACTTTAGGAAGCAATGGAGAAATCCAAATTGGATGCCTTGGTTGGTAAGGTTGCCTCCCAAGTGAGTGCCTCAGGCTCTCATCATGTTGGCCGATTTAGTCACATGGGTTCTCAATTGGGAATGCCCTCTACTTCTCAAGCTTCAAAGGAAGAAGAACAAGACTTGACTTCTCCAGAAGGTTTCAACACCTAGGAGTTGAAGGCAATTAACTAGAAGGTATTTAATTCTGAGTTTGCACATAGAAGTTTTTGTCCTGTGGTTTATGTGGACTTAGATTATCTGAAAAAGAGTCGTGGCCTAGATTTTCAACCCTTCCTTGGTTTTTATAACCCATAGTTAAATGTACACCTTCCTTATTCACCCACTATTGTGCGAACCTCTTACTGTAACATGAAAATTGACAATATAATGTCTAGAGCCAGAGAGTTGATAAAGGAAGGAATTTCCACCACTATTAGAGGCTAGCTCATTCTTATTTCCCTATCCATACTAAACACCATACTCCGCTATGTTATACTACCATCCAATCCATCCTCTATGGAAGCCAATGAAGTTTTTCAGTTGTTAAGACTGGATAACCCTGTAGGACCTCTCAATTCTAAGCTTGTTACTATGCCTAACTCCAATCATGCCCTTCACTATATATTCACCCGAGCATCATAAACAAATAAAAAAACTATGCCAACTTAGCCCAAAGAGATTACTATTTGTTGGCCTCCTTCCTAGTCGGTCAACAAAGAATTATGGGGGAGCTTCTTTTTAGTGAAATGAGAAGGTTTCAATTTTCTTCATCAAGATCCACCGCAATCCCATATCCATAGCTTGTATCTCTCATCCTAAAGTACAACAAGGTTTGGTACTTGGAGGGAACTAAGAGAGTGAAAATCCTAAGGTTTAGGCGAACTCAATTGACACATATGGGGATTACTCATCCGGTCAGCAAGACCAAAGCAACATCACAGAGAGAAGCCATATGTTTGAAAGGGGATAAGGCTCAATCTTCGGCCTAACGTTCATCTCCTCCTCCGTCATTCCTGAATGCCTCTCTTCTGAGCTACTTAGCTAAAGTAATCAATCAAGATGTGGTAGACATGAAAAAAGAACTGGTCAGTGAGTACAAGAAATTGGTATACAAGATGGAAACCTAAATCTTAATGTTGGTGGATAAGGCAAATACCAATTTTGACTTGATGTTCAAGGCACAAGAAGAATATTTATAAAGAATCACTGAAATGGAGATCTTTTTGCATACTCATCTTCCATGCCTCTAGAGTCTACTCCTACCATGGCTTCACCATCTTAGCCACAGACACATGTACTCTTTACTTACACCGATTCCTAGACTACCTCTTCGATTGATGTGACTTTTAACCCCCCTCTCCTCAGCCATCTTCTCCACCCTTTGTGCTTAAGCCAATTGATCCATCTATCGCCATGGTGTTATATACCCTAGCATAGCCATCTGATCTTACCTTTCCTCAGCCCCTTTTTGATGCTGACAAAACAGGAGAGAAGGATGTGTGATGGCTTTTGAGCTATTCTGGACTGATATGGATTAAGAGGGTATTACGTAGTTTTCATGTATTTGGGCTAAATTTAATGTTATTTGATATTTTACTATTTTTTTAGGGATGATTTGGGTGTATTTGGGCTTTATGGGTAGATGTTGATTATTATTTAAAGTTTCCCAATGTACTTCACAAGTTCATTAATCTATATATGGTTATTTTCATGTTTTTGAAGTTTTTTGCTCAAATCTTATGGTACTATGACTTATCTTGGCTTTAAGTACCTATTGGAAGCATTGCAGGAAGCTTATGAGGTTAAGTGCAAAAATTTGAAATATGAGTCAAAACGTTTGTGAATATGCATTTGGAAATCTTAAAAATGTTTTCAAAAATTTTCAATTCAATCAAGTCTTTAAATCCACCACAAAGGTTTTGTCATCATCAAAAAGGGGGAGAATGTTAGATTATAAGTTTTGATGATAACAAAAGATGATCATGTGTTGTGGTAAGAAACTTATGATTTACAAGTCTAAACAATGGTTAAAAATGTTACCAAATGCATCTCACAAAGTTTAGAGGTTATTGTTGTGATTTTAACTAATGCACTCGAGTGAGAAGCAGTTTTGCACTCGAGCACAGCGAGTGTTGGACTAAAAGTATTTCGAAAAAGCAATCTTCCAGCTGAAAATAATAGGATAACTCAAGTTATGGACTTAGTAGTCGAGTGATGATCTGATTTGCACTAGAGCATGAAGGCACACTCATGGAAGTATTTGGCAGAGAGACAAGTTAGAGATAGGAATTATTCTTACACTAGAGCACCAGGTTGCCACCCGAGTAATAATAAAAGGTGCACCTGAGTCCAATAAGTAAAGCATAGAAAGTGCTTGCCCTAAAGTTAGCTAGAGCATGAAAGAGGAAGTGCACCCAAGTGAAGAATATTTGCACCTGAGTGATAGCTCAGCACCTACGAGTGAGAAAACTCACTTCCTTCATATATGATGCAAGTGTTGAAGCAAAAGGATATCTGATACAAGAATATACTGATACACTCAAGTGAGGATCAGTGCACTTGAGTAAAGGCCTATATCACCCGCATGTACTAAAAAATACTCTTGTGAAAAATGGTGCAAGTGTAGTCCAGAAGCAAAGCTTGAAGCTGAAATACAGTGGCATACTCGAGTGAAACATTGCCACTCGAGTAAGGACCCATAACGCTCGTAAGTGCAAAATCACAATGTTGAAAATTATGCTGCGAGTGTTATACGAGACATGGTCCATAGTGCAAAATACATATGCAATCGAGTGAGACAAGATGTACTCAAGTGAGGGCCCACATCACTCGCAAGTAAGCAAATGCACTCTTGCTTTTTTTCATAGAAGTGCAACTCAAAAGCTAAAGCATAAGAGAAAATTTGATGTTACGCTAGAGTGAGGTTCAATACACTTGAGTGATGCTCTATTAGAAACCAAAACACAACAAACTTATAGCGATAACCCGAATATGGTTAATGTTATTTATTCACAATGTTTTCACTCGTTATTATTATTAAACATCACTTAACATATACTTTAAGTGTGAAATATGAGATTGAACGTCTGCATCAGAGATGCTTATTGAAAGTAAAAAATGATGGACATAATCATTTTGCCTAAAGTCGACCAGCTATGAACGCAAGTTACTAACTTATAACGATATCTTATTTGGATATTTCAAATGCACACATGCTACTCAATTACATTACGCTCCACTCTATAACGGCTATAATACAACAGACAGCAAATATTCACTCTATAAGAAAGCAGTAGAGAATGCTGCTACTCATATGACTTACAGAGGTATAGGAAAGAGAGAATGTTGCTACTCATAAGACTAAGCAAGAGAGAAAGGTTATAGGTTTGTTTCTGTATGTAAGACTTGTCGTAAGGGGGAGAGAAAATTCTAGATATTAGAATATTTCTGCTCGTAGTCCATTCAAGGACGATTGTTGTCTTACGGTGTTCTAAGAGCCCACTGAATCTTGGAAGAGTAGTGAAAATCTCAGTAGGTCTTGATCTCTGCGGACTAGACGTAGGCTTGGGTTTAGGGCCGAACCAGTATAACTTTCTATGTACTAATTTTCTCAACTCTACTCTATCTATAGTCATTTTCATATCATTGTATCAACCGAAAAAATTTATCACATCACCCAATTCACCACCTCTTGGGTGAAGCTTGCCTCTTTCATTCTTCAATTTGTATTATGAAGTTTTACACTCCAGATATTCACTAAGATCTTTATACTCCTTTATGTACAATTCGTAGTCATTAGGGCAAGCGTACACCTTTTCATACTCTATACCCATCATAAACAAGATTTTTTTGGCTTTATACATATGATTTGGAAGTACATTATCATCTAGAAATATATCACACAATAATTCAAGCAGTAATGTGAAACTACTATCGGTCCACTCACAAGTTGCCTTTAAGACATTTTGTGGATCCCGATCATCAAAATGATAAAAGTATCCATGGATATTGGACATTTCAGATATAGAAATTTTTATCTCCTAAAGATTGGGGACAAGATTTAAACAAAAGGAAAATATTTTCCATTGAAACGTGGATCCAATTGGTTTCAATTACTGGGACTATTTGGATGCATAGTGGTGTACCTTTTAGTACCAAAACCCAAAATTTAGTCATACTTGGCCTTTCATGTTTACGTATGACACAAAATATCAATTTCCATTATGGTTCAATAAATGGTGGGATTATTTTGGTCCTATCCAAGAAATCCTTCCTACCACAATGAAAATTGGCTTTGACTACTTCAAAAGTAGAATCAATCTTAGTAAAGATCCCTTCCCAGCAGATCTTTATTATTTTTTAAAATTTGGTTTAGCCTGGGTATTCAAATGGACCTTCAAATATGGGTTTCTCAATATCAAAAATTGTTCCCCATGTTACAGAGAGCATCCTCAGTCAAAATGGTGGGCAAATTTTCTAAACATCAAAAATGTCTCTGAAACAAATATCAAGAAATGGTTCAGACAAAACCCCAAGTTACTTATGGCAGGAGATCACGAGTCTAGTGTATTCCTCAACAAGAAGGCAAAAATCCAAGCTTGTTTGGACTCGACAATTGACAAGGAAGTCTTGCCCAAACAACTTCAAGAAATTCTTGGGCTTCTCCAAACCTAATCGGATAAGCATCAAAGTAGCAAATCTCCTTAATCCTTAGATGGGTCAGAAGCCGAAGACCCGGCCCAACACTTTGGCCATGATTTCGGATGACGAGATCATTAGACTCGGCGAAGATTGATTCTAAAGAAAATTCGTCGGCACAAGAATCCAAAGCCAGCTGACACAAATTTCTGCTTTTGGTGAAGATTTGACGTAAAGTTGAAGCATCTTTACTTTTAGCAAACAAAATTATGTAATTCATTTTACTTTATGTAAAAGCAAAAGTAAAAGTAGTAACTTTCCAAAGATTTTGGTTTAAAGAAAAATCCTTTTGGAAATATTTTTATTGCTAAGGTAATTGGGTTTTTATCACAGAAACCTGGTTCTGTGTGGAAAAGGTTTAAGACCTTTTCTGGTTTTAACACAAATCTGGTTTGTGTTGGTTGCAAGTATAAGGCTAATTCTTTTGACAATGAACTAGCCTTAGTGACTTCCTTTGATTTGGTTTTGATTGCTAAGGCAAGGGCCTTAGAATCTTCTTCTTCAGTGTCTCAATTAAATTGGGATGCCTAAGGTGTCCCAATTTGAATTTAGGATGCTCTTCAAGAATTGGGACACCTAAAATGGTACTTAGGCGTCTGAATTTTTATTTGGGAAGCCAAAAGTTTGGCATCCTTTTTTCTTAAAGGGGGGCCCAATATGTCAAAATTCATGCCAGAATTACAAAAATGCCACCACCTTTATTTTTTTACTTCCCTTTTTATAAAATGGACATTTTTTGGGGAAGTAAAATCTATGTCTTGTAGTAGTGTTGATTTAACTTTTTTTGCTAAGTAGTAGTTCCCATTGAGGTCCAATAGGGAAGGCACTAGAAGCTTAAACTACTTCCGTTGATAGTAGTACTTCCATCTTTTTTGTTTTATGATGGATTATTCTGTATTGCTATATTAGAGCTCATTATGCATACCTTGATTTATTTTGAAGAACTGATGCATTATTTATATACTTTTGATGGTTTCGGGTGGCCAAGAGGCCTTATGATTGTGCTTTAAACTTATGGATCCACATCTTGGTTAGATTTAGATGTTTTGATATATGATAAAGAATTATTTAGGCAAAAGAGTTGGGGTTAATGGTTAATGTTTGTTATGGGGTTCAAGAAGTCCAAAGCCCACCTATGTGCTTGAGATACTATTTAGTCATTTAATGCTCTTTCGTAACCATAATAGTATTTGCTTGAATGATTTGGCTAAATACTTAGTTAATTATTGCTTTAAGGAAGAAGATTTTTTAGTAGGAGATTATGAACATTTGGTAAAGGTGACTAAAATGACAAAACTAACATATCAAAATATAATCAAAGTTCTAAGTCGCTAACTATTTATTCATAGTTAAAGAAATACCTTATGAGTTTGTACTTGTCATCTCCTGATTTAGGACCTCATCAACAATCTCTCAGCTCACAAATTCCCATCACCTTAATTTTTTGAAGACCTTTACCTCAAAGGGAGTCATTGGGTATTCTTCATTTAACTTGATAGCAAAGAACATATCAGTGAATTTCTTCAAGCACTTCCATATAGATTGATCAACAAACTTCTTCTACAAGCATGACTTATGTCTCGATTGATCTTTCAATATAGAATGCTTCCTCTTATTAGGTTGAGGAGTGGGTTTGGACTGAGGGGAAACTTGGGCTTAATGGTGAATGTTTATTGTGGGCTTTTTCTGCTACTTAAATAACTAAAGTAGATGGCCAGGCTATGCAATAAAGGTTCCCATAGCCTTTCCTATTGTTTCTGCATCTCTGATGGTCATAAGAAATTGATAGTGGAGTCTATATACATCTTAAGCTCTACCCTCACATGCTCATGAGGCATAGGTAGGTTGTGAATCATGGTATCCTCCGAGTAATTATGCATGTAACCCATTGTAACAATATGGAATTTAGGACGATATGACAAACAGATTCGCCTCTCTCTAAGATAGATCATGAGGGGGAATGTATAGCTATCTTTAGTAACTAGGCCACCATTTCCCTTGTAGCCCCCTCACTAAATGCTCCTTGAAAAGCTCTTATGTTAGAAACTCTATCTGTTTTGCCATGTTAGATATCAGTTTCTTTAGCTATTCAAATTTGGAATTTTTTTTAGGGTTTTTGATGACCATAATATGCTACCCTAATCAGTTTGTCCTCCTTCATATGTAGTAAATTCTAGGAACATGATTTCTTGTACATTAACCAATAACATTAATATTGATAGTTAATTGAAGACATTATTTCCATTAATCAGGGACCAATATCATTACTTACCATTTTCTTGACAATATCCTTCTCATAAGGATTGTCAATAATTCTCTCCAATACTGCACTTTGTTTGTGGCTTTTCACCACTCAGGAACTGTTATCACATTGGTCTGTTTGAGATTTAACAAGTAACCCTTCATTAATACATGACGGCATATGTGCAGTGTGTGCCGGCCTTAGGAGGGAAGTCCCTCCAACTTCAGTCTATATCAAATGCCAATTGCAAAGTACATATTTCAAGTTAAACATTTTTAACAAGTAAACAAGTTATTAGCTAGCATATATATCTTACTATTATAGTGTCCTAAAAAAGGTCTTGCAACTGATCATATGCCCTACCCTAGTGATCCATGTTAGTGCAAGCGTTTCACCCAAAAAAGGGGTAAATTAGGTGACTACAGAAAATTCGATTCGTATATAAAACTTGACTGTAAATTTAAAGTAATTAAGAGCTAGGAGAAATATAACAGAAGCATACACCAGGAGTTATACTAGTTCAGCCTCAACCACTTTAACCTATATCTAGTCCTCAGAGGTTCTATGAGAGTTTCACAATATCTTCCAAGATTCAGTGGGTTATTGGCACTTTAGTACATAGCAAGTTCCTTTACTGGACACTTGCTTCCCCTTAAATGTTGTAATCAAATACCCAACTCAAGGTTCCACAACCTTAAGTTGTCTCAATAACAAAAATTGAGTTTGTAATGAAAATTTCTCTCATAGAGTAAGCATATAATCACTAAAGTACAAAGAGTGAATATAAAAAACAGAGAACTAAGAATATGTCGAACGATATATGTTCGTATGTTATCAATAATCGTCTGTTCTTTCATGAATGTTCCCATATTTATAGATGAGTTGTGATAGCTGTTGGAACCATTTCAACATGTTCATTAAAGTTATGCAGCTTTGTTTGACCATTCTTCGAATTTGAAAACTATCCATTACTGTTCTTTGAATTTGAAAACTATCCGTTGTAGTAGGTGAATGTTCGGGCGTTTCTCCCAACATATAATATCTTCATTGTTACTCTACAAATATACTTAGAATACAAATACAATGAAAGATTAACTGTATAGATAACAAATCAATAAATAACATATTAAAATCATGCTTTCTGAACTTCATCACTCGAGTAGTTACTCGAGTGATCCAGATCTAGCACTTGAGTGATCTATTGAAAAACTTGGCAAAGAGTGAAGTTAACATTTCTGACCTGATCACTTGAGTGATCACTTGAGTGATCCCTTCAAAATATTTGTAGAGACTTTACTGCCTCATATCTTACCTGGCCATTCGAGTGGTCACTCAAGTGATCCATGGTCATTACTCGAGTAATCTCTTGAGTAACATCATGCAAATCTTGGTAGAGAGCTTCTAGAACTTTTTGACACACATTTCTCGAGTGATCACTCGAGTAATGGAGGATCATCACTCAAGTGATCTCTTATGAAGTTTGCTAAAGGCTCTTTCTCCTGTTCCTTGACTTCATAACTTTCTTCATTACTCGAGTGCCTACTAGAGTAATGGCTTTCCTTGCCACTAAATACTTAGTTACTTTGTTCAAAGCTCTTTTGTCTCTTACTAAAACCTTTTGTAAGATTATTCCAATCTTTGTTATCATTAAAACATACGGGATCTAACATTCTCCCCTTTTCTATGATGACAAAACTTGGTGTTTTTTGAATAAGGTATTTGAAAGCATTTTGAAAATTGCAGCTTCAATTAAATCATATGCTTTTTTTAAAAAAAATTACTTGACATCTTTTCATATGAAAGTAAAATATCATTAGTCCAAACTAAACTTGAAGATTTCAAAACTTCTTTTAATTTAATGACTTTGAAACTTATATTTTGAAATTATTTTGAGTTCAAATCAATGTCTTTGAACCTTTTAACACTTGAAACTACTTTGAATTCATATTCAATGATTTTGAAATTTTTAGCATTAGAAATTATTTAAACTAATGACTTTGTAAGATTAGTTTGAATCAAACCCTGTAATCATCTGGCATACATAATTAAAAGGTCATTAGTCCATAATTTTATAGTAATAACAAATTTAAACAATAGAATTCATATTAAATAATTCTAAGAATTTATGAGATTCATTACATATTCAAATTAAAACAAGTTAATAAGCTAAAAAGCTCCCTAAATCCCAATACGCCCATAAACCCCATACTGTACAAACTGTCAGATATTTATAAAATCATATCTAGATCTTCTCCCCCTTTTTGACATCATCAAAAAAGTGGGAATCAACTGAGAAAGGAAGAACTGGAGCTGGATGGTTTAGCAGCAGAAATCGACGTAATGTTAAGAGGTATAGCTCCAGAATCATGTGAGTCACCCTAATGAGAAAAGCTGGGAGATGATGGCTCTGGGTCTGGGAGATTCACAGGAGGTATCTGAAGTGGATCATCTGGATATGGGATAAATGTAGAAGGGTTTTGAGGTGCTGGGGTCTAAGAAGTAACTTCTACCTCCTCTGTAGCAGTAGGTGACTGATGGAAAGAATGACTAGAGGGGTGGTGTAAAGAAAGTGGCTCAATGCCTGTCGATAAGGCAACATGTATAGGCACTGGCTATGGCCAAACAGGTTGGACTAGCTTATCAAGTATGATATGAACTTGGTCGGATGTGGATGGGTCAATCATGGTGAAGATAAGGTTGTTGGGAGTGGTAGTAGGTATGATAGGAGGAGGGATAGTATAAAGGCCAGGCTCAAAGACTAGAACTGAACTAGAAGTAGGTATGGAAGGACCAGAGGTTGAAGGACATGTGCCATGGCATCTATCTTCTCATGTAAAGATCTCAGGAGGTTTCCAAGCTCCTATACAACATTGCCTTAAGCCTGTTGCTCTACTAGCATTACTTCATTGTGCTTGTTCATACTGGCTATTAATTCTCCCATCTTAGTGTTCATATGGGTTACAAGTTCTGCATTCATGTTGGCGATATACATATAAAAACCCTTAAGAACATTTTTCATATATGTTCAAATTGTGGAACCGAAGAATGATGGAGGAGATGTATAAGCAAGGGCAGAAGACTGAGTATCATCCAACCTACATGACCCAACCTTAGTTTTCTTTTTCTTCTTTGGGCTAAACTCAAGAGGCTTTTTCAAACGAATTTCAATTCCTAATTTACCATCTGGTTTCTCCTAACCGACTGTAGTCTGTCAATAGGCTCATTCACCTTGAAATACAAAATCTTGTTTTTCTTTAAAAATAACAAAATAAGTTGAGGAAATGGCATTGTTATGGTCTGAGTTCTAGAAAAATGATATCCTTTTATCTCCTTAAAAATAAGAACACCCAAATCCTTTGGCTCTTTCAAGAAAATAGAGGTCATATTCCTATAACCTCTCTCAATAAAGTGAGTGAAATTATTTGATTTGTTAATAATGGCTCGAAAATAGATATACCACAACACCCTATGTAAATCACACATGTCACTAGGGTTAAAGGAAAGTGGTCTTACTCTCTCATCGGGATTCAAAATGGTGAACAATTAGTTTGAATCCAAAGTTGGGTGTACATCATCTAGGGGGTCCTCAATACCTAACAGAGTGTTTATCTTAGAGGGAGTGATCAAAATTTCTTGTCCCCTAACCTTAGTTACCATCTCTTCCTCTATAGAGTCTCTCAAGGCATCATCCACAGGTTCTAAATTGCAGTAAAACTGTCTCACTACTTTAGTGCAATAAGGTAATCTAATGGATAACTAGGGCATGTAAGATTCAAGATATAGGCTTAAATCAAACTTTAATACCTCTTGGAGAACTTTAAGGTCAATGTAGTGCATTTTGCAAACTTTTCTCTTTGAGAAGTGTTCCTTGCACTTTTGAGATTCCTTAAACTTCTTGACAATAAAGCCTTTTGGAGGAAATGTGATATCTACTTCTTTTTCTCCTTCTCCTTCTAATGGTGGTGACTTAGAGGATCATCCTTACTTTCCTTCCCTAGCTGATAGGCCTCATTAAGCATGCTTGCTATTGCTTGGGAAAGTTTCCTATCATATATGGCTCCTTTAGCAATTTTCCCAGTCTAAAAGGGAGTATTGGATGAGTCTATGGAAGGCAGAGATGACACTACTATTCTCTTGCCTCTTCCTAGAGTTATAGCCTTCTTTGTTTGAGCCCTTGTAACCATAAGCTCCTTAATTTCAACCCCTTTGGCTTTAAGTTTCACTTGAGGCTTAGGTTTGGTTTTCGGTTTAGTGGAGATTTTTTGTTTCTTACTTATAGAAGATGAAGGAGATTCAGAGGGTTGTTAAGGCTTAGAAGACCCAGAAGGAGGATCATGTTAAGTAGTTTTAGTCCTCACCATTATGGATTAAGAGGAAGAGCGAAGTGGATTTCTGTAAATCTAAGGTTAGGCATTGAGAAACTAGGGCAGAAGATTTAAGAGATTTTAGGTGGTTTTTCAGAGCAAGAATCAGTAGGTTTTGGTCAAAAATTGATAGGTAAGTGTTTGTGAGAAAATTTTGTGAGAGCACTAGGAGAATCACTAGAAGAGATTTGTTAAAAATGATAGAGTACCGGCTGAAAAAGACCCTATGCCCAACATCACTCGAGTGGTCATTTGAGTCATCCTAAGGCATCACTCGAGTGGTCACTTGAGTAATCATGCCAGAAATTTAAAAATGATGCATTTTAAGTGCATACCTGACATGAGTAATATTGTAATTACCGATTTATATTCCCATTATGATTTGATGGCACTTCAAGGCAGATTTGTGGTGAAACTTGGTTGATTTGTGATATATATTAATTATCACTCAAAGGCTTACTCTAGTGATTCTTTGACATCACTCGAGTGATCCATTTCTTCACCTTCTAACTGTTGATTTCCAACCATTATGCCATTTCAATTTTCTTAATAATGAAAAATGATTTGAAAAAAGCAAGTTGGCCACTAGAACTACGAGTCTTAGAAAAAAATAGGATTACTCTTCATTTGGATTCAAATTGTGCTACTCTGTTAACCTCTGTTTTACTCACCATATAACAAAGCATCAAAGTCCTACAAAAATAAATTACTAAAAACTCTGATGCTTAAGTCAGTAATCATCAAAACATAATCAAATTAAATTTTCAAACATAAAACAACTTACAATTCATTGGAATTTACTATTCGCAAGTCTCTTCTTATGAATAAAAATTGATCTTTGGCCAGATGTTTTGTAAAGATATTAGCTAGTTAAAGATGAGTTGGAATAAATATCACTTTGACATCTTTCTTTTGAACATGATCTCTGATGAAGTGATGTCTAACATCAATATGCTTGGTTCTTGATTGTTGGACTGGATTCTTTGCCAAGCTTATCATACTGTGTTATTACAGTAGATAGGTATCTCTTTCGAGTGCATACCAAGCTTATCGTACTAGTGTTATCAGAATCTAAATTTACAACTAGATATTCATTTCTTCATTTAGGATACCAAAGGCTTAATTTTGCTATGTCAACAAGATATCTACAGATATGTTTGACGGTTTCAGCATGTGATTCATTTAAACTGATTGATATCTTGCACACATACCAACACTGAATTGGATGTTAGGTCTGCTTGCAGTAAGGTGAGTAATGATCCAATCATTCTACTATATTTTGTGATGTTATAATCTTTTACCTTGACATTGGCATCAAGCAATATGGTTGAATTCATAGGAGTGTCCATACCATTTGCTTCATCTATTCCGTATATCTCCAATAGCTCTTTTAAATATTTCACTTGAGATATGAAAATTCCATTCTTTCTTTGTTTGATTTGTAAATTGAGAAAGAAATTTAATTCTCCCATCATTGATATCTCAAACTCCCCCTGCATTATCTCAAAAAATTCCTTGCACAAACTTTCGTTAGTAGCACCGAAAACTATATCATCAACATATATTTGTACTATTAAAATATCATTTCATTTTTGTTTTGTAAAAAGTGTTGTATCAAATTTTCCTCATACAAAATCTTGATCAATGACAAACTTGCTAAGTCTTTCATACCATGTTCTCAGGGCTTGTTTTAAATCATATAAAGCTTTTCTTAGTTTGAAAACATGGTCAGGTTTAGTGACATCTTCAAAACCTAGAGGTTGATCTACATATACTTCTTCCATGATATATTCATTCAAAAATGCACTTTTACATCTGTTTGATATAGTTTAAATCCCTTGATGGATGTAAAGGCCAAGAGTACTCGTGTATCTTCCAATCTATTTATTGGAGCATATGTTTCCTCATAATCAATACCTTCTTCCTGATTATAGCCTTTGGCCATGCCTTGTTTCTGACAATGATTATAGATTCATCAAGTTTGTTCTTGAATACCCATTTTGTGCCAATAATCAGATGATCTTTAGGTCGAGGTACCAAATCCCAAACTTCTTTTCTTTCAAAATGGTTAAATTCTTAATGCTATTACCTAATCATTATCTAATAGGGCTTCCTCAATGTTAGAAGGTTCAATCACTGAGTGGAACAACAATAGAGAATACTTTGGAAGCTGGAAACGCCAAATCAAAGGTGAAATCGGCTCTAAAGCTCAAGAACTTTCACTATTCATCCTTTCTCTTTCCTTTGTCAATTTCTCATAAATTTCTCTATTTTTCTCTCTTTCCCTAAGGGCTACACGAAATTTATGGGCCTTGGGAGTGTTGTATTCACTTCATGACATGTGTCAAGTGTACAAAAATATCCCAAGGTCTCCGGTGTCCGGTGTCCCTATGTCCTCAAGATCGTGCCATCTGTCTGTGTAAGCCCTTAGATAGTGCCACATGGCCTCTGGCTCAAGGAATTACCGACTGTCTACTGGTGGGCCCTACATGGCACCACAAGCTAGTGTCTTTTCCTAGAACATAAGGTATACCGTTGTATTCTTCAAAAACATAAGGCATACCGGTCCACCCTGAAAACACCATATGCGCTCACATACTGGCATACTTTACTCGATTAACTTATCCAATATTTAATGACATAGTTGGGAGGCATCTTTCTGCCAATTAAATGGCACCGTATATGTGTCATGTGCACATCTACACCAATACTTTAATCATACTGCCTAAAATATCAATCCCTCAGTCCAATAGGGCCAAATCACATAGTTCCTAAGAGTCTTTCTATCTCTCATCATTCTTGGGACTCTTCCCAAATTGGGCTTCGTCTTATGCATGATACAGGCTTATCCTTAAGTCTTTAGGCCCCAAAATCTAGGATATTATAGAGAATATCATATGCACCTCATTCTAATGCGTGTCACACAGAAATTACATGATGCCTTTTTGCTTGACACCTCATTGGGTGAAATGCCACTAGTCAACCTCGTCGTGAGACCTCGGCGGTTCAATTGCCATACCTTCTATGGGCCTAACAACTCTACCCTATGTATTTCAAAAATTATATTTTATTTAGCTGAGTAAGCAGGGTACACCGAGTAATTGCCACACAGGAGGAGTAAGGTACACCGAGTAAAACTTGAACTTTCTAGTAACTTCCGTGGTTTTAACAAGTCACTCTTTCAAATAACTAAGTACAACTGGTAATTGTTAGGTTAAGCTCTAATCTCTTAGTCTAGGGTGGACTAATCATGTTCCCTATTTCCAAGCTAACTTTTACTATAACCTTTGGGAGGTAAAAGCTCACACAGACAATGACTTAAATTTCTTTTTAATTTTATATATATTTTTTGAGAATCTGAACTCAAGATCTACGAACACCATCTTGTAGATCTTGAGTGTCTCTATCAGGGGGAATTTTGTTTGATTTAGGACGTGACATTGTAAATAATAGAATTATTGCATATGTTTACTAGTGCATCACATTTGAAGCAAGGAGCAAAGTAAAATGTATTGACCTACCTACACCACCACATATAACACATATCGGACATTCTCAAGCTCTTCATACTTCTTCATGTACATTATATAAATCATTAGGGCATATGAAAATAGTTTTCATAGCCATGTGAACAAAATATCATATACAATAACTACAATAACAACAGAGAATATCAATCTGTTAGGATCAACAGGCACGGCAGAAGAATTTAAAATTTTGCTCATACTAATTGCGGATCTATCAACGACATTTAAACCGAGTTAGAAAGATTCGTATCTTTTTAATTTAGGGTTTTTTGATCTCAAGGAGTCAACACATTAGGTCTGCTCCCTCTACTGGTATACACACGAATGCTCTCCAACACAGACTACGTGCTAATGCCACTAATGTCTCCTAGGGCTCCCTTGCAGCTCTGAATTCTCATCCATGCATGAGTTTTTCTGTTGTATCAATTTTATAACCCATAAGGGCTATATTTGAATTTCAAAATTAATCTTTATTAATTTTAAAATTAATTAACCCTTAATTATCTTGATGAGCTAATTAAATAAATTCAATTTAAATTAATTCTGTTCAACTGTTATAATTTAACCTATTTATTTAATCAAATAAAAAGCCAATAGATTTAATTTATCTTCATAAATTAAATCTGAGATACCATATCTCTCTCATGTTAGTTATTAAATTTAAATTTAAAACGAACACAATATAATAATATCATATAATATATACATATATGTATGTATTTCAAAAGTACATATATATAATGTTATTAATTTTATTTTCACGAATTTTATATTATATATATAGATATAAAATTCATCCACCCTAGGTTAACATTATCTCGTGTTAGGCCATTCTTGTGTGCCACCCTGTAGGCCCATACGAAGTTGGCAGTGGGCCAATAACTGTACTAACCCACAAGTCGCAAGTGGCCTCTAGCAAAACATTACGACTGCCCAATTCATATGATGATCATTAACACAACACAACCTGTCATACAACCATGTCATGTCGCTTTTTGTCACACAATATATCGGTCAAGGATGAGGCATGGATAATGTCATCCTCTTGTTCCTGACCATTTCTTTCTCGATTCCTGAGTAGTTTGACAATAAAAATGGAAACTCCTTTCTATCATAGTATGGCCATACATTTCTCAGACTCACTCATCGAGGGGCCTAGTAATATCTCTCTACTAATGTGAGGGACAAATTCCATATTGACCATTCATATTCCTCTACATGAAAAAACACCAAGCCTGATCGTAGCCTTTATCATCACCCGGTCAAAAGTTACTTTTGACTAGTTTAAAGTTTAGCAACGCTCATGTAGTAATCTATGATGACCTCAAGTTAAAGAGCATTGTGATGTGGTTATACATGAGATAAGCTTATGACTTGATCCATATTGCTTTCTCATAGTAGGTCGGTCAAGCATCTTGTACTCTTACAAGTGCGTAAGACTTCGATTTGTGTCCCCATATCTTATCAAAGTCATACTGGTCTTCATCTTTGCTCCCATATAGATGGCTGACTAGGGACATTTAGGACAATCTTTATGATTTTTACAAGGATACAGTCATCATAGTGAACATGTGAATAATATGATAACATAATAGGGAAATTCATTAAATAATAATGTTTAAAGTACAATGATTGGCCCTTAGGGCACAATTTCCAACACGATCATGCTAAACCTTTCATTTAAGTGGATGTAAGACAAAAAAGATAAACTTTCTATTAGAATTACATTTCAACTAACTCATAAATATATGGTTTATTTGGCACTCATCTAGCCTCTATGCTATATATGCATGTCTTATGTCAATTCTATTATAGGTCAAATCTTGTGATATATGTGGTGGTTGGAGACCACATAACAAATGCATATATAGCATAGAGGGTATACAAGTGAAAAGGCTTAAGCATCAGTATTTTGACAAAGAAATAAAAGGAGTAAGTATCGCGATCAATCGACTAAAATGTCTATGCTAGCAAAGACAACGAATGAGAACACTAATAGAAAAGGGCTAGTGATGGTTTATGAACAAATGTAGTAGCAAAATGTCCACGACAAAGAGGGAGAGCCCCACAAAAAAGAATACTAAGCAATCTCCATAGTGGGGAGAGAGAGATCATGGAGGCCGGAGGTGATGGAGAGAGGAAGAGTGCTCGTATGACTCAAAGAGGCGAGAGATGAAGTCTAAGCACAAAAGTGAGTATAAATTCTAGGGCAAATATTTCTAAACTGATTCTCTATAAGTCCTATCTCGATATTCACAATGATACTAACTTTACAGACAACTTGTCTCAATTTGTAAGAAAACTTTTTAAATTCATAATGAGATAATCTTTTAAAACAATTGGTCTACTAAGTTTTTTTTAGAAACAAATAGAAAAAATTAAAGAAAAAAAATATAAACAAGAACTTAAATGATCTAATTGATCATATAACATAAAAAGATGAAGATCATCAATATGAAATAATTGTAATAGATGAAAAGACATTAAAATATTAAAACTTTTTCATTAATAATCTTTGCTTAAAGGTGGCAGTACATGTATTTATATTATATATGATGATGATCAAGCATAAAATAAAAATAACCTCAAAATATGTATACTGTAACACCTTCATTCTCAAAGTGTATAGATGGCTTAAGTGTAGTAATATCTTTAAAAAGGAGACTGGTAATCTTTTGTAAACAGTGAGAGTTCCAACTTCAAGCAGAGTATTGAGCTGTACTTGAGTGGGTTTTTGAAAATCATTTTCAGATTTGGTCTCATTTTATTTTACAATTCATTTTAAGCCATCCATTTTAGTTTCATTTATTCATATAAGATTTTTTACCAATAAGTTCTCTGCTAGAACCCAAACTATTACAATTAATTAACAACCCTAGATGGACGACTGTCCACTACTGGTTCGGATGCCACTATGTGTTTGTGTATATACAGGCGCTTATTTACATGTCTATAAACTTGCTAGTATGAGACTGGCCACACTTAAATACAAATTAAATAAAATCTCCAAAATAGATAATCAATGAGAAACTAAATTCTAAGTCCTCTGCTTCATTTGCCCATATTTACCTTCTTGCCTGAGGAACTATTGCCCAAGCTGTAAATTTGTTTTGGAAAAATAGGGTGAGATTCAATAAATCTCAATAGTAAAATATATCACTCACATAAAGTGCATACATATAGCATGCCATGCCAACCAAAGTTTCAATACAACAACATATTCAACATTCAGAGATAAATTCACGAAATGCAAAAGGCATAAAGTTACTAATTCAAGGACAACCATCTATTAGGCCTTAGCCCTTCTCATCTAAATGTTTTAAATTCACAATGGTATAAACATGTAAATAACATATCACATGGTATGTGAGGGATAAGTTACTACCTAACAAATTTTCCAAACCTTGATGTCGATTAACGTGCTTCGGGCATCTCAGAAAAATATCAAATCCTATAAATTATAATTTACAAGCGATAAGTTATTACTTAGTCCAATTCTATTATAAAACCCTTTACTTTGAATTTTCTCACACTTACCAAAAGTTAACAGATTTTTTGTTAAACTTTGAAAAATCATAACTCATTCTAGAAAACTCTAATTGGGTTTATTCAAAATTCTATGTGACCCTTATTAAGTCCTTTTTAAGGGAAAAATACTTTTAGCAGTCTTCTATCCATACAAAATTCCCAGTTTTTATGTTTTCTCTTGCTGCCAGAAAATCTTACTAGTTTAAATGGTCTACTTTAAAGCCTCATAACTCGTAGAGTACTTATCTAAATCCGTCATAATACCTATCAAATTAAAGGTCATTAAGTGTACTTTAATTCTAGAAAATCTCATCATCATGTCTCATAGGGGTTACATAAAAGCTAAAAAAGACTTGTTGGAGGCCAAACAGAAGAGATTGGAAGAAGCATCTCAATCTGATCCTTCTACTCTTCTCTCTCTACCATCTTCGATTCATCACTAAGAAAAATGGTTGTTTGCTCACCAAAAGAGGAATGGGACTTATACGAGTAAACAATCTCCTATAGGTGAAAAAATTGTAAGTATATATCGTTGTTGTTATTAATTACATAAGAAACATATTTCATTACTTATGCTTATTATTTTGTATTATCTTACAGGAGGATCTTTAAAAAAAACAAGACGAGGGATCTTTTAGGTTAGAGGGAAGGAATGATATTCTAATTGTTACAACTAGAAAATGAGCATCCAAGCTGTGTTAGGGGAGTTAGAGGAGGGGTAGGGATCAGGGATTACTTTGGAGCCCCAGTAAGCCATTCCACAAGTATCATGACTAGGGAGGAATTAGAGACTATGTTGGCCAATACAAGAGCAGAAGTAAGGGTCAAGGCCGAAGCATCATTTGATACACTACTAGAAACCTGGTTAAGCAAGATGTAAGAGAAAATAATAGTGTTTATGAGCTCAAGACAAGATACCAGTGCTCCCCAGCCATAATTGTAATACCCCGAATTTTGAGACTTGAGGCTAGAGAAGAAGCCTGAGATTAGTGAACTGCTAAGCCCTAGTTTAGCAAGATCCCAAATTGTGATTAAGAGATAATGACTCCAAAAGTGGATGTGGTTAGTGATGAATAAACCCTTTTGGAGATTATGGTGTGATTTGGCACTCGAATGTGATTCGTAAGTGCTGTGGGCAATGCCGAAACCCTGTATTTAAGTTCAATTATGGATTAACCTCTAAATTAACTTAAAATAGAGGGGAGGGCGCATTGTGAAAGAAAATGAATGAGAAAATGTATTTGACGGTGATTCAAGAGGAATTGCCATAATCAGGGGCAAAACGGTAAAGTTACCGGCCAATTGGTCAATTACCGAAGAGGAAACTCATTGGTAACTTCAAGATCAATGGTTGAGATTGATTTTTGTATAGATCAAAGGGTGGAATCCCATGTGGTGTACTCATGTGAGCTCATGGGAGGTGTGTTGAGATGTTGACACTTGGCAAGTTTTGGACCTTTGGATTGGGTCAAGATGTCAAACTCTTCCCTCTGTCCTCTCCTCTATATTTGGACGTTTTTGGGGGCCAAAATCTGCATTCACTTCATCATCTTCATCTCATCCTCTCTCTCCAAAACCTCCATGTTCGTCCAAATAGAGAAGGAAAGAGAAAGAAACAAGGTGAGCTTTGGCTTGTGTAATGGCCTCTTATGCTTAAATCCTCTTCACTAATCTTGATCATGTTGATGAGAGCTTCATCTCTATGGTTTTAGATTTTTGAAAGGAGGTGTTTTGGAGCTTGAGCAAAAGTGGAAAGATGAAGAATCAAGGAATTTGTTTGGGAAAGAGGAAGAGGTGAGTGTTTGCTTCCTTTTGATCTAAGTTTTGTGACTTTTGGTTAAATATGGTGAATTGTGAATTTTGCCCTGATTTTATGGTATTTTCGTGTGGAATGTGAATGGTGGAATTGGATGGTGATTTTTGTTGAAAATGATGTCATGTTGTGGTATTTAGTCATTGGAATTAGTTTGGATTGTATTGGATACATTGTGTGCAAAACTGGAAATTCTATCCAGTGTAAATTATGTCTGGGCAGTCTTGTTGTGTGGACGTTTTGACTGGGCAAATGAAGTCAGCAAATTATGAAACTTTCCAGTCTGAAATTTCACATCTCAAGCTTCAAAATGGACACATAATTTGTGCCATTTCGTTTTGTCTTCTGTGAGTTATAGCTGTAAAACATTTGAGGTCGAAAATGGATTCTGTTTTGGGACAGTCTTGAATTTTTGGGAATTCTGTATTTGTATGGTGATTTCTAGTAAAGGCCAATATTTTTTCTGTGTAAAGGACTTGAATAGCTTTCATTTTGCTTTGGAATCACCTCATTTCTATTTTTTTGGAATTAGTTATGATTTTTGGAAGTTCAGCCAAAAAACTAGATTTTCTTGGCCGCGGCCAGCAGATTCTGGGCCGCGGCCCAAATATTTCTGGGCAGTTTTTGGCCGCGGCCAGTGGATTTTTGGGCCACGGCCAACCCCCAAAAATCAGCATTTTGGACTTTTAAAAGGTGATCTTTGGTCAAGTGTTTCCCAAGCCTTTAGGCATATGTTTAGGCTTTGATTAGCCACCTAAAGGTGTTAAATGATAACCAACATTAAGTGTTTGTATGTTGAGGAATTGAGAAAGGGATTAACCCTATGTCCTTACTTTGGTTATAGGGTTGATATTCGCCCTGATCGTGGTTCAGTATTTGTTCTGATCGCGAGCAAGCGAAGCTGGAGCATACGTGGAAAGAGTGTAGGGAACTTACCTCTTTTGCCTGTATATGATATTGTGTTAATGTGTTGATGCATGTTATTGCTTTGCTTGATTATGTGGAACATATATGATGTTTGAAGCTCTGTTTCTATTTATGCTATGGCCATGAGTGTGCTGTTGAAACATTGAGCATGCAGATGTGTCATGGTATGGACATGTGATATATATTCCAAGCATGTCATGCATTATACACTTATCATACATGCATTTTGGTATTTCAAGATCATAAGCAATATCCTGGGTACGTTTATCTTGTGGCCAAAGAACCCTGTTTCTATTCAAGCTGAGGAAAACCTAATCAAAGCCCCACCAAGTCTAGCTCCCTTCATTCAAGAAGTTTCACAACCTCTATTAAATATCATGTAACAAGTGATTCTAATGGCATATGATACATTCTTTAAAATAAGAGATTGGCCTATGGGTTCAGTTGTTGGCAAGTCAGGGGTAACATGCTTTCTTGAGAGGGATGATTTAATGTCCCTTTTGTGTGCAAAGTTTATGGAATTTTTGTAAAAGAAGTAACCTTTGTAATTTTGATGATGATAGGGCTATGCGGACATTCCTATACACTACTTGTGGTAAGCATGTTCGTGACTTAAAAGACCTTACATGGATCATGCCAAAGGTTAATACATATTGGTTTGTTTAAAGAATGTAATAAGCCATGCCTTTACACTTGTTTTAATGATATCATGTTCTTTTTCAGAGCCGTAGGCAACCACAGGGGTCTAACTTATGTGGTTTTTATATTTTAAGACACATTTACAATATTATGACTCTAGGCATGACTGATTTTACTAAAGGGTAAATTTATATTTCAGAACTTTTGTATTACTTTATTGTTTTTAAGTTACCAAGTTAATGTTTTTTTATTATTTTTAAGTTATCAAGTTAATGTTTTGTTTGATTTTGGTGTTACAGATATTTGATCTTGCTGATCCCTTTTATGAAGAAGATATTGATTTCATCTGCAGATGTTATGCTGAATTCATCTATGAGCTTTTACAAAAATAGTGAGATTTTGAATCCAACATTACATTGTACATTGTTCTCATATGTATTGCTCATGCTGTATGAATTTCTAACTAGGTTTATGTATCTGTGTAGGATAATTTCTGTGATATGGGTGATACAGGCATGGGATTTGAGGGATTAACCACTATACTTTTTCTTCCATTTTTATTTCGTAAAATTAAGGAATTTCTACTGTTGCTTGTATCAATCCTTGAATTTTACTGTTGCCATTGTCATTCAAAATTTTGCATCCGTTTTTTAGCAAATTTATCTGTTTAGACATTCCTTCATATCGTACATTGAAATTGATTCATAAGCTGTGTTTTAGTTTTAGACGGTTTTTGAGTTCATTTTGGAGTTCCTAGAATTTTATTTAAGCTTGTTGCTTGAATTGTCTACATTGAAATGATTGTCAACTCATGTATATGGATTAATATTGCTACCATTTGAAAAAATTTGATTCTACCCAGTGGAAATTCATTATTGTTTATTTTGATCTTGAACCTTAATATCCTGTAACATTTCACCAATTGTTAGAAGTTGATTTGTGTAACCCCCTCATTGTAATTACATCCGGATTTCAAAATTTAAGTGAAATAGAGACCAATAAGATGAGATAACAATTTATAGTCCCACATCAAAGAGACGGGGTATTTTAAAAATCAATTCAGAAACATACTTATTACTGATCTCACATTCACGGGCAGATATAATTACTTGAGAAATCAGAGTACATAATATATATCAAAGTGCGGAAACCAAGATCCCGGCAAACCCCGGGTTACTTACATATATAACTTGGGTTTACAAGTTCCCAATAATGGGGATTACATGACCAAAATATACGTTTACATCTTTTTCTGTCTACGCTTGGTAATCTCAAAACCAAAATAAGGATAACCAACTACCACTAAGATCTCGGAGTAACCTAACTACTCCGAGTTGTCCGCTTCCCTTTCGAGCCACTCGCCCTGTCTGAAAAGGTTAGTCATTTGGAAAGAGTGAGATTCTAAAAAATCCCAGTAGTAACAACTATTTCATACCGCATGCAATCACATAATATGTAAACAAATCATCTCACATCACAGCAACACAATCACACTCCACCCTCATCCCCTTTTACCGCCGGGAAGACACACCGTCCTAACCCAAACCGTTGATAGCGACTCAGGGACTATTGGCGTGGCAGTGTATACGAATAGCCACACGGCTCACATATAGCCTTTCGGCTTTCACAAATGGCCCGTCGGCCTTCACAAATAGCCTTTCGGCTCACAATTAGCCTTTCGGCCCACATATACACATATATCACACCCTAACCTCATCCCCTTTTACCGCCGGGAAGGCATACGGCCCTTACCCGAACCGTTGTTAGCGACTCAGGGACTATTGGTATAGTGGTGCTTCCACAATTTTCATAAACTTGCAGCATACGATATCCATTTCAAAACAATGACATAGCACACATACAATGTATCACATAAGGTATAAAGAAAGAGTCACTACCTGTATCTTTCCTGACTGGCTCCGTTACCGTGGTCTCACGCGGACGACAGATATCAAATCCTATATCAAATTAGGGACAATTGATACATCTCTTTTCCAATTACTTAATCCCATAATACACTAAGTTGGTTATCATTTAGGACTCTTTAGAGGCCACAAATGTCTCTAATGAAAGCCCTAAAAGGTTGGGAAACAAAAGGTTGAAGGTCACTTTTCGAAAACAAGAAGTGCTGGAACACAGGCTTGGGCCGCGGCCTACCCATCCTTGGGCTGCGGCCCAAATATGGCCAGAAGGTCTTGGGCTGCGGCCCACCACTCATGGGCCGCGGCCCAAAACAGGTCAGAAAGGCTTGGGCCGCGGCCCAGAAATTTCCTAACTCTGGGCTGACTTTGAAAAACCATAACTAATTCTAGGAAAATCGAAACGAGGTGATTCAAAAACCAAATGAAAGGTATATGAGTCCTCTTTCAAGAAAAAATATAGCCCCTCACTGGAAATCACTACACAAATACAGAATCACCAAAAACTACACACTACTCCAAAACAGAGTTCTGTTTTCATCCCAAACTTTGGACAACCATATCTCACAGAATATTAAACGAAATGACATAAAATATATATCCATTTTGAAGCTTGGGATGTGAAATTTAAGACTGGAAAGTTTCACAATTTTTCAATACCATTTGGTCACTCAAAACGGTCGTCCAAACTGACAGCAAAAAACAGAGCTTAAACAAACAGATTTTCCAACTTTTCCCAAGTGATCCAAATGAATCCAAAATCAACAACCAAGGTTATTCCCACACAAAATCACTCAAGGACTCCAATGGGAATGTCAAAATCACCAAAATCCTATTCTATTATCATGCTTTGGTTGTGGGTGACATTAAACACCAAACTCTCAAAATCTCCAAACTTAACAATTTCAAACCCAATCAATTTCTATCTATCCAAAATGCATCAAATGTTCATATATCTCCAAACTAAATCATTTCCAATCATCAATCATAATGAACTTCATATTTCCAAAAATAGGCATAATTAGGGCAAAATTCCAGACTTTACCAACTTAGCCAAAAATCACAAACAATACATCAAAATGCTCTAAATGTCTACCTCTTCTCTTTGCCCAATCTAGAATCTTGATTCTTCAACTTTCAATTTCGAATCAATGCCCAAAGTAACACCATTCAAGACTCTACAACCACCACAATGTAGCTCTCAATGAGACACACAATATTAGAGAAGAGGATTAGAGCATTAGAGAATCACAACTCACCAAAATCAAAGCTTTTCTTTTCCTCTTTCTTGCTTGTCCAGTGCCAGAAATGGAGGAAGGAGAGGAGAGAGAGAAAATGGTGAAGATGATGAAAATTCTCTTCCTTACACACACACTCAACCGCACAAGAGGGAGAGAAGAGAAAAAGTAATGTTTTGTCTTTTAGTGCCACATCCAATGGCTACCCTCTTGCCACTTGTCATCATCCTATCCACTTCCACTTTAAGCTCATATAACCGCAAAGCATAGGATACCGACCCATGGTCAAGGAATCACAACCATTGATCTTATATACACATGTATGTACACTAAATTCATATTACATAAATTTCCAAAAGTATTTAATTACACTAATTACAACAATTATCAGAGCCATTAGCCCTAATCACAAATCGGGATATTACAATTCTCCCCCCGTCAAATAAATTTCGTCCTCGAAATTTCTACACCCCTTGAGCCAAAAACTCCGGGTATCGCCTTCGCAAATCTTCTTCTGCTTCCCAAGTTGCTTCCCGTTGGGTCATACCCTTCCAGATCACTTTCACATAAGGAATGCTCCGGTGTCTGAGCCGACGTTCCTCTCGTTCAATTATCCGCTCTGGCTCTACCGCATACGTGAAGTTATCTCGCAACTCCACATTCTCATACTCAACGACATGAGATGGATCCGGTTGGTACTTCTTCAATTGGGAAACATGAAATACATCATGGAGTCTGCTCAAGCTCGGAGGTAAGGCTACACGATAAGCAACAGGCCCAATCCTATCAAGGATCTCAAAAGGTCCTATATACCTCGGGCTCAGCTTCTTTCGTTTGATTGCTCGCCCAATACCGGTGACAGGAGATACTCTAAGAAATACATGGTCACCAACATCAAACTCTAGAGGCCTTCTCCTCTTGTCAGCATAGCTTTTCTGCCGGCTCTGAGCTGCAAGAAGCCTCTTACGAATAACACGAATCTGGGCTGAGGTTTGATCAATAAGCTCCGGCCCATATAGCTTCCTCTCAGATAATTCATTCCAACACAATGGCAATTGGCATTTTCTTCCATACAACGCTTCATACGGCGCCATCTGAATGCTCGCATGATAGCTATTGTTGTAAGCAAATTCAGCAAGTGGAAGAAAACGATCCCAACTCCCTTTGAAGTCAAGAACACATGCCCACAACATATCCTCTAAGGTCTAAATAGTCCTCTCTGATTGTCCGTCCGTTTGAGGATGATAGGCTGTACTGAATCTTAATTGAGTACCCAGTGCCTCATGCAATGCCTTCCAGAATCTCGAGGTGAAACAGGGATCTCGATCAGAGATGATATTCTTCGGTATGCCATGGAGCTTCACAATTTCACGAACATAAATTTCTGCTAACTTGTTCGGAGAATAATTAGCATTAATCGGTAGGAAGTGTGCCGAGTTCGTTAACCGGTCCACAATAACCCAGATCGCATCATAATTCCTGATCTTGGGCAATCCCACAACAAGATCCATGGTCACACTTTCCCATTTCCATTCTGGAATCTCAGGACTCTGCAACAAACCAGGCGGTCTTTGGTGCTCGATCTTTAATTTCTGACATGTGAGACACCTCGCCACATATTTCGTCACATCACTCTTCATTCCCGACCACCAATACACAGATTTCAAACCATGGTACATTTTGGTCATACCCGGATGAAGAGTATATCGGCTCTTATGCGCCTCATCTAAGATTTTCTGTCTCAACTCCGCCTTTAGTGGAACGCACACTCTTTTCTGATAGCGAACCAATCCACGAGGCGACACATCATAGCCCTGAACTTCTCCTCGCTCAATTCTAGGCAAGTTACGCTGTATCCAGTCATCTTGCCTCTGAGCTTCTTCAATCTCAGCTCTCAGATCACTTTCCCCTTGGGAAACATTATAGTTGGCACAGATGATCTGGTTCGACAGGTTCATATCACGAAAGTTAGCAATCAATTTTTCTTCTTATATCATCATAGCTGCCACAAGCACAGTCTTTCGACTAAGAGCATCATTGACTACATTCGCCTTACCCAGATGATATTTTATTTCTAGGTTGTAGTCCTTAAGCAACTCCATCCAACGCCGTTGTCTCATATTCAACTCTTTCTGATCATACAGATATTTGAGACTCTTGTGGTCGCAGTACAGTTCCACAGTCACACCATACAAATAATGCCTCCAAATTTTCAAGGTAAACACAATAGCCGCAAGCTCCAGATCATGAGTGGGATAGTTCAATTCATGAGGTCTAAGTTGTCGAGAGGCGTAGGCCACCACACGTCCCTGCTGCATAAGGACACACCCTAATCCCTGCCCACTGGCATCAGAATACACAACATATGTCAAACTGGGATCGAGCAAAATCAACATAGGTGCCGTCGTCAATCTCTTCTTCAGCTCCTCAAAACAATTTTCACATTTCTCATCCCACACAAACGGTTGATCTTTTCTCGTGAGCTTGGTCATCGGCAATGCAATACGGGAGAAATTCTGAATGAATCTCCGATAATAACCAGCAAGACCCAGAAAACTGCGTATCTCCGCCACAGATTCTGGCCTCTTCCAGTTCAGTACTGCTTCCACCTTACTAGGATCCACAGAGACCCCTTCCTGCGAGATAACATGGCCTAGGAATCTCACTTCCGATAGCCAAAACTCGCACTTACTCAATTTAGCATAGAGTTGTTTTTCACGCAATATTTTCAACACGATTCTCAAATGTTGCTCATGCTCCTCCATACTCTTGGAGTATATCAGAATGTCATCGATAAATACTACAACGAACTGATCTAGGTATTGTCGAAAAATACGGTTCATGTAAT
Organism: Inga laurina; assembly: GCA_963855925.1. Taxonomy (NCBI): domain Eukaryota; kingdom Viridiplantae; phylum Streptophyta; class Magnoliopsida; order Fabales; family Fabaceae; genus Inga; species Inga laurina. The sequence continues at coordinate 56,147,230 of OY979703.1, forward strand.
CAATGAAAACCGCAGGCGCATTGGTTAACCCAAATGGCATCACCAAAAATTCATAATGACCAAACCTAGTCCGGAAAGTAGTTTTTGGAACATCTTCCGCTTTCACACGCAGCTGATGATACCCCAACCTTAGATCAATTTTCAAAAACACACTTGGACCAGATAGTTGATTTAACAAGTCATCAATCCTCGGGAGAGGATACTTATTCTCGAAGGTAACCTTATTCAACTCTCTATAGTCGATACACAAACGAAGACTCCCGTCTTTCTTTTTCACAAACAAAACTGGAGCACCCCAAGGCGACACACTGGGTCTAATAAACCCTTTCTCAAGCAAATCCTCAATCTGCTTTTTCAATTCAGCCATTTCATTTGGGGCCATACGATATGGGGCTTTGGATATGGAACCCGCTCCAGGCACAATATCAATCGGAAACTGAACTTCCCTTTCCGGAGGTAATCCACTTAGATCATCTGGAAAAACCTCAGGGAACTCATTCACTATGGGTATACTATTCAAAATTTCACTGGTCTCTCCTTGTACAGAAAAGAAAACCATATACCCTTGACAACCCTTTTGCAAATATTTCTCAGCCTTAGCTGTTGAAAGGAAATTCAAACCGACGTTGCCATCCCCAACGTTTTGAGAAACAGGATACACTATCCTTTTGTTCCCACAATCTAACAACAAATTATTCGCTCTCAACCAATCAAAATCCAGAATGACTTCTAATTGGCAGAGCGGTAAACAAATCAAATCTATCACCGACTCACGACCCTCTACGGTTATAACACAATTCAAATAGGCATCAGTAGTTACAGCCTTTACACCCATCGGTGTTGACACAATCAGCTCGAATGGTAACTTATACACATTCATACTCAACCGCTTCACACAATCACATGAAATAAAAGAGTGACTTGCACCCGAGTCAAACAATGCTTGCAATACAAATCCATTGAGAAGAACTGTACCTTGTATCAGCTCTGGGGATTTCCGGGCTTCCTCATGAGTCATGGCAAATACTCTGCCCTGAGCCCTCGGTCTCTGCTCCGCTTGCGCTCGTTGGCAATCTCTAGAAAGATGTCCGGGTTGCTTACAATTAAAGCAAATCATCTCGCCTGGACAATTCTTGCCATAATGTGACTGGTTGCATCGGGGACATTTCTTCTCCATCACAAACCTCTGGGGCTCACGGTTTTTCGGCTGATAGGGCTTCTTACCACTGCCCCTAAACGAAGATGACCTTGAACCCTTCCGCTTCTGAGGAGCACCGCCCTTACTGGACTCACTATAACCACCAGCAGTCTTAGCCGGATACAACTCTCTCAGATTACTCTCTGTGATTCGACATTCTTCAACAGCCTTGTTGAACTTAGAAAACTGATGGGTGGCTATTCTCTTTCTCATATCATGCCTCAAACCCTGAATAAGTAAATCCGAGCTCAACTCCTCGTCATCCCTCTTCTGAAGATAAGAGGAGTATCGGGACAACCGGGTGAATCGGGACAAATACTCATCAAATGACTCCGTGTCCCCTTGCTTGATTTGTAGGAACTCGGTCTCCTTTTTAAGCCTCACTGACTTGGGAAAGTATTTCTCATCGAAGTGCTGTTGAAACACCTCCCAGGTCAATGGTATATTCTTGCTCTTCAAAGACAAAGCGATGTTCCGCCACCAGTGGTCTGCATATCCCTCAAGCTTGTATACTGGTAGCTTGGCTTTCACTTCCGAGGGACATTCTAGAACCTCGAATATCTTCTCAAGACGATTTACCCAATCTTCCGCCGCCTGAGGATCAAATCTCCCTTTAAATACCGGAGGTAGATGTTTACAGAATCTGGAGACCCAAAATTGAAGGTCTCTTTCCTCATTGACCGACTTTCTATGCGGCCTTGGATCTACTTCAGTACGAGGAGGCGATTCAAGTGGTCGTGCCGACCCTTCAGCAGTATCTTCCAGTCTTGTCTCCTCTCGGGTTTCCCCTCGAGTCCCTTCTTGAGTAGACTGACCTCTACCCTCATTGTTCTTTGCTTTCTCAGCTCGAAGCTCTTCTCTAAGCTCCGTAATCATATCCCTCTGATCCTTTATCAGGCCCATCAACTCTTGCATTGGGTCCGGTGGATTGTCATTGTCCACTTCCACCATGGGATCTTCTTGTTGTACTATAGGGCGACCTTTGGTTGTTCTTTTCATTCTACAAAGAACTCACCCCATTACTCCAACAATTATAGTATACACATATCTACCAACCTCAGATATCCACAGTCACAATCCAAAGATGTGTATACAAACCAACATTCACAATTAGTCTTCTATCATTAAGTCCAAACTATGGGAGCTATCCTAGCAAATTCTACCCTTGCCAGGAACTGCAGCTCTAATACCAAAAATGTAACCCCCTCACCGTAATTACATCCGAATTTCAAAATTTAAGTGAAATAGAGACCAATAAGATGAGATAACAATTTATAGTCCCACATCAAAGAGACGGGGTATTTTAAAAATCAATTCCGAAACATACTTATTACTGGTCTCACATTCACGGGCAGATATAATTACTTGAGAAATCAGAGTACATAATAAATATCAAAGTGCGGAAACCAAGATCCCGGCAAACCCCGGGTTACTTACATATATAACTTGGGTTTACAAGTTCCCAATAATGGGGATTACATGACCAAAATATACGTTTACATCTTTTTCTGTCTACGCTTGGTAATCTCAAAACCAAAATAAGGATAACCAACTACCACTAAGATCTCGGAGTAACCTAACTACTCCGGGTTGTCCGCTTCCCTTTCGAGCCACTCGCCCTGTCTGAAAAGGTTAGTCATTTGGAAAGAGTGAGATTCTAAAGAATCCCAGTAGTAACAACTATTTCATACCGCATGCAATCACATAATATGTAAACAAATCATCTCACATCACAGCAACACAATCACACTCCACCCTCATCCCCTTTTACCGCCGGGAAGACACACCGTCCTAACCCGAACCGTTGATAGCGACTCAGGGACTATTGGCGTGGCAGTGTATACGAATAGCCACACGGCTCACATATAGCCTTTCGGCTTTCACAAATGGCCCGTCGGCCTTCACAAATAGCCTTTCGGCTCACAATTAGCCTTTCGGCCCACATATACACATATATCACTCCCTAACCTCATCCCTTTTTACCGCCGGGAAGGCATACGGCCCTTACCCGAACCGTTGTTAGCGACTCAGGGACTATTGGTATAGTGGTGCTTCCACAATTTTCATAAACTTGTAGCATACGATATCCATTTCAAAACAATGACATAGCACACATACAATGTATCACATAAGGTATAAAGAAAGAGTCACTACCTGTATCTTTCCTGACTGGCTCCGTTATCGTGGTCTCACGCGGACGATAGATATCAAATCCTATATCAAATTAGGGACAATTGATCAATCTCTTTTCTAATTACTGAATCCCATAATACACTAAGTTGGTTATCATTTAGGACTCTTTAGAGGCCACAAATGTCTCTAATAAAAGCCCTAAAAGGTTGGGAAACAAAAGGTTGAAGGTCACTTTTTGAAAACAAGAAGTGCTGGAACACAGGCTTGGGCCGCGGCCCACCCATCCTTGGGCTACGGCCCAAATATGGCTAGAAGGTCTTGGGTTGCGGCCCACCACTCATGGACCGCGGCCTAAAATAGGTCAGAAAGGCTTGGGCCGCGGTCCGCCACTCTTGGGCCGCGGCCCAGAAATTTCCTGACTCTGGGCTGACTTCGAAAAACCATAACTAATTCTAGAAAAATCAAAACGAGGTGATTCCAAAGCCAAATGAAAGGTATATGAGTCCTCTTTCAAGGAAAAATATAGCCCCTCACTGGAAATCACTACACAAATATAGAATCACCCAAAACTACACACTACTCCAAAACAGAGTTCTGTTTTCATCCCTAACTTTGGAAGTCATTTTTCCACTAGTGATTTTTGGAAATTTGTACACAAATAGGGAATTTATTAAAGTGTAAAAGCATATTGTTTTGTTATCTCTTGCAGCGTAGTGTTGTTTTGTCATGCATTACCTTGACCAAATCTAATCAGAATGAGATCAAACTTTCCAAGATTAAAGTAGACATCCTGGGCTTTAATTTGATAGGTATTATAAGCAATTTGAACTTATCGATTGAAAGTTATGAATTTTCAAAGTTTTGCCCTGTTTCTGGACTTAATTCTGGAGCGGCATGGGAATTTATGAACTTTTGGAATTTTACGATTTTGGATAATGGTGTTTCATATTTTTCCATGAAACTAAACTGAAAGAGCTTTTCATAGAATTTTAGAACACTCCATTTCAAATTTTGCAACATTAGTTATGCTTTTTGAAAGTTGAGCGAAGAACACATGATTTCTTGGCAGCGGACCACAACTTTCTAACCTTTCTTGGCCACGGCCAACGGATTTTTGGCCAGGGCCAAGACCTGTTTCAGCATTTTCACCCTTTTGATTGGTTTCACTTCTCCAATCCCATGGCACTTGTTTGAGTTTCCAAATGGATGTCTAAATAGCCCAAAAGATAACCAATACCATGAGTTTAAAGTAGTACATGAATTGGTATCAAACTAATTTTTGTACATTTAACATTTTACGACCAAGTCGGGAGAAAGTCGACACGTTTTATGAGGCACATGATACGGGGGTGATAGAGCTTTGAGGTAGGAACAGTATCCTTCATACATCATGCCATAGTTTATATGATTGTGTGTTTGCCATTGTTCGTGCTATAATTACAACATGGTTTGTTTAGAAGAGGCAGTTAGTGCCAGAGGTGCACATACACTGGGAGTTGGGTAAAAATCCAACCGGTGTATGATTAGTGTTGATGGGTCCTACTCATGTATACATGATGATGATGTGATGATGATGATATAACGATGATGTGTTATATTATTCATTAATTGGTGCATACATGGCGTATATCATATTTACTTTTTGCATTTTATATGAACAATAGCATGTTTCTACTAGGATTCCTTGGAATCTCACCCTTTTTTCTAAACAAAACATCTCAGCAGGTACTAGTGGCTTTAAAGGAAAGAACATGGATATGGGAGACTGATGGGCATATTTCCCAAGATTAAGATCTTGGTTATATATAGTTTGTAATTAGAATATTTTTGGATATTTTTGTGTAAAGTTGTAAATAACTTCGAATTCTGTATAGTTGAATTGGTCTGTAAACAAATACTTTTATCAATATATATGTAATTTTCTGTATGCATGTGGAACTTGGTCTCTATTACTCTGTGTATATCAAAATGGAATTGGGTGTTTACATAATTACTAGTCTATTCCAAGGTCAAGCAATTCTATAATTAATTGCTAATCCAATATATCCCTGTACGATTAAAGCAATCAATCATGCATTAAGATTTATGGAACTCATTAAGACTACACATATAACCCCCCACCTTAATAGCTGAATTTATAGTTTAAGAATGCATCATTAAACTGAAATAGAGACCAGCAGATAATTTAAAACTTTTCCAAAACCTATTTAGTGTGGTCTCATATTCACATTATGAATATAATTAGGCTGTGCAGTTCAATTTCATTCATAACTATCATAGTGAAACAAAAAGTCCTGACACACTCGGGTTTCATTTACTTAATAAAGGGTTTACAAGGCATATTTGCCCATTTTCAGTTTCCCATATAGAAGATTACATGACACTATTCAATATATACAATATTCACAATTAATCCCCAACCAAAATATGACAACCGACAATCCAAAATTAAATCCCTAGCTAGGAGCTCTCCCACTTCCATTATGGAATCTCAGGACTTTACAGTAATCTCGGCAGCCTTTGATGTTAAATTTTTACCTTCTGGCAAGTAAGACATTGTGCCACATATTTAGTCACATAATTCTTCAAGCCCGCTTACCAATACATAGACTTCAAACCGTGGTACATTTTGGTCATTCCGAGGTGAAGAGTATACCGGCTCTTCTGTTCCTCATCTAGGATCTTTTGCCTCCAATCTGCCTATAGTGGAACATACATTCTCTTTTTATATCGTACCAATCTACTAGGCAACAAGTCATAGTTCTGAGCATCTCCTCATTTAATCATAGCCTGTATGGACTACACCCGATCATCTTGCCTCTAAGCTTCTTCAATTTCAGGCCTCATATCACTTTCCCCTTAGGAAAAATTATAATTAGCACAGATGATCTGGTTTGACAAGTTCAAGTCTTAGAATTATTCTATCAACTTCCCCTCCTGAATCATCATTGCTGCCACAAGTGCCGTCTTTTGACTAAAAGCATCTCCGATGATGTTAGCTTTACCTGGATGATATTTAATCTCTAAGTTATAGTCTTTCAGCAACTCTATCCACTAATACTATCTCATATTCAATTATTTCTGATCATACAAGTATTTGAGACTCTTGTGGTCACAATACAGTTTTACGGTCACACCATATAGGTAATATCGCCATATTTTCAATACAAATACAATCGCCACAAGCTCTAGATCATGAGTGGGGTAATTCATTTCATGTGGCTTCAGCTGTTGGGAGGCATAGGCCAACACACGTCCCTGCTGCATCAAAACACACCCCAATCCCAGCTTACTCACATCATTGTATACAATATAAGTCAAGCTAGGATCAGGTACAATCAAGACGAGTGCTGTAATCAACCTCTCCTTCAGCTTAATGAAATTGTTTTCACAACGATCATCCCACTCAAATGACTGATCCATTTATGTGAGCTTGGTAATCGGCAAGGCGATATGGGAGAAATTCTGAATGAATCTCCAGTAGTAATCAGCAAGACCCAGAAAACTACGTATCTCAGCAACAGTTTCTGGTCTCTTCCAATCAAGTACTGCTTCTACTTTACTAGTATCCACTGAGACCCCTTCTTGCAAGATAACTTGCATAACTCGCACTTACTCAACTTGGCATAGAGATGTTTTTCAAGCAATATCCCCAACACAATTCTCAAATGATGTTCATGCTCCACCTACTCTTGGAGTAAATCAGGATGTCATCGAACATACTACCATGAATTGATCTAGGTATTGCTGAAAGACATGATTCATGTAATCCATGAATACCACAGGTGTATTTGTCAACTCGAATAGCATCACCCGAAACTCATAGTGCCCATATCTAGTTCTAAAAGCAGTCTTTGGTACGTCATCTGCCTTCACATGTAGCTGATGATAACCCGACCTTAGATCAATCTTTTAGAATACACATGAACAAGATAGTTGATCTAAAAGGTCATCGATTCACAAGAGAGGATACTTGTTCTTAATGATAATCTTGTTCAGTTCTCTGTAATCTACACACAGTCTTAGACTCCCATCTTTCTTCTTTACAAATAATACTGGAGCTCCCCACGCCGACACACTGGGTTGAATGAACCCTTTTTCAAGTAAGTCCTTAATCTGCTTCTTTAATTCTACCATTTCATTTAGGGCCATTTTGTATGGGGCCTTTGATATAGAACCAGCTCCAGGCACAATTTCAATTAGGAATTGCACTTCCCTTTCCAGAGGCAATCTGCTAAGATCAGCCAAAAATACCTCAAGAAACTCTATTACCAAGGGTATACTTCCTAAAGTTTCTTCTGTCACTCCCTGCAAGAAAAAGAATACCATATACCCCTAGCACCCCCTCTCAAGACATTTCTCAGCTTTTGCTATTACGAGAAAATTCAAGTTAGCATTCACATCACCCTCATTCTGGGCAGTAGGATACACAATTCTCTTATTCCCACAATCAAGCAACACCTTATTCACCGTCAACCAATCAAAACCCAATATGAGATCTAATTAGTGGAGCAGTAAACAAACCAAGTCAACAGTAGACACATGTCCCTCAATGGTTATTACAAAGTTCAAACAAGCCTCAGCTATTACAGGCTTGACACCTATTAGTGTCTACACAACCAAATCAAATGGTAGTTTATGAACATGTAATCTCAGGTGCTTTACACAGTCAAAAGCAATGAAGGAATGACTTGCACCTGAATCAACAAAGCTTGCAGTAAACTACCATTGAGAAGGATTTTACCTTGAATCATGTCGGGAGACTTCTAGGATTCCTCATGTGTCTACCTTGATTCCTGGGCCTTGGCTCTATCGGTGACAACAGCATTCAGCAGCCTGACTATTTACAGTTAAAGCAAACCATTTGCCTTGTACAAGTTCTGCCCGAATGTGATCTCCCACGACGTGTACATATCAATATGATTAGGGGTTTTTGATTATCACGACCCCCCAGTTGATAGGGCTTCTTGCTACTGCCCCCAACTAAGAATCTATGTCACTTCCACTTCTAGGAAGTATTTCCCTTGCTATGCTCACTACGGCTGCTACCACCCTTAGCCTGGTACAGATCCCATAAGTTGTTTTGGTTGATTCTACTCTCCTCTACAGCTTTATTGAATTTAGTAAACTGATGGGTGGCTAATCTCTTCCTCAACTCACGTCTCAACCCTCGAACCAATATATCTAAACTCTATTCCTCATTATCCATACATCAAAGGTAGGAAGAGTATCAAGCTAGCTAGATGAAGCGAGAAAGGTAGTTGTCGAATGTCTTTGCATTCCCTTGCTTGAAAGATAGGAACTCATATTCCTTCTCGAGTCTCACTGATTTTGGGAAATATTTCTCATTAAACTGTTCTTGAAACAATTCCCAAGTCATCGGCACATTTCAGTTCCGCATCGTCAAGACGATATTTCACCACCATTGGTCAGTATCCCCTCCAACTTATACACAACTAAACGTGCCTTCAACTCTATTGGACAATCCAGAACTTCAAAGATTTTCTCTAACCAGTTCAACCAATCCTCAACTGCTTAGGGATCAAACCTCCCTCAAAACATTGGAGGTATATGCTTGCAGAATTTGGAGACCCAATACTGTATATCTCTCTCGTCTCAACTTGGTACCCCATACGACCCCTAGTTTGGTATGACATGCGAAGGGGATTCCTAAGCTCAAATTGACCCCTCAGTAATTTCTCCATATTGTGTTCCCTCTTGGGTTTCTTCATGTATAGACTGAACCTGGTCTTTATTTCATTTTGCCCTTTCCTCCCTGAGCTCTGTCCTTAGCTCATTTATTATATCCCTCTGTTACTTTATCATACCCATCATCTCTTACATGGGATTAGGTGTAATGTCATGAATTTCCTCTACCTTTGGTTCTACTCTTCTGACCTTAGCACGAACCATTATGTCTTTCAATTCTAGAAATGATTCACCACGGTAATATCACAACAATTGTATACACATATTCCTAAAAACTTATATACATATCCACAAACAGTAGAAATACTTATGTGTATACAACAAACAATCATAGGTCATCTTCTACCACTAATGTAAACAACTATGACAACTATCCTAGTAAAACCTACCCTTGCCAGGAACTATAACTCTGATACCAAAAATGTAACCCCTTACATTAATAGCCAAATTTATAGTTTGAGAATGCATCTTTAAATTGAAATAGAGACCAGCGGATAATTTAAAACTTTTCCAAACCTATTTAGTATGGTCTCACATTCACATTACGAATATAATTGGCCTACACAGTTCGGTTTCATTCATACCTATCAGAGTGTAACAAAAAATCCTGACATGCTCAGGTTTCATTCACTTAATGAAGGGTTTACAGGGCACTTTTGCCCATTGTTAGTTTCCTATATAGGGGATTACATGACGCTATTCAATATATACCATATGTAGAATTAATCCCCAACCAAAATATGACAACCAACTATCCAAAATTAAACCCTTAGCTAGGAGCTCAACTGCCCTTTGTCACTTGCTTTTCCTTTGAACCGCTTGCCCTGGTCGTAGATTAGTCAATGGAAAGAATGAGATTCAAAACAATCCCAATAGTAACAGTTTATTTATAACATGTACAATCACAAAACATGTAAGCAAATCATACTACAATAACATATCACGACATTTTACACAATGGCATATCCATACCGGCATGTTTCTCAACGGCGGGTTTCACTATAGCATGTTTCGCATGACATATTTCACAACGGCATGCTCCATAAGGCATATTTAACAATGGCATATTCATAACAGCATATCCACACCAGTATGTTTCTCAACGGCGTGTTTCACAACGGCATGTTTCAATGATAAGGCATGCATACAATAAATCATCCACAATATAAAAGGAAGGGTAACTATCTTGTTCTTTCCACGCGTGCTCTGGCATTGGTCTATCATGTGTACGGAAAATATCAAATCTTATAAACCATAATCAAGGATGAAGAGTTATTCTCTAATCCAATATTCAACTCCACAACACTTAAGGTTGATTATCATTTGAAACCTTTAGGTGGATACTAGAAGGCCAAACAAATGCCTAAAGGATTGGTAAAGAATTAACCAAATATTGCCTTTCAAAAGTTGAAAATGTAGTTTTTAAGGAGTTGGTCACGGCCCACGAAAAGTCAGAAAGTTTCAGGCTGCGACCAGGATCCACTAGCCTTAGCCAATACCAGGTCAAAAACTTTTGGGCTGCAGCAAAAAATAAGTCAAAAGGTTTTAGGCCATGGCCAACCCCTCATGGTCTGCTTCCAAGAACTGGTCAGATACTGGAGAGCCACGGCAAAACATGCCTGGCCGCGGCCAATGAATGACCTATTTCCTAGCAAATTTTAAAACAACCATAACTTCTCACACAAACATCAAAATAACCCAAAATTTATACCATTAGAAAGCTTTCAATGTGAATATAAGACTGGAAAATTTCACAACATTTTGACTTCATTTGCTATTTCAAAATCCTATTCAAAGTTGGTCACTTGCACAATATTTTCCACTTAACCATTTTCCAGAATTTCCAGTTTTTCACCAAAGTGTCGAATGGTTCCCAAACTTCATAACCATACCTATTCCCATAAAGTTTTTCACAAGGAATCCAATGGCAACATCAAAACACCCGAAATCCCATCCCATCTACATGTTCTATTTTGGGACAACATTATAACATAAAGCCACACTTCATCAAACTTCACATTCAATGTTCCAAACCAATTCTATTGTCAAAAAGACACAACACACCATTTCCACAACAACATACCATACAATTTATACAACTCTTATATGTACCAGAATTAGGGGAAAATTCCTGAAACTCAACACTCAACCAATAGTCACAACATATATGTCAAAAAGTAACTTTTACTCACCTCTTTCAACTTCTCAAGATTGTCTCTTGATTCTTCACCCTTCAAATTTTCTTGAGCACTCAAACAACTCCTTTCAAAAATCTAAAACCATAGAGATGAAGCTCTCATAAAGGTATTCAAGATTAATGAAGAGGATTTAAGCATTTGGTGTCAACTACTAAGTCAAAATCTCACCTCAGCTTGGAATATCTTCCTCTTTCCTCTTCTTGATTTAGGCGAAAATGGAGGCTTGGGAGAGAGAAGATGAGATGATGATGAAGCATATTTTTTGCAGTCCCTCACACCCACTTAGCGGACTAAGAGAGAGGGAGAGGGAAGAGGAAGATTAAAATACACTTGTTTGACTTTTCCACTCTCTTCCTCCACCATTTTCATGCCACTTGTCAAGATGTTATAGTTTATCACAAAAGTAATTCACCAATTAGTTACACTAACCAAGTTCATTAGCCCATTAGTCACAATTGTTACTATTTTAGTTATAAATGAATTTTCTCTTCTGTAACTGACTATTTGGCCGACAAATTTCCCATTCTTCCAATTTTTCCCCTGACTATGGCAATTTCCATTGTGTCACCATTTAGCACATTCTACACCTCCATTCCACCATACGAAGCGCCCTCCCCTTAATTTATTCAATTTAGGTTTTAATGCCATAATTGAGATTACATACAGGGTTTGGGCTCTGATCACTACTCATTTAGCTCACAATTCACATTATACTCTCCAAAAGTATTGGTTTTACATTAATTACATTCACTTTTGAAGTCATTAGCCCTTAATCATAATTTTGGGGCATTACAACACAACCTATATGAATATATTCCTATTTCATATGCAAATTACAATTTCAATTATAGGATCTACACACATGCATCTCCTTACAGTCTCAACATGTATATTGAAATCATTCAAAATATGGTCAATCAATTAAGCATCCAATATTGACCTTCTTATTGCCAAACTTATTGATTGCTGCCTAATTTTAACATTGAAGATTATGGACTTTCAACACATTATCCTCATAAAACTTGTAGCTCTATATCGTAGCATGAAAACCCAACTAGAATCTCCATATTTCGACATTTACAGCTCAAGTTATGGTCAAATTAGTGGGCAAAGGTCAATTAAGGACAAATTCACATCTTCAAATTCCAAGCAAAATTTGAAATCCTTGACGGCAGAACTGGGTTTTGGGCTCAACATAAAAGTTGTAGAGCTTTTTCTTAACTTTTTATCCATATAAAGAACATCCCAATCTGACATCTAGAACTCTAGATATTACCTAAAAACCGAAACAGGTTCAAATTTCATATTTTTCAATAAATTCTATTTAATGACAAAATCATCATTTCTTTATCAATTATACCAAAATTCATTAAATTAATCTTAAATATCATCCATAAAGTCATCATATAAGGAAAATTAAATATACAAATATTTTACATATCAAATTCCCCCACACTTAGCTCTTGGATGTCCTCGGACAACAAAAAGTGACTAATAAGTGCTTCCAACAAAATCAGAAGTGCCAAGTCATAAGCAAGAACACAATTGAAGAATAAAGAGGTCATAGTATTCATGAATCAATGAAAACATAAACTGGTAATTTTATTTGAAAATGAATGAACCTAGCTTGTAATTATAACTCATTCTCTCAATCTCTCAAGTGTTTAAGGGTAAGTGTTTCACTCAAATTCAACAAAAAAATTGCACTAACATAGGCTTGCTAAAATTCTCAATCTCCACTACCTAATTTACATGCATAATTCAAATCAAAAGGATTTATTAAGGGTTGCAATGGGATTAAGGTAAAATGAATGTAAAACATGATATGAAGAGCTATATTTAAGAAATTTAATAGAGCAATTGAAAAAAATGGGATACTTATAAATAAATTTATCTCATCACAATAACCCACAATTCAAATACTTAATATATTTTTTCTTCTTGTTTTCTTTATCTTTTTCTTTGTCTTTTTCTTCTTCTTGTTTTTTTTTTTTTTTTGCATAATTCTACAATTCTAAAGTTGATGATATATACACCCCCATACTTGTCAAAAGACCATTTCACAAGAATTTCAAATTCTCTGCTAATCTTTTGAATCAGGTCAAACCACTTGATATATCATTAGAAAACATGTTAATTGGTTGAGAACAAAGAAACAGTCAATTAGACTTAAATGGTCTTATCAATGGTATAATTGCAAGGTTGGCTATTTGGCTCTGACTAAAGAAAATGAATGCCTTTATCATTTTTGAATGTGCATGTGAAATGTAACTTCAACTAGATTTAAAGCAAATTCTAGAGTGTTAACTTAATAGGTGAATATCACACAAGAAAAATAATCATATTGTAGGCTCATAAGCTCACGGTTAGGGGCATTTAAACTCAATTTATTCAATCTTAAAATTCATCACCAATTACAACAATCAGTTGTTCATTCATACTATGAAATCTTTAAATTCAATTGATCCGTACTTAAACTTATATACGTCTTAAGATCATTACAAAGCACCTAAACAGGATGATTTTTTTTTCTTTTACTCTTTTAATTTTAAGAAGGAGCAAAAACATGAAACTAATAAAATGTGTCTTAAGAGTTAAGAATAACTTCTTACTCTTCTATTTTATCACATCCCATTTATCAATCATTTTTACTAACTAGTTTTTTTTACTCCTCCCCCACCCAAAATCAGATATTGTCTCCAATGTCTTTTAGACCTTAGAGAAAGTTTTTTTAAAACAAAAACATACAATAAAATAAACCAAAATGCTAAGAGTAAAACCAACATATTAAGGAGACTTACAACAGAAGAGTGGTGTCTAGATTCTACTTCTAACTGCTATCTAAAGATTACCTACCTATTTGCTTGACTAGTAGATCTAGTTTAGGTTCATAAGTTTACAGTTGATCAAGTAGTTGATCTCACCATGAGCAAAAAAAGACAACAAATTATCATAAAACCATTAAGATTTAACAATCCTAATGGCATTTTGTGAAAGTTTAACTTAGCCCAATATGCAACACTAGAAATCCCATCCAACGTCTCCAAACCACCAGGTAGAGCAATGAAAGCTTGAGCATAGAGAACATTTGTCCCATTTGCTCAAGCAAGCTTGAAACCTGTAATTATTGTCCTAAGGAAAAAGTGTGATCTTCAAACTCCTTCACCTTTACACTCAAACCCTTGCTTGCATTAATGGAAGTAGAAATTGTCACACTTTTCCCTTAGGCCCTGGATTCTGCATACAAAGTTGATCTTTCTAGAAACTAAAGCAATTCCAAGTTCTTTTGCTGCAGTAAGAAACTCTCCATCCTTGCCCGAATCTATTTCACTATGTCAAAACCCTTAACATTTCGATATGCACAAAGTAATAAAGGCACAATCCATTGGCATAGATAAATAATACAATTATACTGATTTTAAGTATATGTTCATATACATGAATCTCCCCGTAAGGTTTGAAAGTATATATACAATATGACCAAAAAGTAATCAAAAGACAAATAATATAACCAATAGCTCAGATAGCCCGTGCACCTCAGTTGCCTGTATCTGCTGCCTTGCCCTTGGAGCCACTAGTTCTCACTGGAATATTTGTTTAATTGAAAAATGGTGAGATTCAAACGAATCCCAGTAGTAACATATAATCAATCATATACAATGAAAAAAATTAAATATGCGATGCACATGTAGTGTAAAATGAAAGTTCATACTATCCCGTGTGTGTACACAATAATCAAAGCCAAATGACTATTTAGATCCCCTTCATGTCTGTATACTACAGCCGACTTCCTCGACTACAGCTGGGTAATATGCTCTAAGCACATGTCCATATCACAAAATACAACAACATACAACATATTAACAATCACATAGTGTATGAGAGATAAAGTTACTACCTTTTATCCCTTTGCTACTAGATAATAGTTTCTTGAACTACGTTCAACTGCTCGGGCTACCAATTGGGTCCTAAAATTCTAAATGTACTAGAATTAGGTTTAAACCCATTTATGTACCACTTGAGAGACTTCCAAAGGGTTTTTAGTGGTCATATTAGTTTATATTGAAAAATTACCAAAATGCCCTTAGACCCGGTCCCGGCCCCACCGTACTTTTCCAAAAATTTTGACCCACGCTATTCTGACATATTTTGGCCAAACAATCCATTTTTTACCTCAATTTTCCCAAGATCACTGCCAAATGACCATTTCACCTTTGGCAGCTCCTCATTAGGGTTTTGGCGCTATTTTTGCAATTTCGCATTCGGGGGCTTTTCTAAAAAAGTGTTCATACTAACCGCACCTAATTTTTCCTCCTAAACACAATAGAATCATCATATTATTGAAAATCTAGTCCTAACCCCTTCATCTAGTCCTAGCCGAAACCTTTGCTCAAGAAAAGGGAAATGTAATTTTTGACTTTTAACTTCCAAAAGCTTGATCCTTTCTAGCCCTAATCCCTTGATTAACCATTTAAACACTTAATTGCATAAAATTTGAAGAAATTTGACCATGTAAGCCCTTAGGTTTATCACTTCCCAAACCTATAAATCAAAACAAACCAACCACAAATCAACCGACACCTTCAACCACAACAACAATAACACCGAAGATTTAAGGGTTTTGAAGTTACCTTTGGCTTTCTCCTTCTTTCTCTCTCTAACCAAACCCTCTTCGTCTTCAAACCTTGAAATTTGCTGGCAAAACGTATGGAATCATAGAGAAGGGAAGCTTAGAGAAGGAATTTCACCAACTAGAAGCTAAATCACAAAGGCATATTAGGGAATAAAATTTGGGGTGTTACACACTAAAAATACAAATAGATGTAAACCTACATTTTTGTGTGATTCCCTTTTTCACTTCTTTTATCTCGGATCATTTGTGTTTACAAGTAGAAGAGTGTATATTTACAAGTGGAAGTGCATATATATAATACTAAAATAACGTCAACCAGATCATACAAATCACTTATTTTTCAAATGATTTTGAAAAATTTACCGACATGAATGATCGGTATAGGTTGCATGAAGAAATTTAATCAAAATGAGAAGGAAAGTAAAAAGTCACTAAAAAGATAAGACATATTAGACAAAAGCATGATTATGAAGAGTAGTTGTGATTTTGGCTCACATCTTCCTCTGGTTTTACGTGCAGTAATAGCTTAAACACTTTCTATGAATCGAGGATCTGCTTTCTATCTAGTTTTCTTATAAACTGGCAAACAGAGTCTTTTAACGTCAGATTCCTAAGATAGTAGCGCTCTTTTTCTTTGTTCAATATATTCAATAAATCGAGAAGAATATGATGAACATCAATACTCGAATACATCTCAAGAGTTTGAATAATATCATCTAATGACTCCTTACTCGGTCCATCATTTATGAATTTAATTTTATCTTCTCGATTTATAGAAACCATACCTTTGCTCTTACAACACTAATCACATGTCCACCTTACACATTTATAGTAAACCATACCTTTTCTTCCTATTCCTGGTATAGGTTTAATAAATGACTCATGAATCTCACTTGTTAAATGTACCTTAGATTCAATGATCTAGCGTACATCCTCAGGAAGGCCTAAACGCTTGAATATCTTCATTCTTTCAAGTCGACAGCTATAGATCTTCCTGAGCACATCTTTGGGGTAAGTAGGGAACCTGTTTTTAAGTTTTGCAAGACATTCCTCTATGTTAACTTGAATGAAAATGATTAAACCTAAAACTTTCAATGTAGTACAGAGTGCTTTAGTAGTAAGAAAGAGAAATGACCAAGGAAAATAAGATTTGGGTTGCCTCTCAAATAGTCGCCCTTCTTTAACGTCTTTAGCTAGACAAAAATCAAACCAATTGAATTTTTTTTTCCTCTTTTTTTATACTCTAAGGAGGCTTACCTGTTGGTTCCTCAAATGTGATGACAGTTTATTGCCCAATATGCTTTGTACTCCATTTCTACTGGAAGATAACATGCTTTTCCATAGACCAATTGATATGGGGATATACCAATTGGTGTCTTAAAAGGTAGTTCTATAAGCCCAAAGTACATCATCTAATTCCTTGTATAACTTGGCATTTTAATAAGCTTGTTGTCTCAATTCTTCAAGCTCATTGAGTTGGAGAAGTCTCTTCTCACTAGCTTCCTTTAAGTCAAAATTTAAGGCTTTTATTGCCTAATATGCTTTATGCTCCAGATGACTTGCTTTTTCGTAGACTAATTGATATAGGGATATACCAATTGATGTCTTGAAGGTAGTTTTATAAGCCCAAAGTGCATCATATAATTTCTGTACCCAGTCCTTCTAATTGGAATTCACCATCTTTTCTAAGATCTATTTTAGTTCTATGTTTAAGATTTCCACTTGCCCGCTAGTTTGTGGATGATATGGAGATGCAATCTTATGAGTTACTCCATATTTAGTTAACACTGAATGAAGTTGTTGGTTGCAAAAATGCCTTCCTCTATTGCTAATAACAGCTCTAGGCACTCCAAATCTTGTAAAAATATTGTTCCTCAAAAACTTTAAAACCACTCGTGTAACACCCCAAATTTTATTTCCCAATATGCCTTGTAAACATTTGTGGTGTTTAATAAAATGGAAGGGTGAATTTTGGAGAATGTGATTAAGCTACTTGTGAAATTTCTGATGAGGCGGCGAGATTGTCATGTGAATTTGAATGATCAAATGATGAGCAAAAATTATGATAGGTATATGAATCAATTAAAGCTATATAAAAAAATTTATGAATTTTTGAAGTTAGCCTAGAAAAACCGGAAAATTTTTAGAACAGCATTCAAATATTTATATTCTGGGAATGATGTGCTTCCAATTGGCAGAAGCCTGTACTTTTCCTTGAAAGTAGACTCAACAAGGGCTCTATAGCCTTTATAATCACTCTAATATGAGGTCTACAAATTTAGTTATGATTTTTCAAAGTTTAGGTAGAAAATCTACCAGAATTTCCAATTAATCCAAAAATGAAGGAAAATTATGGGATAAATTCATGTTAACTTATTTCTCCTTCTCCTATGGGCTTGGACATGTTTAAGGGATGACTAAAGAGAGGAAAGGACTTAGTGGAATTCATTTGGGCTTATGGTTGCAAAAAGCTAAAGTTATGTACACAAAAAGTTCAATTTTTGGAGGTTTAGCTAATTGATTAATTAAATAGTTAAAATATAATATAAGATATTATAAAAAACATTATCCTCTTCCTCCTTCAGCCATAAACCACACAGCACCATGAGAAATAAGAGAGAGAGTTGAGTTCTAGAGAGAGAAGGAGAAGAAAACTCACAAGGTAAGTCGATTTCTTTAGTGAATTCGTACCAAACTTGTATAATCCTTCTCCTAGGCTTCTCTTCTATGTTATTTAAGGTATTTAAAGCTTAAATTTTGCTATTCAATGAGGCTAGGGTTCATCTATAAGAAGGATAAGTTAGAGGAAGTGAAAGATAACTTCTAAAGCTTCGAATATTGATTATTCTGGCTGTTGTGAGTAGTTTCATCAGTGAAATTTTGCGAATTTGTCTTTGTTTGGGAAATGGAAAATGGGTTGTTGGAAGTATTATGCTGCCAAAATTGGTACTAAATGGTAGTTGTAACCTAATTAAATAGTTGATAAAGTGATTAGGAGTATAAAGGAATACGTTTAAAGAGTTAGAATCGAAAAACCCCTATTTTTCTAGGGGAATTGTGTAATTTGGTTGGGGGTAGAAATGGGGCTTAGAGTTGGATTTTCAATGATTGGATGATTCTATTGAGTTCAGGAGGAAAAATTAGGTGGGGTTACAGTTGGACACCTTTTCAGAAAAGCTCGAAAAAGCATAATTACGAAAACGCCCCTGAAACCCTTAAAGCAGGGGCTGCCAAGGGCATTTTTGTCATTTAGAAGTGAATTTGGTAATTCAGAGTTAGGAAATGGATTCTTTGGGTGAAAATATCTTAGTATAGCCCAGATCAAAATTTTGGGAAAAGTGTAGTCGAACCGGGTATAGAGCGGCCGGGCCGAGTCCTGGGGGTATTTTGGTAAATTTTCATAATATGCTCATATTATCACCAGAAACACTATGGAAATGTCTAAATGATACATTTGGAATTGTAGGACCGAGTGGAGAGCCGAGCTGTGACATGCTTTACAAGGCACACGTTTAGAGGCAGAAAAGGATTAAGGTGGGGAACTTACCTTTCCCCTATGTGTTTGGTATTTGTGCTAGTGAAACATATATGAATAATTGAAGCTCTGTTTCTATTTATGCTATGTTCATTAGTATATTATTTGAAACATTGAGCATGCAGATATGCCATTGTGTTAGCATGAGTTATGTAATGCAAGTATGTCATGCATTAAGCACTTATCCTGCATACATATTGGTACTATTTTCCAACTGAGTTTCTCTCAAACCTCACCCTCCCCTACCAACAATTTAGACACGTGAATATAGAAAGCATGCAGAGATTAAAGACAAGAACTACACAAGAGGAATGTAGTGGTGGAATGAAGACAGGAAGATGTCTCCATTTTGCTGGGACAGGTTTAGACACCCTAGTAGCCCTGTACAGCTACATTGATGGTAATCATCATATACGAACCCCTATGTGGAATTTCTATAATTATGCCCATATTATCAGTATATTTATGCTATTCCTGTGTTGCCCACTAAACTGCACATCATTTTATGTAAATACCCTGAAAAAGGTGAAAATAAGATAAGAGTATGACAACTCGAAAATCATTTGTAGGAAAAGTAGCTACTTCAACCCACTTGGAGACATAATCAACAACTACTAAAATGAATTGATTGCTAAATGAGGATGCAAAATGGCCCCATAAAATCAATCCCTGATACATCAAAAAGCTCAACTTCTAAGATGTTAGTTAAAGGGGCTTCATGTCTTCTAGAGATATTTCTTGTCCTTTAACATCTGTCACAGGTTGCCACAATTCTATGTGCATCCTTGAAGAGTGTGGGCCAATAAAACCCTAATTGAAGGACTTTAGTTGCTATTCTATTTGCTCTAAAATGACCACCATATAGGGATGAATGGCAGTGATTTATAATGCTAACCATTTCTTCTTCAAGAACACATCGCTTGATAATTCAATCTAGGAATTGTTTATATAAGAATGGATACTCCCAAAAGTAATGCCTTACATCAGCCAAAAACTTCTTCTTTTGCACTTTAGAAAGTTCATAAGCCATTACTCTGCTTGCCAAATAATTTACAAAATCAGCTTACCAAAGGTAGGTTGTAAGTGCATGACAAAAAGTTGCTCATCTGGGAAATTCTCCTGGGTTGGTGATATTCTCTTTTGTTTAGGTGGCTTTAACTAGGAAAGATGATCTTCAATGAGATTCTCAATCCCTTTTTTGTCTTTGATCTCCAAGTCAAATTCTTGTAGCAAAAGCTGTAACCCCCTACCTTAATTAACGTAATTAAGATTCGATAACGCATAGTAAAAGGGGTTAGAGACCGTCGAGTAATTCAAAACTCTTTAAAATACCCATTAAATGGTAGGATCCTTACAAAATTTTTCAAAACTTCTTTCCCATTCCGGTCTCAAGGTCAATTATCGAATATAACCACCTAAGCAGTTAATTCACATTCATATATATCAGAGTGTACTACCAAAAATCCCGGCAACCCCCGGGTTCTATTTATTCACAAAAATGGGTTATAATTCCCATATAGAGGATTACACACCTATGTTTAACTACTAATTATAACCCAAAATAATTTACAAGTTCTCTATCTAACATGATCAACCAACATATCCAAAACAGGATGTCCCTACGGGGTTCTAACACTCCAGGCCGTGAGCTTCTCCTTGGAGACACTCGCCTTGTCTGAAAAGGTTAGATTAAAGGAAAGAATGAGATTCAAAAGAATCCCAGTAGTAACGAGACATTTATACCACATATAAGCACACAACATGTAAGCAAATCATTATACAGCAACAACAGCACAAATCACATTCCACCCTCATCCCTTTTCTCCGCCGGAAAGGCAAACCGTCCTAGTCTGAACCGTTATTAGCTACTCAGGTACTGTTGGCATGGCAATGCATACACATAGCCTTATAGCTCATATAGCTACCCGGCTTTCACAAATGGTCCGTCGGCCTTCACAAATAGCCTTTCGGCTTTTCACATAATCATAAAGTCACACCTCATCCTCATCCCCTTTCTCCGCCAGGAAGATATACAGTCCTTACCCGATCTATTGTTAGCTACTCAGGGACTATCAGAATGACAGTGCTTACACATATTCACAATGTCGCAGCATACGAATTTATCACAAATCAATGATAATACACATATACAATGCATCACGTATGGTACGAAAGAAAGTCACTACCTTGTTCCTTCCTGACGTTCGCTGGCACAGTGGGCTCACGAGGATGACAGATGTCGAATCCTATAAATCAAATTAGGGACAATAGATCAATCTCTTTTCTAAGTTCTTAATTTCGTAATACTTTAAGTTGGTATTCATATGAACTCTTTAGGTGGCTATTAAATGCCTAAACATATGCCTACAGGGTTGGGATAACCACCCCCGAAGATCCCTTTTTGGAAGCTAAACACTGGTTTTTGGTCACCTCACTCGAGTAAAGAAAGTCACACTCGAGTGGTAACCTCCAAATTCACTCGAGCACCAGTGAGTGAGACACAGAAAGTGTTTGCCCGAGAGCAAACCTCACCATATCCTTCATATTCACTCGAGCACTGGAAACTGTACTTGAGTGATGACCTCAAATGCACTCGAGCAGCAAGAAGTGATGCGCCACAAGTGACTACCTGAGAGCAACCATAAACTCCCAGGTCTTAAACTTATTCCCTCACTTGAGCTTGCCCATGCTGACTCGAGCATGATCATATCTCACTCGCAAATCAAGAAGTGTGCTCGCGATTTCTGCCTAAAGATTTAACCAAAATTCCTAGAATTTCATGTCATGCTCGAGTGAGATCCTCCCTCACTCAAGTGATACCTATCAGATGCCAAATCGCGATATGGTTTCCAAAGTGACCCAAAACTGGTTCCAATGGTCCCAACTTTTATACCAACGTTCATTCCCATACAAAATTCCACAATGAACTTATTGGCAACCATAAAACAACCTAATTTCAACTCAATTAACACATTCTCAACTCTAGTTCACAAAACCACCCAAACCACAATTTGTCAAACTCCCTCTTTTCAAATCCACACCAAAACCATTGACTCCCAAACACTACTTGGCATTTATTCCACCACATTACATCACCAAAATCATATCTTCTAAAATCACAAGAAATCAGGGCAAAAATCCAAAATTCACAAAACCAAACCAATGGCCAAAACAATTATACCAAACTTCATCAAATGTTTACCTCTTTCTTTCCCAAATGTGATTTCCTTGATTCCACCAACTTCCAAATTTGATCAATTATCAAACAACACTTTTAGAAATTCTGAAAGCATGGCAAGGAAGCCCTCAACACCATAAACAACTTTAATAAAACTAATATAAGCATTTGAAGGCATTAACCTACCTCAAACCAAGCTTTTCACTTTCTCTTTCTTGGTTGTTTTCAGCGAAAATGGAGGTGAGAAGAGAGATGAGAGATAGATAAGGCATTTAGGTGATGATCTCATTCTTTTCTTTTTCCCCATGCACAAACCGACTAAGAGGAGAAAGGGAAAATATTTGACTTTTTGACTTCTCATCCAATGGCTCTTATTTGACCACATGGCACCATCTCCTTCTTCCTACATGATTTCATATGATCTTGCATGCATAGAATTCCACCTCTTGTTCTTTCAATCATAGCCATTAATCTTGATTACTAAAGAGTTTTCTCTTTGGTAACTAACCAATTGATCAGTAAATTTACCGTTTTGTCCCTAATTAACACAACGCTTACTAAATCATCATCATACACATTTGCATCACAATTCACATTATTTACTTCAAAAGTACTTAATTAACATTAATTACATCACTTTGAAGTTATAAATCCTTGATTACAATTCAGGATATTACAAAAGCACCCATCTGATCAATCTAGGCTTAGCATCTTTCTTCTCAATCAAGTATTTGATTGCTGAGTGGTCCGTTTAGACAATAACCTTTGACCCAATCAAGTAGGATGTGAATTTATCGAATATGAACACTACTAATAGGAGCTATGTGTTTGAGAGTGCCCTACTAGCATAATAGATGGCATGAAAGATCGTATCTCTTCTTTGGCCTAAAATAGCTCCAATTGTATAACCACTTGTATCGCACATCATTTCGAATGAAAGGTTCCAATCTGGAGCTATGATAACTGGTGCAAAAGTTAAGGCACTTTTTAGAGTTTGGAAGGCTGATAAGCACTCCTTATTAAACACAAAGGGAGTGTTTTTCTCCAATAGCATGCACAGTGGCTTTATGGCTTTTGAGAAGTCCTTGATAAATCTTCTATCAATTGTTTCATTCTTAACTCGGTCTACTTCAATGCCTTGATCAGATACCTTATGTAATATCCCAAAATGTACTTAAGGGCTAGATGTACATAATAGACAATGGTATTAAGGAAAAAAATTGCCCTATACATTTTGCATGACTTTAGTTTCGATTAGCTAGAAGTAATTACCTAGTTTTTGCCTAAAGGAAAAAATGACTGAAAATATAATTTGCATATAAGAAAGAAAGGAAGTAGTGCCATTTGGGAGAAGACTAAAGGAAATAAAATAATTAAGAAATGGAATTGAAAGAATCAATGGCACAAGAAATAATATTGTCATAATCAAGGGCAAAAGAGATAATTGCCACTTGATCTTGAGGTAAAGTTGGAAGACAAATTGAAGGGCTAGGATTTTCTCTTTAAAAGCAAGAAGAAGTCATGGGAATGAAAAGCAAATCATCTCACTCCCTTAAGATCACAAAAACGTCCAAAAAGGTATACCAAGAGAAAAGAGGATTAGTCAATATATTTTACAAGTAGACTTGGTCAAAAATTGTAGCTGAGACATAAAGGAACTAATAAGAGACTTTTTAGCCAACAATTCTTCTTCATTTGGGCAGCCACTTGCAGTCAAAAAGAAGAAGGAGAGAGGAAAGAAAAAAGCTCAACTCAAGTGCCTTAACCATGCTAGTTAATTTACCATAAGTGTATGACCAAATGAAGTAATTTTTACCACAATTTTTCTCTACTTTTTGACCATATTTCAGTTGGTTATTAAGGGATAAGGGAAGACAAAAAATCTGATCATTCATCACTTATATTCGCTCTCCTCAAGTCAGTTTTGGGAGCTGCCATAGGAAGAAAGAAGATTGTAAAAGTTGTTTTCTCCTGATCATCTAGGGCAAATGTAATTTGATTATATCCTGTGTACCAATCCAGGAAACAATAATAGGCTTTCCCAGCTAGTCTGTCCAGCATGTGGTCTATAAATGGTATATGGAAGTAATCTTTTCTTGTGGCTTTATTGAGCTTTCTATAGTCGATGCACACTCTCCATCCAGTCACCATTCATTTTGGAATCAGTTCATTTTTCTCATTAGGAACCACTGCCATTACACCTTTCTTTGGCACAACTTGAACTAGACTTACCCATTAACTGTCAGAGATTAGGTAGATTATGCCAGCATCTTACCACTTTATTACCTCCTTTCTTACTAACTCCTTCATATTTGGATTAAGTCTTTTCTAGTATTTGATTGATTACTTGTTGTTGTCCTCCATCAATATCTTATGCATACAAGTTGAAGGACTAATCCCTCTTATATCAGCTATTGACTATCCAAATGCTGTTTTGTACTCCCTTAGAACTCTTAATAACTTTTCTTCTTCATCGGGAGTAAGAGTTGTAAAGATGATTATTGGTAATGTTGAATTTCCTCCCTAATAAGCATACTTCAAGTAGGATGAAAGTGCTTTCAACTTCAGTACTGGTAGTTTCTATGTTGATAGTATCGGCTTACTCAGCCTTTCTCCCAAATCTTCAAATAGTTTCTTGATAAAAATTGGGGAATTTTCTTCAAGGTACCTAATCTGCTCCAAGACTTCTGGAGTAGATTTTAATACATCTACCATTCCTATTACTAATGGTTGATCGATGCATATTTTGTTCATCACGTCTTTTATGCAGCTGGTCAATGTGTCTACTCTATAATAGGTGTCACCTTTATTTGGAAAGGATAAAGCCTTGAATATGTTGCAGGATACTTAATTATCTTGAACTCACAAGGTTAACTTCCCCTATTATAAATCTATTAACGTTCTTCCAGTTGCTAGGAATGGCTCCCAAGAATAATAGGAATTTTTTAGTCTCCTTCCATGTTGAGTATTATGAAATCAGCTGGGAATATGAGTTTTTCCACCTTCACCAGAACATCTTCTAAGATACCCCTCAGTTGTTCTATTGATCAGTCAGCTAAAAGTAATGAAACTATGGTCAGCTTCACCTCTCCAAGACTGAGTTTCTTATAGACAAATAGAGCCATGAGGTTTACACTTGCTCCAAGTGCTGTTTCAAAGTGACATTAACCTATGGTGTAAGGTATGAAAAAGGGTCATGCATCTTTAAAATTTAGTGGTTACTTCTTTTGTAGAATAGCACTGTACTCCTCAGTAAGTGCAACTGTCTCAAATTCCTTAAGCTTATGCTTATTTAAGAGAATATCCTTCATGAATTTTGCATAACTGGGCATTTGGGCAAGAGCGCCTACAAAAGGAATATTGATCTGTAACTTTTTGAAAACCTCCAGAAGCTTAGCAAATTGCTTGTCTAGCTTTGCCTTTTCAAGTCTCTGAGGGTATGGAACTAGTGGTACATATAGAGGAGGATTATCTGGAAAGCTTATTCTTCCTGGTATCACATCATCCTCCTTTTATTTTTGTACTTCTTCCTTCTGTTCTTCTCTATTATCCTTCTTTTCTCAGTCATCCTTCTTTTTAATTACAGAATCTTTCAATTCTTTCTCACTTCTTAGCGCAACGGCTTTCACATGCTCTCTTGGGTTTCTTTTAGTGTCACTTAGTAAAGTTCCTAATTGCCTAGAATTCAAAATATTAGCAATTTGGCCCATATGGATCTCCAAGTTCTTTATTGAGGCTTCCTAGATTTTGAGTGTTGTGCCAGTCCTAGCCATGAATTGAGATGTATTCATGGTTAGTTGAGTCAGTGCATCTTCCATATTCACTTTATGTTGTGATGGATTTGCTATTTGAAGAGCTTGTTGTTGGTAATTCCATTGCAACTTGAACACGTTTTGATTATTCCTCCAATTGAAGTTTAGATGATTTCATCAACCTAGATTATAAGTGTTTGAGAATGGATCATTTCTTTGATTTTTGACAAAATAAACTTGCTCTGGCATGAATGAGTATCCTTCTTGACATTGCATACTCACAAAAGGTCCTCTACATCGATCACAGGCTTCAGTAGGAGTGATGATTACATTTGCTTAGTTTGTCAATGAGCCCACTTGCTTGGATACAGATGCAACTTGAGAAGACAAAGTTATAAAGACATCTAGCTCGTGCACTACAAGTGCTTTCTTTGAACTGTTACGTTTGGAAGGCCATTGGTATGCATTAGCTGCCATCTCCTCAAGTAGATTGTAAGGATCATCTAGACTTTTTCCCATTAAAGATCCTCCAGCTGCAGCATCTACAAGAACTCTAGAGATGTATATCATCCCATTATAGAAAGTTTGTAGTTGCCACCAATCTAATAACCCATGATGAGGACATCTCCTTAGCAACTCCTTATATCTTTCCCATTCTTCATAGAGGCTTTCTTGTTCTTGCTAGGTAATTGAGGCAATTTCATTCCTCAATTTAGCAGTTTTTACTAAAGGAAAGCATTTTTCAAAAAAATTATGAGCCATCATATCCCATATAGTTATGCTTCCTACTGATAGTGATTGTAACCAGCTCTTAGCCTTATATCTGAGTGAGAAAGGGAAAAGTCTAAGTCTAATAGCATCATCAGTAACACCATTATGCATGAATGTGTCACAAATTTCTACAAAGTTGGCTATATATGTGTTATGATCTTCTATTGGTAAACCATCGAATTGATTTGCTTGAACAATTTGGATAACTGCAGGCTTAATTTCAAAATTGTTGGCAACTACTGGTGGTCTTCTAATTCTAGAATTTGTCCTCATGACTGTTGGTGTTGCGTAGTCATAGACTGTCTTCGTATCTATTGTTTCTCCCTCCAGATTTACCATCTAACTGCTTAGGATTGAAGTAGACTGCTTTCAAACTCTTTGATTTCTTCAGCAAGTTCTCTCTATCTCCGAATCAAAAGGCAATAGTTCAGTCTCCTTCAATCTGATCATGCACTAAACAAAAGCCTAAAAAGAAACACAAGATACCAAGAAGAAAAACAAGTGTAATATGAAGACTAAATTAGTATTAAAATTACTTGGTATTGTTACAAATGTAAATGGTTTATTAAAAAGTGCAAGTGTACACTGTCAGAACCAAGTAATATAGAAATGAGTAGAATATCATTCCACAAGGACTGATCACTAAGTAACAAAATAGGTAATTTTAATTCTATTTAGTCAATCGATTAGTTGGTGATTGAGAGTACAAAATAAAAATGATTAAATATGAATAAAATTGATATGAAAACAACTATGAGAAAAAAGTCCTAGGGATTATATTTCACTTAGCAAATTTCAGATTGAATTATCTATCCATTCTAATCCAATTTATTCCATATGATTAATAACCGAGTTTCCTTAATTTAATTACTAGCCTCTTCTAAGGTCAAGCAATTCTACAATTAATTGCTAATCCAATCTATCCCTATATAATTAAAGCAATCAATCATGCATTAAGATTTATGGAACTCATTAAGACTACACAACCCATATGAATATATTACTATTTTATATACAAATTATGGTTTCAATTATAGGATCTACACACATACATCTCCTTCTAGTCTCAACATATATATTGAAATCATTCAAAAGATGGCCAATCAATTGAAAGCATTAAGAGTAATAATCAAAACTCAATCATAAAGGAAAAATTAAAACTAGATTTAATAAGTTAAGATTTAATCCGTCGTTAGTAAGTGACATCATCACCCTAGGAAAATGGAAATTTAGCTTATGATGAAATTAAAAAACAAAACCAAAATAAATTAAAAACTTCATGAACATTGCATGAAACTCAATTATTAAATTCTAAAACATAAAGATACAACTACAAGATGTATGAAAATGGAAAAATCTAGCCTTCCATTTAGGAGGTAAAACCTTCTATGTAGGTGGTGGCAACCTATACTATCCATAAAGGAGGACTACCTAAGCCTTTCATGAAGGAGGCATGCAAGAAGAAAATACAATGCATGAGATTAACTCATTCAATACTTGCTAGAAACATCATTCAACATCATATAATCCCATTTCCATGATCAAATCAACATCAAACCCTACAACCCTAACACAACCGAAATTAGGGCAGCAAGGAGGATTCTACAAAACTCAACAAATCAACACAATATATGGTTCAAATCAAAGCTCTTACTCAACTCTTGCCCTTTCTAGATTTTGTTCTTGGTTTCTCCAACTTTGGCTCTTACAAGATGACTCAAAACACCTCATATACAAAAACAAAACCCATAAAAATGAAGCTCTTGGAGATGAGAACAATGTTTATGAAGAGTATTTGGGCCAAAGAAGTGATTTGCAAGGTCAAAATCAAAGGAGAAGTGCTCACCTTGGCTTCTTGGTCCTTCAAGATGTCTTTTCTCTTTCCTTTTTCTTTTTCTAGGCTTTTTCTCTATTAGTTTTTTGCTTGGCTGACTTTTTAATGAATGGAAGCAAGAGTATATGGTGTAATATTCATTCCTTGGCTTCTTGCAATTTGCTTGGCCAATATTTGCCCAACAACCTATTCCTACACAATTTTGCCTAAGGAATCCGTTGGAGACCTCAAAAATACCAAATTCACTTACCATGATATTTTTCAAAAAAAAAATTATACATATTAAGCTTTAATTTGATAGGTCATTTGTGTCATGTGTATTAGTACATTAGGAATTATGAATTTTTGAAATTTAGACATTAAATCTAGAATAAATCCTAAACCAGTGAGGTTGATTGAGGTTTCTAGAATTTTATGCCAATAGCTGGTAGAGAATGTTATTTTTCCTTGAAAGAGGACTTAGAAAGCTTTAAATAAGAATTTGAACCACCCCATTTGGAGTTCTCTAGAATTAGTTATGATTTTCAAAGATTGGTCAGAATTCTAGCAGTATAGTCTAAACATGTGAATTTGAGAAAGTAAGGGCCAAACGTAATAAGTGTGAACTCCAAGAGCAGAATAATGTCCTAGAGGCTAATGTAGCCACATTAGACATTCATTTTTTTCATGGCACTAATAATGTGGTATTTATCTAGGGCCATGAGAAGCCAAGAAAGAAGTAGAATGGAAGAATTTCCAAGAAGTTATAATGGTTGGAAGAAAAGGAGACAAGAAGAAGACACAATTCCAAAAGGTTGTTAAACTTTCCTGATTTACATGTATTTGATATTTATATGATGTGTACTGATGTGTGGTATTTCTTTGCTTGATTATGTGAATCATATATGAATGAATGAAGCTCTGTTTTTGTTTATACTGTAGCCATAGGTATGTTGCTTGAAACATTAAGCATGCAAAAATGTCATTATGTGAACATGAGCCTATGTAAGACAAGCATATCATGCACTAGCATTCATCTTGCATACATTGTTAGTATTATTTGCAACTAAGATTCCCCCGAATCTCCCCCTCCCCCACCAACCATATAAGTACTTGAATATGAAAGAGAAGAATGCTTGAAGAAGGACCAGAAGGACAAATGTCGAAGAACTGAAGAACAAAAGTGTATTAATTTACTGTATGTAAATTATTTTCACAACAATATATTTGTATGAATAGGCAAGTTTTAGCTGAATGGTAATTGGGATCACAGATAATAAGAATTAACTCTAATATTTGGTAAGAAGAACAGCTAATGAGTAGGAATGAGTAATAAACCCCTAAGACATTAAAGATTAATGCTTCTCGATACATAATTAAAGGGATATATAAGACAAGTCTTACAAATTTGGCCTCTCAAGCATAATGTTTGGAGCTTGAGTCCATGTGAATGCAAAAAATCCCTTTGGATAAGTATATAAAAGATTTTATATAAAATATATTTTTTTGAAATTATATTAAACATATTCAATATCTATGTATTTAAACATCAATCTATGAGTTTTCTCATTCATTATATTCAATTTGATAAGGTTATATGTCCACACAAAAAGGTTATTTGTAATTAATATAATTTCTAACTCTAAATATAGCCTTTCAAAAAAAAAAAAAGTACTAGAGTCCAAAATGGATGTCCCCCTCTATAAATGAAATGCTCTTTTTTCGCAAATATGTCAAATTAAAATTCTTGGAATACAATGGATATACTTAAACAAAATAACATGTTTTCTTAAAGAAAAGAATCGATATCATACAAATCTCAGAATATCCAAAAGTAGGTTAAGCGATACATGGTGAGTAGCTAGCAATAATATATATTCTTTATTTTTGCAGCATACTGATACAAAGGAAAGAAGATTCTTAATTGTACTCATAGAACACTCACAATCAAACTAAAGCACGGGAATGATAGCCTTAGAACCCATTTTGTTGGCATCCAATTTCCCTTCAGCTATGTTTGCAAAGAAAAGAAAGGGATAATAGGAAATATATCGAAAGAATGGTAAGGATGACGAGGAAGGCAACAAGAGGAGCAAGTACAAGAACACAACCAGGAGGATTAACACCACACCGATCACCAAAAAGATAGCGGCCAGCCAGCTGAGTTTGCTGACTACAAGGTACATACCTGCCAAAAATGCTAGAGACAGTGTTGTCAAGGACAGTCCAAGAAGTGGTATTGCCCAAGCAAGAGCAAAAACAGCTAGATGGAGATCCCCTAGTCGAGCCCACATGAGAATGATGGTGGAACTTATAGCACCAAACACAGATATTGTGTGGGAGAGAATGAATAAATGGAACGCATGGCGATGTAGCAAGATAGGAATGCCTTGATCTAAATCACCTGGGATGGTAAAACCAGCAGCAAATGATGTAGTTATTATAAGGGTTGAAACCACTATCAATGTGTCAATTCTATCTTTATATTGTTCAGTGGTACGAGGGGGGTAATGATCAGTGAAACCCCAACGAGAGCAAATACTTTTAGTCACAGAACTTCGCGGTGTTCGAGCAGATTGTAACGTATTCCAGGTAAGCCGCTGCAATCAAATAGTTTGATTGGTGTTAACAAAGGGAAAATTATTGAGACTTCAAGAATTATCAGAATTTTGACAAAACAAGATCGAAGTTGAATTTGTGAAATTACACATGGATACTTGCCTGTGAAAGAGAAACGCTTGTGCCTTGAGGTGCTTCTGCGATGTCTAGAGCGGTTAGGTTGTCATGGTTAAGTAAAGAAAGATCAACTCTAATGTCCCAGGTCAAGGCATGAACAATTTTGGGATGACAGAAAATGGTAGCTAAATGCAAGGGGGTATTCCCTTTGATGTCCTTTTGATTGATCATTATCTCATGGTCAGGACCTTCGAGTAAGTACTTAACTAGGTCATAATTTCCAAATGCGCATGCAAGATGGAGCAAATTTTGGCCATGGTCAGTTACCATCTCTGCTGGATCTTGGCACGACTTTAGTAACTCTTGAACTATTTTAACATGACCTTCAATACATGCCAAATGAATCGGTAAGTAGCCATCTTTGTCCCTTTCCATGGTGCAGGAAGGACATTCATGTACTAAGTACAGAACACCTTGAAGGTAGCCTAAAAGCACTGCTTGGTGTAGTGGAAACTGGCCTTGTTCATTTCTCAAATGTATCCAACCTGGTTTCTTGCTCAATATGGTGGTTAGCATACCTATTATAAACATGACCATATTAATCATATTTTTGTATATGTTCAAAT
This sequence comes from Inga laurina, assembly GCA_963855925.1. NCBI lineage: Eukaryota > Viridiplantae > Streptophyta > Magnoliopsida > Fabales > Fabaceae > Inga > Inga laurina. Next base: position 56,179,452 of record OY979703.1, read on the forward strand.
TAAGAAAATACATTGTGTAAATGAGTGCGAGAGAGAGAGAGAGAGAGAGAGAGAGAGAATATTTTCTATATATACAAGTCTCTTCTCCTTTCCTTGATCAAGTAGGAATGTGTTGGATGTGTGATTAGTGGGCCCTTATTTAATGGGCCAAGAGTAAGTCACATGTAGTGTGCATGACTGGGAGAGAGATATGGTCTATGGGGGGTTTGCTATTGAATAATACTTATATATATATATATATGTTCCTTAACATAATACCTAATTAACTACTTTAAATATTAATAGAGTTAGTTTGGGATAAACTGATAAATATATAAATAAGTCTATACATTTAGGACCAAAATCAACCCCTAATTAGGTCTTACATCAAAGATGGAAGGAATACCAATTTCTAGAGTTAGAATGTTTTATTGTATACATCTTGTTATCTTTTCTCTCAGAGTATCAATAATATGCTCAAGAAATATAATTAAGAAATGAGTCAATGTAAGAGTTACCACGATTGTTGTTGATGAGTGTTGGAAGAAGGGGTGATTTTCCTCGAGGTTTCAACTGGCCTTCGATGCAGAAATCCATTAATTTATCAACAACTTGCGTGCAGTTAACATCAACAGTATAGTACAATAATGATTTCCCTTCCACGTTGGCCGCAAATGGTGCCAAAAGGTGAACAATTCTCTTAAAGCTAGCCTCGAACTCTGAACCGTCATTTGTGATGAAACGAGCTTCAAAAGCTTTGAAAATCGCCGCGCCATCATGGCTACTGGTCATGAAGGCGTCGTGAAGGAAGGTGTTTCCTTGTTTATTTCGAAACAAAGTTAGTGATAGCATGAGCATCATTTCCAAGTTGGGCAGATGATCAAGGCGATTTGTTTCACGTCTTACAAAAAGCAAAAACTTATTCAAGAGTAACTTAATGGTGGAGCCGTGTCCCTTTCTTGCGGCAACATGTAGGGCAGTATCATAGTTGTTATTAACAACAGTGAAAAGTTGGGGTGCATGTTCAGTTACCTTCTCTACCATTACAACATTTCCATAGCTAGCTGCTAGGTGTAAGACTGTGTTGCCAAGTGGGGTACGTTGCTTAAAAATGGCATCATCAAAGACGACATTATTATTGGCTTTCATTGAACCGTATGCATCCATTAGCAAATTGGGTGCATGTTCTTGCTCTTTCAACTTATGCTTCAAGCGTGATACACGTTTAATAAAGGGATGCTTTCGCTGTCGCATTAAACTCATGTCATCTAAGGCAAATAAGGATGGCATTGATTCGTCCTTTTTCTTTTCCTCTTTTGTTAATTTCTCCCTCCTCATGTCCTCTTTCTTTTCCTCTTTCTTTTCATCGTCAGGGCACTGATGGAGTACATTTAAGGTGTACTGTTCACTACTCGGCAATGAGAATACATTCTCCAAGCGCTTGCCTGCTAGAAACAGTGCTTAAATCCCATTAGAAAGAAAAAAGAAAAAAGTACAGATTCTTTTTGGACTAAGGGGCAATTTTGCCCTGGTTGTCCTAATAGATAAAAAAAAAAAAAAAATTGACCTTTAAAAAATTAGTATTAACTGTCAACATTTTTAACCTAAGAGGTAAAATTGCTATATTTGAATTACTTTTAGAGAAAAATTGCTCTTCAAAAAAAAACATATGATACCCAACGTTCCTGTTCCTCTTTGAACTTGCACATTAACCTACTCCTTTTTATATGATGCCAAATCACCATAATTTATGAAATACTCATATCAGAGCACAATAATGAAATCTGGCTTACCCTTAATAATTTTGGATGATTCGTTTGGCCGTGAGAAGACGACGTACCAACTCATAGAATCTGTCGTGTTTGCTTGTTAATTAACTGTACTTGTAGTAAGCTTGCGAAGTTGCTGACTCTAGTAGAGCAAGGAAATGTCTTACCTGTACCACTTTGTTTTGCATTGATTCTCATTTCGAGCACGGCTTCTGATCCATGGTCTTTCAGCTTGGGTAGAATCCAAATTACTTCATCTTCTCCTTAAACCGAAAAAAAGTTTCAATTATAAACGTAAAATTATTTTTTTTTCCTTTTTTTTTTCTAGGTCATCTCTCACCAATGCGAAGGAACCACACCATCTCACTCATAAAAGACCTAACTCCCTACCTCATGTCTGTGAAAGAGTTCAGGGATGCTAAAGAAAAAGTTACGGGAGGGGCTGGCTTTTTTTTTTTTTTTTTTTGGACCATGAAAAGGAGATGCGTGATGAAGTAATTTATTTTGCTACCTTTTTAATTTAATCTTTTTTTTTATTTTCAAAATGATAAAAATAATAAAATCCTTTTTAATATTCATAATACTCTTTGAAGTGATTAAACATAAATTTAATACAGATGCTATTTCTTAAATTAGACACTTCTACGTACTCTAATTTATTTTGATTAATATATTCTTAAATATATAAAAAATTATTGTCTAAATGATTTAAAATTTAATCATTAAATTTTATTAACAAATTTAATCAACGTTAAAGAATTATTTCCCTTCTTATCATGTGATGATTCATCAATAATATTCAAGGGAATCTCTTGGGCAATTAAGAAGAATCATGGAAAGAGATTTGAAATTTACTTTATATCTATGTTTTTCGAAAAATTATATAAAATAATTTTACAGAACAAGTTTTGAAAATAAAAATGATGTTCCAATTAGTTTTTTATTTTATTTTGAAAGAAAAATTTTAACTTTTTTATTTTTCAACACATGTTAAAAAAAAAAAAATCCCCTCTCTACAACTACAACCCAGTTCTCACGACTGCTATATCTATTTCATCTGGTGAGATCAATGGCAACCCATAATCCAAATCAAATAAACCTATTTCAATCATAGTTCAGAGAGGCCTAAGTTGAATAGCTATGGGTGCTTTTGGTAATAGAATCAACGAAGCCCTAATAAATTTCCTAGCAAATCCTAACCCCTAACGTTTCCACCAAACAAGGCCTCATGAGAAAACCATTTGAAATGGAAAAAAGAAAACATTCTTAAAGGATGGAAATATTTTCAAGAACACAATATCTGGCAGAACACTGACCGTTGCTTGGCCTCTGCGACTCCATTTGTGAAACGAGTGATGAAGGCTTAAGTTCGCGTTTTCCCTCTCCGTGTCTGCCTTTTATTGTATTTTGGTCCAAAACAACTTTGAATAAAGCATACAAATAAACGTTCTTAAATAAAGCATATTAGGGTTTGGCCAAAAAAAAAAATAAAGAATATTAGGTGAGATTGATTGAGTTTGGAAGGTAATTAAAAAAAAAAGAGGGCAAACTTGAATTCTTCTGATCCACATGTAGTTATGATAATGCCGCTTAATTAAGACGTTCAACCTACTTTTTGTTTTTTACCTTGGTTTTTCAACCTACTTTTCTATCCTTATTATTTTAAAAAAATAAAAACATAATAAAGTTGTTGGATGAAAATTGCGGAAAATTAAAATATGACCCCGAGTTTTCAAAGCGGGGGCCATGCGTGCATGAAAGTGTCGGCAGATCTTTTACTTGAGTTAAGGATGTTAGATCTTCATACTTCTTCTTTCATCTTTTTTATTTTCCTTTCACTGTCTTCATCTTGCTACTTTTTTTTGTCGGAGTTTACGGGTTAATAGCGATTCCCAACTTCGGCCCAAACAGATGAATGCTTAGAACGACTAAACCTATCAAAACGGCCTGACGTATCCTCCGGCTGATGGTCTAACCTGCTAGACGTTCGGTCTGGTCTGATTGTACATAACATTCAAACAAAAGGAAGAATAATCGGTCTACGGAGTATTGATGGAATGAAATAATTAGTCTCAACTACCATCTCTTCCTTTCCATCATTTCCATAGGGGATGTTGCTTGAAAATGGCATCATGATATAGGCTGGACCAGAGACAACATTGGCAATTACTGCACGTTGTGGGGCCAATGACATTCAATGTATTTGATCTGCACATCCATATCATGAATGCGACAACACACTAGAGCTAGCAAAACCCCGCGGGCTAGCCCGCACCAACCCACGGGTCATGTGGGTCGGGCCCGTACGGCCCGCACTTCTGCGGGTTGGCATTTTGCCAACCCTAACCCGCAGTGAACCCGCGGGCCCACATATTTTTTTCAAGAAAACAAAATATCCTATTTTTTAAAGGTTGTCGAAAATACGAGACACACATATATGAATTATTAAATTTATTTTTCTAACATCAATCATTCCTCTTATAAAAATTTAAAAACATAATTCATAATTTAAAAGATACAATTATTAAATTTGTTAAATTTTATAAGCAAAATATAAACTCATCCTCAAACAACCAAAATATAATAATTTTGTTTAAAAAAGAAGGGAAGAGGCTAAGATTTTTTCTCTTTAAATTGGGAAGTATCAAAATAGGAGTGGACAACTTATAAATATTTTGAAATTATTATATGTAAAAAAAAAAAAATTTCAGGCCCCCGCGGGCCACGCAGGTCAGGCCCGTGTGGCCCGTACTTTCGCGGGTTGGCATTTTGCCAACCCTAACCCTGTCCCAACCCGCGGGCCCGCGAGTTGAGCCCGCAGGTTGGACCTGTTTTGCCGGCTCTACAACACACTCACCATAAAGTCGTAGTCAATGGTCTTGGGGTTTAAAATGCGTGGCTTTCCAATATCCACCCTTTGTAATGTCTCATCTAGAAATTCTGGTAGGAATTTGGTTTATCACATCGAGTATGATTTAACTAATTAAAATATAATAACGGATGAACTAATTTGTCACCTTATTGATATTAGCTTACATATTAATAAAATTAAAATATTTAATAAGATGTCGTTTTCAAAGAAGATTTACATTTTTATTACTTGTGAAATCTTAATTAAAGGAATTTATTTTTTAAAGAAAAATAAAAATTTGAATCATATGAGCAACCAACTAAGATTAATATTATTTGAGTTGTTTTATCTTAACTAGATAGACCATAAATGATGTGTCAAGGTTTATATAAGAATTTTTCATGTTTAAACCTCTCAAATATTTGTTAGGTGAGTTGATAAAAAAAAAACCTCCCAAATTTTTTTTGTCATTGAATTTTAGATAAAACAAGTGACATTTTAATATCTTACAGTGATGAAATAATGCAGTTGTACATTTTTTTTAATATTTTCTTAAAGTAAATGAATCAAAATTTTATAATTTTAGAGCGTGTTACATGTGTAGATGATAAATTAAATAATGTAAGTGTACACTATCGTAATCAAGTAATACAGAAGTGAGTATAGTATCATTCCCATGAGGATTGATCACTAAGTACCAAAATGAGTAATTTTAATTCTATTTAGTTGATCGATTAGTTGGTGATTGAGAGTACAAAATAAAAAAAAAAAATTAAATATGAGTACAGATAATCTGAAAGCAAATATGAAAAAAAGCCCCAGGGATTATATTTCACTTAACAAATTCAGGATTGAATCACTTATCTATTATAGCCCAATTTATTCCACATGATTGATAGTAGAGTTTCCCTCATTTAATTATTAGCCTCTTCCAAGGTCCAGCAATTCTATAATTAACTGTTAATCCATTATATTCCTATATGAATTTAAGCAATTAATTATGCATTACAATTTATGGAACTCAATAAGACTACACAAATTGTAATATACCAAATTTTGCAATACTAAAAATGTGTAAATATGGAAATAGTAAAATATAATAAATATCGGTATTTAAAATTAAAGGTAGAGTTACTTTTGGAATTCCCAGATATCATTGTGTCATTCACAGAAATCAAGAAGTCAATATTGTAAAAATACAAGTGTAAGAAGTCGGAGCAAAATTCGTCGGTGGCTGCAAGGTTCAGGGGCGTCAGTTGCGAGATCGGAGGAATTCGGGCATTTCGTGACGTGCCTCGATATATGTGCCATGGTCCCACGTGGGTCCCACGTGGAATTCCTGGTAATGCACCGACGGAGCAACTTTATTAAAAAGAACTTCAGTAAAGTATGTAATGACAGCTCATTATTACTCATGATGACAAATATTTCGTGTTGGCCAAATAAGGAAATGATAAGTGTCCCGAAATTATTACAAAGTAAAAACATGTTTTTGTGTTGGCCAAATGAGGGGGTGACATGTGTCCCTCATCATTACACATCATTACACCCACTTTAAGCCTTTCGTGTTGTCATCTCCGGAGTACGCCATCTAGCGTCTGAGTCCGGGGAATTCACCGGTCTCCAGCCGGGTCATTTACTTTCCGAGTCGAGCACCAAACCCAGCAGTCCTGGGAAATTGTCAGGCCTTCCCTTCCCCTGACCATTTATGACCCACCGAAGAAAGAGAAAAGTGGAAGACCAATGGTTGCATGACACGTGACACTCTTAAGCATTTAACTTGTGACACGTGGCAAGATGAGATGAGATCATTTTATGTGATTAAATCACAACCATCCATGCCTAATTAAATGGAAAAATTTCGTGCAAGCATGGAAAGAGAAAGAGAAATCAGATTTCTTAAGCTTAAGAACACAAGAAGAGAGAAGGAGGAGTGAATAGTGACTTTTCCTCACTACCGGAGCCGATTTCAACCCTGAATCACCGTTATTGTCCGATAAGTCCTTCAGGAAACTTCCTCTACTCACTATAAGCTTCAATTCCATGGTCTTAGATTTCTCATCTGAGGTGTTTTGTGCCAATTAGTTTACCAGAGTGCCGCCAGAATACCAAACCACTTGTAGAAACAAGAAGAGGTAAGCGTAGGCTTTCTTTTGAACCAAATACTTTGTGATTTTATTGGGTTTTTCTTAGCTCTTCAACCACCCATGTATTTCATTCAAGTGGTGTTTTTGAAGAAGGAAGATGTTTTAATCATATATATAAGGTGATATATGATGTTTGGAGAAGTATTAGACTTGTTGGTAGTTAAAATCACAAAGTGGAATTTTTGTTGTTTTGGGAGACAGATTTCGGTTGGAGGCTAAATCTGGTAGAAATAATTTGATTTTGGTATTTTTGAGCTTTCCATTGGATTCTACGCGAAAAATTTTGTGGGAATAGGCTCTAATTATATTTTTTGACAGACTGGTTTAAAGAATCAAAAATTGGAAATTAAGTCTACTTGTGCAACAAAGTTGCCAGTATGCATTTTTATCTGGCAGTTTTGTTGTGGCGAAACTTTCACTGTCCAAACTTCATCTGTTGATTATGAGATTTTCCAGAATTAAAGCACACTTATAGACGTTTAATTTGATAGGTATTATGAAGGATTTCGATAAGTATACTAGGAGTTATGAATGTTTAAAGTAGACCATTAAAACTGGTCAGATTTTCTGGCAGCAGGGAGAAAAAGAAAAACTAGGAAGTGTGCGCAGTCTTCCGGCTACTGAAAGTATTTTTCACTTAAAATAGACTTAATAAGGGTTATATAGAATTTTGGATCACCTCAATTCGATTTTTCTAGAATTAGTTATGATTTTTCAAAGTTCGGTGAAAACTCTGCCAGCTTTTGGTAATTGTGCGAAAATTCAAAGCAAAGAGTTTTTGTAATAAAATTGGACATTTAAGAGTTAAGTTAAGCATTTGGAGTAGCTTGAGCTCATTAGCTTCATATTGGGCCTAATGTAGTGACCCTAATGGTAAACAACATAAGAGAATAATTTATGAAGAGTTGGACTAAGAAATAACTCATTGCCCGTAAATTATAATTTATAGGATTTGACACTTGCCCAGGACGTTCAAAGCACGTCAATCAAGATCAAGATTTGGAAAAATTGTCAGGTAGTAACTTATCCCTCACATATTATGTGATATGTTATATGCATGTTTGTATCATTGTGAATTTAAAACATTCAGATGAGAAGGGCTAAGGCCCAGTAGAATTTCCCATCGCTGTGGCAAGGGACGGTTGTGCTTGAATTGGTAACTTTATGCTTTCTGCATATTGTGAATTTATCTCTGAATGTTGAATATGTTGATTGTACTGCAACTTTGGTTGACATGGCATGATATATGTGCATTTTATATGAGTGATATCTGTTACTACTGAGATTCATTGAATCTCACCCTATTTTTCCAAAACAAATTTTCAGCTCGGGCAAGTAGTTCCTCAGGCAAGAAGGTAAACACGGGCGAATGAAGCAAATGACTTAGAATTTAATTTTCTGTTAGTTATCTATTTTGGAGATTGTATGTAATTTGTATTTAACTGTGGTCAGTCTCGTACTGACATGTATGTAAGCGCCTGTATATAAGCGAACGCGCATCGACATTCGTACCAGTAGTGGACAGCCGTCCACCTAGGGCCGTTAATTAAACATAGTAGCTTGAGTTTCAGTAGAGAACTTATTAGTAAACACTCTGATATGAAGAAATGAACCTGAAACGGATGGCTTAAAATAAATTATAAAATAATATGAGACCCAATCTGGAAATGATTTTTGAAAACCCATTCAAGTAGAGCTCCACATCTGCTTGAAGTTGGGACTTCCGCTATTTACAAAAGATTACTGGTCTTCTTTTTAAAGATATTACTACACTCATGCCATCTATATGCTTTCAAAACATGGGTGTTACACTTATTGGTATCAGAGCATAAGTTCTAGGCTCTAGGATAAAGTTCTCTACTTATGTTAGTACAATTCATAAATTCTAAACCTTCGTTAGTTGCTTTATGATAGGAATCATGTCTGATAGGAAAAGACAAAGAAGTAGTTCACCCTCGTCTATTAACTAGCCTCCTCCAAAGCATAGTATACTAGAGGGTAAACTTTATGTAGTCAATAATAAAGGGGAGCATAGTGGAGGGAATGGACCAAGAGTGCGGCGTACGGCAAGGAAAAGAGTTCCCAACCATACGACAAGAATAATAAAGGCTAGGCAGGCTAGTCCTAGCATAGAGCCATCTATAGGCGATACTAGTGATCCTGAGAATGACGAGAATTTTCAGGGTGTCGATTCTGATACTAAATTCATTAAATACCAGCCTTTGGCATTCAGGGGAAAATTTGATCCACAAGCTGCTGAGGAATGGATAACACGATTGGAGAAAATATTTGAGGTAATGGGGTGTCCTACAAAGATGAAAGCTAGAATGGCTATATATAAATTGGAGGGAGACGCTGACCGTTGGTGGAGAAATACAAAAATAATACTGAATGCACGAAACATTCCATTGACCTGGGAGTTATTCCAACATGAGTTCAATGAGAAATTCTTCCCAAGGTCCGTAAGGCTCACAAAGGAGAAAGAATTCCTGAATATACAACAAGGTGATAGTGAGACTTTCGATGAGTACCTGTCCCGATTCACTCGGTTATCCCGTTACTCCTCTTATTTGCAATTTAAAGATGATGAGGAATGAAGCTCTGATATATTAATTGGAGGACTAAAGCCAGAATGGAGGAGAAGCTAGTTGCCCAACAATTTACCAAATTCAACAAAGCAGTAGAAGTATGCCGGCTGACAGAGGGTAACTTGAGGAGGGTGCATTTGAGCAAAACTGTGAATAACCGAGGTAGATCTAGTCAGGGGAATACTTGTCAAAAGCGAAAGGGGCAAGGATCCTTTTCTAAGGGAAATAACAAAAAACCCTTTCAATCTGAGAAGAAAGGCTATCAAGGTCCTCAAACACAGCAACCATGTCCTCGTTGTCGTAAGACACACCCGGGTAGATCTTGTTAAGGGCAGCTGATTTGTCATGCTTGTAAAAAGCCTGGACACTTTATCAAAGATTGTCCACAGCGAGCAGCTAAGCCTAGGTCACAGAACCAAGGTAGAGTTTTTGCCATGATGCATGAGGAAGCCTAAAAATCACCAGAGATGATCCAAGGTACTATCCTCCTCCATGGTAATACTTTGCACGCATTGTTTGACTCGGGTGCTAGTCATTCTTTCATTTCATATGATTGTGCTAAATGATTGGGGCTAAGCATCTATAAATTGCCATATACTTGACTATATCGACACCTATGGGTGTCAAAACTATGACTGCTGATGTATGTCTAAGTTGTGTTATAAGTGTTGAGAGGTATGAATCTGTAATATATCTAATTTGTTTGCCACTCCAACAACTGGAAGTCATATTGGGTCTAAACTGGTTGACAGCAAACAATGTGTTACTGGATTGTGGTAATAAGAGGGTAGTATTTCCAGAACCACAAACAAAATTTGATGCTAGTCCAAACCTAAGACTTCTCTCTATAGCTGAAGCTAAAAAATGCCTAGGGAAAGGATGTCAAGGGTATATAGTGTTTTTCTCTGTTCAGGCAGAGACAAATTTAACCCTTAAAAATGTACCTGTCGTGAATGAATTCCCTGAGGTCTTCCCAGAAGATATTATTGGGTTGCCTCCAGAAAGAGAAGTAGAGTTCAACATTGAAATCGCACCAAGAGCTGAATCTGTATCCAAAGCACCTTATAGAATGGCACCAAATGAAATGATGGAACTAAAAAAGCAAATTGAAGAACTTCTGGAGAAAGGATTCATCCGACACAGTGTTTCACCATGGGGAGCACCAGTATTGTTTATCAGAAAGAAGGACGGAAGCCTAAGGCTCTGCATTGACTACAGAGAGTTAAACAAGGTGACTGTAAAGAATAAATATCCGCTTCCCCGAATTGACGATCTCCTTGATCAATTGTCTGGATCTAGTGTGTTCTCGAAGATTGACCTGAGATCAGGTTATCATCAGCTGCGAGTAAAGGCTGAAGATATACCAAAAACAGCTTTCAGGACCAGATATGGCCACATGAATTTTTAGTGATGCCTTTTGGCCTGACTAATGCACCTTCCGTGTTTATGGATTACATGAACCAGATCTTTCGTCAGTACTTGGATCAGTTTGTGGTAGTCTTCATTGATGACATCCTGATTTATTCAAAAAATAGAGAAGAGCATGAGGAGCATCTGAGGATCGTGCTGAGCATTTTGAAGGAAAAACAACTCTTTGCCAAACTCAGTAAATGTGAATTTTAGCTGTCAGAAGTCAAATTTTTGGGTCATGTGATTTCAGAAGAAGGGGTCTCTGTCGATCCTAGTAAAGTAGAAGCAGTGTTAAACTGGAAGAGGCCAGAAACTGTTACAGAAATACGCAGTTTTCTGGGTCTTGTCGGTTACTATCGCAGGTTCATACAGAATTTTTTCAGAATTGCCTTACCATTGACAAAGCTCACAAGAAAGAACCAATCATTTGTGTGGGATGAACAATGTGAAAAGAGCTTCATACAGCTGAAGGAGAGATTGACAACCACTCCAGTATTGATTATCCCAGATCCCCGTGAAACCTTCGTGGTGTATAGCAATGCTAGTAAACAGGGATTGGGATATGTCCTTATGTAACAAGGCAGAGTAGTGGCGTATGCCTCTCGACAGCTGAAGACTCATGAATTGAATTACCCCACTCATGATTTGGAACTTGCAGTAATCATGTTTGCTTTGAAGATATGGCAGCATTATCTATATGGTACCACTGTAGAATTATACTATGATCACAAAAGTCTCAAATACTTATACGATCAAAAAGAACTTAATATGTGGCAGCGGAGATGGATGGAGTTGCTGAAAGACTATAACCTGGAGAATAAATATCATCCAGGGAAAGCAAATGTTGTCACCGATGCTCTTAGTAGGAAGGCGATACAGGTGGCAGTTATGATGGTATGAGAACATAATTACTAGAGGAATTCAGGAATCTGAATATGTCAAATCAAGTATTCCTAAACATGAATGTACCAAATGAAGTAGTTATTGCTAACTTCAATGTTAGTCAAGAGGAAAGTGGTCTGAGGGCAGAAATAGAAGAAGCCCAGAAGCAAGATAAGGAGGCCACATCTATTCAAGAAATGATCAGAATAGGTGAAAATCCAAACTATGATCTTTCGCCCAATGGGTTAGTCAGATACCAGAAGCGAGTATATGTTCCACCAAAGGCTTACCTAAGGCGAAAAATTCTGGATGAGGCACATAAGAGTAAATATACTCTTCATCCAGGAGCAATCAAGATGTACCATAACTTGAAATTAGAATACTGGGGGCCAAGACTAAAAAGTGATGTAATCAAGTATGTTGCATGATGTCTTACCTTTCAAAAGGTAAAAATTGAACATCAACGACCATCAGGACTTCTGCAAAGCCCCGAAATTCCAGAGTGGAAGTGGGAGAGTGTTACCATGGATTTGGTGGTAGGATTACCCAGGATCAGAAACTACGATGCAATATGGGTAATTGTTGACTGATTTATGAAGTCGGCTCATTTCCTACCTATCAATGCTGGTTATTCTCCTGAGAAGCTAGCAGAAATTTATATAAAGGAGATAATCTAATTGCATGGTATGCCAAAGAGTATTATCTCTGATAGAGATCCTTACTTCACATCTCAATTCTGGAAAGCTCTACACGAAGCATTAGGTACGAAGTTAAAATTTAGTACGGCTTATCATCCACAAACAGATGGGCAGTCAGAGAGGATATACAGACACTAGAAGATATGCTTCGAGCATGTGTTATGGATTTCAAGGGGAATTGGGATCATTTCCTTCCACTTGCCGAATTCGCTTACAACAATAGCTATCATGCGAGTATTCAAATGGCTCTGTATGAAGCACTCTATGGAAGGAAATGCCAGTCACCTTTCTGCTGGACAGAATTATCGGAGAGAAAATTGTATGGGCCAGATCTGATTGATCAAACTTCAGAACAAATAAAAACTATCAGAAAGAGGCTCCTTGCAGCACAGAGTAGACAGAAATGCTACGCTGACAAAAGAAGAAGACCTCTAGAATTTGAAGTTGGAGATCATGTATTCTTGAAAGTATCTCCAGTTACTGGAATCGGTAGAGCGATAAAGAGAAAGAAGCTAAGCCCACGGTATATTGGTCTTTTTGAAATTCTTATGAGAATTGGACCAGTAGCATACAAAATAGCTTTACCCCCAAACCTGAGCAGACTACATGATGTATTTCACATCTCTCAGTTAAAGAAGTACCAACTAGACCCTAAGCATGTGATCGAGTATGAAGAAATTGAGGTACGAGAGAATAATACCTATGAAGTAGAGCCGGAGCAAATCATTAACTGACAAGAGAAATGACTTAGAAATCGAAGTATACTATTCGTGAAAGTGGTCTGGAAGGGTTTTTCTCCAAGAGAGGCAACATGGGAAATGGAAGAGGATATGAAGAAACGTTACTCGGAATTTATGTCTTTGGACGTGTAACGAATTTCGGGGATGAAATTTCTTGTACGGGGGAAGAATTGTAATATACCAAATTTTGCAATACTAAAAATGTGTAAATATGGAAATAGTAGAATATAATAAATATCGGTATTTACAATTAAAGGTAGAGTTACTTTTGGAATTCCCAGATATCATTGTGTCATTCACAGAAATCGAGAAGTCAATATTGTAAAAATACAAGTGTAAGAAGTCGGAGCAAAATTCGTCGGTGGCTGCAGGGTTCAGGGGCGTCAGTTGTGAGATCGGAGGAATTCGGGCATTTTGTGACGTGCCTCGATATATGTGCCATGGTCCCACGTGGGTCCCACGTGCAATTCCGGGTAATACATCGATGGAGCAACTTTATTAAAAAGAACTTTAGTAAAGTATGTAATGACAGCTCATTATGACTCATGATGACACATCTTTCTTGTTGGTCAAATAAGGAAATGACAAGTGTCCCGAAATTATTACAAAGTAAAAACATGTTTTTGTGTTGGCCAAATGAGGGGGTGACATGTGTCCCTCATCATTACACATCATTACACCCACTTTAAGCCTTTCTTGTTGTCATCTCCAGAGTATGCCATCTAGCGTCTGAGTCCCGGGAATTCATCGGTCCCCGGCCGGGTTGCTTACTTTGTGAGTCAAGCACCAAACCCAGGAGTCCGGGGAAATTGTTAGGCCTTCCCTTCCCCTGACCATTTATGACCCACCGAAGAAAGAGAAAAGTGGAAGACCAATGGTTGCATGACACGTGGAACTCTTAAGCATTTAACTTGTGACACGTGGCAAGATGAGATGAGATCATTTTATGTGATTAAATCACAACCATCCATGCCTAATTAAATGGAAAAATTTCATGCAAGCATGGAAAGAGAAAGAGAAATCAGATTTCTTAAGCTTAAGAACACAAGAAGAGAGAAGGAGGAGTGAATAGTGAGTTTTCCTCACTACCGGAGCCGATTTCAACCCTGAATTACCGTTATTGTCCAGTAAGTCCTTCAGGAAACTTCCTCTACTCACTATAAGCTTCAATTCCATGGTCTTAGATTTCTCATCTGAGGAGTTTTGAGCCAATTAGTCTACCAAAGTGCCGCCGGAATACCGGACCACTTGTAGAAACGCGAAGAGGTAAGCGTAGGCTTTCTTTTGACTTTGTGATTTCATTGAGTTTTTCTTAGCTCTTCAACCACCCATGTATTTCATTCAAGGGGTGTTTTTGAAGAAGGAAGATGTTTTAATCATATATATAAGGTGATATATGATGTTTGGAGAAGTATTAGACTTGTTGGTAGTTAAAATCACAAAGTGGAACTTTTTGTTGTTTTGGGAGGCAGATTTCGGTTGGAGACTAAATCTGGTAGAAATAATTTGATTTTGGTATTTTTGAGCTTTCCATTGGATTCTACACAAAACATTGTGTGGGAATAGGCTCTGGTTATAATTTTTGACAGACTGGTTTAAAGAATCAAAAATTGGAAATTAAGTCTACTTATGCAACAAAGTTGCCAGTATACGTTTTTGTCTTGCAGTTTTGTTGTGGCGAAACTTTCACTGTCCAAACTTCATCTATTGATTATGAGATTTTCCATAATTAAAGCACACTTATAGACCTTTAATTTGATAGGTATTATGAAGGATTTCGATAAGTATACTAGGAGTTATGAATGTTTGAAGTAGACCATTAAAACTGGTCAGATTTTCTGGCAGCAGGTAGAAAAAGAAAAACTGGGAAGTGTACGCAGTCTTCCGGCTACTGAAAGTATTTTTCACTTAAAATAGACTTAATAAGGGTTATATAGAATTTTGGATCACCTCAATTCGATTTTTCTAGAATTAGTTATGATTTTTCAAAGTTCAATGAAAAATCTGCCAGCTTTTGGTAATTGTGCGAAAATTTAAAGCAAAGAGTTTTTGTAATAAAATTGGACATTTAAGAGTTAAGTTAAGCATTTGGAGTAGCTTGAGCTCATTAGCTTCATATTGGGCCTAATGTAGTGTACCTAATGGTAACCAACATACGAGAATAATTTATGAAGAGTTGGACTAAGAAATAACTCATTGCCCGTAAATTATAATTTATATTATTTGACACTTGCCCAGGACGTTCAAAGCACGTCAATCATGATCAAGATTTGGAAAAATTGTCAGGTAGTAACTTATCCCTCACATACTATGTAATATGTTATATGCATGTTTGTACCATTGTGAATTTAAAACATTCAGATGAGAAGGGCTAAGGCCCAGTAGAATTTCCCAGCGCTGTGGCAAGGGACGGTTGTGCTTGAATTGGTAACTTTATGTGTATGGGAATAGGCTCTGGTTATAATTTTTGACAGACTGGTTTAAAGAATCAAAAATTGGAAATTAAGTCTACTTATGCAACAAAGTTGCCAGTATACGTTTTTGTCTTGCAGTTTTGTTGTGGCGAAACTTTCACTGTCCAAACTTCATCTATGGATTATGAGATTTTCCAGAATTAAAGCACACTTATAGACCTTTAATTTGATAGGTATTATGAAGGATTTCGATAAGTATACTAGGAGTTATGAATGTTTGAAGTAGACCATTAAAACTGGTCAGATTTTCTGGCAGCAGGTAGAAAAAGAAAAACTGGGAAGTGTGCGCAGTCTTCCGGCTACTGAAAGTATTTTTCACTTAAAATAGACTTAATAAGGGTTATATAGAATTTTGGATCACCTCAATTCGATTTTTCTAGAATTAGTTATGATTTTTCAAAGTTCAATGAAAAATCTGACAGCTTTTGGTAATTGTGCGAAAATTTAAAGCAAAGAGTTTTTGTAATAAAATTGGACATTTAAGAGTTAAGTTAAGCATTTGGAGTAGCTTGAGCTCATTAGCTTCATATTGGGCCTAATGTAGTGTACCTAATGGTAACCAACATACGAGAATAATTTATGAAGAGTTGGACTAAGAAATAACTCATTGCCCGTAAATTATAATTTATATTATTTGACACTTGCCCAGGACGTTCAAAGCACGTCAATCATGATCAAGATTTGGAAAAATTGTCAGGTAGTAACTTATCCCTCACATACTATGTAATATGTTATATGCATGTTTGTACCATTGTGAATTTAAAACATTCAGATGAGAAGGGCTAAGGCCCAGTAGAATTTCCCAACGCTGTGGCAAGGGACGGTTGTGCTTGAATTGGTAACTTTATGCTTTCTGCATATTGTGAATTTATCTCTGAATGTTGAATATGTTGATTGTACTGCAACTTTGGTTGACATGGCATGATGTATGTGCATTTTATATGAGTGATATCTGTTACTACTGAGATTCATTGAATCTCACCCTATTTTTCCAAAACAAATTTTCAGCTCGGGCAAGTAGTTCCTCAGGCAAGAAGGTAAACACGGGCGAATGAAGCAAATGACTTAGAATTTAATTTTCTGTTAGTTATCTATTTTGGAGATTGTATGTAATTTGTATTTAACTGTGGTCAGTCTCGTACTGACATGTATGTAAGCACCTATATATAAGCGAACGCGCATCGACATTCGTACCAGTAGTGGACAGCCGTCCACCTAGGGCCGTTAATTAAACATAGTAGCTTGAGTTTCAGTAGAGAACTTATTAGTAAACACTCTGATATGAAGAAGTGAACCTGAAACGGATGGCTTAAAATAAATTATAAAATAATATGAGACCCAATTTGAAAATGATTTTTGAAAAGATTTTTGAAAACTCATTCAAGTGCAGCTCCACACTCTGCTTGAAGTTGGGACTTCCGCTGTTTACAAAAGATTACTGGTCTCCTTTTTAAAGATATTACTACACTCATGTCATCTATATGCTTTCAAAACATGGGTGTTACACAACTCATATGAATATATTCTTATTTCATATGCAAGTCTTGGTTTTAATTATAGGATCTACACACATGCATCTCCTTCCGGTCTCAACATGCATATTGAAATCATTCAAAAGATGGCCAATCAAATGAAAGCATTAAGAACAATAATTAAAACTCAATTATGAAGGAGAAATTAAAACTAGATTTAATAAGTTAAGATTCAATCCATCATTAGTAAGCTACATCATCACCCTGGGAAAATGAAAGTTTAGCACATGATGAAATTAAAAACAAAATAAAAATAAATTAACATTACATAAAACTAGAATGAAATCCTCAAAAATACTACATAAAACTTGAATATTAAATTCTAATATATAATTGTACAGCCAAAAGATGCATGAAAAATGGATAAATCTAGCCTTCCTTGTAGGAGGTAAAACCTTCCATGTAGATGGCAACCTATACTATCCATATAGGAGGACTACCTAAACCTTCCATATAGGAGGTATGTAAAATATAATACAATGCATAAAATTATATCTAAAATATGAAATAAAGTATTTAGAATTCTCGGACAAAGGATTGAAAATTGTCAGAGAAATATCTCCATGCCTCCCAATCTCTGCACCTGATGCTCATATTTATAGGCAGTGAGTGAATAGCATCGTGTCATTTTTTCCCAGGATGCTACAATGCCATGTCAATTTTCATAGAATGCATAGTATCCTATCGGCCAAATTTTCCATGCATAAACAGTGACCTGTACGCTTTTTCAACGACTGCTACAGTGTCTTGTCACCTGCTACAGTTCTTCCTTTTGCTACAGTCACCTCCTTCTGCTACAGTAATGGTCTTATACAGTGATTGCGTCATGAATAGTGATCAACGCTACAGTACTGACCTTTTTTCATATTTTTATTTATTTATTTTAAATACTATTTATTTTATACCCAAATATATTATATTAAGCTCAAATATCGTCCATAAAATCATCATATAAGGGAAAATAAATATGCAAATAGTTTAACTATCAAAGCATTTTTCTTCAAAAAGGGTAAAAAATTTAAAAACATACATTATTTAACCACCATAAAATATCGAAATGTCATTCATTTTATTTACCACTCTGATTCTTTTTATAGGCCAAGTTTGAACAAAAATTTTGGTCCTTATTATAAGTGAATCCAGAGAGTAATTAATGATAATGTTACAATTTTGCCCCTATTAAATGTGGAGAAAGAAGAATGATGTGAAGCACAATATATAAATATTTTTCTTATATTCAAATGAGGTTAAAATTGGGAAAGGTTATCAATTTAGGATATATTTAATGAGTTAACTAATTTTTCTTTATAAGGGAGAATTAGATAAATTGGACTTATAAGAGAAACACAGGGAAGTTGGGGCATTACAAAAGAATAATGAAACTTGACATACCTTTGATAAATTTAGATGATTCACTTAGCTGTGAGAAGAAGACATATCATCTAATAAAATCTGCCATGTTTACTTGGAAGCTTGCTACATTGTTGATTATTATAAACATGTTAGAGTTATTTGTACCCCTCTCGTCAATAATACAAAGTGGCTTTTCTTGAGCAATTAGTAAGAGTAATGGAAAGCGCTTTTGGCCTTGATTTATTTCTTTATTTTCAAAAAAAAAAAAATTGTTTTTTAAAATTCAAAAGAGATTTTTTTTAAAAAAATATGAATAAAAGCAGGTTCACCTCTGCAATTGAGTTGCTCGCCAAAGCGAACAAGATGTAGTGTACTGTTTCAAAAGAGGAGCATTCTTGTAATTGTGGTATTTGCGGTAACTAGATTCGTTTTTGGAATTTAGTTACTAGGTATTCGCGGTATTGCGAACTGATTGAATTTTATATTTATAACTCTGATCTAGGATTTCAATAAAGAAATGTCTGGTATGACACTTGAGATAGATGACTTCTGATAACAGGAACATAACATGATATAACTATGATAACTTTTTATGATTATGGAAATGATAATATGATGTTAGGTCAGGCCTCTCACTTAAGAATGGGTGAATTGGGTGATATTAAAAATTTTTAAACTCAAAAACAAATCTTAAAAAAGAGACTACAGTTAGAAAGATATAACTGAAGATTGACACAAGAGATTTATACTGATTCGGTCTAATCCACTTGACCTACGTCCAATCCTCAAAAATCATTCTGAGAGTTTCACTATCGTCCCAAGATTTGCCGGGCTCTGGGTGCCTTAGTACAAACAAGTTCCTTCTCAATGAATACATGTTCCCTCTTATACTTTGTAATCAATACCCATACTCAAGGTCTCACTGCCTTAAGTTACTTAGCCTCAATAAATGATTTAGTAGAATCTCTCTCTTTAAGAGTAAATGTATAAACACTAAAGTACAGAACATATCACAAGAGAAGTGCACAAGACTTAGCAATTAATGTAAGAATGAATGCTTGCAGAGAGTTGGTGCCTTCATCTTCAATGCTCTCCTATTCGTAGTTTTATAAGAATTAATGACCATTGCTTGTATGATTATAGCCGTCGTTGAGAGTATGAGGTCACTTCTTTTAACCTTTGAACTAGCTATTTGTAGATAAAGAGAATTTCAATCGAGCATGGAATGAAGCTTTTAATGCGTTGGACAAAATGTACTTTTTGCTAGTCTTGTGTTAATTCATGATTAAGCACCTGAAACATGTCCAAACAATAATTTAATAAAGTTAGGAATCAATTAGAAGTGATTTGAATAAGTATCAAGAATTTTGAGACGTTGTTCTATCTAAGTGACTACATCACTCAAGTGATATTCACTTTGTTCAGAAAGACAGTTTTGAAACAATAGAAGGTAACTCCTTGGATCACTACTGTAGTTATATAAAAGTGATGACCAAATATAAGGTTACTCAAGTGATCATACTTGATGGCAGTTTAGAAGCATATCACCATTTGACTCACTAGGGTGCACTGAAAGTGATGCACTTATGTTAGGTCACTTGAGTGCTCGCTTACTCGAGTGATCTCTTTGTAAATCAATTTTCAAAATACTGATCACTACCTGTGTCACTGTGGTGCTTTAAAAGTGATGAACATTTAATAGGGTCACTTGAATGCTCACTCAAGTGATCTTTTCAAATATAGTTTTTAGAAAACTTGATCACTGGATAAATCACTATGGTGTGGTGAAAGTGATGTGACACTACTACAAAAAAGTAAAGCTGTGGCGCTTATAATTGCATTAGCTGTGGCGCTAGTGAAATGCCACCTATCTAGACACTATTATAAAATGCTATGGCGCTTGGAAGCGCCACATATTTTTAAATTTTTTTAAAAAAAAAAACCTCCTGTGGCGCCTGGGAGGTGTTTTTTTTTTTAATTCTTTGTATTGGTTTTTTTTAGCATATTTTTTCCTCATATTTTTTGGGTTGTTTGTATTGGTTTTTTTTTAGCATATTTTTTCCTCATATATATCTCCCATGCATATATAATTATAGTCTGCAAGGTTTAATAAGAACAATAATAGATAACTTTAAAATGATACTAACAAATGATTAATTAGCTAAAGTAGTACTGAAAATTGTTATACAATATACTGTAAACCTAGCTGAATGAAATACAACAAATTCAACTTCAACAAACATGCATGACACAAAAATTGACAATTAAAAACAACACAAAAAAGACCAGCTAGTGAATTTAATAGTATATATAGCTACCCAGAGATTTGCCTAAACACATATTCACACCATTCCTCGATCACTTCATTAACCTGATGGTCTGTCAAAGCGTCACAACGTTGATCTTCATAATACTACAGATATATACAATCAGACACAAGTTAGAATGAATTAAAATCAGTAAAACATAATTGTTAGGCACTAATTTAATTTCATTACAACACAATATGAAGTGCAACTAAATGACTTACTTTTTGAGGAATAAATGGTTGATCATGCATAATAACATCCTTCATAAATTTCATGATATAGTACCCACAATCATTGTCATTAGGTTGGAAAGGGCGCTGCAAAAATATAATGCAATATTTAACTCTGTTCATGAATAAAAAGTGTTTACTAACAAAGTCTAAGTAAAGTCAAATATCAATACCTGTATCTTCTTCCAAGGATAGCTAAGGCGGGGGTCAGTAGCTTTAGAGGGTCAGTAGCTTTAGAATAGTTTAACGAGACAGACGACCGATACGCAGTCAATGTGCTAAAAAAGAAACAAAAACTGATTACTTTTGGTTATTCAATCACATTCGCAAATATTTATACATAGGCACGTATACTTACCTACTGATCAATAGTAACATATCAAAAAGGTCTTGTGGAAGATCATGTTTTAGAGGATCCACATAGTAAATGCGAGGGCCTGAAGGTTCCGTTGGATTGATAACAATCAATATCCAATGGCACCTAAAATATATTTTAAAATTTTTTTTTGAACAATCATGTTATGATAGAAGTTAAACAATAAAAACAAAAATTATACCAATAATAACTTACCCCGCATTATACGGCACTAAAAATAATGTATTTGGTGTCGCTTTCTTGCTAAAGTAATCTTTCAGCTCATTAGACTGCGCAGTTACATCTACTTTACCCTCATGATGACCAACAAGAAAAGGGTTGACAAATGCAAATTGGACCCTGTGTGTATCCATTAAAACGTCATGGTCCAAATGCCTGGTATAAAACATACAGTGTCATGAGAAACAAAAGAAATGGAATGAGATATATTAATAACAGTGATAAACGATAATAGTGAAGTACCTTATCCAGATGTTGATAGCCGAAGCACTAACCCAATCACGAGCACATATGTCCTGCACGACCTCGGCAGTAACATAATCAACTAGACCACCAACACTGTAGATATGTCTTGGAATACGTAATTGCACTCCTCCCTCACCAATCAATTATGGTGCAATCGATATTAATTGATCGAGAAATGAGGTCTGTCTTCTTCTACTCTGTTGGCTAGCCAATGCTTTTGACTTGGGTTGTGTTGTTGAAGACTTTGAAATCTTACCCTGCGCAAATCAGAAAATTAAATCACAGTTCAAGATGAAAGTTTGAAGGAAAAGTGCAGGGAATTTTGAATGAACGACCTTTTCACATGGCTCGATAAGACCTATTGGCCAAGCAACATAGCTACCTTATTTTGCTCATCCCGAGATGGGATCGGTAAGAGAGCGTCTTCGTTCGTGCAGACGTCAACCCTCACCCGGAGTGTGTTATCGGGCAACGGTGAATTGTGCAGTATGTCCTCACCAGTGTTGTAGGCAACGCCTACTGCAACCGCGTGCTTGGATTCTTACTCGACATATAGTTTGCATTGAAATTCGCCCTATGGAAAATAGAGTTAATATGTTAAAGTTTGCTTAATTATAATTTAACATAAAGTTAGGTAGAAAAGAAATTAATTAACGAAGGAAAAGGGACTTTAGGCATGGAATTGCAGCTATCTCTGAAACTTGGGCTATCACAGAAAGGAACATTTGGTGTTGGCCTACCCTGGACCAACTGTTGTATTTGCGTTGTTAACAACGCATTCTGTTCTTGCATCAAACGCATTTGTTCGGTGAATTGTTCTTCTCGTTGTTCCTTGTAGCGCATTTGTTAAGTTGAAGTTCTTGCATTTGATGCTTAAAGCTAGCCATCTCGTCACGCAGGTGGGAAACATCACTTCTACTCGGGCACTTCTGATGTCCGAAGTATGCTGATGGGGTGACTGTAAAACCAGTACCCCGAACACGACCATCATACTCGGGTACTGGTAACGCTCTGCTCAATAAATCGTCCTGACCAACATAGGTCGCCAACGCAGGATCCTCCTGTGTCATTTGTCGCTTTACCAAAAAGAATTACAATGAAAATTAGTTATTATAAATGGAGTTCATTTAAGTAAAGCCAATTATTTATTGAACGCATAATATAATTGAATACTTACACAATATTTGGCTACTCTTCTTGCTTCCTCACTACGAATTTCACCTATCTTATTTGTGACACCGGCTACCCACAGATCATGTCGTGGAACCTGCGTAATATCTAAGCCTGATTCTTGTATATGCACATCAAAGTTAGTCAAAGTTAAATGATCTTCATACAATTTTTATTACGAATGAAATAATCATCAGTTCGTACCATTTTTCTTTCTAACCGTGGTATGAAACAGGTCCTTGTGTGTACCGGTATGGCATGTTGGTCGCGTTAGCTCGATTTTTCTCACTCAACTCCTAGTTAGATCAAAATGATTCATATAAATATATAAATGTTACTTACAAATACGTACATTACACGTAATAGGGAAAGACAAACAAATCCCCTTACCAGAAAATCAGGAGTTGTATGTGTTCTGATAAACTCATCCCACATTTCTTGAGTGATGATTCCTTCGTACAATGGATAAAGCAGTGTAGTAATGATATCATCATTATCATCCCTCAAGAAATATTTGACAAGATCAGAACGAAACTTTCGCATAAGTTTTCCAGCTTTTCTTATTATGAAGTTCTTCCGATCATCATCAATAATAAAAATACTCTATAAACAAGTCAAAAAATATATATAATATGTAAGATTGAAATGAAGTGAAACAAAGCAAACTGAACAATTATATAATTAAGGTGTTACCTGTACTTCAGCCCAGATCTCATCCTCATAACTTTTCTTTACCATTTTCCAATTTTGAACTGTAATAGGGACTCTGTCTCGAACCGTAGTCCCGATAAAGTTATTTAAGGAGGTACTGTTCTCGCCAAACGGGTTTCCATTTTCATTCCACTCTAGTTGTAACTTGATTCTGTTACTTCTCAGTCTGATCAACCTCGCCATAATTGTCCTGCCACGTCTGACGTTCTCCTCAAATCTTTGTCTACCAATGTGCCTGGGAACATCATCAATGTCATCATGTGGTGAGTCCATACTCCTGCAAGTGAAATAAACCAAATCAAAACATCAGTGCACAATGTCAACCATGTCAATGAAAGCAAATTATTTTGAAATTTATAAAAACATATGTACAAGTAAACAAGTCAAGGCAATCATTATCTTTTCCTTTTTCTCATCTGATTTAAAATTTTATTCTTCAGAATTCATGTTGGATTGAGAATTGTGTTCCTCTTGACCCAAGTTCCTTCTTCATGATCATGTCTCACGTATACGGGTCCATCTCCATCTTCATCTTTATCTGTATCTCCATTTATATCAATCTCTGCTTACCACAAATTCTCAAACGAAGGATCATCATTATTGATGTTCAAATATTCATTACTTTCAAAATCAACTTATGCTTGACGATTCTTGTTGGATGGAAGTACAATAGACCAATTCTTCTTAGCAGGATCAGGAATGTAAAATGCTTGTTCTGCCTATGCTGCTAAAATAAAAGGATCATCTTCATACCAAACATTAGAAAGGTCCACTTACACAAAGCCTAAGTCATCTATCTGCAATCCACTGTTGTTGTTAACCCACTTACATTTGAAGACTGGGACCCTGAACATAGAGTAATCTAACTCCCATATGCGTTCAATGACACCAAAGTATGACATTGATGCATAGACAGGGTGTGTGTCTTTAGCACTGGATCTATGCCAAGAATCAGCAACAAGTGTTACCCCACTATTCTACATCGTGCTCTGTGTATCATGGTCTTGTGTATAGAATGTGTAACCGTTGATTGCATAACCATTGTAAGATAATACATGTAAGCTCAGTCCCTTCGACAGGCACTTCAATTTTTCAGAAACTGAATCAGGATTCCTCTCTATCTCATCGTTAATACGATTTTTCAACCAGCCTGCAAATTGTTTATTGTGTTCTGTTGTTAATAAATTTTCATTCCTATCACCATGTACCAATCAGAGAGCATCCTTGTGTTCTTCTACATACGGTTCGACCTTATCAGAGTTATGTAGGACATACAAGTGGGCTTGGTCCCGTTCAGTTGTTGATATCATTATTACATCGCTCCCCGTTGTTCCTTTTCCTGATCTTCGGCCATCATGACGGGACTTGGGGATCCCTATAGGGTCAACATTTGATAGAAAATCAGCACAGAAGTCACTTGCTTCTTCAACCATGTAACTTTCAACAATACAACCCTCTGGGCGATATCTATTTTTCACATACCCTTTTAATATTTTCATGATTCGCTCATTTGGGTACATCCATCTCAAGTACACTGGACCGCACAATTGAGTCTCTTTGACCAAGTGTACAGTTAGATGTACCATAATGTGAAAAAAAGAAGGTGGAAAATACATTTCAAGTTCACACAGAGTACACACAATCAGCCTTTGCAAATCTTGTAACTTGGTTGAATCAACCACTTTACTATAGATCAACTTGAAAAACACGTAAAGTTTCGTGATAGTGTTCCTTAATTTTTTGGATAAAATAGATCGTATACCAACCGGTAGGAAATTTTGCATGAGCACATGACAATCATGAGATTTAAGGTTCTTTAACTTCAACTCTTTTACCGATACAACGTTCTTTATATTTGAAGAGTAGCCCTCGGGAACTTTAATTCCTTGCGGAAAATCACAAAACAATTTCTTCTCTTTCCTCGACAGAGTGTATGCTGCTGGCGGTAGATAGGTACGAGACCCTTGCTCAATCGGTGCCAACTCTTCTCTAATTCCCAAGTTCACTAAATCCAACCTTGAATTGACACTGTCCTTGCTTTTTCGTTGGATATTAAGCAACGTGCCAATTAGACTATCATAGATATTTTTTTCTATGTGCATCACATCAAGAAAATGCCTCACATATAAAGACTTCCAATATGGAAGTTCAAAGGAAATAGACTTTTTCTTCCAACCGCTTGTCTCGATTTGTTTTGCAAAAGTCTTGCCAAAATTGTTATCCAAGTCTTTTACCTTGGAATACACCTGGGAACCGGTCAACATCTTTGGCGGGCTACCTTCTTCTACATCACCATTGAAAGGCTTTTTCCACTTCCTCCAACGATGTTGTGATTGTAAGAATCTTCGATGCCCCATGTAAACATTTTTCTTACAATGATGAAGTCGCACTGAATGAGTGTCATCTTCACATATAGGGCATGCACCATATCCTTTCACGCTATATCCTGACAAATTTCTATAAACAGGGAAATCATTAATTGTGCCAAACAACATGCCTTTCAAAGTGAAACTTTCTTCCATGTACCCGTCATACACACTAACGCCTTCATCCCAAAGCAGCTTCAAGTCATCAATTAAAGGAGCCAAGTATATATCTATATCATTCCCAGGTTGCCTTGGCCCAGAAATTAACATAGACAACATCATAAACTTGCGTTTCATGATTAAGTATGGAGGAAGGTTATTAATCATCAATATCATCGGCCACATGCTATGTGTGCTACTCTGAACACCGTGCGGATTAATTCCATCAGTTGACAGTGCAAGGCGAAGGTTCCTGACTTCATCAGCAAAGTCAGGGTACTCATGATCAATTTTTTTCCATTGAGGAGTGTTTGCAGGGTGCCTAAGCTTCGTGTCTTTGATCCTTTCATCTGCATGCCATGTCAACTGCTTAGCAATCTCTGCATTACTATACAGTCACCTGAATCTCGGAACAATGGGAAAATACCATAGCACCTTCAAAGGACTTTTTCCTTTCCTCTTCCTATATCGAGATACGTTGCATTTAGGGCACTTCTCCAACGTTGCATACTGATTTAGAAATAATACGCAATCGTTAGGACATGCATGTATCTTCTCATAACCCATACCGGTTGTAGAGCAAAGAATTCACTTTGCCTCGTATGTCTTGGTAGGAAGTACATTTTCTTCTGGAAGCATATCTTGCAATAGTTCAAGCAATGCGGTGAAACAAAAACTGCTAGATGGAGATCCCCTAGTCGAGTCCACTTGAGAATGATGGTGAAACTTATAGCACCAAACAAAGAAAAAGCAAGGGAAAGATGAATGAATGGAACATGTGGCGATTTAGCCAGACAGGAATTCCATTATCAACATCGCCTGGGATGGTAAACCCAGCAGCAAATGATGTTGTTATTATAAGGGTTGAAACCACAATCAAAGTGTCAATTCTATCTTTATATTGTTCAGTGGTATGAGTGCGGTTATGAGTGAAACATTTATTAGTTCCATCATTTGAATGATCATCGGCAGTTAACAAAAGGCAAAAAAAAGAAAAAATCATCGGCAGTTCAAGAATTATCAAAATCTTGACAAAAAAAAAACAGATGCAAGTTGAATCTGTCAAACTCAAATTATGCATGGATACTTGCCTGTGAAAGGGAAACACTTGTGCCTTGGCGCACTTCTGCAATGTCTAGAGTCGTTAGGTTATCATGGTTAAGTGAAGAAAGATCGACTCTATTGTCCCAGGTCGAGGCGGCTACAATTTTGGGATGCCAGGAACTGTAGCTAAGTGCAATGGAGTATTACCTTTATAGTCTTCTTGATTTATCATTATCTCAAGCTTAGGATGTTGGAGTAAGTACCTAACTAATTCATAATTCCCACTTTTGCATGCAACATGGAGCAAATTTTGGCCAAGGTCGTTTACCATCCCTGCAGGATCTAGGCACCATTTTAGTAACTACCTTCAATACATGCCAAATGAATCGGTAAGTGGCCATTGTTGTCTCTTTCCATGGTGCAAGAAGAACATTTCTTTACTAAGTAGGAAACACCTTGAAGATTACCCAAAAACGCTGCATAATGAAGTGGAAACCATCCTTGTTCATTTCTCAAATGCATCCAATCTGGTCTCTTGCTCAATATGGTTCCCAGCATATCTATTATAAACAAGACCATATTAATCATAATGTTATATATGTTCAAATTAAGAAAATATATAAGTTGTATAAGTTAAATGAATACGTGTACGTGAGAGAAATAATACTGTGTTTAAATAGAAGTATCTACCCTCTCCTTTCCTTGTTTAAGTAGGAGCGTGTAGCTGTGTCTTGATAATTATAAATGTTCAAATAGTGTTAATGTGATTAAATGTGTTCTGGTTATAATTGTTTTATGATCTTCAGTTGATTGTAATATCTTTATTTATTTAGGTTGAATGATTTTAGTATTTACTAGCATCTCATTCTAATAATATTCCTCTAATACTCTTTGTAATGTCCTAATCTACCAAATATTTCTTTTTTTCCTTTTTCTCTTGATTGCTAGATTCTACATAAAATAAGGAACATTTTTATATTTACAATGATAAAATTGTATAGTTGAATTTTTTTATAAGCTTTAAAAAAAACACTACAATTGTGCAGCTCTAATCTTTTTTTAACAAATCATAAAAATTTTAAAACTACACCATTTCATAACACAAGATATTAAAAAGTCATTAATTATATGTAGAATCTAATGATCAAAAGAACTAAAGAAATAAAGACAAAAATTTTATGAAATTAGGGCTTTACAAAGAGAATTAGAGGATGACACGTTAAAGGCATCAAATTCTTAATATTTTGTATAAATTATCATATAAAGAATAGATATAACGCAATTTTTACACAATTGCACATCATGCTCTCTTTTCTTTGATGCTTTTCTCGAAGTATCATATTTCGAGCAAGGGTGCCTATTGCGCCTTTGATGTTGTGCCTCCTACTGTCCCTCAATTTTGGTGCCCTTTCCAAGTGTTTTTCCATGGTTCTTTTGACCATTATATTCTTCTTGAAGTAAGTGACATTTTGATTTCTTATACGCAAAAAATCAAGATATTTTCAATTTTTACGATTTTTCAAAAGATCTAAGATTCTAAATGAAAAAGAAACTACAAAATTTTGGAGTCTGAAATATTTGAAAAATCATAAAAATTGAAAACATTTCCATTTTTTACCTATAAAGTATTAAAATGTCACTCATTTCATATAAAATATAATGATTAAAACAAGTGAAGAACCATAAAAAAAAAAAAATTAAGAAGCGTCCCAAATTGAAAGGCAGCAGGGGATGCAGCATGCACCACCTGCCCCATTGTTTCTCATTAGCAGCTACATTAATTCAATAATATGTGCAATAAATTAATCAACGAGTCAATGTAAGAGTTACCTAAATTGTTCTTAATAAGCGTAGGAAGAAGGGGTGATATTTTATAAGTAAAATATTTACATATTTATTTTCCCTTATATGATGATTTTGTGGATGATGCTTGAGCTCAATTTAATGAATTTGGGTGTAACTAATAAATAAATAATGATTTTGGTATGAAATATAATTTCTTGAAAAAATACTAAATTAGACCCTCTTTCTGTTTTCAAGCAATATCTGGAGCTCTAGATGTTAGATTGAGATGTTCTTTATATGAATAAAAAGCTAAGAAAGAGCTCTACAACTTTTATGTTGAGACCAAAACCCAGTTTTATCTCCAAGGGTTTCGAATTTTGCTTGGAAGTTGAGAACATAAATCATCTACCATTTCACCAACCATTCCATCTATCACATTTCATCTTCCTTTTCACGTACTACTTAATCTACCACTTCATCTTCTTTTTCATCTACCACATCATCTACCCTACTCCATTCTTCCCTATATATAGCCATCATCTCCTTCACATTTAACACACAACAATTTCATATCCATTATTCTCCTTTCTTCTCCACTTACACACCATTCCACATCCATTACTTTCCTCTTCTCTCCACATACACCATCATAGAGTTAATTTTATGCATTGTATTTAATTCATGCATGCCTCCTACATGGAAGGCTTAGGTAGTCCTCCTTTATGGATGGTATAGGTTGCCACCTACATGGAAGGTTTTACCTCCTAAAAGGACGGCTATATTTTCTATATTTTCATGTATCTTTTGGTTATATATTTATGTTTTAGAATTTAATATTCAAGTTTTATGCAATGTTTATGAAGTTTGCAATAATTTCATCATGAGCTAAATTTTTATTTTCTTAGGGTGATGATATAGCTTACTAATGACAGATTGAGTCTTAACTTATTAAATCTAGTTTGAATTTCTCCCTCATGATTGAGTTTTAATTATTGTTCTTAATGTTTTTGATCAACTGACCATCTTTTGAATGATTTCAATATGTATGTTGAGACCGGAAGGAGATGCATGCGTATAGATCCTATAATTAAAACCATGACTTGCATATGAAATAGAAATATATTCATGAGTTGTGTAGTCTTACTGAGTTTCATAAATCTTAATGCATAATTAATTGCTTAAATTTATATAGGAATATATTGGATTAGCAATGAATTATAGAATTGCTTGACCTTAGAAGAGGCTAGTAATTAAATTAGAAAAACTCGACTATCAATCATATAGAATAAATTGGGTTATAATAGATAAGTGATTCAATCCAAAATTTGTTAAGTGAAATCTAATCCCTAGGACTTTTTCTCATAATTTCTTTCATATCATTTGCATTCATATTTAATTATTTTTAATTTTGTAATCTCAATCACTAACTAATCGATCAACTAAATCGAGTTACAATTACTCATTTTGGTAATTAGTGATCAATCCTCGTGGGAACGATACTCTACTCACTTCTATATTAATTGATTACGACAGTGTATACTTGTAATATTTAATAGACCATTTACACTCGTAACAATTTCCTTGAGGCTTCAACTTACCTTCGACACAGAAATCCAACAATTGATTAACAACTTGCTTACCGTTAACGTTAATGGTCATGTACAATAATGATCCCTCTTCCACGTTGACTGCAAATGATGCTAAATGATTAACGATTCTCTTAAAGCCGGCCTCAAACTCTGAACTGGCATTTGTAATGAAAGGAGCTTCAAAAGCTTGGAAAATCGCAGCGCCATTATGGCTACTAGTTATAAAGGCCTCGTGAAGGAAGGTGTTCCCTCGTTTATTTCGAAACAAAGTTAGTGATACCATGAGCATCATTACCAAAATGAACTGATGAGCATGATAATCTGTTCTACGTCTTGCAAAAAGCAAAAACTTATTCAAGAGTAACTTAATGGCAGAGCCATGTCCTGTTTTTGCAGCAACATGTAGCACTATGTTAAGAGCAGTGAAAAGTTGGGGAGCACGTTGAGCTATCTTCTCTACCATTGCATGATTTCCATAGCTAGCTGCTAAGTGTAAGACTGTATTGCCAAGTGGGGTACGTTGCTTAAAAATGGCATTATCAGATACAAGGAAATATGTCTTTGATCCAGAGACGACGCGACATCGTGATATGCATCCTTTAGCAAATCAAAATCCATGTTGGCTCCATGTTCTTGCTCCATTAACTTATGTTTCAAACGTGATACAAATTCAAATCTTGACAAGGGTTGTTTATTCTGTTGCATTTTCTTGTCAATATTTTCCTAATTTACCCTCTATTGATGCTCCCCCAACAATATTTAAGGAGGAGAAGGAATAAGAGAATTAAAGAAGATGACTAAGATATTTTAGAAAATACGTGTCATATTAACTAACTTATCCAACTTCCTTAATCTAATTAAATTAGGTAAATATGTCTTATATTAAGGACTCGAGGAGTAACAAATAAAATGTATTAATTCATTTTGCACGACTAGATAGGACTCATATACTTCAATGTTTAAGAAATGGCAAACATTTTTAATGACTTGTTATAGTAAGCTTGCTACGTTGTTGATTCCAGTAGCGCAAGGGCATGTGTTACCTGTATCACTTTCTTTTCCATTGATTGTTGTATAATGTCTCATTTCGAGCACGGGTTCTGATCTATCCTCTTGCAGTTCGGGTAGATGCCAACGTACTCCATCTTCTCCTTTAACCGGATCGGAAAAAAAGGGTTAAATTATAAACGTCATAAAATTATTTACCTTCTCATTCTAAGTGATGACTTAGAAAACGGCATCAATAATATGGGGAAATTTGAGTGCGAGAGTTGCTTTTCTTGAGCAATTAGTAGGAGTAATGGATAGATATTTGGATTCTTTGAAATCTTTCAGTTGCAAAAAGATCTCTTAACATGCATATGTAGAAGCAGGAAGCTGAAAGGAACAAAATAAAAGAGGGGGATATTGGTATAGTCCCTCTTGTCTTTAATATAAGTCATCTTTTACAAACCAACTTTTAGAAGATTTGTATGGTCCTAAAAGTAAGACACTTTGCAAAAACTCAATAGCATTAAAATCTTGTTCTCCACAAATTCCCTTATTAGTAGTTGTATTGAATAGAGATTGTATAAGAAAGGGATTAGATGTAATTAAGATATATATGCTTACTTTAATTGGAGGGTAATCTTTGAAAGTAGAGGCAATTTGTTATCATTATGTACAAACTACTTGTAACTACTTTTCTTAATCCTGTAGAAGTACCAGTTAAAAATGTATTATATCAATAATTAGAAGGAGTATTAAGAAAAGTCTTACCTCAACTAATTGGTGAAAAAATGGAGGTATATAATGTTCAAGTAAATTCTATCAAATTAGTTTAAGCTGTATTGATACAAAGAGAAATTAAACTTAATAGTCCATTTGTCCTTATAGATAAGACTCCTTTAATCGAGTTGCATTGTTTACAAATATAGTTAAAAGGAACAAATACGTAGGAAATGCACTTGTTTTTTCAAACATGCCCTAGCTCATGAATGAGTAAGAGAGTAATAATGGGAAAAATGATGAAAGAGAATGTATGAGGGAAGATAATGTGAGATAATATAGGGAATGAGAGATAATAAAGGAAATAGGTCAACATTTAAGCAATGCAATATACTCCATCTGGTCCATAATATAGGTAGCTTCTCGAAGAATAGCTTAGTCCAAAATGTAAGTTACTTTTAAGATAATTAATGCTTATTTTTTAGTTTTGTCTCTATAATTAATGCTCATTTCCAAAATTTTCAAGGAGTTAATTGTCACTTCTTGTTTCCTGTGAACTAGTTAAAGTGTCATATATTATCAATTTTGTGCCTATAATATTTAATGAGTTAATTGTCACTTCTTGTTTCTTGTGATTTTTTTTTTTTTTTTTTTGCCTACAATTCTTGTAAACTAGTTAAAGTGTCATATGTTATCAATATTGCCCCTAAATAATTAATAAGTTAATTGTCACTTCTTTTTTGTTTCCCATGAATTAGTGAAAGTGCCCTATATTATGGACCAAAAAAGGAGTATGAAATAAATTGAGGGTAAATATGTTTTTTAATGAGACAATTATTCAAAGAGGACTTTATAAAAAAGGACAAACCTACTCAAAAAAAAGAAAAAAAGATGAAACTAAATAGGGATGGAGGAGCATATACTAATTTGACTAAAAATCTAATATGGTATTATAGCCATTGGATCATGAGCATAAAAAAATCACAATGAGCGAGGATTAGAAAAATGAAGATGGTAGAATTAACGCTGTAGAGACTCAAAAGAAGCACTAGCCAATGCAAAAAAAGAGGAATAAAGAAAAAAATAATAGCAAGAATATTATAATATTAAGAAAAGTGTCATATCCAGTCATTTGTAAAAAAAAAATTGATGGTGTATAACGTCAACTCATATTAAATTGACTTAAACTATTTTCACAGTAAACTAAGGCAAATATCTGGAGCATTACCCTAAGAAAACCATTCCAGATGAAACAAACAAAATTTCTCAATAGAAGGGAAAACTTTCAAGAACTCTCACTGTTGCTTGGCCACTGCGATTCCATTTGCCGAAGGAGTGATGAAGGCTCAAGTTTGCCTTTTGCCTCTGTGTCTGCGTTTGATTTCAGAGCAACTTTCTGATGCTAGTTGCTGAAGGGACCAAGGAGAAGGAATGTCGTGGGTAGGATTATGAGCGACCTCTCATCAATTTATATACAAAAAATCAAGGCTGCAATTGTGGAGTATTTGCCAAGTTATAGTATCTGGATTTATCAGTTTATAATACTTCTCACATCCTTATTATAAGTCCATTCTGAAAAGAATTTTTGGTCCTAATACAAGTCTACTAAGATGGCAGATGGCTATTAATGATTGTTTTCCAACTTCACCGTTACTTAATTTTCATGGCAAACAGAGAAATATGAGAGGATGATAATGATTTGTGAATGTAGAGACTGAGGATTCTAATAAGGATAAATTTAAAAAATTTTATTAATCTAAGTCATATTTAGTGACATAATTGTCATTTCTCAGTATGTAAAAATTAGTGAAAATGGATTTACATGAGACTTTTCCATATTGGATATTGTAGATGAGCATGCAACGTTAACAAAAAGGGGGAAAAAAGGATTAATGTAATCTTTAATCATTTAAATTTGCCCGTAGTTTAATTTTTGTTCCTTAAACTTCAAATCATAGGTTTTGGTCCCTCAAGAAGTAAAATGGTCTAGGAGTTTCTAAAGTATATATATATAATTAAGGACCAATGTTTTAAAGGAAATGAAACTTTATAGATCAAAACCTCCATTTTAAAACATAAAAGAGCAAAACTAAAATAAACACAAATTCGAATGATCTAATATTATATTTGAAAAAAAAAACAAAAAAAAAGCATGTGACATTCTCGATTGGTCCATGTAGGAGAAACATGTAAATATCGTCCACCATCTTTTTTTTTATCTTCTCCTGCTTTGGTCAACTAGATTGCAAATTGCCTGGAAGTGAGTGGACCTCAGCGTGAAACGCGAGAGCGGCGCCGGCGGGGAGGGAACGACCAGTGCACCTAGGTGTATCATTTCACACATTGCAAGGTCAATCCTTCTTCCAACGCGCCAAAGAGCTGGCAAGTGGCAAAGGTTCTTAGTCCTTCACCAGTGATGAAGATTCGGTTTGCCTTTTGGGTCAGTTTGATCCAAAACAAAATTAAATGAAACGTTTCCATAAATAAAGCATACTCCCTCCGGTCAAATTATCAGACGTTGCTAACTAATTAACTCAAACTGGGGTTGGCAAAAAAAAAAAAAACTCAAACTAGGAATATTAGTTAAGTTATTTAATGTGTTTAAATTGATACTCCTCTGGTTCAAAATATAAGAGCTAAACTTGTAAAGTGATATGATTTTTTATATGAGATACACTTTGTTCTTGTCTCATCATTTAATGCATTTTTTTTCTAATTTTACCCTTAATTAATTATATGCATCATTTTCTCCACTCATTCTCTTTTATCTCTTTATTCACTCATTCTCTCTCCCGTTCATCCTCTCCATAAATAGGGATTTTTTAGGAAAGTAGTTATAATTTTTTTTTACATATTTATTGTCTTTAATCAATTTTAAATAACTTTTCAAATTGAGTAATTTAGTTATTTGGTTCTTATATTTTGAACCGGAGGTAGAAAATTTACATATTATTCTCTTATTAAAGAATAATATTTTCAAATATAAATATTTAATATGAGTCACCTATTTCTCTCTCTCCTACAAGCAATAAAATGAGGAAAACATTCATTAATTATCATGTTAGCCTCTTATATTTTAGACAAAAATTTACTTGTAAAGAACTTCTTATATTATGGATCATATATTAGGTGAGAATCATTGTGTTTGAAAGGAAATCAAAATTAAAAAGGAAGAATTTCCAAAATGTTGTAAAATAATTAAAGGGAAAAATGATGAGAGAGAGGAAGAATGTGCAGAGAATCGGAAAGCCAATAAAAACCTCATTCACTATTTAGGGTATAAAATACATAACTTATGCCTTCTAATTTGACTGGCCATTTTTTATATGATGGAATGCCATTTTTTATAAAAATTTAAAATGATGTCATTTCATGCACAATAAAAAAATAAAGTATAAAATCTAACTTGATCCACCCATATGAAACTTTTAACCAGATTGGCCAAGAAACTAGTTCAACAGTAGTTCACTAATTTGACTGGCTAGATCAGGTTAGTTTTTAAATAGCAATGCTTACACTACAAAAAAACATGGAATTTGCGACGGAATTTAATTTTGTCTCAAATTCCATTGGAAAACCGTCGGAAAGTTTTCCGACAGAATTCCCAATGGAATTTTTTCCATCGCAAAATTTGCTAAGGAATTAGTCACGGAAAATATTCCGTCGAAAATTTTGACTTTTGCCACGGAATTTCCAACAGAAAATTATGTCAAAAATTTCTGACGGAATTTGATTCAGTCGGAAATTGAGAGGGAATTTCCGACGGAATTGAATTCCGTTGCAATTTTCGACGGAATTAAATTCCGTCGGAAATTCCCTCTCAATTTCCGACGGAATTGAATTCCGTCGGAAATTCCGTGGAAAAATCTAAAAATTATTTTTTAATTATTTAATATTTTAAAATTTAATTTAATTTTAAAAAATTATTTTTATAAAATTTATTATTTTAAATTTAATTTTTATTATTATTTTCTAATTTCTAAAATATTTTTAATTTTCAATCATAGGTTTTGGTCCTTGTAGGGGCAAAATAGTCATATAAAAAATAAAATTTATTAGTTATTAATTAATATTAGTAAATAAAATATTAGTTAATAATTACTTATTAGTTATTAATTAATGTTAATAAAAATTTAATTTTAGAAATTAAAAAAATATACTCATAAGATTATATATATAATTGTGTGTAATAATAGAACACCAAAGCAATCGAGCTCAACCGGTAAGGCATCGCGTGCGTACGGGCGAGGTCGTGGGTTTGAACCAAAGGAGGGGCAAGTTGAGTTGTATTTCTAGGAAATATGAGGTTGCGACACGTGGCGGATCTGGGGGTCGATGACAAGGTGGACGCTGCCGAAGCTGCCACGCGCCGTGGCCGGCGATGAGGGGGCGGTTGCAGGAGTTGCTAAGTGGATTTTTAAAATTAAAAGAAAAAAAAAATTACGACGACGGAAATGAATTCCGTCGGAAGTTGAGAGGGAATTTCCCACGGAATATTCCGTCGGAAATTGCAAGGGAATTTTCAACGGAATTGAATTCTGTGGAAAGTTGTGAGGGAATTTTGACGGAATATTCTATCAGAAATTGTGAGGGAATTTGAGACGGAATAAATTCCGTCTCAAATTGCGACGGAAATAAATTCCGTAGCAAATTTCCGTCGGAAATTTCCAACAGAATCTAAATTCCATCAGAAAATTTTTTGTGACGCTATTATTGCTTATGGAATCAATTCTGTCACAAATTCCGTCTCAAATTCTGTCGGAAACTCTAATTCCGTCTCAAATTCCGTCACAAATTTAGTGTTTTTTTGTAGTGTTAATTAAGTCATTCAACCTACATTTCAGTTCTTATTATTTTAAAGATAGGGAAAAAAATAAAGTTGTTGGAAGAAAATTACAGAAAATTAAAATATGACAAGTTTTCGACGCGTGAACCATACATGAAAATAAAGTGTCAGCGGATAGAGAAGAAAATAAAATAAAGCCTACTTGCATTGTATAAAATTTGTTTCTTTGAATGGGAAAATTTTATGTAAAATGCAACAAGAGTGTGGATAATAATTATATTATATTGTAACTTGGATGATAATTGAATCTTTATCATAAGAAAGGCCATTTTTCAATTGTTAACCTCACTTCAGCCTTTAGGTCACTACTATAAAAACCATGATATATGCAGCTATTATTCGCCATATGTAATGGTTCTGAACCATCATAATGTGTGCTCTATAAAAACTCGACGCAGATATACTATAATTCCGAATTGTTTTTTGTTCCCAACCTATTATAACGGTTATAATATAACACCTATTATATATTGAGGCTTGGTGAGGTCATGATATGTCTATTACTGTGATAATAATTAACAGACACATGTAAACAACCATCATAATGTATGGCAATGGTTGCATGATATATAAGGGTCTCATTTTACAGTTGTTATTTATTCAATAACATATATAATAGTTGTTATGTAAGAACAATAACCTACGTCTAGTCCTCAGACTTCCTTTGAGATTTTCACTATATCTTCCAAGATTCAGTGGGTTCTTGGCACCTCAGTACACAGCAAGTTCCTTCACTGGACACTCGCTCCTCCTTACACTATGTAAACCAATTCCCAATCTAAGTTTCCATAACCTTAAGTAATCTCAATAATGAACATTGAGTTTGTAATGAAAATCTCTCTTAAAGAGTGAATATAGAATAACTGAAGTGCAGAATGAATAAATGAGAAATAGAGCAAGTATAAGTTGTTTGTTTATGGCTTAGTGTGTTGTTCTATTTCTCCGTTGTGGTAGGTGGACATTACGAATATTACGTTCTTCTTAGAGTGGTTTCTCTCTCTTTAGCATAATCTCTTCATTGTTTTCCTATAAAAGTACTTCAAATACTAATACAATAAAGTGTTAGATACCAATTTATTAAATCAAATAATAACAGATGATTATCATGCATTCTGGGATCACTCGAGTGATCACTTCCAGAACTTGGTAGAGAGTTTGGCAACATATATGACTCCATCACTTGAGTGATCACTTGCAAATTCATACAGAGAGTTAAAGGCTATTCTTCTTACCTCATCACTCATGTGGTCACTCGAGTGATCCCTTCTAAATTTAGTTAGAAACTTTTTCCTTGCACTTTGTCTTCTTTTCTTTCTTCATCACTCAAGTGCTCACTCGAGTGATGGCTCTGCATGCTTTAAAACACTCTGTTTCTTTATTCAAAAACCTTTGTTTAATCAAATCATTTGTAACACCTTTTTGTTATCATCAAAACATAGGACAAAACATAGGATTTAACCCCCTTTGTTATTATGACAACTTGGTGATTTTTGAACAAACCATTTTGAGATTTTAATCATATGCTTAAAATTTGCCCGATATTAAATTAATTATAACAACCTTGCATACATGAATAGAATTCATTAGTCCAAAGAACATGATAGTACTAATAACATTAAACTTCAAAATTTAGAGAAATGTCATAAAAGCTTAGAGTAACATAGAAAGTTTCCAAAATCCCTATAAACCCATTTACCTCATAAGTCTAAACACCATGTAAGTTTACTAATATCACTCCTAGTTCTTCTCACCTTTTTTGACATCATCAGAAAGGGAAGACTAGATAGAAGAACTGGACCTAGAACTATGTGAAGATAGATCTCTAGCTATGATTAGAGTAGCTCAAATGGGTGAGGATGCATCATCATATGTATCACCTCCTCTCAGAGCAAAAGTAGGTGACTCATATGAGATAGGCTTTGGTAGGCGAAGAGGAAGGATCTGTAGAGGATCCTATGGATTAGGGACCTATAGAGGAGTGTGTTGTGGTGAGGATGATGAAGGCTAGGATGTGACCACTAACTTCTGTGTGTTATCCGAGTGCTGTGAATGATGAGATGGAGTTTGAGGTAGTGGCTCGGTGCCTATAGTTGAAGCTAACGGTGTAGGCACTGTACTAGGCTAGACGGTGGCCTGCTCATCTAGAGTAATGTGAACTTGAATAGATGAGGAGGGGTCAATCACAATGAAGATAACGTTACTCAGTGTGGTGTGAGGGATGACAAGGGGATTAGATACTGGGATAGAGGTAGAGTCTGGATTGAAGCCGGGATAGATGAACTAGGAGTCGAGGTTCTTGGTGTTATGGTATCAACCTTCACATGAAAGGATCGAAGAAGACTAGCAACCTTATTTAGAGCAGTAGTGTGAGCCTCCTATTATGCCAATACTACTTGGTTGGCTTTGGCAATTTCATTCAATGCACTCGTTTGAGCCTCTTGCTGTGCTAACAATGCCTGATTGTGCTTGTTCATGTACTCCACCATTTCTCCCATCTTGAAGTTCATGTGGGTGATCAATTGATCATTAGTATTTGCTATGTCCACATGAAATCCTTCAAGTACTTCTTTTAGATAAGTCTGGATTGTAGACGTGAAGAAGGATGGTAGTAAAGTAGTAGCAAGAGCAGAGGACAGAGTATCTTCTATTTTGCTAGTCTCAGCTTCAGAAGCTTTCTTCTTCTTGGGAGTTGAGTCCATTGGCTTCTTCAAAGGTAGTTCAATTCCTAACTTCCCAATTTGGTTTTTGCCAACTAGTGACAACCTCCCAACCAGCTCGTTTGGCTCCAAGTACCATATTTTATTGGCCTTAAGGAACAAAGAGATCAACAGGAGAATGGCATCGGCGTGGTGCAAGTGCCGGAGAATCTGTACCTCTTGATCTTTGCGAAGATCAATCCTCCCAAGTTCCTTTTCTCCTTCAGCAATATCGAAGCCATATTACCATAGTCCTGATTGATGTGCGTGAGGTTATTGGACTTGTTTACTATGGCTTAAGAGTATATGTACTAGAGGACTCTGTGTAGATCACACATGTTACTCGGATTGAAGGTTAGAGGTCCTACTCTCTCACCAGGCCTTAAAATAAAGAAAATATCATTCGGTGTAAGTTTGGCCAGGTTATCTTGTGGTAGATCCTTCATTCCTAACCACTTTTTTATTTTAGAAGCAGAGATTGTAAACTTCTTCCCTATCACTTTTGTTCATAATTCCTCCTCTACAGCTTGATTTAGGACCTCTTCCACAGGTTCAAGGTTGAAGTAAAAATGCCTTATGACCTTTGTGCAGAAAGAAGGTTCACAGACAACCAAGGCATATAACTCTCCAGATAGTCACTTAAATCAAATTTAATTACTTTGAAGAGAACTTGAAGATCAATAAAGTTCATCTTACATATTTTACGTCATGAGAAATACTCTTTGAACTTCTTTGTTATCAAATTTAATTACTTTGAAGAGAACTTGAAGATCCATATAGTACATCTTACACATTTGATGTCATGAAAAGTACTTTTTGAACTTCTTTGTTTCTTCAAACTTGTTCATGTTGAAGCCTTTAGGAGAGACATTGACATCTAATTCTTCTCCAATTCCATCTTTTGAAATCTTTGGATGGGATTTTGAAGGTTTTGAAGAGGTTTCTTGTGTGTCTCCCTTGGATTGAAAAGCTTCCTTCAACATGTTTGCCATTGCCTTGGCAATCTTTTTATCATATTTTGGTTCCTTAGAACCCTTTCCAGACCAAGAGGGAGTATCTGAAGAATTAGTAAAAGGTGGAGTAGAAGTGGCAGATTTCTTCCCTTTTCTCGGAGGTGTAGCCTTCTTTGTTCTTGCTTTCGAGGAGGCCTATTCCTTGATCACAACTCCTTTGGTCTTGGGTTGCATTTTGGATAGAGCTTTTTCTTGAACTTTGGAATTTGTAGGCACAACTGAAAATTAAAATTGAAAATTTTTTCAAATCCTGATTATGGATCTGTCAATGGCGTTTAAATCAAGTAGTACAGAAATGTACCTTTCTTATGTGTTCAGTCTTTCTTTTTGAACCCAATGAGCTAACAACTCATATCAGCTCCCTTTACCGGTATTCACACGAATAGGAATCCAACACGAACAATGTGGTAGTGCCACTAATAACCCTCTCTAGAGTTTTCTTTCCGCACAGCTCTCTATCTATCTTTCATCACCCGTAGAAAACCCTAGCTCACCTCTTTTTAACTAATTAGTCAGGGCTTTCTATTTTATAATGGATATTGGATTTTTAAAATTAATCTTAATTAATTTCAAAATCTATATGATATCAATTAAGACTTAATTGTCTTTTCATAAGCAAATACAATAAATATAGTTTAATTAAATCTATCCAACAGCTTTAATTTAACCTATTTATTTAATTTGAATAAAGAGCCAATGAAAATGTGTTTAATTTATCAGATAAAACTAAATTTGAAACTAACACTATATAATAATATTATCATATATATAAATATATATGTATTTCGGAAATGCTTATATATATATAATATTATTAATTTTATTTTCATATATATATATATATATATTCGTTTACCCTAGATTAATCATTACATTCATTAAATTTAGACATATCTTAGATTCAATGAATCTGGACATTATAGCTCGTGCTGGGCTATTTTTGTGTGCGACCCTGTAGGCCTATATGAAGTTGGCAATAGGCCAATGACTATACTAATCTACAAATCATAAGAGGCCTCTATAGCAAGACATTATGACTTCCCAATTCATATAAGGATCGATTAACTAATGCAACATGTCAAACAACCATATCACATCCCTTTTGTTACAAGATATTTCAGTCAAGGATGAGGCATGGAGAATGTTGTCCTCCTATTCCTAACCATTACTTTCTCTATCCTTGAGTAGTTTGACTATAGAAAAAGAAACTCCTTTCCATCATAGTATGGCCATACATTTCTCAGACTCACTCATCTAGGGGCCCAGTAATATCTCTGTACTAATGTTAGGGACAAATTCTTTCTTGACCATTAACATTCCTCAACATGAAAACCACCAAGCTCGAACATAACCTTTATCATCACCCGGTCAAAGGTGTAATATCCCAATTTTTGATTAAGGGCAAATCATGATTATTGTGGATAATTATGAATTTAATTTGAATTATTA
This sequence comes from Inga laurina, assembly GCA_963855925.1. Lineage (NCBI taxonomy): Eukaryota > Viridiplantae > Streptophyta > Magnoliopsida > Fabales > Fabaceae > Inga > Inga laurina. Next base: position 56,221,790 of record OY979703.1, read on the forward strand.
TGTGTTTTATGGCAATATTGATTAATACGTCATAATTATTGAAAAATTGGAAGAATGGAATTATTGGCCATGAGTTGGTAATTAAGGGAGAAATTAATTACTAACTAAGAGAAAATGGGATGGTGATTAAAATGGCTAATGGAGAGATTAAAGTAGCTAATTGGTGACTTAATTCGTGTAAGCCAATAGCAAGTTGACATGTGGCAAAAGTGTGTATGGTGAGTGATGAGGAGAAAAGTCAAATGGAGAGTATTTTAATCATTTTTCTCTCTCTTCCTCTCCTCTCTTTTTGCTGAAGTCATGGAGGGAGTATCATTATTTTATTCTTCACTCCTCCTCCCTCTCATCTCTCACGTCCTCTCTCTCCATCTCACCATCTCTCTCTCATTCTTGCTCTCTCTCTCTCTCTCGTCAGCCATGGAAGGGAAAAGGGAAGGGAAGAAAGCTTGAAAAAGGTAAGAAAAACGATCCCTATTGCTCAAACTCCCTTCATTAAAGTTGATCCTTGAGTTAAGAGCAACATTTCTATGGTTGTAGTTTGTCCATTGGTTGTGGTTTGTGATCACACGAAATTTTGGAAAGTGGAGAATCAAGAACTCCCTTTGAGAAAGTTGATAAGGTGAGTGAGACCTATCTATCTATCTATGTTTTATGCCAAATGGATTAACTTGGATTTTCTGGAATTCTTGGGCCATTTTCGAAAATGAGGGCCATTGAGAGTTTGGTATATGTTTGATATGGAATTTGTATGTTTGGAATGCATTTTGGATAGATAGATTTGATTGGGTTTGAAATTGTTAAGTTTGGAAATTTTGAGAGTTTAGTGTTTAATGTTACCCAAAACCAAATCATGATAATGGAATAGGATTTTGGTGATTTTGACATTCCCATTGGATTCCTTGAGTTATTTTGTGTGGGAATAAGCTTGGTTGTTGATTTTGGGTTCATTTGGATCACTTGGAAAAATTTGGAAAGTTGTCTGGTTTGAGCTCTGTTTTGTGCAGTAAGTTTGGACGAGCGTTTTGAATGACCAAATGGTATTGGAAAATTATGAAACTTTCCAGTCTTAAATTTCACATCCCAAGCTTCAAAATGGACATATATTTTGTGTCATTTTGTTTATAATTCTGTGAGATATGGTTGTCCAAAGTTTGGGATTGAAACAGAACTCTGTTTTGGAGTAGTGTTTAGTTTTTGGTGATTCTGTATTGGTGTAGTGATTTCCAGTGATGGGCTATATTTTTCCTTGAAAGAGGACTTATATACCTTTCATTTGGCTTTGGAATCACCTCGTTTCGATTTTTCTACAATTAGTTATGGTTTTTCGAAGTTCAGCCAAGAGTCAGGAAATTTCTTGGCCGTGGCCCATGAGTGGCTGGCCGCGGCCCAAGCCTTTCTGGCCTGATTCTGGCCGCGGCCCATGGGTGGCTGGCTGCGGCCCACAGCCTTCTGACCATATTTGGGCCGCGGCCAACCCCTGTGTTCCAGCACTTTAAGTTTTTGAAAGGAGATCTCTAACCTATTGTTTCCCAACCTTTTAGGGCTTTTATTAGAGGCATTTATGGCCTCTTAAGGGTCAATTATGATAACCAAAATTAAGTTTTTCAAGTTAATTAAGTCTTGGAATAGAATATAACTCTTCGTCCCTAATCATGATTCTAGGATACGATATTTGCCCTCCTCGGGAGAGACCGGCGCTAGGACACGACCGGAAGGATCAAGGTGACTCTTCTCTCATATTATGTATGATGTTTTGGCATGCATAACTTATCGTTGAATTTGTGAAATGTGTGCCATGGTCCATTACAGCATAAGCAGGTCAGCGTGAGCCGTGTAGGGATTGACGGTGGTCATCTCTAGGTCGGTCATTGAACTGCCATCATAATTGACATGGATAGTGTGAATCCGACCCGTGGGACAGCATTTGTGAATCCAGCCGTGGGCTATGTGTATCTTGCCTGTATGGCTTGTGTATGAAATGCATTATATGAATCCCAGCTGTGGTGAAATGTATTGTGTGGATTGTTGTGATGCAATGCAACGTGAGCAATTCAGCGTGAGCAATCGTAAGGGATGACATGTGTCATACTAACCATTGCCGTTGTAATTCCCATTGTAGTTGCTTGTTGTGGTTAATGATTTGCTTACATGCACTATTATTGTACATTATATGATTGATTTGTTACTACGGGGATTCCTTAGAATCTCACTCTCCCAAAAACCATGTTTTAGACAGGGCAGAAGGATCAAAGGGAAAGAGGGTGACGAAGAGCAGATAAAGCTCTTATTTAGATGTATATTTTGGTTTATTGGTTATCATGTATATCTTTTGGATATTTTTGGGAAACAATTGTGTATATTGGGATTGGTAGTATAGTTTTGTGTAATCCCCAAGTTAAGGGTAATGAATTGTGGGCTTTGTGCCTTTGTAAATCCCTTATTTAATGAATGGAACCCGAGTGTGTCGGAATTTGCTCTATACTCTGATATTTGTGAATGAAATCAACTTATACAGGCCATTTAGTATCAAAATATGAATATGAGACCGTCATGAACATATTTTGTAAAAGTTTTTGTAAGCCATGATTTTGGGAAGTTTGATTTTGTTTAAGTCCCAAAATCATCTAAGGTCTCTAATTCTAAATGGGAAAAAGAAAAGTTACCAGCCAATTAGTCAGTTACTAAAGAAGGAACTCATTAGTAACTTAAAGATCAAGTGGTGTGACAATTGCTAAGGAGAACAAGAGAGAGTAATCACATGTTGCAAGCCTATGTAAGAAGTCACAAGATGGTGACACTTTGCATCACATGGGCCATTGGATTAAAGTCAACATTTTCAACTCATTTTCTCTTCCCTCTCTCTTAAAGTTGGCTTGAGCATGGAGGCAGTGGGAAAAATCTGATCTCATCTCACCATTTCTCTCTTTCACTTCAGCCTCCAATTTCCTCCAAGGAGGAAGGAAAGAGAAAGAAGAAAGCAAGGTAAATTCTTGCCCTTTTAGCCTAGTAGATGGCCTCAAATGCAAAAAACTTCTTCATTAATCTTGACCACCTTGTTGAGAGCTTCATTTGTATAGTTTTAGATTTTCAAGAGGAGGTGCTTGGTGAATTCAAGAAAGGCTAGGGGTTGGAGAATTGAGGAACAAGCTGAGGAAGTGATAGAGGTGAGCAAAGGCTACTCTTTGATATGCATAGAGTGGTCATTGTTAAGACTTTGAGTTTTTGAAATTTTTCCCTGATTTTTGTGTGATATGAGGGTTGCATGAATTGCATGGTGATTTTGTGATGGAAATGGTGTCTTATTCTATCATTTAAACAATGAAATTGGTTTGGAATTTTGAATGTTGAGTTTGGAGTGACAATTTGGTTGTGAATTTTGGAACCATTGGATACTTAGGTTGAAAAACTAGAAAATTGTTAAGTTAAAATTCTGTGCAGGGAACCAGCTTTGCATAGTGTTTTAAAATAGAAAATGATATCAAAATGTTGTGAAACTTTGTAGTTTTGTAGTTCACATTGCAAGTTTTCCAATGATATAATGTTTGAGTTATTTTTATAAGTATACAAGAAGTTATAGTCGTTTGAAAATCCGTCATAAATCAGGCCAGTTGTTGGCCACGGCCAGCAGTTTGGACCGCAGCCCAAAAACATCTGATCGGTTCTTCGCCATGGCCAACAGGGTCTTGGTCATAGCACAAAACCTTCTGCCTTGTTCTTGGCCGCGACCCAAAAGTTTCTAAGTTGATTTTGGCCATGGCCAGTGGATCTTGGCCGTACCCCAAATCCTTCTAACCATTAAGGGGTCGTGGCTAGTAGACGACTTGGCCGCGGCCAAGCCCTTAAAAGCTGCATTTTTAACTTTCAAATTATTGTCTTTGGTCAAGTCTTTCCCAACCCTTTAGGCTTCTAGTAGCCACCTAAAGGTCTCTAATGAAAACCAACCCCAACTGTTATGGAGTTGAGTATTGGATTAGAGAATAACTCTTCATCCTTGATTATGGTTTATATGATTTGACATTTTCCCTACACGTGATAGACCCATGCCAGAGCATGAGTGGAAAGAACAAGGTAGTAACCCTTTCTCTTATATTGTGTACAATGTATCATATGCATGTCTTATCATTGAATTGTGATGAACGGGAATGTCATTATGAAACATGCCGTTGTAAATATAGTGAAAGCTATCGTGGAAATGCCAATATGAAATATGCCGTTATGAATATGCCATTGAGAAACATTTCATTGAGAAACATGCCGTTTTGAAACATGCCGTCTTCAAACATGTCGTTGTAAAACATGCCGTTGTGAAATGTCGTTGATGGGTTGATGCTGTGCAATTTGCTTACATGCTCTGTCGTTTTAAATGTTATAATTGAATTGCTACTACTGGGATTCTTTTGAATCTTATTCTTTCCATTGATTAACCTATAGCCAGGGCAAGTGGTTCTAAGTAAAAGCATGTGATGAGGGTGGCTAGAGCTCCTAGCTAGGAGTTTTTGTTTTGGGTAGTTGGTTATCATATTTTGGATTATTGTATATTTTGTAAGTGTTGTAAATATGGATAGTTTCATCTAATCCCTGATATGGGAAATTGGTAGGGGTAAGTATGCCCTGTAAACCCTTTAGTGAATGGATGAAACTCGAGTGTTGTCAGGAATTTTTGTTACACTTTGATATGTATGAATAAAACCGAACTGTACAGGCCAAATATATTCGAAATGTGAATGTGAGACCATATCGAACAATTTTTGGAAAAAGTTTTTGAAAACCCACTTTATCACAGGATCGCATCCTGTCTTGAAGTTGGGACTCTTAATAAGTTTTGAATTATACACTGGTCTCTAATTTCATGTAATGAAGCATTTTCAAACTATAATTTTGGCTATTAAGGTAGGGATTACATTTTTGATATTAGAGTATATTAAAGATGTGACTAATCAGTCCATGATTGGGGTTCTCACTACGTAAGAGTGGGATAAAGCATTGGCTCTTGCCCTGACATGGCTAGGTGGCCTGCACTGCACCGGTTGCTTGCAATCGAGAGGCTGGGCGTAAAACATTTGTGTTAAGGTATCTTAAGTAGTCCCCCGGAGGGGCTGACCAGGTGTATGGGCGCCTGTTTGAAGCGCTGGAACTCTACATTTTTGGTATCAGAGTTGTAGTTCCTGGCAAGGGTAGGTTTTGCTAGGATAGTTGTCATAGTTCTTTAGCTTAATGATAGAAGATGATCTATGATTGTTTGTTGTATACACATGAATGTTCCTACTATTTGTTGATATATGAGTTTTAAGGAATATGTGTATACATTAACCGTGACATTGACGTAGTGAATCATTTATAGAGTTAAAAAACACAATGGTTTGCCTGAAAGTCAGACGAGTAAAACTAGAGGTGGAAGAGATACATGACAACCCACCTGATCCCATGCAAGTAATTATGAGTATGATAAGGGAACAATGAGATATGATCAATGAGTTAAGGGTAGAGCTTAGAGAGGAAAATGAAAAATGTAACAAAGACTGAGTCCAATCTACCCAAGAAGAGACCCAAGAGGAGACACATCATGAAGAAACAGTTGAGGGGTCGATTCGAGCTCAGGAGTGTAACCCCCGCCATCATCTAAGCCGTAATTAGTGTTTAAACTCATTTTATAAGTAAATGGAAGATCAAGGGCAATCAAAAAACTTTTTACAAAAACCTATACAATACGATCTCTATTCATTTAAAATAAAAACAGTTGGCCTATTTGGTTTATCACATATACAATATCAGAGTGCTAACAAAATTCCCGACATTCACCTAAAATAATATCATTAACCCAAGAGTTTTACAGGGCATCATTGCCCATCTCAGTTTCCCATACCGGGGATTATACAATAACTATAAACCTATGGTCTATCCAATATATACAATTGTCCAAATGATAACCAAAAACCAAAAAGAAACTAAGACTACCACTGGCAATCCTAGTCATCCTTGCTCATTTGCTTGTCCCGAGATCCACTTGCCCTAGCTAAAATTGTTATTTGGAAAGAATGAGATTCAAAAAAATCCCAGTAGCAATAGTTTATGTATATGATGCATAATTAAACAAAGCAAGTAAGCATATATCACAATGTAGCAATCACAATATTCAAGGCCGGTCTAACCGCCATGTCCCCTTGCTCATTCAATGATAAATACAAACAAGTGACGTATTAAATATGATATCGGATAAAGTGTCACCACCTTGTTCTTTTCGTTCTTGTTGAGGCACAAGCCTTCTACGTTCCGGGCAAATATCAAATCCTTTAATCATAATTAAGGACAACAAGTTAACACTTATTCCAATACTCAAATGAATTCAAAACACTTAGATTTAGTTTATCATTAAAGTCCCTTATGTGGCTAGTAGAAGCCCAAACAAATGCCTAAAGGGTTAGGCAGTACTATCTCAAAGACCGCCTTTTTTGTGTGCCTCTGAAAGCATGTCACTTCTGGCTTCCGACTCGGTCCTAAAATATTAAATGTACAAGAAATATGTTATAACCTATCCATGTATCATTTTAGGCACTACCATAGTGTTTCTTATGGTTATATTAGCCTTTAGTGAGAATTTACCAAAATGCCCCCGAGACCCTGACCGGGCCTCGCCGTACCCGATACGGCTGTACTTTTATAAAAATTTTGACTGGGGCTATTCTAACATATTTCTACCCAAGGAATCCATTTCTGGATTCAAAATTACCAAATTTAATGTCAAATTACAAAATTACCCTAGCAGTCCAGCTTTAAGAGTTTCAGGGGCGTTTCCGTAATTATGCTTTCTTGATCTTTTTCGAAAACATGACCAACTGTAACCCCACCTAATTTTCCCTCTTAAAACCAATGGAATCATCAAATCATTGAAAATCCAACTCCTACTCCTAGATCTATCCCTAACCGAAATTATGAGATCCTTCGAGAAAAATCGGGGTTTTGAAATTTCGAATCCGTAAACGCGTTTATTTCTACTCCTTACCACTTTATTAACCATCTAATTGAGTTATAAAAACCATTTGAACTAAAATTGGGCAGCATAACCCTTATACACACACATTTCTAAAATTTTAAACCAATAGCAATCCGGCAAGATTTCACCGATTTAATTGCCCACAGCAGCCAGAATAGTTAATATACAAAGGTTTGGAAGTTACCTCAAGCTCCCACTAGATTTTTCCAAATATGGCTGAAATCCTAACCTTTTAACAACAGATTTTTGAGCCTCCAAACCTTAAAGAACAAAGAAGAGTAGCTTAGGGTCGGAGTTATACACGTTAGGAACCGATTTACCCAAGAAATCACTTAATTTTGCAAGTTTTTCTTCTCTTTCTCTCTCTAGATTAGATCTGAAATGGCACGAAAATGAGCTAGAGGAAGGAAGGAGTTGATTTTTTTTTTTAATATATTATTTGCTTTATTCAATTATTTAACAATTTTCCAAAATTCCAAAAATCAAGTTTTATATACATAAACCTTATGTACAAGTAACCATACTCATTAAGCCCAACCAATTTTTCCTTCCTCTTGCAACATGTAGGAGACACCTAGGGGTCCCTCCCTATAGTCTCAATTGGCTTCACAACTTGTCCAAGTTACGTATACACATAAAGTCTCAATTTTGGTCAAAATTGCACTTTTTACTCAAATTTTCCATAAATTCATATTAAATTGACCAAAATATTCTAAATACATTTTTTCCTTTTATTTTCCTTAATTAATTGAAATTAACTTCAATTAATTAATTAATTGGAAAATAATTAATTTTGTACTAAATTGGCAAAATTACGATTTTGCATTACCTTTTTATTCCAATTTATTTTCTTATTTTTCTTTGGCCAATTCTCATATATTTTTGGACCAAATATTTGCTCTAATATTTCTTCATTTTTTGACCTTAATATTGGGCTTTTTAAATCACCCAAATTATTTCCATATTTATTTTTGCCCAATTTCTCATGAAATTGAACATTTATAAAATCCATAAATTCCAAATTCATGAATATTCACCATTTTATTGAATTTCCTAAATAATTACAATATATTTGGTGAATATAAAATTTGGGGTGTTACAAGGAGTCCCCGTCTCACATTGTATCGAACCAAGAGTCGCATGGGGTACCAGCCTGAGATGAGAGAGATCTATAGTATTGGGTCTCCAAATTCTGCAAACATCTACCTCCGGTGTTTAGAGGGAGGTTTGAACCCCAAGCAGCTGAAGATTGGTGAACCGGTTAGAGAAAATGTAACCCCCTCACCGTAATTACATCCGGATTATGAAATTTAGGTGAAATAGTGACCAATAAAATGAAATCAACAACTATTAATCCCTCATCACAAGATGGGGTATTTCAAAATCAATTCAAAATATAAATAAACTTGGTCTCACATTCACGTGCGAATATAATTACTTGAGAAATCAAAGCACATAATAAATATCAGAGTGTGGAAACTAGAATCCCGGCAAAACCCCGGGCTACTTACATATATAACATGGGTTTAAAGTTTCCCAACAATGGGGATTACATATCCAAAATATTCATTTACATCTCATATACACTTGGTAATCCCAAAACCAAAACAAAGATAACCAACTACCACTGAGTCTCAGAGTAATCCTAACTACTCCTGGTTGTCCGCTTCCCTTTCGGACCACTCGCCCTATCTGAAAAGGTTAGTCATTTGGAAAGAATGAGATTGTAAAGAATCCCAGTAGTAACAAATTATTCATACCACACGTAATCACATAGCATGTAAACAAATCATCTCATAACAGCAGCAACATAAAGCACACTCCACCCTCATCCCTTTTTACCGCTGGGAAGGCACACCGTCCTAACCTGAACCGTTGTTAGCGACTCAGGGACTATTGGCGTGGCAGTGCATATGAATAGCCTTACAGCTCACATATAGCCTTTCGGCTTTCACAATTGGCCCGTCGGCCTTCACGAATAGCCTTTTGGCCCACATAATCACATATAACACACCCTAACCTCATCCCCTTTTACTGCCGGGAAGGCACTCAGCCCTTACCCGAATCGTTGTTAGTGACTCAGGGACTGTTGGTATAGTGGTGGTTCACATAGTTTTCGCAAAACTTGCAGCATACAAAATCCATCTCATCACAATGATATAGCACACATACAATGTATCACATAAGGTATAAAGAAAGAGTCACTACCTGTATCTTTCCTGACTGGCTCCGGTACCGTAGTCTCAAGAGGGTGACAGATATCAAATCCTATACCAAATTAGGGACAACCGATCAATCTCTTTTCTAAGTTCTTAATTTCATAAAACACTTAGTTGGTTATCATTTAGGACTCTTTACGTGACCACTAGAGGCCTAAACATATGCCTAAAGGGTTGGAAGACACTACCCCAAAGACCCCTTTTTCGAAGGCAAAACATTGATTTCTGACCACCTCACTCAAGTGAAGACGACCTCACTCGAGTGATGAGAGATTTGTGCTCAGGTGAGGACAACTCTCATCCGTGAGTGCTTGACAGAGAGCAACCTCCACGGCCAAGAAGTGCTCACATCACTTGAGCACCAAGCTCTACACTCGGGTGATGACCCAAGTTATGCTCGAGTCCCCAAAAGTGCTACACCACTAGTGACAACCCGAGAGCACCAACCACACTAGAGGCAATAGCTCACTCTAGTATACCCTCAGTGCTCGGGTGAGACAGTCATGCTTGCGAGTGTCAGAGCACACTCTTGGCATCAACCAGCGAGTGAGGACCTGAGAGAAACCTTAACACTAGACTCACACTATCACTCGAGCAAACCCAAGCTCACTCGAGCATGATCTTCCCTCACTCAAGAACAAAGAAATGCACTCAAGTCTCATTCAAAGAATCCAATCAAAACACAACGTAGAAAAAGGGAAAATGTACACAGCACTCGAGCATGATCTTCCTCTGCTCGAGTGTTGTGCATCAGAGACCAAAAACACAGAAAATATCAGAAAACACCAGATGGTCAAATTTATACCCAATGGTTCCCAAACTTTACCAAAAGCTCATACACACTTAGCACTAACTAGGGAACACATTGGCCACTTCAAAAACACTCTCAAAACCTATTTGACCACAATCATGCTCCTAGGTCTCTATAATACAACAAATATCCAATTTCCCTTAACACATTTCCAACATTCCAAACTAAATTCAATACTCAAATATCTTCACAATAGATCATTTCTAACCATCAAATACAATGAAATCCATAAGTTCAACATTTGGCATAACTAGGGCAAATTTTCCAGATTTCGCAAACTTATCCAAAAATCACAAGCAATACTTCAAAATGCACTAAATGCCTACCTCTTCACTTTGCCCAATCCAAAATCTTGATTCTCCCTCTTTCAATTTTGACCAACTCACAAATCAACACTATTTCAAGATTCTGAAATTACCAAGTTGAAGCTCTCAATGAGATGAACAACATTAGAGAAGAGATTTAGGGCATTAGAGATTAAACAAAGCATCAAAATCTCACCTTTTCTTCTTCCTTTTCCCTTGATCACCGAAACTATGGAGAGAAGAGAGAGATGAGATGAAGCAATGATGATGAACAAGCCTTCCTCTTCCTTCCCAAACACATATCCACCAAATAGGAGAGAGAGAAGAGAGAAAAAGTGATATTTTGTCTCATGTGCCTCATCCAATGGCTCACCACATGCCACTTGTCACCATCTACTCATTCCTTCAAAGAGCTCACATAAGCTTAATACACCGGATTCTGACCCATAGCCAAGGAATCTCAACCCTTGATCTTAAATACCACACACATGTATATCAATTCATATTACATTAATTCCAAAAGCGTCTAATTACACTAATTACAATGATTCTCATAGTCATTAGCCCTAATCACAAATCGGGATATTACAGAAAATCTTTGAAGTACTAGATTGTCTAACCGAGGTGAAGCATGCTTAGGTGTGTACAATCTAGAGGGGGATGCTAACTAGTAGTGGTGGAATATCACCCTGACATTATGGAACTAGAATATGCCACTAACCTGTGAACTATTCCAAGAAAAGTTCAATGACAAATATTTCCCCAAGTCAGTGAGGCTTGAGAAAGAATTAGAATTCCTATCAATCAAGCAGGGTGATGCGGAGACTTTTGATGACTACTTGCCTCGCTTCATCTGACTGACCAAATACTCCTCTTATCTACATTGTATGGATGATGAGGAGTGGAGTTTCGATATGCTGATTTGAGGGTGAAGATGTGAGCTGAGAAAAAGATTAGCCACCCATCAGTTTACTGAATTCAATAAAGTGGTGGAGTAGTACAGAATCACTGAAAACAATCTAAGGGACCTAGACCCAGCCAAGGGTAGTAGCAGCCGCAACGAGCCTAGTAAGGGGAATACTTCCTAGAAGCGGAAGGGACAGGGGTTCTCAACTAAAGGCAGTGGTAAGAAGCCCTATCAACAAGGGTCATGAAAATTAGAAACCCCCTACCGAATTGATATGCACTTATTGTGGGAGGGCACATCCTGGCCAAACATGTACGGGGCAAACAGTTTGTTATAACTGTAAATAGCTAGGACATATTGCTTTTGAATGCCGACGGCCGCTGATAGAGCAAAGGCCCAAGAATCAGAGTAGGGTGTTTGCGATGACGCGTGAAGAAGCATGGAAGTCCCCCAACCTGATTCAAGGTAAAATCCTTCTCAATGGTATTTTACTACAAGCTTTATTCAATTCGAATGCAAGTCATTCCTTTATTGCCTATAACTGTGTGAAGTGCCTAGGATTGCATGTTCAAAAACTGCCATTTAATTTGGTTGTGTTGACGCCAATGGGTGTCAAGTAAGGCTTGTTTAAATTGTATAATAACTGTTAAAGGGAATGAGTCTAATGTTGATTTGATTTACTTGCTGCTGCACCAATTAAAAGTCATATTGGGTTTTACTACAAGCTTTATTCAATTCAAATGCAAGCCATTCCTTTATTGCCTATAACTGTGTAAAGTGCCTGGGATTGCATGTTCAAAAACTGCCAGTTAATTTGGTTGTGTTGACGTCAATGGGTGTCAAGTGAGGCTTGTTTAAATTGTATAATAACTGTTAAGGGGAATGAGTCTAATGTTGATTTGATTTACTTGCTGCTGCACCAATTAAAAGTCATATTGGGTTTTGATTGGTTGATGACGAATAATGTGTGTTAGATATGATTAGTTTTGATGATGTCAAATATAGATATGAAGTGATAAGAGCAAAAAGTTTATATAATGTATTTCTTTGACTAACTACTATATTTAATGTTACATATTTTGTAGATTAGTCAAGCAAGGAATGAAGAATATTGAATTAATAAAAATGAACAAGAGGAAGAAGAAGAAAGAAATTGAAGATAGTCAAGGAGATGCTTACTCGGATTATGAAGAATGATTATCAAAAGGAAAATCAAAAAGAAAGATATTGAAGAATAAAGAACTTGGAAGATCTATCAAGAAGATCAAGATTCAAGTTGTTAGAAGTGATACTGGAGGTTTTTAAGATGATACCGGAGGCTTCTATGATCAAATGATGGTTGGAATAGGTTAATACAAAGCTAAGATGACTTATATGTGACTTATGGCACTTCTAGGGGAGTTATGCTCGAGCACAGAGCTCAATACTCGAGCACAGGATGAACTCACTCGAGCACGGATGAACACACTTGAGCACGGGGTGAATACTCTGTTCTACTCTGTTTTACGTTCAGTCTGACAGAGGTTCGGTATTTTGATCATATCTCTCAAACCACACGTCCCCAAAACAGGTGGCATATGAAAGAGGACTCACAACACATAAAATCTGCACCAGGATCACATTGAAAGAAGATCAAATGAAGGAGATATGATTCGTGGAAAATGAAACAAAAATCACCGTCACTTTTCAAGACAGGTTCGGTATTTTGCACTTAACTTACAAAGTACACATCGGATTGAGACGAGACCAGTGCCAAATGAAAGTAGACTCAAAGAGCTTTCCATGGATTGGTAATTGGCCTAATTTGAACGTATATTCTAGGAGCTATGCCTTCTGGAAGTTGACGCTTGTGTAGTCTAGCGAAATATACACCCTTTTACTCATAACTTGCAGAATACAAGGAGTTTGAAGCTGGTTCTTTTTGCATTGGAATGCATATGGCAAGAGCTTTCTTATGATACATCATTAGAATCAAATAAACAAATCTTTTCTAAAGTGGCCCCACATCACCCGCGAGTGCAAAAACTAACTCTCTGAAAAAGTCGTGAGAGTCATGTCCAGAAGCAGCTGAAACGTGAAGAAATTTGCAACACTCAAGCACTAGGATCCATGCTCGAGCATTGGATAATTTCTCACTCGATCACATGCAAGTTTTGACATGAAAGTGATAACCCGAGAAGAAGCTTGTACGTGAAAGCAAGAAACGCACTCGAGCATGACTGTTTGTGCTCGAGTGATGTCGAGAATTCACTCGAGCATATGCGAGTGAAGTGCAGCGAGTGCTTGCCCGAGAGGAAGTTAGAACGTGAAAATATGAACTGCACTCGAGTGAGAACTTGGTAGAACGCAGAAACGAAATAGAGCCTCACAACAATCAATCCAAACGTGGTTAAATGTTATACAATCATTATGTTTTCACTTGTTATTGTTTCTAAACATTAACTAACATATATTTCAAGTGTAAAACAGGAGATTAAATATTTGGATTGCATCTTCAAGAACGGAGGTCACGTACGGCAAATATCATCACTCAACGAACAATCCGAATATGGTTACATGTTATTGAATCATTGTGTTCTCACTTGTTATTGTTTCTAAATGTTAGCTAACATATATTTCAAGTGTGAAACAGGATATTAAATGTTCGGATTGCAGATTCAAATAAAAGTCAATTACGGTGAACTGCATCATTACACACCGAATGGCGACTACCAACCACGACAAGTAACTGACCCACCATGAGAGATTGTTTGGAAACTCAAACGTCTTCATCCCGCTCCACAACGTGATTTACAGCTCAAAATGAATCTTCTTGCTGTTCAACGAGACGTTCTACTTTGCAACAGAAATCTCATGGTTGCTCATTTTTCAAATATGCTCAACGGTCAAAATGACTCCAACAGACGAATGCTCACAACAGTCATTATCTTCATAAACTATAAATAAGAGAGCATTCAACGTCGATGGGAGACAGAGAAAACAGAGCAACGATACCAACATGAGAATAACATGAATCCTCTGCTTCTACCCAAACACTCTCTGTTTTCTAGTTTCTGTATTACTTATCATTAAGAGAGTGATTATTTGTATTGTACTTCAGTGAGTATTATATCCACCCTGTGAGAGAGTCTGTAAACACCTTCAAATATATTTCTGAGTTGATCTCAAGGTAGAGGGACCTTGAGAGGGTTGATTTCCTTACGGGAGAAGCTGTACAGAGAATTGCCAAAAATACATTTTGCTTGTAAGACTTACAAGGTGCAAGCTGTAGAGAACGTTACTGCTCATAAGACTTACAGGGGTGTAAGCAGGAGAGAACGTTGCTGCTCGTAAGACTTGCATGAGTAAGCAGGAGAGGAAGATCTTCGGTATTGCTCTGCTCGTAAGACTTGCCGTAAGGGGGAGTATTTCTGTGAGAGATTTGTAAAAGGTTTCACAAGTACCCGGCTAAACTTGTGGGATTGTAAAGGCTTTTCTTGTGACCGGAATAAACAAGAAGATAGTGGATTTGAAAATCTCAGGAGGAGCCTGGAGACTGGACGTAGGTCATCACAGATTGGACCGAACCAGGATAAATCACAGTTTGCATATTCTCTTCCCTAAACTCTTATATTTCCAGCATATATTATTTAATCTAACTGTTGATTTATAAACCTTCATACTTACCACTTTTGTTAAGATGCGAAAAGATTTCCAAAGTTCTTAGTTTTTATTATACACCCAATTCACCCCCCCTCTTGGGTGATAGCCTGTTCTAACAATGTGTTGCTCGATTATGGGAATAAGAAAATAGTTTATCCTACTGCATAAAGGGAGGATGAAGTGAATGCTAATTTGAATTTCCTCTTAATGGCTAAAGCTAAGAAATATTTGGAGAAGTGGTGCCAAAGGTATATGGTATTCTTTTCTATGCAGAGAGAGACAGAAGAAACTCTAGAAAGTATACCTATGGTAAGAGAGTTCCCCAAAGTATTTTTGGATGATCTTAGCGGATTGCCTCCTGAAAGGGAAGTGCAGTTCCCAATTGAAATTATGCTTGGAGCTGGTTCCATATTAAAGGTCCCATATAGAATGGCCCCAAATTAAATGGAAGAACTAAAAAAGCATATTGAAGACTTACTTGAAAAAGGGTTCATTAGACCTAGTGTTTCACCGTGGGGAGCTCTAATGTTGTTTGTAAAGAAGAAAGACGAGAGTTTGAGACTATATGTGGATTACAGAGAACTTAACAATATAACTGTTTAGCACAAATATCCACTTCTGAGAATTGATGACCTTCTAGATCAATTATCTAGTTCTTGTGTATTCTCGAAGATTGATCTATGGTTACGTTATCATTAGCTGCGGGTGAAAGCAAAAGATATACCGAAGACTGCTTTTAGAATGAGATATTGGCACTATGAGTTTTTGGTGATTCCCTTCGGGTTGACTAATGCACCTGTGGTATTCATGGATTACATGAATCGTGTCTTTTGATAGTATCTAGATCAATTTGTGGTAGTGTTTATCGATGACATTCTAATATAGTCCAAGGGTAGAGAGGAGTATGAGAATCATTTGAGAATAGTGTTGGAAATATTATGTGAAAAGCAACTCTATGCCAAGTTAAGTAAGTATGAGTTTTGGCTTCCAGAAGTAAAATTCTTAGGCTATGTTATCTCATAAGAAGGGGTCTCAGTGGACCCCAGTAAGGTGGAAGTAGTACTGCACTAGAAGAGGCCAGAAACTATTACTGAGATACGTATTTTTTGGGTCTTACTGGTTACTATCGAACATTCATTCAAAACTTCTCCCGTATCACCTTGCTGATGACCAAGCTCATGTGATAAGACCAGTTGTTTAAGTGGGATGAACGTTGTGAAACAGTTTTATTGAGCTAAAGGAGAGGTTGATTACGGCACCAGTGTTAATTATACCTGATCCTAACTAAACTTATGTTGTGTATAGTGATGCGAGTAAGCAAGGGTTAGGGTGTGTCTTTATGCAATGAGGACATGTGGTGGCCTATGCCTCCTGATAGCTTAAGCTACATTAAATGAATTATCCTACTCATGATCTAGAGCTTGTGGTAATTGTGTTTTCATTGGAGATATGACGACATTACCTATATGGTGTGATGGTAGAACTATACTGCAACCACAAGAGTCTCAAGTATTTGTATAACCAGAAAGAGTTGAATATGAGACAATGTCAGTGGATGGAGTTGCTAAAAAACTACAACATGGAGATTAAGTATCATCCAGGTAAAGCAAATGTCGTCGTTGATGCTTTAGTTGAGAGATGGTACTTGTAATAATAATGATGATCTAAGAAAGAAAGTTGATAGAAAATTTCTGGGACTTGAATTTGTCGAACTAGATTGTCTGTGCTAACTACATGTTTCCTAAAGGGAAATTGATCCGAGGGCTGAAATTGAAGAAGTTCAGAAGCAAGATGATCGAATGCAATCCATACGGACTATGGTTGAGCGAGGAGAAATGCAGGATTTTGATTTGTCACCTAGTGGGTTAGTTCGCTATAAAAAGAGAATATGTGTTTCACTAAAGGCAGATTTGAGGCAGAAGATTCTAGATGAGGTACACAAGAGTCGATATACTCTTCACCCCATAATGACCAAAATGTACCATGGTTTGAAGTCTATGTATTGGTGGCCGGATTGAAGAGTGATGTGACCAAGTATGTAGCATGGTGTCTTACTTGCCAGAAAGTGAAGATTGAACATTAAAGGCCGCCAGGATTACAGCAAAGTCCTGAGATTCCAGAATGGAAATGGGAAAATGTGACCTTGGACCTTGTTGTGGGATTGCCCAGGATCAGGAACTATGATGCGATCTAGGTGATTGTTGACTGGTTTATGAAGTCGACGCATTTCATATCGATTAATGATAGTTACTCTCTGGACAAACTGGCCGAGATGTCTATGAGAGATTGTAAGGCTTCATGGCACACCAAAAAGTATCATTTCTGATAGAGATCCCCGGTTCACTTCAAGATTCTAGAGGACTCTACATGAAACTCTGGGTATGAAATTGAGGTTTAGTACGGCCTATGATCCTCAGACAGATGGACAGTAAGAAAGGACCATTCAGATGTTAGAAGATATGCTAAGAGCATGTGTCCTAGACTTTAAAGGGAATTGGGACTACTTTCTACCACTTGCTAAGTTCGCCTACAACAATAGCTATCATGCGAGCATCTAGATGGCTCCGTATAAAGCGTTGTGTGGGAAGAAGTGCCAATCACCTTTGTGCTGGACAAAGCTATCTAAGAGAAGGTTGTATAGGCTGGATCTTATTGATCAGACCATCGAGCAAATTAGAATCATTTGAAAGAGGCTCTTTACAGCGCAGAGTCGACAAAAAAGCTATACTGATAAGAGGAGAAAACCTCTAGAGTTTGAAGTGGACAATCATATGTTCTTAAGAGTGTCTCTAGTTACAGGCATCGGAAGAGCCATCAAGCAAAAGAAGCGGAGCCCACGGTATATAGGCCATTTTGAGATTCTTGTGAAAATCAGGTCTGTAGCCTATATAGTAGCCATACTCCTAAACTTGAGTAGGCTCCATGTTGTGTTTCATGTTTACCAACTAAAGAAGTACCAACCGGATATATCGTACATTATCGAGTATGAAGAGATCAACTTGTAAGACAACTTTGCTTACGCGATAGAGCCAGAATAGGTCATTGATAAGGAAGAAAGATGGCTCAAACATCGAAGCATACTGTTTGTGAAGGTCGTCTAGAAGAGAATGACTTAGAGGGAAGATACATGGGAATTAAAGCAAAAGCTAATATGCAGAGGCGTTATCTGAAGTTTATGGCTCAAGTTGTGTAACAAATTTTGGATGACGAACTTTATTGTACGGGAGGAGGATTGTAATGCCCCCAAAATAAGATTAAGGGCTAATGACACCAAAAGTGAATGTAATTAATGTTAAACAAACACTTTCAGAGAATACAATGTGAATTATGATCTGAATGAATAGTAGTCAATACCCAAACCTTGTATTTAAGCTTAATTGTGTTGTTAAGGCTTAAAATAAACCAAAAGAGAAGGGGAGGGCGCATGGATAAGGAAATGGAATAAGAAAATGGGTTAAGTGGTGATTGATAAATCACAATTTTAATATATTTTATCCCACCTTATTCATTTATTTTAGAAATTATTTTAGGCTAATTTGGATTTATTAGATAATATTTGGATTATTAGCCAATTATAGGAAATCATATAAATTTGAATGGATTATGATATTTTTGGGCTTAAATTGATAATATTTTAATTGTTATATTATGATTGGAAAATATTTCCAATTATATGATAAATCACGATTTTATTATATCTTGCAGGATAAGGAAAAACAGATTGAAAGATCCTACGGTGCAGAAATTTTCTAAAAAGCTAAAAGAATATCCAACGGTTGAATATTATTGGGCTTCTTAGATTTTAATGGGCTCAAGTTGATACCCAAAAAGCTCTCTTCTTCTCCTTTTTAATTACCCTAGCCGTCACATATGCGAAGGGACTGAGACGCGGATAGAGAGGAGGCACACACGGATACAGCCGCTGGTGTTGGGTGCTGGAACTGACGCTACAGGAACGTCAACCACAGAGAGATCATCATCAATTCCCATCCTCTTCTCCCACGGACCCACCTCCATAATCCATCCAATATTTCATTCCATATATATGTATTCCTCCATTGTATGCGTAGAAACCGAGGCAATTGATTCATCAATTCTTCTCAACTTTTCTTCATGGCTGTGACGTGTTTGGGGATTGGAGGGAGAACTAATTTCATGGAAGCTTAAATTCTCTTGGGAGGCAATTTGGGAGGAGCATGGAGGAAGCTAGAGCCTAGGAGCTTACACTTGAAGACTACAAGGGAGTGTCTTTCTTTTATCTTTTTGATTCAAGACTTGGGATTATTTAGTTTTAAATAATTTTGGGTTGTGTTAATTGAGAACAATCTAGTTTTAGATTGTAGACTTCTTTTTATTTGGATTGAATTGATATTTCGAATTTGATTTGTTTTAATTGATTATTGGGATTTTTGTTTGCAAACCTTTGATTGTCGATTAAATTATTAGTTGAGTTTTCATTATTGATTTAATTGTCAATTTGGGTTTAATTGCTTGATTGTTTAATTAGGTGATTAATTGTCGAATTGTTTAATTAGGCAATTGTAAACATAATTTCCAAAAATCTCTTAAGCAATTGTGATTGGTTTTTAATGGATTTAATTAACCACCATTTTTCCATTATGAGTTTTCTAGTGGATTAGATGTTATTAAGCTTGAGGGTTTCCCATGTCTTAATTAGGTGATTAAATTTATTAATTCCAATTTTTCATGAATCTCCCTTTGGTCTAATAAATTGAATGGCTAAGAAAGCTAAATCCATGTGAATCCTGAGTTGTCCCCTTCACCATCATAACTGAACTAACCTTTGTTAAATTTTCTTAGATATTAGTTTATTTCTTTTCCTTAGGATTTTAATTTCCCTCTCATAAGAAAAACCCCAAAAATTGCATGTTCATTATTTGGTTAGTTTCATTCTCATATAGGTTTTAGAGTCTTTTACATTTTGCATTTAGGTAGTGGAGTCTTGCATTTTAGTTTAGGTTCATTCCATTGTAATTTTTATCACCTAAATTCAATTCTAGAGAAAACCCACATATTGCTCCTTGGGAGAATGACCTAGGGAAGAAGGAAAGAGAAAGAAGAAAGCAAGGTAAATTCTTGCCCTTTTAGCCTAGTAGATGCCCTCAAATGCCAAAAACCTCTTCATTAATCTTGACCACCTTGATGAGAGCTTCATGTGCATAGTTTTAGATTTTCAAGAAGAGGTGTTTGGTGAATTCAAGAAAGGCTAGGGGTTGGAGAATTGAAGAACAAGCTTGAGGAAGTGATAGAGGTGAGCAAAGGCTACTCTTTGATATGCATAGTGTGGTCATTGTTAAGACTTTAAGTTTTTGGAATTTTGCCCTGATTTTTTTGTGTGATATATGGGTTGTATGAATTTCATGTTGTTTTTGTGATGGAAATTGTGCCTTGTTGTGTCATTTGAACAATGAAATTGGTTTGGAATTTTGAATGTTAAGTTTGGCAACTTGGTGGTTTTAGGTTGCATTGTGGTCAAAAGAGAACATGTGTAAGGAGTGACAATTTGGGTGTTTTGATGTTGCCATTGGAGTCCTTGTGAAAAACTGTGTGGGAATAGGTTTGGTTGTGAATTTTGGAACCATTGGACACTTAGGTTGAAAAACTGGAAATTTTGGAAAATTGTAAGATAAAATTCTATGCAGGGGACTAACTTTTCATAGTGTTTTGAAATAGTAAATGGTGTCAAAATGTTGTGAAACTTTCCACTTTTGTAGTTCACATTGCAAGCTTTCTAATGATATAAAGTTTGAGTCATTTTGATAACTGTACAAGAAGTTATAATCATTTGAAAATCAGCCAGGAATCAGGCCAATTTTTTGCCACGGCCCAAAAGCATCTGACCAGTTCTTAGCTGCGGCCCAAAATTTTATGACCTGATTTTGGCCTCGGCCAATGGATCTTGGCCGCAACCCAAATCCTTCTAACCATCCATGAACCACGGCCAGTGGATGGCTTGGTCACAGCCAATCCCTTGAAAACTGCACTTTTAACTTTCCAATGATGGTCTTTTGTCAAGTCTTTTCTAACCCTTTAGGCATATATTTAGGCTTCTAGTAGTCACCTAAAGGTCTCAAATGATAACCAACCCTAAGTGTTGTGGAGTTGAGTATTGGATTAGAGAATGACTCTTCATCCTTGATTATGGTTTATAGGATTTGACATTTCACTACTACAAAAAAGTAAAGTTATGGCGTTTATAATTGCATTAGCTGTGGCGCTAGAGAAGTGCCACATATCTGGACGTCACTAAAAGAAGTTGTGGCGCTTGAAAGCGCCACAATATTTAAATTTAAAAAAAAACACCCTCCTGTGGCACTTGTTGGAGGAAGTGCCACAGGAGGGTAATTTTTTAAAAAAAAATTAAAAAGTTAAGCTAAAGAAATTGTTTTATTTTAATTTATAAAATAATATTAATTGTCTAGATTTATTTTCAAAATAGAAGATAATATTGAGGCCAGTGTTAAACTAGAAACTGTTGGCAAAAAAGTTAAGCTAAAGAAACTTATATTATGATACAAATATTATATTTTTCTTAATCATGTGTATGGAGTAGGCTATTTTCTTTTAAATTCTTAAAATAAGGTTTTTTGAAATTAAAAAATTTTTAAAGCAAAAAATGTTAAAATTGCTTAAACCTAATCTGAAATCAAGTACTCCGAATATGTAAAGATATCTTTTATCAACACTCTAAAGGCATCTTGAGACATGGTCCACTTTTTGTTTTTTTTCTTTTCTTTTGAAATATTATTTTATGGATAACGTCTTTTGAAATATTATCTATATTCTCCACTTTTTAAACACAGATTAGAACATAGATATCAATTTGAAATAAAAAATTGCAGAAATTATATGCCAATTAAAAAAAAGAGGAAGAAGCCCGTTGAACTTTCAAGCTTAATTAATCAGTATAGTGGAGTGGGGGACCACATTGCCCGTTGGTGATGCAATCTTGAGTGAGAAGGAGGAGGAAATTTGAGCAGTTGGGACCAACTGGAGTGGGCACCAAAAGTAGAAGACAGTACCAAGAAAAGAGAGCAATTGGGACAGGAGTGAGGATGGCAGTTGAAACAAAACAAAGAAGTAGATTCAATGATAAAGACGTGTGCGTGTGTGGGTATGTTTTTAAGTGTGAAGATGATAGGAAATGGAGGAAGGGGGCAACGGTCGTCTACTGCAAGAAGCTGTAGTGTAGATGAAAAGGGAAAGTGAGAGAAGAGGGAATAATTAAAGTAGGATGAGTTAAAATAAATTAAAAGAGAAGGAAGGGGGCTACTACGCGGGAAGGGGAAAAAAGATAAGGGTGGGAGCAGGGGGAATTGTCATTGGTGGGAAGTGGATAGTGTAATCCACTAAAACGGTAACAAAAAAAATTATATAAGATGAACATTTGACAAAAAAATTTTTTATTTATTTAATATCGAACCAGCTGTGGCGCCTGGACTTCCAGGCACCACAGCTGGTAAATTATTTATTTATTTATTTATTTATTTATTTATTTATTTATTATACAACCTGTAATACCCCGAATTCTGAGACTTGAGGCTAGAGAATAAGCCTGAGATTAGTGGACTGCTAAGCCCTGGTTTAGCAGGATCCCAAATTCGATTAATGGATAATGACTCCAAAAGTGGATGTGGTTAGTGATAATAAACCCTTTTGGAGACTATGATGTGATTTGGCACCCGATGTGATTCGTATGTGTTGTGAGCAGCCCCGAAACCCTGTATTTAAGTTCAATTATGGATTAACATCTAAATTGGACAAAAATAAGGGGGAGGGCGTATATATGGTGTAAATGAATGAGAAAATGATTTTGATGGTGATTCCAAGTGGATTGCCATAATTAGGGGCAAAACAGTAAAGTTACCGACCGATTGGTCAGTTACCGAAGAAGAAACTGGTAACTTCAAGATCAATGCCTGAGAATTAGATGTGTGATATTGAGATTCTAGGTGTCATGATCAACCTAGACGTTGGGTGAGAAACCCTAGGTGGTATGATGTTACATGTAGTGATATCATATTGAGTTTGTGGGTGTAAAGGCCTTAAGACCTAGGAGACTGGTGTGCCTTAGGCTGACAAAGATATTTGGATTTGTGTTGGGATTGATGCTCCATGGAATTGAGGGAAGTGATTTCCCAGTTCAACTAAGGTTGAGGTTTACGAGATGAATTGTTATCCAAGGATCATACTCAATAGTCAAACTGGTCCTTAGGAGGTTGATATGACCTATATGGTCTGTGGTGCCAAGATGTGGTACTAAATTGGAATTAAAATATGTATCAGGTATCCTGAGGTTGCTAGTGTTCATCTAGCACAGGGAAAAGTGATTCTGTGAAGAATTTGAATTTGAAAGAGTTATCTACGAGGATTCGAAGTGGAGAAGGCAACCTACGGGGAGTTCTGATCGGAGAGGGCTACCTACGGCGACGTCTGATTGGAGCGGCTATTTATGTGTTTATTACCTGCGGCCTACTGGGGGTGTGTATGGCACACAGTGGGAGGACCGTGCCTTCGGGGTGGTGGAGATACAGGGGATATGTGAGTCCTGGGTGAAATGTGAGTAACCCAACTGCCTGCTAGGCTCAGTGTAAGGGTCGGCCAGCGGAGCCCTGGTATGCAGTTGACCAGGGGGTGGGCACTCTGAAGGGGTGTGACAATATAAAAAGAAAATTTGTGATAGCCGCCGTGACGACAAACCCTATTGTGCAGCTGCCGTGACGACGAACCTTGGTGTACACTCGCCATGACGTTGAATCGTAGAATAGAGCTCTGGGAATGTTGGGAGTATGTGATCTCAACCAAGTGCTGGTTGTGGCTTTGAATGATTCAAGTTGAATCGGGCTAAGGTCTGACGCAGATGAATATATGTTGTGAATGTTGTCAGTTTTGGTAGGAGATTCCTATGGGACTTCTGTTAAATCAACTTGACATTGTTAAAGCACAGATGAGGAGATTGACCTCAGAGTGTGCAGCGGAAGTGTGAGAATGTGATATGTTTGAGAATTGTGTTGAGCAGAAGCTCGAGGTTACCGTGAGAATGATGTGTTAACCATGGCTTCGGGAGGTAAAACTTCGAAGTTCAGATTATTTTGTAGAAAAGGGGTCTTGAAGTATCCTAGTTTGGTGAAAAGAATTTGTGGTGGGTGGAATTATTAAAATGCCTGGTTCCAGCTTGTTGCAATTGTGCATTGTGAGTCTCTCACCTACGGCCACATGGGGTGATTCCTATAGCAGAGGACCATTCTGCTAGGGTGGTAGTTACGGGGGATTGACTATTTGTGAGCCGTGAGGCTATGTATATACACTGCCACGCCGATAGTTCCTAAGTCGCTAGCAATGGTTCGGGTAAAGACTGTGTGTCTTCCCGGCTGTAAAAGGGGATGAGGGTGGAGTGTGATTGTTAATCTATGATAGTTGTAAACAAGCTGGGACTGGGGTATAATTGTGTAGCAAAGCAGAGATAATTCAGCTGATGGCGAATTCGACTACATGATCGGGGATTCTTGTTTGTGAGGGCAATTACCTTAGCATGGCCAGCCTGGCCAGCCACCATGCTGGTTGCACCGGTGTGGACCCCAGGCCGAAAGGCGGTGCGCAAAATTAGAATCTGCGATCTGTGTTGTTGTAAATGTGAACTGTGATGTGAATGCCGGAAGGGCAATGTGTATTTGTGAGACAGCAGGAAGCTGTCGTAATTGTGCAAGCGGCGAAAGCCGAGGTATTCTTGCAAGGTGATATGTGTGCAAGTGGCGAAAGCTACGTATCATTGTGTATACAGCCATGGATGCTGTCGTCTTGTGACAATCATCACGCATCAAGGTGAATCTATCGTAGACATTGTGTAATACCCAAAAGTTCCGGATGGGTGAGGGTAATGCCGTGAAACTTGATACGACAATGTGATATTGTGATTGTTGTGAATACCCAAAAGTCCCGATTACTACTAGCGGAGTTACTGGTGGGTGTACGGGTAAGGGTAAAGCTGTGAAAGTGGATATAGTGAAAGCTAAAATGTTTATGTATACAGCTGAGGCTGTCATTTGATGTATTGAGGTTGTGGTGTTTTGGGGTTACTCCCAGAAGGGATAACTAG
Organism: Inga laurina; assembly: GCA_963855925.1. Classification (NCBI taxonomy): domain Eukaryota; kingdom Viridiplantae; phylum Streptophyta; class Magnoliopsida; order Fabales; family Fabaceae; genus Inga; species Inga laurina. Next base: position 56,246,782 of record OY979703.1, read on the forward strand.
ATTGAGTTGAGTTGAGTGGTGGCCTATGCCGCCTACCTACTGAGATGTTATGGCTCATGATTTAGAGCCTCCAACATTGTGGTTATGTGATGGTGGTGTTGTGACAATCGTATGTGGAGGTGATTGCATTTGTTGGCAAATGTATGGTGATTGTGTTTGTGTGGCAATCGTGAAATGGGCCGATTGCAATTTGTGCAACTGGGTTGCATTTATTGTGTAAGATTCTTTTGAGAATCTGAATTGTGATGGACCAATTGTGGGGGTGGTCTAGCAAAAGACTTTCTCAAGATAGAGTAATTTGTGAAATAGAAGCCATCATGAAGAGGCATCCGAGTTTATGATTTATATGGTGCGACAAATTTCGTAGACGAAATTTATTGAACGGGGGGAGAAATGTAATACCCCGAATTCTGAGACTTGAGGCTAGAGAATAAGCTTGAGATTAGTGGACTGCTAAGCCCTGATTTAGCAGGATCCCAAATTCGATTAATGGATAATGACTCCAAAAGTGGATGTGGTTAGTGATAATAAACCCTTTTGGAGACTATGATGTGATTTGGCACCCGATGTGATTCGTATGTGTTGTGAGCAGCCCCAAAACCCTTTATTTAAGTTCAATTATGGATTAACATCTAAATTGGACAAAAATAAGGGGGAGGGCGTATATATGGTGTAAATGAATGAGAAAATGATTTTGATGGTGATTCCAAGTGGATTGCCATAATCAGGGGCAAAACGGTAAAATTACTGACCGATTGGTCAGTTACCGAAGAGGAAACTCATTGGTAACTTCAAGATCAATGGTTAGGATTGATTTTTGTGATAGATCAAAGGGTGGAATCCCATGTGCTTGAGCTCATAGGAGATGTGGTGAGATGTTGACATGTGGCACTTTGTGGACCCTTGGATTTTGGCCAAATATTCAACTCATTTTCTCTCCTCTCTATTTGGACGTTTTAGAGGCCCCAAAAACTGATCCTCATCTTCATCTTCACTCCCTCTCTCTCTCTCTCAACTCCATGGTCATCCATCAAGAAGGAAGAAAGAGAAAAGAATAAGGTGAGATTTGGCTTGCTTCTTGTCCTCTTTAGCTCTAATCACCTTCTATAAAGTTGTTCATAGTGATGAGAGCTTCATCTCTATGGTTTTAGATTCTTGATTGGAGGTGTTTGAGAGCTTGAGCAAAAGTGGAAAGATGAAGAATCAACAAATTGATTTGGGAAAGAGGAAGAGGTGAGTATTTGAAGCATTTTGACCTAAGTTTTGTGATCATTGGTTAAGCTTTGTAAATTTCAAATTTTTCCCTGATTTTCATGTGATTTTTTATTGGATGAATTGGATTGTGTTTTATGATGAAATTGATGCCATAGTGTGTTTTGGCATCATTGAAATTGGTTTTGAATTTGGAATGAAAAGAATGGCAATGTGGTGTTTGTGTTGTGATTTGTGATGACACGTTGTGATTGTTGGAAACATGTCAATGTGATATGAATTTGGTTGTTTTGGTGTTTCCAATGGATTCCTTGTGAAAATTTGTGTGGGAATGAAGTTTGGTATGAAATTGGGATCATTGGAAGCAAATATGCCAAAACTGGAAATGCTGCCATTGAAAGTCTATTCTGGGCAGTCAGTTTGTGTGAACGTTTTTAATGACCAAATGGTCTCTAAAAATTATGAAACTTTCCAGTCTTGAAGCTCACATCCCAAGCTTCAAAATGGACATATATATTGTCATTTAGTTTTGTGAACTTGGATTTATGTTTGCCCAAATTTTGAGGTTGAAACTGGGTTTGATTCTGGAGCAGTAGTGGATTTTGGGGAATTCTGTATTTTTGTGGTGATTTCCAGTAATGTCTCATATTTTTCCTATGAAGAGGACTTAAATAGCTTTCATTTGGCTTTGGAATCACCTCATTTCGATTTTTGTGGAATTAGTTATGAATTTCCTAAGTTGCCTTGGCTGCAGCTCAAAAGTTTTTGTGCACGTTTTGGCCGCAGCCAGAAATTCTTGGCTGCAGCCAAAAACCTTCTATGCGCGTTTTGGCTGCAGCCAGAGGGTTCTTGGCTGCAGCCAACCCCCATTTTTCAATATTTTGTGATTTTGAAAGGTGATTTCCAACCTAGTACATCCCAATCCTTTAAGCTTTCGTTGAGCTTATTTTAGCCACCTAAAGGGTGTGAATGATAACCAACCTTAAGTAATATTGAAGTAAGGTTTTAGAATAGACAATAACCCTATGTCCTTGCTTTGGTTATAGGATATTCGTCCAGATCGTGGTTCGGTATTCGTTCTGATCGCGAGTAAGCGGTGCTGGAGATTATGTGGAAAGAACAAGTGTAGGGAATATATCTCTTCTGCTTGTATTTGATATATGTGTTAGTGTGTTGGTGCATGTCTTAGCTTTGCATAATTATGTGTAATTTGAAGCTATGTTTCAATTTATGCTATAGCCATAGGTATATTGTTTGAAGCATTGAGCTTGCAAATTGTCATTGTGTTATCATGAGTTGTGTGATGCAAGCATGTCATGCATTAAACATTTATCGTACGTGCATATTGATATTGTTATCCTACTGAGATTCTCTCGAATCTCACCCTCCCCTATCAACATTGTAGACAGGGAAGGAAGAGCGAGGATGGTGCAGGCATTCAAGGACGGTGAAGACTCCTTAGAGTATTTGAGTTTGGTAGTTGGTTATCATAGATGTTGGGATAATTATATATGATATGGATGTATATTTGAGTATGTATTCGGATATGTATTTGAGATGTGTATTTGAGAAGACTTTGTGTAATCCCCATATGAGGGCTTGTAGGGGCGAATATGCCCTGTAAGGCTTTGAGTTAATATATGGAAACCGGGATTGTCGAGATTATTATATTGCGTACTCTGATATATTTAAATGTGATTTATCTTTGTGTAGTAATTGTATTCGGAATGTAAATGTGAGACCAGGTTATGAATGATTTTGAAAGGTATTTATGAAAACTCCATCTGGTAGATGGGTTTGTAAAATGAAGTTTTGTTTCTTATTGGTCTCTATTTCACTTTAATCACGTATTTCGAATATTAATTACAGTAGGGGGTTACACAACCAGCTGTGGCACCTGGTTTTCCAAGCACCACAACTGGTAGGATGTGCCCAAATGTGGTGCCTGCCTTGGTAGGCGCCACAGTTGGGCCTACCAGCTGTGGCATCTGGTCCACCAAACGTCACAGTTGGTACCCAAAATTAAAAAAAAATAAAATAGAAAAATAAAAAGAAAAAACAAAGGTAGTTGTGGCACTTCTTTAAAGAAGTGCCACAAAATGTGCACCACCTTTTAACCTTTTTGTAGTAGTGTTTGCCCTACACATGATAGACCAGTGCCAGAGCACGAGCGGAAAGAATAAAGTAGTGGCCCTTTCTCTTATATTGTGTATAATACATTGTATACATATCTTATCATTGAATTATGATGAACAGGAATGTCATTGTGAAAATAGCAAAAGATGTCATGGAAATGGCTATATGAAATATGCCGTTGAGAAATATGCCATTGTGAAATATGCCATTTTGAAACATGTCGTTGAGAAATATGATGTTGTGAAACATGCCATTATGAAACATGCCATTGTGAAATGTCATTGATGGGTTGCTGCTATGTGATTTGCTTACATGCTCTGTGGTTGTACATGTTATAAGTGAATTGTTACTACTAGAATTCTTTTGAATCTCATTCTTTCCATTGACTAACCTACAGCCAGGGCAAGCGGTTCGAAGGAGAAGCATTTGACGAAGGGCGGCTAGAGCTCCTAGCTAGGAGTTTTAGTTTTGGGTAGTTGGTTATCCTATTTTGGATTATTGTATATTTTGTAAGTGTTGTAAATATGGATAGTTTCATGTAATCCCCATTATGGGAAATTTATAGGGGCGAGTATGCCCTGTAAACCCTTCAGTAAATGGATAAAACCTGAGTGTTGTTGGGAATTTTTATTATACTCTGATATGTATGAATGAAACCAAACTGTACAAGCCAAATATATTCGAAATGTGAACATGAGACCATATTGAACAGGATTTGAAAAAAAATTTTGAAAACCCACTTTATCATAGGACCGTATCATGTCTTGAAGTTGAGACTTTCAATAAGTTTTGAATTATCCATTGGTCTCTAATTTCACGTAATAAAGCATTTTCGAACTATAATTTAGGCTATTAAGGTAGGTGTTACACCTAATCACTAAAGAATTACTCTGGCTTGCCTTAGAGTGTTAAGGGAAATGCCATGTGTCCAAATATAATCTCTCTCTTCCCTCTTTTTGTATTGGTCAACTTACATACTAAGGGAGGAAAGTCTGATGATTACATCCAACTTTCATGAGTCGTGTCAGGGAAAGTCCGACATATGGCTTGGCCAGAGACCAGTGAATTGTTCCAACTTTTTGGACATGTGTTACAAGTGGGGCTAGGTGGTGCCTCATCATTTGTCCAACTTTTCGAAAGAATATTTTTTGCTTATTTATTGTTAATCATGTTTTTAATTAGACCATTATGGTTAATTATTTGTGCTGGACAAAAGTGGGACCCATAAGAAAAAAAAATTCATGGACGTCATGAGTAGTTGACAGTTGTGGCATTTTTAGACTATTTTATAATCTTTACTGTCACTTTTATACCAAAGTTTTAATATGGGACTAGACGCATTTTTAATAAATTAACACAAGTATTTTTGCCCCTTCACCCAGTAATTTTTATAACCTTTGAATTTTACAATAAACGTCCCTAAACTTTTTATATTATGCAAATAAATCTATACTATCAGTTTTCATCATTATTTATTTGCTAATGATTTTAAAGAGATTTATTATCTGCAAATGACTCAAGTTTGGTGGGGTTACAAGTATATAAAAAAATTAAGGAATATAAAATTAATATTTTAGCTTTAAATGTATAGACTAGTTTGGGGTTTATTATTAAGTTTTATAAAGAATAATGAGATTATTTGTGTATTGTTCTATGTTTAGGGAAGTTTTATGTAATGTAATAAGCATCACATTATATATGAAGTAGGATACTTACAAATTTTTTAATCTTTCTATATAATTTTCTCAATTAACCATCAAATTATTAGACATCTAATGGCATTGGTCGGGTGAGGGGTGTACCTACTACACCTTCTCACCACTAATTTTAAACGGCATCGTCTTGCTTATTACAAATTTGGGCACCCTCATCAGTCACCGCTTTCCCCTTCATTGTGCGATGGAGTTTTTATTCCCTTAGATGGCACCGATCCCACCAACCTTTGGTGAATGATCAAAGATATTCGTTGTCAGAATCCTTGTTGGTTCATATTCCATTTTCCCCTTCATTATGGAACATGAAATTAATTGATTTATTGATGTTTGCAAAGACGCAAGAAATGCCCAAAGCTTAAATGCAAAACTCGAAACTAGTGGCAAGGCAATATTTCATCTGTTTTAATCATGGATTGGAGCTCATTCATATCCTTTATTACAATTTTCTCTCCTGAAGCCAGCAACGCGACTGAAATGATTCTTTTTTTCTTTTGTTAAAGAATCACAAGAAGAAACCAGAAAAAAATAAAAAAGGATGTATATAGACTAATAAAAAACAGACATGCAGAACCAATGAGAAGCAAGAGAGACTGAGATAACACTGGCTAAGGATTTCTTCCCACGCACACGCACACGCACAAAGTTCTTTTTGGAGCTCTGCTGGCCAATGAACACGAGAGTACGAGACTGAAATAAAAGCGACCCAAATTTGTATGATAGGCAAAAGGATACAATTTAAAACTAGTGGAGACAAAGTTGAAAGAGGTTGTAGTACAGACATTCCTCGCCAAACGCAACCCTTGCATTTTGGTTTTACTTAATGTCCCTTGAAAAGAAATAGAGTTAAGAGTCAATACGTTGTTAGTCCCTATCATTTACCTTCATTTTGGTTTTAGTCAATAAAATTTGAAACCCATGGTTTTAGTCTATAAAACTTGAGATGGAAAATTGTGCAATGTTGAGTTGAAATGTGATATTGCGTGACATGTTGCAATTCATTGTGAAACATGTCGATATAATGTGAGTTTGGTTGATTTGGTATTTCCAATGGATTCTTTGTGAAATTTTGTGTGAGAGTGATGTTTGATATGAAAATTGGACCATTGGAAGCCAATTGTGCAAATTTGGAATTCTGTCTTTTGAAACTCTGTTCTGGACAGTCTTCTTGTGTTGCCGTTTTGAATGGGCAAATGATGTCAGAAAATTCTGAAACTTTCCAGTCTTGAAGTTCACATCTTAAGCTTCAACATGGACATGTAATTTGTGTCATTTCGTTTTGTGAACTGAGATTTATGTTTGCCCAAAGTTTGATGTCGAAACTGGGTGCAAATCTGGAACAGCAAGGCAATTTCGTGGAATTCTGTATTTTTGTGGTGATTTCCAGTAATGGTCCATATTTTTCCTATGAAGAGGACTTGAATAGCTTTCATTTGGCTTTGGAATCACCTCATTTCGATTTTTCTGGAATTAGTTATGAATTTTTGAAGTTTCCTTGGCTGCAGCAGAAAATCTTGGCTGCAGCGCAAAAGTTTCTGTGCACGTTTTGGCCGTAGAAAGAAATTCTTGGCTGCTGCCAAAAACCTTCTGTGCGTGTTCTGGCTGCAGCCAAGAAACATCTTGGCTGCAGCCAACCCCCATTTTCAGCATTTTGAGATTTTGAAAGGTGATTTCCAACCTAGTACGTCCCAATCCTTTAAGCTTTCGTTAAGCATATTTTAGCCACCTAAAGGGTGTGAATGGTAACCAACCTTAAGTGATATGAAAGTAAAAATTTGGAATAGAGAATAACCCTATGTCCTTGATTTGGTTATAGGGTTGGATATTCGCTTTGATCGTGAGTAGCCGGTGCTGGAGCATACGTGGAAAGAACAAGGGTAGGGAACTTACCTCTTTTGCATGCTTTGATATTTGTGTTTGTGTATTAATGCATGTATTACTTTGCTTGATTATGTGAAACATGTATGAATGATTGTAGCTCTGTTTTTAGTTTTGCTATGGTCATGAGCATGTTGTTGAAACATTGAGCATGTAGATATGTCATTGTGTGAGCATGAGTTATGTATTGCAAGCATGTCATGCATTAAACACATATCATACATGTATATAGGTATTTGTTTCCTACTGAGATTCTCTTGAATCTCACCCTCCCCTACCAACATTTTAGACAGGGTAGGTGGATCGAGGTTGGAGCAAACAGGCAAAGGCGACGAGGATTACTTCGGGTTATAGATTTTGGTAGTTGGTTATCATAGTTGGGATGTATATTTGGATATTCATATTTGGATTTGGATGTGTATATAGAGATGTATATTTGATTATGTATAGAGATGAGACTTGTGTAATCCCCGTTTGAGGAATTGTAAAGAGTGAATGTGCCCTATGAATTCTATGTAAAGGTATGAACCCGGCAGTTACCAGGATGATATTGTTGTGCACTCTGATATTTGTATAAATGTGATATTCCATGTGACGTAATGGTATTCGAAATTTGAATATGAGACCAGGTTAATTAGATTTCAAAAAGTATTTGTGAAAACCCTATCTCAAGGATGGGATTTTAAATGAGTTTAATTATCTGATAGTCTCTAATTCATTTTAATCACGTATTTCGGATATAATTAAGGAAGGGGGTTACATTTTGGAGGTTGCACAAATTTGAAAGTTGGAAAAATAGAGATTTGATCTTACCAAGTTGAAAAGGTAAGAATTTGATGCATTGCGGTGTGTTTATTTTGATTTTTGGTTAAGTGATGTGAATTCTGAAATTTTACCCTAAATATGATGTTAGGAGAAATGTAGGAGTCAGATAGAGTGTTATTATTGTATTGGTAGCCTATTATGCCTTTGAGTCATTGGGATTAATTTAAGGGAATTAGAAATAAAAGTATTTGTGATTGAGTGTTTGAAAGTAAATTGGAGAACCAAGGGCTAAATTGTTATTGGGATGTGATTTTGGGTATTTTGTAGTTACCAAGAGGTTCCTTGTGTCCAAATAAGTGAGAATAAGCTTTGGCACAAGTTTTAGAACCATTGGAAGTGAAATCGGTAAATCTGGAAAACCTTATCAGTTGCTGCGTTTCTGGCTTCTGATGCGCATCACTCGAGTGAGGAATGAGCTCTCGAGTGCATAAGTAGGTTTCTGTTTTCTTTGGTGTTCTCAGTGGTGTTTTCAAGTGGAAGTGTGAGAGTGCACTTCTTAACTCACGAGTGAGATATGATCCCACTCGAGTGAGCATGAGCATGCTTGAGTGAGGGAGTAAGTCTAAGACTTTGGAATTTATGGTTGCTCTCGGGTAGTCACTCGCGGTACCTCACTTCTTAGTGCTCGAGTGCATTTGAGGTCATTACTCGAGTACAGCTTCCAGTGCTCGAGTGAATGTGAGGAATATTGTGAGGCTTGCTCTTGAACAAAACACTTTCTGTGTTTCACTCGCTGGGACTCGAGCACAACTGTGGGCATCACTCGAGTGAGGTATTCGTCACTCGAGTGAGGCAACCCAAAATTAGTGCTTCTTTTTCCAAAAAAGGTGTCTTTGAGGATAATTACCCCAACCCTTTAGGCATGTATCTAGGCATTTAATAGCCACTTAAAGAGTTCATATGAATACTAACTTAAAGTATTACAAAATTAAGAACTTGGAAAAGAGATTGATTTATTGTCCCTAATTTAGTTTATAGGATTCGACATTTGCCGTCCTCATAAGCCCACTGAGCCAGCAAATGTCAGGAAGGAACGAGGTAGTGACTTTTCTTTTATACCATATGGGATGCATTCTATGTGTGGTATATCATTGATTTGTGATAAATTCATATGCTGCGATATTTGTGGATATGTGTAAGCACCGCCATAAAATAGTCCCTGAGTCGCTAACAACGGATCGGGTTAGGACGGTCTTCCTTCCCGACGGTAAATGGGGATGAGGTTGGGGTGTGATATGTGCGATTATGTGAAAAGCCTAAAGGCTATTTGTGAAGGCCGACGGGCCATTTGTGAAAACCGGATGGCTATATGAGCTATGGCGCTATGTATATGCACTGCCACGCCAACAGTCCCTGAGTCGCTAACAATAGTTCGAGTTAGGACAGTGTGCCTTCCCGGCGGTAAAAAGGGATGAGGGTGGAGTGTGATTTGTGCCATTGCTGTATGATGGTTTGCTTACATGCTGTGTGCTTATATGTGGTATGAATGTTTTGTTACTACTGGGATTCTCTTGAATCTCATTCTTTCCTTTGACTAACCTTTCAGACAGGGTGAGTAGCTCCAAGGAGAAGCGTACGACCCGGAGCAGTTAGAACCCTATAGGGACATTTTGTTCAGGCCATGTTGGTTATTCATTTTGGATAGGGATTACTGTATGACATTTTTGAGTTGTAAATAGTTTTAAACACATGACGGTGTAATCCCTTAGTTGGGAACTGGAGCCCTATAGTTCTATGAATAGATGAAACCCAGGGTTTGCCGGGAATTTGGTTAAACACTCTGATATGTATGAATGTAAATATAACTGCACAGGTAATTATATTCGATGTTTGAACTTGAGACCCGGATCAGAAAGAAGTTTTGAAAATATTGTGAAGTCCCTATTACATGGAAGGAGTTTTGAATTATCCGATGGTCTTTAACCCATTTTATTGTGCATTATCGAATATTAATTACGCTAGTTAAGGCAGGGGGTTACAGTCTATATTGTTCAACATTTAGAAATGCTATGATTTATTAGAAAATTTGACTATTTTATAAGCTATATTGATAAATAGGTATTGATTCAATAAGGTGGATCCTGGTTGTGTGATCCTCATTACTATTATTACCAGCTTAGAAGTTTGGAGCATAATTTTGCTTCAAGCAAGATGGCTTGGTGTTATCGCTGCTATAATCTTTAAATTTTCTTATTTCTTGTTCGTTTAGCTAAAGAGTCTTCCAGCTAAAGTTTGGTATGTAGAAGTCCAAGTGAGCATTTACCTGGCCTAATGAGTTCATGGGTTTATTATAAGCTTTGTATATATTTTAAGAACTTCCAGCATGTTTCATGATATAACCTTTTTTTTTAAAAACACATAAATTTCTTACCTAATAGCTAACTAAATATAATTTTTTGAATAATTGATTTATTTAGTCTAGTTGATGACCTTATTGAGAATATTTTTTATTTTACCAAAAAAAAACTAATTTTAACTCATTTTCTTGATTTACGAAAAGTAGCTAATGAAAGTTTGTTAAGGAAAGGGGAGTGTTAATTTGAATTGTTTCCAAAGCCAAATTTGAAAGGCCCATGAGTACAACATTGTTGCGAAAGGATTATGACATACCAATAGGGGTTAAGTTTAGTGGAGTGGTTAGTCCCTTGCAATATGGCATACAAGGGTTTGAATTTCTACTATGAGTCTTGCCTACTTTTAGTGTTTAACATTGTCTCAAATATGTTTGCCTTGAAAAGGAGGACGTCTGTGCCTATGAACAAAATATGAAGGCACATTGGTAGCATCAATTATCAATATTCATTAGCCAAAAGGTATTGATTTTCTATCTAAAACCATATATGCATCTTGAAGATCAAACTGTCCAACTGAAGTCATGCTCAGATCGAACATCAATTTGCTTTGTTAGCAAGAAAAACTTCAATTTGTTTTTTTAAGAGGCTTGGTTTAATTAAAAGAAAATTTTGATTTTAATTGTGTAATTTTTTAAATAAGAGATAATTTTTTATAGGGTTAAGATGTAAAATACACATGAGGTTTTATCCGTAGTGCGCTCAACACCAAATGTTTTTTGTGTGGCAAAAGTAATCAAACTTCGAAAATTGGGGCAAAAGTAAACATGATTGTTTTTTTTCTAAGCATAAGTATTCTCCTACGGGAGATAATCCTATTTGAAGTACTTTTGGGTACTAAATGTGGGCACATCTCCCAGCGAAGATTTGAACCTTCATTCGTTAAGGATGTTATAAAGGACTAGCCCCTTCTGGTAGACACAATCCCTGATAGTTACATATGATCATTAAATCTAACTAACCTTGCTTCTTTATGTGGTGGGCCCACACTATTATTCTCAAAAATACCAAAATGACCTTAAGTAAAAGAAAAAAAAATCCCCCTCAACCTCTAATTCTTCAGTGAAAGATGATAGATATCCAAACCTAAACCTTTCTCCTAACTTTGAGTCGACTAATCAGTTATATGCAGATGAAATCAAAACACTGAAAGGAAAAGCATATTATTGACCCAGATAGCTTCTAAAAATACAAGAACAATAAACGAAAGTTGTTCTAATTTGATCAAATAATTATATCAGTGTTTGGTATAGCGTTTTGGGCCTTATAAGCCCGTTTTTATAGGAAAAAAGCACGAATGAGAATGGAAATGTTTAATTTGATGTTTGGTTGAGCTTTTTAAAGCTGTATCCCGGGTAGAATAAGTGACTTGTTAAAAAAGCCCTAACTGCAGCTTTTCACTTATCATTAAGGCATTTTATTACCATTAGAGTAATAAATGTTGTCACCTGATTATTTCCTTCTCTTTCTTCTCCTCTCTTCTCTCTCCTTCTGAAACTAATCACTGTTCTCTTTCTTCTCTTCTCTCTTTGTCTGAAAGGGTGCTCTTCATTTTGAGTTGAAATCCTCCAATCTCGTGCCATATCTTCCCTCCCCAGCCAGCTAAAGGCATGGCAGCTGGATCGTTGCTCTACTTGTGTTTGGTTGGTCATGTTATGCATTATGGTCAGCGGTGGTAGTGATCTGCGGCAAGGTTGTGTAGTTGTTGCTCCTCATCTTCGAATCCATCGGGTGTTGTGAACACCAGCGGGAAGTTTCTCGATCAGAATGTGGTCGATCTGTGTGTGGTAGGCAGTTTGGTGAGCTTTCTCTTCTCAGTCTGAAGGTTGGGATCTACTTTGTCAATTCTCGTCGCCTCGACCTTGTGTGTCGACACTCTGATCTCTTGTCTCTATTGGTGCATGTGTGCTCCAGTAGAGTGTTCTTGGCGGTGGTAAGGTTTGTTACACATCTTTTCTTCATATACTCTGATCTCCTGTCTCTGTTGGTGCGTGTTAGCTCCAGCCTGACATTGTTTTTTGGCTGGAGTTTCGATCTGTTAAATTCATGTGGCCTATAGCTAATAAGTGCAAGAAGAGAAATCAAAGATGGTAGATGTAAGAAACAAGAACCAAAAACCTCAAAGCATCATTGGAAGAAGGCTGCCTACATTCGAACTGTGAAATATTGAATCGACACAAATTAATAAAAGAACAAAGAACACCGACCCAATATTGGTTAGTACCATCTAAAACAAATACAAGTAGACATATGTGTATTTATTCATGCTTTAGGTGAAATTGGTTAGGCATTTGTTCAAGACATATACATTATTCAAGAAATTCATGTTCGATTAGGCATCAAGGGGAAGAGAGGAAAGGACGGGGGAGACTGTATTTAAAGAGGTCATTGATTATCGTCTCAAATCTTGCCATCGTTGCCACCGAAGCAATCGCCTCCTTCACCTTGACTATTGCCTTCAAATACTAGCCACAACCCTCAATTTTTACCTTTGAATCTTCGCCTCCACCGATCAGTGAAGACGAGGAAGATGTCGAGCCTTTGTTGTGCTTTATTTGCCACCATTGTTGGTGGGAGATTCCGCCATCGTCATTTGTGGAGGATGCCTGGTCATTGTAATATCCTAAATTTTGGGATTAGAGGCTTGAGAATAAGCCTGAATCAAGTGGACTACTAAGCCTCGATTTAGCATGAGTCCCAAAAATATAAACTTTGTTGTCAGAGTGTTTTTCAGTGTGGTAGTCTAGTTGTGTGATATTTTAAAATAGGCAAATGATGTCCAATGCCTATGATATTTTTCAGAATGAAAGTAGACTTATCAAGTTTTAATTTGATATGTCATATAAGTCATTTGAAGCTATACACAAAGAGTTATGTATTTTTGAAGTTAGCCCAATAAAACTAGCAAGTTTCTATGACAACATACAAAAATGGAAATACTAGGAATTATGACCTTCCAGTTGGTTAAAAGATATATTTTTTTCCTAAAAATAAACTTAATAAGAATCACACATAGCCTTTGGAATCAATGCAATTGGACAGCTTTTTACCAAGGTGCGAAAATGACAAAAATGTATGGGCAAAATAGTCATTTGGCTAAATTAAATCCAAAGTCCATATTTTTCCCTTTCTCTTGTGTGAGTCGCATCCAAAAGAGAGGAAAGAAAGAGATTAAATACTTGGTTCATATTATGCTAAAATATGGAGAAATTGTAGTCAAGTAAAAATCAAAGTTGAAAAGTCAACTATTGCAAGCTAATATATGTAACCTTCCAAAAGATAAAATTGTGATTATTCAAGAGCTTATTTGGCTATTCCAAGAGCACACTTTCGTCATTCTTGGGCAAGGAATAAAAGGAGTAAATGATTAAATTCCAATATCCAAGTTGAATTAAGTAACTCAAGTAAAAAGTTAAAGTTTGAAAAGTCAAATATTGCAACTCCAATTAAATTTATGGGGAGGAGGATAAAAGTGATAATTGAAGAGCATATTTTTGGGCCATTTAGAGAGTGCTTTTCGGCCAAGTAATCGGAAGAGGGAAAAGGATGATGATCCATGTTAATGGCATGTGTTTAAATTGCCATAAAATATACAAAAGAAAGAAGGAGTAGGATATTTGTGTATAAGGCTCTTTCCTCTTCCTCTTTTCTTCATTTTTGTTTAGCTGCACCAAATATATATATATATATATATAGAGAGAGTTAGCTAAGTTTGAGAGCTCAAGAACAAAGGGCTAGAGTTCTAAGAGCAAAACTCAAAGGGAAGAGCAAGTAAATCAAGTGCTTATGCTTTCCAAACTCCTTAGAACTTTCTCTAACATCTTCTTCTTGAAATTTGTGGTTAGAAGGCTAAATCAAGAGTGAAGAGATAGAGAGAGAGAGCTAAGGTGATTTAGAGAGATAAAGTGGTGAAATCAAGAGGTAATCTCATAAAATTGATCCTCTTGTGCTATAAGATGTTGTTGTGGTTGTTGTTATTGATTTTGGCTTGATTTGCTTTGTTTTGCAAAATTGGGAAGATGAAACCCTAAGGGTAGGTGTTGCCCAATTTTTCATCAAACATGTGAGAAGTATGTTTAAGGGATTAAACAAGTGATTAGAGGTGAACAGAAGGTGTTAAGTGGATTAGAAACACGACACATGATTTTCCCTTAATTTTCCCAAAATTCGCCCAGCCAATGTTCAGTGGGGTTAGAGCTGGAATTTTATGAATTTGATGATTTCATTGGTTTTAGAAGGGAATATTGTGTAGGAATATGTTAGATATGAATAGTTTTGATGATGTCAAATATGAGCAAAAAATTTGTATAATATACTTATCTTCCATATTGACTAACTACTATATTTAATGTTGTATATCTTGTAGATTAGTCATAGACATCATTGTGGGTTGATATTATAATGCCTCATAAATGGAGAATAATCATCAAGAAGAAAGAAAGATGAAGATTGAAGATATTCATCAAGAAGATTGAAGTTGGATTATGAAGAATGATCATCAAGAGGAAAAAAAGAAGAAAGAGATTAAAGAAAGAAAAACTTGCAAGATCACATGAGAATATCAAGATTCAAGCTCCTAGAAGTGATACCGGAGGTTTCTATGATTATACGGAAGTTGGAATGGGTCAATACGAAGCTAAAATGATGTATACGGAAGCTATGGTACCTTTGGGGATGATTACCCGAGTAATCACTCGAGTAATATGGCATTGTCAGATTTTGGAGGTGTTTACTCGAGGCCTTACTCGAGTAATCTGCCGGGTTATTTGATGAATCACTCGAGGCGGCACTTGAAGTAATGGGCACTCTGTTTTCACGCGGCAGAACAAAGGTTCGGTATTTTGATGATATCTCTCCAACCACATGTCGGATCAAACTGAAACCAGTGGCATATGAAACTAGACTTCCAACACGAACTTTTGACACTGAGAGCACATTCAAAGGAGTTCAGATGAGGGAGATATGATCTGTTGAAGTTGACGCATGAATCACCGTCATATTCCAGGACAGCTTCGGTATTTTGGACATAACTCTCAAAATACATATCGGATTGAGACTAAACTGGTGCCATATGAACGAAGACTCAAAGAGCTTTCCATGGATAGGTAATTTGACATATTTGAGGTTATATTTTAATAGCTATGCCATCTGGAAGTTGCTGCTCGTGATTTCAGGATTGTCTAAGAACAGTAGTACTCTTTGGATCATAACATTTTGTACACAACGAGTTTGGAGCTGATTCTTGTTGCATTGGAATTTAGATAATGAGGGCTTTCCGATGATATATAATTTGCCATGTTTTGAGTCAAAATCAAGAATTCACTTGAAGGCACTACACGAGTAACTGGTTGATAACAAAAGACTTTACTCGAGTAGGTACTCGAGTAATCAGATAAAAAACTTCCAATTGCTCTCGGCCTGCCAACGTTACTCGATCAAGTACTCGAGTAACCATGTAGATCACTTGCAGTTGCTCTCGGCATTTTCAATCCTGCCAATGTTACTCGCGGAGCTACTCAAGTAACTCACTGTGGTAAGCAAAAATCTGAAGTTCATCAAAGTTTTCCCGATGATACTCGAGTAAACTTTAATGAATACTTGAGTAGCTACTGGAGTAAAGCACTATGTGCTAGCAAAACTTGAAGAGTTATTTAGACGAGAACTTCAAGTCACTACTCGAGTAAAGCACTGTGTATGCAGAGTTATTTAGAAGAGAACTTCAAGTCACTACCCGAGTAAGCTATGCAGAAAATGGAAGGCCACTCGAGTAGCCACTCGAGTAACCTGTGAAGAAACTTGATGTTTACTCGAGTAAGTACTCGAGTAATGCTTCCCAGGAAAACAGAGCAACGTCCCGAAGATTCTGGAAATCAATGGAATGATCATATAACTCATTCTTATTGCTTCTAATCACTCTAACACTTCATTGTATTAGTGTTTAATGCATTTTTCCAGTAAAACAATGAAGAGATGATGAGAAGAGATAAACGTTGAGTTTACAGAGCGGAGCGGCCAACATTCCAACGGCTAGTTTTCAAAATCAAAGAACGGTCAAACAAAGCTACGTCACTCTAACGGACATGTTGAAATGCTCAAACGGTCATCAATCCTCATCACCTATAAATAGAAGATTATCCAAAACAGAAGTAAGACTCAGTATATACATCGTCCAAATGCCAACATACTGATATCAATACTCATTGCACATACTCTCTATTTCTCTAGCTTCTATATGATTTACCTTTGAGAGAGATATTATTTGTATTGTACTTCAGTGTTCATCTTATTCACTTCTAAGAGAGAAGATTGATTGTAATCTTTCATCATCAAAGTTGTATCCTTACGGTGTGTAAGGGGGAGCAACTTGGTTGTAATCTTACGGTGTGTAAGGGGGAGTAATCTCAGTGCGAGAATTGTAAAGGCTTCACAAGTGCCCGGATCAAACTTGTGAGATTGTAGTGGTTCTCAAGTTCCCGGTTAAACTTGAGGAAGATAGTGGATTGAAAATCTCAGGAGGAGCCTGGGGACTGGACGTAGGTCATCGTGGATTGGGCCGAACCAGGATAAATCACAGTTTGCATATTCTCTTCCCTAAGCTCTTATACTTCTAGCATATATCATTTAAATATCTAACTGTGATTTATGATTCATTACTTTCATATTTATTGCTTCCTCTAAGATGCGAAAAGATTTTCAAAGTTCTTAAGTTTTAATCTTACATCCAATTCACCCCCCTCTTGGGTGTCAGCTAGTTCTAACATTTGGTATCAG
This sequence comes from Inga laurina, assembly GCA_963855925.1. Lineage (NCBI taxonomy): Eukaryota > Viridiplantae > Streptophyta > Magnoliopsida > Fabales > Fabaceae > Inga > Inga laurina. Next base: position 56,263,667 of record OY979703.1, read on the forward strand.
AGCCGGAGTCTTGTTTAAAGGACTTAACCGTCTCAAGAGTTTATAGTGGCTGATTTTGGGTGTTATATGCTTTCCGAAGGTTTTGACTATACAATTCCACCTATTTTGAAAGATATTGATTTTTGGTTTTGGAAAACTAGAATGATATCTTTTATAAAATGCTTTGATTATGATATGTGGGATGTTTTTACAAATGTCTTTGATTTCAAACCGAGAAAGGATTGGACAGAAAGAGAAAAGAAAATGTTTTCGTTGAACATTAGAGCAATGAAAATTTTGTATAGTACTTTAACTGAAAATGATTTTGAGAAAATTAGATTTTGCTCTACTGCAAGAGATATTTGGGATACTCTTGATTCTCTGTATACTTCTAACAAGTGTGTTGAAGTTGAAAGTGTTGACAGTTCATGTGAGACTACAAGTTATATATCCACGATTCATGAACAAGTGGAAGTTGACAATGAAGAAGGAGAAATCATAGAACACTTCCATGATCTTGTCAACATAGAAGAACAAGAGGAAAATGATTCCCGAAAAGAGCTCGTTATAGACGGACAAGAAAATTCACTCTCTGGAGCTCAACATGAACTTAAGGTAAAAAGTACCAATTCTTCTTGTGATTTTCGTAAAACTGATTTTCAAAGCTTGCATAAAATTGTTTTTCAACCAATTATTGATTCTATTGAGAAAAGCAAAAAGATTTTCAATCATGCTGGAAATTCATGCGGGAAGAAAGAACTTAGGCAAACTGATCATTCGAAATCATCTTTTCTTGATCAACACAATACTTGCACAGAATCTCATAATACATATCATCATATTATTTGCAATTATTGTGGTAAATCAGGTCATATTTCTCACACATGCTATATTAGAAGAAATTCTAATTTGAGAAATAAATATGTTTGGGTTCTGAAAAGACAAGTAATGTCCAATCCTAACAATCAAGGACCCAAGTATATGTGGGTACCAAAATGTTCTTCTAGTACTTTATGTATGCAGATTGAATATAAGAAGAATGGACATAAGGGTACGGAGATGATGAAGAAGAAACTAAGAGTTTCTCATGCACCAAGAAAGAGGTTCATACCATCTATATCGAAAAGAAGAACTCTCGGAGCACCCATTGCTGGAAATGCAAAGTTTAATCACAAAGAAATGCAATGGAGAAAAAGAGTACGTTCTACCTCAAGAATGGACTACCATAGAGTACCGCTCAACTATCTTGAGGAGAACAAGAAAAGGAGGATCTCTCAAGCATCAAGTAAAAGACTCCTAGAGTCTATGTATTTTGAGAGACGATTGCTAGCACCCAAAGCAAGATATTCAAAGTATCAACATCCTAGAAAGATGCAATGGGTAAGCAAAAGCAATCCTCCAAGTATCTAAGGCAAAGGTACACAATGATAAAACCTCCTATACTATTGTCTGTAATATTTATCGAGATTTTATATTTTGGAACCTTAGGAATGAGCATTGCAAACTATTTTGAAATTATGTTTTCACATCTTTTAAAAAGCCACTTAATAGATTTATTTATAAAGGGATTGCAATGCTCAACAGGATAATTCTTTATGCATATATAATGATTTGAAAAGAAAATATTTCTTTTATGCATAAAGACATGTTTAATTCATTATGCGCAATTTCCTCGAATTGATTATATTCTTAGAGCATGTGAATTTTATCTTGATTCCTACAAGCTAACAAGAAATGGATCCAATCAATGTTGGATACCATGAAGAAAAGAAATTTATATAGTTCTGTAGAATAAGAAAAAGCTTCTCAAGACTATGACCACATGAAAACAAATTCATAGCTTGATGATACTGAAATTCGGAGTTTGGATTTTGGTGCTGATTGTGCAAAGGAGAGAAACCAATATTATTCCACCAAAATCAAGCAAGCTGACACAAGGATAAGAGGAATTACGGTGATATCTAATCCTTACTCTATACTGTGATTATATGAATTATTTATTTTGAGTAATGAGTATTTGTCCATTATTGCATTCATTTAGCAATCAATCCTTCATGATTGTTAATTTGTTTATAGATTGCTAAATGAACGATAAGTGAAATTGTGCATAGTTTATCTATCAATTTATGTTTTGAAGTGCACAATTCAAAAATGTGTTTTGGTTTCATTCCATCATGTGTTATAAAATTGTATATCATTAACAATCAATCATTTATGGTTTTCAAATTGTTTTTAGATTGCTAAATGGACTTAAAATGAAATTGTGTATTTGAGTTTTGAAATGTACATTTCAAAAATATACTTAGATTCCAATTCATCTTGTTTATAAAAATGCATACACATTATTTGAAAATTACTTATACATTGTTTGCATTTAAATTGGTTTCAAAATTGGAAGTTAATATTTATGTATACTAAAAGTCAGAAATGCTTCAAATCCATCCACTAGAATTTTCCCCATCATTCACATAATATTTCTTGATTTTAAACTTATTATTGCTTGAACTCCTCAACCACTATTTTCTAACAAATTAGACCTTATGTCTAACAAGTTATCTATCTATGAGTTTCAAGTGTATTTCCCAGAAAAGAATTCAATATGTGAAAGACTTATGCCTGATGCATAAATCTTTGGTTGGCCATGTTATTTCAAGCATTATGAATGTTCATTAGTGCATTGAATCTTAATGCATTAGCCATTATTGTGGAATAGCTTACCAGGATAATATTCTAGAACTCTAGTCATTTGGATCAATGAGTATGTGTTTCATCATCCATAAATTCTTATACTCATCTTGTTGCTCAAATGCATTACCATTTGTCTTCATCCATTCTTCGAGCAACTAGATCCTTCTATTCAAATTCTTGAGTTGAATATCCCTATTCTTCAAGACACATCTCTAAGAGTCAAGTTTATCTCTTGGTCAATAGCAAAGTCATTGTGTTTATATACATCCTTGAAGCTAAGCCTTTTTGGCTAATTCATTTTTAATATGACTTTTGCTCTTGGGAAAATTCTCAAACATGTTAAACTCCAATGTCTAACATGTTATCTTAGTTGTTCTCTAAAAAGGAAGCTTTCTGGTATATGTATATTTAAACTGTTGACTTTCACCATTTTCAACATGAACATTGATTATAAACATATTTCAAAGATGAGTTTTGCATATATTCAAAATCTCAATTTTACAATGCATTGTTATGATTTGAAATTACATCCGAGATTTGAAACAATGTGCATATCTCATGATCATTCTTGGAAAATTTGATTTCATTCATGATTTATCATTTCTTGGTCATTATAAATAGATTTTCAACTCTCTTTAATCTGACTTACATGCCTTGCATAAAAATCTTATCAATGACATATCTTTTAGAATGTATTTACAAATTGTCATTGATCTCTGAAATCATCATTCTTGGTATTATTTGTGCATTACCCTTTATGATTCAATTGCTTGAATTTATTTAATTGGGTAAAATTATATTCTGGTCTTTGTTGATTATTATACTCTTTGCTCAAATATCATATGATTCAATTATATAAGAGCATAAGAGTTATAATGTCTAATATTATATGGACCCAAGAGAAAGTTGGGTACTAAAGAGCATTTATTTATACTTTTGCGGGTGTTGATCAAAATACTCTACTTTTGGATACAAAGATCAAAGGCTAACAGAGAAGGCATGACTAGTAGTATTGCAATGTGAGCAGAAGCAAAATCTGTGGTATCACTCAAGCGACACCACATCACTAGCAAGTAACTAGCTAGTGGTGTAGTCAGAGAAAGAAAAAGAAGATGAAGATCTCTTAGTAGCCTCGACTATGTTCAATTCAAGGTCAAGAACAAGTCTCGCAATTATGAGCCTTGGTTATTCCTTCATCTTCCCTATTGTAATATCCCGATTTGTGATTAAGGCTAATGACTCTGATAATTATTGTAATTGGTGTAATTAAACACTTTTGGGAAATTTATGTAATATGAATTTGGTGTACATACGTGTGGTATGTAAGATCAAGGGTTGTGATTCCTTGACCATGGGTCGGGATTCTATGTTTTGCGATGGTGTGGGTTCATAGGAGAGTGACTAAGATGATGACATGTGGCATTGTGTGAGCTATTGGATGAAGCCACAAAAGGACAAAATAGCACTTTTTCTCTCCCCTCTCTCTCCAATTCGGTTGAGTGTGTGTGTGGGAGGATGAGTTGGCTTCTTCATCATCATCATCATCTCCTCCATATCTCATTTTCTCTCTCTTCCTTCCTCCATTTTCGCTGAGCAAGCTTGGAAAGGGAAGGATAAAGCTTTGATCTTTGGTAAGTGATGAACCTCCTTTGCTCAAAACCTCTTCTCTAATATTGTGTATCTCATTGAGAGCCCCATTGTGGTGGTTGTAGAATCTTGTAAAGTGTTGATTTGTGATTTGGGCGAATTTGAAAGTTGGAGAATCAAGGTTCTTGATTGGGTAAAGAGAAGAGGTAGGCATTTAGAGCATTTTGGTATATTGTTTGTGATTTTTGGCTAAGTTTGGTAAAATCTGGAAAATTTGCCCTAATTATGTCAAATGTTGAAAATGTGGATTTTATGGTGTTTGATAGTGGAAATGGTTTGATGATGAGTTATTTGATGGTTGGATATAATCTGGAATATTGGGAATGAGTTGAATGAAATTTGGATATTATGTATCATAGAGACCTTAGTGTTTGATTGTGGTCAAAGTGGTTTTGGGGTGTTTTTGGAGTTGCCATTGTGTTCCCTAGTTAGTGCTTGAAATGTATGAGTTTTGATAGGAGTTTGGGAACCATTGGGCATGATTTTGACCATATGGCGTTTTCTGGTTTTTCTGCGTTTTTTTGTCTCTGATACACATCACCAGAGCAGAGGATGAACGTGCTCGAGTGATGCGTGAGTTTTTCCCTTTGTGCTTCAAGGTTCGTCTGGGTTTTATGAATAATGCTCGAGTGCATCGCTTTGTGCTCGAGTGAGGGAAGAACGTGCCCGAGTGATCTTGGGTTGCTCGAGTGGGAGTGGGAGTTCAATGCTGAGGGTGTTCTCAGGCCGTCACTTGTGGGCTGATGCCAAGAGTGTGCTCTGACACTCGCAAGCATAGCCGTCTCACTCGAGCACTGGGAATCATGCTCGAGTGAGCTTGTGCTTCTGGTGTGGGTTGGTGCTCTCGGGTTGTCACTCGAGGCGTTGTGCTTTTGGGTGCTCGAGCATGATTTGGGTCATCACTCGAGCACAGAGCTTCTTGCTCGAGTGATGCGAGCACTTTCGGGCTGTGAAGGTTGCTCTCGGCCAAGCACTCGCGAGTGAGAAGGGTCTCACTCGAGCACGAGCGCTCATCACTCGAGTGAGGCTGTCATAAATCAGTGTGTTGCCTTCAAAAAATGGGTCTTTTGGGTAGTGTGTTCCAACCCTTTAGGCATATGTTTAGGCCTCTAATAGTCACCTAAAGAGTCCTAAATGATAACCAACTTAGAGTATTATTGAAATATACATATGGAAAAGAGATTGATTGGTTGTCCCTAATTTGAATATAGGATTTGACATCTGTCGCCCTCGTGAGGCCATGGTGCCGGAGCCAGTCAAGAAAGATACAGGTAGTGACTCTTTCTTTATATCCTATGTGATACATTGTATGTGTTCAATGTCATTGAGATGAAATGGATTTTATATGCTGCATGTTTGTGAAAATTGTGGAAGCATTGCTATACCAATAGCCCTGAGTCGCTAACAACGGTTCGGGCAAGGGCTGTGTGCCTCCCGGCGGTAAAAGGGGATGAGGTTAGGGTGTGTATATGGGATTATGTGGGCCGAAAGGCTAATTGTGGGCCGAAAGGCTATTTGTGAAGGCCGACGGGCCATTTGTGAAAGCCGAAAGGCTATATGTGAGCCGTAAGGCTATTCGTATGCACTGCCACGCCAATAGTCCCTGAGTCGCTAACAACGGTTCGGGTTAGGACGGTGTGCCTTCCCGGCGGTAAAAGGGGATAAGGGTGGGGTGTGATTTGTGTTGCTGATATGAGATGATTTGTTTACATATTATGTGATTGCATGTGGTATGAAAAAGTTGTTACTACTGGGATTCTTTAGAATCTCACCCTTTCCATATGACATACCTTTTCAGACAGGACGAGTGGCTCGAAAGGAAAGCGGGCAACCAGGAGTAGTTAGGATTACTCTGAGACTTAGTGGTAGTTGGTTATCCTTATTTTGGTTTTGGGATTACCAAGTGTACATGAGAATGTAAATGAATATTTTGGATATGTAATCCCCATTTTGGGAACTGGTAAACCCATGATATATATATATGTAGATGTACCCAGGGTTTTGCCAGGATTTTAGTTTCCGCACTCTGATATTTCTTATGTGATTTGATTCTCAAGTAGTTATATCCGCACGTGAATGTGAGACCAGGATTAAGTATGTTTTAGAACTGATTTTTGAAATACCCCGTCTCTTGGATGTGGGATCATAAATTGTTGATTTCATTTTATTGGTCTCTATTTCACTTAAATTTCGTAATCCGGATGTAATTACGGTGAGGGGGTTACACCTACTACCAAAGGAAGTTAGACATCTCTTCCACGATATGGATCCTGCTGAGTTATGCTTTGAAGAAGGCACAATAATTGAGGAAACATTGGAGACAGCAGTCAGAGATTAGAGTGTCACCATCTTAGCTTCAAAGATTAATAAGTGCTTGGGCTTCAATACTCTCCTACTAGACCTCTCAAGGAGTACAAGGAGCCTAAGAAGTACAGAATCATCAAATCATGAAAGCTAATTAGGGTTATCAACTTTAACCTTAGCTTTATGTGTGATCTCTATTGCGTTATCTGATATACATACACTAGAGCTATGGCGAACAAGGCCAATTTAATCACTTCATTGAGAAGGATTACCATATAATGGCCTAGATTATAAGCAAGGAGGGGAAGAATACTGGAAAGATCATGTCTGTCAGAGAACAAGAGGTATATATATACTTCTACAGGACTTACTCCAAGTAATCAGAAGTTACTTCAAGTAATCGACAATTACTTCAAGTAGACCTTCAAGTAATTCACAATTACTCCAAGTAAGTCTGAATCTCACTTACAAGAAGCATAGAGGATGAGAACTGGGACTTCAAGAATAGATGAGATACAACATTTTGCTAGAGCTAGTCTCCTGGTCCTTCATTCTTTGGTCCATCTGTCTAAGGCTTTCTGAGAGAGGAGCTTCGACAATCACACAGAGCTTGCTACAAACATGCTGAGTTCATCACTTCTGTGAATGGCAAGATTAGACAACTCTGTGGTTCAATCAACCAGAACTTCAAGGCTTTATTATGAGCTCATCTTGGTATCCTAAAGTGCCTACAGAGATTATGCTTCAGAATCTTTCAGTACTAATCACATCATCAGACAGTGAGTATCCAACGATGCATCAACAGACTTCAGAGGATTATGGCTCGAGTAATTACGATATTACTCGAGGGAGGAATTGTATTCTTACTTAATTAAAATTCTCTGAGTTGCATCACTCGGGTGAGCACTCGAGTGATGGTTGAGTGGAATTACTCGAGGGATACAGGGTTACAACCTTAAAACCCTGAATAGCATCATCATTTTCAACTTGATTTTTCTCTAATCTTCATATTTTCATACTCATTCTCTCTACAAAATTTCCAATGATTTTACAAAATTCAAGAGAATTATTAATTGTATTGCTCATGATGATTTTTTTAAAAAAAGCCATGCATTCATTAAGGGGGAGCTTCAAATTCATACGTGTTTTATATCTTAAAATGCTCATCTCCTTTTTTGAAAGGAAATCTTTTTAACATACTCATCTGAATTTTCTATTTTTAATTAGTTTTGATGATGAGTTATTTATATATCTTCCTTTCATAATCTTAATTTTCAACATATCATATAGAGAGGATGATTTTGATTTTGTACAATAAATTTAATACTTGATTGCACCAACCATTCTCCTTGCAAGAATGTTTTATTTATAACAGGAGAATTTGTTCTATGCAAGATCATTCCTCAGCATACTAAAAGGAGCATATATGATGACATATGCTTTAACAATCAATCAAGGGAGATAAATTGGCTACAATATTCAAAGCAATAAATACGAATGAGCATTGAGCTTACTGAACATAAGCTCAACTCAATTGGAGAATCTATCAACTTTGAGGAAAGATGATTTAATACTGGTTACAACCCTCAAAGCAACAAAAGGCACACAAGTCAGGATGATTTTAGTAGCATTCTAAGGAAGGCTATTCCTAAGCTTTCTATTGAGCACACTTCAGAGCCTACCATTGAGCCAGCCACAGTTAACTCCTATGAACAAGATCCATCACAGTTGCATAGTGAAAGTATGGTGAACATAACATCTTGGATCTAACACAACAAGAAAGGAAGGCGATGGGTTTCATGGATCAATCTTCAGCTTGCCAGATCCAAATGAGCATTTCTAAACCCTCTCTTTATATTTTGAGCTTACTTTGCATATTCTTGACTATGGAAGTTTTCTTGAAAATCTTTCCAAATTGTTTCAAATTTGTTTTCATGAAAACCATTTTTTTCCCTTGCATCAAATTATAAATGAAACTACTTTCAAAGCGGGGGAGAGAAACTTGTTTTCCTCATGCATTTATTTTGATTAATGGGGAGAATGACATTTCTCATTTGATTTCATATTTACTTCTCTACAAACATTTCTTCCTTTCCTATCTATACTTCAAACTTTTTGCTGATGTCAAATAGGGGGAGAGAAAGGCAAGAAAAATATATTGCTCTTACTTAGTTTTTATAACTTAACTCATACATATTTTTCTTGAAAGATTTGTCATCATCAAAAAGGGGGAGAATGTTAGATATGAATAGTTTTGATGATATCAAATATAGATGTCAAATATGAGCAAAAAGTTTGTATAATATACTTATCTTCCACATTGACTAACTACCATATTTAATGTTGTATATCTTGTAGATTAGTCATAGACATCATTGTGGGTTGATATTATAATGCCTCATAAATGGAGAATAATCATCAAGAAGAAAGAAAGATGAAGATTGAAGATATTCATCAAGAAGATTGAAGTTGGATTATGAAGAATGATCATCAAGAGGAAAAAAAAGAAGAAAGAGATTAAAGAAAGAAAAACTTGCAAGATCACATGAGAATATCAAGATTCAAGCTCCTAGAAGTAATACCGAAGGTTTCTATGATCATACGGAAGTTGGAATGGGTCAATACGAAGCTAAAATGATGTATACGGAAGCTATGGTACCTTTGGGGATGATTATCCGAGTAATCACTCGAGTAATATGGCATTGTCTGATTTTGAAGGTGTTTACTCGAGGCCTTACTTGAGCAATCTGTCGGGTTATTTGATAAATCACTCGAGGTGGCACTTGAAGTAATGGGCACTCTGTTTTCGCGCAGCAGAACAGAGGTTCGGTATTTTGATGATATCTCTCTAACCACATGTCGGATTGAATTGAAACCAGTGGCATATGAAACTAGACTTCCAACACGAACTTTTGACACCGAGATCACATTCAAAGGAGTTCAGATGAGGGAGATATGATCTGTTGAAGTTGACGCATGAATCACCGTCATATTCCAGGACAGCTTCGGTATTTTGGACATAACTCTCAAAATACATATCGGATTGAGACTAAACTGGTGCCATATGAACGAAGACTCAAAGAGCTTTCCATGGATAGGTAATTTGACATATTGAGGTTATATTCTAATAGCTATGCCATCTAGAAGTTGCTGCTCGTGATTTCAGGATTGTCTAAGAACAGTAGTACTCTTTGGATCATAACTTTCTGTACACAATGAGTTTGGAGCTGATTCTTGTTGCATTGGAATTTAGATAATGAGGGCTTTCCGATGATATATAATTTGCCATGTTTTGAGTCAAAATCAAGAATTCACTTGAAGGCACTACACGAGTAACTGGTTGATAACAAAAGACTTTACTCGAGTAGGTACTCGAGTAATCAGATAAAAAACTTCCAATTGCTCTCGGCCTGCCAACGTTACTCGAGCAAGTACTCGAGTAACCATGTAGATCACTTGCAGTTGCTCTCGGCATTTTCAATCCTGCCAATGTTACTCGAGGAGCTACTCGAGTAACTCACTGTGGTAAGCAAAAATCTGAAGTTCATCAAAGTTTTCCCAATGATACTCGAGTATGTACTCGAGTAAACTTTAATGAATTCTTGAGTAGCTACTGGAGTAAAGCACTGTGCTAGCAAAACTTGAAGAGTTATTTAGACGAGAACTTCAAGTCACTACTCGAGTAAAGCACTGTGCTAGCAAAACTTGAAGAGTTATTTAGACGAGAACTTCAAGTCACTACTCGAGTAAAGCACTGTGTATGCAGAGTTATTTAGAAGAGAACTTCAAGTCACTACCCGAGTAAGCTATGCAGAAAATGGAAGGCCACTCGAGTAGCCACTCGAGTAACCTGTGAAGAAACTTGATGTTTACTCGAGTAAGTACTCGAGTAATGCTTCCCAGGAAAACAGAGCAACGTCCCGAAGATTCTGGAAATCAATGGAATGATCATATAACTCATTCTTATTGCTTCTAATCACTCTAACACTTCATTGTATTAGTGTTTAATGCATTTTTCCAGTAAAACAATGAAGAGATGATAAGAGGAGATAAAAGTTGAGTTTACAGAGCGGAGCGGCCAACGTTCCAACGGCTAGTTTTCAAAATCGAAGAACAGTCAAACAAAGCTACGTCACTCTAACGGATATGTTGAAATGCTCAATCGGTCATCAATCCTCATCAGCTATAAATAGAAGATTATCCAAAACAGAAGTAAGACTCAGTGTATACATCGTCCAAATGCCAACATACTGACATCAATACTCATCGCACATACTCTCTATTTCTCTAGCTTCTATATAATTTACCTTTGAGAGAGATATTATTTGTATTGTACTTCAGTGTTCATCTTATTCACTTCTAAGAGAAAAGATTGATTGTAATCTTTCATCATCAAAGTTGTATCCTTACGGTGTGTAAGGGGGAGCAACTTGGTTGTAATCTTACGGTGTGTAAGGGGGAGTAATCTCAGTGCGAGAATTGTAAAGGCTTCACAAGTGCCCGGATCAAACTTGTGAGATTGTAGTGGTTCTCAAGTACCCGGTTAAACTTGAGGAAGATAGTGGATTGAAAATCTCAGGAGGAGCCTGGGGACTGGACGTAGGTCATCGTGGATTGGGCCGAACCAGGATAAATCACAGTTTGCATATTCTCTTCCCTAAGCTCTTATACTTCTAGCATATATCATTTAAATATCTAACTGTGATTTATGATTCATTACTTTCATATTTATTGCTTCCTCTAAGATGCGAAAAGATTTTCAAAGTTCTTAAGTTTTTATCTTACACCCAATTCACCCCCCTCTTGGGTGTCAACCGGTTCTAACAGAATACATGTGTTCATGATTTTTGGAAATTTGTATGCAAATCTGGAATATATTGAAGTTCAAAGTAAATGTTGTTTGATTGTTTCACTCGAGGCAGTGCCATTATGTAATGAATTTCGTTAGGAAAATCTAGTCCAAATATTATGAAACTTTACAGGATTAAAGTAGAGATGTAGAGTTTTAATTTGATGTGTAGAACATAATTTTTGGACCAGTAGATTTTAGATATGATTTTTCAAAGTTGTGCTTTGTTTTTAGAATGCAATCTGGAACAGGGGAAGTTTGGTGAATTTCTGGGAAAAATGTGATAATAGTAGCCAGCTTTAGGTATTTTTCCATGAAAAAACACTTAAAGAGCTTCACATAGGCTTTAGAATTAGTCAAATGGGATTTTCCTAGAATTAATTATGATTTTCTAAAGTCGACTGAAAATCTACAGTTTTTTGGAAAACTGTGAAACTGTACTTTGCAGAGTATACTTTGCAGAAATTATTGAAATTGTGATAGATAATCAGCAAACTATGATTAAAGGTAGTTATAGTTCAAGTAGTAACTAGTTACTTGTAACTCTAATTTTTATAGGAACTGGAAATAGCCCGACCCAGAACCAAAGTTTAAGACTGACCGAGGAATCAAAAAAGGAGTCTATCTTTCATTCATTTTGTGTATGCCATCTTCTGTGTTATACCTGGATACACAGTGTATACAGGCACACTGATACACGGTGCCTATGAGTACACTGTTATACATAGTGCCTACGGGTACACTACTAATACATAGTGCCTACGGGTACACTAATACATAATGCCTACAGGTACTCTGTTATACCGTGCCTGTGGGTACACTGATATGCATGGTCAGAGGACTAAGGTATGGAATACGTAGGGGCTACAATAATGATTGGCTCTGAATACATTTCTGACTAAACTGAGTTATGTGTTACTATATTGCATTATCTGGTACTTGACATATTTATTTATCGCACTTTTTATGAATGCTTGTATGTTACTACTGAGATTCTTTAAATCTCACCCTTTCCATAAACATTCAAAGTTTTCTGCTTAAGCAAGCGGCTCATAGGGCAAAATCGTAATTACCGGCAACGGAAGGTTCCGGACCAGTATAGGAGGAGATGTTGGTTATCTGAAGGCCTTTATCATTTTAAGGTCTGTAAACATTATGCACACTCCTATGGGGAAATTCCTGCAATATAATCAAGTGCATTGTATCAATAATATCAATATTTGTATGCTATTCCTATGTGCCCGCCGCACTACACGCTAATACTTTGAAAAACATGCAAATAAGATAAGAGTGTTACAGTCATTGAACCCTGGTCCTTCTTCACATGCGCCCTGCCACTAAAAGTAACGGTATTAGTTAGATTTAACGGTTATAAGTATTTTTATCCTAATTTTCAAAGTTCATAGTTACTTTTGCCATATGAAAAATTATTTGGTGTTAAGCAAACTTTGGTCAAAACCTCATATATATTTTTACACCTTAACCTTCATTTATATTAGTAGGTCAAAGTTGACAAATTGCAATATCCCTATGATATATTGATAAAATAGAAAAAGAAGAAAAATCTATTTATTTTTGTAAGTGTAAAATTGTCATGTTCTTAATTAGCTCCCCTCCCCTTCTAAATAGAACAAAGTATTATTAAAATTCTTTCCCTCCACTTCCTTTCAAAAATCCTACAAATTGATCATTAAAATCCGTCTTCACCCCTTCTTTCCCTTCCGTTGAGCCAAACAAATTAAAGCCTTAATGTCCAATACTAACGGTCAAGATTAAATTAAATATATTCACTATCTATATATTTATGTACTAATCAATATGTAGAAAGTTAAATTTGATTGCATGGCTAGTAAATAATGTCTTTTGGACTATATAATCTTCCGTTTGGATTTATATATTTGAGTGATATGACCACGGGGCATCAATAGAGCAAGAAGTTTTTTTGCATCCAATCCTAGAGAATGTATCTAAGATTCTATTGAGAATGTCCAAAAATGAAAGAGATAAATGCATAAGGATGTGTGTGTGTGTAATTGATGAGAAGCTTGCAGTGACAAGCAGGGAGTAACATTCTAAATATTAACTGAAAAATGAGAATTCCAAGCTACTGAAGTACCCCCTCCCCACATTTTTGCATCAGAACCAGTAAAATTACAATATCCTTAGTCTATAAGAGGGTTATAGTTTCAGACCGATGCACAAAAAACAATATCCTTAGTCTAAAGGAGGGTTATCGCCTTCTAGAAGCTACAAGAATCCAACTTAGGATTTTCATGGTAGTTTTGAAAATTTTACTTCAGCCGCTTTCCTAGCCACTTTAAAGAAGAGTGAGACAAACGAAAATTTTGATCTGAAATGTTTGGAAGATTGAGAATTTCCATAAATGTTTCCTAACCGGAATTGGGTTAAAAGTTGACAAACACACCTTCTAAGATGAAGGAAATATATCATATGAAACTCCACATGATAAAAATCTCTTTCTCTTGCTCGTCTCAATGATAACTCTTTTACGGCCTATGTTTAAATGGAGAGAAAAGTGAGGAGAAAATAAAGGAGAGGGATTATTAGAAAGAAAAACTACAAAAAAACAAAAAAAAAAAACAGTGAATAATTATACTATTTTTGGGAGTTTTCCCTCATAGTATCATTTCCCCTCTAATTTTCTCTCCATCCAAATATAGGGTTAAGGTTCTTTATCTTGAGATGCATCAATACCACTCTTGATCATTCCCTCTAATGCATTCAAAGAAAAATCATCTCTTTTTTCCTAAACAATGTAATGGACATTTTTGGAAGAAACTAGTGACGAGAGAATCTTGACATCACTTCTTTGAAGATCGGATTCGCTTATCTAAGTTTTCTACATTTTGCGGTACTTGTTTCATGCCAACATCATCCATAACTTCCATAGGTTTTACATCAGTAGAATTTGTCATTCCTTCGGAACACTTGTTCTCCTACTTAAGATTTAATTGATTTATCTCCTCAAAGTGATTCTCCTTTCTCTTTTTAACCCAACGAAAAGTTGCGTAGGTCTTTTTGGTTGGCTTGTGTTTAGAAGCAAAAAATTTAGTAAAAGTTTTATGTTCAGCTAATTTCCAAGCCCGAATATTTTTACCAATTATAAAAGCATCACAAGGGATGCCATAAGTTTTGCTTTAAAACGCTCAACTTCTGTTAAAGTGATTCCAGAAGCCAACAAAAGTGTTGCATGGATTCATTAGAAAAATGCGATGAATATTATGCATAAAATTTATGTTGAGAATTGGGCTTAGTCCACCCTTAGTGGATTAAGCCCAAACCCATTAAGCTTTAAGTTTTTGGGGCCAAATAAAATACTCAAAAGAATGTGGGGTATTTATAGGTAATTTTCCCAAAGGTTTGAAATTGAAACCTGGTGAGAACAGTTTCCCCGCATGTTTTGCGGAACAGTTAGTTTTGGCTGCGTATGTGTAAATAACAGAAACACATGAAAAAAAGACTTAGACAGAAAAGTTTTCTCTACAGAACCTCTTCTCCTTCTCTTCCCTTCCTGTGCATTTACTGTGTGCTATAGTCGAAATCCTGGTGATTCGACTCGCGTGGGTACCGGAAGAACTCAAAACGACACTTCAGGTACGCCCGAATTCCGACAATTTCGACAATGTGCATGACTGAGATGGTATGTTAAACACATATGACCAAAACACAAAGTTATAAAGTAGCTGCAGGTTTATTTTTACCACCAAAAGACCATTAATTATCCAGACCAACGACATAATTACCAAAAGACCATTAAAACATATACAAGCATGCTTGGTAAGATTGACTTTGATCGCATGCTTGCCCAAAAGTTGGTAAGTAAAGACAACAATTTGATGTAGAAGAATTACTCTAACAAATAGTCACACACATAACAGAAGAGATCCTAAGAATTAAAAATAGAGACAGCCCTAAAGTACTCCAAGAATCCATGATGTATGAAAAGAAAAAATTATTTTCAACCATAATGAAATCTGTTCATGTGTCCTTCTCAATACTGAAAAACATTATACCATTGGAGTTGCCAACATCCTTTTCCGGCAAAGCAATTAATGTCAAATGTTCATATTCCTAGTAGGTTGGCCGTAGAGGAGCTATGTCAAGAGAGTCAAGCGGAAGAATACTTCAATCGGATTAGCAAACACACTGTTAAATTTGCTTCTTCGTGCCTGTTTGGATTAACGGTGGAGAATAAGTTTTTTTTGTAGATGAATTTTTGAAAAAGTCATATAGAAAAAAAGTTAGATTGTAGATGTAATTTGTGTTTGGATTGACGGTGGCAAAAGTGACTTTTTTTTATCTCTATCTGAGTAAAAGCAACTTTGATCTCCATCTGATAAAAGCTCCATTCTCTGCAGAAGTCCAGCCATCACCAACTCTCTCCCAAACACACCAAATGAGTTTTTGGGGCTTTTAACCCCCCAAATGGGCTTTTTTAACCTCCAAACGGATTCTCAAACAGACTCTTCCTCGATTCACTCAAACCCTCGTTAATGACATTTGCAAGAGTAACAAGATGAAAAGAAAAAAAGAGGCTATCAAAAACAGTTTTAATCATTATTAATTGTTCCAAATAAGTTCCAAATAGTCATAAAAAATTGGTGAACAAATTTAGATAGAGTTTTTTTTGTCTTAAATCTCTATTTTTTAAAAGAAAAACTGGGGGACAAGTTGACCCCATATGACATCTTTTGGCCAGGAGTAGCTTTTCTGCCCTACTCTTCCCTTTCTTTACCCTTCCGTTGCCCTTTTATCGCCATTAATGAGATTCAATGGTTTAAATTTAGTATTTTATAAAAAATATTATTATAATTTTATAAAAAAATATATAAATATATTTAAACTATTAAAATTTGATCTAAACATTTTATAACTGTAAATTACTATTATAAAGTAGATTTTGTTTTTTTTTTATATAGTTAGGGTTGATATAGGCCATTTGACATGTGATTAACTTGCATTGGGTTTGGCCTGACCTATTTAAAAATAGGAGCGGACCTAAACTTTTTTGAAGACCTATTTCACTCAAGAGGTTTGGCCTAGCATTGTTAAAAATCTATTAAGTATATCAGTTCAGTCTGAGCTTATTATAGTGTTATAATATTATGCAAAATTGTGAAGAAAGCATGTGTTAAATTTAACATCATAATTTTTATTTTTATGATTTAATTAGCATTAAGAAATAATTATTTTGTGATAAGTAGATGATTTAATCATGTAATTAGTTTAGCAACAAAATTTAGCCAAAATATGATTTATTAGAGTAAAAAAAATTATTAAAAAATTACCAATACAATAATATAAAATAAAATAATTATAATAAAAAAAAGAAAAAGAAAGTGAGTTGAAAAATAAAAAGAAAAGGAATTGAAAAAATTGAAAATATAATAAAAAAGAAAATGCATCACAACATGCAAGGCTCAGACCTTTCCCCTTCAGATCATCACAACACAATCTTTATTTGTTTCCTATAGTAGTCTTAACTAGTTTCCTATCTAAATGATTATATCTTTAGTATTTTGACTAACTCATTATCTTGTATATGATCATATAGTCAGTAATTCCCTTATAGTATCATTACTTTTTGAATTAAGATAAAACTACTTCCTTGATCCCTTAATTTACATCTTATCTAATTAATATAATTACATTTTTATTTATAATTAATATACTAATATATATTTTGTTTTAAATTAATTGTATAATAATATATTTTGTAACTATAATAGTTTTTTTATTTATAATAACATATTTTCATTTTAAATTAATTTCATAATAATATATTTTTTATTAAAAATAATATATGCTCATTATAATAATATTTAAAAAAATTATTTTAAACTTAATAAAAATAATAAAATTTTCATTATAATAATGTTTTTCTAAAAATTATATTAACACATTTTATAATTATACAATTTTTTATTTATAAAAATATATTTTTTTAAAATAAATTTTATTTTATAATAATATTTTTATTTGTAAAAATATAATTTTTTTAAAAAAAATTATTTCATAATAATTTTTTAATGATAAAAATATATTTTTATTCAAATTAATGCATATAACATATAAATAAAAAATATTACCAAATATATTAGGATAGAATGGTAAATTGTTATCATTCAACCTCTCTCATCCCATATTAAATCAAATAATGATTATTAAAAACCTCTCACCTCCTCCCCTACCAACCAAACAAAACAACATAACTCTCTAGCCTTTCCTTCCATTTCCTCCCTTACATCCCCTCCCTTCAAATAAAATAGCCCCTTGCTTTGCGGTTTTTTGAGGTAAGGGTTAGATATTTAAAAACCCTGTTTGGTTGGAAAAAGGGAAGGTGAGGGGCGGGGAAAATTTTTGTCCTCTTGTGCTCCCCTCCCCTCTTTTTCTCAACCCTTCAAATTTTGGGTTTTCTAGAGGTAAGAAAAATTTTGTATCCTATCATGACCAAAATGCCCATGGCAATTTTTTGATATTCTATAGCTACGTCTCTGGGCGAAAGACCCCCTTTACCTATCATATCAATTGTGCCTTTACTCATTTATCCACTTCGCTCCTCTCCTCCTCCAACGTCATCATTGGACCATCCAGTAAAGCCGCTGCTCTCGTTTCCTTCATCGCGCCTCCATCATTTCCTTCGTTGCCACTTGCCATGTACCTGTAGATTCGAGATCAGTTATATTCTTATGAAATATCTTCACAATATCTCAGAATGCAAAGGAAATTATTTTCTGTCACCCAATATCTCAAAATGCAAAAAACTGAAGCAATAAGTTTCTTTTAAAAAAATGGAAGCCGTAAATTTGTTTATGACTATGATTCCCAATCCAAGTTGGTCTATTAAATTTGTTCCACTTCTGCCTTTCATGATGTCTGAGTTAGAATTCTATTAATAATTTAAGAAATAATAATTTTACTAAAAACTTGTAAAATAAGAAGGAAAATATATAGATAAAGAAAAAATGGTATATTTGTCCACTTATAATTAGCTCCCCTCACCTATCCTTCTTAACCAAATAAGAAATCAAACCTTCTCTCCCCTTAAACTAAACAAAGTTATAATGTCCTTTAATCTAATTTTAATAAATCTCATTTTACCTCACATCCATAAACCAGGCGTAAAAAAACTACCGAACATAATTAAATAAAATTGAACAGGGCGTACGGTTTTTCCCAATATATAATTGCGTACTAGGGTTTTCAGTGCCGCTTCCTCGCTCTGGTTCACCACTTCGCCGCAGAAGCAACCTCAGGTCCTTCTTCCTTTACTCCGCCCCCACTGCTTCTGTCTTTCCTACATTCATGTTTACGAGCGTTCCGTTATGCTTATAATTCACATTTTTTTTAATCATTAGCTCCTGACCATGCGTTGAACCTGTGCACATTATCCATCTCAACGAGAATTTCGTTACATATATTTCTTTAATGTCGTTCGTAAACATTCATATCATTCACATTTGCTGCTATTAATATGATTTTCACATGCCTTTGTTTTCGATTTACCATCAGTAATTGCATTTTCCCGTTGTTAATGTTATTGCGAGACCCAGATTAGCTATACGCTACAGTCAGTATGGCCTAACTTTCATGATTTGATTTTCTCATCTGGATGAATGCTTAATTTTCAATATAGGAGAGGAGAAGGATGTCGCACAGGAAGTTCGAGCACCCCAGGCATGGTTCTCTGGGATTTCTCCCCAGGAAGCGTGCTGCCCGTCACAGGGGAAAAGGTATCATTTTGTTGTATAAAAGTGGTTCTCTCCTGTAACAGCCTTATAATGATGTATCCTTTGGTTTATTATTCTTACGGCCATGCTAAATAACAGTACTATCATGGAATCGGGTTGACTGTTCTGAGCTTCTGATCAGTCAAGTGGGTGTCTTCTTTATTGGCATTTTGATTTTGATTGGTTTATTATACTGTTTCAGTGAAGGCGTTCCCCAAGGATGACCCAAGCAAGGCACCCAGGCTTACTGCCTTCTTGGGTTACAAGGCAGGCATGACTCACATTGTAAGAGAGGTCGAGAAACCAGGGTCAAGTGAGTCACTATTTTGTTATTTTGTTTATTTGTTCAATTGACACACATCTTCATAGGTAGTTTTGGTTTGAGAGTTCTGTTGTCAGCAAATATCTGGCTATTTACTTAGATGTTTTCACGATGTTCTGAATCAGGGTGATATATATTTCCATGTGCTTTGTTCCAATACACTGAATTTTATAGCAAACAAGTAGTTCTAGGATTCATTATTGCTGTTGGCCCAGAAATGTTTATCCAATATGATTTTATTCTACTCTATAACATGTTGCTTGCCTATAGATTTAATTATGCTTTCAGTGTTCAGAAGGAACAAAGTGCGTTCTTCATAGAGTGAAGTTTGATTTAATTTGTTGCTAGTTTTTAAGGATGCAGCGCATATTTTCTGCTGAGCTCCACTGAAACTGATGCCATTAGTTTGTGAAGTGTTCGGATGGATTTGAAAGTGCATTTGTTCTTTATCAAATTCAGCTTTGATTTACATGAGTTTGTGAAGTTTTTCATTTTTTTTAATTGTTTTGAAATAATTTTGTTGCCTTCTCGTAATCTCCAGATGTAGTTGTTATCATTTAGCGGCCTTGTTTTCTAATCTGACATTTTTTGGCTGTATCAGAACTTCACAAGAAGGAAACCTGTGAGCCTGTTACAATTATTGAGACTCCTCCAATGGTTATTGTTGGGGTTGTGGGTTATGTGAAAACACCCCGTGGCCTTCGCACACTGGGCACTGTATGGGCTCAGCATTTGAGTGAGGATGTGAAGCGGAGGTTCTATAAGAACTGGTGCAAGTCCAAGAAGAAGGCTTTCACAAAGTACTCCAAGCAGTATGAATCTGAAGAAGGGAAGAAAAGCATTCAGGCTCAGCTTGAGAAAATCAAGAAGTATGCATCAGTTGTTCGTGTTTTGGCTCACACCCAGGTATAGCTTGCTTGTCCCAGTGCTCACATTCCATATATTATTTAGATGCTGGTTCTTCAACATTTTAACAGGTGCTAACCTCCTCATGCTGCAATTTAAGGGTCTGAATCTAATACATTACTCTGCTGGCTTGCTTTCTCACAGATTAGAAAGATGAAAGGTTTGAAGCAGAAGAAAGCACACCTCATGGAGATTCAGGTCAATGGTGGTACAATTGCACAGAAGGTGGACTATGCATACAATTTCTTTGAGAAGCAGGTTCCTGTTGATGCTGTATTCCAGAAGGATGAGATGATCGATCTCATTGGTGTTACAAAGGGTAAAGGTTATGAAGGTGTTGTCACTCGTTGGGGTGTTACCCGCCTTCCCCGCAAGACTCACAGGGGTCTGAGGAAAGTTGCCTGTATTGGTGCCTGGCATCCTGCCAGGGTTTCTTTCACAGTTGCCAGAGCTGGTCAGAATGGATACCACCACCGCACAGAGTTGAACAAGAAGGTTTACAAGCTTGGCAAAGCTGGGGACGAGTCGCATGCCGCCATTACTGACTTTGACAGGTGATTTGTTTGCTCAATACTGACATGGTTACTTGCAGTTAACATAATAGTGTTTTATGATGAATTAAGATGGTGATCTTGATTTGTCTTTTAGGACTGAGAAGGACATAACTCCAATGGGTGGCTTCCCTCACTATGGTATTGTGAAGGATGACTATGTGATGATCAAGGGATGCTGTGTTGGTCCCAAGAAAAGAGTTATTACATTGCGCCAATCCCTCCTTAAGCAGACTTCTCGTGTTGCTCTGGAGGAGATCAAACTCAAGTTTATCGACACATCTTCCAAGTTTGGCCATGGCCGATTCCAGACAACACAGGAGAAGCAAAAGTTCTTTGGACGTCTCAAGGCTTAATTATGATAAGTGCAATGAATTTTGCCGCAGCGTTATATTAAAATTACATGAAGTTGGACTTTATTGTCCTGTTTAGTTGAGATTTTATTCTATTTGGTTAAACTTTGTTTGCACACTGATTGTTTATGAATGTTGCTCAGGCATTTCAAATTTTCTTCAAAGGGCCGTTAGTCAAATTTTCTTTGTTTGGGCTTAATTTTTACTCCATTGTCTCATTTTCTTCTTCACTTCTTCCTTCTGTTCTGTCTTTTATCTCCTGCTAGTTAGGTATATAAAGCTCTCTCTGGATGAACCTCTCATTGGATGCTTAGAATTATTCACTCATAATCTTTACTTTTCTTATTCCTTTTTGTTGGTGGCTTCAGGACAAGCTGTTGATGATATTTGTTTTCTTTTTTTCGCTAAACTAGTGAACAAAAATGAGAATGGTAAAGCAGTTTTGAAGAGTTGTGTTTCTGTCGGAGGTGGCATTGCCATTGTGTATAAGGGGGTGGGCATGTGTATGGTGGGACCCTTGCTTGATGTCTGGCCCAAATAATGAACGGGCTGCATTTTGCAGCCTGATGCTTGGCATTGTCCGATAAAAAGCCATAACCCATTTTGAGTAGGGTAAGGGTGGGTTGGGCAGGGCGAACTTTTCTACCCAAGTGGCAACTCCATAACCAATATTGTATGTATAAAAATTCTAATTATACCTAATAAATAATATGTAAAATTTTAAATACATTCCACAATTTTACACTTTGAGATATCTCAAAATAAATCTAGAACTTGAATCTTGAAATTATAAAAAAAATTAACATAATAATTATAGGGAAAATTGTGAAAAAATCCCTCATTGGCAACTTATTTGCCAAATGGAACATTCGCGTGTAGATTATCTTCCATGTGTGTATAATATCTTCTCTGGTGTGCATATGATCTTCCCTGTGTGCAAAACTCTTCCCTATATGTGTGTAAAAATCTTCCCTCCATGTGTAAATATCTTCCCTCTATATGTAAGATATCTTCCTAGGTCCCATTTAACAAATAAGTTATCTATGAGGTCTTTTTTAATAATTCTCCCATAATTATATGACAAATTATGAAATAATGTGTGTTTATGTATGAATATTGATTGATATGAATAGGTGCAATTGTAATAAAAACTTCAAAGAAACTAAAATTTTTGTCTTTGATCTTAGCTTTTTAATGTTTTTTATCATCCATTCAAATCAAAAAACCATATCCATTCAAAAAACAATCAGTTATATATAAAGTGTGGTGAATAGATATTAAATAATAATATAAAATGTTTTATAAAAATAAAATAATATATACATATATATTAAATAAAATAATACGTATAGAATACTATTTATTGTATATAAAATAATATATATTTTAAATAAATATTTTCCTAGCAAGGTCAAATGGGCAGGGTGGTACTCTTTGCCTGATGCCCGACCCTGCCCGATAGTTCACCCGGCTTAAATATGCCCAAATTTTTTTAGACCACTTTTTTTGGGTTGGGTAGGACAATTTTTGAACCGGCTCAGGTGGGTATACTGTATTCCTAGACACTATGCTCACCCCTAATTGTGCCACACTTGAAGCTCTCAAGGCGTTCATTGGCGTATGGGAACTGCAGGAAACTCCCCGTAAATGCAAGATCAAAATGCGCGGCCGTACAAATAAAAAAATTTACAAAATGAAGGAAGGAAATGAATTTGAAACATGTAAAGACCTTCGTAGGTACTACTTGGATAATAGAACAATGAAAATCTTGCAAAAATAAATTATATCTTGGGGAGATTGGAGAACATTTGCTGAATCTTTCTCTGCTTCTTTGGTGGAATTGCTGGAAACCTTTGGGGGAATTGCCGGAAACCTTTGGTGGAATTGCTGGACACTCAGCTTTGAGGGAAGAACACCTTTGGTGGAATTGCTGGAAACTCAGCTTTGAGGGAAGAACAAATATGAGAAACAAATAATAACTAGCCAAGTTGGTTAAAATGAGCATTTAACGGTCACTTAACTCTACCCTTAAAAAGAGCTCCTCCCTGCTGTCCTTAATATAATAACTAATTAGGGAGTTGTTGGTCCTAAGTGTAAAATATATTTCACAATTTTATCAATTTTTCCATATTATAATCTTATTGGTATTTTCTCAACAATAATCAAATAGAAAAGGGAGGAATATTAGGATGTTTTATAAAAATATATCATATGAATTAACTTAACAATATACTCAATCTATTTAAATAAGTATATTAAGGATTAGAAGAATACGTTATACAGGTTTTGACACTTCTAGTGGCGATATTGAGCCAAAAAAGAAACTTTTAGATGGATAACTATAGCTCATTTGTGAATACTTCCAAACTAAAAATGATCTTTAACCTTTTAGTTAATTGAATAAAGTATTATGTATTTTTTTACTCCAAAAAAATACTCTTGGCCTCTCTGCTTTTTCTTTCTTTTCCCCTAAGCATCTTTGCATTAGAGCTGGGTTCTCACTTCATATCAACTGTCAAACTTAGGGGTGTTCAAATCCCGGGACGGGACCGGGATCACCCATTCCTGGTTCCCATCCCGGGGGGTGGGTGGGACTGGGATGTCATTCTCGGTCCCGGGAAATTCCCGAGACAACCGGGACCGGGAATTCCTGGGACCGGAATCGGGAATTCCCGGTTTTAATAATATAATTATATTAGTTAAATTTTTTATAATCTAGTGTTTGAAGTGATTATTTAACACATAATAAGGTCATAAAAATCACACAAATTGAGCTAGAATTGAAGAATAACATATTATTATTAATATTATTATCACATTCATCATTTTTGTTATTATCTTTATACATTATATAGTTAGGATTTGTATCACAATATATACGATTTAACTCTAGCAAATATGTGATATACATTTTATCAAATGATAACTTAATTTATGGGGTAAAAAAATAACTTATTTTTTAAGGAAAAAAGAAAAAAAAAAAAAAAAAAGGGGGACTGGGAATTCCCGAGATCACAAGGTGTGATCCCGGTCCTGGTCCCGGGTTTTTTAGATCTCAGTCTCGGCCGAGACAGAAAATTCCCGAGATAAAATGTTAGGAACCAGGCCGGGACAACCGGGACCAGGCTACTTTGAACACTTTGACTCATAGTCACTCGAAAAAACATAACCCTCTTGTTTTAAATCGGATAGCTTTTGGGAAAAGACTTGTCTTTTCTATTTGTTGATAGCAAAGTGAAAAAAACCTATTAACCCATTGAGACGGAGCTAAAGAGTGATCCTTGTTTCGTGCTGTGTGAAATAAGGATATTCTTAGGATTCAAGAGTTGACTAGAGGATGGAGGAAGAAAATGAGGGAGCGATTCGAAGGAAAAAGAAGGTGAGAATGGAAGGGATTGGCTTTTCGGGTGAGGAATCTAACTCGATTAGGAACGAAGATTGGATGACTCCGGAACATGTGCAAGATTCTCCTAGATCTTATAGGGAATCATTGATGCAAAATATGGATGTCAAAAGTCCCTGGTGGGATTGGGCTAAGAACAATGAGGATGAGGAGGCAAGGGCTATGGTGAGGGGACATATTTCGATAAGGTGTGGAGTCCTATTGAAATAATTGAAGTGGATTTGTCGAATCCACTATGTTCGAAATTCAAGCTTGAAGAGAAGGAGTGACTGTTACGTCCATTCAGGAGGACTTAAATTGTGAAATTGATGGGAAGGTAGCCAAACTATGCCTTTATGGTTAAAAAGTTGAAACAAATCTGCTCGCGCAAAGGAGAGATCTAGATTTTTTATTTGGAGAACGATTTCTTCTTGGTTAGCTTTCAAAACATGGATGACACATAGAGGTGTTAACGGGTGGCCCGTGGGTGATTATGGATGCCTACTTGAATGTTGCAAGGTGGAAGCCATAATTTAATCCGAAGGAAAGAATTGAATCAATGGTGGCTTAGGTGAGAATTCCAAAGTTACTAGCACATTTGTCTGACAAAAATTTTCTACTAAACCTCAGAAATGCCATTGGAAGAGCAATTCGGTTGGACATTCACACTGCAAGAAGAACCTGAGGTAAGTTTGGTAGAATGTGTGTTGAGCTTGACTTAACAAAGTCTTTGGTGCTTTGATGTTGATGGTGAACTATTATGTGTTGAATATGAGAGTATGGGACTATTATGTTAAAAATGTGGTTTATATGGGCATCTTAAGGAGCAATGTGAGGATTTCCATAAGAACCAAAGTGGTGAGTGTGAGAGGAATAAAATGGAAGGGGTGAATGGGATGAAGGAAGTTAGTGGTGAATAGGAGGTATGGAAATTGTTCAAAGAGGTAGAAGGCAAATAAAAATGGGCATTATTTGGCATGATTTGCAGAAAGGGTCTAGATTCAATGTGTTAGAGGTTGAAGAGCAAGACTTGAGAAATTTGGTGCAAGAAGAGAATGGTCAGCAAAGTGTGATGAGGGATATTCTAAGGGCATAGACAGGTGTGAATTGTGGAAAAAGTGCAAATTAAGCAAAAAAAACAAGCAAGATAAGGAGTATGTCAAGGTTGGTGGGGGGATGTAGGTGCTTTAAAGGGAAAAATAAGGATAATAATAATAATCAAGATGATAGGAGGGAAAAGGAGCTAAAGTTGAAGAGTGCAATGCAAAAATAGAAAGGTAATATGAGCAGGAATATAGTTGAGGAGTCAATAGAACATTATGAGGTGATTTCGCAAATTGAAAGGAAAAGTTTAGAGGGATGGGTGGTTTAAGTGTGGGGAAAGGAAAATGTTGATCCAGGAGAGCAAATGAAGGAAAGAGGAGGAAAGGCTGAAATGGATCCTGGAGTCATGGTTGAGTATGATGATGGTGATCGTATTGAGTGTACAGGGATACACATTGAAGGAGTGAATACTCCTATAATGGATGAAGATTGTTAAGGTCTTATTAGTTTTTCAAATTAATATTTGACTATGACGATATTAATTTGGAACAACAGGGGTACGACTAGGAAGGGTTTTGCTACTACATTAATGAGTTCAAAGCTTAAGTATAAGCTGGAAATAGTGGTGATTCTAGACCCAAGAATAAGTGGAGTGGTGGTTGAAAGAGTGATAAAAAGTTGGGGATTTAGAAGGTTGTTTAAAGCTAAAGCTGTTGGTCTTTTAAGCGGCATAAGGGTCATATGGAATTTTGGAATGATTCAGGTATAAGAGGTGTTGTAAGATGATCAGTTCATTCACTGTCAAATTAAGGTAGGAAAAAAAGAAATGTTTGTTGAGTGCAGTTTATAGGAATCCTAATAAACAGAAGAGACAACTGTTATGGGGGAAATTGAGAAGTTTGCAAGAAGGGATAAGGGACCATTGGATGATTGTGGGTGATTTTAATGAGATTAAGCCACCATTAGAGAGGGGGGAGAGTGAATGAGGCAAGATGTAGGCGTAGGCGTTTTAATGAATGGATCTAAGATTGTGAATTGATAGTGTTGAAGCATTGGGGCCTTTTTATAAGTGGAAAGGGCCTAAGTGTGAGGGATTGGACAAGGTATACAAGAGGCTATATATATGTTTAATTAATTCCCAATGCCAATGTAATTTTAAAAATGCTGAAATTAAGATTCTGCCTTGGTTTTGTTTTGATCACTACCCAATTTTAGTGGATTTGCTACCTAAAATATTTTCTAAAAAGAGAAGAATGTTCACATTTGAAGTTGCGTGGAAATTGAATATTAGTTTCAGCCAATGTTGTGGGAATTTTGGAAGGAGGTAGAAACTCACATAAATCTAGTCTTTTTGCAGAATAAATTATGTTGTTGGAATAGGGAGGTGTTTGGGAGATTAGATTTTTATAATATCCTGAATTTTAGGTCAAAGACTTGAGAATAAGCCTGTATCAGGAAGATAACTAAGCCCAATTCAGGAAGAGTTCCAAAAATGATGAGAGATAGAAAGACTCTCAGGGACTATATGATCCGGACCTATTGGGCAAAAGGCCCAATATGCGTAGGCAGTAGGATCAAAGTGTAGGTATAGATGTGCACAGGACGCATATATGATGTCATTGAGTTGGTAGAAAGACGCCACCAGTTATATCATGAGGTACGATGTAATATCCTGAAATGTAACCAAGGATTTATAACTTCAAAGTGATGTAATTAATCTTAATTGAGCACTTTTGAAGTAAATGATGTGTATGGTGATACAATTGGGATGATGATGTGATTTAGTAAGTATTGTGCTAATCAGGGGTAAAACGGTAAATTTACCGATCGACTGGTAAGTTACTGGAGAGGAAACCCCTTGGTAATCATGATCAATGGCTGGGATTGAAAGAACAAGGGGTGTAATCTTGTGTGGATGAGTTCATATGCACTCATAGGAGGAAGGATGAGATGTTGCCATGTGTCCAAATGAGAGCCATTAGATGAGTCAAAATTTTCAAACTCTACCTCTCTCCCTCTCAAGTCGACTGTGTGTGTGTGTGAGCATTGAACTATGAGTCATTGATCAATATCTCTCATCTCTCTCCATTCTCTCCATTTTCGCTGAAGTTAAGCAAGAAAGAGAAAGGAAGGGCTTGAATTCTAGGTGAGTATTTGACTCCAAATGATCACTTCACCTTCATTGATTTTGTTCAAATGGTTAAGAGCTTCCTTGCTATGTTTTCAGATTTGTGAAAAGTGGTGTTTGATTGTTGAACAAATCTGAAAATTGGTAGAATTAAGGTTTTGATTTCAGCAAGTTTAAGAGGTAGGTTTATGAGGAATTTTGGTATATATGTTATGATTTGTGGTTAATCAATGAGATTTCTGGAAATTTAACCTAAATATGATGTTAAGTGAAGGGGAGGTTTTGAATAGAGCGTCACTGTTCATTTGGTCAGTGTGACACTTGGGATTGATTAGGATTGATTCAAAGTTGAATAAGGGAAATTTGTTAAAGTGAGGTTTTGTGTGTGGTTTTATGATCTAGAGTGAGAATGTGTTGAATGAGTTGAATTTGGTCATTTTGATGACTTCAATGGTTTTCTTGAGCAAAATTGTGTGAGAATGGTGTTTGGGTTGGAATGGGAATCAATTGGGATCAAATGTGAAAATCTGGAAAAATCTGTCCAGTGTAAGTCTGTTCTGGACAGTCAGATGGTGTGGACGTTTTGACTGGACAAATGATGTTGAAAAAGTATGAAACTTTCCAATCTTAAAGTTCACATCTCAAGCTTCAAAATGGACATACATTTTGTGTCATTTCGCTTTTTGAGCTGGGAGTTTGAACTGTCCAAAGTTTGGCATCCAAACTGGACCCTGTTTTGGCACAATGTTAGGTTTTTGGTAAATCTGGACTTTTGTAGTGATTCTGGATAATTTTACATATTTTTCCCATAAAGGGGACTTGAATATCTTTCAATGGGCTTTGGAACCACCTTGTTTCAAGTTTTTTAGAGCGAGTTATGAATTTTTGAAGTTCCTTGGCTGCAGCAGAAAATCTGGGCTGCAGCACAAAACTTTCTGTGCATGTTTTGGCCGCAGCCAGAAATTTCTGACTGCAGCGCAAAACTTTCTGCGCACGTTTTGGCCGCAGCCAGAGGAGTCCTGGCTGCAGCCAAAATACTTCTGTGCTGTTTTTGGCCGCATCCAGAGAATTCCTGGCTGTAGCCAGAACCCAATTTTCAGCACTTTGTGAGTTTGCAAAGCAATTTCCAACCTAGAATTCTTCGATCCTTTTAGGTTCTCTTTGAGTTTGTTATAACCATTTAAGGGACTCATATGGAACCTATTCTAAGTGTTTGAAAGTAGGAATTGGGGGTAGGGAATTAATCCACCATTCTTGATTTTGTTTATAGGCTTTGATATTTGCCGCCCTCGTGAGCCAACTACGCCGAAGAACGTCAGGAAGGAACGAGGTAGTAACTTTTCTTTCGTACCATATGTGATGCATTGTATGTGTGTATTATCATTGATTTATGATAAACTCGTATGCTGCAACATTGTGAATATGTGTAAACACCGTCATCCAATAGTCCCTGAGTAGCTAACAACAGATTGGGCAAGGGTTGTATGCCTTCCCGGCGGAGAAAGGGGATGAGGATGAAGTGTGATATATGTGAATATGTGAGCCAAAAGGCTATTTGTGAGGGCCGACGGGCCATTTGTGAAAGCCAGATAGCTATATGAGCTATAAGGCTATGTGTATGCACTGCCATGCCAATAGTCCCTGAGTAGCTAACAACAGTTCGGGTTAGAACAGTGTGCCTTCCCGGCAGAGAAAGGGGATGAGGGTGGAGTGTGATTTGTGCTGCTGCTGCTGTATGATGATTTGCTTACATGCTGTGTACTTATGTGTGGTATAAATGTTTTGTTACTACTGGGATTCTCTTGAATCTCATTCTTTCCTTCGACTAACATTTCAGACAGGGCAAGTGGCTCTAAGGAAAAGCGGATTACTAGGAGTGGATAGAACCCTGTAGGGACGTTTGTTTTGGATATGTTGATTATTCATTTTGGACAGGGTTCTGTAAATTATTTTTGGATTGTAAATATTAGTGGAATACAGTTGTGTAATCCCCTATATAGGAGTTATAACCCTATAGTGAATGAATGGAACCCGGGGGTTGCCGGGATTTTTGTTACCTACTCTGATATGTTTAAATGTAAATTAACTGCACAGGTGATTATATTCGATAATTGAATTTGAGACCGGAATAGGAAAGAAGTTTTAAAAATTTTGTAAAGTCCCTACTATAAAAGGGAGTTTTAAATGTGTTTTGAACTATTCAACGGTCTCTAAACCAATGTAATTAAGTAATATCGAATTATAATTACGCTAATTAAGGAAGGGGGTTACATACGAGACTGATTGTGAGCAAAATATGTCGGCATAGGTGTGCACATGGAATTTTCAGAGAAGGCATGTGTACCCTGCGTTTTTGGAAAAGACACTGGTATGTGGCGGCATATGGAACCCACAGACATAGAGTCTCTAACCTGGAGTCATTTGGTGGGCCTCAGTATATGTGAAGCAATCCGAGTAAAACATGAGTTGAATCCCGAGACAGCACCGATAAAGTAGCTTTAATAAAGTAAGTCATGATAGCTAATGATGACATTACTTTTTGGTTGGCTTTACAAGAGAGTGACAAGTGTCACCTCATCATGACAAAGTACCAAGTGTCTTTTATGTTGGCTTGATAGGAAGGTGACATGTGTCCCTCATGATGACACTTACTTTTTGCCTTTTGTGTTAGCATCCTCAGGATGCACCACATGTCACCTGAGTCAGGGAAATCTGTCGTCTCCGGTTTGGTCGCGTATTTGACTTCCCGAACACTGAACCTAGGAGTTCAGAGAAATTGTTAGGCCTTTCCTTCCCCTAACCAAAAAGGACGCCACCTAAGAAAGAGAAAGAGAAGTCAAGATGCTTTTTTTGACACAGCAATCTTGAGCTCACATTTGTTGACACTTGGCACACCATGAAACCATCCAAAATGCAATACTAAATCCCAACCCTCCATTATTCTTTAAGATGTCATCCAAGGGAAGAAAAAAATTGGAGAAAAATATAGAGAAAATAGAAAGAAGAGAGTAGTTTTGTGAATAGTTATTTTCCTGGAGTTTCGGAGCCGATTTCAGCTTTAATTTGGCTTTTCCAACTCCCGGAGTCTTCTGTAATATTGTTCCTCTCAATAAGAGCAACATTTATATGCTTTTGGATTCTTGATCAGAGATGTTTGGTGCCATCTAGCTGGCCGGAGTGCCACCAGAATATCAAATCGGTTGTAGAAACACGAAGATGTAACCTAAGCTTTGTTTTGAACCAATTGGCTTGAGGTCTTAATGAGTTTTCTTGAACCCTTGGGCTGCCATATGTTTCGGCCAAGCTAAGTTGTTGAGGTCTAATGATGTTTTAACCATGAATATATGATGCTATATGGTGTTTGATGATAATATAAAACTAGTTTAAGTGATGTCAAATTCAAGTTATGTGAGGTAGTCTTACGCGTTTTTTATTGACCAAATGATATCCAATGGCTATAAAATTTTACAGGATGAAAGTAGACATTTTTAGTTTTAATTTTGTGGGTAGAATGTAATTTTTGGATAAGTGAATTTAAAGTTATGATTTTTCAAATGTAAACCCTATTTCTAGAATAAATTCTAGAACAGATAGGGTTTGACGAATTTCTAGGAATTTTGTGGTTGTGATTGTTAGATTGTGATATTTTTACCTAAAAATATATTCGAAGAGCTTTATTTTTATATATGAAATGTGTCATTTGGACAAGTAGATTGAGATATATGAACTTTTAAAGTGTGGTAATGATTCTTCAACTTGTCCTGCGACAGTCTAGGCAATTGTGAAATTTTGGATTTTTGGACTTCCATTTTTCAATGGACCATATTTTTTCTTGATAAAGGACTTGAAATTCTTTAATTTTCCACTGGAACCATCTCATTTGGATAAGTACACTAAAAGTTCTTATTTGTTAAAATACATGTTAAAAGCTGGACTGATGTTTTTGGCAGAAAGGACTAAGCGTGAGCTTTGGGATTTTGGGCATGTATTTGACTGAAGAAAATATTGTTGCTTAAAGTGGACTTAATGAGGGTCACATAGGACTTTGAACCACCTCAATTGGAGTTTCCTAGACAAAGTTATGATTTTTCAAAGATAAGTGAAAAATCTGCAAGCTTTTTAATTCCATGCGAATTTAAAGCAAAAATGGTAAAATGTAATAATTAGGAACTCCAAGGGTTAGGATTAGGCCGTTAAAGTTGTTGAAGGCCCATGTAGCCGCATTGGTCATTCATGTATCATGGCTCTAATGTATAGTTATATACCTAGGGCCATAAGATGATAAGGAAGAGGAAAATGGAAGGGATCCCAAGAAATTTTAGTGGTTGGAAGAGAAGGTATAAGAGGGGACTCAAAGATAAAAGGTAGTAAACTTACTTGTATGTATGTGATGTTTATGCTATGTATTGATTTGCTGTATTGCTTTGCTTGATTATGTGAAGCATGTATGAATGAATGAAGCTCTGATTCTGTTTTTACTGTGGCCATAAGTATATTGCACGAAACATTGAGCATTTAGAATATCATTATGTGAACATGAGTCTATGTAAGGCAAGTATATCATGCATTAGCATTCATCTTACATGCATTGTTTATAACGTTTGCTACTAAGATTCCCTCGAATCTTACCCCCACCAACCATATAGCTACGAGAATATGAAAGAAAAGAATGCTGAAGATAAAAAAGAAGGAAAGAGGTGAAGAATCAAAGAGGAAAGAACATATATTATTTTACTGTATGTAAATTATCTGCACGACAAGAATATTTGTATGAATATGTAAGATCGAATATGCGTAATTTAAGTAAGTTGTAATCAGAATTTCTAAACTCACTGCAACTAAGTATAAGAACCAGAAATAGAATTAACTCTGATATCTTGTAAGAATAATGGCTCAACAACTAGAATTTATAAATGAAACCCGGTAGAATTGAATAGAAAAGCTTCCGACACGTATAAAAGGGGTTAAAATGTAAGGTGTTACAAGTATAGGAAGAGAATATTAACAAATAGGTTATATGGAATTCAATGTAGCATTGATCGAAGTACAAATCCATTTTTGCTACAGCTTGAAAAAAATTGGAACATGAGCTGATTGAGACTTTGAAACAAGAAGAGGTTATGTAGTTTCAAAAGTCAAGAGGAAGATGGATTGAACAGGGGATAGAAATAAAAAGTAATATCACACAAAGACCTTTTTTCATAGAAAGAGAAATAGAACAAGAATGCTACGTCATGAAGAGGGGGAATGGTTAGAGGGAGAAATTAGCAAAACTGTTCAATAATTTTATGTGAATTTGTTTGAAAAGGAGAAGAAGGATAGGGAATGGAGAATAACTAGACATAAATGGGGAAGGGTGGATTCAAGTTATTTGGCACGTGTAAGTATGGAGATTAGTCGAGAGGAGGTGCAGAATGCTTTCTTTCAGATGGGAGGATTCAAAGCACCTAGTGAGGATGGGTTCCCAACAATATTCTATCAGCAAAATTGGAGCATTGTTGGGGAGTCAATGCCAAAGTTGATGAGAGAGCTTTGGAGGGATCAAAAAAGAATAAAGGAGATAAACAATACTCTTCTTGTCTTGATTCCAAAGGTAGAAAGTGTTGGAAATTTTGCCCTAAGGGCCAATCATTGTACTTTGAACATTATTATTTTAATGAAATTTCTCCATTCTGTTATCATATTATTTGCATGTTAACTGTGATAATTGTATCCTTGGATAATTCATAAAGATTGTCCTAAAATGTCCCTGGTCGGTCACTATACGGGAGCAGAGATGAAACAAGACCAGTATGACTTTGATAAGATATGGAGATACCAATCAAAGTCTTAGGCACTTGTAAGAGTACAAGGTGCTGGACCGACCCACTATGAGAAAGCTACATGGATCAAGTCATAAGCTTTTCTCATGTATAACCATGTCACAATGCCCTTAGACCTGAGGTCATAATGGATTCCTGCATGAGAGTTGCTAAGCTTTGAACTAATCAAAAATCACTTTTGACGGGTGATGATAAAGGCTACGATCGGGCTTGGTGGTTTTTCATGCAGAGGAATATGAATGATCAAGATGGAATTTGTCCCTCACATTAGTAGAGAGATATTACTGGGCCCCTCGAAGAGTGAGTCTGAGAAATGTATGGCCATAATATGATGAAAGGAGTTTCTGTCTCTGTTATCAGGCTACTCAGGAATCGAGAAAGTAATGGTCAGGAACAAGAGGATGACATTATCCATGCCTTATCCTTGATCGATATATCGTGTGACAAAAGGGACGTGACATGGTTGTATGACAAGTTGCATCGTGATAACGATCCTCATATGAATTGGGTAATTGTAATATCTTGCTAGAGGCTGCTTGCGACTTTTGGGTTAGTATAGTTACTGGCCCACTGCCAACTTCATATAGGCCTACAGGGTCACACACAAGAATGACCCAACACGAGATAATGTTTAATTTAGGGTGGATGAATTTTATATTTATATATATATAATATAAAATTCATTAATAATATTATATAGATATATATATTTTTGAAATATATATCTTATATATATATATATATATTATATGGTATTATTATATTGTGTTAGTTTTAAATTTAATTTATTAAGATATATTAAATTTAATGACTAACATGATAGAGATATAGTATCTCAGATTTAATTTATGAAGATAAATTAAATCTAATGGCTCTTTATTTGGATTAAATAAATAGTTTAAATTAAAATTGTTGGACAGATTTAATTTAAACTGAATTTATTTAATTAGCTCATCAAGATAATTAATTGTTAATTAATTTTGAAATTAATGATGATTAATTTTGAAATTTGAAAATAGCCCTCATAGGTTATAAACTTGATAGAGCAGATATATTCAGACGGACATGAGAATTGAGAGCCGCAAGTGAAACCATAGGAGACATTAGAGGCGCTAGCACGCAGTCTCGGTTGGAGAGCATTGGTGTGGATACCAGTAGAGGGAGCGGACCTGACGTGTTGGCTCCTAGAGATCGTGAAAACTCTGAATCATAAAAAAAAAGATATGAATCCTTCCAACTTGGTTCAAACGCCGTTGATAGATCCTTGATTAGGATCAGTGAAAATTTTAAATTTCTTCTGCTGTGCCTACCGATCCTAACAGAAAGACCAAAATTGATAAGCCAAATCATACCTATAGCTCTTTGTAATATTCTTTATAAGGGGTTAACAAAGGTGATTTTGAATAGATTGAAACCTCTAATGGACAAACTAGTTTCCCCTCATCAAACTAGTTTTGTGCCAAAAAGGAGCATACATGATAATATAACCATAGCTAAGGAAATGGTGCATTCAATGAATAGGATGACACAGAAAAAAGGGCTATATGGCAATTAAAATAGATTTAGAGAAATCATATAATAGGATGTCGTGAGGGTTTGTTGAGAGGGTTATGGAGGAAATAGGTTTGGATGAACATGTGATTAGAGTGATTATGGCTTGTATTAGTACTCTAATAATGTTAATTATGTGGAATGGTGAAAAGAAGGAAAAAAAATTTTCCTTCAAGGGGCTTGAAGCAAGGTGATCCACTATACTTGTTTGTATTGGACATGGAGAAATTAACACACATGATTGCGGATAGAGCGGATTTGGGGCTTTGAAAACCTTCGAGGATAGCCATATTACTTCTTTTATTTGTTGATGATTTGAGGCAAATTTAGATCAAGCTTGTAATGGGTTGGTAATTCTGGAGAATTTTGAGAAGTTTCAAGACAAAGACTGAATGCTCAAAAGACAAGCATATTTTTCTCCAAAAATACAGAGAAAGCAATGCAGAAGGAAATTTGCAGTTTGACAGGGTTCAAAGTTGTGGAGTACTTGGGTGCTTATATTTCTAAAGGAAGAAGAACTCAAGATAAATTCCAGTTCCTAATTGACAGAATGCAGAGCAAACTAAGTGGATGGCAAAAACAATCATTGTCCTTGGTGGGCTGGCTTACTTTAGTGCAATGAGTGACTAATCAAATGGCCATATTTCACATGCAATACTCTCACATTCCAATGGGAGTAAAGCAGCAAATTGAGAAGATGCAAAAGGACTTTATATGGAATGGGGCTGAAAATAAAAATAAGATTCATGCAGTTAGTTGGGAACTTCTATGTACCTCAAAGGAGTGAGGAGGGTACGGTTTGAAGGACATAAGAATGATGAATGATGCCTTATTGGGAAGGGTTGGATGGAATTTAATTGTAAAGCCAGAGAGTTTATGCTTTAGAGTATTAAATGCAATGTATGGTAGAGGTTTGGATCCGAAAAAGGAAAGCGTTGTAAAAAATTCTGATTCAGATGTTTGGAGGAATCTTGTGCGAATTTGGCCTAAATTAGTAAGCAATGTGAGATGGGAAGTTGGAAATGGGGAAAGTGTGAAGTTTTGGCTAGATAGCTAGGTGAAGGTGATAAGAGCTAAATATTTGTTTATCTTTTAGTGATTAAATTTAGAATTTTGTGGGATTAATTGAATATTTTGGGCATAATTAATTATTAATGAGAGATTTGAGTGCAAAGGTGATTTGAGAATTAAATTGGCTAAATTGATATTTTTTAAGTAATATATGTTATTCACATTCTTCCTTAATTGTAAACATATAATATTAACTTTGTGTATCTCATTTATGTAGGTGATGACATGGTACATTTGAGCTTAATAAAGGGCAAAGATGGAATTAGAGGAGAGCATAAATGCAGATTTTATTTCCTTATTTCCTAATAATAGGCATAGGAGGCACTGTTTGGAAGCTGACTCTGAGATCTAGAATTAACCCTTAAATTACCCACTTCATTTCCATTTGCCAAACATGACCCTAAACCATTTTAATTCATTCCCAACTTCATAATCAGATTCAGAGAGATCGCAACATGGGGACTCTGACTTTGCTCTCTCCATCTCTCCAACTCTCACTTCTTCCATCTTCATTGTGATAATCAACTTCATCACCGATTCCTCTATTCCTCCTAACTTCTCCATCAATCAATAAATATTAAAAAATTACTATGAACCCAATGTGTACACTACATAGAATGACAAAAATTATCATGAACTCAAGGTGTACATTATTATATGTGTAGATAAGGTAATTTTATCCCTTGGTATATTTTAACCTCATATATTTTCATGTTCGATGTAAACCAACTAAATGTTTTTACGTATATATATCATATTTCCTTAATAATGAATCAAACAAATTATATAATCATCGTTACATTACATTTCATTATATTATCTTCAATTTCGTGAACCAAATAGGCACTTAGTTATAGTTTCAATTTCAATCTCTTACTTGAAAAAAAGAACTATTTTCAATCGGATTAATCCTCATGGTTCTCAGCAATAGGCTATATCTTACCAAATTTCTAGCCATAACAGTAATTAACAAGGGTTTTTTTTTTGGTCGAACAAGGGAACAAGTGGTTAATAATTAAATCCCAACTAAACCGGGGAATTGTTGAAGAAATCAGGGGCACATATGTAAATTGAATTTTTTAGTCATTCTTTTTACGATATTTAAAGCACGTCCTACGGTTTAGCTTTGCCTCGCTAGGTCGCCACTTCGCTGCAGGAGTAACGTCAGGTATTTCGTTCGTTCTCTCCGCTTTGCTTCCTTTTCCTCCATCAATGTCTTAGTGTTTCGTTTGGTTACGCACTGAACCTTACATTATCCTTTGCAATGGTGATTTCATTTCCTAAATTTCTTTACCATTGTTTGGAATTTTTGTTTCCGCTGTTTATGCTTTTTTGTTTTTGATGAAGCAATGGTTGTTGTATCATCTTGTTTTAAATGTGATTGCAAGACCCATATTAGTGGTGTTCTACATTCACTATTCACTATGGTCAAACTTTTATGATTTGATTCGCTTATTTGGATGAATGGTTAATCTTCAATATAACAGAGGAGAAGGATGTCACATAGGAAGTTCGAACACCCCAGGCATGGTTCACTAGGATTTCTCCTTAGGAAGCGTGCAGCTCGTCATAAGGGAAAAGGTATCATTTAATTGTATCAAAGTTGAATATCCTTATAGTGTTGTTCGTCTTTTGGTAGTTTATATATTCTTACGGTCATGTAAGATAATAGTACTTTCATGGAATGAGGATGACAGTTCTTAGCTTCGTTTAGTCTAGTAGTTGTTCTCTCAATTGACCTTTTGGTTCTGATTGGTTTATTTAACTGTCTCAGTGAAGGCGTTCCCCAAGGATGACCCAAGCAAGCCACCCAGGCTTACCACCTTCTTGGGTTACAAGGCTGGCATGACTCATGTTATGAGAGAGGTCGAGAAATCTGGATCAAGTGAGTCATTTTCTTTTCAGTCCCCTTTGCAATTTATACACATCTTCTTCATTTGTAGTTTTGTTTTGACTGCTACATTGACATCAAGTATCTAGTTATGCCCTTTTGGTGTTTTAATGATATTCTGAATCAGGGTCATATATTTCCATGTGCTTTGTTCTAGTCCTTTGAATTTTCTAGTAATCAAGTAGTTCTGGGGCTCATTCTTGTTGGCCTAGAAATGTTTATCCAAAATGATTTTTTCCATCACTGTAACTTCTAAGTTGACTATAGATTTAAACATCTTTACCGTGTTCAAAATGAGAAATGTTTGTTCTTTATATTATTCAAGTGGATTTTGATTCTTAAGGATGCTAGTATTTTATAATAAGCTTGGACATGTAGTACTTATTTCCTCTGTTCTGTATGTTCAACTGAAATTGACGGCCCTTGAGTTTGCAAAGTGTTTAGATGAACTAAGTAGTACGCTATTTGTTTCCAACCAACTTTAGTTTTGATTTACATGACGAGTTTCTTGATCTGCTTGTGTGATGTAATTATGTATGATTTTTCTTGGTTTCCTTGTCTTTAATACCAGAGGCAGTTAATATCATTTAGCAGCTTTGTTTTCTAATCTGACATTTTTTTTGTTGTATCAAAACTTCATAGGAAGGAAACCTGTAAACCTGTCACAATTATTGTGACTCCTCTAATGGTTATTGTTGGAGTTGTGGGTTATATGAAAACTCCATGTGGTCTTCGCACATCAGGCACTGTCTGGACTCAGCATTTGAGTGAGGATGTGAAGCGCAGGTTCTATAAAAACCGGTGCAAGTCCAAGAAGAAGGCCTTCACAAGGTACTCCAAGCAGCATGAATCTGAAGAAAGGAAGAAAAGCATTCAGGCTCAGCTTGAGAAAATCAAGAAGTATGCATCAGGTGTTTTTGTTTTGGCTCACACCCGGGTATAGCTTGCTAGTTTTAGTACACTCATATTCCGTATATTATTTAGTTTCTGGTTCTCGCTTCAACAATCAAAACAGTGGCTAATCCTCTCATGTTGCAATTTAAAGGTTTGAATCTAATACATCACCCTGCTGGCTTGATTTCTCACATATTACAAAAATGAAAGGTTTGAAGCAGAAGAAAGCACACCTCATGGAGATTCAGGTCAATGGTGGTACAATTGCATAGAAGGTAGACTATGCATACAATTTCTTTGAGAAATAGGTTCCTGTTGATGCTGTATTCCAGAAGGATGAGAAGATCGATCTCATCAGTGTTACAAAGGGTAAAGGTATGAAGGTGTTGTCAATCGTTGGGGTGATACCTGCCTTCCCCGTAAGACTCACAGGGATCTAAGGAAAGTTGGTTGTATTGGTGCCTGGCATCCTGCCAGAGTTTCTTTTATAGTTGCCAGAGCTGGTTAGAATGGATACCACCACCGAACAGAGTTGAACAAGAAGGTTTACAAGCTTGGCAAAGCTGGAGACGAGTCTCACACAGCTATAACTGATTTTGACAGGTGAGTTGCTTGCTTAGTGAATATACTTGATATGAGAAGTAAATGTGAACTTCAACTGGAATTTTATCTGTATAATCACGAGAGGGTTGAACTGATCTGACTTGATTTCTGACCTTTAGGACTGAGAAGGACATTACTCTAATGGGTGGCTTCCCTCAGTATGGTATTGTGAGGGATGAATATGCGATGATCAAGGGATGCTGTGTTGGTCCTAAGAAAAGGGTTATCACATTGCGCCAATCCCTCCTTAAGCAAACATCTTGTGTTACTCTGGAGGAGATCAAGCTCAAGTTTAATCGACACATCTTCTAAGTTTGGCCATGGCCGCTTCCAGACACAGGAGACGCAAAAGTTCTTTAGATGTCTCAAGGCGTAATTATGCAAATTGCAAGGAAATTTGCAGCTGTATTATGTTGAAATTACCTGAAGTTCGACTTGTGCTCTATTTAGTTAAGAATTTTCTTTACCGGTTTCAATTTTGTTTACAAAGATTGTTTATGAATTTTGCTCAGGTACTTTAAATTTTCCCTGTCAATTTAAGGGTAAGTTAGCTCGCTTAATTTTGAATCTGCCAGCAATTCAAAGTTTTGAGCCAAAACCTTCATGGTTGATTAGGAACAATGATCCCTACAGCTACTGCACAACTAGCAGCATGTTCTCATTTTTCAAGTCCGACCCTATCAAAAAGTTTGGGAAGTAGGCTATATTGTTCATGATTTAGAAATGCTATGATTTATTGGAGATTTTCATTATTTTATAAAATATATTGATATACAGGTATTGATTCAATGAGGTGGATCCTAGTTGTGTGATCCCCATTACTATCATTGCTAGCTTAAATGAAGTTTGGAGCATGAATTTGCTTCAAGCAAGATGGCTTGGTGTTATCACCGCTATCATCTTTAAATTTTCTCATTTCTTATTCTTTTAGCTAAGGAGCCTTCCAGCTATGGTTTGGTATGTAGAAGTCCAAGTGAGCATTTACCTGGCAATGAGTTCATGGGTTTATTATTAGCTTCGTATATATTTTAAGAACTTCCTGCATGTTTCATGATATAACAATTTTTAATAAACATAAATTTCTTACCTAATGGCCCTATCTAAATATAATTCTTTTGAATAATTGATTTATTTAGTCTAGTTGACGACCTTATTGAGAATATTTTTAAATTTTACAAAAAAAATTAATTTTAACTCATCTTCTTGATTTACGTAAAGTACTTGATGAAAGTTTGTCAAGGAAAGGGGAGTGTCAATTTGAATTGTTTTCAAAGCCAGCTTCGAAAGGCCCGTGAGTACAACATTGTTGGAAAAGGATTATGACATGCCAGTAGGGGTTAAGTTTAGCGGAATGGTTAGTCCTATACAATATAGCATATAAAGGTTTGAATTTTTACTACGAGTCTTGCCTACTTTTAGCATATAATGGTTAGTCCCATGTTTTGTTTGCGGAAAAAAAACTTCAATTTGTTTTTTTTAAGAGGCTTGATTTTAATTGTGCAATTTTTAAAATAAGAGATAATTTTTTTTATAGGATTAAGGAGTAAAAATATATGACGTTTTGTTTATAGTGCATCCAACACCAAATGCTTTTTGTGGATAAAAGTAACTATAAACTTTAAAAATTAGGACAAAAGTTCACATGACCGTTTTTTTCTTGTTAAGTATAGGTATTCTCTTATTAGAGGCAATCCTATTTGAGGCTTTGTCGGGTACTAAATGTGGGCACATCTCTTAGCGAGGATTTGAATCTTGATTCGCCACGTTCCACTAAACCCAACCCCCATTGGTTACACATGATTGTTAAATCTAACTAACCTTGTTAATTTTTGTGGCGGGCCCACACTATTATTCTTAAAAATGCCAAAATGCCCTCAACTAAAATAATCCCCCTCTCAACCTCTAATTCTTCACTCGTTCTCCCCGGTCCTGAACATTTTGATTCTGGAAATTTCCCATACCGATCCCGATCAGGACCACATACTTTGAACATCCCTAATAAACGAAATAAAAAATTATTAAAATTCTTTCCCTTCGTTTCCTTCCAAAAATCCCAACAATTTATCATTAAAATCCATCTCCTCCCCTTCTCTCCCTTCCATTGAGCTAAACAAATTAAAGCCTTAATGTCCAATACTAACAATCAAGATTAAATTAAATATATTCACTATCTATATATTTATATACTAATAAATTTGCAGAAAGTTAAATTTGATTGCGCATGGCTTGTAAATAATGTCTTTCGGGCTATGTAATCTTCCGTTTGGATTTATATATTTGAGTGACTTGACCATGGGGCATCAATAGAGCAAGAAGTGTTTTGCATCCAATCCTAGAGAATGTATCTAAGATTCTATTGAGAATGTCCAAAAATGAAAGAGATAAAAGCATAAGGATGTGTGTGTGTGTGTGTGTGATTGATGAGAAGCTTACAATGACAAGTAGGGAGTAACATTCAAAATATTAACTGAAAAATGAGAATTCCAAGCTACAGAAGTACCCCGTCCCCACATATTTGCATCAGAACCAGTAAAATTACAATCCTTAGTCTAAAAGAGGGTTATAGTTTCAAACAGATGCACAAAATTAGGATTGTATATTTTGATCAACCACTTGCCATGTTTAGATGCTCTATAGCCTTCTTGGAGCCACAAGAGTCCAACTTAGGATTTTCATGGCTATTTGGAAAACTTTCCTTGGGCCTCTTCCCTAGCTGCTTTAAAGAAGAGCGAGACAAAAGAAAATTTTGATATCAAATGTCTGGAAGATTGAGAATTTCCATAAACTTTACCTAACTTGAATCAGGTTAAAAGCTGCCAAACACACCTTCTAAGATGGAGGAAATATATTAGAAGAAACTCCACATGATGAAAATCTCTCCCTCTTATCTAAGTGATAACTCTTTTATCCTATGTTTGGATAGAGAAAAAATTGAGAAGAAAATAGAGTGGAGAGAATGCTAGAAAGAAAAACTACAAAAAAATGGGAAAAAATTATACTATTTTTGGGTGTTTTTCCTCTTAGTATCCATTCCCCTCTAATTTTCTCTCCATCCAAACATAGGGTTAAGGTTCTTTATCTTGAGATGTATCAATACCACTAGTGAATTCCCTCTATTGCATTCAAAGAAAGATCATCTCTTGTTTTTTTCCTAAACAATGCAATGGACATTTTAGAAGAAACTACAGTGACAAGAGAATCTTGAGATGTCACAAAAAAACAACAGAGAGAGAGAATATTGAGATCACTTCTTTGAAGATCGGATTCACTTATCTAAGTTTTCTACATTTTGCGGTACTTGTTTCACGCCAAC
The DNA here is from genome assembly GCA_963855925.1 of Inga laurina. Taxonomy (NCBI): domain Eukaryota; kingdom Viridiplantae; phylum Streptophyta; class Magnoliopsida; order Fabales; family Fabaceae; genus Inga; species Inga laurina. Next base: position 56,306,716 of record OY979703.1, read on the forward strand.
GTCATCCATAAATTCCATAGGTTTTATTACATCAGTAGAATTCTTCATTTCTTCGAACCACTTGTTCTCCTACTTAAGATTTAATTGATTTATCTCCTCCAAGTGATTCTCCTTTCTCTTTTTAACCCAACGAAGAGTTGTGTAGGTCCTTGAGGTTGGTTTGTGTTTAGAAGCAGAAAATTTAGTAAAAAGTTGTATGTTCATCTAATTTCCAAGCCCGAAAATTTTTACCAATTATAAAAGCATAACAAGGGATGCCTTCAAGATCTGTTCAGCGCAAAGGAGTGCACTATTCTAGTTACTCATATTAGTTGCTTTGCTTTGCCTAACACTAAGATACCAAGGACTTCTTTAACAATATTTTGAAATGATGCTTTTAGAAAGAATTCATGAAACCCTGAAGGTCGAAAGGATATGTCTCTTAATGCTTGTAAGTTATGCTTTGAAACGTTCAACTTCTGTTAAAGTGATTCCAGAACCCAGCAAAAGTGTTGCATGGATTCATTAGAAAAATGCGAAGAATATTATGCGCAAAACGTGCATGATTGAGATGGTATGTTAAACACAAATGACCAACACAAAGTTGTAAAGCAGCTGCAGGTTTATTTTTACCACCAAAAGACCATTGATTGTCCAGACCAACGACATAATTACCAAAAGACCATTAAACATATACAAGCATGCTTGGTAAAATTGACTTTGACCTCATGCTTGTCTAAAAGTTGGTAAAGTAAGGACAACAATTTGATGTAGAAGAATTACTTTAACAAATAGTCACACACAAAACAGAAGAGATCCTAAGAATTAAAAACAGAGATAGCCACAAAGTACTGATCCAAGAAAGAAAAAATTATTTTCAACCATAAAGAAATATGTTCTTGTGTCCTTCTCTCTACTGAAAAGCATTATACCATTTGAGTTGACAACATCCTTTTCCGGCAAGGCAATTAATGTCAGATGTTCAGATTCCAAATAGGTTGGCCCTAGAGAAGCTGTGTCAAGAGAGTCAAGCGGAAGAATCAACTTCAATCAGGTTAGCAAACACTGTTAAATTTGCTTCTTCTTCGATTCACTCAAACCAGCATTAATGAAATTTGCAAGAGTAACAAGACAAAAAAAAAAAAAAACAAAAAAAAACAAAAACAAACAAACAGAGAGAGAGGCTATCAAAAACAGTTTTCACCATTGTTAATTGTTCCAAACAGTTTTCTGCCTTACTATATTCTTCCCTTTCTTTACCCGTCCTTTGCCCTTTTATCACCATTAATGAGATTCATTGGTTTAAATTTAGTATTTTATAAAAATATTATTATAAATTTATAAAAATTATATAAATATATTTAAACTGTTAAAATTTGATCTAAATAATTTATAACTATAAATTAGTATCATAAAGTAGCTTTTTTTTTTTTTTTTTTTTTTGTGTGTGCTATACTTAGGGTTGAAATAGGCCATGTGATATGTGATTAACTTGCATTAGGCTTGGAGTGTGTTCGGCTATCCCAAAAAAAAATGCTTTTTTCTTAAAACTATGGTTTTGAGGAAAAAATACAAGAACACTTAAAACCATGCTTTTTTCAAATAAGCTATTTTGACCTCAAACCATGGTTTTGGACCTCAAAACTATGGTTTGGGCATAAGCTATTTTTTTGACCTTTTGCACTTTGTGGGCCCCACTCTCTCATTCTCACTGGTTCTTTTCTTGTATGTGAGTCCCATGTCACACCCTCTCTCATCTTTTTTTTTTTTTTTGAATTTTAAAATTTTAATACTCCCTCTTATCCTTAGGGTGTGTTCTTGTTAGCTTTTAGAGAATAGCTTCTGGAGAAAAAATAGAGAATAGCTTTGGAGAATAGATTATGGGAAAAAAGTGATTTTAAAAAAATGAGAGTGTTTGGATGATTTTATCAGAATAGCTATTTTCATGGTCAAATGACTAAAAAGGACATTAACTTTTATGATAATTATATGTAAAGAATAAGATTATATTTTATATATTATTTAAGGGGTAAGGTCCAAATTTAATAGCCAAGTTTTTCCTGAGAGACATCCGGTACAAATAAATTTTAGAAGATGGAAAAATAACAATGAATAATTAAAAATGAACAATTAAAACCTCTAACGGCATTAAAAATGATATATCTTAACCCATTATTTAACATTAAATTTCATAATTAATACCAAAAATGAAATAAATTTGTCTATATGTAATGTTAATTAACTTAACTAATTTTTATAATATAATTAAATTAGAGAAATATGTCTTATATTAAGGATAAGAGGGAGTATTAAAATTTTAAAATTCTGAAAAAAAAAAGATAGAAAAAACGCTGAAATTCGAAAAAAAAATAAAAGAAGAGAGAGGGTGTAACATGGGACCCACATACAAGAAAAGAACCAATGAGAATGAGAGGGTGGAGCCCACAAAGTGCAAAAAGTAAAAAATAATAGCTTATGCCCAAACCATGGTTTTGAGGTCCAAAACCATGGTTTGAGGTCAAAATAGCGTATTTAGAAAAATTGAGTGTTCTTATATTTTTTCCTCAAAACCATGGTTTTGAGAAAAAAAAAACACTTTTTTTGGGTTAGCCGAACACACTCTTAATATAATACCTATTTCTCTAATTTAATTATATTAGAAAAATTAGTTAAGTTAATTAACATTACATATAGACAAATTTATTTCATTTTTGGTATTAATTATGAAATTTAATGTTAAATAATGGGTTAAGATACATCATTTTTAATGCTGTTAGGGGTTTTAATTGTTCATTTTTAATTATTCATTGTTATTTTTCATCTTCTAAAATTTATTTGTACCGGATGTCCCTCAGGAAAAACTTAGCTATTAAATTTGGACCTTACCCCTTAAATAATATATAAAATATAATATTATTCTTTATATGTAATTATCATAAAAGTTAATGTCATTTTTAGTCATTTGACCATGAAAAAAAGCTATTCTGATAAAATCATCCAAACACTCTCATTTTTTCAAAATTACTTTTTTCCCATAATCTATTCTCCTTATAATCTATTCTCCAAAAGCTATTCTCAATTTTTTCTCCAGAACCTATTCTCCAAAAGCTAATAAGAACACACCCTTAGTCTGACCTATATAAAAATAAGAGTGAACCTAAACTTTTTTGAAGACCTATTTTAAGAGGCTAGGCCTATCCTTGTTAAAAAGTCTATTAAGCATGTCAGGTCAACCTGAACTTATTATAGTATTATAATATTTTACAAAATTGTGTAAAAAGTATGTGTTAAATGTAACATCATAATTTTTGTTTTTATGATTTAATTATCATTAAGAAATAATTATTTTATTATAAGTAGATTTTATCATGTAATTAGTTTGACAACAAGAATTTACCTAAAATATGATTTATTAAAATAAAAGAAATTATTAAAAATTAGAAATAAAATAATATAAAATAAAAGAATTATAATAAAAAAATGAAAAGAAAGAGAGTTGAAAAATAAAAAGAAAATAGATTGAAAAAAATTAAAAATTGAAAAAAATAATAAAATACAATGAAAATGAAAATGCAGATTTTTTTTTTTTCTAACAGGTTTCAAGATAGGTAAGACTTTTGTATGGGGCAAGCTTAGGCTAAAAAAAGGCCTCTAATAGGCCACACATAAGACTCAGACCAACTTATTGCAAGACAAGTTTAACTTGTTAAGGGCAATGAAATTAAAATCGGATCGGATTGTCCGGTTCAACCATGAAAACTGTCAAACTGGCCATCTAACCGGTCTGGTCCGACCCATTTAATATTTATTAAGGTTTTCCTAATTTTAAGAATTTATATATAATTCTATATATTTTCAAAAATTATAAATTAGGACTCTATGTAAAGCTTGAAATATCTATTTTCTAATACAAAAAAAAAATCACTAAAAAATATTATCATTTGATCCTAAAAAATTATCAAATTCCAAAAAATATTATAGTTCAAGTTTACTTCCTTTTCGGTTTGGCCCCGGTTTAGCTCTAGTTTGACTCCGGTCTGACCTACTAACTTTTGACCTAATACCTTGATTGATTCAGTGGCCAGTTCGTGTTTAATTATCTTGGTTAAGAGTAAAGTCTGAACTATCTTAACTTATTTTCACCCCTAACTACAATTGCGAAATGTTCAAAATGAAATTTTAATTGTTTAAATTTATTTGTATATATTTATACAAAATATTAAATATTCAATGGTCATGAAGTTACCAGCTAATAAGGTGGCTCTCACTCAATATATACCAATTTTAATTTTGCCCCAACATCCAAATAAAATCAAAATCAACTAAATTACATATACTATATACAATTGCAATAATGCATTTTTTTATTATGTTTATTCTAAAAATTCTATTCCATCATTTTATTTTAAAAAAATGTTTATATTATATTTTATAATAATTTATAATTTGCATATCCTTAATAAGCAGCCACATCCTCATAACTCATAAGCCATATACTTTTTACTACGAAACCCTGGGAAAAAACTGCCCCAAGCCCCCAACATGGTTAAATAAAATTGAATCTCGGGCGTACGGTTTTTTCCCAATATATAATTGCGTACTAGGGTTTTCAGTGCCGCTTCCTCGCTCTGGTTCACCACTTCGCCGCAGAAGCAACCTCAGGTCCTTCTTCCTTTACTCCGCTCCCACTGCTTCTGTCTTTCCTACATTCATGTTTACGAGCGTTTCGTTATGCTTATAATTCACATTTTTTTTTAATCATTAGCTCCTGACCATGCGTTGAACCTGTGCACATTATCCATCTCAACGAGAATTTCGTTACATATATTTCTTTAATGTCGTTCGTAAATATTCATATCATTCACATTTGCTGCTATTAATATGATTTTCACATGCCTTTGTTTTCGATTTACCATCAGTAATTGCATTTTCCCGTTGTTAATGTTATTGCGAGACCCAGATTAGCTATACGCTACAGTCAGTATGGCCTAACTTTCATGATTTGATTTTCTCATCTGGATGAATGCTTAATTTTCAATATAGGAGAGGAGAAGGATGTCGCACAGGAAGTTCGAGCACCCCAGGCATGGTTCTCTGGGATTTCTCCCCAGGAAGCGTGCTGCCCGTCACAGGGGAAAAGGTATCATTTTGTTGTATAAAAGTGGTTCTCTCCTGTAACAGCCTTATAATGATGTTATCCTTTGGTTTATTATTCTTACGGCCATGCTAAATAACAGTACTATCATGGAATCGGGTTGACTGTTCTGAGCTTCTGATCAGTCAAGTGGGTGTCTTCTTTATTGGCATTTTGATTTTGATTGGTTTATTATACTGTTTCAGTGAAGGCGTTCCCCAAGGATGACCCAAGCAAGGCACCCAGGCTTACTGCCTTCTTGGGTTACAAGGCAGGCATGACTCACATTGTAAGAGAGGTCGAGAAACCAGGGTCAAGTGAGTCACTATTTTGTTATTTTGTTTATTTGTTCAATTGACACACATCTTCATAGGTAGTTTTGGTTTGAGAGTTCTGTTGTCAGCAAATATCTGGCTATTTACTGAGATGTTTTCACGATGTTCTGAATCAGGATGATATATATTTCCATGTGCTTTGTTCCAATACACTGAATTTTATAGCAAACAAGTAGTTCTAGGATTCATTATTGCTGTTGGCCCAGAAATGTTTATCCAATATGATTTTATTCTATTCTATAACATGTTGCTTGCCTATAGATTTAATTATGCTTTCAGTGTTCAGAAGGAACAAAGTGCGTTCTTCATAGAGTGAAGTTTGATTTAATTTGTTGCTAGTTTTTAAGGATGCAGCGCATATTTTCTGCTGAGCTCCACTGAAACTGATGCCATTAGTTTGTGAAGTGTTCGGATGGATTTGAAAGTGCATTTGTTCTTTATCAAATTCAGCTTTGATTTACATGAGTTTGTGAAGTTTTTCATTTTTTTTAATTGTTTTGAAATAATTTTGTTGCCTTCTCGTAATCTCCAGATGTAGTTGTTATCATTTAGCGGCCTTGTTTTCTAATCTGACATTTTTTGGCTGTATCAGAACTTCACAAGAAGGAAACCTGTGAGCCTGTTACAATTATTGAGACTCCTCCAATGGTTATTGTTGGGGTTGTGGGTTATGTGAAAACACCCCGTGGCCTTCGCACACTGGGCACTGTATGGGCTCAGCATTTGAGTGAGGATGTGAAGCGGAGGTTCTATAAGAACTGGTGCAAGTCCAAGAAGAAGGCTTTCACAAAGTACTCCAAGCAGTATGAATCTGAAGAAGGGAAGAAAAGCATTCAGGCTCAGCTTGAGAAAATCAAGAAGTATGCATCAGTTGTTCGTGTTTTGGCTCACACCCAGGTATAGCTTGCTTGTCCCAGTGCTCACATTCCATATATTATTTAGATGCTGGTTCTTCAACATTTTAACAGGTGCTAACCTCCTCATGCTGCAATTTAAGGGTCTGAATCTAATACATTACTCTGCTGGCTTGCTTTCTCACAGATTAGAAAGATGAAAGGTTTGAAGCAGAAGAAAGCACACCTCATGGAGATTCAGGTCAATGGTGGTACAATTGCACAGAAGGTGGACTATGCATACAATTTCTTTGAGAAGCAGGTTCCTGTTGATGCTGTATTCCAGAAGGATGAGATGATCGATCTCATTGGTGTTACAAAGGGTAAAGGTTATGAAGGTGTTGTCACTCGTTGGGGTGTTACCCGCCTTCCCCGCAAGACTCACAGGGGTCTGAGGAAAGTTGCCTGTATTGGTGCCTGGCATCCTGCCAGGGTTTCTTTCACAGTTGCCAGAGCTGGTCAGAATGGATACCACCACCGCACAGAGTTGAACAAGAAGGTTTACAAGCTTGGCAAAGCTGGGGACGAGTCGCATGCCGCCATTACTGACTTTGACAGGTGATTTGTTTGCTCAATACTGACATGGTTACTTGCAGTTAACATAATAGTGTTTTATGATGAATTAAGATGGTGATCTTGATTTGTCTTTTAGGACTGAGAAGGACATAACTCCAATGGGTGGCTTCCCTCACTATGGTATTGTGAAGGATGACTATGTGATGATCAAGGGATGCTGTGTTGGTCCCAAGAAAAGAGTTATTACATTGCGCCAATCCCTCCTTAAGCAGACTTCTCGTGTTGCTCTGGAGGAGATCAAACTCAAGTTTATCGACACATCTTCCAAGTTTGGCCATGGCCGATTCCAGACAACACAGGAGAAGCAAAAGTTCTTTGGACGTCTCAAGGCTTGATCATGCAATGTGCAATGAATTTTGCTGCAGCGTTATATTAAAATTACATGAATTTGGACTTTATTGTTCTGTTTAGTTGAGGTTTATTTTATTTGGTTGAACTTTGTTTACACTGATTATTTACGAGTGTTGCTCAGGCATTTCAAATTTTCTTCAAAGGGCTGTTAGTCAAATTTTCTTTTTTTGGGCTTAATTTTTACTCCATTGTCTCATTTTCTTCTTCACTTCTTCCTTCTGTTCTGTCTTTTATCTACTGCTAGTTAGGTATATAAAGCTCTCTCTGGATGAGCCTCTCATTGGATGCTTAGAATTATCCACAATTTTTCATATTCTTTTTGGTTGGTGGCTTCAGGACAAGCTTTTGATGGTATTTGTTTTGTTTTTTCCTCGCTAAACTAGTGAACAAAAATGAGAATAATAAAGTTTTGGTAAGTTAAGCTTCTGTCAGAGGTGGCATTGCCATTGTCCCACACTTGAAGCTCGGAAGCGTTCATTGGCTTGTGGGAATTGCTGGAAACTCAGCTTTGAGGGAAGAACAAATATGAGAAACGAATAATAACTAGCCAGGTTGGTTAAAATGAGCATTTAACAGTCAATAACTCTACCCTTAAAAAGAACTACTCCTTGCTGTCCTTAATATAGGATCTAATTAGGAAGTTGTAGTTCTAATAATAAGACTTATTTTATATTTTTGTCCATTTTCCCCCAAAATAATTTTATTGATATTTCCTCAACAATAATCAAATAAGGGATGGAGGGAGAAAAATAAGGAAAATTATTAGGATATTTTAGAAAAACACATCATATTAACTAACTTAACTAACATGCTTAATCTATTTAAATTAATTAATTAGGTCTTACATTAAAGACTAGAGGAATACATTGTACTCCCTCCAGTCCTAATTATAAAACAAAGTTGACTTTTTTGGATAAATTAAGGAAGCCAATTAAATTACCTTAGAGTATTCATATTTTTAGTATATATCATTTTATTAGTCAAACTAATTAATTTAGGGAAAAAAATATAAATATAAATATTCTAAAGTAATTTAATTGGCTTCCTTAATTTCTCCAAAAAAATCAACATTGTCTTATAATTAGGACCGGAGGGAGTACAAGTTTTGACACTTCTAGGGTGATATTGAACCAAAAGAGAAACTTCTAGATGGATAACTATAGTTCATTTATGAATACTTATGAGCTAAAAATGACGGTTAACCTTTTAGTTAATTGAATAAAGTATTTTGTATTTTTTGACAAAAAAAAAAAGAACTCTCCCCTCCCTTTTTTTTTTTATTTTCCCCTCAGCATCAATTTGCATTAGAGCTTTTGAGCGAAAAAAAATTTGCATTAAAGCTGGGTCCTCACTTCATATCTACTTTCTTTTCCCCTCTTGTTTGAAATTTAAATCCTCAAACGGAACAGGAAGAGCATTCCCCCTCCCCCCGGGGTGCGGAAGCTGATAGCTTATAAGCTTACACCTGTAAAAAGTTTATTCTCTTTTAATGTTTCTTGAAACTTTAATTTATATTCTTTTTTTATAGGAATAAAACTACTTACCATTTCAATAATTTTTTTTAATCACGCCACTATGAGATCACTTAAACTTCATTCACACAAATTAGTTGTTGGTACGCCTTTAAACGCGTTTACCCTATATTTAGATAAAAAAAATTAGGAAAAAAGAATATTAAGAGGGTAAACTTCCAAAAATAAAAAAAAAATATTATTCTAGGAGTTTTTCTTTTAGGGTCTGTTTGGAGTGAGGGATTTAGGGGGGAAAGGAGGGGAGGGAAAATTTTTATGAGTTGAATTTTAAAAGATTGAAGAAATGGGGTAATAAAATTTTAATAAAGAAAATATATAAGATAAAAGAATAAGAAATATTAATTAAAAATTTTTAACCCCACTTCTCTAATTTTTTTAAATTTAACTTAAAAAAATTTTCCCTCCTCCCATTTTCCCTTCCCTCCCCTCAGACCAAACAAGCCCTTAAGGATTCACACTCCCAATTTTCCTCTTACTTTTTTCCTCTTTCCAAACCTGTTAGAGAAATATATACAGCACATTTGTATTCTACTCTACCTAATAAAAATGCTCCACTTTAAATGATTTTAATCTAAATGTCATCCAACTAATTTTCATTAGTTTATTGTTTTAAAAATATAAAAATACTTGGGGTTTGTTAATTTACTTCGCTGCCCATGCCCCCAACACCTTTTCCTCCGCTTCAGTCTCTGTTCCTTCATCCCCCCCCCTCTTGACTCTTCAGTACTGTTGCTTTTGAAACCCAGAACTAGCATAATGCAAATGTTCTATTTCTTTCCTCTAACACATCGCCTCTTTTTTGATTCTATATATACTCCTTAAATACCCCATACCCACCAGAAAGTGGTAAAGAAGGGATTCAAAAACTACTATTTCATCGAAGTTTTACCAGTGCCTAAATTTGGCATCGATTTTTGTATTATAGCATCAAAATCCTCCATGAGAGACACTGGGCACAAGATGCTGGGAAAGACATTTCCTGTGTCACTGGTGGAGGATCATCACAGCCATCGCTTCTGAGGAAAAAATAACGAGACAAAGGGACTAAGAGAGACTAGAGGAAGAGGGGCATTAAAGAAAATTAGTAAACCCTAAGTATTTTTTGTTTTTTTAAAACAGCAAATTAATAGAAATTAGTTGGAAGACACGTAGATTAAAATTATTTGAAATAGAGCATTTTTATTGGGTAAAGACGCCGTAGAGTATAAATGTGTTGCTGGTACTCCGAGAATACACAAGTATTTCTTCCTTACACTACTATAAAAAACTAAAACTGTGGCATTTATAATTGAGTAACTATGGTACTAGAGAAGTGCTACATATCTTGACGCTACTAAAAAAAGTTGTGGCGCTTGAAAGCGCCACAGAATTTTAATTTTTTTTTTTTATTTTACGGAAGGCCCTCTTGTGGCGCTTGGTGAGGCAAGTGCCACAGGAGGGGGGTCTCCTGTGACGCTTGGTGAGACAAGATCCATAGGAGACCCGCTCCTGTGGCACTTGCCTCACCAAGCACCACAGGAGGGTTCCAAATTTTTTTCTTTTTTTTTTTCAGTTTTTTTTGTACTTCCTGTGGCCCTTGTTTAAAGAAGCGTCACATAAACTCTTTATTTTTTTTTATATCTCCCATAATTACAGTATTTCACACTGTATGGTCTAATAAATATGTTTTATCTATATACGCAATACAGTAGAATGAATTGAAGTAAAGCAAACAACAATGATAAATAACTTTAAAATGAAACAAAAAGATGATTAATTAGTTAAAGTAGTACATAAAATAATTATACAATATATTGTACATGAATGAATTATATAACAAATTCAACTTGAATACATGCATGCATGACACAACAATTGCCAAGAAACAACACAACAAAGGGCAGCAGCTAGTGATGAATTAAATAGTATAGCTACCCAGAGATTAGCCTAAACACATATTCACACCATTCCTCGATCACTTCATTAAGTTGATGGTCAGTCAAAGTGTCGCAATGTTGATCTTCATAATACTACACATATATACAATCAGCCAAAAATTAAAAAGAATTATAATCAGCAAAACGTAATTATCAGGCACTAATTAAATTTAATTAAAACACAATATGAAGTGGACTAATCCGCTTTCCAAGACAACAAGATAAGCACGGACACAAGATTTTGTCAGGATTTTTTGTGTGCTCGATTGCAAATGTAATAAAATCTTTCACCCCATCTATATATTCCCTTGAACACCGATTAGATGACATCCATTTACGATCCATCTATGCCTTCAATCTATTTTTTAAAAAAGTAAGTAGTTAGTTGTATGACTATTACATTTACTAATTACTTTTATATTCTCTTACTAATTTTAAAATAAATTCCCAACATGAAATCGTCAAAATTGAAGCTTTCTAAGTCTTAAATCCTATGTTTTAATTGACAAATAATCCATTCATTATTTCCAGGCATTATAATAATTTTTCACAACTCATAACAAAAGAAACCATATTTACAACAACATATCATAGGTAAATTAGAAAACATTACAAGTCAATAAATAAAATACAAGTGTTAAGAATATATAAATAATTATTTTACTTATGCAACTAATCCATAACAATCAATGTTTTAAAAACCGGACCGGATGTTGAGCTGGAAATGCTAACGGGTAATGGTTCAACCGGTCAAATCAGTCCATCCGTTCGGTTGAGCCGGTGCATAATACTTAAATAAAAATATTATTTACCTTATAAAAAATAAATATTATTAGATATATAAATATTATTAGATATATATATATATATATAAAGTTTATATTAATATTAATAGTTTTAAATAAAAAATAAGATAAACATATGACATTAATTTTAAATATAACATTTTATTTTATAATAATTTATTAGAGTTGTTCTCATTTTTATGAATATCAAATTTTTTAAACAAAAACATAATTACATTAAACTATTTTTAATATTTTTTATAATGTAGAATAAAATCTCTTTCAATTTTTTCACCTAAAATCTCTCTCCCAATTTCAAATCATGACCGGATATTTAGTGTTTACTTAAATATAATAATTTGATTTTTTTTGGACCAAATATATAATAATTTGATTGGAATTTGATTTTCAAGTTAAAATATGTTGCATCAAGCCTTCTCCCCCATCACGTGTTCTCTGACAGATTTGACAATGCATTATGCAGCATTAATTTTCTTCTCACCTCACACTCCTATTGCCTACCAACTCAGCTCCTTCGGTGTAAAATGTGAAAACCCACCCCAAACTTTCTTTGCAATCAACCTCTTCCTCGGCTTCCATGGGAGCTGTGTTTCAATTTAAACTTTCAGACAAAGAACCAAAGAAGTGACCAGACGACACGGATGAGCAAAGGCAGGAGGAGTTGGGGCAAGATGCGGCTGCGGCGAACCATACGCACCAGACACAGCAAACTCACATTCATCCTCTTCTGATTTTTGCTACCCCATTTCTCACCAACAAGTTCAGCCGTCCGGTTGTCGCACAACCGTTCCGAATCCCGACTCAAAAGCGTTTTCCGGCTGAAAAACGGCTCTTTTCCGGTCAGAAACGGCTCAAAGTCGAAAACGGCTCTACCTATAAAAACGGGTCGTTGCCGTCTCCGGCCAACGGTCTGGCCGGCCGGACCGTCCGGTTCGGTCCGGCTTTCAGATCATTGATAACAATCATTAGAACACCTATAAATTATAACTAACGATTATTAAATTCAACTAAAATAACATTTGTATGTGTGCGGGTTTCTGATTTATATTTCATTGGAAATATCCATGTAAAACGGGAATAATCATCAATGATGGTTAAGAAAAAACGATGACCCTGAGCAGAAACAACAGAGTAGGGACCCCAAATATCACAGTGTATCAAATCAAAGATGTTATTAGTAGAACTTGTGCTTACAGGAAAACAAAGTCGCTTCTGTTTGGCAAAATGACATGTATCACAGGGAAGGGAAAGGGGAGTACAAACTATATCAGGAAAAGTTTTATTCAAAACAGAAAGAGCAGTGTGGGATAAATGGCCTAAACGCAGATGCCAAAGGATAGAGGCAGAGTCTGGTTTAGTTGAAGTTGAAAAAACTTGAGAGGAAGGGAGAGGAGCCACCTTATCTGCATTCAAAAGATAAAGCCCTTCAAGCACACTAGCTGCACCAATCATCTTCGAAGGTCGGTTTAAGCGGATCTGGCACAAAGTGGAGGTAAAAGTGAGAGAACAAGCTAATGAAGATGTTAAACGAGAAACAGAAATGATATTAAAGGAGAAAGTAGGGAGGTACAAAACTTTGTGTAAAACTAAATGAGGAGATAAAACCACAGTGCCAGAGATAGTAGCAGGAGTATGCGCACCAGTAGGAAGACGAACTAAAACAGGAGAAATAGGATTATAGGAACTAAACAAATCTAAAGAACAGCAGACATTATCAGTCGCACCAGAATCTATGATCCAGGCACTGGAAGTAGAGGAAGACAAGGGACGCATACCTGTGACTGGAAGAGAGGAAGTGGAAAGATGATTTACAGTGGATGGAGGAGGCGAATTGAGAAGGTGGAGGAGACGCTGAAATTGAGTAGTGGTCAGTTGAGGAAGCACAGAGGCCGTTGTGGAAGAGGAAGGCACAACAGAGGAGGCTGCGAGAGCTGAACCAGAATCAGAGGAAACAATGCTGTTTACCGACGAGGAAACAATGCTGTATTTGACAACCACCAGGCCAGATTTGAGCTTTGCAACACAGCAGCTCAGTCAGTTCATGTCTCAGCCTCTTGATGTCCATCTTCAAGCAGCACACAGGATTCTTCGGTACATCAAGTCCTCCCCTGGTGCTGGTTTGTTTTTATCTTCTGATTCTGATCTAAAAATTCGCGCCTTTAGTGATTCTGATTGGGCCAGCTGTGTGGATACTAGACGTTCTGTCACTGGTTTTACTGTTTTCCTTGGTTCTTCTTTGGTTTCTTGGAAAGCCAAGAAGCAGCCAACTGTTTCCAAATCTTCCTCTGAGGCTGAATATCGTGCTCTTGCTTCAACCACTTGTGAATTACAATGGATCATTTACTTGCTCACTGATTTTGATGTTAATCATATTGATCCTGCTTTACTGTATTGTGATAATCAGTCCGCTTTACAAATTGCTGCCAATCCTATCTTTCATGAACGAACCAAACACATCGAGTTGGATTGCCATCTAGTTAGGGAGAAAGTTCAAGCTAAGCTCATTCATCTCATGCCGGTTCGTTCCTGTGATCAGCTAGCTGATGTATTCACTAAGCCCCTTCATCCTACTCGGTTTCTTGATTTGATCTCCAAGCTTGGCATGAAGAACATCCATGCTCCAGCTTGCGGGGGGTGTTAAGTGTTAGTTAATATGTAAAATATTAGTTACTCTTGTAATCATTCAGTTGATATGTAACTTACTTAGTTAGTGCCAGCTGTGATGTCAGTTGATATGTAACTTACTTAGTTAGTGCCAACTGTGATGTAAATGTCCTGATTATTTTGTATATAAACATGCACAGTGATATGAATAATACAGATTCATTTTTTCCAAAGCTTATTTTGTTACAGTAAGCTCCAAATTTAAAAAACATACCTTAAATAGAAGCTTCAATAGACCGATGAGCTGAAACTGCAAACACAAATTACACATAAAAAAAGTCAATAAAAATTGTTAACGTGCTATTAAAGTTTAAGACATAGTTTAAAAAAAATAAAAATAGTGACATGCTTTTGAAGTTATCTTAGCAAATATTTCCAACCAATTATATTATACATCAATTAATTGAACAAAAATTATTTTTTCCTTTTTTCTTTTTTTTTTTGGTTAGATTATAAAAGTTTAAACCATAACCACTACCTAAACAAAGACCAGCCTAAGACCTAACTGGCTGATTCACTATTTTACAAATTGACACTTCTGTTTTTCTTTGAATGGTAGGGCCAAACAATAGATTTATTGCTACATATGTCACTATCAAATAGTATGGTTTAGGAAATCTAAACATGCGTTGGGGAAAAAAAGGAAAACTAAACATGCATACGCAAGTATGCGCAACGGAGACTTTTTATTAGAAAATTATATGAATTTGAATATTGAATGCAATTACATTTTATTCTATATCTTCATCTTTAGTTAGTACGACTCAAAAGGGACCATTAGTCCCCTCAACCAAAAAAAGTGTCCTATATTAAAATAGCTTGCGGGTCAAATTGAATCAAATGCATACCTAAAATAAACTATAATGTTCTAATCTTATTGTTCTTCTTCTTTGCTGAAATAAGCAACAATAGTACTGACACAATGAATTTACTAATTAGTCTTTATAGAATGATAATATATTAGTTAAATATTCAAACTTTTTATATCAATCAAATTGGAATAATGGGTGCAAAAATATATATTACATATATATATATATATACACGTGCGTGTCATAAAAATGGAACACAGTCATTATTTTAGTTAATTATTTATATATTAATCATGAGAAAATTTATAAATCCCTAACAAGTTGCATTTTCATGTTATATTACCTCTATAAAATGGAACACAAATATATATAACATATATATATATATGCGTGCGTGTCATAAAAAGAAAAAAAAACCACATCATAGAATAACACACAACACACACGTGGGTGTGATAACAAAAATAAGCAGATTGAACAACCTGAAAAAAAAGAAGCACGTTGAACTTACAGCTTAATTAATCAGTGCAGTGTAGTGGGGGAGCACGTTGCCCGTTGGTGATGCAATCTTGAGTGAGGAGGAGGAAATTTGAGGCAACTCGATGGAGTGGGGACCAAAAGTGGAAAACAGTACAAAGACAAGGGAAGGGACATGAGTGAGGATGATAGTTGGAACAAATTAAAACAAAGATGTAGATTCGCTGATGAAGACGTGTGAGCGTGTGGGTGTGTTTTTTAGTGTGAAGATGGAAATGGAGGGATGGGGGGCAACGAATGAGAAAGGGAAAGTAGCTAGTTTAATGGAGGAGAGGAGTACTTGAATTATTAAAGTGGTCAAAAAGAGAAGGAATAGCATGCGGGAAGTAAAATAATTGAGAGATAAGGTTGGGTAGGGAGATTTGCTATTGGTGGAGATGGATTACACTATCCACTTGAATTTTTTTTTTTTAAATTCATGGTCAAGTGTGGCAGGCGCCACACTTGCCTCATTAGCTGTGGCGCCTAGGCATGCTAGGCGCCACAACTAGTATTTAGGTGCCATGTGTGGCGCTTACATAGGGAGGTGCCACACATGGCCCAAGCTCAGCTGTGGCGCCTAGTGGGCCAAGCGTCACAGCTGTTGGCGTGTGGGCCTAGTGTGGTGCCTGCCTTTTTCACACTTGGCCTCCCCATTTTTTTTTTTTTGAATTAGCACCCAAGGGTGCGGACGCCGGGATCGAACCCGGGATGAGAGGCACATAGGCCTCATGCCTATGCCAAGTGCGCCACTATGCGCTGGCTTGGCCTCCCCATTTGTGGCGCCTAACTTATTAGGCGCCACAGCTGGTCCCAAAATTAAAAAAAAAAATTATAGAGAAAAAAAAACAAAAAAAGGTAACTGTGGCACTTATTTAAAGAAAGGTCACAAAATGTGCGCCACCTTTCATCCTTTTTGTAGTAGTGTTAGTTATGGGTAAGACGTATCACTATTGGACCAAAACCTCCATTGTCTAATATAAGTAATAAATAAGTCTAAAAAAAATTAATTGTATTTGTTGGGCGCAATAATTAATCCAAAGGATATACTCCTTCCATTCAATAAACTTTGCCGTACTCTTTTTTTCCTTGATCGTGTATAAGGTGGAGAGAAGATTTTCTTCCTATAGGTCAAATCATTCAATTTTAATATGAATGTATAATTTTATCTTTCATTCATTTAATATTATGTAGATTTTATTCTCATTGTGTAATGTATATTAAATCAGGAGTATAGTTGGAAAATTGTTAAATTTTAAGACAAAGTTAATAAAGTTTAATGTTTTTTTAGGTTAAGGTAAAACATACTAAAAATGACTTATAAATAAAATAAAAAGATGTGAAACTCCCACAATTCTTAATATACATATTCTCCCAATTACATTCATGAAACTTATATTTTCAATATGTTACTTATCATTAAACATCATCTGAATGGGAAGTTTGTTCCTATAAATAAGTTTAAGTATATTGTAGTTAGGACCTTATGATTGAATGAGAAGTTCCGTTTTTCTTTTCTCCAATTATCTTCTCTTTTCCTGAATTCTTCCTTACTCTTGTTAAATCATATATTTCTTCCATTCTCATAACATATGGATGATATATTCGTTTGGCAAATATCCTTCCATTGAATTGGATTGTGAGAGCGAACTAGACGGCAAGCGAAAAAAGGGAGAATTAATTTCATTTCGGGACCTAAGAGATTGGAAATCTCAAATTAGGATTAGATGTTTGTTTTTTTTTTTTTTTAAAGGCATAACTCCTCTAGTCCTAAATTTAACTTACTGCTAAATATAAGACCTGAATCTAATTTATTTATTAAATTTACAATTTTCCCCATAAACTGTTCATATTGATTATATTGTACATGTCAAAAGAGGTTTCTATCAATAGAGGTAGTTAACAAAGAAAAAGATTGAATGAAGTATCTTGGGAAAATCAACTTAAATTATATTTCCCTAATATTTGTAAATTTGAAATCCAACTCCTATTTGTAGTATATGAGAGAATAATAAGATCTGAGGTCCTTTAATGATTTCAGTCAAGAGAAAATCTACTAAAACACACTTAAATTCTTTGAATAAATTTATTCAACATATTTTTAGTATCATGCATGGCATCAAAAAGTTAATGGTTGATGTTTCTTTTTTTTCTTTGGTTACATATATTGAAATATCCTTTTATTGAAAATAATTTTAATTGAAATATTATAGGATGCTAAAAGTGGACACATTTCCTAATGAAAATTTGACTTTTGATTTGTCACGTCATCATCAAAAGGTACCTTTTTTTTTTTTTTGTTATGGCCAACTCCTGTTAGTATTAGTAATGGTTGATGGTACTAGCTCCAAAGAAATATTTTCGTGAAAGGTTACAAGACCAGAGGCCCATCAACCTTTGTCATTAATATAATCTATAAAGTGGTCACCAAAGTGTTGGCATGCCACTCAAAAAAATCTCCAACCCAAGTTTAATAGTACTCTCAATCAGCGTAACTTTGGGCCTGTTTGAGAATACGTTTGGAGAGGAGAAAAGCCCAATTGGGGGTAGGAAGCCCGGTCGTAGTATTTTTGTCCGTTTGGGTAAGCGTTCATAGAGACGAGCTTTAACCAAAAAAACGACTTACATAGAGAAGCTCCCAATAACTGATTTTTTCTCCTTCACAGTTGAAGCTTCCCATGGGTTGACCTTCTCTGGCCCATATATTAGTTTCTTCCATAAAATTTGACTGCTCCAGATATCTTTCCAGCATTACATAGTGAAAGTAATTTGAGTAATGTTCCTAACATCCAATAGCCAAGTTTCGGTGTAAGATTTCTTTTATAATAATTGAACTTTTTTTATTTCATCAAATTTTATTTAGGGTTAAGTATAAAAATACACATAAATTTTTCTCAAAAGTATACATATTATTTCCAAAAGTAGCCATCAGAGACCAACTTATTTGTGACACTATCAGACACCAACTTGTTAAGGGTAGATGATCAAATAATGAGACATTTCATGTATGCATTCTAATTTAAATATAAATTTATCTTTTTATAATTAAGTACTTTCATGTATTTTTCTTTTATTTTTTCAATAATAATTTCACCTTTTTTATTTTATCAAATTTTTAAAATATTTTTTTACTTCAATTATCACAATATACACAACTGACATATATATATATATATATAGTATTCAATAAAATTCATGCCCTTTTTAGTCATTTCTCATCTAAACGGGCTTTTCAAACACTAATCCAAACAGGTTTAAGGTTAGAAAAAAAGTTACTTCTACCACTGCCAATCCAAACATAAATCACATATACAATCTAACTTTTTTCCTATCTGACTTTTTCAAAAGGCCATCTGTAAAGGAGTGATCTTTCCAGGTCCAACGTTAACTACCTGGTCAGACGTAGAGGAGTGATCTTTCCAGGTCCAACGTTAAGGGGGAGCAGACATGATCAAATGGAGAAGAAACAATATGCAAATTCCTCGCCATATTCCATGCTTCTGATTTGGTAAAATACTACAGCCACCCTCCTGATTTGTAATTCATTTGAAGTATTAATAATCCATTCAATATTTTTGCTACATTTATAAAAAAAATTAAGTTTTTATGTAAAAAATATTAACAACTTGATTGACAGTTTGAGTAATTTTTTAAAATACATATATTTAATGAAATATATTTACAAATTCTGAATTACAATATAATAATATAAGGATCACAATATGATACCACCATTTTATATTTTTATAATTTATTTGAATATATATGTGTGTGTGTGTGTGTGTGTGTATGATTGCTAAACATTTTAGCCAACATATGTATTTAAAATATTACTCTATATATAAGCTTTAATTAATAAATAAGATCAAATATTTAAATTAATTGAAAAATAAAAAAATTATAATTATAAAAGTAATTAACCTTGTAATATGGTAATCAATTTAACAGTATGGAAAAAATTATTTTTATTAATCTTTGATAAAAATATGTGATTAAATAATTATTAAGTAATATTTATGTCAAGGGGGGATATTTTGGTAAAAATAATGGGTAACTGATATGATTTAATGGTCAATTAATAGTTGGATAGATGGAAGCTGAATCTCAAGGCTAGAAGGAAAGCAAGCTAATGAAACACATATTTTGAGAGAAGTTCATATGGTTTGAAAATATAAGAGAGATTTAAATAATTTAGAGTAAATAAATGAGAATGAAGGATCACACGCTCGCATATTCAACATACACAAATTATTATATAGTAGTATCAAAGACATCGTAACAGAATACCACTACTCGCACTCACAAAGCCACTCGCCTTGGTGAGTACATTGCTCACTGGGGTGTGTTTTACCCCAACTCGCTTCAGGGAGCAAATCATTTGCTGAAGCAAGTATCACAGTCACACCATTTTCAAAATATGGGATCAAAACTTAGGGTTTTCTCTACGTTTGTAGCAAACAATTATATCCAATCCTAAGGGGGTTAAAGAAGTGAATCCTACAACACAGATTTTAGTCTAAAATAGTAAGGGGCATACCAAATATATTCATTACAAGTTTAAGGAGTTTTCTAAAATTTCCCACGAGCAATACCGATAAGTGAATGGGACCACATTACTTGGAGTTCTTAAAGCTACAACTGAGAAAAGTCCTTCTCCCAAAAGTGCGAACTCAACTACAACAAAATGAGAATAAGCCTTAATTAATCTTACTTATTAAATTACTCTCAACTTATCTTCTCTGTTGCTCATAATCTTACTTAATTAATCTTACTTATTAAAAAACTCAAACTTCATGCAGATCACGTCTTTCTAAAGGTTATTTTACCCTTATCTTATGCTTCTAAGGTTTAGTGATTAAGTGTAAGGTCTCTAAAATCCAAGATGTTACATGTAGTAGTTTAAGAAGAGTCACACCAGTCATTCAGCATATTGCAAAACAAGACTTTCTCGCAGCAATTCCAAGCCATTATATTCTCATCGAGGAGACTTGAAGAAGACGAATGGTATGAGAAGATTCTTCCTTGTATTTTTATTCATGGTAAGTGAAATGGTGCATATGTACTCTAAGGTGTATCTCGGCTCATGAAGGAGATACCGAAAAATCAAGCTATGTGCTATCAGAATCAAATCATAATAATAAAGTCTGATTTCTGTCTCAATTAATCCCATAATTTTGGTTCTACCTAATCTCTATTATTTTGGGATTTCTACAGTACATTTCAATATCTTCAAGAGTTCCTATTCATGATTCGGTTCCCATATTCTTCTCTTACATGCTAAGGAACTCATCTGAAAAAGAAAGAAATACAGAAAAAGCTCACTAGTCAACTATGACGTCCGAACTCCTATGTGAAAAACAACAAAGAAGCTCCTAACCATCACCCAGCAAATATAACTTAAAATATATAAGATATTGTAGATAACTTACATAACTACCATTATACTAGCAGAGTAGGTCTAGTCTAGTCCATGCGCTACCCTGCTATTAACCATTGGGTAATTGTTTAATCCCTTTAACATAGATAAAAAAAAAAAAAAAAAAAAAAAAAGAGGAAATGAAGGAGGTTGAGGTTGAGGTTGTTTTTTTTTTTTCTTTCAATCTCAGCTTCCATTTCAACCTTCTTAGTCAAAAGTTCTCTCTCAAACGGTCAAAGTAACCAAAATTAATGGTTGGTCATTTTTTCTCCACTTTTTAATATTTATTGATATTTTTGCACCTCCAAAAAATATATGATTCTGCATACACTTTAAATAAAATTTTATGGGTATTTTTACACTATTACCATTAAAAAAATACTCAAATTTTCTATCAAGTTGTTAATATTTTTCACTGAATAAATTACTTAATTTTCTTAAATTTAGTAAAAATGTTAAATAGAGTATTAATGAATATTAATGTTAAAATATAAATTAGGGGTTTGGAGTAAATAAGTACAAAAAATTATTTTAATATATTTTTTAATTAAAAAATATACTGTAAGAGTCTTTTTCAAATATCCTTTAACGACATTAATCATTTATACTAAAATATAAATTTTCAATATTGAGGGGAGGTATATGTAATAAAGGTAAAACAAAATGCTGGTTAGAATATTTTACACTATACAATTTGATTTCAGAGAAGATTCATATATGTTTTTAAAATAGAAGAAATGTTGATGTAATTCAAGTAAAAAATTAGGCAGTTAGTTTATTTTACTCCACTTTTTAAGTTTTTATACCATCTCTGCAGCAACCAGTGAAAAAGTTGGTTTTTTCTTTTTTTCGCCCATTAGTGACTAGTGAGTGTCAAGTGCACACTCAAGGAATTTCCTTTTTTTATTATTAATATTGTTGCTTCTACTTTTTTTTTTAAGCTAAACTTAATTTTTTGCGCTTTAGTTCACTTTTTGTCATTTATAGGGGAAAAAAAATGCTCGTTTTGTAACATTCGAGTCATTAGAAAATTCTTTCGGCCTGGCCTACCCCCTTGTTGTTTCTTACTGGACTACCTTGAAGGCCTATCGTTATGGGCCTCATTTAGTGTGCTTCCTTTAATTTCCTCATTTTGGGCTTCCTCCTTTATGATATGGATACAAACAAAATCTTATTCATAAATTTAGCATCCACTTTTTTAAAAAAAACTTTGGTTTGTTTTTAAATTATAAACTCAGCCCGTTGGGGCTGGTTTTTTCACCTAACCAAAAAAAAAAAGAAAGAAAGAAAAGAACCTTCACTAAACAAAAGGATAAATTATTATGACCATGAGGTCTTTTAAAAAAGATACTTACTTGCAAGGAATTCTCAATTTTACGTTCGTTAGTTAAATGTTTTAGGGAAAATTTTAGTATGATCTTAGGTAAGAGAAAAAAAAATACAAATATGATCTTTTAAAATCTCAAAATAAAAAAATGGTCTCATTGACAACATCAGGGACGTCATTGACAAGTTCTTAAGGACTATTTATTCATTTTGAGATTTCAATGGATCATTTTTTCATTTTTTTTCTCTTATTTAGAACATGACTGTAATCTTCCCAATGTTTTATGTTGCCCAAATCTTATCTAAACATAATTTTTATAGGGCAAAATTAAACATAATCTCTTAAACTTTATTGAAATGTGTACATGTATACTTTTCATAATCTTTGAAACCTTACAATGAACCCCAAAAATGTTACATTTATGCATATATCTCATACAATTAATTTTATACATTACTTATCCACACACAACTTAAAAGCTTAATGAAATAATTTATATATCAATTATTTTGAGGGTTGTATGCACTCAAAAATAAAAGTCTAGGGTTATACATCTCATCGAAAAAAAGGTCCAGGGTTATATAATTGATAATGGTTTTTTTTTTTTCCTGCCAAAATATATAATTGACATATCTGGGGTTATAATCTGGATAAACTTGAAAGCTCGTGAGGTTTTTGTTTTTGTTTTTTAACTGACATGAGGTTTATTTATACATCTTCTTTTTTTCAATTTTAAAAGTACATTTTGCGTTATCAACGGTAACAAATAAAATAAAATAAAAAATAAAAGTAGATTTCATTAAAAAAAATAAAATTATTTTATTAAGAAGTCAGTAACATTATTGGCCATGAAGAAAATAGCATAACTTCTATCAAAAAGAAAAAGAAAATAACATAACTAATTAAGTCGAAACACTACAAAAGATAAACAAAATTATCTTCAATTTAAAAAAACATGTAGTTGTGTTTTGGTGGGCCACGGCCTAATTCGAAATATGCCAAGATTTTCCCTACTCATCACAAAATCGACCGTTGTAACCACACTTTCTCAAACGGTCATCTCCTTCTCCATCATTTTGATATACGCTTCAGTGCTTCTGAGTCCCCACCACCACCACCATTATTCCCTTTCGCTACAACC
Source organism: Inga laurina (assembly GCA_963855925.1). Taxonomy (NCBI): domain Eukaryota; kingdom Viridiplantae; phylum Streptophyta; class Magnoliopsida; order Fabales; family Fabaceae; genus Inga; species Inga laurina. The sequence continues at coordinate 56,330,114 of OY979703.1, forward strand.
CAAATCAAATCAAGTCCCTCAGATTTCGCATATCTTCTTTACTTTTTGATACAATACAACCCCATAATGGAGAACATCATTCTTCAAACGCCTCCAAAAGCTCCGATTCAATCCAAAACCAAAGAGCCAGAGTCCAAAACGCTGCGTTCAATTCAACAACAGATTATGGATGATGAGAATGATCAAACCCAGAAGAAACCCAGTAATAATGAAGTGCGTAAACCTGTTACACCAGATCGCCTTAGAGTCCCGAAGGCATTCAAATACCCAGAAAGGTAGGTACTTGTTTCCTTCGAGTCTCAGATTAAATATCAGTATGTTCGAATCAGTGAATAGTTTAAAGATTTTGAGCATGTTTGAATCAGCGTCCTGAGGAGTTAAGCAAGCATTAAAGAAGAAAAAACCCTTTATGCTCTTTGCTCCTCTTTGGATTGGCTCTTATAGTTAATGCTTCTGGCCTAAAAGTCAGGTGGAAGCTGAAGTAACTTCTTTTAGCTTTTGATTTTCGGCTTTTCTTCAGATTTGATCCATCTGAAACTGACTTTTCAAAGTATCACTCAAACAAGTTTCTGCAAAACAGACTTTTTTTAGTAATGAAAGGAGAATATCTTAACAAAATATGTACATGAATACAAGACACTACCAAGTTTCAGAGTCAATGAATCTAAGCAGACTGTTCGACTTAGTGGTGTGATTAACCAGAGTACAAACTGGAATAATAATGCTTTAAGGCGTCATGAAGATGTTTTTTTCCCTACTGTCCCATAGCCTACATAGAAGGGTGCCTCACTTTTTATAAAAACTTATTCAAATATAAATCACGTTACACTAATTCACTTTTACTCCAACTTCAGTTTGCAGCAATCAGTTTTTACAAAGCTAATCCAAACACATCCTTTGATAGGTACACAAGCCCCACTGATATGATGATCTCCCCTGTAACGAAAGGCCTTCTAGCAAGGAGCAGAAAGAGTGGTGCATTATTGCCACCTGGGAAAAGCCATGCCAAGGTACGTACCAATGGCTATTTGTTCTGTTATAATTGCTGGGTTTCAATTCATTTGAAATTAGATGTTTACTACTTTGGATTTACATTTTAGAACTGTATTTGTTTCGTTGCTCTGTTTATATTTGTGTTAAAATCATCAGTACTTGTTTTATACCGTTGAAGAAATTTTTCTGTGTTTTGGCTTGGATTCCACCAATTGACTTAAGATGCAGAAAGCTGAGAGAAACTCAGGATGTAAACTACACTTTTTTTTAGTTCTTTTTAATACAAGGATGTAAACTACACTTTGGATGTCATGAAAGTAAGGGTGAGAGGAACTAGTTGAAAAGGCACTTTGGAAGGTGGATTTTTCTCTGTACATGGTAGGCTCTTTTTACCCATATATTATGTGCAGGTTAAAGAATTACTGAAGTGCTGCAAGGTCTGAAATATTTACTAATATGATGGACTTAAAATCGTTCACATTAAGAACAAGTTTAGATTTACATAAAAATTGTTCATTAAAAATATGATTTGCATCATGTGATGTGACGCCTACTTATAATTAAAAAGTAAACTTGTTCACGCAATGAAGGAGTTTACTCCTTTCTTTCTTTCTTCCCCATACCTTCTTCCCGCCCTTTTTCTCGAATGTCTCTCTTACTGCTTCACACACATTGTCATTCTCTATCACATCAACAAAAGTAAACTCTTTCATTGCGTTTATAAATAAACGTCACATCACATGATGAAAATCATTTGTGTGATGATCGATTTTTGTGTAAATGAGTGTTTGGGTAATTATTAAACTTAGGTTTTAAATTTAAGTTGGCGTAGTCTGAGATAAAACTATTCTGACACACTTATTTTATAAATCGTAAAAGTTATTCTAAAAAGTTAATCCAAACAAATTCTAAACCTTAACTCATTCTTGATGTGTACTGTTTTAAGTACATCATATTGATAAATATTTCTCACCCTGTATCATTTTGGCATTTCATTTTATTATACATAGTATATTGATAAAAATGCCTTATATGGTAACGAAGAGATAAAAAAACAAAAACATTGAGAAATTTAGAGTTGAGATCCAAATATTTTACTTTTTATTTTTTATTTAAATCAAGAGATTTTTGGACTAAAACAATTTTTTAAATTATCTTAAAAGGCCACAACACTCTAGATATTTGGACTCACAAATTTTTAATTCTGATTCTTAATGTATGAGTTAAATAACTAATTTTTAAAAACTACACAAATTATTTAAGCTTTATTTGTAAAATATTGAGTGCTAATTTCCCTCAAGGTACCACTTTTAATTATTTTCAATAGATATAGAAAACCCTCTTAGTATGTGAAATTAATAGGCAGAATTTATTTTAAACAATTATTAATTTAAAAAGTAAAGTGGATTGTGATATTATTTTTAAGACGAAAACAAATCCTTTTGTTAACCATTACTGTGAGTTTATAGGCATACCTTAAGCACGTTCAATTTTCTCTAACACCCACATAAACACAACAGAGAAGGAGAAGGAAGAGAACTCAGGAAAATGCATGCTCATCAATAGGGAGAAGTTATGTTCAATTAGTCATATAAACCCCTAATCTCTCCCTCAACCCACTCATCTTGACCAATACATTTGAAATGATGAGAATATCCCACTTGACTATCCATAATTTTGTATTTTGCATTTGAGCCCCAACCTTAAATGGGTTTAGGCTCATCCACACCCAGGCTGATCAGCCATGATCCAACACTTATGTTAAAGAACCGGACGAACAGAATGAAACAAATCATTATTATTAGTTTTACGTTTTGCTTTCCTTTGATTTTTCTCCTTCCATCTCATTTATGTCTATGTTTCTCAAAATTCATTTTTAGTTTTCTGTAGATTCAAGTAAATTTTGATTGCTTTGTCATCCGTGGTGCAGATTCCAGACTTGCAACCACAGAAAGTGGGACTGTTTGAGAACAAGGAACATATGTTGACCGATGAAAAGCTAAACCCATCATCTTCTTGAGGAATTGTGGGTGGAATCAGATTTATCTTCTCTCTGTAACACCAAATCAAACATTAGCCTGTACTATAATGTTATTGTATCTGATTAGCTTTCTTGTTTTCAAGTTTGTGAGTGGAAGCATGTTCCTCTCAATTCTCAAATAATCCTTGCTCCGCAAATAATCAAACTATGTGGTTTTAAATGTTAGTTAAAATAAGGTGGAGATAATAAATATATAAACAAGATTTAGTGAGTGTTTGGAATAGCTTATTTCTGGTGAATAAACACTTATTACATAAGTTGAGATAAAACTCCTATCACATACTTATCTCATATATCATGAATCACGATTTATAAATACTTATTGTCTAAAAATAAATTATCCCAAACGAACACATAGGTTGTTCAGGAATACACTTGTTTATATGGAAGAAAGAGACTATGTGCTGAGGAGAGAATATGCGGTCGAGAAAGAAAGAAGAATTAAAGATAAATAACATGAGTAATTCAACGGGGTAAAACAGGCACACGACAAAATTATGAAACATCTTCTAAGTGTCTCTTAGAGGAAGGAACAAGTCATACTCACAAAGCGTCTCTATCAATAAATTCATGAGTTGAAAATCCCATTTTAAGCTATTTTTTCCCTTTAAAGATTGCCTTTTTTATGACTTTTTTGAATGAATATAAATTATTGTGACAAGCCATGCCTTATAATTAATTTGTATTGTTAATTTAATTAATCTGACTTGGCTTGGGTTGCGCACAATTATTTGTTCATCTGTATTCTCTACTTGTTGAAAGTAACTTCTCTGTCCTATCTAAAGTAGTGTTGGCTTTTTAGGCTTAGGCCAAAGATGGTGCTAACTTTCCCGCATGCAAGTTAACTCGGCCGCCTCCTCTATCCCATCAAGGCATGTTGCGTATGCAGCGTGGAACCTGAAGAGCTGATTCTATCCAAATATAATTGCTCAGGCTTAGGCCAAAAAATGTGTGTGTTTGGGTAAGTCTTAAATTACGGTTTTAAAAATTATTTTCTGTAAATAGAGATAAAATTTTTCTCACATATTTATCGAGTAAATCGTAAAAATTATTCTTCAAAAGCTATTCCTTCTTGTCCTCTTTTCAAACAACATTATTCAAATCAATCAAGCAATATGTGTTTGGGTAAGTCTTAAATTATGATTTTAAAAGCTATTTTTTGTAAATAGAGATAAAATTTTTCTCACATATTTATCGAGTAAATCGAAAAAATTATTCTTCAAAAGCTATTCCTTCTTGTCCTCTTTTTAAACAACATTATTCAAATCAATCAAGCAAGATGTTTTTGGGTAAGTCTTAAATTATGGTTTTAAAAGCTATTTTTTGTAAATAGAGAAAAAAATTTTCTCACATATTTATTGAGTAAATCGTAAAAACTATACTTCAAAAGCTATTCCTTCTTGTCCTCTTTTTAAACAACATTATTCAAATCAATCAAGCAAGATGTGTTTAGGTAAGTCTTAAATTACGGTTTTAAAAGCTATTTTTTGTAAATAGAGACAAAATTTTTCTCACATATTTATCGAGTAAATCGTAAAAACAATTCTTCAAAAGCTATTCCTTCTTGTCCTCTTTTTAAACAACATTATTCAAATCAATCAAGCAAGATGTGTTTGGGTAAGTCTTAAATTACGGTTTTAAAAGCTATTTTTTGTCACTTAAAAAAAAAGGTATTTTGTAGCAGTGCAATTGTAGCGGTTTAATATAACCGCTACAAATTATAGTATTTGTAGCGGTTCTTACCTAAACCGCTACAAATTTGTAGCGGCAAAGTTTTTTGTAGCGGTTTAGTTCAAAAAACCACTACAAATTTGGCGCGAAATTCCCGCCAAAACTTGTAGCAGTGATTTTGTAGCGGTTAATGCACAGAAACCGCTACAATATTTCTGCCAATTGGCGCGCCAACAGTGTAGCGGTTATTTGTAGCAGTTACAACCACAGAACCGCTACAAAATACCAAAGGTCAGAATTTTGTAGCGGTTCTGCCCCTATAACCGCTACAGAATTTCAAGAGTCTCGCCATTTGTAGTGGTTCTGAGCAATAACCGCTACAGAATTTCAAACGTTGTGAACTTTTGTAGCGGTTATTGTAGAACCGCTACAAATAATTAAATTTGTAGCGGTTAGAGTAGCGGTTATTTGAATAACCACTACTAAAATTTGACCTATTTAAACCGCCCGCGTCTTTTATTTCTCCTTTTGCTCATTTTGTTTCCTGAGGTTTCTCTGAGTGATTTCTTTGAGATTTGAGCGTTCAGACGTCTCTATAGGAGTTTTTGCTCAGTATTTCTTAGTATTTGCATTTGAGGTACGTATATAATACGTATTTTATTTATATTTATATTTTTATTATATTTTTGTATAATAATGTGACTAATTTTTTTTTAATTTGTACAGTGGATATGGCTTCATGACAAGATAAGGGGAAGGCCCCTGAGGTCCCCAAACCGATTTTACGGGGTGGCAGCAGCCGGGCAGGGGGCAGAGGGAGGGGGCAGCGCGCAGGTAGGGGTACCGCGGCATCCCAGCCCATCCCCCCACAGGAGTCGACCCCACCATAGGCACCGCAGACGATCCCACAGACGACGACCGTACCAGAGGTGCCTGAGGTGGAGAGGCCAGATATTAGTGTTGAGGACTTCCTCAACGAGGAGGAGTTCGAGATCCCGATTGGGTTCAGGGAGATGGAGCAGTTCCTCGATGAGGAGGACGCTCGGGAGCAGAACAACCCACGAGGGTCGTCTTCATGGTCCACTGGGTTTGAGGTGCAGGTCGAAGGTAAATTAATTTTTTAATTTAGTAAATTATTTATTTAAATTAGAAATATTAACTTTTAATTACAATTTATCTAACGTGCGGTCAACTGTGTAGACGAGCAGGGGAACGTTTCGACGAGGAGGCTAGACGTGGCCGGTTTGAACCAAATGGACCGGAGCCTCCGAGTTATAGTGCCGTGGAATGAGGGCACTGACCAGCCGATCCACAATGGGGGTCACCTGCTCAACCGCTTCCTGAACGACCTGGGCGCGAATTGGATGCGGTTCCCCCTTCACTTCCAGACGTGGAGGCACGTTCCGAAGGGGCCGAAGGACCTGGCTTGGAAGGAGGTGGTTCAGGTAATTAAAATTATTTAATTAATATTTTTTGTAATTAATTCTATTTAATTAATATTTTATTTATTATGTTTATTGTAATTATTAATATTTAAATAATCTTTTTTCAGCCGCAGTTTGCCGTCTGGGCCAACCGGAAGAGGTACGCCCTCATGAAGATGGGTGACGCCTGGAGGAACAGGAGGAGTCGTCTCTTCCACAAGGTGAATAAGGACGGGACGATGCCTCTGGAGCAGCTGATCGAGAGCGTCCCGGACAGCGTGCCGCCGAACGACTGGGCGCGTTTCGTCCAGTGGAGGAGGAGTGCTGAGGCGCAGGTAATGTATTTATTAGATTTTTGATATATAATTTTGTAATTGTTAAATATTAAATTATAATTTCAATTTAATTTGTATTTAATTTTAAATTATAATACATTTAATATTTTTTTTCCAGGAGCTTTCTCAGAGGAACACCGAGATTCGGGTGCAGCAGACGATCCACCACACAGCAGGATCGAAGACCTTTGCTGTGACCTACAGCTGTTAGATCTCATGTTTTGATGATAACAAAAGAATGGTTTAAAAAGGAAATGTTTAATAATCAAGCTTGAACTAAGTAATGACAGGAATAAGCTTTACTTGAGGTAAGCATGGAAGTAGTGAATATTGGCCAAGAGAAAATGCTGAGGAACTTGATCAGAAGTGAAACTTCTAAAGCATTACTCGAGGCGCTACTCGAGTAATGAGCCAAAACTTGAAGTAACCAAGGAAAACTTCCAGTAACCTGCCAACATTACTCGAGGCGCTACTCGAGTAACCAGGTAAAAATTTTAAGGTTGCTCTCGGCCTGCTAATGTTACTCGAGGAGGTACTCGAGTAACCACGTGAAAACTTCCAGTTGCCTTCAAGTTTTCCTAATGATACTCGAGGAGCTACTCGAGTACTGGTGTTTCCTAAAATGTGGACCTCTCGGCATTTTGTACCACCGCAACATTTACTCGAGTACGTACTCGAGTAACCATGGGGAAAACTTCCAGTTGCCATCAAGTTTAAAAAAGATACTCGAGGAGTTCCTCGAGTAACCCTGTTTCTAAAAAATGATGCTCTCGGCACTTTGTACCACTGCAACATTTACTCGAGCAGGTACTCGAGTAATACACTAAAGTCAGTGGAAACTTGAAGTGGATTCCTCGAGTAGGTACCCGAGTATGAAGAAATATTTTCGAAGAAAACTTCAAGTCATTACCCGGGTAAGTCAAGCTCAATAAGTACAGTTACTCGAGTCCCTATCTGAGTAACAAGGTAAGTGCTCTCGGCCTTGAAATCCTGCAACATTACTGGAGTAAAGCATCGAGTAACCAAAAGTTTTTGTAACGGTTTACTCGAGTTGGTACCCGAGTAAGGCATAAAGTTGTGACTGCATTACTCGAGTAGATACCCGAGTAAACATATATTTTCAAAAGTTTAAAAATTGGTTATTCCATGCACTACCCGAGTAATCTTGTATTTATTCATTGACTTGCAGTTAATCAAAGGTTTCCCGATGATACTCGAGTAAGTACTCGAGTAAACTTCATGTGATACTCGAGTAGCTACTCGAGTAAGCAAACCCAGAAATTCAGAAATCTTTCAAACGTTGATTATTTTGTTTTCTATATGATTAATCTTTCATTGTGTTAGTATTCTTAGCCTATTTACAGATGAACAATGAAGAAATCATTCAAGTAGTGGAAGTCAAATGAAACGTTAAAATGTCACCGACCGTCACCTACCACAACGTATGTTTTTCAAAAACTAGAAAAGTCAATAATGGCTGCGCACGCTCCAACGGACATGAAGAAATTCGTTCCAGCAATCATTACCAATATATCTATATATATGTGAACATCTGAACAGAGAACTACACAAGAACACACTCACAAACGTATCATCAAGTTCTTGACTCTGTTTTCATTATACTTGAGTTTCTATGCTTCAGTGATTCTTATTTACTCTGTGAAGAGAGATATTTCATTAAAACTCAATATTTGTTATTGAGGTAACTTAAGGTTGTGGAACCTTGAGTTGGGATTGAATTACAACTTGTAAGGGGGAGCGAGTGTCCAGGTGCAGGAACTTGCTTGTACTGAGGTGCCAAGAACCCACTGAATCTTGGAAGATATAGTGAAACTCTCAGAGAAGCTCTGAGGACTGGACGTAGGTCAAAGTGGTTGTGGCCGAACCAGTATAACTCCCGGTGTACACTTCGGTGATATTTCTCCTTACTCTTTCATGTTTTAATTTCAACGTCAAATTTTATATTTGCAACGAAATTTTTAAGATCACCCAATTCACCCCCCCCTCTTGGGTGAAACACTTGCTCTAACAACAGCGAGCTGGTAAATTTTCAAACAATCACTTACTTTTAGATGATTATTTCATAATACTAATTATTGTTTTGTATTTGTTTCAGGAGACGAAGGCACAGCAAGAGAACCGTCAGACGGACTATGGGGAGCTGTATGCCATCACACATAGACACCGTGACGGGACTGCGACCTCTCAATAGGCAGAGGCGGCCATTGTAAGTAATTTTATTATTATATTTTTTATAAAACCAAGTTAATAATGAAAAATGCTAATTAGTAATTGTTTCATAAAATGGCAGGAGCGGATACAGCAGTCGCAGGCTGAGCTGCGACAGACCCAGCCTGAGGAGTCACAGGGGTCAGTGGACCCAACGGCTCCTTTGAAGGCGGGTCTGCCTCAGGCTGAGCACCCCGGACGCGTGCGGGGGATGGGGATCGGCGCCAGACCCAGCATGGTCTACGGCAGGAGCGCCGCCTCTGAGGCTGGCAACTCTAGAGGGGTTAGACGTCGGAGGGACGAGTCTATTGACCAGCTGCGGTCATATTTGGAGCAGCAGATGGCGCTGCAGCAGCAGCTACAACAGCAGATCTCTTAGCAGCAGCAGCATCACCTGCAGATGCACGCTGATATGATGTACGCTCAGCAGACGTAGTGGCGTGAGATCGCGAACAACATACTCGAGGGAGCATGGAGTCGTCTGTTCCCGGACGAGCAGCATCCAGCGGTTCCCCCTGTCCCTCGCTACGTCTTCCCGAGTACGACTCCTCCTCCTCCCCCCTGCTGATGACGATGGTGCGGTTCACTCTGCGCAGCAGCCCGATCCAGCGGTCCCTGAGGGAGCACCAGATATCAGCCCCCAGCTACTTAGTTTAGGACTTTTTTTTTGTTTAAACATTTGTAAATATATATATATATATATATATATGAGTTTTTATTGAGTAATTGTTTCTTATTGTGTTTTATGTAATTATATTTCTTATTGTGTTTAATTTATGAATTATTTATATCTAAATTTTTAAAAAAAATAAAGTACATATATTTGTAGCGGTTTATCTTAAGAAACCGTTACAACTATATATGTTAGTAGCGGTTCTAAAATAATAACCGCTACAAATATATATATAGTTGTAGCGGTTTATCTTAAGAAACCGCTACAACCATATATGTTAGTAGCGGTTTTAAAATAATAATCGCTACAAATACTCATCATTTGAATTTTGAAATTTGCCGCCTTTCTGCACATTTGTAGCGGTTATGTTATGTATAACCGCTACAAATTAAAAAATTATTTTTAAATATTAGTAGCGGTTTTATATATATAACCGCTACAAATACTCAACAAATAAATTTTGAATTTCCCACCAAGGTGTAACGGCTTGAATATTAATAGCGGTTTTATATATATAACCGCTACAAATACTCAACAAGTAAATTTTGAATTTCCCACCAAGGTGTAACGGCTTGAATATTAGTAGCGGTTTTATATATATAACCGCTACTAATATTTTATAACTGTAGCGGTTGGTGTAGCGGTTTAAGAACCGCTACAAAATTATAAACGTTGGAATTTCAGAATATAAGGTTCTAGGCATTCATCATTCTCTTCTCACTCATCTTCTTCTTTATACTTTCTTCTCTCTCACTTGTAGCTATGGATAAATCATGGATAAGGTTGCCGCGCAATTCTCCTGAATATTTGTACGGATTAAACAGTTTCTTGGATTTCGCATTCACTCACGCCAGTTGTAACGACAAGATCGTCTGTCCGTGTCGGAAATGCAAGTTTAAGAAGTGGCATGCACGAAATGTTGTGAAGGAACATTTGCTTGTGAAGCCTTTCCCTGAGGACTATATGTTCTGGGTAGTTCATGGTAAGAAGGCCGGCATTAGATATGACGATGCTCTTCCTCGAAGTTCTCAAGTAGGCGTTCAAGTAGATGCAGATGATCCTGTGAATGATGTTGTGCGTGATGCGTTTGGATTTCAAGATGACAACTTCAACGAAGAAGTGCACGGCTCTGAGCCGGCTTTTATGGGGAATGAAGCAGCTCGGGATTTTTTCAGCTTGATGGATGAAGCAGATCGTCCTTTATATCAAGGTTGTCGCAAATATTCTAAATTATCTTTCTTGATCAAATTGTATCATATCAAGTGCTTGTGTGGGATCACAGATAAGGGAATGTCGATGTTGCTCGACTTATTACAAGATGCATTCCCCGACGCCGAGATTCCTACAACATTCTACGAGGCCAAGAAGATTATCAACAGGTTGGGGTTGAATTATCAAAAGATTGATGCGTGCCCAAATGATTGTAAGCTGTATTGGGGAGACGATTCCAGCAGGGAGACGTGTAAGAGATGTCACACATCGAGGTACAAGACAATTTGGAAAGGGAAAAAGCAGAAGAAGAAACCTACAAAGATTCTCAGGAACTTCCCTTTGAAACCTCGTCTACAAAGATTATTTATGTCGTCTAAAACTGCTGAGCACATGAGGTGGCATGCCGATGATAAAAACGAAGACGGTAAATTAAGACATCCACGGGATGCAGCTGCTTGGAAAACGTTTGACAACGACTTTCCATATTTTGCGACTGACCCCAGAAATGTTCGGCTTGCGTTGGCGACCGACGGTTTCAATCCTTTCGGGAATCTTAGCACAAGTTACAGTATTTGACCGGTAGTCTTAGTTCCCTACAACTTACCCCCTGGATGTGTATGAAACAAAGCTCTTTCATTATGTCTATGATCATTCCAGGCAAAAAGGCACCGGGCAATGACATCGATGTGTATCTCCAACCGCTTATTGCGGAATTGCTTGACCTGTGGAATGTCGGCTTGGAGACGTACGACGCTTACAGCAAGACTTTGTTCAACATGCGTGCAGCCTTGATGTGGACGATTAGTGACTTTCCTGGCCTTGACACATTATTTGGTTGGAATGTGCATACTGGGTTAGCGTGTCTAGCTTGCAATTTTGACTCTGACACATTGCGCCTTCCCCACAGCCGAAAGTGGTGCTTCATGGGGCATCGGAGGTTTCTCGATGGAACGCATAAGTTCAGATTGCAACGGAAGAGAAAAGAGGACCACCTCAGACTTTGTCCGGTACAGATATCTTACAGCAGCTTGAGCATGTTGACTTCGAGTTTGGAAAAAGCGACGATTTAGCACAAACTCGCCAAAAGACGCGCAGGACTTCGGCGCCTCAGCAGTGAAAGAAGATAAGTATTTTCTTCACGCTTCCATATTGGAGATCTAATTTACTTCGCCACAGTTTTGATGTAATGCACATTGAAAAGAATGTTTGCGACAATGTGCTGTATACGTTGCTTAACGAACCCGGCAAGACAAAAGATTACCTTCAAGCGAGGAAAGATTTACGCGACATGGGAGTTCGTGAAGATGCTTGGCCAGATGAGCATGACAGATTTACACTGACAAAGTTTACCCTCACAAAACCGAACAAGGATGTGTTCCTCACGACGTTGAAGAAATTAAAAGTTCCTGATGGGTATTCAAGCAACATTTCTCGATGTGTCGACTTGCAGGCTCGAAAGGTTGCTGGCCTAAAGAGTCACGACTCACATGTTCTTATGCAACAGTTACTCCCTCTGGCTATAAAGAATACACTTCCTCCCGATGTTTCCATCGTTTTGGTGGAACTTTGTTCTTTCTTTCGGAAGTTGTGTTCTAAGGTTTTGATCGTTGAGGAGCTCGATCAGCTGCAGTCGAAAATCATTCTTACGCTTTGTCATTTGGAGATGATCTTTCCTCCGTCCTTTTTTACTGTGATGGTTCACCTCACAGTCCACCTCGTTCATGAAACAAAGCTCGCTGGACCAGTACAATATCGTTGGATGTATCCGATTGAGAGGTACTCATTTTAAACATGTGCTTTAATTTATTGTCCATATTTAATGTTTGCTAGTCATCCTTTTCATCATTTTATATCAATTTTCTCTTCTGTACTTCGTAGGTTTCTTGGGAAATTAAAATCTTACGTGAGGAATAAGGCGTGGCCAGAAGGTTCTATAGCTGAAGGCTATATAGGGGATGAGGTGCTATATTTTTGCTCAAGGTATTTTGATGATCTTGAGACGGCTTTCAACCGCCCACCTCGTGTTGACAATTGTCCTGAACCTACGCCGACATCAGGAGAATTTATCCCTCGTGTTGGTAAACCAGTTGGAGCAACTGAGAACTTCAAACTAACGGCAACTGAGAAGTTCCAAGCACATAGACATGTCTTGATTAATTGCACTCAAGTTGAACCTTTCATACGGTAAGAATTGTACACTCACATGTTATTCGATCTATATCTTTCGTAACATTTCTCACTTTCATTTCACTAACGCCTTTCCATTATTAATTGCAGGGAATTCAGAAGTCATGTTAAGCATCAGCTCAGGATCCGTACACAGACATCCTCGGAAGTTGATAGGAGGGTCCACAGAGAATTCCCGAGCTGGTTTGCTCGCAGAATACTAAATGAACACAACCCACACTCACCATATTTTAGAGCTCTCGCAATCGGCCCTCTTGATCATGCAAAACGGTTTACAGCATACAATGTCAATGGTTTTAAGTTTTGCACTGTTTCACGGGATCAAGGATTGCAAACACAGAATTCAGGTGTTTATGGCACATTTGGGACAAGGAGTTATGCGAGCAACAGTGACGCCAACATGCAGTTCGGAGGCGTCCCTTACTATGGCAAGCTTCTTAATGTAGTCGAGCTTAATTATCAAGGCCGTTTCACCGTGACGCTGTTCAAGTGTTTGTGGGCAAATACCACTACTTCTCGGGGACTGACAACTGACGACCTAGGGATCACATCAGTCAATTTCTCACGGCCGATTCATACCGGTATTTCTCAAGATGATGAGCCGTATATTCTAGCTTCAGAGGCACATCAGGTTTATTATGTCGAGGACGAGAGGCATAGAGATTGGCACATAGTCATTCATTTAAAGCCAAGAGACCTTTACGACATGGGTGAAGGCGATAACATCGTCTACGAGAGTGAGCCATTTCAACCAGCTGATTTTGAAAACTACTTCCCTGAAGGCGATGACAATTTACCTCTACTGCGGTGAGTTTTTTTAAGTCCACGTCATTTGAATTAAATTTTTTAAATTTAATTAATAATACATCAATAACAATAATTTTTCTACAAAATTTCTGTAGGGATGGCGACGATGAGTGATCAAATTCAAATTATGCTTTTGTCTTTACAAAAAATGAAAAAAATTTGTTAAAATAAAATGTAAAAAAAAATTAAAAAGAATTAAAATAATATTTGTAGCGGTTATAAAACCGCTACAAAAATATAAATAACCGCTACTAACAAATAACCGCTACATTAACCGCTAAAAATAGCACTATGAATATTAAACCGCTACAAAAATATAAATAACCGCTACTAATTATAACCGCTACAAATAGTACATGGATCCCTATAAATACCCTTACCACAACTCATTTCAAACACTCCCCAATTTCTTTTCACTTTACCTTTCTTTCATTTTCTCTCATTTACAACTTCTTTCGTATGAGTAGAGGAGCTGAATAATACGATCAAATATGGTAACAAGATTTTTAATTTCTTTTAGAATACTTCTTTCCTTTCTATAAAATTTATTCTAATCATTTTTTTTTCTAGATATATCATAACTGTATCTCATTTTCATACACAATTACATTATATTAGATAACATAATAATTCCTTATTACCTACCTATCCTTAATATTACTATAAATATAAATTTTATACTACTCCTATTCAATTACATATTTCCTTTTTATTTATTAATAAGTTAAACTATTGGATAATAAACTAATTGAAAAAGATAAAATAATAACAAAATAAACTATTTAATTTAATATTGAAAAAACAGAAAAAAAATAATTATATATTTTTAAAAAAAATTTTAAATATTTGTAGCGGTTATGAAACCGCTACTAAATAACGCGCTTTTTTACGACTCAATTTAAATTTTTTGGCGCCAATTTTGAAATTCAAAATTAGTAGCGGTTTTTAAGAACCGCTACTAATTTCATGAAATTCAAAATTAGTAGCGGTTTTTAAGAACCGCTACTAATTTCATGAAATTCAAAATTAGTAGTGGTTCGTTAACCGTTACAAAATAAAAAAATGTCATTTTTTTCACGCCAACAAATTTTCAATTTTTTATATTTGTAGCGGTTTCTTCTACAAAATTAAAAATTATTTTTTTAGCTCTTAATATAATTTTTTATATTTGTAGCGGTTATATAACCGCTACAAATATCTCTGGATGTTGTAGCGGTTATGCTTAACCGCTACAAATTATGTAGCGGTTATTTTTAATTGAGTACCGGTTTTATAGAACCGCTACAAAACTGCTTGCAACGCACGATTTAGCAGCGGTTTGATTAACCTCTACTAACATAGTTTGTAGCGGTTAGAACCGCTACTAATACCCATTTTTAACTGCTACTAAATCACGTTTTTTTTGTAGTGTGTAAATAGAGACAAAATTTTTCTCACATATTTATCGAGTAAATCGTAAAAACTATTCTTCAAAAACTATTCCTTTTTATCCTCTTTTTAAACAACATTATTCAAATCAATTAAGCAAGATGAAGTGGTGGTTAAAATTAGTTACTTGTAAGAGATATATTTTCCCCCCTCCAAACATACCCTTACTTATTATAAAGGCTAGGCAATGAGTGAGAGAGAATGAATGTGAAAAAAGATGAGAGAGAGACATACATTTGACTGAGAATAAAAACGGAGAAAGTGTATTAAATTTTTAGACATAACAAAAACTGTTGCTTGTACATAGGACCAAGCTTATAAAAGAGAATGTTACTTGAAAATATAATGGAAAAGGGGTAGTTGCTAGGGGAGGTTTTGCTTGAGGAGCTGGCTCTTTTTTATGTGAAGGGCTTTGGATATGAATCCATCTCCTATCTAGTTTGGAACTCTAGAACACTACTCCCTTCTATCCTTTTTATAAATAACAACCACACAAATCATTCAAAATGAACTGATGATTAAAATTAATAAAAATAATGACTGTCTAAAAGATATAATTTTTTTAAAACATACTCTTATTTATGAAAATGATGAGTGAGAGAGAGAATTAGCTGGAAAAAAAAAGGTGAGAGAATAAGTGAAAAAAAGAGATATGAGAGAAATGCAATTAATTGGGATAAAAATGAAAAAAAAATACATTAAAATTTTAGATAAAATAAAATTGTTGCTTATACAAAAGATCAAGCCCATAAGAGAGAATGATGTTTATAAATATGACCGTAGGGAGTACTACCTAAGCCTTCAACTAAAGGTTGATTTTAAAGACCTAGAATTTTGCTCTAGTTCATCATCTACTTTTTATTTTTATTATAAAGCACCAACAACAATTCTCACAAATTAATAAAAACAGTTAAAATCAAGAAATTTATCTTAAATTTAAAGTAATTTCTAATATTACCCATACTAATTACACTAAACTATCACATTAATCATTACTCTTTCCCACTATCCTTATTAAATATGAGCATATATGAAAAAAAATATTTAATACTCTTTTGAAACAAGTTAGCTTCTTATAAAAATAACTAAAAATATTTGTTAGTTGATAGCTTATAATAAAGATCGAGGGAAAATGGGAACCATGAGAGCAATGCCCCGGGCTTATTACCTACAACTTGCTTTAGAGGCTTACAGCTCACCTCCAGCTCTTTACTTAAAAAAAAAAAAAAAATCACTGTCAACAATACTTTCAGTGACGACTTTTCTGCGATGTCTTCTTTAGTACTTTTTAATTAATATTATTTCTCAAAACCAAGAAAAAATCTTAACCAAACTTGAAAATAAAAATAATATTATTTGTGATTAAATGAAGCGGGAACGAATTGGAAGAAAATTAAAAACTTAACCAAACTTAAACATAAATGCCCAAAAATAAAACAAAGATCGAGTTAGAAGAATATCATTGGTATTAATGAAAAGTTAGAACAGATGAATCACACAACAAATTTATACCGGTTTGGTCTAATCACTTAACTTATATCCAGATTTTTGAGACATTTTTTGAGAGTTCGAACTCGTACATCAATCCTAGACTCCTTGATTCTGTAACAACAAACCCTTACAACTTGTAGAGTAACAATAATCTTAACTCATTCTTGGTGTGTACTGTTTTGAGTACATCATATTGATAAATATTTCTCAGCCTGTACCATTTTGGCATTTCATTTTATTGTACATAGTATATTGATAAAAATGCCTTTTATGGTAAGGAAGAGATCAAAAAAACAAAAACATTGAGAAATTTAGAGTTGAGATCCAAATATTTTACTTTTTATTTTTTATTTAAATCAAGAGATTTTTGGACTAATTTTTTTTTTTAAATTATCTTAAAAGGCCACAACACTCTAGACATTTGGACTTACAAATTTTTTATTCTGATTCTTAATGTATGAGTTAAATAACTAATTTTTAAAAACTACACAAATTATTTAAGCTTTATTTGTAAAATATTGAGTGCTAATTTCCCTCAAGGTACCACTTTTAATTATTTTCAATAGATATAGAAAACCCTCTTAGTATGTGAAATTAATAGGCAGAATTTATTTAAAAAAATTATTAATTTAAAAAGTAAAGTGGATTGTGATATTATTTTTAAGACGAAAACAAATCCTATTGTTAACTGTTACTGTGAGTTTATAGGCATACCTTAAGCTAGTTCAGTTTTCTCTAACACCCACATAAATTGAACCACAAGCACGCACTCGGTTATACCTCACAGCAAATACACAATAGAGAAGGAGAAGGAAGAGAACTCAGGAAAATGCATGCTCATCAATAGGGAGAAGTTATGTTCAATTAGTCATATAAACCCCTAATCTCTCCCTCAACCCACTTATCTTGGCCAATACATTTGAAATGATGAGAATATCACACTTGACTATCCATAATTTTGTATTTTGCATTTGAGCCCCAACCTTAAATGGGTTTAGGCTTATCCACCCAGGCTGATCAGCCATGATCCAACACTTATGTTAAAGAACCGGACGAATAGAATGAAACAAATCATAATCGTTTTACGTTTTACTTTCCTTTGATTTTTCTCCTTCCATCTCTCATTTATGTCTATGTTTCTCAAAATTCATTTTAGTTTTCTGTAGATTCAAGTAAATTTTGATTGCTTTGTCATCCGTGGTGCAGATTCCAGACTTGCAACCACAGAAAGTGGGACTGTTTGAGAACAAGGAACATATGTTGATCGATGAAAAGCTAAACCCATCATCTTCTTGAGGAATTGTGGGTGGAATCAGATTTATCTTCTCTCTGTAACACCAAATCAAACAGTAGCCTGTACTATAATGTTATTGTATCTGATTAGCTTTCTTGTTTTCAAGTTTGAGTGGAAGCATGTTCCTCTCAATTCTCAAATAATACTTGCTCTGCAAATAATCAAACTACGTTGTTTTAAATGTTAGTTAAAATAAGGTGGAGATAAAAAATATATAAACAAGATATAGTTTGTTCAGGAATACACTTGTTTATATGGAAGAAAGAGACTATGTGATGAGGAGAGAATATGCGGTCGAGAAAGAAAGAAGAATTAAAGATAAATAACATGAGTAATTCAACGGGGTAAAACAGGCACACGACAAAATTATGAAACATCTTCTAAGTCTCTCTTACAGGAAGGAACAAGTCATACTCACAAAGCGTCTCTATCAATAAATTAATGAGTTGAAAATCCCATTTTAAGCTATTTTTTCCCTTTAAAGATTGCCTTTTTTATGACTTTTTTGAATGAATATAAATTATTGTGACAAGCCATGCCTTATAATTAATTTGTATTGTTAATTTAATTAATCTGACTTGGCTTGGGTTGCGCACAATTATTTGTTCATCTCTATTCTCTACTTGTTGAAAGTAACTTCTCTGTCCTATCTAAAGTAGTGTTGGCTTTTTAGGCTTAGGCCAAAGATGGTGCTAACTTTCCCGCATGCAAGTTAACTCGGCCGCCTACTCTATCCCATCAAGGCATGTTGCGTATGCAGCGTGGAACCTGAAGAGCTGATTCTATCCTAATATAATTGCTCAGGCTCAAAAAAATTTTTGTGGTTGCGGAAGTCTCAAATTACGGTTTTAAAAGCTATTTTCTGTAAATAGAGACAAAATTTTTCTCACATATTTTTCGAGTAAATCGTAAAAAATATTCTTCAAAAGCTATTCCTTCTTGTCCTCTTTTTAAACAACATTATTCAAATCAATCAGCAAGATGAAGTGGTGGTTAAAACTAGTTAATTGTAAGAGATATATTTTCCCCCTCCAAACATACCCTTACTTATAAAGGCAATGAGTGAGAGAGAATGAATATGAAAAAAGATGAGAGAGACATACAATTGACTGAGAATAAAAACGGAAAAAGTGTATTAAATTTTTAGACATAACAAGAACTGTTGCTTATACATAGGATCAAGCTTATAAAAGAGAATGTTACTTGTAAATATAACGGAAAAGGGGTAGTTGCTAGTGGAGGTTTTGCTTGAGGAGCTTGCTCTTTTTTATGTGAAGGGCTTTGGATATGAATCCAGCTCCTCTATAGTTTGGAACTTTAGAACACTACTCCCTCCTATCCTTTTTATAAATAACAACCACACAAATCATTCAAAATGAATTGATGATTAAAATTAATAAAAATAATGACTGTCTAAAAGATATAATTTTTTTAAAACATACTCTTATTTATGAAAATGATGAGTGAGAGAGAGAATTAGCTGGGAAAAAAAAGGTGAGAGAATAAGTGAAAAAAAGAGATATGAGAGAAATGCAATTAATTGGGATAAAAATGAAAAAAAAAATACATTAAAATTTTAGATAAAATAAAATTGTTGCTTATACAAAAGATCAAGCCCATAAGAGAGAATGATGTTTATAAATATGACCGTAGGGAGTACTACCTAAGCCTTCAACCGAAGGTTGATTCTAAAGTCTTAGAATTTTGCTCTAGTTCAACATCTACTTCTTATTTTTATTATAAGGCACCAACAACAATTCTCACAAATTAATAAAAACAGTTAAAATCAAGAAATTTATCTTAAATTTAAAGTAATTTCTAATATTACCTATACTAATTATACTAAACTATCACATTAATCATTAGTCTTTCCCACTACCCTAATTAAATATGAGCATATATGAAAAAAAATATTTAATACTCTTTTGAAACAAGCTAGCTTCATATAAAAAGAACTAAAAATATTTATTAGTTGATAGCTTATAATAAAGATAGAGGGAAAATGGGAACCATGAGAGCAATGCCCCGGGCTTATTACCGGCCTACAACTTGCTTTAGAGGCTTACAGCTCACCTCCAGCTCTTTACTTTAAAAAAAAAAAAAAAAACACTGTCAACAACGACTTTTCTGCAATGTCTTTTTTAGTACTTTTTAATTAATATTATTTCTCAAAACCAAGAAAAAATCTTAACGAAACTTGAAAATAAAAACAATATTATTTGTGATTAAATGAAGCGGGGACGAATTGAAAGAAAATTAAAAACATAACCAAACTTAAACATAAATGCCCAAAAATAAAACAAAGATAGAGTTAGAAGAATATCATTGGTATTAATGAAAAGTTAGAACAGATGAATCACACAACAAATTTATACCGGTTTGGTCTAATCACTTAACTTATATCCAGATTTTTGAGACATTTTTTGAGAGTTCGAACTCGTACATCAATCCTAGACTCCTTGATTCTGTAACCACAAACCCTTACAACTTGTAGAGTAACAATAAACTACCTTCAAGATCCCACTATATATATTTTGAGTAATTTTTAGAAGTGATAAATGAATTAAATAAATGAATTCTCTTTGTCCTATATTAATGTTCGTTTGATTGGTTTTTAAGCACCTTAGGCACTAATGAGATAAGCGCTATTCCCAATTAATCAAGAAGCCAGGATAACTACCCCATATCATTTCAAGGGTTTTGTCCATCCCTCTCTCTCTCTCTGTCTCTCTGTGCGCGCGCGCGCGTGTGTCCATTTTAATTAAAAAGGAATCTCAATTAAGAGAGCTTCTTGATTAAAAATACAGAAAATATTTTGGTATATCACTATTGCTAGAATTCTATTAATTTAGTTTATTTTCAAACCTCGCTGATATTTTTGGCAAAATATTCAATGGTTGAAGATTTTATATATATATATATATTGGCATAATCTAGCTACTTTTTTTTTTTCCTTGATTCATAATCTAGCTACTTGGCTTTCCTGATTCATTCAATAATGTAGCAAGTAACTATTGTAATGTCAACGATATGAAAGTTACGTTGAAGAAGAAACACTGCATATTTTATTGTTTATTTTAAATTCATATTACATGGAGATATTACATATAGCAGCTTTAATATCACCCATGTAGCTTACAGTACGTAGGAGCAAAGCCTGCCAATCTGTTCCTTATTCATGCACATGCACGCATACAGCTAATGCGTTCCTCAGACAGAACTGATAATGGCCTTGCTATATCCACTTTTGAGATCATTGTACCTGTCCCAGATCATGACTCCGCCATATTTAGGAGACTTCTTGATCGCCGGAAGAACCTGAGACTTCATAACGTCAACCGGAATAAACCCGCTGCTGGCAGCCGCTGTGGACGCCGGAACCCCCAAGAACACCTGGTTGGCTTTAACGGTGGTCCATTGTTTCCATGAATTCAGAAGATTGTTAATGTTCCCACTTGTGTACTGGCATGGAGCGTTGTTATAGAACTGAACCCAGACGTAATTGAACAAGCCCGTGTTGATGGCGGAGCTCAGGTGAGAGTCCGGGAACGGACACTGTGGTGCGGCGGAGAGGATCAGATTCTGGTTGAACTTCTTCAAAGCCCGAGCAAGTTCATCCCAGTGCTGCCCGGGGCCGGCCTCAATGTCGAAGTCGATACCGTCCAAGACGGCGGCGCCTAAGGGCCGGGAGTTGGAACTCCCGCCCAGGAAGTTGTTCCAGAGGTAGGTTGCGAGCTGGGTGGCCTCGGCGGCGGAGTTAAGAGAGTAGCCGTTGGTGCCGCCGCCGAGGGAGAGAAGCACTTTGATGCCTTTGCTTTGGCAGGTTTTGATGTCGGCGCTTATGCCTTTGCAGGTGCCGGCGGCAGGGTTGCAGTGGCCGGCGAGGTTGAGTTGTGGGGTTTTGCCACCACCAAAGCTGGATAAGAAAGCTATGTTAACGAACTTGTAGGTTCCCGCGTTGCATGCGTCGGTAAGGGAGCCTTCGCCACCGTTTTGGCCCCAGTAGACGGCGATTCCGGCAGCGTGGCACACTTGGAAGGTGGAAGAAATGAGCAAGAGAGGTAGTAAGAAGAAGACAGAAGCTTGTTTTAGCGAAGCCATGGTTTTTGTCTGTGTAATTTGAATGTTGAGAGAGCAGAAGAGAAGGGCAATATTTATAGTGTTTGAAGTGTGGAAAAGTAAGAGCCCGTTTGGCATTAGGAAGAGGTGGGATGGGAAGGGAAGGTGAGCAAGTTCTCTTAGGGCCGGTTGGGGAAAATTTGAGGAGAGAAAGGAACTTAGAGAAGGGAAAGGAAAATTATAAAGAGTGATGGAAGATAGGTTGAGGGAAAATAAGTTATTTGGTAAGAAGAAAATTAAGGGTGGAACTTGGGGGGAAAAAGAGAAATGTTTATTTTATCCTCAACATAAATTAATAATTATATATTAATTAAATTTATATTTCAATTCATAAATTAAATAATTAATAGTACTATAATTTAAAAATTAAATAAAATGAATAAAATATAAATTATAATTTAAATAAATAAAAAATTATTTATTTATTAATGCAATTGAAATTATTTTTTTATATGGTAAGTAAATTATGTATAAATTCGAATTTTTAAGGTGAGAATTTTGAAAAATTTAAATTTATTGATGAAATTCGAATTTGCAAGGCAGGAATCCTTAAAAATTCGAATTTGATAAGCAAATTCTGTAGTAAATTCAAATTTCCTACCTTTTAATTTAAATATTTCAGGGGCATATTTGTCTTCCGGACCTTCCTCTACTGAAAGAACTTAGGATCCCCCAATTTTGATGGGATCTCATCTTCCCATAAAATAAGGGAAAACTGGTGGGCCCAAGGTGGGGCCCGGAAAATTGAGTTCCCGAGAAGATTGGGCCAAAATTGCATATCAAACGAGGGAATTTGTGCATGTTCTCTTCCCTTCCTAGACCTTCCTTATACCAAACAGGCCCTTATTTGGCACCCATTCTTCAGTCAATCTTATCGGGAACTTAACTTCCTAGATCCACCAATATTCCATTGAAGGAGGGAAGATGTGATCCCACCAAAATTGGTGGGATCTCAAGTTCCCTTGGTGACTTGGACAAATTTGCCACTTCATCATATGCACGTTGCAAAATATCATAGTTCTTCATCATCATTATCCAACACTACTACAAAAAACTTTTTTAACATCCTTTTTTTAAGCCTTTTAATGTTTGAAAACAGGGAGACATCTATATGAGTGACATAGTAAAAAATGACAATAACATCTGTAAATAAAAGGACGCCTAAAGTCTAAACTTTAGACACCCCTATTTTAAAAAGGGACGTCTAAAGTGTTACACTGATACTTTAGACGTCCCTATTCTAAAATGGGGACGTCTAAAGTCTCACTTTAGACTTCCCTATTCTAAAATGAGGATGTTTAAAGTGTTTTTTTTTTAAAAATGTTTATATTACAGATCTGGACTAAACAGTATTTAAAATAAAAAAATTACAGATTATCGTCAATAAAATTACAGATCTAATAGTTGAACTCCAAATCCAAAATCTACATAATAATAACTCTAAAACTGAAATCTTATAGGCAGAAAATGATAACAATAAGAGGAATCAGTTGCAAAAAACTTATCTCCTTCTATTATTAAAATTCATTTTCTCGTAATAACGAATAGAGAAGAGCGATAAAGAGAGATGAATCTCGTTTTCTCAGCGGGAACGTGGCCATGAAGCATTTTTCAAAGTCTCGATCTACAACCCATAACAACACGAGTTAGAAGATAAAATACAAGGGAAACCCAAAGAAAAAAGAGAAAGAAGATAAAATAATAAAAAACAGTAAGAAAACATAACAGACATGGAGGTGAAAAAAGAGAGAGAAAGGAAGAAACAAGAGTAAAAAAACATATAAAAAAGAAGAAGCAAGAGTTAAAAGGCATGGTGGTAGTGGTTCTTCTTGTAGTTGCGGCAATAGAAAGAGTCTTCCATCTAAATCAAGAAGAAGAGAAAGTTGAGTATAAGAGTATAAAATTGATAAATAAAGACTGTCAGTTTTAATTTAAATTATTTTTGATATCCCAAATTTAATTTAGAGATATCTAAAGTTGTCCAATTAATTTTTTTTTTAACACTTTAAACGTTCCCAATTTAAGTAAGGACGTCTAAAATATAATTTTAGACGTCTTTATATACATTGGGGATGTATAAAATCAAAAACAGAAAAAAAAAATTCTTTTTTTTAATCAGGCCATCCCTAATCCCTAATCTCTAATCTATATTAGGGACAATTGTACATGTACAGATGGCGTCCCTAATTCTTCCCAGTATACCATGCAATCCTCCTAACTTAAATTCTTCACATGCACCACAAGAAAACCAAATCAAAAAGCGTAAGCAAAGAAATTAAAAGGCGTATGTACGTGCATTAATTGTGGTGTCTTTTCTTTAAGAGAAAATCCTTATAAAATATTTTTGAAATAAAAAAATTCTAAATAATAGTGAGGTGTTGTTATTCTGTACTGGCACAGCACTGATATAAGATTTTAAAAGTTTGGTTCATTGATTTAGGATTTTCCTATTTCCAAGGTATTTTTTTGGGATTCTCCCTTTCTTTCTTTATTTAATGTATTTATTATTTTGGTTTGTTACCTTTTATCAACCACATACATCCCTCAACTTAATTAACCACCATGTTTGATCCATATCCATCATTCTAACTTCACTTTATATATTCCATCTCACTACGCACTTGGATAGATGGACTTGGCATGAAATTGACGGTTAAATTTAGAAATTTAAAATTGAGTTCGATTAAAACTAGAAATGGTCCAACTTATCATTCAATAAAAATGGTATAGTGTTTACATTGGGATGATGAGTTACTTAAAAGCTATACCGATGGTGTCTCCAATATTATTAGGGGCGCCAAAATGGCGTCATCCCTAATATATATTAGGGATGCCCTAATTAAAAAAAAAGTTTTATCTTTTACTTCAGATGTCCCCAATGTATATAAGGATGTCTAAAGTCACAGTTTAGATGTCCCTATTTAAATTAGGAACGTCTAAAGTGTAAAAAAACGGTTATTTTTTAATTTAGGCGTTTCCAATTCAAATATAAAGCTATTCATTTCCCATCCAGAATTATAAAAATGTCATCGCCTTTGTTTTTTACTTCCCTTTTTTAAAAAGGGATATCCTTTAGGGAAGTAGAATCTATATTCTATAGTAATGCAAACACGAAAAATCGAAGGGGATGATCGGAATTGAACCAAAAGATGTTTTCTTCTCTGGTGAATTTCATCACCGATGAGAATAGAGAGAGGATGGATTTGAAGAACGTGACTGGTTGGAGTAACCACAAGTTCATTGGGTTCAAGAGAAAAGGTAGCCACCATGCAATTGAGTTCTACTTCACTGAACTAGCGTTAAGTTCCTTGTTCCTTCTTATTCTTTAGTGACCTGCTGAGCATTTGAGAAAAGGGAGGCGCAGTGCACTGTTCACTTTTCTCTTCATCGATATGTAGTAGAGGGGTTGTCGTTGTTTCTATGGACGATGAAAATCATAGAGGGTAACAAAAGCGATATCCTATTTCCTCTACTTTACCGCTGAAAAACAGGGGAGTTATTTTTGTTGCGAAATAAATGCTTCATCATCAAATTCGAATTTGACCCATAAATTCGAATTTGATGCAAGCAAATTCGTATCAAATTCAAATTTAATTAAGTTTTTTTTGTTCTTTTCCTTATTATATTAAAATTTAAATATAAATTTTTTAATTTAAATCCAAATTCAGTAAATAACTTATTATTATAAAGCTTTTTAAATCAAGTTTCTAATGAAATGAGACCATTCAAAAAAAATTTATAATTTTAAAGTTGGGATCAAATTTGTAAACAAAACTCAAAAAATTTGAGCCTTAATGATTTAAATAAAATAAGAGTATATAAAAAAATTTAAATAAATATGTATTCGTAATATTTCTCTAACTCTCGATATCATCCGTTATCCCATAATTGTAAGTGATCTATCAAATATCTAAATCTACCGTGATTTTTATATATTTTTTGAATATTTATATTTATTTATTTAAATTTAAATTTTTCTTCATTTAATTTTTTTAATGTTTAACAATATATTGTTATATATATTTTTTTAATTTTCTTCACGGCTGGAATCAATCGAACTTGCTACGTACTGTGATTCAAAGCTGAAGCATTCAGTTTCGATTTATTAAAAAAAATACATTTTTCCTTTTCATTTTGAATTAATTACTTTTGAGGGTAAAATAGGTATTTCCTGATTCTTTTCAATTGCCACCTCTTCATTTTCTTTCTATCTAATAGCTCATCTTCCCTAAAGCCATCTTTCATCATCCCTCAAAATCTTCCCTTTCCTTTTTTTCCCTCCTCAAATCTTTCCCTTACCGAACGGGCGAGAAACGTGCCTTGTAGGGAATGAATTGCTAGGAGATTAAGACATGACAAAGTCTTGGGACGGTCTGCTTGACTAAATAAACAAAACGATGCTCAAGGCACCATCGATGACTATAATACTACATAATCCCAAATTCTCAATAACGATTCATATGTCTGTGATTATATCTTTTTCTTTACATTATAATGATGAAATATAATAGGTTGCATTATGAATTTTTACATCATTATTAGATCCAAAAATTCTAACTTTGAAAAGCATGGATGAAAATTTCATTTTATAATTTTTTAAAAATTATTTATAAAATCATTAACTATCTATGAAGTTTTAACCTTCTTTTTTAAATCATTAAATAAGTGATGTCTTTAATAGATCTTATTATATATGATGCATTTTTTCATGCTGTGTTCCCGGAACTAAATTAAAAGGGAAAATTACAATCAGGTCCCAAACAAAAAAATAAAAAATAAAAAAATAGTCTCTTAAAATCTTAAAATGAAAAAATGATCTAATTGACAACATTAGGTGCGGGTCATTGACAACACCAGGGGCACCATTGACAAGTTCTTGGGACCATTTTTTTATTTTGAGATTTCAAAGAACTATTTTTTCATTTTTTCTCTTGTTTGGGACCTGACTGTAATTTTGTCAAATTAAAATTGTGTTGTATGTATAATATATATGAATAATGAAATTTAGCAGGAATTCATTTTGTGTGTGTATTATTAAATTACTAAGCCAGACATAGTTGAGCAAAATTGATACGTAATATGAGGACATATATTACTAGATGGAATGATAACAATATTTTTTTATTAGCTAATTAAAGAGTTTGGGTAATACCTTAGTAATTACATGAATATCTCATGCATGTGTATTTTTTAGTGAACATGTTTCTATATATAGATATACATATATTGATATATGCAAATGAAATGAGCAAATTGTGCCTTTAAGATTATATTGTCAAGTGCCTTCGGACCTCCCATTAAATTACAACAATACAGAGAAAATTAGCATGGCCTTGTGTAAGGACATACACACAATTTGAAAAATAGTTTACATTTATCAATGACATTATAATTTAGTGGTATGGATGCATTTCATGTTAGTTGGATGTGGTGGGTTCAATCCTGTTTGTAACTTTAAACCATTAGTACCTACAGCTCTTAAAAAATTGATGAAGTCTTGAGGGTCTGCTTGACTAAATAATCAAAATGATGCTCAAGTCAAAATCGTAGAGATGTGGAGTTGTATATATAACTCCCTCCATTTTTAATACATGACATATTTAAAAAGTTGATTTTGATTTTAAATATAAAATCTATTTTTCACATTTTTCAATCTTTTTTTATTTTATTTCTATTGATGCTCTCTCAACATTAATTAAAGGGAAGGGAGAATAAAGGAATTTAGGAAAATAACTAAGGTGTTTTAGAAAATATATGTCATATTAACTAATTTAACTATTTTTTTAATCTAATTAAATAAATTAAATATGTCTTATATTAAAAACTGGAAGAAATATATACAGACTTATTGGATAATTATAATAAGTCGTTTGACTGTTTGAGATTCACACATATTTAAAGATATATCTCTATATCTATCGAAGCAATCGACGTATATATATCTTATGGATAAACATTCACACAAATTCTAAGCAATACATTGGTAATTACATGAATATCCCATGCATGTGTATTGTTTTTTGAGTGTTCATATATATATATATATATATATATATATATATATATATATATATATATATATATATATATATATATATATATATATATATATATATATATATATATATATATATATATATATATATATTCGAATAAAATGAGCAAAGAATTGTCATTATCAAACTCATGAGTTTAAGTAAACTTATGATAATGACGTAAACTGGTATTATGAACTCATAAGAGTTTTACTAATAAATAAGTATTAATAATATATAATTAAATAATTTAAAAAAACAAAAATTTAATTAAAATATATTTTAAATTCAAATAATTGAAACTAGATCCGTCAACATCCATAATTTATTATAAATCAATAAGGAAATTTCTACAAAATTTAAATATAAAGTTATTGAGTATAATCAAATTGAAGAAGTTAAAATTGAGGTTAAGAGTGAATTAATATGATTTTGTAAATTATAAACACAAAAATGATAAACTCTCACATCTAAACTCATAAATTTAACTGAGTTTATAACTATTATGCATTTAAAAGTGACTCAACACTACTTATAAATTATAAACATAAAAATGATAGATTTATAGAGTCACCTCGCGTTTGACAAAAAAGGAGCAAAGTGTTGTGTAAGCAAAAACCGAAAAAGAGAAATCTTTCTCCCAATTCATCAACACTAAGACTTAAGATTCAATATAGTCATGACTATAGTATTATTTTGGTTAAAGTATATTTTTAGTCCTTTAAATTTTACATGAAATATATTTTTGGCCTCATGCTTTTACAAAATATATTTTTGGTCATATATTTCTAACATTATTAATGTTGTTAACGAAAAATGTTGATCTAGTAAACTCAAGTGATGACTGTGTAGCTAACAAAATATATTGAAGTTTTAATTTTTTAAATATAATATATTTAGATTATTAAAATAAAATAAATCGACAAATCACTGTAAATGAAATTAAGGTTTTGATATTTAGATTATTAAATCAATATATTTATATTATTAAACAATTTTTTTTTAATAAAATCGAGGTTTTAATATTAATTGCTTCATTAGTTTTTTAGATATTTTTTCATTCATATAGATTTTAAATTTAAGATTAATAGTATTTAATTACATAGTCATCACTTAAGCTTACATAATCATCACTTGAGTTTACTATGTCAGCGTTGCCCATCAAGCCCCTTCTGTATTTTGACATGTATCAGAGTGTTTGCGTGCAGTTTAGTGGGTATACAGAAATAGCATGTACATACTGATCATATAAAGTACTTGATTATATTACAGAAATTCCCACATGGCTTGTACATAATACTTACAAATCCCAAAATAAGAATAAAATCTACAGATAACCAACGTCCTTGCTTGAACTGGACCGGAACCTTTAGTTGCCGGTAGTTACGTCTTTATCCTTTGAGTTGATTCCTTTGGTTGGATAAGTTATACATTTATGAAAATGATAAGATTCATGCAAATCTTAGTAGTAACATACTATCAATCATATAAAATACGAAAGATAAATATGCAATGCATCACATATTGTAATAGAAAATTCATACTGTAACATGTTTGTGTACATTGTTCAAGCCCAAATAACTGTTTGGACCCCTACTTGTCTGTCTACCTCAGCTAGGTCCTAGACTACAGCTACGTACTGTTCATACTGTGTATATCATAGTTGGGTCCTTAGGCTAGCTGGTACTTGTGTTTTTCCCACCGGATGGTACTTGTGTTTTTCCCACTGGATGGTACTTATGCTTTTCTCGCACCACAACTAGATATTGTGCCTCAGGCACTGTTCATATCACATATATACATATAGTATATAAACAATTACATAGTGTATGAAAGATATAATTATTACCTAAAATCCCTTTCACTGCCTAGCTATCAGTCTACTACTTGATGTTCGGCTCCGACAACTGACCAATCCTAAAATTTCAAATTTATAATAAATGAGTTATTACTCATTCATGTTCCTATTCTACACTCATATTGTTGGTTATCTTGACTCAAAATAGTATAATGACCAAAATACTGCCGGAGAACCTGGTCTAAGCCCCATATACCCGGTCTAATTGTACCTTATAAAAAATTATAACCTAAGCTACTTTCACACAATTTCACATGTAGAATCCATTTTTGATATCAGATTTGATAAATTCATGCTCGAATTACCAAAATAGCCTTGGCAGTCACAAAGTTAGGGTTTTAGGGGCAAAATTGTCATTTCACACCCTAAAGCCTCTATGCTTCATATTTTACACGTTTCTTACACAATTTTCCATTTTAAACATAATGGAATCATCAAATTCATGACATTCCAGCTCAAACACTGTCACGCCCTTATTTTAATTTCGCCTTTACCAGAGTATTCGCGGAAAATGATATGCGGTTCGGTAGGCAACACAGGATTAGCATGAATATACTGATATTATGTACATAATTACATAATTTCCCCCGAGGGGTTCGTACCTGATAAATTCAAATAATGTAGCCACACAAGGCTATTAGGGTATCTAAACCCTTCCCAGTAAAACGGAGACATCTTTTCATCTTCGTTCCACCAATGCAATCCCCTCATATGGTTCTCTGCATTGTTCTCAGCATATCTTCTGTCTTCTCCTGTCTAAATTGTTGGTAGGGGAGGGTGAGATTCGAGAGAATCTCAGTAGGAAACAGATACCATAATACATGCATGATTGATGCTATGTGTATGACATGTTAGCTTTATCTAGATGTATGCCCCATAATGACATTTCTGCATGCTCAATGTTTCATACAACAAGACTATGGCCACAACGAAAACAGAAACAAAGCTTCATTTATTCAAATATGCTCTACACAATCAAGCAAAGCAATCACATACATCATTACACAAGCAAAGATATCAAATACATGCAAGTAAGGTAAGTCTCCTACCTTAACCCTTTTCTACCTCGAAACGCGTGCCTCGATCTACATGCAAACAGCTCGGGGCTCCATATTCGATCCTACAATGTCAAATGTACTATTTAGACACTTCCATAGTATTTCTGGGGGGTTATATGAGTCTATCTTGAAAAATTACTAAAATACCCCCGGGGACCCAGCCCCATCATACCCGGTCCGGCTGTACTTTTCCCGAAATTTTGACATGGGCTATTCTGACATATTTTTGCCCAAGGAATCCATTTCCAAACTTGGAATTATCAAATTCAATGTAAAATTACGAAATTGCCCTTGGCAGCCCTACTTTTAGGGTTTTAGGGGCGTTTCCGTAATTATGCTTTCTCGGCCTTTTCTGAAAAAGTGCCCAACTGTAACCCCACCTATTTTCGCCCACTGAATCCAATGGAATCATCAAATCATTGAAAATCCAACTCTAAGACCCATTTACAATGCTGACCGAAATATATAGGTTTTAAGGGGAAAATTGGGGTTTTTCGGTTTCGGCTCCGTAAACACGTTCCTTTATACTCCTAACCACTTTATTGACTATTCCATTAGGTTACAACTACCATTTAGTATCAATTTGGGCAGCATAACCCCTAGAAAAACCCATTTCCAAGAATTAAAACCAATGGCAATCCGGCGAAATTTCACCGATTAAATTGCCCACAGCAGCCAGAATAGTCAATATACAAAGAGTTTGGAATTTACCTCAAGCTCCCAATAGATTTTCCTTGACTTGAATGAAAACCCTAGGTGTTTTAACACCAAAAGAGGAGCTTCCAAACCTTAAAGAATATAAAGGAGTAGCTTAGGATCGGAGTTATACGCGTTAGGAGCTAGATCGTCGGAGAAATCGGCTTACCTTGCGAGTTCTCTTCTCCTTTTCTCCCAAAACCCTCTCAACTCTTTTTCTTTACTTTGGTTGCAGAATGGCGTCGGAATGCTGAAGGAGAAAGATGATGAATAAAAAGTGTTTTAACATTAGGATGATGTCATGTTTTATTATGCTGATGTCATAAATCCCATTTTCGGATTTTATGACAGTTTTTCTGCCCAAACTTTAAAAACTCATAACTAATTCTAGAAAAATAGAAATGAGGTGATTCCAAAGCCTATAGAACTCTTATTGAGTCTAGTTTCAAGGAAAAATATAGACTTTTACTTTATGGAATCACAAAATTCCCAGAATTTCATTCTTTGCATGTTGTTCCAGAAATTTCACAGTTTATCTGTGCTGACTTTAAAAATTCATATCTTTTTGTGTATAGCTCTAATTGAGTCATATGACCTATCAAATTAAAGCTTAGGATGTCTAATTTCATCCTATAAAATTTCATAATTTTCACTTATCATTTGGTCTTCCAAAATCTTATGATAAGCTCACTGCCCCATAGGCGATTTTTATCGAAAACATAATTATATTCTCCAAAATTCACCATTTTACTTTCTTAATACCCCAAAAATATTAGAATCATTAGGGGATAAATTTGGGACATCTACTAAATCGGGGCTTAGTAGTCCACTCAATTTAGGCTTATTCCAAAGCTTCCAATCCCAAAATTCGGGATATTACAAACACCATGTACAGTGGCTGGCCAAAAATTATGGAAAATTTAGGGAAAAATGAAGTTTCTTGATTTCAATTCATAAAACACCTTATTTTCACCTTAAATCATTTGTTTAACCACTTAATTATACTTCCCACATGATTAATCAAAATTTGGGCAGCACCTCCCTTTAGGGTTTATGCCTCCCAAACCGTCAAAATCAAACCAAACAAAGCTAGTAATCAATTATAACATCAACAATACCCTTGAATCATTACGAAAACAAGGTTTATTGGCTTACTTATTGTTCTTTTCTCTTATTCCTCAAAACAGTGGCCCTTCCTCTTTCTTTTTCTTGATTTTGTGCTTGCTACATGTGTTTTCAAGGAAGATATGAAGTTTAGAAGAGATTTCTCAAAAGATTAAAGGCAATAACACATGAATTTCACAATCACTCACCTTGATCTTGCTTCTTGAACTCTTGCTCTTTCTCTTAGTGTTCTTATGTTTCAAGACTCTTTCTCTCTCCTTAGCTCGTGTTGGCCAAAAATATGGCCTTGGAGGAGAGATAAGAGCTCTTAAAAATATCATCTCTACCTTCTTAAAATAATAATATTTAATTGCCAATTAACATTTTTTTAATTTGACTATTCTTGCTCTTCTTTTTTCACTTGGCTTATAATCCTTCTACATGGTATAATTTGTGTCCAAAAAATTATTTTTCCTTCTCTTTATTCATTTTGGCCTAAAATATTCACAAATAAAAGAGAAAAATAAAAGCTTCTTGCTTTATTGCCAAATGATCAATTTACCCTTACATTTTTTGTATTAAATTGGGCCTTCTTTCTTTTCTCTCCTTTTCGGCCGAAATTTACAATATATTGGACCCACAAATTGTCCATTCTCCATTTTTGGGCTTCAAGAATGAACTTTTAAGAAGACTAAAATTGAATATTTATGTCTTATGTTGGCCCTAATTTCATGTGGCCACTTCTAGCAATATAGTGTCATTCTTCCAAGTGTTCCAAAATTCACTATTTTATTTTTTTTAATGTCATAAGGGTATAAGAAATTTTGGCGAATAAAATTTGGGATGTTATATCACCATTAACAACATTAAAAATGTTAGAATTATAGAACTAAAAATATACTTTATAAAATTAAAGAATTAAAAATATATTTCATATAAACTTAAATGATTAAAAATATACGTTAACAACCGATTATTTATTAGGAGAATGACAGAAAAATACCACTTGAACTTCAAAATCCTAAATTAGTCTTTTGACAAAGATTTGAGTTGTCAATCCCATTACTATTCTTGTTAATTTCATTACTTTTCTTGTTAACAAAATTTTAAAATTTAGATGGTATTTTTTTTATCATTCTCCCTTATTTATTTGATATCGCCGCCGATTTGAGATAAGGGGCGTCAAATCGAAAAAAAATTTTGGCGTCAAATGTCGGGGAGCGAGATGGCAGGCAGACCACTAAGTCTTAATGTCAGTCCAAAAAACACAAAGGCCCACTAAGTCTGAACGAGTATGGGCGGGGTGGCACCCAATCTAGATAATTTTTTGCTTTTATTTTTTAAGAAAATATTTTAAAAAAGATAAATAAATATCATTTAAACTTTAAAATTCTAAATCAGTGATTTTTCAAAAATTAAAGTTATCAATTACCATACTCTTTTTATTAATCCTATTACTCTTATTATCAACAAAACCAATTTAAGATTTTGAAGTTCAAGTGATATTTAAGCGTCTTTTTGTCAAAATATTTTAATAAATATGGAATCTAAACTAAAAGATAAGGTAGAATTACTATGAGAAGGGCCTAAAGAAAAAAATTAATAACCAAAAAGTCTAAAAGACAAGAAGGCAATATAAATGTGTTGTCATTTTTTATATTAAAATTTGTCAATATATACTCCTCAGTTGTTATATTAAACTTATGGTTGTAAGTGATTAAATCCATTCATTGTGACTTTATAGTAATTACCCCTAAGGATAGCATCTTAATTAATGTAATACCCCGAATTTTGGGATTGGATGCTTAGGAATAAGCCTAAATTGAGTAGACTACTAAACCCCGATTTAGTAGATGACCCAAATATATTCTCTAATGTTCCTGATATCTTTGGGGCATTAAAGAAAATAAAATGGTTAATTTTGAAGAAAGTGATTATGCTTAGGTGAAATCGCTTATGAGGCAGTGAGTTTGTCATATGATTTTGTATGACCAAATGATGAGCAAAAATTATGAAATTTTACACAATGAAAGTAGACATCCTACGCTTTAATTTGATAGGTCATATGACTCAATTAGAGCTATACACAAAAAGATATGAATTTTTGAAGTTAACACAGAAAAACTGTGAAATTTTTGGAACAATATGTAAAGATTGAAATTCTGGGAATTTTGTGATTCCATTCAGCAAAATTATATATTTTTCCTTGAAACTAAACTCAATAATGGTTCTATAGGCTTTGGAATCACTCTAATTCGATTTTTCTAGAATTAGTTATGATTTTTCAAAATTTGGGCAGAAATCTGCCAAAATTTTGTAAAAATCCGAAAATTTGGAAAATTAAAGTAAAATATGATATAATAATATATCATCATCCTCTTCCTCTTGAGCTCATTTCTGGCGTGAAACAACAGCTGGAGAGAGAGAGAGAGAGAGAGAGAGAGAGAGAGAGAGAGAGAGAGAGGAGAGAGAGAACGTTCAGATTTTTAGAGAGACAAGGAGAGGAGAAAACTCACAAGATATGTCGATTTCTTCAGTGAATTCGTACCTAACGTGTATACTCCTTCTCCTAAGCTTATCTTCTATGTTGTTTGAGGTGTTTGAGGCAAGATTTTTGGATTTGGGAAGGTTAGGGTTTCAACCAAGAAAAGGAAAAGCTAGAGGGAGCTTGAGGTAACTTCCAAACTCTTATATATTTACTATTCTGGCTGCTGTGGACAAGTTAATCGGTGAAATTTCGCCGGATTGTTCTTTGTTTCAATTTATGGAAATGGGTTGGCCTAGGTGTTATGCTGCCCAAATTGATACTAAATGGTAGTTGTAACCTAATGGAATAGTCAATAAAGTGGTTAGGAGTATAAAAGAACGCGTTTACGCAGCCGAAACCGAAAAACCCCGATTTTCCCTTTAAAACCCATATATTTCAGCCAGCATTGTAAATGGGTCTTAGAGTTGGATTTTCAATGATTTGATGCTTCCATTGAGTTCAGGAGGGAAAATTAGGTGGGGTTACAGTTGGGCACTTTTTCAGAAAAGGCTGAGAAAGCATAATTATGGAAACGCCCCTAAAACCCTAAAAGTAGGGCTGCCAAGGGAAATTTTGTAATTTAACATTGAATTTGATAATTTTGAGTCCAGAAATGGATTCCTTGGATGAAAATATGTCAGGATAGCCCTAGTCAAAAATTTAGGAAAACGTGCCATCGGGCCGGGTCCCCGGGGGTATTTTAGTAATTTTTCAAGATAGACTCATATAACCCCCAGAAACACTATGAAAGTGTCTAAATGGTATATTTGGAATTGTAGGACTGAGTTGAGAGCTCGAGTTGATGGCACGCAAATCGAGGAGAAAAGATGGAGGTTGGGGACTTACCTTACTTGCATGTATTTGATATCTTTGCTTGTGTAATGATGTATGTGATTGCTTTACTTGATTGTGTAGAGCATATTTGAATAAATGAAGCTCTGTTTCTGTTTTCGCTGTGGCCATAGTCTTGTTGTATGAAACATTGAGCATGCAGAAATGTCATTATGGGGCATACATCTAGATAAAGCTAACATGTCATACATATAGCATCAATCATGCATGCATTATGGTATTTGTTTCCTACTGAGATTCTCTCGAATCTCACCCTCCCCTACCAACAATTTAGACAGGAGACGACAGAAGATATGTAAACAACAATGCAGAGTACCGTACGAGGGGATTACAGTAGTGGAACGAAGACGAGAAGAAGTCTCCATTTCACTGGGATGAGTTTAGACATCTTAGTAGCTTTGTGCGGCTACCTTAATCGTAAGTATCATGTACAAAACCCTTATGGGGAATTTATGTAATCATGCATATATTATCAGTATAGTTATGCTATTCCTGTGTTGCCTATCGAACTGTATATCATTTTCCGCAAATACTCTGAAAAAGGTTGAAATTGAGATAAGGGCGTGACAATTAACAATTATTTTAAGAAAATGATTTTTACTTAAAAATTATTAATTAAAACTTTTAAATATATATTGTTGAAATTATATTTAAACTATCTAAGATCTTACTATGGTGATGATCACCCAAACCCACCATTTCAGGAAATAAATAGTCTTTTAGTTTCTAATTATTTTGTTGGTTATAATATACATTCCTTCATCTGTGAGTTTTCTCATTTAAAATTGTACATTTTAAGAAACGTCCAATTATTTTAAGGAAAAAAAAATTATTACAAGTATAGAAAAGTCTTCATAGCTATCACCTTAAGTTAGTGATTTTGTTTGTTTTATATTTATCTAGAAACATGATATGATGTTATAGGGGAAGGGGCCTCTATGGCCCCACTTTCTAATATCTTTTGGAATACCCCAAATTCCCAAATGCGTTTTCCCTTGTTTTCTCTTGTTTTATTAGATTCTACATAAAAGCAATAATATTTTAATATTTTAGGGATAAAAAACAGTACATTTTTGAAGGGACATATATACCTTCATTTGTGAGTTTATGTTCATTATATTAAACTTTTATATTTCTAGAAGAACGTTTAATCTTTCATAAAAAGAAAAAAAAAGAAATATTTTATTAGTATGGAAAAGTTTTCATAACTATCACTTGATTGGTCTTATCACAATCGTGCAATCTAATAAGTTATAGGTAACATAACTCAAAAGTCCAAATTTTACACGATTCAAAAGAGGCACGGAATCCCTTTCACAAGGGGCCTTGTTGGGCTTGGCACAACAGCAACAACCAAACCTCAATAAGAGCTATACCCTTATGTAATGTTTCCAAAACTTCTATATATATACATAAAATTTGATAATTAGCAGAATATATGATAAATAATTATATTTCAATATATAATTTGATGAAAATACTGTATAGTTTAGATGAGAATGGATATCAACTGTTTGAAAACTAATTGATAATAGTTACATTTGATAAATCAGTATGCTCTCAGACATGTGATAATTTAATGACAATGTATGATATTTAATGACAATGCATTTTGAGAACATATGTGAATTGGATATTACTTCATCTTTCTCTTTAAGTCTCTTGTCTTGCTCGTTTCTCTCACCCTAAATCTGTTATTTTCATAACAAGGTAAACACTCAGTCAATCTCTAAGTCCCACATACAATGAGTTTTTTGGGGTCAAAATTGTCTTAAATAATTAAGTTATCGCTTTAGAAATAACTTATTCTTTATTGTACAAAAAAAAAAAAAAAAAAAAACCTTATGCTTAACTATATATGGCTTAGTAAGCTCCGTCCTACATATGGTCAATACTGGGCCTAGAGGCGAAGCTGAATTGGGCATTAGGCTAAGACCCCAACCCACTCTTAGCCTGTCTCCCATACAAACACTCATACCCACATTTGTGCGTCTGTCAATCCTCAATACATGAGTCTGTGTGTGTAGCTTTTTAATTTAAAAATTTATGTGAACTTCATTTGATAATTGTCTTTATAAAATTATTTATTATTGATAGTCAAATGTAATAAATTAACTTCATGAGTATCATAACAATTTAAGAGAATTTAATATTTTAAACTCAAAATTTGAAATATTAAATTGATTTCTCATAACTTTATATTATGCGAAAATAAAATATCATTAATGAATATATATATATATATATATATTAATTTAAGTGTCATGCACTATCATTAGCTTTGGCTATGAATACATTATACAAAGCCACTGATTCTGATTGTAATTGGATCTTATACGAATATGTAACATCTCAAATTTTTATTTTAAATGATTAATACATATGGTCAGCTAGTCTGAGACTTCCAGCTTCTCTCTTGCAATGGTTGGATCAGTAACTCAACACCTACGGGGCCTAAAGCGGAGGTTTGAGTACGAGATAACATATTTGTACTCATTTTGGTAACGTTTAAAGTAACTAGAATTTCTATCTATTATGCATGTCAGCATATGTTTGTGAATTTTTCTAAACTATATAAGTACATAATTACTGTTGATTTTTATTATGATGTATGTTACGAATTAATTCCATGAAAACCGCCTTGTGAAACTTGGCTTATATATAAAAAGAATTATGTTTGAATATGTGCATTGATGAGCAATAGGACCTTGGCTTAGTATTGTA
Source organism: Inga laurina (assembly GCA_963855925.1). NCBI lineage: Eukaryota > Viridiplantae > Streptophyta > Magnoliopsida > Fabales > Fabaceae > Inga > Inga laurina. Next base: position 56,368,872 of record OY979703.1, read on the forward strand.
ATGGATTGTTATTAAATGTATCATGAATTGTTTATGTTTATTACAAAATTGTTAGGTACTCCCTCCGGTCCTAATTATAAGATAAAGTTGACTTTTTTGGAGAAATTAAGAAAGTCAATTAAATTATCTTAAAATATTTTTATTTTTATTTTTTTTCCTCAAAACTAATTAATTTGACTGATAAACTAATATATAATCTAAGAATACTAAACATATAAGCACTCTAAAGTAATTTAATTGGCTTTCTTAATTTCTCCAAAAAAGTCAACTTTGTTTTATAATTAGGACTGGAGGGAGTACTATATTATAAAATGGTTAAAGGTTATATCATGAATGGCTATGTTTGTGAAACCCTGTCTTATGATTTGCGAGATGTGAAAAAGTTGGGATGTGGTTGAGGTATCTTAATTGTTTACCATAAGGTGAGGCTACCATTCGGAGCTCTTCGGCTGGCTCAATCATGCCCACTTTTTCTACGAGGGCTATAGCGGTCCACATGTTCATAAGGGCTTGTTTGGTCTGAGGGGAGGGGAGGGAATGTAGGTGGAGGGAAAATTTTTTAAAGTTGAATTTAAAAAAATTAGAGAAGTGGGATTAAAAATTTTTAATTAATTTTTCTTACTCTTTTTATCTTATATATTCTCTTTATTAAAATTTTATTATCCCACTTATTTAATTTTTTAAAATTCAACTCATAAAAATTTTCCCTCCCTTTCCTTCCCCTCCAAATCCCTCACACCAAACAGACCCTAAATGTCTCACTTGGCACCTCATGAGCATGTGCTAGTGTGTGTGGTAGGCAGGATAACTTGTTAATAAGACAGTAGTCTCATTCTTCTAAAGGAGGGATAAAATCAGGGAAGGCTATGGAGGAGTGAGGCTGACGCCAATACCTCTACCTTTGCGAGTTCATGCTGCCTTCTACATATTGCCACATTTATGACATGTTGCGCATTCATTTCTATAATTTATTTGTTGTGAATTTATAGGCTGGATGAAATTTGACTACTATGATTTTTAGTTCTTTAGCATTAATATTTTGAGTGCTATGAAGTATTATTTATGAACAATTACACTTTCAAAGTGATTTTTTTTTTAATTGAGTAATATTGTGATCAATTAGTAGTGTGAGGTTATCTTTATAACCATAATAGCATATTGTATGATTGTTGGTTTCTTTTTTCTACCATGGATTAGGGTTTAGGGGTAAAAAGAAAACGTAACTGATAAAATACTTTAGGACTAAAATTGCATTACAAAATATTTTAAGATAAAATATTTGAGTATGAACCATAAAATACTTTAAAATACTAAATACTCCCTCCGGTCCTAATTGTAAGATAAAGTTGATTTTTTTGGAGAAATTATGGAATCCAATTAAATTATTTTAGAGTATTTATATTTATATTTTTTTCCCTCAAAACTAGTTAATTTGGTTAATAAACTGATATATAATCTAATAATACATAATATATGATATGATTAAATAATTTATTTAGCTTCCTTAATTTTTCTAAAAATTGTCAACTTTGTCTTATAATTATGATTGGAGGTAGTACTTAAAAAATTACTTTAGGTGTTCAACTTTAACCCAACAAAATATATTATTGGGAGCATAACAAAAACAATAACACTAGTTAGAATTCGAAGAAGTCAATAACATCAGCAACACTTTGACCCAAAAAATAACACTAATAACAACACGATCCTCATTTCCTTGAACATGCAAATTTGTGCGGTGGAGGGTTGCTTTTTATTATTAATTCTTGTGATTATTGTGTCACTATATTTAGTTGGGAAAATGACACCCAGGTCCCAATCAAAAAAATTATTTTAGAAAAGTCACATAACTTATTAATAATAGCTCTTTTACTTGTCAGCGACAGCTCTTCTATTTATCATTGATAAGTTACGAGACTTTTCTAATATTATATTTTTTTGGTTGGGATATCGGTATCATTTTCTCTATTGTTAAACCTGTCCCAGATTGCCGGAAGAACCTCAAAAGTCAATAAGGAAAAACCAGCCACCTGGGGCTGTCGCCTGAGATGCCGGAACACTCAAAAACACCTGGATGGCTTGCACAATGTTCCATTGATTCCATGAATTCAAAAGACTGTTAATGTTCCCACCTGTATACATGCATGGAGGTTTGTTATACTTATACGTAGTTGAACAAGCTAGTGTTGATTGCTTTACTCAAGCAAGGGTCTGGGAATGGACATTGTGGCGCTGCAGAGAGGATTAGTTGCTGGTTGAGCTCCTTTAGCTCGTCCCAGTGTTGTTCGCTACCGGCCTCCATGTCAAAGTCGATGCCTCTATTTGCAAAAAAGTAGGGTAAAATAGATGGAAAAAATAGATTTTCCTTAATTTGGATTAGAGGAGAAAATAAGCGGAGAGAAAAGTGAGAAGAAAAAAATGGAGTCGAGCCTATGTAGTGTTACCCGAAATTCTCTTCAAAGTAGGAGATTTTAGAAAGAAAACTATTTTCTCAAAACTGTCATTGTAGCTCCAATGAGTTTGAAATGAAATTTTGCCTAGATAACATCAAGGAATTATGTGTCGGAAGCATTGGAAATTAAATTAGAAATTTTGCCCTAAAAACCCAATGTATTTGACCTTGGCTGATTGAGAGACAAGCTAGGAAATTGATTTATTGATTAAATTTGAGTTCAAGATTGAATTCTACATATAAAATTTTGGGAGAATAGTACGTGGAAATAATTTTAGGGCGAGTAAATTAAAAGACCAAAATCCGGCCAAAAAAAGTCCAAAAGTTAGGGTTTAAAGAGTTAGTAATATGGTGGAATGGATGGTTATGTTCCCTTTTCATGGTAAATTGTAGCCTAAAGGTGGCCTTAATGACCTTACATGCTAATGAATGTTCTAGTTAGCGATTTTCCTATTGCAAAAAAGTCACATGGATGGTTATGTTAGCGATTTTCCGATTTGGGATTTCTTCAAAATCTCGTTCCCTCTTCATTATTTTACTAACATAGGTGCAAGTACACTATAATGGGAAGAAGTGGAAGAATTTGTATTTTTTGTGTTTTAACCAATTGATTAAGCAGAATATATTGTGAAGAAAAAACCAAATTGAGAAAATTGCATTTAGGTTCCAGGCAAAGAAAATACAACAAAATGGTTCCTTAAAGTTTTAAAATTGCATTTAAGTCCAATGTGACTTGTTTGTCAAAAAATTCATGGCCATTAACTGACAAGTTTAGGGGCATAAACTAACAGGTCCATGGGCACTGACAAGTTTATGGGCATCAATTGACAAGTCTATAGGCATCCATTGACAAGTTTATAGGCATCCATTGACAAGTTCATGGGCATTTGGCAATTGAAATTTATTATAAAAAAGTTTCACAGGACTTAAATGCAATTTTGATATTTTCAGGGACTATTTTATCATATTTTCTCTTGTCCGGAACATAAATACAATTTTCCCAACCAAATTTGTTGCTTATCAAACAAATTTTCCTATGCATCAAAATGAAAAGATCATTGTGTGAGGACTGGAAACCTCTTCTATGATATGCCATTCATTGCTAATTTTTGTCATTAAAATTAAACTATCATAAATTTAGATATAAATTAAATGGCTAGCTATTGAATTTGTAACTATGATATAGTATTATATATAAGAGTAAAATACTCTAACCTCCCTTACGTTTTGCTTTAATTACACAAAATATATGTTTGAATTATATTTTTATCCATTTAAAAAACATAAATAAATAAGTCTCAATAAATATGATGGAAAATTTAAATAAAAATTCTATAATATAATAAAATTTTAAACATATTAAAAATTTAAAAAATATATGTATCAAAATTATTTTTTGGTTGTATTAAAAATATTTTTAATTAAAAATAATTTTAAAAATATAATTTTTTAAAAATTATTTGTTAACGAGGGGTATTTTGGTCAAATAGAAGTTTAAATGTCAAACTTAATTGTCAACTAATGGTTTGAGAATGGAAATCAAATCTTAAATATACAAGAGAGGTTTGTATAATATATATCTTAATTTTAGGGGAGATATATATATATATATATTTTAAAATAGAGGGGGTTCTTATAATAGGGGTAGTTAATGTATTTTACTCCATATATAAATAAAATTAATGTACATTGTTATGATATGGTTATATATATATATATATATATATTCAAATTGCGTGCCTTTTGTTTCAAAAATTGGAAAAAAAATCATTTCCAGTGCGAAACGGGGCAATGCTAGTTATTTAATCTAATTATCTAAATTCTCAGGTCTGGCAAAAAACTCCAATGAATAAATTTTGAACGTTTTGAATTAAGAAAATTATAAAATATATATTTAATTTCAAAATTCAAGAAAAAATGATATTTCAATCAATGTCAAATATATCGCTAACTAATTGGCTAAGTATACTTGTTTCTCACTCACACGCACATAATAATATAAATCCTTTTGTATATACTTTAATGCCATTCATTCAAGTATTTAAAAATATGAATATGACTATTGAAAAAACTCAAATCATCGCATAAGGATACCATATCCAATCATAATTTATTTGTTAAGATAAGAATCTCCAAGTTTGTTTTCCCCCATTTTTCCTAAACGAAGTTTACTCTTTTTGGCCATTCTCTCTTTAATATAATATCAACGCCAGAAAGACTACAAGTTCTATTATACGTACTTTCTCCAAGGTCAAAAAAAAAAAAAAAAAAAAAAAAAAAAGAAGAAGAAGAGGGAAAAGTACATGCAGGTCCCAAACAAAAGAAAAAAATAAAAAAATTGTCCCTTTAGATTTCAAAATTACCAACAAGTCTCGTGAACTTGTTAATGGCGCTCTTAGACTTGTCAATGAAGTGCACCTGAAGTTGTCAATGGGACTTGTTGGTAATTTTGAAATCTGAAGGGACAATTTTTTCATTTTTTCTTTTGTATGGGTCTTGAATGTAATTTTACCAAAAGAAATATATACATACTCTCTCCCACAATATGGCAGATGATTCAGATATTGTCCAAGAAATTGGAAGAAATTCTACAAAGGCTTCCTTACAAATCATTGTTTCGATTCAAATTCATCTCCAAATTCTAGTGCTCTCTTCACAGGCCCTTTTTTCATAGTGTCCATTTTTTACCAAAAGAAATATATACATACTTTGCCCCACAATATGGCATATAATTCAGATCTCCTCCAAGAAATTGGAAGAAATTCTACAAAGGCTTCCTTACAAATCATTGTTTCGATTCAAATTCATCTCCAAATTCTAGTGCTCTCTTCACAGACCCTTTTTTCATAGTGTCCATTTTTTAACAGACATCGTTTCCCAACTTTGAATGTCACTCACATTTGCGTCTCCCTAAAAGCGGACATTGAAATGGCCTAAAAATGGATGTTAAAAGTGTTATATATAGCAATGTATAATGATGATATTGTAACAGTCCAGGACCACACACAGCACTTGTGGCTGGCCGAGACTACACATAGCACCTGGCATGATTTGTCCCCCCTCCGCCATATAGGCTTATGGATTTTCCTCTTGGGTACTCCTAATTTCCCCAAGAGTCGCCTCTCCAAGGACTCGAACCTTGGACCTGAGGGATAAGTTCAAAGCCTAAAAGCTCTTTGGTAACCAAGTGTGCCATGATCCCAAAATTGTCGCACTTTTACCTTATTTTCACCTTTTTAGAATATTTGCGGAAAACGATACACAGTTCGGTGAGTAACACAAGAATAACATGAATATACTGATAATAAGTGCATGATTACAGAAATTCCCCCATAGGGCTTCACACATGATAATTACCATCAATGTAGCCATAAAGGGCTACTTGGGTGTCTAAACCCGTCCCAGTGAAATAGAGACATCTTCTTGTCTTCGTTCCACCACTGCAATCCCCCTCGTATGGTTCTCTTCATTGTTCTCAGCATATCCTCTGTCTCCTCCTGTCTAAATTGTTGATAGGGGAGGGTGGGATTCGAGAGAATCTCAGTAGGAAAATAGTACCAATATGCATGCAAGATAAGTGCTTAATGCATGACATGCTTGCCTTATAAAACTCATGCTCACACAATGACATATTTGCGTGCTCAATGTTTTATGCAACAAAACTATGGCCATAGTATAAACAGAAACAGAGCTTCAATCATTCATATATGTTTCACATATTCAAGCAAAGCAATAACATGCATCAATACACCAGCAAAAATATCAAATACAAGCAAGAGATGTACGTTCTCTACCTTAATCGCCCTTCCATGATCCTTGAATAATGTGCCTTCATTTGCGTGCCAATCCCTTGGGCTCTCAATTTGGTCCTAAAAAGGTCAAATGTACAATTTAAACACTTCCATAGTATTTTTGGGGGTATATGAGTCTATATTGAAAAATGACTACAATGCCCCAAGGGCCTCGGCCCAGCTATACCCGGTCCGATTGTACTTTTTTTCGAAATTTTGACCTGGATTATTCTGACATATTTTTGCCCAAGGAATCCATTTTTTGAACTCGATTTTCTCAAATTCCAGGCCCAATTATGAATTTACCCCTGACAGCCCCTATGTGAGGGTTTTAAGGCTATTTTTGTCATTTCACTTTCTAGGGTTTTTGTCACTTCGCACCTGATGCGTGCTTCTGTCGCTAAAGCAATCAATTAATAACCAGGACAACCTACTAATGAAATATAGTGGCAACCTAGGTCATTCTCCCAAGGAGCAATATGTGGGTTTTCTCTAGGATTGATTTTTAAGTAACAAAAAATGTAATAGAATGGACCTAAACTAAAATGCAAGACTCTACTACCTAAATGTGAATGACTCTAAAATCTATATGAGAATGAAACTAACCTAAATGAATTGGAATGCAATCTTTGGGGTTTTTTATGAAAAAGGAATTAAGATGCTAATCAAAAAGATCAAGAAAAAGTGAGACAAATAACAAAGGTTTAATTCAATTATGATGATGAAGGGGACAACTCAGGATTCACATGGATTTAACTTTCTTAGCCATTTAATTTATTAGACCAAAGGGAGATTCATCAAAAGTTGGAATTAATAAATTTAATCACCTAATTAAGACATGGGAAACCCTCAAGCTTAATAACACCTAATCCACTAGAAAACTCATAATGGAAAAAGCGGTGGTTAATTAAATCCATTAAAAACCAATCTCAATTGTTTAGGATAATTTTGGAAATTATGTTCACAATTGCCTAATTAAACAATTCGACAATTAATCACCTTAATTAAACAATCAAGAGATTAAACCCAAATTGACAATTAAATTAATAATGAAAACTCAATTAATAATTTAATCGACAATCAAAGGTTTGCAAACAAAAATCCCAATAATCATTTAAGAATAAAGCAAATCCAAAATATCAATTCAATCCAAATAAAAACAAGTCTACAATCTAGAACTAGATTGTTCTCAATTAACATAACCCAAAATCATTTAAAACTAAATAATCTCAAGTCTTGAATCAAAAAGATAAAAGAAAGACACTCCTTTATAGTCTTCAAGTGTAAGCTCCTAGGCTCTAGCTTCCTCCATGCTCCTCCTAAATTGTCTCCCAAGAGACTTAAGCTTCCATGGAAATCCTTTCTCCTTCCCACTCCGAGCAAACCGTGACAGCCATCAAAAGAATTGTGCACTATTGGTTGGTTATTTCTAATGGCAGTGGGACCCGCGTGTGTAGAAAACGTTGGGAATTGATTGAATCAATATCTCCTTGTGCGGTGTCTGTGCGGATGGAAAAAAGGATTGGAATTTATGGTGAATAGGGGAGAACCTCCGGTAATCCCAGCGTCTATGTGCGTCAGTCCGCGTCTTCAATCCCCCGCCTCTTGCTGTGACGGTTAGGGTAATTAAAAAGGAAGAGAAGAGAGTTTTTTTGGATATCAACTTGAGCCCATTAAAATCTAAGAAGCCCAATAATATTCAGCCGTTGGATATTCTTTTAGTTTTTCAGAAAATTTCTGCACCGTAGGATCTTTCAATCTGCTTTTCCTTATCCTGCAAGATATAATAAAATCGTGATTTATCATATAATTGGAAATATTATCCAATCACAATATAGCAATTAAAATATTATCAATTTAAGCCCAAAAATATCATAATCCATTCAAATTTATATTATTTCCTATAATTGGCTAATAATTCAAATATTATCTAATAAATCCAAATTAGCCTAAAATAATTCCCAAAATAAATGAATAAGGTGGGATAAAATATATTAAAATTGGGATTTATCAGCACCTAACATGAACCCTACACAATTTTCCATTCTAAATACAACGGAATCATCAAAAACACCAAAATCCAATCCAAACATAGCCCACAACAGATCTGGACGAAATTCTATAAAAATTAGAGAAAAATGAAATTTCTTGATTTCAATCCATAAACCACATTCGTTACACCTCTAATAACTTGTTTAACTACTTAATCACATTCTAAACATGATTAGACTAAATTTGGGAAGCACTTCCCCATAGAATTTGAGCTTTCCAAGATCATAAAGTCATGAAAACCAAGCCAATAACCAACCAAACCACCAACAACTAACATAAATCAACATATTAGACAAGGTTTTATGATTTGCCTTTGATTCCTCCTCTTTCTCTCCATAAAACATCACTTTCTCTCCCTTCTCACTTGAAGATTAGCTTGGCTACACATGAGTTCCATGAAGATCAAGGGAATAGAAGATGAACTACACAAATTAGAAGGCTTGACTCTTGAAATTTCAATTTCTCACATTTGGATTTAGCCTCCTTGTGCTCCTCCTTTTCTAAGTCTTTCTTGAAGCTTTTCTCCCTCTCCTTCTCTATACTTAAGGCGTGAAGAATGGCAAGGAAAGATGAAGCATAAGCTTTTTAAAAATATCTTACATTTCCCTTAATTAATAAATGATGGCAAAATAGGTTTATGTCATCATTAGTGTACTTGGCCTTATCTCTTCATAATTTGTGTCATATGATCCAATTGAGATTGAACCAAATTTTTCTCCTCTTCCCTTGCTATCCCAACGCCATTTAGGGTCTTTTAAGAAACAAATGGGCTTCATTCATTCATCTTAAGCTTCATGTACCAAATAACAATATCTTAAGATAATAACACCATGTGCTTATATCCAATAATTATTGTTTATTCCTCTTGGCTTGGATTAAGGGCACTTGGCATGTTTATGAGCCAAATAATTATTCTCTCCTCTTATTTCCTTATTCCATAATTTACATAATTTCCAACACATTTTATTTTCCAATTTTCCGAATAGTTGGCTTTCTTGGTAGATTTTCTGCCTTAACTTTGAAAATTCATAACTAAATTCGTAGAGATCGTTTCAGAGCAATTTCAAAGGCTATAGAACCCTTATGGAGTATAATTTTAAGGAAATGTAGCCTTTTGCTAGCTGGAAGCACAAAATTCCCAGATTTTCAATCTTTGCATGTTGTTCCAGAAAATAGTTAATTTTGATGGGCAAACTTCAAAAATTCATAACTCTCAATCCACTAGTCAAAATAGCTTTTAATACTATCAAATTAAAGCTCTGGATGTCGACTTTCACCCTGTAAAATTTCATAATATTTGGACATCATTTGATTATCCAAAATCCCAAGACAATCTCACTGCCTGGCAAGAAATTTCACTAAAAATATAATCACTTTCTTCAAAATTCACCATTTTATTTTCTTTAATGCTCCAAAGATATAAGAAACATTAGAGAATAAATTTGGAACACCTACTAAACTGGTGCTTAGCAGTCTGCTTAATTTAGACTTATTTCCAAACCTCTAGTTCCAAAATTTGGGGTATTACAGATATAGTATTATATATAAATAAAATTAATGTATATTGTTATGATGTATATGGTTATATTATGTACACACATAATATGTACTCCTCTTTTCCGTCTCAAGCAACAACGATTCTTCTTCTGTTATATGTACTCCTCTTCCCAGACTATGGCCGTTACAAACAAGATTCCGAATTTCAGGTCATTGTAACGGAATATTGTGTTTGTCAGTAGGATCTTGGGTTAAGGATATGAAGTTTGCCTTGTATAACCCAACAACCAAAGAATTCAAAAACCTTCCCGAATCATTTTTGTAGGCCATGAATTCTTCTTCATATCAATTCAGTTGTGGAATGGGGTATGATCCTCAGAGCGGCGATTAGAAGGTTGTAAGGATATGGTTCAAAAACGGCAATACCGTAGTGGAGGAGTATTCTTTAAGAACTGATTCGTGGACAACATCGGACAATAGTAACGCCATTGATTTCATTTTTCATAGTGCTAGTTTTGCTCTGTCTTTAAAGGAACTTATTATTGGTGGGCTACAAGACGAGGACACGGCCATTCCTCAACTTTAATCCTAGAATTGAACATGGGAGACGAGGTTTTCCGACCAGTGACACTGCCACAAGATGTTGACATGGGCAAACCTAGGAATCTAGTTGTGTGGGGAGAATCAGTCACTTTGATTTGTTGCTGTGAAATTCGTGGTTTGAACTTGTCGTGGATTGACATATGGGTGATTGATCATAATAATAATAATAGATTTGGTAGTGAGGCTGACCCGGTTATTTCATGGAGCAAAACGCACAGTATTGCACCAAATGGCCTGTTGGAAGATCCTATACCGTTGGTGTTTTGGAAGGGTAGTGAGCTTTTGTTGAAAAGTTTTGGTGGAGAGATTAAGTCTTACAAAGTAGATAGTGGGGAGATTCAGAATTTAGAGATAAAGACGAACTCAGCAGCTCTAGCTACAAAGTTTTTGGCCACTCTGGTCAAAATTAAAGGGGGTACTTACCATGATAATGATGATGAATGCTAATGCTCCAGCTCTGTACTGTTTTAATCAACTAAAGGAAGTGGAGATTGGAGACTTAATTCTGTATTTTGTGCGAGTGTGTTTGAATATTGTTTTTATAAATATACCAATACATTATTTATTTATTTATTTCTTTGATGTAGGTTGAAGCTTCGTTTTGTGTTGGGAGATTGGTTTATTTGAAAGAGTAGGTGTAACACCTTCTGTTTACAACGTTTGGATGGCTTAAATGCAATAATACCTTTAAAATGGAAACCAGTAATCTTTTATAAACTAGCGTGGGTCCCAATGTCAAAGCAGAATGCGGACATGTAATTGAGTGGATTTTCAAAATGTTATCAAATTGGTCTCATATTAATTTATGATTCATTTATAAGCCATCCGTTTTAGTTTCACTTCTTTATATCAGAGTTTTACCGATTCGTTCTCTACTGGAACACGAATTACTATGGTTAATTAACGACCCTAGATGGACGGCTGCCCACTACCGGTTCGGATGTCACTATATGTTGCCTACAGGCACTTACTTATATGTCTACTGATTTGCCAGTACGGGATAGGCTTTACTTAGGTATAGATTAAGTACAATTTCTAAAAATATATAACCAACGGAAAATTAAATTCTAAGTCCTTTGCTTCACTCATCCGTGATTACCTTCATGCTTGAGGAACTGCTTACCCAAGCTGAAAATTGATTTTTGGAAAAATAGGGTCAGATTCAAAAGAATTCTAGTAGTAACAGATATTACTCATACAAAATGCATTCATGTAACATGCCATGTCAACTAAAGTTTCAATACAAGCAGCATGTTCAAAATTGAGATATAAATTCATGATATGCGGAAAGTATAAAGTTATTAATTCAAGGACAATTGTCCCTTACCATAGTGTTGGGAAATTCTACTGGGTTTGAGCCCTTCTCATCTGAATGCTTTAAATTCATGATGGTACAAGCATGCATATAACATATCATGTAGTATGTGAGGCATAAGTTATTACCTGACGGTTTTTCCAAACTTTCACCTCGATTGACATGCTTTAGGTGTACCGGGCAAATATCGAATCCTATAAATTATAATTTATTGATGAGTTATTACTTATCCAAATTCTTTGATTACTTAAGACACTTAGTTGGTTACCATTTGGGTTAGTCCTTAGGCCCAATTAAGTAGTTAACGTGGTTATACTAAGCCCAATCACTGATCTTCACCCTTAAAGTTCACACTTACTACTTTTGACCCAAAGCCCATTAAAGTCGCATGGACTAAAAGCTGGTAGAATTTTTTACTTAACTTAAAAAAATCATAACTAATTCTATAAAAGTTCAATTGGGTTAGTTCAAAGCTTAATGTGATCCTTATTAAGTCCACTTTAAGGGAAAAATAGTTATCACTGCCAGTTACATGCACACATTTTCAGAATTCATAATTATTCCCTTCTACCAGAAAAGTCTTCGCAGAATTAATGGCCAACTTCAATAAATTATAACTTTTAGTGTACTTATCCAAATAAGATGGTTCTAGTGGCTAATTAAAGCTTGCTGGGTCTACATTGACTGATTCTAAGTTCATTGTAAACCTCTTTAAGTTTTCTTTCAAAGAAAAATATCATTTTCTAGAAATTGCAGCGACAAATTTTCAGAAATTCATCAAACTTTAACTGTTCTAGAATTGGTTCTAAAAACAGAGTTCAACTTTGAAAAATCATAACTTTAAATATACTTGTCCAAAAATTACATTCTATCTATCAAAATGAAGCTCAAGATGTCTACTTGCATTCTAGAAAGTTTCATAGTATTTAGACCAGGTTTGGCCACTTGAAAATACGACAAAACATTGCTGCCTCCAGAAAACAAATTTTGGCAGCACTACTCCTAAGTTCCAAATTTGTGATTTCTCATTTCTAAACCTTTTTTAACACCATTTATAAGACCAAACCACCATGAACTCTAAGAATAACCGTATAACTGAAAATTAGGGTAAAAATACCCATTCCACAAAGCTCCACCAAACCACACAATATATGGTTTAAAAGGAAGCCCTTACTCACCTCTTGCTTCTTCTAGGCTTTATTATTTGATTCAACCACTTTGGGCCTTGATAAATGCTTCAAAACACCTCCTCTTGAAAAACTAAAACCATTGAAATGAAGCTTAGACCAAGAGGAACAATATTTATGAAGACATTTTTGGCTAGAAAGGTAACTAGGAGGGTGAAAATCAAGAGAGAAGCTTACCTTTGCCCTTGAAATTCCAGATTTGTCTTTCTCTCTCCTTGCTCTTGCTTTGGACGACTTTTGGGCAGCAAAATGAAGAGGATGAGGTGTTTTAAAGTCACTTATTGTCCCTTGTCAAGTGTTGGATGAACGAGAGAGGAGAGAGAAAAGAAAATGTAATGATATGTCCTTCCTTGGTTCCCACTTGTAGCTAAATTGGTTAGCCCAACTAATTGTAATTTGGTTAAGTGAGAGAGTATTTTCACTCCCTTCTTGTCTTGCCTTTAACCGAACTCAAGAGGGAGAGGAAGACGAAATGTTTTACCCAATGGTTTATGGCTTCTTGTACATAAGGAAGCTTATTAACCAATAGTTACTTTGATAAATCCTCTGGTCTCCCTTCTTCTTTCTTTGACCAAAATTTTAATCAATTTGGGAGGGAATTAACTTGCTTTTTGATCTTCATAATCACTTCACTTTTCAAAAGCAAATCCTAGCTTTTAATCTTGGGTTCCAATTGTAACCTCAAGATCAAATGACAATTGTCTCTTTTGCCCTTGATTATGACAATATTAACAAAGTTGTCATTAAGTATTTTCTTTCATTTTAATTATCTTCTTTCTTTCTTCCAAGACGCCTCTCTTCTTCTTTTTAGATCCAAATTAGGCTTTATAACATTTTTTCCTTTAGATAAAGGAATTGGGCATTCCCTTTAGCTCTTTGGAACCAAATTCCATACTTTGTTCTTCCTAAAATAGTCCCTAAAAAAAATTCTGTCTCTTGGACATTCTTGGGACTTTTGCAAATTGGGGTTTAGCAGTCGGCTTGAGTTAGTCTTAGTCACAAGCTTTTGGTCCAAAAATTTGGGATATAATAGTAGTAGGAGGAGGAGGAGGACATTATTTATTTATTTATTTCTTTTATGTAGGTTGAAGCTTCGTTTTGTGTTTAGAGATTGGTTTTTTTGAGAGAGGAGGAGGAGGAGGATATTGACAACGTTTGGGTGCGAAAGAAGGTAAGAGTGTTTTGTTCTTGTTTCTTATGATAATTAGATTCTACATAAAATGAATGGCATTTTGATATCTTATGAGAAAAAAATGGTGAAGTTTTAAAATTTTTATAATTTTTTTAAAAAATAAATAATTGTTACACAATTTTAGAGCATTCTTTCTTTGAAAAATCATAAAAAAAATTCAAAACTTCCCCCTTTTATACCCATACGATATCAAAATGTTACTTATTTTATATAGAATCTAATAATAATCGCAAGAAATAAGAACAAAACCTTTGAGAGGTGGGGACATAAGAAGGAGAATTAGGGAGAAGCTCATTAGAGGCCTTGAACATGAGAGAAACGTGCCTTGTTGGAATTGAACTGTTAGCAGAGCATTATTCAAAAAAAAAAAAAAAAGGCCTTGAATAAATTATACCAAAGGTCACATAAGTCAATCTGAAAAGACACGAACCAAAAAATATTTCTTGATAGAGTGTTTGGACTTTGAGTGGAGAGAAAATTTGAGGATAAGAAAAGTAGGGTAAAATAGATTTTCCTCTATTTGGATTAGAGGAGAAAACAAGATGAGAGAAAAGTGAGAAGAAAAAATAGCGTCAAGCCCATATAGTTTCACCCCCAAAATTTTCTCTCTAAAATGGTAGATTTTGGAAAGAAAACTAATTTCTCAAAACTGTCCTTGCAGTTCCAATGGGTTTAAAATGCAATTTTGTGTGGGATAACATCAATGAATTATGTGATGGAGGCATTGGAAATTAAAACAGAAAATTTTCCCTAAAAACCCTATGTTTTTGGCCTTGGCTAATTGAGAGACAAGGAAATTGATATGGCTAAATTCGAGTTCAAAACTGGGTTCTACTTGCAAAATTTTGGGAGAATATAGCACATGGAAATAATTTTAGGACGAGTAAATTACAAGTCCAAAAGTTAGGGTTTAAAAAAACCGATGCTATTTTGGAAGGGTAATGAGTTTTGGTTGAAAACTTCTGGTGTAGAGATTAGGTCTTACAATATTAGGAGTGGAGAGATTGAGAATTTAGAGATTAAGAGACACTCAGCACCTCTAGCAGTAAATTTTGTTGCCACTCTTTTTAAAATTAAAGGGGGCACTTACTTACCTTGATGTTGATGAATGTTAATGCTCCTGCTGCTCTGTATCCTTTTTAATAAATTAAAGGAAATGGAGATTGGAGCCCACTTAATTATGTATTTTGTGAGAGTGTATTTGAATATTATTTTTATAAATATACCAAAAACTTCGTTTTGTTATGAAATCAAGAACATATAAGAAATTGAGATGAAGATATGAAGAAAGATAAGAGAGAATTGTAGAGATGAAGAGTGGAGGAGAACTCTCATTCATATTGCATTTTCATATACATCCAATTTTTTGTGTTAATTCTATATATATATGCCTCCAATTCTCGTAAGAGTTACAATGTCATAAACATAAGAATTAACCTATATTATGATAAAGTTATAATGTCATAAATATAAGAATTAATCTATAACATAAAACTGTGTAAAACCATGGGAGGTTATTATAGGCATATGGTACCTAAGAGACTATGAACATCCACTACCACAATATTCACAACACTCCCCTTTGATGTTCATAAGCAAATATTGTTCATCATTAAAGCCTTACTAGGAAAAATCCAATGCAACAAAAACCTAGTGAAGGGAAAAGGGTATACAATTCATATTGAAGCTGCCTCATTAAAAACCTTATCAGGAAAAACCAGTGGAATAAAACATCGGTTAAGGAAAAAAGTACAACATGGTCTCTACTTCCTCTGATGATAATATTCTTTTTACTCCCCGCATGGTTTCTACTCCCCTTGATGATAATATTGTATTTACTCCCCTAGATGACAGCATCACTTCCAATGTCTTTTTGAGCATACCTTTCTTTTATCCGTGAAACTATGAATGATGCATTGTCACCAAAAGTTTTGTTGAAATGATGTAGTCCTCTAACATATCTTCTGGATATGTTAAAATATCAGTATATTGTGCTTTTATCTTATTCATTGTGGAAACAGTCAAGACCAAAATATATCCTGCATCCATATATTCATTTTGTTCTGAACAAAATAATATGTTCATAAGACTATCACATCAAATCTCATTTTCATTATTCGTTGTGCACCTGCAAGAACCAATTTTTATCAATAAAATCATAATAAATAAAATATTAGAACGATACAAAAATATTCTCATAAAATATAAGGTACTTCTGTACCATTAAATTCAATATATCTCTACAAGAAAATTCACGGTGGCAAAAATATGTGATTTTGAACTTGTTGATGCTTTCGAAAACTCGATCTACATGTCAAGTAAAATGTAAAATTACTCAGTTTTCAATATATTTTTCAATCAATTATATATACTTGAATTATTTTCAAACTCGCACAACATTTTATATATAGAATGATTTTCTTGTATAAGCTTCTGGCATTTTAGATCCTTCAAGTATTCTCATATAAATTTCACTATTTAATGAGCCATATGAATAGGCTGTATATTACAACATCTAATAGATGCATAATTTTAATTTTATATGCTACCAAAAATACAAAATTATGGTATCCACCACAAAGTAGTATGCCTTATCATAGTCTTCATTAGCATTTGTGAAAATCTTTATTTTTACTTAAATATTTATAAATTCATATTTCGGCTGGGACTGCAAGTTCATAATTTTCACATATCGAAATAATGTAATCCCATTTTCACTGCATCTTTTCCCTTTTGCTTTTCCGTTTGTCTAATCACCATTATGACTATTCACAAAATAGATTTATGCAAATAATCCTCAATTGATCACGTGAAATTATTATCAAGAATGTCGTCGACAACTAAATCTTTTCGGTTCCATTTTTCCTAGGACATAATTCATTGAGATCTCTTTATTACTTTTAGGTACCTGAACCTCTTTTGAAGTTTTTACGATTAGTTATGTCTTGGCTTCTTCTGGAGTACCTGCCTCCTCAATATGATAATCTTGATTATTTGCTCCTTTCTCTTTTCTTTCACTACTACAAAATGGATTTAGTGGTGTCAATCTTATGACACTTCTTCAACCAAGCGCCGGAGGAGACTTCTAATTTTTTTTAAAAAATACATATGACAGCTACGGCGCTTGAGCAGAAAAGCACCATAGTTGCTTAATATATTGTATGACACTTGCCTGAGAAAGTGCCATACAAGGTGTTATTTTTTTTAAAAAAATTAATTCCTTTACTACTATTATAAAAAAAAGTGTGGCAACTATGGGATAATAGAAATTCCGTAAGTGTCAAAGCTCCATTACTATGATAAGATGCTTTTTTGAGAAAGTTTATCTATACTAAGAAACAAAAATTAAATTTAAAAATCGGTTCAGAGGTCAAAAATTAAAAATAAATCATCCCTATTAAAATGGATTTTAATTTTTTTTTAATAAAAAGCCTTGGACGGCGCTTCATAATAAAATACTGTGTAAGATGTGGCTTCAGACAACACTTTAAAAAAAAGCGCCGGCTAAAAATAGGATTTTAATTTTTTTTAATAAAAGAGCCTTAGTCGGTGCTTTAGAACAAAGGGCTAGCTATAAAGCGCCGGTTAAGGCCCCATTTATCAAGGCGTGAGGCATCACGCCTTGATAATTCAAGGCACCAAAGGTGCCTTGAAGCCTTGATAATTCAAGGCTTCAACGACGCTCGCTTGGAGAGCGCTGCTCAAGGCAAGCCTTGAATTATCAAGGCACCTGATACTTCAAGGCATAGGTGCCTTGATACTTCAAGGCACCAAAGTTGGCTTGAATTATCAAGGCACCAGTGTTACATTCCAAGTTTTGATGATAACAAAAGATTATTGTGTGTTGTGGTAAGAAACTTATGTTTTGCAAGATTAGACAATGGTTGAAAATGTTACCAAATGCATCTCACAAAGTTTAGAGGCCATTGCTATGATTTTAATTGATGTATTCGAGTGATGGAAGCTAGCACTCGAGTGATAAGCATTTTTTGCACTCGATGTAATCCCCTACCTTGATAACCGTAATTAAGATTCGAAAATGCGTAATTTAAAGGAATTAGAGACCGACAGATACTTTTTTCTCAAATCTCTTTTCTAAAATTTGTTCAACATGGTCTCAGATTCATCTTCCGAATCTAGTTACTCTATGCAGTTCAATCACATTCATACATATTAGAGTGCATAGCCAAATTCCC
This sequence comes from Inga laurina, assembly GCA_963855925.1. NCBI lineage: Eukaryota > Viridiplantae > Streptophyta > Magnoliopsida > Fabales > Fabaceae > Inga > Inga laurina. The sequence goes on from OY979703.1 coordinate 56,387,157, forward strand.
GGGTTTCATACATGTATAAACTAAGGGTTGTAAGTTCCAACTAGGGGATTACATGACCAACATAAACATAATATCTACATTTCAAAAATAAACAGTAATCCCAAGTCCAAAACAGATAACCAACAACCTAACAACACATCTCTACAAGATCCTAGCCGCTCCTGGTGGTTCATTTCTCCATGGAGCCACTTGCTCTGTCTGAAATGTTAGTCAATGGAAAGAATGAGATTCAAAAGAATCTCTATAGTAACAAATCACTCATACAGTGTATAAACACATAGCATATATGATCATGTTAAGCAGCATCACAATGTATCATGACTTTCGCCACAAACGACAACACTCATGGTTGTAATCTCTATGCGTCAGCTTTCGCTGCGATCTCTCTGTGTATCACAAAGTATCACTATGCGTCAGCTTGGCTGCGAACTCAAAGCATCACAATGTATTCACAAAGTATTCTCAATGCATGACAAACATACATACAATGTTTCACACATAGTATAAGAGAAAGAGTCACTACCTTGTTCTTTCCGATTGTGCTCTAGCGCAGGTGGATCACGAACAGGGCAAATATCAAATCCTAAAATTCCAAATACACCATTTAGACACTTCCATAGTGTTCCTTAGGGTTAAATGAGTCTATAATGAAAATTTACAAAAATACCCCCGGGGACCCGGCCCAGGCCCGTTGTACTCGGTCCGGTTGCACTTTTTCCAAAATTCTAATCTGGGCTATCCTAACATAGTTCTGCCTAAGGAATCCATTTTCGGACTTGGAATTATCAAATTCAATGTGAAATTACAAATTTACCCTTGGCAGCCCTACTTCAAGGGTTTTAGGGGCGTTTTTGTAATTATGCTTTTTCGGCCTTTTCCGAAAAGGTGGCCAACTGTAACCCCACCTAATTTTCGCTCCTGAATGCAATGGAACCATAAAATCATTGAAAATCTAACTCTAAGACCCATTTCTAGAGCTGGCTGAAATTTATGAGTTCTCCAGGGAAAATTGGGGTTTTACGATTTCGGCTCCGTAAATGCGTTCCTTTCTACTCCTAACCACTTTATTAACCATTACATTAGGTTACAACTAACATTAAGACCCAATTTGGGCAGCATAACCCCTAGGCCATATCATTTCCAAACTTTAAAACCAATGGCAATCCGGCGAAATTTCACCTATTAAATTGCCCACAGCAGCCAGAATAAGCAATATACGAAAGTTTGGAAGTTACCTCAAGCTCCTTCTGGCTTTTCTCAAGAGTGGCTGAAAACCCTAGCCCCTTGAACACCAAATTTTCTTCTCAAAAACCTTAAATAACATAGAAGAGAAGCTTAGGAACAAGGTTATACGCATTAGGTACGAATTCACCGAAAAAATCGACCTACCTTGTAAGTTCTCTTCTCTTTCTCTCTCTAAAAGCTCTCAAACTTTCTCTCTCTCTTGGCTGCTGGTTCAGCACGAAAATGAGCTAAAGAGGAAGATGGAAAAATGATTTTATAATATTTTATGTCTTACTTTAATTATTCATTAAAGTAAAATTCCAAAAATCACACTTTATGTACATAAACATAATGTTGTAAGCCCAAATAACATGTGCATAATATTTTCTCTTCTTGGCCCATGATAAAGAGGTCCAAGAAGGTCCTTCCATCAGCCCAAATGAGTTTTCCATGTACCTCATAATTTCAAAACTTGCCATCACATTATTTCTTTATTTTCGGACTTAATGAGATTTCTGGCAGATTTTCTGCCCTAACTTTGAAAAATCATAACTAATTCTAGAAAAATCGAATTGAAGTGATTCCAAAGCATATAGAACCCTTATTGAGTCTAGTTTCAAGGAAAAATATAGACTTTGCTATCTGGAATCACAAAATTCCCAGATTTAATTTCTTCGATCGCTGCTCCAGAAAATAATCAATTTTGCTGGCAAACTTAAAAAATCTATAACCCTTCGCTCACAAATCGAAATAACACAAATTATTTGTCCATTTTGAAGCTTGGGATGTGAAATTTAAGACTGGAAAGTTTCAGAATTTTTAGACACAACTTGGTCCTTCAAAAATTTCACACAAACTAACTGCCCAGAATAGAGTTTCACTGGACAGATTTCAGATTTTGCATCTTTGCTTCCAATGGTCCCATTTTCATACCAAACATCATTCCCACATAAATTTTCACAAGAAATCCATTGGAAACACCAAATCAATCAAATTCACATCACACATTCTCCAAAAGTATCTATTCAACAATAATTACATCCACTTTTGAAGTCATTAGCCCTTCATCATTTTTTGGGATATTACACTCGAGCACAGCGAGTGTGGAACTAAAAGTGTTTGACAGAAGCAAACTCAAGCTAAAACTACAAGGACAACTTGAGTGACGAACTCAGCACTCGAGTGATGATGTGATTTACACTCAAGCATGAAGACTCACCGTGCAAGTATTTGATAGAGAGCAATATCAGGGACAAGAAATGGTCGTTGCACTCGAGCATGGACTCAATACTCGAGTGATAGCCTCAAGTTCACTTGAATCCTGCAAAGTGTGATACAGGAAGTGTTCACTCGAGAGCAAGGAAAACTTAAAGAGAAAAGTGCACTAGAGTCCAAGTGAGTGAAGCGTAAAAAGTGCTTGCGCGAGAGGTAGCCAAAGCATGGAAAAGCAAGTGCACTCAAGTGAAGAGCACTTGCTCCTGAGTGATAGCTCAGCACCCACGAGTGAGAAATCTAACTCTTTCCATTCCTGATGCAAGTGTTGAAGTGAGGATTATTAAACTCCAGTGAGGGCCCATATTACTTGCAAGTACAAAATCACACTCTTGAAAAATAGGATGCGAGTGCTATCTAGAGACGTGAGTTCATAATGCAAAAAGCAAGAGTGCATTTTCTCACTTGCAAGTGATGTGGGTCCTCACTTGAGTGTCTCTCATTTTTGTACTATGAACCCATGTCTTTGGATAGTACTCGCATCCTATTTTTTAAGAGTGTGATTTTGTACTTGCAAGTGATGTGGGCCTTCACTCAAGTACATCATTATATTCTTGTATTAAGTACTCTTTCGCTTCAACACTTGCATCAGGAATGGAGAGAGTTAGATTTCTTACTCGCGGGTGCTGAGCTATTACTCGGGTGCACTTGCTCTTCCATGCTCTGGCTGAATCTCGGGCAAGCACTTTCTATGCTTCACTCGCTTGGACTCGAGTGTACCTTTCCCTTTAAGTTTTCCTTGCTCTCGGGTGAACACTTCTTGAATCACACTTTGCAGGACTTGAGTGAACTTGAGGCTATCACTCGAGTATTGAGTCCATGCTCGAGTGCAACGATCATTTCCTGTCCCTAACATTGCTTTCTGTTTAACACTTACACGAGTGAGTCTTCATGCTTGAGTACAAATTACATCATCACTCGAGTGCTGAGTTCGTTACTCGAGTTGTCCTGGTATTTTCAGCTTGAGTTTGCTTCTGTCAAACACTTTTAGTTCCACATTCGTTGTGCTCGAGTGCAAAAATGCTTATCACTCGAGTTTTAGCTTCCATCACTCGAGTGCATCAGTTAAAATCACAGCAATGACCTTTGAACTTTGTGAGATGCATTTGGTAACATTTTCAACCATTGTCTATTCTTGCAAAACATGAGTTTCTTACCACAACACACAATAATCTTTTGTTATCATCAAAACTTGGAATCTAACATTCTCCTCCTTTTTGATGATGACAAAACCTTTATGATGGATTTTAAAACTTGAATAAAAATGAAAATTTTTGAAAACACTTTCAAAATTTCCAGATGCATATTCACTAAAGTTTTGAATCATTTATCAGATTTTTGCACTTAACTTCATAAGTTTCCTTCAATACTTCCAATGGACACTGGTTTAAGTGGGTTTTGTTATATTTTTCATCTTTGTACTCAGATCCTCCAAGATCATTTGAGTAACCATGCTTTGAAGTTATATCTTTCTTTGCTTCTCGAGTGTTCTTGTTGCACTTCAGGTTTTTTCTTATATCACTAGAGTGATATTCTTCCCTCACTTGGGTGAGGTCTGACACTTTTGGTATGCTCGAGTGAGTTCCAAGAGTTCTTACATACTCTATTAATCCCTTTTTTACATAGCTAGAAGTAGAGCATATGATATAGTTCCACACTTGAGAATTCATCTCTGACTTGAGTGCTAAAGTGCATTGCACTTGAGTGACCCATCAACACTCGAGTGATAACCCTGGAAAAACATTTTCTACATACTCCGATGCCTAAGTCAGTATGATTTTCATCAAAACTTACATTAAACATAATAATTAACAAGAAAAACTTACAACTCATTGGGATTAACTATTCCCAATTCTCTTCATATATATAAGAATTGATCTTTAGCTATCGGCTTTGTGAATAAGTCAATGAGTTGAAGATGTGTTGGTATGAATTCTACTTTGACATCATTCTTTTGTATGTGATCTTGAATGAAGTGATGTTGGATATCTATGTGCTTGGTCCTTGAATGTTATACAGGATTCTTGGCCAAACTAATAGTGTTAGTGTTGTCACAATAAATTGGTATCTCCTTTAAGTATATCCCTAAATCCAGAAGTCCTTCAACCATAATACTTGAGAACAACAGCTTGTTACAACTATATATTCAGCTTTAGTGGAAGATAATGACACTGTGTTCTGCTTATTGTTGAACCATGATATCAGAGAGCCTCTAAGGAATTGACACTGTCCACTGGTACTTTTCTTGTCAGTTTTATATCCTCCATGATCTGAATCTGAATAGGCCATCAAATATTTATTTCCTCTTTTTGGATACCATAGGCCAAGTTCTATAGTGTCTCCTAGGTATTTGAAGATTCTTTTTACAGTCTTTGTATGTGATACCTTAGGAGCAGATTGATACCTTGCGCACATTCCAACATTGAATTGCATATCTGGCTTGCTTGTTATTTGATAGAGTAATGAACCAATCATTCCTCTATATTTGGTAACGTTGAAGTCATGACCTTTTACGTTAGCATCCAATAATGTTGTAGAGCTCATTGGAGTATCAGCTCCATTAGTATTGTCCATTCCATACTTCTTCAACAACTCTTTCAAATATTTTGTTTGAGATACAAATATCTCATTCTTCCTTTGCTTGATTTGAAGTCCAAGAAAGAAATTTAATTCTCCCATCATGGACATCTCAAACTCTCCATGCATAAGCTTGGAAAATTTTTGACAGAGATTCCTTAGTAGCACCGAAAATAATATCATCAACATAAATTTGAATAATTAGAAGATCATTTTTGTTATGTTTGATGAAAAGAGTTGTATCTACTTTTCCTCAAACAAAGTTTTGATCAAGAAGAAATTTGCTTAGCCTTTCCTACCAAGCTTTGGGTGCTTGTTTTAAACCATACAAAGCTTTCTTAAGTTTGAAAATATGATCGGGTTTTGTTTTATCTTCAAAACCAGGAGGTTGTTCTACATATACTTCCTCCATAATATAACCATTTAGAAAAGTACTTTTCACATCCATTTGATAAAGTTTAAAACCTTTAATGTAAGCAAAGGCTAAAAGTACTCGTATTGCTTCCAATCTTGCTATTGGAGCATATGTTTCCTCATAATCAATACATTCTTCTTGATTATAGCCTTTGGCAACCAATCTTGCTTTGTTTCTCATAATGATTGCTGATTCATCAAGTTTATTTTTGAAAATCTATTTGGTTCATATAACAGAGTAATCTTTAGGTCGAGGTACAAAATCCCAAACTTGATTCCTTTAAAATTGATTTAATTCTTCTCGTATAGCAATCACCCAATCATTGTTAGATAGTGCTTCTTCATTATTAGAAGGTTCAATCTTAGAAATAAAAGTATAAAAAGTTACCTCATTAAGGATTCTATTTCTGGTTTTGACACCTTTATGAACATCTCCAATTACTTAATGAATTGGATGATCTTTAATATGTCTCCATGCTTTTGGTTGAGCATGATCATCGATGCACTACTACAAAAAGGGGTTTTAACGTCCCTATTTTGGCACTTTTAACGTCCAAAAATTGGGGGACGTCTATGTGGGGGGCGTAGTATGTTTTAAGAAAAGATGTCCCAAAAAATGGGACATCTAAGGTGAGACTTTAGACGTCCCAAATCTCAATTTAGGACATCTAAAGTCATCCACAGGGGAACTTTAGACGTCCCAATTCTGGATTTAGGATGTTAAAAGGTTTGATTTTTTTAAAATGATTAATTTCATTCTGCATTACCCAGCGATTTCAATCTGCAGAAACAGAATAGAAAATGGATTCATAAACTACAATATCCGTTACAAAATGGTAAGGATATCCAGCACTACAATCTTTACTACATATACATACAATATCAACTTATACAACCTACTACTATATACATGTACAATAACAACTAGAAAGTGTCAAAACACTGTCATCACATAACTACAAACTGATATAAATAAAAAGTTTACTGCTTTATATTTTGAAGAAGATGTCCAGCCAAAAGGTCTCTAATCAAATTAAGGTCTTCAAGTAGGTAGACATCTTCATTATCAAAAATCTGAAAATTAGAAAATAAGCTTTGATGAAATGAATCAAGCAAATGAATTAATTAGCATTTCAATTAGAGCATAAAAAATATTATCATTTGAGAATGAAGAAGCGATTACCTTTTCAAAATCGCTAGTAATTCCACTTTGAGTGATGCTATACATATAAAGTATAACATAATATCCGCATTTAGTGTTGCCAGGTTGTCGAGGGCACTTTAAATCAAAGGCATGCAATTGGTTGTTAAAATCAATAAAAGTATGTCTAAAATGACCGTTAATGAAACAATTAGAATTGAAACTACTTACTATCGGATAAAACCACTTTGGCTTTTTAACAATTGTATCCTCGCGTGACCCGCCTAGGACTCTATATGTTTGACAAGCACTATCATGAAAATCAAAATCAACAGAAATTAGAACTATTCATTTTTTTAAGAGTCAATAAAATACAAACAAAATAATTTATGTGTCGAAGACAGATTTTGTATCTTTGTCTGGCCCTTTACGCAAGGGATCAAACCAATAGACTAGGTTGCGGCGAGGACATATAACACACAAACTCTAGTGGTAACTATAACAATATGTATAGATTAAAATGAAGTTAAATGACAAGGCAATTATTTATTAAACATCTTAAATTGACAAAATAAAAATATGAATCGTTGAACAATGGGTGCTAGATAACAACAAAGTTTGGTCTCTCCCATTGCGTAGCCCACATAGTGAGTCATATGCGCCACAGTATTGGTATCCCCTGTCGTATTCGCAGGGCATAAGAATCCATACCAATCACGTCTTTTCATGCTTGTGCAGAGGCCATGGAAGATGCTATAATAGAATTAAAATAAGGAATGAATTATTGAATGTATGAAATCAAAAAACCACTAAACGAATTCTATGGGAAAATTGAAAAAAAACTTACCGGATTACAAATTTCACCCATCTTGCTCTATCTCCTCCAACCTGATAAACTGCTTGAGATTTGTATTGTCAATCGTGTAGGGATACTGCAATGTAAGGCTCACAATCCCTTGAGGCATCTTTAAGTTAACCTATTTAATGCCCATGTAGATCTGTTACAGCCGTGCTAAGTAGGGCCATTTCCTTGTATCTTCATCATCCTTTTAGAACATCAAAAAAAAAATTGTTATTAGGATGCCAACAGATTTTCAGTAATAGTAAGGTAATGCCTATCATTGGAGGTGTTGCCTCTGGAACAATAAGATTATGAGGCCAAAGGATGAAAGATCCTATCACTTGACCTAATGTGCTAACCTCTAGATCAAGAACAGGGATGGCTGTACCTTCTTCCCCCTTTCTAACACTCATCACATTCACCTTACAAAAATCCTCCAGAATTTGTTGATGATGGTGGGTGGTAGCACGTGTGTGAACGAGAGCATCGGCAACAACACGCAACATTGGATCCTCCAAATAGAGGGTGGAAGGCTCTCCCGACGCTGGAGTGGGAGAAGGGTCACCAAGTGGTTCCTCTAGAGGGTTGTAACTTCCTTTGGTGCTATTGAAGGCTGGGGATTCTTGAGTTCTATGCTTGTCCCTTGCCCTTTGCACTTTGAACATCTTTGCCATTTCAAGTTAAAGCTCTAGCAACAGCTCTTGTTAGAGCTTGTCGCGAAGGTTGGCCTCGAGCTCTCGTTCGAGGTCCTCTCGAATCTTGGTCATAAGGTCCTTACTAGGTTCAGCTTGTGACGAATAACGTGACTCTCATCCAAAATACCTCACGGCACTAACTCCTCGTGTTTCTCCTCCAACACGACCAAGTTCATCTGCTTCCCAATAGCCGTTGACAAGATGTCCATCCGTCTACTTGGATTGAATGAACCTTGGCTACTCTAATCTTCCAGTTCATCCTGTAGCATACAGTTTATCGTAAATGTATCAAAACTACTATCGATATGTAAAAAATTAGGTACTTATGGTATAACTACTTACAATCCTCGCAGCAACCTCAGTAACAACTAGATTTATGTACTTCCCAACCTTAATCCTCCCTGCTTTCCATTTTTTATGACGTGGAGGAGGTGCCATGGCTTGGATAAGAATGCTAGGATCAGATTCCCCTGCTTCCTTCATTTTCTCTAACTCTTTTTGTGTCATTTGCTGCTCAAGCTTTCTATATCCACCACGAGACATGTAATGTTGAAAATTATTTTTTGATTGCCTCTGTGCATTTGCTGTACTTAATTTCTATGAATGAAAAACAACAAAAAATAAATCAACAAAATCAAGTGTATGAAAATTAAAAGCTCTATATCATGATGATAGAAATCTTACCAAAAACTCAGGATCTGCCCGTGATGCCACAAACAACCTCCAGTCCTCTGGAGATAAACACGAATAATGTGTACATGGATCCTCACCCCTCTGGGCCCCTCGAATGTACCTTGCTGTTAGCTTGTTCTTGAAACCTTTCCATCGTATACGAACCTTATCCATCCAGTACCTGTACATCTCCCTGGTATCTGTGACATCATATGTTTGCTGCAAGGTAAAACATAAGATTATTATATTTGAAACAATAGGAATAAAGCTACAATTACCATAGATGCATCAAAACTTATATACCAAAAGTTGTTGCCAAATCATTTCTTTCATTTTTGGGGGAACTAATCTCCAATTATCGTAAGTAATGCGCACTTTGCTTCGACCCAAAAACCCTACGTAGCTAATGAAGTGGTCTTCCTCAGGACCAACTAGATTCAGATTGTTATCGAAGTCTATATGTAGCCTCTCTTGTTGATGTTCATGATGTGCAACCATCTTTGTATAGCCTCTAACCCTCCTTTTTGCAACGGGTTCATCTCTATGCCTTTCATCATCGCTAGGGATTTCGTCATCTCTACGCCTTTCGTCAGCACTAGAGTTGTCCATATTCTTGTTAACACAAAAAGCATCGTCCGAAACGTAAATAAATTACAATAAAAATAAAAATAACTAAGTAGAAGTAAAACAAAAAAACACACATATATCGTTTATAAATTAAGGTCTTACTCTATATTTTTTCCTATATTCGTTCACCATGGTCATTTCTTACAGCATATTCATTATCATCTACCAATTCTACTTCATTTGTTCGAGGTGGAGTTGTTGTGAAAGGTGGTGTGTTGTCAAGGTTGAAGGTTAGATCACCATATTTCTGTTTTTTATTGTTAAAGACAATTGACATGTTTTTGCTCGCAGGATCGGTGATATAAAACACTTGTTTTGCTTGGCTTGCTAGAATGAAGGGCTCATCTCTATAACCAACTCTTTGAAGATTGACTGAGACAAATCCAAATTGTTTATCTATTACTACAACATTATTGCTAACCCACTCACATTTGAATAAAGCAACTTTGAACTTATTGTATGTCATCTCCCATATTTCTTCTATAACTCCATAATAGACTATAGATGCTTATATGGGGTTTTTATCTCTTGAACTGGAAAAGTGCATAGCTTCAGCTTCTACCATGACCCTACTATTTTGCATGGTACGTCTGTCATCTTGCTCTTTCGTATAGAAAGAATAACCATTTATATCATAACTGGTCCAAGTAATGACCGGAAGCGAAGCCCTTCAAGCTAGCTACTTGATTGTCTCAGATACACCGGTCTCGTGCAAAATCTTTTCCTCGAACCACTGCATGAATGTCTTGTGTTGCTCAATAGCAATCTGCATGTCATTCTTCCTTAAATTCTTGTTCTTCAAAGTCTTTTTGTGTTCATCTATATAAGGTTGAACTTCTTCTATATTATTCAGGATATACAAGTGGGCTTGCAACACCTCTTCATGATGAACATTCTTCACTTTCAGTCCTCATGTTCCCTTACTTCTCCCCTCTTCATGCCGAGATTGTTCCTTCTTCCCTGACATATAATCTTTACAATACTCCATAGCCTCCTCAACTACATATCTTTCTACTATTGAGGCTTCTGGTCGATAAGGATTTTTAGAATACCCTTTTCAAATCTTCATGTATCGCTCGAAAGGGTACATCCACCTCAGGTAAACTGGACCTTAGAGCCTTACCTCCCTTGCCAAATGAACTACCAAATGCACCGTTATATTGAAAAATAAAGGAGGAAAATGCATCTCTAGTTGAGACAAAATAATGTAACCCTCATTTTCCAGTTCATCCAACTTTTCAATGTCAATGACTTTGTTACAGATAGCATTAAATAAAACACACAATCTTGTTACAGTGGTTCGTACTTCATCTTTCATTATGCCTCTAATAGCTACCGGTAATAGTTGTTGCATCAACGCATGATAATCATGGGACTTCATTCCCACTAACTTCAAATCGTTCATTGAGACACATCTCTAACATTCGAGGAATACCCTTGTGGCACTTTAATTTCATGCAAACACTCACACAAACTTCTTTTCTCTACTTTTGATAGTGTATGCGCTGCTGGCTCCATGTATGTCCTCCTACCATCATCTCTTAGTTGTAGATGTAACCGTTCTCTTATTCCCATATCAACAAGGTCTAATCTCGCACTAATCCCATCCTTAGTCTTTCCTGGTATGTGCAAAAGCGTACTGATAAGGCTATCACAAACGTTCTTCTCCACATGCATCACATCAATACTGTGTCTCACGTCAACCGAACACCAATATGGAAGATCAAATAAAATGGATCTCTTCTTCCATATGTTCTTCTCACCCGTAGTCCTCTGATTCTTACCAAAAGTAACATTGATACGTTCCACTCAATTGTAAACTTTCTTTCCGGTTAATGACTTTGGAGCCATTCCATGCTCTGGTAAGCCGTTAAAATGCTTTCTTAGCCTACAATACGGGTGGAACCGATGAAGAAACCTCCTATGGCCAAGGTAGACAATTTTTCTTCCATGCTTTAGTTGATGGAAGTGTGTCTGCTTCACATATTGGGCATGCTTTATGACCCTTCACGCTGTACCCTGACAAGTTTCAGTACGCAGGGAAGTCATTTATCATTGTGAAAATCATTGCACGTAGCTTGAAGGACTCCTTCTTATAAGCATCAAACACATCTACGCCTTCCTCCCACAACTTCTTCAAGTCCTCAATCAAAGGCGCCAAGTAGACATCAATATAGTTCCCTGGCCATTTTGGTCCAGAAATCATCATATACTTACGTTTCATACATACCCAAGGAGGCAAGTTGTATATTACAAGGAGAACCGGCCACGCATTATGTGTGCTAGTAAGAGTTCCATATGTATTGATGCCATCTGTACAAAACCCAAGCTGAAGATTTCTCGGCTCACTGCCAAATTGAGGGAACATTTCATCTATTTTTTGATATTGTGGAGAGTCAGCTGGGTGCCAAAAATATTTCCCATCAGATATTGTCTCATCAGAGTGCCATCTCAACTTCTTCGCTTTTGTTGCAGTTGCAAACAAACGTTTAAAACGTGCTATTATTGGAAGATACCACATAGCCTTAAAAGGTTGCCTTTTAGTTGTCATATCGCCACAACCACCAGCTTTTTTCACTTTATATCGTGCAGTTTTACACTTAGGACACTCACTAAGACCTCCATACTCATTTTTGTACAGTACACAGTCATTAAGGCAAGCATATGATTTGGATGTGTACTTACTCCCAGGATACAATGGTCTTTCTACATCACTCCGTAGGCTGTCATACTCCTACGACTGCGCAAAGGATTCTACCTCAACATCGTGAATCATTTTCTCCATTCTATCTTCATCTATGACATCCACATCTTCCTTTTTGTGCGATGGACAATCTGTTACTTCTTCACCATGCCATATCCACCTTGTGTATCACAGATTTATTCCATCACAAAGTAGGTGATCCTTTATGACATCAACATCCCGTCGACTCTCATTTAAACAATTCACACAAGGACAAAATTACTTCTCATTTTTTGTTGGATTATTCTTTTTAGCAAATTCAATAAATTTTTCCACCCCTTTCTCATATTCTTCACTAGTTCTCAAAGCATTCATCAAACTGTGATCCATTTTGTTACCACCTTAACCATTCCCAATAACACTCACACGTTTAGTACAACTGTCAACGAAATAGGATGGGATTGCCTTTTTTCAACAAAAATTTCAATAGCATTTCCCCTTAAAAGTAAGACATCCCAAAATTTCAAGCAACCTTATCTTAGTTATTAACTCTGTATTATTAGCTATTGATAATATAATTCTCCTATGAATATAGAAAATAATATAGAATTTCAAATAAATATTCATTGTTTTTTCCTATTCTAGGACATAAAGAACTTATAATAATTTGAAGAGAAGGATTAATAGAATATATTTCAATCTATTTATTAAGTATATTGTGTTTCTTAATATCAATTATATATTTATTAATGATCAATGTCTTTATCTTATTAATCCCTTTATCTTAAAATAAGATTTTCACCACTACACTAATAATAATCATACTAATCTAATCTAAAAAAAAAACCAACCATATTTAAACAAACAAAAATTACTATGCTTAATTGTTGTTTATTTCATCAAAATCAATCAATAGCTCCATTTATTTATATTAATATACATACATTTTTTCCCTCTCAATTACCAAGCTCCATACATATAAAACAAACATTTTCAAGCTCCAAACATATCAAACAATATATTGCTGCATAACTACTAGCTAACAACGATTCTATGGTTTTGGCCAAAAAACACTAAAAAATTCAGTCATAAGATAAAATCACTCCAATAACTAAAATCATATAAAATAATTTCACATTGCAAGTTTAAAATTTAATTCAAGTAAATTCATATTTTTTTTAAAAACTAACCAGAGGGGGGGAGCCTGCGTGCTTCACAATGGAAGGAAGGAGGTGGAGGGCGCGTCACAATAGTGCTTGAATCTTCTTCTTCTTGTTTAATCTTGTTTTGATTTCTTCAAAATCCATAGCTATTGAATACGCAACAACAAAAAGGGTTTCTGAGTGAGGAAGTGAATCAGAGAGGCACAGGACAGAGGATGTGCGGCAAAGAAGGGAGGAGGAGGAAGAGTAAAGTTGAAGAAGAAGGGAGGAGAGGATGAGTTGTAAAGAAAACAAAGAAGGGAGGAGGAAGAGTTGAAGAAGACAACAAGAAGAAGGGAGGAGGAGAAATGCCCAGAAGAACACCAACGACAGAGGAAATGAAATTAATGAAGAAGGAGGGAGATGGTCAAAAAGTAAAGGTGGGGTGTGTGTGTGTGAGAGGAAGCATGTCAGACAAGTGTCTGACATACGTCCAGGGACGCCTAAAGATGAGTCCCACTTTAGACGTCCAAAATAGAATTTTGGATGCTTAAAGTCCCAGTTTTAGACATTCCACTAAAGTAGGACTTTAGGCGTCCTAAATGGATTTGGGACGTCTAAACCTAGTCCCTGTTGATTTAAAAAATTTAAATTCGTGCTATGAACCACTTTAGGAGTCCCAAATTCAAATTTGGGACGTCTAAAGGTTTCCCTACATACAGATAATTACAAAAATGCCATCACCTTCCTTTTTAACCACCCAATTTTAAAATTGGGACGTCTATTAGGGTGGTTATATCATGATTCTGTAGTAGTGACACCTTCTTTATTTTAAAAATCATTTATTTCAAAATCATTCTGATTTGAAATAGTTTTGTTTTTCTTTATCAAATCCATTTCTTCTTCATCAAAATGCTTTATCTGATAAGTAAGTTCATCAAACACAATATGAATGGATTCTTCAATAGTACATGTTCTTTTATTAAAGACTCTATATGCTTTACTTCTATTAGAATATCCTAAAAATAAACCTTCATCAGACTTTGAATCAAATTTATCCAAGTTTTTTTTACCGTTATTGTGAATGAACCATTTGTATATGAAGATATGTAGATAAGTAAGGTTTGGCTTTCTTCCTTTATAGAGTTCATATGGTGTCTTTCCAAGTGACTTGCAAATATATGCTCGATTTGAAATTTAGCATGCAATACTCATTGCATCCGCCCAGAACACTTGTGACATTTCTTTTTCATTGAGTATTGCCCTTTCTATTTCAGTGAGAACTCTGTTCTTCCTTTCTACTACTCCATTCTGCTGAGGCGTTCTAGGTATAGAGAAGTTGTGATCTATTCCCTCATTGTTGTAGAAATTTTCAAAGAGTTGATTATCAAATTCTCCTCCATTGTCTGTCTTGATAGAGATAATAGAAATACCTTTCTTATTTTGGACATTCTTAGCAAACATAATGAATTCAACAAACATTTCATCCTTTGAAGTAATAAATACAGTCCATGTAAATCTTATAAAGTCATCGACAATTACTAAGGTATATTGATTTCCTCCAAAACTTTTTGCTCTCGCTGGACCTACCAAATCCATATGAAGTAGTTGTAAAGGCTTGGAAGTAGAAATCTCATACTTTGTTTTGAACAAAGATTTAGTTTGTTTGCCTTTTTGACATGCTTCACAAATCATGTCGTCTTTGAATTTAAGTTTAGGAAGACCAACAACTAAATATTTTCTAATCAGTTTTTCAAGTTGGTTCATATTAACATGAGCCAAACGCTTATGCCATAACCAACTCTTCTCTGATTTGCTAAGAAAACAATTTTCAGAAGAATTTGAATTTAAATCAATAGTATAACAATTATCGTCCCTTTTGTTAGATCTCTCATGTTTTGATGATAACAAAGGATGGTATGAAAAAGATTTGATAAACAAATAAATTTGAACAAAGTAATAACAGGGAAAATCATCACTTGAAGTAAGCTTTGGAGTAATAAAGAAAGGCCAAGAGAAGAAGCTGAGAAACTTCATTACTGGCAATTTTTCTAAAGAGTTACTCGAGTAGGTACTCGAGTAATAGACAGAAACTTGAAGTAAACAGAATCAACCTGCCAACATTACTCATGTAAGCACTCGAGTAATAAGGTAAATGACTTCTAGCTGCTCTCGACCTGCCAACGTTACTCGAGTAACCAGGTAAATCACTTGGAGTTGCTCTCGGCCTGCCAATGATACTCGAGTAACCAGGTAAATCACTTAGAGTTGCTCTCGGCCTGCCAATGATACTCAAGTAAGTACTCGAGTAACCATGTAAAAAGAGTTCCAGTTACTCTCGGCCTGTCAATGATACTCGAGTATGTACTCAAGTCCCCTGCTTCAAGAAAAATGTTGCTCTCGGCATTTTCTATCCTGCCAATGTTACTCAAGGAGCTACTCGAGTAAACCACTTACGCAAAACCTGAAGGTAATACTCGAATAACATGATATGGTTTTATCACACTTTACTCGAGGCACTACTCAAGTATGCAGGTATTCAATCACTCATTTAAACTGGATTACTCGAGTTAGTAATCGAATAATATGTAGAGTTATTTAAACAGAACTTGAAGTTCCTACCCAAGTAAGCTATGTAGAAAATTTATGTTTACTCGAGTAAGTACTTGAGTAACAAGGTAAGAAAACTTGAAGTGCTCTCGACCTTGTAATCCTGCCAACATTACTGCAGTGAAGCATCCCTAAAGTTTACTTGAAAGTTTACTCGAGTTGCTACTCGAGTAACTTATGAAGTAAAGTATACCATACCCGAGTAAACAGGTATTTCCAAAGGTTTGAAATTTTGTTTACTCCATGCACTACCCGAGTAATGTAATGTTCATTTATTGACTTGCAGTTTATCAGTATGTTCACGATGATACTCAAGTAAGTACTCGAGTAAACTTAATGAATACTCGAGTAGCTACTCGAGTATGCAAGTCTAGAAATTCAGAAATCATTCCAACGTTCATTGATTTGTTTCCTATATGATTAACCTTTCATTGTATTAGTATTCTTAGCATATCCGCAGATAAAACAATGAAGAGATCTTACCAAATAAGGAAAGTCAAATGCAATGTTCAAATGCCACCTACCACCATCTACCGCAAATGGATATCTTTCAAATACTGGAAAAGTCAATAGTGGCTGCACACACTCTAACGGGTATGAAGAAATATGTTCCAACAATCATTACCAACGCATCTATCTATATGGGAACATCCAAACAGAGAAACAACAATAAGAACACTCACACGAACGCATTATCAAGTTCACTACTCTATTTTACACATATTTGTAATTTTGTACTTCAGTGATTCTTATTCACTCTGTGAGAGAGATATTTCATTCAAACTCAATTTTGTTATTGAGGTAACTTAAGGTTGTGGAACATTGAGTTGGGATTGGATTACAACTTGTAAGAGGGAGCAAGTGTCCAGGCGAAGGAACTTGCTTGTACTGAGGTGCCAAGAACCCACTGAATCTTGGAAGTTATAGTGAAACTCTCAGAGAAGCTCTGAGGATTGAACGTAGGTCAAAGTGGTTGTGGCCGAACCAATATAACTCTCGGTGTACACTTCGATGATATTTCTCCTTACTTTTTATTGCTTTATATTCACCATCAAGTTTTTATATTTGCAACGGAATTTTAGTATCACCCAATTCACCCCCCTCTTGGGTGAAACGCTTGCTTTAACACCTTTAAGCTCGGATCTTTGCCTTGATAGATTCTTTGTTAAGCGATAGAACCTTCTTGTTTATTATCAAGCATTCTTCTGAATCAAAGATTACCCAGTTATCTTTGTTAGTGCTTTGACTCATACTCAGGAGGTTGTGGCATAATCCTTCAACGTAATATACAACATTGATTTGAACACCATTGAATTTTCCTACTTCACCAATTCCAGCAATACGTCCAGATTAGTTACCTCCAAAAGTTACCTTTCCTCCTTCTCTGGTTTCTAGCTTGGTAAACTTATTTCTGTCACCAGTCATGTGTCTCAAGCATCTACTATCAATATACCACTTGTTTACTTATGATGCTTTGAGACATACCTAGAGTAATGTGATCAAGTTTTAGGTACCCACACTTTCTTGGGTCCTTTGTGGTTAGTATGCATTACTTTTGGTACATGCGTCCCTTTCTGAACCCATTTGTATGTACTAATGACATGTCCTGTTCTAAAATAACGTGATGAAGTATAATGTCCTTTCCTATTACAGTAACTACATGATGCAAATGATTTGATGTATGCACAAAATTCTTAAAATATTTGAGATAAGTCCTACTACCCTTCTTCTTCTTTCCTCTATTTTTATCCTGATCAAACTTATATCCAATTCTAGATTTATCAAAGGAAACTCTCTGAAATTTTAGAATAACTTAAAGAGTTTCACTTCCTTTAGTAAATATTTCCACAGTTTTGTTAAATCACCTATTTTCTTATCTTTTTCTTCACATAATGTACATGATAATATGACAGTACTTTCTAACTCTTTTATTTTCTTCTTATGACTAACCATTTCTTTAGCAACCTTGATGAATTCAGTATGTAATGCATTATATTCAGATAATAACTCATCATAAGTAGGTTCAGAATCACTTACCTCGGAATCCGATTCTTCTTCCTTGGCTACCAAGCATAAATTTGCAACTTCGTCATTCTCGATTTCTTCATCCGACGAGCTATCACCCCATATAGATTATATATATGCTTTCTTTTTCTACTTCTTCTTGTCTTTGTTTTTGAAGCATTCAGATTTGAGGTGTCCGGGCTTTCTATATTCATAGCATACTATCTGTTGCTCCTTGTTTTCTTTCTTGCTTGGTCCACCATGATAATTCTTGAAATTCTTTTGGCATCTTTTATTGAACATTTTGAATTTCCTCACAATCTTCCCATATCATCATTATCAGGGACATCTTCATTTTCTAAAGACTTATCTTCCTTGATGGCTTTAAGTGCAACTCCTCTTTCCTTTTTATAATCAAACTCTTTTAGTTCCTTCTTGAACCTTAACTTTCCTTCATACTTTGAAAGGCTACCAAAGAGAGCAGCTACGGATCTCATTGACTCTCCTTTAACTTCTTCGATAGCTGTTACTTTTGCTTCCCATTCTTTCACAAGAATGTTAAGGATCTTTCTTACCTAGGAATTTTGATCAAATATTTTCCCTAGTACCGATAGTTGATTAACAAGATGAGTATCCCAGTTTCATCCGAAACAGATCATACTTTATAATTAGAGTATTGATTCTATTTTCTTTGATTCCGGATGTGCCTTCATGAGTGATCTCAAGAGCACCCCACATATCTTTGGCTGTTAGTAGTGTGCATTTCTAAAAATATTCCTTTTGACTGAGGGCACTATATATCATTAAAATAGCTTTACTGTTTAACGTTACTAACCTCTTGTCTTTTTCGTCAAACTCCTCTGGACTCTTTTTCATGACTCTATCTTTGATTTTCTTCATAGGGACATAGTCACTGTTTTGTATTACATTCTATTGACTGTATTCGTTAGCCATCACAAACACTTTGAACTTAGCTTTCTAGAATAAAAAATATTTTCCAGCAAAACCAGGAGGTCTAGTGATAGAAGCTTCATCTGGAAGGATGTTCTCACCCATTGTTGCCATTTATCGGATCCTTCTCAAGCTGTTAGGCTCTTCAGAGAAGACCTTGCTTTGATACCAAATGAAAGAGGCAAGCTTCACCCAAGAGGGGGTGAATTGGGTGATGTGATAAATTTTTTGGTTGATGTGGTGATATGAAAATAACTGTAGATAGAGTAAAGTTGAGAAGATTAGCACACGGAGAATTATATTGGTTTGGCCCAAACCTCAGGCCTATGTCCAGTCCTCAGAGAATAAGACCTACTGAGATTTTCACTATTCTTCCAAGATTCAGTGGGCCCTTGGAAAGACACAGAACAACAATCGTCTTTGAATGGACTGCAAGCACAAATATTCTAACACTTAGAAATTTCTCTCCCCTTACGAGAAGTCTTATGTTCAGAAAAACAAACCTATGACCTTTCTCTCTCGCTTACTTATACAAGTCTTATGAGCAGTAACGTTCTCTCCTGCTTATACCCCTGTAAGTCTTACAAGCAACAATGTTCTCTACTGCTTGTACCTTGTAAGTCTTATGAGCAGATTGTCCTACAAGGAATTCTCTCAACTACTTTTCTCGTAAGGATATCTACCCTCTTAAGGTCCCTGTACCTTGAGATCAAATGAAAATAAAATTTGAAGTGTATACAGACTTTCTCACAGAGCGAATATAATAAACACTGAAGTACAATATGAATACAGAAAAAATATGAATAACAGAGACTCATGAATTTGCTTGTGTATATTCTTGTTTACAGTTCTTGTTGTTGATGGTCTCTGAAACTCTGTATTTATAGTTAGTTGATTTTGTCTGTTGAATAATAGTCATTGTGGAGTGGTGCATTTTATTGTGGAACAACATGCATATGTTTGAAATCTTTGAACAAGATATCGTGGTAGGTACGTGCTTAGTTGGTCGTAATGATTCTGTTTGCCGTTGTTTGACTTCCTTTGTGTATTTCTAATTCAAACGATCAAACTCCTATTTCACACTTAAAATGTATATTAAATGATGTCAAATAATAATAACAAATAATATACAATGAATAAATAACATTAAACCTTGTTCGCATTGGTCACTGTAAGTCTGTTGCGTTTTGGCTTTAGACAGAGTATCACTCGAGTGCAACATCACAATTTCTCTTTTGTTTCAGCTTTACAGTTGCACTTTCATACAAAAAGCAAGAGTGTATTTTCTTACTTGCAAGTAATGTGGGTCTTCACTCGAGTGCCTCTCGTCTCACTCGAGTGCACCTATATTTTACACTATGAACCCACGTCTCTGGATAGCACTTGCATCCTATTTTTTAAGAGTGTGATTTTACACTTGCAAGTGATGTGGGCCCTCACTCGAGTTCACTGATCCTCACTCAAGTGCATCATTATATTCTTGTATTAAGTACTCTTGCACTTCAGTACTTGCATCAGGAATAGAGAGAGTTAGATTTCTTACTTGCGGGTGCTAAGCTATCACTCGAGTGTACTTCTCAATTGCTTCTCTCGTAAGGATATCTACCCTCTCAAAGTCCCTGTAACTTGAGATCAAATGAAAATAGAATTTGAAGTGTATACACACTCTCTCACAGAGCGAATATAATAAACACTGAAGTACAATATGAATACAGAAAAAATATGAATAATAGAGACTCGTGAATTTGCTTGTGTATATTTTTGTTCTTAGTTCTTGTTGTTAATGGTCTCTGAAACTTTGTATTTATAGTCAGTTGATTTTGTCTGTTGAATAATAGTCATTGCGGAGTGGAGTGTTTTACTGTGGAACAACATGAGTACGTTTGAAATCTTTGAACAAGATATCGTGATAGGTACGTGCTTAGTTGGTCATAATGATTCTGTCTGCCGTTGTTTGACTTTGTGTATTTCTAATTCAAATAATCAAACTCATATTTCACAATTGAAATGTATGTTAAATGATGTCAAATAATAATAAAAAATAAAAATAGAATGAATAAATAACATTAAGCCATGTTCGGATTGATCACTGTAAGTCTGTTGCATTTTGGCTTTTGACAGAGTATCACTCGAGTGCATTGAGGTTTCACTCGAGTGCAACATCACAATTTCTCTTTTGCTTCAGCTTTACAGTTGGACTTTCATGCAAAAAGCAAGAGTGCATTTTCTCACTTGCGAGTGATGTGGGTCCTCACTTGAGTGTCTTTCATCTTACCCGAGTACACCTATATTTTGCACTATGAACCCACGTCTCTGGATAGTACTCACATCCTATTTTTCAAGAGTGTGATTTTGTACTTGCAAGTGATGTGGGCCCTCACTTGAATTCACTGATCCTCACTCAAGTGCATCATTATATTCTTGTATTAAGTACTCTTTTGCTTTGGCACTTGCATCAGGAATATAGAGAGTTAGATTTCTCACTCGCGGGTGCTGAGCTATCACTCGGGTGCACTTCTTAATTGCTTCTCTCGTAAGGATATCTACCCTCTCAAAGTCCCTGTACTGAAGTGTATACAGACTCTCTCACAGAGCAAATATAATAAACACTAAAGTATAATATGAATACAGAAAAAATATGAATAATAGAGACTCGTGAATTTGCTTGTGTATATTTTTGTGTTTAGTTCTTGTTATTGATGGTCTCTGAAACTCAACATTTATAGTTAGTTGATTTTGTTGTTGAGTAATAGTCATTGTGGAGCAGAGCGTTTTATTGTGGAACAACATGCATACGTTTGAAATCTTTGAACAAGATATCGTGGTAGGTACGTGCTTAGTTGGTTGTAATGATTCTTTCTGCCGTTGTTTGACTTCCTTTGTGTATTTCAAATTCAAACGATCAAACTCCTGCTTAACACTTGAAATATATGTTAAATGATGTCAAATAATAATAACAAATAAAAATAGAATGAATAAATAACATTTAATCATGTTCGGATTGATTGCTGTAAGTTGTAGCGTTGGTGTTTTGAGAAAAAGCGTCATAGCTTCTGTCTTTTTTATTTTTTAAATTGGCTGTTTTTTTTTTAAATTGAGAAGCTTCGGCGTTTTGAAAAAAAGTGTCGTAGCATCTCCCACCTTATAATTTAATTTCCATAGCCTCCTTCAGAAGCTCCCTTTTCGTCTTCCCGCTTTCTTTCTAGATCCCCCATTTCTCATAACTCCGTTGCTGTAGAAAGCTTCCTCTCCCATGTGTTTTTTTTCTTGTCTCGGCCTCCTTCAGAAGCTCCCTAGCCTGTAAGTGTTTTTCTTTTTACAACATTTGGTTTAAGTTTTCTTTTAGTTAAAATCTGTCATGAATCTTATATGTGTGCTCATAATTTTTTTTCAGTTATTTATTTGAAGTATCAAAACTCTATCTTCTTGAACTTATACATTGTAAGTTTTTTAATTTTTGAGCTTACAAATATAATAATACTTAGTTTAATCCTCTGTAGAAGTAACGTGTATAGCTCAAGTTTAAGCAACTTAAATGTTGGAGGTCTTTTATTCTTGATACATGAAGACGCAATATTGCAAAAAATACGTGCTATGTTTTTTCATTTTGCTGTGGATTGTATTTTAAATTGTTGTGGATTGTGGATTTTGGATTATAAATAGAGGTTTTCATCAGGAAAATAAAATAATTATGAAAAATTATTTTTTTAAAAATAAAAGTCTTCCTATGGTGCTTCTCTAAGGAAGGGCCGTAGGAAGTCATAAAATTATTATTTTTTAAATAAAAGACTTTCTACGGTGCTTCTCTAGGGAAGCGTCATAGGAAGTCATAATTTTTTTTTTTAAAATAAAAGACTTCCTATAGCGCTTCTCCAGGAAAGTGCTGTGGGAAGTCATAAAGTTATTATTTTTTAAATAAAAGACTTCCTACGGCGCTTCTCCAGGGAAGTGTCATAGGAAGTCAAATGATATTTTTTTAAAAAAATAATAATCAAACTACGACACTTCCATATATTCAAGAAGCGCCGTAACTTGTTTTAAAAGCATCGGAAGCTATAGCGTTTCCTAAATGCCATAGTATTCTTTAAATTAAGAGCCACAACTTGTGTTTTTTTTAGTAGTGTTTTGGAACTGATTATTCTCTGATGCTTCGGGCTTGTCTCAATTTTATTTATGTTGATTAGAGCATTTTCAATTGGAGTATGAGTTTTAGTAATTCTCATTTAGGTCAGTAATTATATTTGGCAGATTTTATGCAATATTTTATGAATGCTAAACCAAATAAACTTTTAGTTCATATTGCTATATTCGAGGATCTATACTTGATAGTAATAATGCATTCATTTTATTCTTTTTTCTAGTTATTCAATTTCTTCCCCTCATGTTAGGAAAACTTTGTCATATGACAATTGACTAATCATACAACATAAGTCTCCTAAGTCCATTTGTTTCCAATAGAAATATCCTTTTGTTTCATTTAGAGACAAAGAAGAAGAAGGAGGTTCTTACCTAATATTTATCCTAATTTCCTTTAAATATCCGTCAATGTGCATTGTGGTAGATCAATAGAAATGCACATTCAAACTTTTTAAGATGGAATATCCTTGCACTTAACCAAAAGCCAATCTTATCGAGAGAATTTTGTTGGCTTGGTGTATATAAGGGCCGCAATATATAAGATTAAATATACCAACATCAAAATAAAAATTTATTCTCAAAATTGTTGATCTAAGTATTTATGGAGGCTTTAATAAATTATTTCTGGATCATGTCATCTAGATATTATGAGCTCAATATAATGATTTATTCAAACAATCTTGCAATATACTGATTTATTCAGACAATCTTGCAAACTTTAGGTTGCAAATTAATAATAATCACACATGTAACCATCTTATAGATACATCTATCAAATTCATTGAATACTTGTATGATTTACATGCTATTTGAATGGGCTCATATATGAGTTTGATATATTTCCAGAAATATAGAGATCTATTCCAAATTATAACTTGTGATACTTTCATAATCAGACTTCTTTGAGAATATATAACATATGATAATTCTTGAATTATATAATATATTGACTATTCATAAAGAATTTTTTGGTTCTTCAATGGATGTCAATACATAATATTTTATAATTTGTTGTATCATATATATGACTCGGATGATCAAACAAGTCATGCCAACAATAAATTTGTTTGGATCAGTAAACTTCTGGTTTACTATATCATGTTTCTTAACCAATATTAAACTTTACAACTTTCACAGCATATTGATATCAAAACTTAATATGACATCCATTTTTGGGAAATTACTCAGGCTTTGTGAGGAATTATATGAGTACAACTTTTCAATATTAACTCACACTTGTATTCTAATAATCTCCCCCTCAAGTGAGTCATATAAATACACTTTCTTTATTTCTATATTTCAAAGACAAACCATTATATAGTAAGCTAATAATCTATCTTTCACTTGAAAGCTCAAGTACTTCATACCTCACATACAATCATGGATTTTAGTCTACTAGGCTATCACTTAGACCATTTAACAAAGTAAAACTCTGATGTAAATCTATGGGTCATAACTTTTCATGATAAATTCTTCTTCTGCCCATAGAATTAAGAAAAATCTATATTAGTTCTCCAGGAACTATATCGATTTTGTTACACGTATGTTCTTCAGGAACTAACATATATTGTCGTATTTTGATATAAGTTCATTACTCATAAATGATAATATGCTTCAATTTGCCTCTTTTGATGCATATTCAAGTATGAAATGTTTATAATTTTCCACTACATAAAAAAATATGAGGAGATCCATAATCAAAATACATAAAGATCTTAATGCAATGATTTGTGATGTTTAGGAGCTAAAATTAGTTTGAGAGAAATGTAAAGACAAATGGATTATAATATAAAATAATGAATAATTATGATATACATATTCTTCTTTCAAATATTCTCCACTATTTGATCATCCACAAATTTGACTTGCACTACATATATAGTTCACACACATTACAAAAAAGATTTCGTCTAACAAATTATAAACTATTCATAATGAATTTTCTCATAAAATTAAATACATTCTTATTCTCTTAATTCTAATATGATATATGATTTTCTTTCACAAATGTCACATAAAACTAATTTGATTCCAATATATATCATTTTATATATATTCTATCATGATTAATGTATGGAACTTGCACATATCATATGAGAATGCTAAGGAGTAGAAGAAATGACAATACAATGAATTAGGAGAAAATACAATAACTTATCAATACCAAAATAAAATACAAATTGCAGAGTATTTGTATGCCTTTCAATAATGAAACATGTGGGAACTAAGAAAAGCTGCACATATATGTAAAGCAACATAATAGTGCTCAAGAGGAGAAAAAAGATGGAAGGCAGAGCTAAAATGAAAATATGACTAATAATGAAAGAAAATACCTTGATGTTAAGGTATATAAGTTGAGTGTTTGTTAGGAAATTTATGGTGCAACAGAGAAGCACAAGTCCCAATAAGGAAATAGAGGTAGGTTTGACATAGTAAACTCCATTGACGTATGAATTGTTAGAACCAGCTGACACCCAAGAGGGGGGTGAATTGGGTGTAAGATAAAAATCTTAAGAACTTTGAAAATATTTTTTGCATCTTAGAGGAAGCAATAAATATGAAAGTAATGAATGATAAATCAACAGTTTATATATGCTGGAAATACAAGAGTTTAAGGAAGAGAGTGTGCAAACTATGATTTATCCTGGTTCGGTCCAATCTACGATGACTTACATCCAGTCCCCAGGCTCCTTATGAGATTTTCAAATCCACTATCTTCTTGTTTAATCCAGGCATAAGAAAAGCCTTTACAACCCACAAGTTTAGCTGGGCACTTGCGAAGCCGTTTACAAATCTCTCACCGAGTTACTCCCCCTTACACACCGTAAGGTTACAACCAAGTTACTCTCCTTACACACCCCGTAAGGATACAACTTTGATGATGAAAGATTATAGTCAATCTTCTCTCTCAGAAGTGAATAGATGAATACTAAAGCACAATGAAAATAATATCTCTCTCTCAAATATACATGATATAAAAAATGGATAAGAACAGAGAGTAATTGGGTTGGAGTAGATGATTCATGATCTTTGCATGTTTCTCGTTTATGTTGCTCTTTATTGAATGTTCCCATATTTATAGATGAGTTGAGATAGCCGTTGGAAGCATTTCAACCTGTCCGTTAGAGTGGCTTAGCTTCGTTTGACTGTTCTTCAATTTTGAAAACTAGCTGTTGTGAACGTTGATGCTCCTCTTCCTTAAAGTCAGTTTTTCTCTCTTCACATCATCTCTTCATTGCATTCCTGGAGAAATACATTAAACACTAATACAACGAGGTGTAAGAATGATTGGAAGCAAGAAGAGTGAGTTTCATGATTAATCCCATGATTTTCGAAAGCTTCAGAATGTTGCTGGTATTTCTGGGAAGCGTTACTTGAGTGGTCACTCGAGTAAGTCTTGGTCATTACTCGAGTAGTGCATGGAGTAAAAAAATTTACAAACCTTGGAAATACCTATTTACTCTAGTACTTACTCGAGTAACGTTGGCAGGCCGAGAGCAACTGGAAGTGATTTCCCTAATTACTCGAGTGCTTACTCGAGTAACGTTGGCAGGTCGAGAGCAACTGGAAGTGATTACCTTGATTACTCGAGTACCTATTCGAGTAACGTTGGCTGGCCAAGAGCAACTGAAAGTGATTATCCTGATTACTTGAGTAGTCCCTCGAGTAAATTCCAAATAACTCGGCAGATTACTCGAGTAAGCCCTTCAAGTGAATTCTTGATTTTGATTTGAAACATGGCAAATTATATATCATTGGAAAGCTCTCATCATTTACATTCCAACGCAACAAGAATCAGCTCCAAACTCGTTGTGTACAAAAAGTTATGATCCAAAGAGTATCTATTGTTCTTAGACAATCTCTAAAATCACGAGCAGCAACTTCCAGATGGCATAGCTATTAGAATATAACCTAAAATATGTCAAATTACCTAACCATGGAAAGCTCTTTGAGTCTTCTTTCATATGGCACCGGATTTGTCTCAATCCGATATGTATTTTGAGAGTTATGTCCAAATTACCGAAGCTGTCCTGGAATATGACGGTGATTCATGTGTCAACTTCAACAGATCATATCTCCCTCATCGGAACTTCTTGTAATATGATCTTGGTGTCCATAGTTCGTGTTGGGAGTCTAGTTTCATATGCCACCAGTTTCAGATCAATCCAACGTTTGGTTAGAGAGATATGCCTAAAATACCGAACCTCTATCCTGACGCGTGAAAAACAGAGCATAATAAAAATGCAGATTACTTGAGTGGTTACTCGAGTGATCATGTCCATTACTCGAGTAACCACTCGAGTAATGCCTTCCAAAATATGACAAAGAGCCAAAACTCAAAGGAACACCTTGAGGAAGCTCCATAACTTCCATATAAGTTATCTTGGCTTTGAATTGGCCCATTCCAACCTCCATATGATCAAAGAAACCTTCGGTATCACTTCTAATAGCTTGGATCTTGATATTCTCATGTGATCTTACAAGTTTTTCTTTCTTTAATCTCTTTCTTCTTCTTTCTTCAATCTCTTTCATCTTGTTTTTCCACTTGATGATCATTCTTCATAACCTAACTAGATATCTTCTTGAATTGATGATTGTTCTTCATAAACCAACTAGATATTTTCTTGAATATCTTCAATCTTCTTCTTTCTTTGTTTTGACCAATCTTTCTTCTTGATATTTCGTTAGTTCTTGCAATGCCTTCTTTCTTCAATCCCTTGCCTCTTGATTTTCTTCTTGATGATCATTCTCCATATATGAGGCATTATAACATCAACCCACAATCAGGTTGATGACTAATCTACAAGATATACAACATTAAGTATGGTAGTTAGTCAATGTAGAAGATAAGTATATTATACAAAATTTTTGCTCATATTTGACATCTATATTTGACATCATCCAAACTATTCATATCTAACATGAATAATATTCACATATGTAACCCCCTCCATAATTATATTCGAAATACGCGATTAAAATGAAATAGAGACCAGTAATAATCAAATAACATTTACTAACCCATCACATGACGGGGTTTTCACGAATACTTTTTGAAATCATTTATAAGCTTGGTCTCATATTCACATTTCGAATACAATTACTACGTGAAGATAAATCACATTCATATAAATATCAGAGTACACAATTTAATCATCCCGGAAATCTCGGGTACATACCTTCACTAAAGATACACAGGGTACAATTGCTCATTACAGTTCTTCAAATGGGGATTACACAATCTCATCTCGAAGGAGTCCTAGCCGCTCCCTCTACGAGCCACTTGCCCTGTCTAAATTGTTGGTAGGGGAGAGTGAGATTCGAGAGAATCTCAGTAGGAAACAGATACCATAATGCATGCATGATAGATGCTAGGTGTATGACATGTTAGCTTTATCTAGATGCATACCCCATAATGATATTTCTGTATGCTTAATGTTTCATACAACAAGACTATGGCCACAGCAAAAACAGAAACAGAGCTTCATTTATTCAAATATGCTCTACACAATCAAGTAAAGCAATCACATACATCACTACACAAGCAAAGATATCGAATACATGCAAGTAAGGTAAGTCCCCTACCTCCAGTCTTTTCTCCTCGATTTGCGTGCCAGCAACTCGGGTCTTTACATTCGATCCTACAATGTCAAATATACCATTTAGACACTTCCATAGTGTTTCTGGGGGTTATATAAGGCTATATTGAAAATTTACTAAAATACCCCCGGGGACCCGGCCCGGCCCCGCCGTACCCGGTCCGGCTGTACTTTTCTTGAAATTTTGACATGGGCTATTCTGATATATTTTCGCCTAAGGAATCCATTTCCGGAGTCAGAATTATCAAATTCAATGTCAATTTACAAATTTACCCTTGGCAGCCTCACTTTAAGGGTTTCAAGGGCGTTTTCGTAATTATGCTTTTTCGGCCTTTTCCGAAAAAGTGCCCAACTGTAACCCCACCTAATTTTCGCTCCTGAACTCAATGGAATCATCAAATCATTGAAAATCCAACTCTAAGACCCATTTATGGCCCAGACCGAAATATATGGGTTTTCCAGGGAAAAACGAGATTTTTTGGTTTCGGCTGCGTAAACGCGTTCCTTTCTACTCCTAACCACTTTATTGACTATTACATTAGGTTAGAACTACCATTTAGTATCAATTTGGGCAGCATAACAGCCCCACAAACCCATTTTCCATTTTTAGAAGCAAAGACAATCCGGCGAAATTTCACCGATTAAATTGTCTATAATAGCCAGAATAGTCAATATGCAAGAGTTTGGAAATTACCTCAAGCTCCCACTAGCTTTTCCTTCTTGTGGCTGAAAACCCTAACTTCAAAACACCAAAAGAGGAGCTTCCAAACCTTAAAGAACATAAAGGAGTAGCTTAGGATCGGAGTTATATGTGTTAGGAGCTAGATCGTCGGAGAAATCGGCTTATCTTGCGAGATTTCTTCCTCTTTCTCTCTCTAAAGATCCCATATGCTCTCTCTCTATTTCAGCTGTTCTCAGCGTCAGAAATGAGGAGGAAGAAGGAAAAAACCGTTTAATAACATATCCCATGCTTATGTCATCAATGTAACATGATGATGTCATAATTCTCAATTTTTGGATTTTTGACAGATTTCTGACCAAACTTTGCAAAATCATAACTAATTCTAGAAAATTCAAAATGAGGTGATTACAAAGCCAAATGAAAGGTATTTAAGTCTTCTTCATTGGAAAAATATGATCCATTACCAGAAATCACCACAAAATTCCAGAATTACACAAATTTCATCACTGCCCCAAAACAGAGTCCATTTTCGACCTCAAACTTTGGACAGTCATATCTCCTAATTGCCAAAATGAAATGGCACAAATTATATGTCCATTTTGAAGCTTGGGATGTGAAAGTTAAGACTGGAAAGTTTCATAATTTTCTGACATTATTTTCCTAGTCAAAACATCCACACGAGAAGACTGGCCATACAGAATTCACACTGGACAGCATTTCCAGTTTTTCAACCAATGTGTCCAATTCAATTTAAATCAATTCCAATGATTAAATACCACAATATGACACCATTTCCATCACAATACCCCATTCAATTCTTCCCTCTATTCTAAGTCAATTTGGATGTTGATCCACAATTGAACTCAAATACAGGGTTTTGGCGTTGCTCATAACACAAGTGACTACAATCCACTTTATATTCTCTAAAAGGGTTCATTAATCACTAACCACGTCCACTTTTGTAGTCATTAACCCCTAATCACAATTTGGGATCTTGCTAAACCGGGGCTTAGCAATCCACTAATCTCAGGCTTATTCTCTAGCCTCGAGTCTCGAAATTCGGGGTATTACAACATACACCCTATATACTTAAAGTTACAAATAAATTGTACAATTATACATAACGAATAGAATTAAACAACTTAATTGTATAATTGAAGGTTATATGAATAAATAGTATAAACCATTTCATCTTGGAGTTATATGGCATAATAACAATAACCATGAGTTAGAATCCTAAAAGGGCATGACTATATTAAAATTTTAAAATGACCAATAATTACCTTTTTATCTATTTGATTTCATATATCACTCATAAAACACTTATTGTTATCACAATATCAAATAATAACTTCTCTCTCACAAATTAATCACAATAAGTTTAAATTTTAAAACTAATCAAAATCAAAATCATACAGCCTTCAGGGATTACAATTATTTCTTTTGGCCTTACAATTTGGTCATCTTTCTCCATAACTTGTTGCTTTAAGCATCATAACTACTTTTGGTATTTTTCACAATATCTCATGGTCTTTTTGGCTTCACAACTATTTTGATATTTACTTTCAATAAATTGATATATATTAGTTTATATGACTCTGGTCATGTTATACCATTTTTTCTATCCATATGACTTCTATCCATAGTGCAATATTTGCTCATAATTTTAATGACATTAGACATGTTATTATTTCTACAACTGTGGTTCAATAGCTAAGATAAAGTATTCTTGGTTTTTAATTATCAATTCCACCAATGCAATGCGATCATGTTCATTTTCACTTTATAGACATGTTCTTTGCTTTCAGTAGCACATAATCAATTTCTCCAAATATTTGGTCTTTGATATTTGAACCTCGAGCCTTCAGGGCTTTGAAATTTGTAACAATTAAATCATCAATGTGCCAAAGTTTCTCTTATGAATCACGCCATTTAATGAAACCAATAGAATTCTTTTCTATATGAACTATTATAAAAGTGACGTGACTTCTGATCATTTGATCACAAAATTAAGAATATTATGGCTTCTCTCCTTTCGATAAAATTAAAATACTATAAAATAAGTTAATTAAATACAAATTTATAATTAAATATAAACAATATATAAGCCCATGTTCTTATAGATCACATTATATGGTCATATATAATACTATTGTATATTAATGTAATAAGAAACAAATGAAAATAACATATTGACATAATGATATAACAATAATATATGAATATAAATATATGAAATGTAAATAAAATAAAGATAAAACAAGATGAAATAAATAACATAAAATAAAGAAAATAAAAAATAAAAATAAATAAATAAATATAAATTTTAAATAAGTAAATAAACAAATGAAAAGTAAATAAAATGAAATAACATAATATAACAACATAAAATGTAAAATTACTAGAATATAAAATAGAGAAATATAAATTTTGCATAATAAGAGATTCCTGGAAAATGATAAATAAAAGTGAGAAAAGACTTGCAAAGGATAATAAAGCAACAATAATCTCCAATCTTAGCCATGAAACCCAATGTATAAAACAATCAATAAAAGAGTCTCTTTAATTCCATATAATGCCTTAGATTATTTTAGATATACATGTAAAAGATAACAACATGAAAGATAAAAATAGATAGCGTAAAAGAAAAATAATATAGAACAACATATCGATAATATAAACTAGAAAGATAAAATAACATAGAGAATAAATAACATAAAATATAGTATGAAAATGAGAAAGTTAGAGAGTAGAAGAAATAGAAAACTAGACCATAGGCCTTCCGAGGGAACTCATGCTGATAACGTGTTATCAAATCAAGAAAATACAAGAGATTGAGATGAAGGGATGAAGAAAGACAAGAGAGAATTGTAGAGATGTAGAGTGGAGGAGAACTCTCATTTATATAGCATTTTCATTTACATCGAATCCTTTGTGTTAAGCCTCTATATATAGGCCTCTACTTCTCCCAAAAGTTACAATGTCATAAACATAAGAATTAACCCACAATTATGATGGAGTTACAATATCATAAACATAAGAATTAATCTACAACATAAAACTACATAAAATCATGGAAGGTTATAGGCATTATGGAAACCTAAGAGACTATGAATATCCACTACCACAATATTCATAACATTTTTTTTTGCACGTAGTTTATGTTAGATATGATTAGTTTTGATGATGTCAAATATAGATATGAAATGATAAGAGCAAAAAGTTTATATAATGTATTTCTTTGACTAACTACTATATTTAATGTTACACATCTTATAGATTAGTCAAACAAAGAATGAAGAAGATTGAATTAATGAAAATGACCAAGAGGGAGAAGAAGAAAGAAATTGAAGATAGTCAAGGAGATGCTTACTTGGGTTATGGAGAATTATTATCAAGAGGAAAATCAAGAAGAAAGATATGGAAGAAAAAATAAATTATAAGATCTAGTGAGAATATCAAGGTTCAAGCTGTTAGAAGTGATATTGGAGGTTTTTATGATGATACCGGAGGCTTCTATGATCAAATGATGGTTGGAATAGGTTAATACAAAGCTAAGATGACTTATATGTGAGTTATGACACTTCTAGAGGAGTTTTACTCGAGTGTGAGCTCAACACTCGAGTGCCAGAGGTGTTGCACTCGAGCACGGGATGAACACACTCGAGTGTCGGGGGGCTACTCTGTTCTATTCTGTTTTACGTTCAGCCTGATAGAGGTCCGGTATTTTGGCCATATCTCTCAAACCACATGTCGGATCGACCCAAAACTGTTGGCATATGAAAGAAGACTCACAACACGTAAACTTTACACCAAGATCACATTGAAAGAAGCTCAAAAGAAGGAGATATGATCTGTGGAAGATGACACTGAAAGCACCGTCACTCTCCAAGACAGGTTTGGTATTTTGAACATAACTCACAAACCACACATCGGATTGAGACGAGACTAGTGCCATATGAAACTAGACTCAAAGGGCTTTCCATGGATTGGTAATTTAGGTAATTTGAAGTTATATTCTAGGAGCTATGCCTTCTGGAAGTTGACGCTTGTGCAGTCTAGTGCGATAGGCATTCTTTCGATCATAACTTGCATAATACAAGGAGTTTGGAGCTGATTCTTTTTGCATTGGAATGCATATGGCAAGAGCTTTCTTATGATACATCATTAGAATCAAATAAATAAATTTTGTCTAATGTGGCCCCACATCACTCACGAGTGCAAAAACGCACTCTTGAAAAATGTCACGTGAGTGTTGTCCAGAAGCGGCTGAAGTGTGGAGAAATTTACAACACTCGAGCATTAGGATCCACACTCGAGCATCAAGTTGCTTTGCACTCGAGCACATGCAAGTGATGACATAAGAGTGTTAACTCGAGAAGAAGTATGTACGTGAAAACAAGAGGCGCACTCGAGCAGGACTTATTGCACTTGAGTGATGTCCAGAATTGCACTCGAGCAGATGCGAGTGTTGGACAGAAAGTGTTTGCCCGAGAGGAAGCCAGAATGTGAAATTGTACATTCACTCGAGTGAGGCTTCTTTGCACTCGAGTGAAGTCCTAACAGAACCAACGCAGAAGTTCAGACTCTCATTGCCATCAATCCAAACGTAGTTAAATGTTATAAATTCATTATATTTTCACTTGTTATTATTCCTAAACGTTAACTAACTTATATTTCAAGTGAGAAACATGAGATTAAACATTTGGATTGGATCTTCAAGAATGGAGGTTACGTATGGCAAATATCATCATTCAACGAACAATCCGAATATGGCTACATGTTATTGAATAATTGTGTTTTCACTTGTTATTGTTTCTAAATGTTAACTAACATATATTTCAAGTGTGAAACAGGATATTAAACGTTTGGATTGAAGTTTCAAATAAGAAAGTCAATTACGGTGAACTTCGTCATTACACACCAAATGACGCCTACCTACCACGACAAGCAACTGACACACCATGAAAGACTGTCGAATATTCAAACATCTTCATCCTGCTCCACAACATGACGTACAGCTCAAAATGAATCACTTTGCTGTTCAAAAAGATGCTCCACTCTGCAACGGACATATCATAGTGGCTCGTTATTCAAATGTACACAACGGTCAAATAAAGCAATGGGACTCCAACGGACGAATGCTCACAACGGTCATCATCTTCATCAACTATAAATAAGAGAGCACTCAAAGTCGATGGGATTGAGAGAAAACAGAGCAACAACATCAACATGTGAATATCATGAGTCATCCACTTCTACCTAAACACTCTCTATTCTTATCTATATTCTATATCATGTATATGTGAGAGTGCTATTTGTATTGTACTTTAGTGAGCATTATATCCACTCTGTGAGAGAGTCTGTAAACACTTTCATCTACATTTCTGAATTGATCTTAAGGTAGAGGGACCTTGAGAGGGTTGATTTCCTTACGGGGAAAGCTGTAGAGAGAATTGCCAGTAAGACATTCTGCTCGTTAGACTTACAAGGTGCAAGCAGTAAAGAATATTGCTGCTCATAAGACTTACAGGGGTGTAAGTAGGAGAGAACGTTGCTGCTCGTAAGACTTGCACGAGTAAGAGAGGAAGATCTTCGGGATTGCTCTGCTCGTAAGACTTGCCGTAAGGGGGAGTATTTCAGTAAGAGATTTGTAAAAGGTTTCATAAGTACCCGGCTAAACTTATGGGATTGTAAAGGCTTTTCTTGTGCCTGGATTAAACAAGAAGATAGTGGATTTGAAAATCTCAGGAGGAGCCTGGGGACTGGACGTAGGCCATCACAGATTGGACCGAACCAGGATAAATCACAGTTTGCATATTCTCTTCCCTAAGCTCTTATACTTTTAGCATATATTATTTAATCTAACTGTTGATTTATGATTCATTACCTTCATACTTATTGCTTTTACTAAGATGCGAAAATATTTTCAAAGTTCTTAAGTTTTTATCTTACACCCAATTCACCCCCCTCTTGGGTGTCAGCCGGTTCTAACAGTTTAAACCTTAATTTTTATGATTTTGGATCTATTCCCTCAATTGAGGATCCTTCCTCCATTAACTAATACTAAGCAACAGTTCGCCATCAAATGATGTTGAATGGAAAGTTACAAATTTATTTTTTTTAAAAAAAAGGAAAATTAATGCACATGCTCTTATACCTCAATTTTAAATTAAGACACTATCTATAGATTATCACCCAAAAAAACATATATTATCCTAACGAGTTGGTTAGGTTAACCATTAATTATTTCAAGGTATATTGATACACGATGTTTTTCTCATTCTTTTTTCTTCCTTAAATTTTTATGGTATTTTCATTGCTTTCTTTAAATTAAAGATGCCTTTTAGATTATGGTAACTTGTCTTTCTTTAATTAGATTATAATAACTAGTAAGCCACATCCAGAGGAAAGAAGCACTACAAAAAAAAAAAAGACTTTCGGCGGCGACTTTTGTTGCTACTGAAAGTCTTTCAGTGGCGACAAAAAGTCGCCGCCTATGCGACTGTTGTTGAAATTTTTAGCCGCGACAATTTTTGTCGACGTTGAACGTGACTTTTCCGTTGAACATGTTAATTTTTAAAAAAAAAAATTCAATTTTTTTTTAAAAATTTAATTTACAATTGCCACGTGTCTCCTCCCCGTGCTACCATGGGCCGCCTCCTCATAATTCCTCCAAGTGACTCTCCTCCGGTTCGAACCCGCGACCTTAGGGAGCCGATGCCTTCGTGCCCGAGTCTCTGCCAGTTGCGCCGAAATGAACCTGTGTCATATTATTACACATTATTATATATATAATATTATCATATATATAAACATACATACATACAATTAATTAATTATATACATATAATTAATTATTAATTAAATATAATATTATTAAAAATAATGAAAAATTAAATAAAAACAAAAAAAATAATTATATATTTAAATTAAATATTTTTTAAATTAAAATTACTTAATAAATAATAATTTAATATCATAAATATTATTTTTAATATAAAATTATAAATATAATATTAAGAAATAATAATAATATAATTTTAATAATTAAGGTTAAGTAGAATTATTTAATAATTAATATTTTAATTTTATAAATATTATTTTTGAAAAATATTAATAAAAAAAATATGAAATTGACTTTCAACGGCGACTTTAGTTGTCGCCGCTGAAAGTGAGTTTCAGCGGTGACTTTTGATAGTCGTCGCTGAAAGTGTTTTACAAAAAAATAAACTTTTGAAAAATTTCAAATAAGACTTTCAGCGGCGACACTAAAGTTACCGTTGAAACATACTTTCGGCGGCGACAACACAATGTCGCCGCTGAAAGTGTTTTTTAAAAAAATAAAATTTTGAAAATTTCAAATAAGACTTTCAGCCACGACACTAAAGTCGCCATTGAAACACACTTTTGGCGGCGACAACACAAAGCCGCCGCTGAAAGTGAGACCTTCAGCGGCGACAAAAGTGTCACCGCTAAAAGTGACACATTCAGCAGCGACATTAAAAGTCGCCGCCGAAGGTCTCACTTTCAGCGGCGACATTGTGTTGTCGCCGCTGAAGGTGTAACTTTCAGCAGCGAGACTTTTGTTGCTGCCAAAGGTCTTACTTTCAGCGGCGACATTAAATGTCGCCGCTAAAAGTGGTTTTTTTTTTTTGTTGTAGTGAAGGAAATACACTCCTAATAAGTCGTCAAGCATTTCAAACTTCAAATTTTTCAAAAGTAAGCGTATCCAAAATTATTTTCTTATATACTCTATCATCAGTTGAGAAACAAACTCTTATAAATTATTAAAAAAACACTCTTATATACAAGTACCATGATTATACCCATCATTCATGGAAATTTATAATATAGGTATTAGAATCGACTTCAAAACACAAAAAAAAAAAACTGAAGAAATATATATATATATATATATATATATATATATATATATATATATATATATATATATATATATATATATATATGCTATAAAATAAACAATATTATTATTATTATTTTTAAAAAAACCAATACTCTTAATGCCTAGGATGAGTAGAACTAGTATGACCTTTACACTGTTTGGTACAGGGTTTTTGGAGGGGAGGGGCGTAGGGGAGAATTGAGTCCCTCCGTTTTTTTAGCTTGAAAATGTTTTAAGGAAGGGAAGGGAATTGATCCCCTCCCCTTATTTGGATAAAACATTCTTAAATGGGAGGGTTTCGCTCGCCTCATATCAGGCCTCTTCCTAGTCTCCCCTCCAAAATTTGGGGGGGTTTTTTTCGTTTCAGGGGAGATGAGAGAGAAATGTTAATGTCTTAGATAATTAACCTCAGTAAAAGGGTTAAAAGGCTTAAATGCCCAAGAAGTTTTTGTGTATGGGCATAGGCACAAGTAAATTTTCTTCAATGTCTTTGGTCCTTGATATAAGACTCAGTTGAGTTATTTGGGGATATTAAAAAAGTTAAATAAATTACTTAATTGTATACTATTTTATAAGTCAAGCAAAATAGTTGGGAAAATGATAAATTTGGCAAGCTATGGAAGCTAAATAAATTATTTTAATGTATTTAATTTATCATTTTTTCAAGTTAGTTTTCTTGACATATAAACTAAGAAATGATTAAGTAATTTATTTATCGTTTTTAATCTCCCCCTCAAATAACTCAACTGAGTCTTATATTAAGGACCGAAAATATTGCAGGAGGGTCTGCATTTTTTTTTTAAAAAAATCCTACTAAAAAATCTGATGACTAACGTAGACCAAAAAAGGGTGAAGCGGATGCCATGTATGTATGTCACCTTTGCTTATTTAGTTAACAAACGTTGATAGTTAGGGCTTAACAAAGAGGTAAAATTGCCCATCTACTACTACAAAATATAGATTTAGCGATGCTAATCTTATGACACTTCTTTAAACAAGCACTGGAGGAGACTTCTATTTTTTTTTTTTAAATACATGTGGCAGTTATGGTGCTTTCTTAGTTAAGTGCTGTAGCTTAATAATATTTTGTATGGTGCTTGCTTGGGGAAGCGCCATACAAGGGGATACTTATTTTTTTAAAGAAAAATTAGACATCTTTTATGGAGCTTACCCTGACAAGCGCCATAGAAGGTCTTATTTTTTATAAAAACAAATATAGGCCTTATAGGCAAGCACCACAACTTTCAATACTAAGGGCCTTCAATGGCTCTTAATGAAGCAAGTGCCATTCAAGACCCTGCCATTAACAGATGCCATTTTTTTTAATAAAAGGGATGGCCTTCAATGGCGCTTAATGAGGCAAGTGCAATTGAAGGCCCTACCACCAGACGCTTTTTGTTTTAATAACAGCCTTGGATGTCACTTGATACAAGGCTCTTGACTACTCAAGGCACCTTGCCTTGAGTATTCAAGAGCCTTGGATAGCACTTGGTACACTTGGAATTGCCTTGAATATTCAAGGCACCTTCAAGGCATTAAGTGTCTTGAATTCAACATAGGCACCACGTGGTGCCTTGAATATATTTAAGGTACTAGTCACATCTTTGTACTTGGTGTCTAAATATAGGCAATTTTTTTTAATTGGGAAGCTATGACGTTTTGACAAAAAGTGCCGCATCTACTCCCACCTAATATACTATTTAATTTTCACAACCTGTTGTTTTTATTTTCATTTTCATCTTCCCGTATTCCATCTAGCTCCCTCATTTCCCAGAATTCCATTGCAGTACAAAGCTTCCTCTCCCTTGTATTTTTTTCTTATCTCGGGCCTCCTTCACAAGCTCCCTAGTGTGTAAGTGTTTTCTTTTCAACATTTGGTTCACATTTTATTTTTTAGTTAAAATCTATCATGAATCTTATATGCGTGCTGATAATTTTTTTTCCAAGTATTTATTTGAAGTGTCAACTCTGTCTTCTTGAACTTTCAATACATTATAAGTTTTTTAATTTTTGAGCTTACAAATATAATAATACTTGGTTTAATTCTCTATAGAAGTAACGTGCATGGCTCAAGTTTAAGCAACTTAAATGCTGGAGTTCTTTTATACTTAATACATGAAGACACTATATTGCAAAATATACATACTATGTTATTTTATTTTGCTGTGGATTGTTTTGTAAATTGTTGTGGATTTTAGATTGTAAATGGAGGTTTCAATTATGAAAATAAAATAATTACAAAAAATTAATTTTTTTTTTAAGAAAAAGACTTCCTACGGCGCTTCTCCAGGGAAGTGCCATTGGAAGTCATTGACTTCTGTTGGAGATACAAGCTACATGTGGGTGTGTCAAATGGAACAAGTCCCACATTGCTTGGGAAAGAGATAATGATAGTGTATATATTACACCTTATGAAGTTGGGCTAGTAAATGGGCCAAGAGGAAGAGTGGGCTCGCGCGCACAACAAAGGGCCACCAAGAGGCAAACGCAGTGGAAATCCGGCGATTTTCCCCCCTGCGCGTGAATTAAATGCGGACTGGGCACTTTTTATCAAATGTTTTTTTGAAAATATCTACAATTTATTTTTGTGAAAATAGCTTACCGGAAAAACCAGTTTTGAGGCATCTAATTTTTTGAAGCATCAATATTTCTGTTACAGAGGTCATGGGCCAGATTTTAAATTGCCAAACGTGTGTTTTAAATTTCTAAACGGATGTTTTAATTGCTGAACGGATCTGGTCCTTCAATGATCGAAAACGGCCTCATCATGTGCTTTTATTATTGTGTAACCAGCGGTTTAATGGTGTTTATGAGGAGTAAAACGTTGCCCAACGTTCAGATGCATGGAGGCATATAAAAGGCACTGCCTGCAAGAGGTCCAGACACCGAGCTCTGACATCTCGAGCCCTCTCTTCCTCTCTGACATTCCTCTGTTCTCTCCGCCTTACAGTTGCTTCCATCTTGCTATTCTGTCCGCCCTATTTCTGCAGGAAGAATCCATTTTATCCTGGGGAGTGCCGCTTCCAGTCAGCCGGTGGTCGCGGAATAGCTCTTAAGGACAGCGTCCTTGAACGTGACTCAGATTACGGTGTATTTGCAGGAGTTCGCCAACAATCTTAAGAGCTATTATGGCTTTTGTTTCTGTTCCTCCTGCTGGTTCCGGAGCTGGTGCTCAACCTGACAGTGCTGATACTCCCGGAGTCAACAATGCTAGTTCTGGTCCTATTTCGATGTCGGTTCCTATGCCCAGGCAATTTCCAAACATTTCCAAGATTGAACAGTTTGAGGGGAAGAACTTCAGACGCTGGCAGGAACGTGTCTATACTGTTCTTGACATGCATGGAGTTGCTAATGCGCTTACACAGTCTGCATCATCCCCAGATGCTGACCAAGCCCAGAAGGATGTTTGGGCCTATGCCAACAAGGTTTGCAGACACACTCTTATTACTACTTTATCTAACGATCTGTTCGATGTGTACCATGTCTATAAAGAAGCAAGTGAGATATGGGGATCACTTATCCTCAAGTATACTGCTGAGGATGCTGGAAAGCAGAAGTTCGTGATATGAAACATTTACAAGTGGGAGATGACAGATGAAAAAGACATCAAGCTCCAGATCAACGAGTACCATAAGCTGAATGAGGAGCTCAAGGCTGAGAAGATCAATTTGCCAGACGAGTTCGTGGCCGGTGTACTGATCGAAAAGCTGCCAGATTCATGGAATGACTACAAACAACAACTGAAACACAAACAGAAATAGTTGTCCTTGAATGATCTGATCACTCATATCATCATTGAAGATACCAACAGAAAGGCAATACAAGCTGCAAAGGGCAAGGAATTGGCTGCTAAAGCA
This sequence comes from Inga laurina, assembly GCA_963855925.1. NCBI lineage: Eukaryota > Viridiplantae > Streptophyta > Magnoliopsida > Fabales > Fabaceae > Inga > Inga laurina. Next base: position 56,428,195 of record OY979703.1, read on the forward strand.
AACCTAGTTGAGGAAAAGCCGCACAACAAGAGGTACGATCCCAAAAACAAAAATAATAAAAATAAGAAACCTTACTACAAGCCCAAAGACTCTAACCCCAAGAAGAAGAAGGGCAATTGTTTTGTCTGTGGAAAACCAGGTCATTATGCAGCACAGTGCAGGAAAAGGGCTAAGGGAGATAACTCTCAAAGGGGTGAAAATCCTCCTAAGCCAAATGTGAATTTGGTTAAAGGAGATGATAGCAGTGATGAAGAAATCATTGTTGCTGTGGTGTCACAAGCCCTTCTCGTCTCTGATGTGAAGAAATGGGTGGTAGACTCAGGAGCTACCAAGCACATCTATGCAAACAAAGAGATGTTTACAACCTTTGAAGAAGGGGAAGACCACGTTTATCTGGCTGACTCCCGAACCGCTAAGGTTCATGGAAAAGGGAGGGTGGTATTGAAGCTCACATCTGGAAAGACCTTGATACTGAGTGACGTGCTATATGTACCTGAGGTCAGAGCTAACTTAGTCTCTGTGGCATTGCTTGGGAAAGCTGGGGTTAGGGTATGTTTTGAATCTGACAAGATTGTCATGACTAAGAACAATGTTCTTATTGGGAAGGGCTATTGTAGTAAGGGACTGTTTGTTCTTAGTGTTTCTGAAATGAATGAGAATGCATCTTCTTCTGCTTACTTGATTGATTCCTATGATATGTGGCATGCTAGATTAGGACATGTTCATAAATCTTATATTAAGAGGCTACAAAATCTAGGGCTGATTTCTAAAACTAAAGATGATTTTCAAAAGTGTGAAGTTTGTGTAGAAACTAAACAAGCTAAAAAACCACATTTTTCTACTCAAAGAGAAACTGAGTTGTTAGCTTTAATTCATTCTGATTTGGGAGATTTAAAGCAAACTGAGACTAGAGGTGGTAAAAGGTATTATATTACCTTTATTGACGATTTTTCAAAATATACCAAAGTATATTTGATGAGAAATAAAGATGATGCTTTTGAAAAATTTCTTTTATACAAGGCAGAAGTAGAAAATCAATTAGATAAAAAGATTAAAAGGGTCAGGTCAGATAGAGGAGGAGAATATTTATTATTAAATAATTTTTGCGAGAAAGAAGGGATAATTCATGAAGTAACTCCTCCTTATTCACCTGAATCTAATGGTGTTGCAGAAAGGAAAAATAGAACTTTAAAAGAAATAATGAATGCTTTACTTGTAAGTTCTGCAGCACCTAATAACCTGTGGGGTGAAGCCTTGTTATCTGCTTGTTTTTTACAAAATAGAATACCCAATAGGAAAACTAAAAAGACACCTTATGAGTTATGGAAAGGTTTTGTGCCTAATCTTCAGTATTTGAAAGTGTGGGGGTGTCTTGCTAAAGTTTTACTACCTGATGTTAAAAAGAGGAAAATTGGTTCTAAAACCTCTGATTGCATGTTTATTGGATATGCTCAACAAAGTGCTGCTTATCGTTTTATGGTTTTGAAAAGCGATGTTTTAGATCATAACACAATTGTTGAAACAAAAGATGCAGAGTTTTTTGAAAATATATTTCCTTTGAAGGTTGAGCATATTCCTAAAAGAGTTGAAAATTCCTCTACTCCTTCTGAACAAAATTCAAATGAAGTTTTGGTTGAAGATTTAAGGAGAAGTAAAAGACAAAGAAAACAAACGTCTTTCGGAGATGATTTTTATACTTATTTGGTGCAAGATGAACCCAAAAATTTTTATGAAGCTGTTTCTTCTCCGGATAAATCTTTTTGGAAAGAAGCAATAAAAGCTGAAATTGATTCTTTAAATCAAAATAAAACTTGGGTTTTGGTAGACTTGCCTCCAGGAGTAAAGCCTATTGGCTGTAAATGGGTTTTTAGGAAAAAGTGTTTTCCTGATGGATCTATTGAAAAATACAAAGCTAGATTAGTAGCAAAAGGGTATAATCAAAAAGAAAATGTTGATTATTTTGACACCTTTTCTCCTGTAACTAGGATTTTTTTCGGTTAGAATCCTAATTGCCTTAGCTTCTATTCATAAGCTTTTCATTCATCAAATGGATGTTAAAACAACTTTTTTAAATGGTGATTTAGAAGAGGAGATTTATATGGTGCAACCTGAAGGGTGTATTATTCCTGGGCAAGAAAATAAAGTTTGCAAACTTGTTAAATCCTTGTATGGTTTGAAACAAGCGCCTAAACAATGGCATGAAAAACTGGATCAAGTTTTGTTAAGTGGAGGTTTCTCTACTGTTGAGGTAGAAAGATGTGTTTATACAAAACTTGTAAATAATGATTGTGTGATTATTTGTTTGTATGTGGATGACATGCTTATCTTTGGTACTAGCATGGATGTTGTGCTTGAGACAAAACATTTTCTATCTTCTAATTTTGATATGTAAGATTTGGGTGAAGCGAAAGTGATTTTGGGTGTAAAGATCATAAGGAATGATAATGGTATCATACTTTCTCAGGAACATTACATTGAGAAAATCCTGAGAAAGTTTGAACTGTTTGGTGAGTCTCCTATGAACACTCCTTATAATCCTAATGTGCATTTAAAGAAAAATAGAGGAGAACCAATTGCTCAATCTAAATATGCACAGATTATTGGGAGTCTGTTGCATTTAATGAACTATACCAGGCCAGACATAGCATATGCTGTGTGTAGATTGAGCAGGTATACTCATTGTCCAAGCAATGAGCATTGGAAGGCTCTGGTAAGAGTATTGAGATACTTGAGAGGTACCATGAATTATGGTATTCATTATAGTGGATTTCCCACTGTATTGGAAGGATACAGTGATGCTAATTGGATCTCAGATTCAGAGGAGAGCAAATCCACTAGTGGCTATGTGTTCACTCTTGGTGGTGGTGCTATAACGTGGAAGTCAGTCAAACAAACTATTTTAACTAGTTCCTCAAGGGATTCTGAGTTTATAGCTATGGAGTTGATTGGTACTGAGGCTGAGTGGTTGAAAAACTTCTTGGCGAATATCCCACTAGGTGAAAAACCAACACCATCAGTGTCTTTACATTGTGATAGCCAATTTGTGATAGCTACGGCTAAAAATGAAACCTTTAATAGTAAAAGTAGACATATTCGGTTGAGACATAATATAATAAGGCAGCTGCTCAAAGATGGTGTAATCTCAATCGATTATGTAAGGTCAGCTATGAACCTTGCTGATCCGTTTACGAAACCCCTGGGAAGAAAACAAATCCTTGATTCATTGAGGGGAATGGGACTTAAGCCGATAAGAAATTAACAGCGATGGCAACCCAACCTCTGTGATTGGTGATCCCATGAAGGAGGTTCAATGGGTAAGAACAAGTCGTGAGTTAGTTCTGCTAGCACTAAAGTAAATTGTTAGTCCCTTCCTATGATGCCGAGAATGTGCTAGAATGCATTTTGGTGAGGATGAGCAAAGCTCTTAATGATTTCATAATTCTACAGAATGGTGTGCTCATTGCAGGTACATTTAATGAAATCACCTTTACGAATGTGGAGTGGGGCCGCTCCTATGAGATCGTGGCAAAATCTCTAGAGCATTCGTTATGAACCAGGCACGCGCATGGCTGTCTTAACGTGCAAAATCGTGTTAACAGCGAAATGTGGGGGTATAATCTGACTCTTAATGCCTCTAGTATACGCCTAAGAGATGAACGGTTTTAAGTTCATAGGACCATCGACATTTCTGTGTACTAAGTGTTATCAGTCTAGGTCCGGTTTTAAGTTCAAAGGACCACCAGATACAATGGTTATATCCGTGTGTGCAACTAAGCTAAAGGCGTTCCTTTTGACACATGTGGGGGATTGTTGGAGATACAAGCTACATGTGGGTGTGTCAAATGGAACAAGTCCCACATTGCTTGGGAAAGAGAGAATGATAGTGTATATATTACACCTTGTGAAGTTGGGCTAGTAAATGGGCCAAGAGGAAGAGTGGGCTCGCGCGCACAACAAAGGGCCACCAAGAGGCAAACGTAGTGGAAATCCGACGATTTCCCCCTGCGCGTGAATTAAATACGGACTGGGCACTTTTTATCAAATGTTTTTTTTGAAAATATCTACAATTTATTTTTGTGAAAATAGCTTACTGGAAAAACCAGTTTTGAGGCATCTAATTTTTTGAAGCATCAATATTTCTGTTACAGAGGTCATGGGCCAGATTTTAAATTGCCAAACGTGTGTTTTAAATTTCTAAACGGATGTTTTAATTGCTGAACGGATCTGGTCCTTCAATGATCGAAAACGGCCTCATCATGTGGTTTTATTATTGTATAACCGGCGGTTTAATGGTGTTTATGAGGAGTAAAACATTGCCCAACGTTTAGATGCATAGAGGCCTATAAAAGGCACTGCCTGCAAGAGGTCCAGACACCGAGCTCTGACATCTCGAGCCCTCTCTTCCTCTCTGACATTCCTCTGTTCTCTCCGCCTTACAGTTGCTTCCATCTTGCTGTTCTGTCCGCCCTATTTCTGCAGGAAGAATCCGTTTTATCCTGGGGAGTGCCGCTTCCAGTCAGCCGGTGGTCGCGGAATGGCTCTTAAGGACAGCGTCCTTGAACGTGACTCGGATTACGGTGTATTTGCAGGAGTTCGCCAACAACTTCTAATGACGCTTCCTTGGAGAAGCGTCATAGGAAGTGTATATTAAAAAATAAATAAATAATCAAGCTATGACTCTTCCATATATTTAAAAAATGTCGTAGCTTGTTTTAATGGCATTAGAAGCTATGACGCTTCCCAAGTTCTTTAAATTAAGCACCACAGTTTCTGTTTTTTGTAGTAGTGCATACGCAAAAACTTCTGGTGCATTTAAGCCATTTAACCCTTAGTAAAATAATAAAATTACCCTCACATTCTTAGGTTTTATAATACTTATATACTCCTTCTGTGCTAACAATTCATCGTGTTCACCAAGCCGTGGTTCGTGGTTCATGCTTATTTTTTCTTGGGAAGACACCCAATGCTTGAGGCTACTGCTATGAGTAGTTCGTATGGTGTTGCGCATCACCACCGTCTCTGTTTTCATTGCCCACCCTCACAGCATGGTAAAAGTTTCATCGTAAACTGGGTTCGTTAGATTATCTTCTTCATCTATTTCATTTTCTGATTGTGTAAGAATGTTTGAAAACAGGTTTATATCTTTTACCGTAAACTAGGTGCATCAAGTTGTCTTCTTCATCTGTTTCATTTTCTAATTGTGACTTATAAATTTCATCGTAAAATGAGTTCATTAGATTGTCTTCTTCATCTGGTTTCATTTTCTAATTGTGACTTATAACTTTCACCATAACCTGAGTTCACTAGATTGTCATCTTTATATGTTTCATTCTCTAATTGTGTAGGAATGTTCAAATGTTGTGTACTATCAGACTTAGAACTTTCATCCAATTGAACATTAATCATACAAGGCGACAAAGTGCTGCTGGAAGGTCTATCTTCTACGTCTTCAAACACTGTCATCATCGCCACCATATGCACGGTGGCCTAAGCTGTTCCTCCCTATGAGTGCACTACGCATTTGCCGGTGGGATATCGATGGACACCTCCACCAACCTGAGAGTTGGTCCTCCCTGGGGTTGACTTGGTTGCCGGACAATATCTATCGTTGTTTTTTTTGGCCAGCAATATCTATCGTTGTTGGTTGTGTTTTCGTCTCTTGAGATGAAATCTTCGTCAGGGAAGGTAGAATTGTCGAAGGATCCGTACATGTTTAGGAGATGCAGAGCGCTAACGAAGGAATTGGGCGTGATGGTCATAATAGTAACTTGGCTGTGTGATGGCAGCAATAGTAACTTGGCTTTATATTTATAGGAACAATTGAACATCTAACTCAATTGTTTACCTTATCAGGCTATATCTAAATTGAATTTAAACTTCAATTTAATTGTAATGGGTTAAATTTATGGAATGATAATAAAATTTAGATTAAGGGTGTGTTAAATTTAGATTTGGAGGGGATAGGAGGGGAGGAAAAATTTTTGAATTGGATTTTTATAAAATGGAGAACTGTGGTTACATTGGATTTTTTTAAAAAAAATGGAGAATTGGAGTTACAAAATTTTAATAAGGAGAAGATATAAGATAAAAGATTAAAAAATATTAATTAAAAACTTTTAACCTTGCTTCTCTCATTTTGTTTTTAAATGCAACTCAAAAAATTTCCCCTTCGCTCATTTTCCTTCCCCTCCCTTCATATCAAACAAGTTCTAAACCTAAACTAATCAAATATATAAAATATTTGCATATTTGTTTTATATTAAAGATATATTTTAAAATGATGTAAACTAATCTTAACTTTTCACAATAGATAATTTGGCTAATCCATCCTATTTATCTTGTAATGTAACCCAATTGGTTAATTAATATAATTTTCATCTTTAAAAGTCTTTTAAGATGTACATGCATATGGACATTAAAGATTTTTTTATATGGTTTAATACTTGAATTTGAGTATTTTCCTTTTTTTGTGTTAACATTCCTCTTAATACTTTCAGTTATAAAAATAAATTAAGATAGATATCATCAACCTATATCAAAAATTTTAAACTTTTAGAAATTAAATAAAAAATAAAATAATTTTGTATCCTTGAAAATAATACAGAATATAGATTTCAATGTTAAATGTTGTCTAGATTAAAGATTAAAAGAAGAAAATAAATAAAAAGCAATCAAATTAAATTAAAATAATTTGAAAATAATCTGATAGGATATAACCAATCACGCCTTAGATCAAATTTGTCGTGCGATATGAAGGAGGATTCAACACAATTATATAATGAACCACATGTCAAACATTATTGTAATGGGAAAATTTTCGAATTAATTAGGTATGAAATTCACATTAATATTCTCTCTGTAACACCAAATCGAACAGTTGCCTGTACTATAATGCTGTTGCATCTTATTAGCTTTATTGTTTTCAAGTTTGTGATTGGAAGCATGTTCCTCTCAATTCTCAAATAATACTCACTCCGTTTGTTATTATAAGCTATAAATAACCCAATTATGTTGTTTGAAAATATATAAACAAAATATAGTTTGTTCAAGAATACACTTATTTATATGGAAGAGAGAGATTGTGTGGTGAGGAGAGAAAGAGAAGGAAAACAGAATTAAAGATGAGTAACATGAGTAATTCAATGGGGGTAAAATAGGCACACAACAAAATATTCAAAGATATTCTAAGGGCTTGTTTGGTCTGAGGGGAGGGGAGGAAAAGTTGGTAGAGGAAAATTTTTTTTCAGCTGAATTTAAAAAAATTAGAGAAGTGGGGTTAAAAATTTTTAATTAATTTTTCTTACTCTTTTATCTTATATATTTTCCTTATTAAAATTTTATTACCCCACTTCTTCAATCTTTTAAAATTCAACTCATAAAATTTTTTCCTCTGCTCCCTTTCCCTCCAAATCCCTCACACCAAGTGTCTCTTATACGAGGGAATAAGTCATATTCACAAAGCTTCTCTTACAAATGTTAGAGACGCTGGTGATAAATTAATGAGTTGAAAATCCCATTTGAATCTATTTTTTCTTCCTTTAAAGATTGCCTTTTTTATGACTTTTTTGAATGAATAAAAATTTAATATTAATGCAAAATTATTGTGACAAGCCATGGCTTATAATTAATCTGTATTGTTAATTTAATTAATCGAACTTGGCTTGGGATGCACACAATTATTTGTTTATCTCTATTTGTTGAAAGTAACTTCTCTGCCCTCTCTATGGTGTTGGCTATCAGGCTTAGGCCAAAAATGGTGCTAACTACCCCGCATGCAAGTTAATTCGGCCGCCGACTCTATTCCATTAAGGCGTGTTGCGTATAGCGTGGAACCTGAAGAGCTGACTCTATCCTATTATATTCCTTCTAGACCTCTTTTCAAGCAATAATTACTCAAATCAAGCAAAATGAACTAATGATTAAATTTAGTTAAAAGCAACAAATATGTAAGAGATATATCCCCCCCCCCCCCAAATAGAGTCTTATTTATGAAGATAATGAGTGAGGGAGAATGAATGTGAAAAAAGATGAGAGAGACATGCAATTGATTGGGGGTAAAAATGAAAAAAAAGTGTATTAAATGTTTAGACATAACAAAACTATTGCTTACACTATTGGCAAAAGACCTTTTTAGACCACCACATTTAGATCGGTTTTGGCGGATAAGGTCTTAAAACTTTGCGCGGTGGCAGTTTTATAATTATATAGAACTTTTAAGACCGGTTCTTAAAAAAACTGGTCTTAAAAAACTTATTTAGACCGGTTATAAATAAAACCGATCTTAAAATGTTAAAATTTTTATGAATTTAAAATGTTTTAACATTTAAGACAGGTTTACATAAAAACCGGTCTTAAATCTTTAACATTTAAGACCGATTTTATGCTAAAACCGGTCTCAAATCTTTAACATTTAAGACCGGTTTTTATGCAAACCGGTCTTAAATGTTAAAACATTTTTAAATTTAAAAATTTTAATATTATAAGACCGGTTTTTACAAAAACGGGTCTTAAATGTGAAATTTTCCTCTTTTAAGACCGGTTTTTAATAAAAACCGGTTTTAAAGGTAAGATTTTTTGCCTGTATTTTTACTCCCCCGTCCAGATCGCACGCTCTATGAACCCTTTCTTCTCTTTTTTCCATTTCTCTGTGAGCTTTGTCCGTGCTTGTTCTGAACTCGTCCATGGCGTCCCGTCCCTTATTTTCTCAACTCTCCTCCGTCATTACCGTTGCCGTTGTTGTGTTTGTCATTACTGTTCTTTGATTATCGTCAGTCTTCTCTGCCGCCACCTCTATTGTCCGCATTGACCATTCTCCTCTGACTGACTTCCCTTTATCAGTGCCGTGAATTTGAGGACTTCATTATAATCTCATTTGACGCCACCGTGACTTTGGGTTGAAGCTCACTCCTTGGTCTTCAATCAGGTTAGTGTTCGATCTATTATGTAGTTGTATGTTGTTCAATAATTAATAATGTTCTATGAAAAAAATTGTTCTTGTTGTTGCTTTGAGCACTTAAACGTAATCTGGAAAAAAAATTAAATTGCACATTCTTGTTAGATATATGCTTTGACTTTTAATTACATTCCTGTGATATTTGGCTTGGATTAATACCACTCTATATGTTCTGTTTTAATTTAGTGAGGTTTTTTGATTATTGTTAGTGTTGTTGGTTTGTTAAAACAATACTAGTTTCAAATGGTGCCTGTTAATTTCGTTGAAATATCTAAAACTCTATTGTTGTTTTTTTGTCTATCCTTTTGTTGTTAGATATAGGGTGCTATAAGTGTTGAGATATATATGGATCATAGTTGGATAAACGCTTAACGAACGAGTGTTGAATATGATAATAGGGTGAGGAGTTTTTAGACTTCGCTAGTAGAAATGCCGATGATGGTAGTAGGAAGTTTTATTGCCCTTGTGTAGTATGTTTGAATGAGAAGCAACTAAGTACTACAGATATATATACATATTTAATTTATGAAGGATTTTGTAAGAGTTATACAGTGTGGGTATGGCATGGTGAAGAATTAGAAATGCCAAGTTCATCTCACTATGGGGGAGTGAACTTTGATGATAATGACACGGATACGGATGATCGGATAAATGATATTATTCGTGATGTAGGAGAAGAGACTTTTGAGCAATCACATGCATATGGTAATATGTGTAGTGATGCTAAGACGCCGTTGTACCCGAGGTGTAAAAAGTACCAATTGTTGAAAGCAGTATTGAAATTGGTAAGCTTGAAAGCACGGCATAGATGGAGCGACAAGAGTTTTTCAGAAACGCTTGAGGCTTTTAAGAACATGCTTCCATATGATAATATGTTGCCTTCTCGATACTATGATGCTAAAAAAATATTGTGTCCACTAGGGATGAAGTATAAAAAGATTCATGCATGCCCTAATGATTGTATATTGTATAGAAAAGAGCATAAAGAGGAACAACAGTGTCTGATATGTGAAACCCCAAGGTACAAATCAAATAACGCTCCTACAAAAGTATTGTGGTACCTTCCAATCATACCAATGTTCAAGTGCTTGTTTGCTAATGAAAACGATGCAAGAAATTTGAGATGGCAATAGATGAGAGGATATCCGATGGAAAGCTTCGACATCTGGCTGATTCTTCTCAATGGAAGAAAATCGATCAATTATTTCCTGCCTTCGGTGAAGAGCCTAGGAACCTTAGGCTTGGGCTTAGCATGGATGGCATGAATCCTTTTAGTAGCCTGAGTAGTATACATAGTTCATGGCCTGTTCTATTCGTAATGTACAACTTATCTCCTCTGTTATGCATGAAACAAAAGTACATCATGTTATCTATGTTGATTTTGGGACCAAAACAATCCGGAAATGACATAGATGTTTACCTGGAACCCTTGATCGAAGACTTGAAAGAGTTGTGGGATGAAGGTGTTGATGTTTTTTACGCGAACAAGAAGGAGGTTTTTAAAATGCGAGCCATGATCTTTTGTACTATAAATGACTTCCTTGCATATGGAAACTTGTCATGCTATAGTGTTAAAGGCCATAAAGCATGTCCGATTTGTGAAGAAGGAACATGCTACCATCAACTTCAACATGGAAGAAAGATAGTTTATCTTGGGTATAGGAGATTTCTTAGACGAGGCCACCCATATTGCATATTAAAGAAAGCTTTTTTTGATGGACAAGAGTTTGAAGATGCTCTAAAGGCATTGACTGGGGAGCAAGTTTATGAAAAGGTCAAAAATATGAATGTTATCTTTGGTAAGACTATAAAGAATAGTAATGGAAAAGTGAATTGAAAAAGAGGTCTATCTTCTTCAATCTTCCATATTAGCCGAAGCTTGATGTGAGACACTGTATTGATTTCATGCATGTGGAGAAAAACATTTGTGATAGTATTGTTGGGACATTGCTTAACATACAAGGTAGTTTTAAGGATGGTGTGAAGGCAAGATTAGATTTGCAAGAAATGGGGATACGAGAAGACTTGTATCCAAAGCCATATATATGGTAAGAAAACCTTTTGTCCTATAGCTGCTCATACTTTGTCTAAGGATGAGAAAAGAAGCTTTTGTGACTGTTTACATGGTATCAAAGTTCCTTCAGGGTATTCTTCAAATGTTAGGAAGCTTGTGTCGATGAAAAACTTGAAGTTAGTGGGGCTAAAGTCTCATGATTGTTATGTCTTAATGCAACAACTGCTCCCAGTAGCTATTCGAGGCATTGCCTAATATGATCTTCAACATATTTTGACTAGACTTTGTTTCTTCTTCAATGCTATTTATAGTAAAGTCATTGAGACAGAAAAATTGGATGAACTGGAAAATGAAGGATATCTGATCTTATGCCAGCTTGAGAAGCTTTTTCTTCCTTCTTTTTTTGATATCATGGTACATCTAATTGTTCATCTAGTCAGGGAGATCAAGTTGTGTGGCCCTATCTATTTACGATGGATGTACCCAATTGAAAGAACTATGAAAATCTTAAAAGGGTATGTGAAGAACCCTAATCGGCCTAAAGCATCTATTGTTCAGAAATATGTTTCTGAAGAAGCCATGGAGTTTTGTCAAGATTACTTGTCAAATGTATGACACATTGGACTTCTTGAATGTCATGACGAAGAAGGCGGTAGATGCGGGGCTTCAGTAAAGAGTATGGATCATGATGAATTGCAACTAGTTCACTTGTACATCTTGAATAATGTTGATAAAGTTCAAGATTACATTAATGCTCATAAAGAAATTGTACAGAAAGGAAATAGTTGAATGACTGAACAAAGGTTAAGTAGGGAGCATATCAAAGCTTTTGCACATTGGTTCAAACAAAAGGTTGACGGCGAAGAATGTTTTTCTAATACAATTAAATGGTTAGCACGTGATCCTGAGGCTGATGTCATAAGTTGGACTTCATTTATGATCAATGGTTATACGTTTTACACGAAGTCCCTTGATGATAGGAGTACCATCCAGAATAGTGGGGTTATGTTAGTGGTTGAATCTATGCACTTTTCTAGTTCAAAAGATAAGAATCCTTGATTGGCAGCAATACCTTATTATGGGGTAATTGAAGAGATTTGGGTGGTTGATTATGTTAAAGTTAAACTTCCAATTTTCAAATGCAAGTGGGTTGATGTCAACAATGGTGTGATGATTGATCAGTTGGGATTTACATTGGTTGATTTGAATAGTAGAAGTTTTAGAGATGAACCTTTTATTATGGCATATCAAGTGAAACAAGTGTTCTATGTTACTGATCAGGCAAATAAAATATGGTATGTAGCTTTCCAAGGGAAAAGGGTCGTTGATATTAATCAGGAAAGTCATTCAATGCATGATCTGCTTGAGACTCCTTTTTCTAGGGGTTTACTAGAATTAAACGAAGAAGATGAACCGGACAATGAACATGGCACAAGAAAAGATCATCATGAAGGGATATGGGAGGATATCCCTTTATAAAACCACATTGAAGGTTAGTTAGCTAAAATAATTATCATGAACTATATTTGAATTATGTATATTGTTATTGGTGTATATATATAACTACTTTTTTTTGTTGTCGTCACAGGAAAATGAAGGATATGAGGTGTACATCTTAGTGTAGATTCTCCGAAGCCAGGGCTGCTAGTGATCATTAGCTTGAGAAGAGTGTGTATAAAGTATTTTGGCCCTAATGAATAACATCATTGTCATTAATGTAATTTAATCTTTGATGTATGTATGTAAGTGAAAAGATAAGGAACTTACTCAAAACAATATTGTCATGGTTGTATGATTTCCTTGCATTATGATTCTGTCTATGATTGTGAATTTATTATTCATAGTTGTTTACCTTGCTTCTATTTCGGCTAGCGTTGTTTAAGCACAAGGAAGTTGAGTTTTAATATGTTCCAATGAGTTGAGTCTTTCACATGTCATTAAGATGTTAGTTATATAATCTGTAAGAGAAGATTTATTTGAATGTTGTTGAACTGGCTGCTGCTTGCTGAGTGAAATGTTTTATCAGGGGAAATGGCTTGCTGGGTATATCTTTTAAACGAAAATTTAAAAAAAATCAACTTTTTAGACCGGTTCTCTTTAAAACCGGTCTGAAAAGTACATTTAAGACCGGTTTTGGAGAGAACCGGTCTAAAAAGTTGAAATATTAAGACCGGTTTTGAAGAAAACCGGTATAAAATTTCAACTTTTTAGACCGTTTTTTCAGAAAACCGGTCTAAAATTTGAACCTGTTAGACCGGTTCCTCTGATAATCAGTCTAAAAATAAATATTTTTAGACTAGTTTTATAATAACTAGTCTTAAAATTTTTTTTAAGACCGGTTCTATAACCGGTCTAAAAAGTAGCAAACTTTTTAGACCGGTTGTATCAAGACTGGATCAAGAACCGGTCTAAAATGTCTTTTTTAACTGATCTTAAAAGTGATTTTTTCTACTAGTGTTATACATAGGACCTAGCTCATAAGGGAGAACGTTGTGTATAAATATAACCAAAAGGAGTAGGTGCTAGTGGAGGTTTTGCTTGAGGAGCTGGCTCTTTTCAATGTGAAGGGCTTTGGATATGGATCTGGCTTCTCCCTAGTTTGGAACTCTAAGACACTACTCCCTCATATCTTTTTTATAAGTAACAACTACCCAAATCATTTAAAACAAATTGATGTTTAAAATTAGTTAAAATAATAAATGTGTAAGAGATATAATTTTTTCCAAACATACTCTTATTTAAGAAAATGCTGAGTGAGAGAGAGAATTAGCGGGAAAAAAAGATGAGAGAATAAGTGAAAAAAAAGAGATATGAGAGACATGCAATTACTTGGGCAAAAATGAAAAAAAATATATTAACTTTTTAGATAAAGCAAGATTGTTGCTTATAACAAAAGATCAAACGCATCATAAAAGAGAATGATGTTTATAAATATGATAAGAGGGAGTATTACTTAAGCCTTCAACTGAAGGTTGATTCTAAAGACCTAGAATTTTGCTCTCGTTCGTCATTGACTGCCTCTGACTCTTATTATAAAGCACCAACAACAATTCTAACATACTAATAAAAATATTTAAAGTCATTAAATTTGTCCTAAGTTTTAAATAATTTCCAATATTATCCTTACTAATTATACTAAACTCTATATCACATTAATCATTATTCTCGCCCACTACCCTTATTAAATATAGGCATATATGAAAAAAATATATATTTAATGCTATTTGAAAACAAGCAAATGTCTTATAAAAAAAAGGGCAAAGGTGTAAATTTGGTAAAGAATAATTTCACCCGGAGCATTTGTACGACTTATCTAGTTTCGGGTGTAAAAATGGCAATAAACTATTTTTTTGGAGCAATTTTGGCAATGCCGTTAAAAAACACTTAATGGCCGTTACTTTTTGAAATGTGGGTCCCAATAGGCTTTTCACTCTGTGTTATTTTAATATTTTTTTAATGAAAAAATATCACTTAGACCACATAGAAAAATTTCATTTCAAATAACCCCCAAAAGATTCTGAAATATCACTGTTAGTAAAAATTAATTAATTTTTGCAGTGAGATTTCAGAATATTTTGAGCCTTAACTGAAATGAAATTGTTTCCATGTGGCCTAAGTGATATTTTTTCATTAAAAAAAAATTAAAATAATATAGATGGAGAAGCCTGTTGGGATCCACATTTCAAAAAGTAACGGCGGTTAAGTAGATTTAACGGCGTTGCCAAATTTGCTTCAAAAAAAATAGTTTATTGCCATTTTTATACCCTAAAATAGATAAGTCTTACAGATGCTCCAGACGAAATTGTTCATTACCAAATTTGCACCTTTGCCCTAAAAAAAGATAAAAAAACACTTGTTAGTTGATGCTGTGTAATAAAGATAGGAGGGAGTAGTTTCAAAGGCATGGAATTTAATAACCAATGAGTTGGTCTTGGGAATGGGAACCATGAGAGAAATGGGGACCAGTTTCCCTACCTATCCTTTGGATGGGTAAGGGGAGCTCATCTCATCTAGACCATCTAGATGAGATTCAGACAATCCAGATTTAATTTTTTTAGTTAGTGATTTTTAAATGGAAAAAAAAATCATTTTTGAAAAAATGTTGGTTAAGGAATTATCTTTATTTTAGATTCCCAACCTATTAAAATAATTTTGTTTGAAAAAATAAAAAATAAAATATTAACCATTTAAATCTTATCTAGATGATTCATATGAGATGAGCTCCCTTGCTTGTCCAAAGAAATGCAGGGAAACTGGTTCCGTGAGAAATGCCCCGGGCTTATTACTTACAACTTGCTTTATAGGCCTGTTTGGTTTAAAGGGAGGGGATGGAAGGGAAGGATGGAGAATCACCCTGTCTGGTTTGGTTAGAGGGAGAGGAAGGGAAATGTTTTTAATGATCATTTGTTTGGTTTAAGAGGGGAGGGGAGGAGAGATAATATCTAATTTACCATTTTACCCTTAAACATTAGTTTATATATTTTTCCTTATATAAATTATTTAAATTAGTTTACATACAGCTCAATATAAATTATATAATTTATAAAAAAATAAGATGAAAATATAAAATTTAGAACAAGAGAACCTGCAATATAGGCAATTGTGGATTTTGAGACATTGGAAGCCAGTCCATTACTATTCTTGGTCGTCAATCTAATAATCTCCTCCAAAACCAGCTGCAAAACTCGAAACATAAATAATATAAAAAAGAGCATCTATTTTGACGTGAAGCTAGGCATAAGAAAAATAGCTGAAAAGGAATCTTGTTACTCATTGCAAGTACTCTTTTTGCCTAGCTCGTTTTTCTCATAAACCAACCTGTAGTAGGGTGAAAGGTTTGAAACGCAATGCACATTTTTTGCTTGAAACCTCACCTTCGATGAATTATCGTCTCTCTTGATCTTGCGAGTTGGTTTCATTCTGATCGCAAGACAAAAGAAGCCCTAATCAAGAAATTGCTTGAACCTTCGAAATGGTCTCAACTTCAAAATTTCATCTTCTTCACTGACGCTCGACTTAGAGTATAATTGGAATTATGAAAAGATCATGAGGATAAAATGGTCCCAAATTTTTGGCTCCCTCCAAAACCCCCAATTTGGAGGGAACCAATTTGAGGGAGTGGGAGGGATTTGGGGCCCCTTTTTTTGGGCCCCTCCCCTCCTACTTTTTATACCAAATAAGGGGAGGGGGTCATTTTTCATCCCCTTCCATCCCCTCTCCTCCAACCAAGCAAATCCTAAAGGTTTATAGCTCGCCTCCAGCTCTTTACTTACAGTACTTATAAGAAAAAAAAATCACTTTCAATAGTGACTTTCGGTGACGACTATTTTGCGATGACATTTTTAGTACTTTTTAATCAATGTTAAGGAAAAATGTTAACCAAACTTGAAAATAAATGCCCAAAAATAATAAAATCACGGGTAATCAATATTATTTGTGATTAAATGCATCGGGGACGAATTGGAAGATAATACAAAACTTAACCAAACTTAAACATAAATGCCCAAAAATAAAATAGAGATAGATTGTTAGAAGAATATCATTGGTATTAATAACAAATTGGAGTAGATGAATCCCACAACAAATTTATGCCCATTTGGTCTAATCACTAATTACCACACTCTGGTCAGATTTATAAGTCTAAATTAACTAATTCTCACATATCAGGGAGAGTTAGTTAACTCATTAATTATGAGCTAACTTTCTAATTTTGCCCTCTTCTACGATTGATTCCAAAAATCAACATGAATAATTTTTTTGTTTATTGCTATTAATAGGGTCAAAAATATAATAAATGCATTTATTATTCTGAAACTTGACTTATAATAAGGACCAAATTTTTGGTCAAAATAAACTTATAATAAGGACCAAAATTTTTGGTCAAAATGGAATTATAAATAGGACTAAATGTTGGAAATTGTGCCCTAAGGACCAATCATTGTACTTTGAACATTATTATTTTAATGAAATTTCTCCATTTTGTTATCATATTATTTGCATGTTAACTGTGATAATTGTATCATTGGATAATTCATAAAGATTGTCCTAAAATGTCCTTGGTCGGTCATCTATGCGGGAGCAGATATAAAACAAGACCTGTATGACTTTGATAAGATATGGAGATACGAATCAAAGTCTTAGGCACTTGTAAGAGTACAAGGTGCTGGACCGACCCACTACGAGAAAGCTACATGGATCAAGTCATAAGCTTTTCTCATGTATAACCACGTCACAATGCCCTTAGACCTGAGGTCATCATGGATTCCTACATGAGAGTTGCTAAGCTTTGAACTAGTCAAAAGTCACTTTTGACCGGGTGATGATAAAGGCTACGATCGGGCTTAGTGGTTTTTCATGCAGAGAAATATGAATGATCAAGATGGAATTTGTCCCTCACATTAGTAGAGAGATATTAATGGGCCCCTCGATGAGTCAATCTGAGAAATGTATAGCCATACTATGATGAAAGGAGTTTCTGTCTCTGTTATCAAGCTACTCAAGAATCGAGAAAGTAATGGTCAGGAACAAGAGGATGACATTATCCATGCCTTATCCTTGATCGATATATCGTGTGACAAAAGAGACGTGACATGGTTGTATGACAGGTTGCATCGTGATAACAATCTTCATATGAATTGGGTAGTCGTAATGTCTTGCTAGAGGCCGCTTGCGACTTTTGGGTTAGTATAATTATTGGCCCACTGCCAACTTCATATGGGCCTACAGGGTCGCACACAAGAATGATCCAACACGAGATAATGTTTAATTTAGGGTGGATAAATTTTATATTTATATTTATATATATATAATATAAAATTCATTAATAATATTATATAGATATATATATATATATTTTCAAAATATATACCTTATATATATGTATATATATATATTATATGATATTATTATATTGTGTTAGTTTTAAATTTAATTTATTAAGATATATTAAATTTAATAACTAACATGATAGAGATATGGTATCTCAGATTTAATTTATGAAGATAAATTAAATCTAATGGCTCTTTATTTGGATTAAATAAATAGGTTAAATTAAAACTGTTGGACAGATTTAATTTAAACTGAATTTATTTAATTAGCTCATCAAGATAATTAATTGTTAATTAATTTCAAAGTTAATGATGATTAATTTTGAAATTTGAAAATAGCCCTCATAGGTTTATAAACTTGATAGAGCAGATATATTCATACGCACATGAGAATTGAGAGCCGCAAGTGAAACCCTAGGAGACATTAGAGGCGCTTGCACGCAGTCTCGGTTGGAGAGCATTCGTGTGGATACTGGTAGAGGGAGCGGACCTGATGTGTTGGCTCCTAGAGATCGTGAAAACTCTGAATCATAAAAAAGGTATGAATCCTTCCAACTTGGTTTAAACGCCGTTGATAGATCCTCGATTAGGATCGGTGAAAAGTCCTAAAATTCTTCCGCTGTGCTTACCGATCCTAACACTAGAGTGGTATGCTTAGTTCTTAAAGACATTTTTTGAGAGTTTGACTACACTTCCCAAAATTCAATGGGAAAACCGCTACAAATATGGCGCGAATTTCCCGCCAAAACTTGTAGCGGTTCAGTTGTAGCCATTAATAAATAAAAACCGCTTGAATATTCCCGCCACATGGCGCTACCAAGACGTGCCAACAGTATAGTGGTTATTTGTAGCGGTTTGGCCAACAAAACTGCTACAAAATTCCAAACGTGGTGTATTTGTAGCGGTTATAAGGTTATAACCACAACAGAATTTTAGAGGTCACCAAATTTGTAGCGGTTCTGTACCATAACCGATTCAGAACTTCAAAGGTTTTTGTACTTTGTAGCGGTTATTGTAGAACTGCTAAAAATTTTAGCCGCCCTATGTGCTTTGTAGCTGTTATTACAATAATCGCTACAAATTTGTGGCCTATATATGCACACTGCCTTCTCCATTCTTACGTTTGCTCATTTTGTTTCTTGAAGTTTCTCTGAATGTTTTCTTTTAGATTGAGCGTTTAGACGTATGTGAAAGATTTTTTGTTGCAGTATTTCTCAGTATTGTACTTGAGGTACGAAGATCAGACGTATTTTATTTATATTTGTATTTTTATTATATTTTTGCATAATAATGTGACTAAAATATTTTTTTTTGAATTTTTACAGTTGATATGACTTCAAGAGAGGATAGGGGGAAGGCGCCTGAGGTCCCTAGACCGATTTTGCGGGGTGGCAGCAATAGAGCAGGGGGCAAAGGGAGGGGACAACGCGGAGGGAGGGCGACCGCGGCATTTCAGGCCATCCCCCCACAGGAGTCGGCCCTACAATAGGCATCGCAGACGATCCGATAGGAGACGACCGCACCAAAGGTGCCTGATTTGGGGGAGTCAGATATCAGCGTCAAGGACTATGAGGTGGAGGATTTCGACATCCCAATTGGGATCAGGGAGATGGAGCAATTCCTCGATGAGGAGGAGGCTCGGGAGCAGAACAACCCACGAAGGTCGTCTTCACGGTCCACTGGGTTTGAGGTGTAGGTCCAAGGTAAATAAATTTTTTTATTTAATAAATTATTTATTTAAATTCGAAATGTTAAATTTGAATTATAATTTATCTAACGTGCGGTAAATTATGTAGATGAGCAGGGGAACGTGTCGACGAGGAGGCTGGATGTGGCCGGTCGGAACAGCATGGACTGGACACTACGAGTTATAGTGCCATGGAATGAGGGCACGGACCAGCCCATTACCAATGTGGGTCACTTGTTCAACCGCTTCCTGAATGAGTTGGGCTCGAATTGGATGCGGTTCACCCTTCACTTCAGGACGTGGAGACACGTTCTGAAGGGGCCGAAAGACCTAGCTTGGGAGGATATGGTGTAGGTAATTAATAGTATTTAATTAATATTTTTTAATTAATTATATTTAATTAATATTTGTTAATAGGATTTTTTAATTATTGATATTTAAATAATTTTTTTGCAGCTGCGGTTTGTCGTCCGAGCCCTGATGAAGATGGGTGACGGCTGGAGGAACAGGAGGAACCGTCTCTTCCACATCATGGATAAGGACGGGACGATGCCTCTGGAGCAGTTGATCGAGAAGGTCCCAGATGGCATCCCGCCGAATGACTGAGCGAGTTTCGTCCAGTTCAGGAGGAGTGCTGAGGGGCAAGTAATGTATTTATTAGATTATTTATATATAATTTTGTAAACGTTAATTATTAAATTATACTTTAAAGTTAATTAATTTTAATTTGAAATTTATTAATTTGAAATTTTTTATATTGTTTTAATACATTTAATATTTTTTTTCCAGGCGCTTTCTCAAAGGAACACCAGGTGCCGTGGGCAGCAGACGATCCACCACACAGCATGATCAAAGACCTTCGCTGTCACATACAACGAGTTGGTAACTTTTCATAATATCACTGACTTTTAAATGGTTATTTCATAATACTAATTGAATTTTGTATTTGTTTTAGGAGAGGAAGGCACAGCAAGATAACCGTCAGACGGACTAAGGGGAGTTGTACGCAATCACACATAGACACCGTGACGGGACCTGACCTCTCAGCAGGCAGAGGCGGCCATTAAAAGTAATTTCATTATTATAATTTTTGTAAAACCAACTTAATAATTAAAAATTCTAATAAGTAATTGTTTCATAAAATGGTAGGAGCGGATGCAGCAGTCGCAGGCTGAGTTGCGAGAGACCCAGGCCGAGGAGTCACAGGGGTCAATAGACCTGACGACTACTTTGAAGGTGGGTCTGGGTCAGGCTGAGCACCCTAAACGCGTGCGGGGGATGGGGATTGGGGCCAGACCTAGCATGGTTTATGGCAAGAGCGTCACCTCTGAGGCTGGCAGCTCTAGAGGGGTCAGACGTCTGAGGGACGAGTCTGTTTAGCAGCTATGGTTAGCTTTAGAGTGGATACAGGCTGCCATGGCTCAGCAGTTGTATCTGCAGCAGATGCAGCAGCAAGTTGATTTGATCTATGCTTAGCAGACATAGTGGCGTGACATGACGGACAGCATGCTCGAGCGAGGATGGAGTTGCCTATTCCCGGACAAGCAGTTTCCGTAGGTTCTGCCTGTCCCTCGATTTGTTGTCCAGACTACTACTACTACTACTACTCCTCCTCCTCCTCCTCCTACTCTTGCTGATGTTGATGGTGCGGTTAACTCCGCCCAGAATATTTGTACAGATTAAACATTTTCTTAGATTTCGTATTCACTTATACCGGCTGTAACACAAGATCGTCTATACCTGTCGGAGATGCAAGTTCAAGAAGTGGCAAGCACGAAATGTTGTTAAGGAGCATTTGCTTCTGAAGCCTTTCCCTGAGGACTATACATTCTGGGCAATTCATGGTGAGAAGGCCGGCATTAGATATGATGATACTCTTCCTCAAAGTTCTTAAGTAGGCGTTCAACTAGATGAAGATGATCCTGTGAATAATGCTGTACGTGATGCATTTGGATTTCAAGGCGACAACTTCAATGAAGAAGTGCATGGTTCTGAGCTGGTGTTCATTAGGAATGAAGTAGCTCAAAATTTTTTCAGCTTGATGGATGAAGCAGATCATCCTTTATATCAAGGTTGTCGAAAATATTCTAAATTATCTTTCTTGATCAAATTGTATCATATCAAGTGCTTGATTGGAATCACAGATAAGGGAATGTCGATGTTGCTTGAATTATTACAAGATGCATTCCCCGACGCTGAGATTCCTACAATGTTCTACGAGGCCAAGAAGATTATCAACAGGTTGGGGTTGAACTATCAAAAGATTGATGCATGCCCCAACGATTGTATGATGTATTGGGGAGACGATTCCAACAGGGAGACTTGTAAGAGATGTCACACATTGGGTACAAGACAATTCGGAAGGGGAAAAAGTAGAAGAAGAAACCTGCAAAGATTCTCAGGTACTTCCCTTTGAAGCCTCACCTATAAAGATTATTTATGTTGTCTAAAACTGTGGAGCACATGATGTAATATCCCAATTTTTGATTAAAGGATAATCATGATTATTAATGATAATTATGAATTTATTGGAATTATTAAGTGTTTTATGACTATATTAATTAATGTCATAATTAGTGGAAATTGGAAATATTAGTGTATATGTGTGGTATTTAAGATCAAGGGTGGTGATTCCTTGACCGTGGGTCGGAATCCAGTGCATTTAGCTTGTGTGAGCTTATTGGGGGAATGAAGGAGATGCTGACATGTGGCATTGTGGTGGCCATTGGATGAGATCATATGAGGACAAGGGAACACTTTTTCTCTTTTCTCTCTCTCACTCCATCTCCATTTCTTTCTCTCTCTCGTGCTCCCTCTCTCATTTTTCTCTCTCTTTCGCTGAACAAGGAAGAAGGAAGGAAGAAAAGCTTGATCTTTGGGTAAGTAAATGATCTCCATTGCTCAAACACCATTCTTAAATGTTGATCCTTGAATCATGGGCTTCATTTTGGTGTGTATAGTGTGGGCATGTGGTGCTGATTTGTGCTACACGAAAATCTGGAAAGTGGTGAATCAAAGAGTGTCTTTGGAAAAGTGAAAGAGGTAAGGGAACCCAATCTATCTATCTATGTTTTATACCATTTGAATTAGTTTATAAATTCTGGAAATTTGGGCTTGAATCTGGAAAATGAGTGTCACTGTTCATTTGGTATGTTTATGGCATGAGAATGGCATTTTGGAATGAGTTTATGTTAGATAGATGGGTTAGAGATTGGAATATGATGTTGGGATGAAATGGGAATTTTGATGAAATTGTTGCCCAAAACCCAAAGCATGATAATGGAGTAGGATTTTGAGGATTCTGAGTATTCCATTGAGTTTATTGGGAGTTTTTGTGTGGGAATGGCTTTGGGTTAAGTTTTGTATCCATAGGAATCAATTGGGCAAAGATTAAGGAGAGTGCCTCTGTTTCTGCATTTTCTGCTATCTGAGGGATTCACTCGAGCAGAGAGGGGTCTGCTCGAGTGAAGGATGAACATCACCCGAGCAGAGATGGGTCTGCTCGAGTGAGGGATGAATATCACCCGAGCAGAGTTGGGTCTGCTCGAGTGCGGTAGTGCAATTCTCGTTTCTTGCTTTCTGTGTTCTTATCGCACTCTCTGGGTCATAGCAAGCATAGCTTCACTCGCGAGTGAGGGATGAACATCACTCGAGTGAGGATTTTGTGCTCGAGTGATGAGCGTATTTGACACCAAAGGGCTTACTTCTCGGGTTGTCACTCGCGAGTAGGTGCACGGGTGTGCCTTCCCACTCGCGGGTATGGGCACCGTGCTCGAGTGAGCCGTGTGTGCTCGAGTGAGCTTGTGCTTCTAGTGTGGGATGGTGCTCTCGGGCGTGTTCTTTCTGTCTCACTTCCTTGTGCTTGAAGTGATGTCCGTACGTGTACTCGAGTGAGGGCGTTTGTGCTCGAGTGAGCCTGCTTCTGAAAACTCCCTTGTGCTCTCGAGTGTTCACTCGCTGCCTCTCACTCTCTCTTGTGCCCGAGTGATGTCCGTACCATCACTCGAGTGAAGTCGTTTTCACTCGAGTGTCCGTACATCTGTGCTCGAGCATGGTCATCTGTGCTCGAGTGAAACAGTGTAAAATCTCAGTTTTGTACTTCCAAAAGGGGATCTTTGGGATAGTTCTTCCTACCCTTTAGGAGTGTTGTTAGGGGTATTTAATGACTCCAAAAGAGAAATAATGATAACCAATTAAGCATTATAAAGTGAATTAAGTCTTGGAATAGAGAATAACTCTTCGTCCCTAATTGTGAAAATAGGATTTGATATTTGCCCGACGCGGGAGAGACCGGTGCCAAGGAACGCCCGGGAGAACTCAGGTAGTGACTTTTCTCTCATATCTTGTATGATGTTTTGGTATGCTTATCTTATCATTGAACTTGTGAAATGTGTGCCATGGTCCATTACGGCGCGAGCAGGTCGGCGTGAGCCGTATAGGGAGTGACAATGGTCATCTCTAGTTCGGCCGTTGGACTGCCGTCGTAATCGACATGGATCTTTGTGAATCCGACCCGTGGGGGCGGCGTATGTGAAAACCAGCCGTGGGCTGTGTGTGTATCTTGCCTATGTGGCTTGCGAATATGATATGCTTTATATGGATCCCAGCTGTGGTGAATTATACTGTGTTGACTGTTGTGATACAATTCAGCGTGAGCAATCGTCAGGGATGACATGTGTTATACTAACCATTGTCGCTGCAACTGCCGTTGTAGTTGCTTGTGTGGATGATGATTTGATTACATGCATTATTGTTGTACATTATATGATTGACTTGTTACTACGGGGATTCTTTAGAATCTCACTCTCCCAAAATTAAACCTTTTAGACAGGGCCGAAGGATCGAGAGGCAAGCGGGCGACGAAGAGTAGTTAGAGCTCCTGTTTAGGAGTATATTTTGGAAATTATGGTTATCATTGTATATTTTGGAATTGTATATAGTGGATTTTGTGTAATCCCCAAGTTAAGGGTATTGAATTATGGCTTTATGCCTTGTAAATCCCTTATCTAATGAATGGAACCCGAGTGAGTCGGGAATTTATGTGCACTCTGATATTTGTAAATGGAATCCACCTGTTCGGGCCAGTATTATTTTGTATTGAGAACTTGAGACCATTGTGAATAAGTTTTGAAAAATGTTTTTGCAAATCCGATTTTTGGGCAAAAGAGTATCTTATTAAGTCCCAATTTCATTATGGTCTCTAATTACAACTTAATTATGAGTTTAAGAACTTAATCCCGGCCAAAGGTGGGAAGGGGGTTACACATGAGGTGGCATGCCATTGATAAGAATGAAGACGGTAAATTAAGACATCCCCAGGATGTAGACGCTTGGAAAATGTTTGACAATGACTTTCTAGATTTCATGACTGACCCCAGAAATGTTCGGCTTGCGTTGGCGACTGACGGTTTCAATCCTTTCGGGAATCTTAGCACAAGTTACAGTGTTTGGTAGGAAGTCTTAATTCCCTACAACTTCCCCCTGGATGTGTATGAAACAAAGCTCTTTCATTATGTTTATGATCATTCTAGGCAAAAAGGCACCAGGCAATGATATCGATGTGTATCTCCAACTGCTTATTGCGAAATTGCTTGACCTGTGGAATGTCAGCGTGGAGACGTAGGACGCTTACGGGAAGACTTTGTTCAACTTGCGTGTAGCCTTGATGTGGACAATTAGTGACTTTTCTGGCCTTGGCACATTATCTAGTTGGAATGTGCATACTGGGTCGGCGTGTCCAGCTTGCAATTTTAAATCTGATGTAGTGCACCTTCCCCACAGCTGAAAGTGGTGCTTTATGGGGCATCAGAGGTTTATCGGTGGAAGGCATAAGTTTAGATTGCAACGAAATCGCTTCAATAGGAAACCGAAAAAAGAGGACCACCTCAAACAATGTCTGGTACAGATATCTTATAGTAGCTTGAGCATGTTGACTTCGAGTTTGGAAAAAGTAACGATTCAGCACAAACTCGCCAAAAGACGCGCAGGACATCGGCATCTCAACAGTGGAAGAAGATAAGTATTTTATTCACTCTTCCATTTTGGAGATCTAATTTACTTCGCCATAGTCTTGATGTCATGCACATTGAAAAGAATGTTTGTGATAATGTGCTATATACGCTGCTTAATGAACCCGACAAGACAAAAGATCACCTTCAAGTGAGGAAAGATTTACACGACATGGGAATTCGTGAAGACGCTTGGCCAGATGAGCATGACAAATTTCAGCCGGTAAAGTTTACCCTCACAAAACCAAACAAGGAAGTCTTCCTCACGATGTTGAAGAAATTAAAAGTTCATGATGGGTATTCAAGCAACATTTCTTGATGTATTGACTTGCAGGCTCGAAAGGTTGCTGGCCTGAAGAGTCATGACTCACATGTTCTTATGCAGCAGTTACTCCCTCTGGCTATAAAGAATGCACTTCCTCCCGATGTTTCCATCGTTTTGGTGGAACTTTGTTCTTTCTTTCGGAAGTTGTGTTCTAAGGTTTTGATTTTTGAGTAGCTCGATCAGCTGCAGTCCAAAATCTCTCTTATGCTTTGTCATTTGGAGATGATCTTTCCTCCGTCCTTTTTTACTGTGATGGTTCACCTTACAGTCCACCTCGTTCATGAAACAAAGCTCGCTGGACCAGTACAATATCGATGGATGTGTCCGATTGAGAGGTACTCATTTTAAATATGTGCTTTATTCTCAGTATTTAATGTTTGATAGTCATCCTTTTCAGCATTTAGTATCAATTTTCTCTTCTTTACTTCGTAGGTTCCTTGGGAAATTAAAATCTTACGTAAGGAATAAAGCGTGGCCAGAAGGTTCTATAGCTGAAGGCTATATAGGGGATGTGGTTCTATATTTTTGTTCAAGGTACTTTGATGACCTTGAGATGGCTTTTAACAGCCCACCTCGTGTTGACGATTGCCCTAAACCTGCGCCAATATCAGGAGAATTTATCCCTCGTGTTGGTAAACCAGTTGGAGGAACTGAGACCTTCAAACTAACGGCAACTGAGAAGTTGCAAGCACATAGATATGTCTTGATTAATTGCACTCAAGTTGAACCTTTCATATAGTAAGAATTGTACACTCACATGTTATTCTATATCTTTTGTAACATTTTTCACTTTCATTTCACTATTACCTTTCTATTATTAATTACAGGGAATTCAGAAAGTCATGTTAAGCGTCAACTCAGGATCCGTACACAAACATCCTTGGAAGTTGACAAAAGGGTCCACAGAGAATTCCTGAATTGGTTTGCTCGTAGAATACTAAATGACCACAACCCACACTCACCAGATTTCAGAGCTCTCTCAATCGGCCCTCTTGATCATGAAAAAAGGTTTACAGCATACAATATGAATGATTTTAAGTTTTGCATGGTTTCACAGGATCAAGGATTGCAAACTCAGAATTCGGGTGTTTATGGCACATTTGGGACAAAGAGTTATGTGAGCAGTAGTGATGCCAACTGGTAGTTCGGAGGCGTCCCTTACTATGGCAAGCTTCTTGATGTGTCAAACTTAATTATCAAGGCTGTTTCACCGTGACGCTGTTCAAGTGTATGTGGGCAAATACCACTACTTCTCGGGGACTGACAATTGATGACTTAGGGATCACATCAGTCAATTTCTCACGGCCGATTCATACTGGTATTTTCAAGATGATAAGCCTTATATTTTTGCTTCAGAGGCACATCAGGTTTATTATGTCAAGGACGAGAGGCATAGGGATTGGAACATGGTCATTCATTTAAAGCCACGAGACTTTTACAACATGGGTGAATGAGATAACATCACCTACGAGAGTGAGCTATTTCAGTCAGTCGATTTTGAAAACTACTTCCCTGAAGGCGATGACAATTTACCTCTACTGCGGTGATTTTTTTCACGTCCACATCATTTAAATTAAATTTTTAAAATTTAGTAATACATCCCTAACAATAATTTTTCTACATAATTTCTGTAGGGATGGCGAGGATGAATGATCAAATTCAAATTATGTTTTTGTCTTTAAGAAAAATGGGAAAAAAATTAAAAATAAAATAAAATAATATTTGTAGCGGTTATTAAATCGCTACAAAAATAAAAATAACCACTACTTATTAAAACCGCTATAAAAATAACTGCTACTAATTAAAAACCGCTACAAAAATGGTACGTGGATCCCTATAAATACCCTAATCTCAACTCATTTCAAACACTCTCCCATTTCTTTTCACTTTACCCTTCTTTCATTTTCTCTCATTTACAAATTTTTTTGTATGAGTTGAAGAGTTGAACAATACAATCAAATATGGTAACAAATATTTTACTTTTTTTTTTCAATACTTCTTTTCTTCACATAAAATTTATTCTCATAATTTTTTTTTCCAGATATTTCAGAGCTTTATCTCATTTTCATCTATTTTTCATACACAAATTTTTTTTTGCCAACTTCATACACAATTACATTATAGTAAACAACATAATAGTTCCTTATTACCTGCGTATCCTTAATAATATTATCAATACAATTTTTATACTTATCCAACTAAATTAAATTATTCCTTTTAATTTATAAATGAGTTAAACTATTGAATAATAAGCTCATTAAATTAGATAAACTACTAAAAAAAATAAAATTTTTAATTTAATATTAAAAAAACAGAAACAAATGATTGTATTTTTTTTTTAATTTTCTTAATTTTTGTAGCGGTTATTAAACCGCTACTAATTAAAGCGCCTTTTTAAACTGAAATTAATTTTTTGACGCCATTTTTGAATTTTCATAAAATTAGTAGCGGTTAGTAGCGGTTATATAGCCGCTACGAATTTCATAAAAATTTCAAATTAGTAGAGGTTTATTTACCGCTACAAAATAGAAAAAAATTTCATTTTTTTTTCCCGCCTTGAAATTTTCAATTTTTTATATTTGTAGCGGTTATATAACCGCTACAAATATCTCTGAAAAAAAGTATGGCTTATGGGGATGTTGTAGCGGTTGGGTTTAACCGCTACAAAATAAGTAGCGATTATTTTCCTTGAGTATCGGTTTTAGATAACCATTATAAAACCGCTTGCAACATACGATTTAGTAGCGGTTTTGTTAACCACTACTAATATTGTTTATAGCGGTTAAAACCGCTACTAATATCCATTTTTAACCACTACTAAATTACATTTTTTTTTTTATAGTGCTAGGCGGCACAAATGAGATAAGCGTCATTCCCAATTAATCAAGAAGCAAGGATAACTACCACATATCATTTGAAGGGTTTTGTCCATCTCTCTCTCTCTGTTTTTTTTTTTTCCTTTTTTTCTTTTTTGAACAAAAGGGTTGTCCATCTCATTCATCACTTTTAATCACGAAAATCCCCAAACAAGTAGCTTAGTTCCTTAGTCAATTAAACATTAGTAGGTAGAAATCATCACTTGGCTTTAATAAAATCGTTTCTCACTGTTCATTTTAATTAAAATGGAATCTCAATGTAGAGAACTTCTTGATTAAAATTACAGTAAATATTTTGGTATATCACTATTACTAGAATTCTATTAATTTAGTTTATTTTCAAACCTCGCTGATATTTTTGACAAAATGGTCAGTGGTTGAAGATTTTATATATATATATATGTTGGCATAATCTAGCTACTTGCCTTTCCTGATTCATTGAAAAATGTAGTAACTATTGTAGTGTCAACGATATGAAAGTTACGTTGAAGAAGAAACACTACATATTTTAATGTTTATTTTAAATTCATATTATATGGAGATATTACATATAGCAGCTTTAATATCACCCATGTAGCTTACAGTACGTAGGAGCAAACCTTACCAATCTGTTACTTATTCAATAATGCACATGCAAGCATACAGCTAATGAGTTCCTTAGACAGAACTGATAATGGCCTTGCTATATCCACTTTTGAGATCATTGAACCTGTCCCAGACCATGACTCCGCCATATTTAGGAGACCCCTTGATCGCCGGAAGAACCTGAGACTTCATAACGTTAACCGGAATAAACCCGCTGCCAGCAGCCGCTGTGGACGCCGGAACCCCCAAGAACACCTGGCTGGCTTTCACGGTGGTCCATTGTTTCCATGAATTCACAAGATTGTTAATGTTCCCACTTGTGTACTGGCATGGAGGGTTGTTATAGAACTGAACCCAGACGTAATTGAACAAGCCGGTGTTGATGGCGGTGCTCAGGTGAGAGTCTGGGAAAGGACATTGTGGTGCGGCGGAGAGGATCAGCTTCTGGTTGAACTTCTTCAAAGCCCCAGCAAGTTCATCCCAGTGCTGTCCGGGGCCGGCCTCAATGTCGAAGTCGATTCCGTCCAAGACGGCGCTGCCTAAGGGCCGGGAGTTGGAACTCCCGCCGAGGAAGTTGTTCCAGAGGTAGGTTGCGAGCTGGGTGGCCTCGGCGGCGGAGTTAAGAGAGTAGCCGTTGGTGCCGCCGCCAAGGGAGAGAAGCACTTTGATGCCTTTGCTTTGGCAGGTTTTGATGTCGGCGCTTATGCCTTTGCAGGTGCCGGCGGCGGGGTTGCAGTGGCCGGCGAGGTTGAGTTGTGGGGTTTTACCACCGCCAAAGCTGGATAAGAAAGCTATGTTAACGAACTTGTAGTTTCCGGTGTTGCATGTGTCGGCAAGGGAGCCTTCACCGCCGTTTTGGCCCCAGTAGACGGCGATTCCGGCAGCTTGGCACACTTGGAAGGTGGAAGAAATGAGCAAGAGAGGTAGTAAGAAGAAGACAGAAGCTTGTTTAAGTGAAGCCATGGTTTTTGTCTGTGTAATTTGTATATGGAGTGAGAAGAAGAGAAGGGCCATATTTATAGTGTTCAAAGTGTGGAAAAGTAAGAGAAACGTGCCTTGTCGGGAATGAATTGCTAAGAGATTAAGACTTGACAAAGTCTTGGGGTCTGCTGGACTAAATAAACAAAACGTTCAATTCTCAAGTCAACATCCTAATGATACGGAACTGTATATAGTATGGTTACGATCTAAATATATCTAAATATATGATAAAGTTGAGTTTTTTTGTAGAGATTTAAAAAATTAAATAAGTTACTGAATCATATACATGTTATGTATCCTTAGATTATATATCATTTTATTAATCAAACTAAATAGTTTGAAAAAAAAATTAAAATATAAATACTCTAAAATAATTTAATTAGTTTTCTTAATCTTTCTAAAAAAGTTAATTATGTCTTATATTTAGGAATGGGGTATGTAATCTTTAACTAGCTAGTTATGACTATAATACTACATAATCCCAAATTCTTAATAAGAGAATGACAAAACTTGATAAGCAATTCAAACCCGTGATAACTATGTCTTGTATTTTTTGAGAAATACATGATTTGAAATTTTGCAAATTTAAAGTTCTTTTTATATCTTTTTTGCCAATTATATTCTTCGCAATCCATTGATCATTTTAGATATAAAATCAATTATTTTATTAGATCATTATTAGATCCAAAAATTCTAACTTTGAAAAGCATTGATGAAAATTTTATTTATAATTTTTTAAAAATTATTTATAAAATCTTTAACTATCTATGAAGTTTTTTCTTTTTAAATCATTAAATACGTGACGCCTTTAATAGATCTTATTATATATGATGCATTTTTCATTCTGCGTTCCCGGAACTAAAATTAACATTGTGCAAAATATTTGTACGTAATATGAGGACATATATTACTGGATGGAATGATAACAATATTTTTTTATTAGCTAATTAAAGAGTTTGGATAATACATTAGTAATTACATGAATATCTCATGCATGTGTATTTTTTTGTGCTTCTATATATAGATATACATATATTGATATATGCAAATGAAATGAGCAAATTGTGCCTTTAAGATTATATTGTCAAGTGCCTTGGGACCCCCATTAAATTACAACGATATAGAGAAAATTAGTATGACCACAGTATAAGGATGTACACACAATTTGAAAAATGGTTTAAATTTACCAATAGCATTATAGCCTAGTGGTATAAATATGATGCTTCCATATAAGTGAAACATGACGGGTTCGATCCTGCTTGTAACTTACCATGGGTTAAGGTGCAAATTTACCAACGAAGTTTTGTCTGAGGAGCGTCTGGCACAAATATCTTTTAGAAGAGCCGAAAATACCAATGAACAATTAAAAATGGTCATCCACCACAAAAACCGTTAATCTGTACTAACGGCGTTAAATTATAAGATAAGAAAACCCCTAACGGCGTTAGTACAGATTTAACAGTTTTTGTGGTGGATACCCTTTTTTAATTGTTCATTGGTATTTTTGCCCCTTATTAATTGTTCATTTATATTTTTGCCCATTCCAAAAGATATTTGTACCAGGCGCTTCTTGGACAAAACTTCATTCATAAATTTGCACCTTAACCCACTTACCATTAGTGCCTACAGCTCTTAAAACGACAACAAAGTCTTGGGGGTCTGCTTGACTAAATAATCAAATTAAAACGATGCTCAAGTCAACAAAGTAGAGATGTGGAATGGTATATATTGCTCCCTCCATCATTAATATAGGATATATTTGGGAGTTAATTTTGATTTTAAATATAAGACCTATTTTTTATATATGTCAATCTTTTCTTATATTATTCCTATTAATGCTCTCTTAACATTAATCAAATGGGAGGGAGAATGAATGAATGAAGGAAAATAACTAAGGTGTTTTAGAAAATACATGTTATATTAACTAATTTAACTAACTTCTTTAATCTAATCAAATTAATTAAATACTTATGTAAAGACCGGAGGGAGTGTATACAGACTTATTGGATAATTATAATAAGACGTTTGACTGTTTGAGATTCACATATCTTTAAAAACATATCTTTATATCAATCGAAGCAATTGGCATACATTTTATCTTATGGCTATAAAACATTCACAGATTCTAAGTAATACATTGGTAATTACATGAATATCCCATGCATTTGTATTTTTTTGAGTGTTCATATACATATTGATATATTCGAATGAAATGAGCAAAGCAAGCTTGTTGTCAAAGTCACAAGTCTAAGTAAATTTGTGACAATGACGTAAACTCGTATGCTAAACTCATGAGTTTTATCAATAAATAAATATTAATAGTATATAATTAAATAATTTAAAAATGAAAAATGACAAAAATTTAATTTAAATATATTTTAAATTTTAATAATTGGAATTAAATCCGTCAATGTACATAATTTATCATAATCAATAAAGAAATTTCTACAAATTTAATATTTAAAGCCACTAAGTATAATCAAATTGAAGAAGTTAAAGTTGAGATTAAAAGTGAGTTAACATGATTTTATAAATTATAAACACAAAAAGGGTAAACTCTTGTGTCTGAACTCATGAGTTTAACTAAATTTATAATTATTATGAGTTTAAGAATGACTTAACATTATTTTATAAGTTAGAAATATAAAAATAATAAACTCATGTAACAGGAATGGAGCAAGGTGTTGCGTAAGGAAAAGCAGAAATGAGAAATCTTCCTCCCAATTCATCAACAATAAGACTTAATATTCAATTTAGTTGTGGCAATAGTATTATTTATTTGATACCGCCACCGATGTTGAAATAAGGGTCGTCAAATCGTCAATAAATTTTGGCGTAAAATGTGGGGGAGTGAGATGGCAGTCAGACCACTAAGTCTGAATGAGTATGGGTGGGATGGCACCCAATCTAAATAATTTTTTACTTTTATTTTTTATGTAAATATTTTAATAAATATGTAATCTAAAATAAAAGATAACGTAGACCTACTATGAGAAGGGCCTAATGAGAAAAAAATAAAAAGAAAGAAAGAAAGTAACAACCAGAAGTCTAAAAGATAAGAAGGCAATATAAATTTGTTATCATTTTCTGCATTAAAATTTGTCAACACATGCTCCTCAGTTATTATCAAACTTGTGGTTGTGAGTGATTAAATCCCTTTCTTGTTACTTTATAGTAATTACCCCTAAGATAGCATCTTAATTAATAATTTTTTAAGAAAATGATTTTTTACTTGAAAATTATTAATTAAAAATTTTAAATTAAATACATATTTTTGAAACTGTATTTGAACTATTTAGATTTCATTATGGTGACGAGCACTCAAACGCACTATTTCAAGAAATAAATAGTTTTTTAATTTCTCATTATTTTGTTCGGTATAATAGATGCGTTCATCTGAGAGTTTTCTCATTTAAAATTTTACATTTCAAGAAACGTCCAACTATTTTACAAAAATGAATATATTACAAGTATAGAAAAGTCTTGATAGCTATCACCTAAGTTAGTGGTTTTGTTTGTTTTATATCTATCTAGAAACACTATGATGTTATAGGTGAAGGGGCCTTTAATGGCCTGCTCTTTAATACCCTTTGCAAAACACCAATTTTCCAAATGTGTTTTCCCTTGTTTTATTTTTGTGTTTGTGAATTTGAACCGGACCAGCCCGGAAACCGGTGAACCAGCCGGTAGATTGGTTCGGTTCGTGGTCCGGTTTGGGTTCCTATTTTTAATTTTTTTAAATTTTCTTTAGAATTTCATATTAATTAATAAGTCTACAATCTTCAATTTCTCACTAGTTTGGCTCCAGTTTGGCTCCACTTTAGCCTCGATCTGACCCACTGACCCTTAACCCAGTACCCCGATCGGTTTAGTACCTGATCCGAGTTCATGAACCTTGATTTTATTAGATTCTATGTAAAAGTAAGGGAAAATTCCAAAAAAACTACTTTGGAAAATGGGAAAGAACGAGTCAGTTCACTATCAGACGGGAGGAGGAATATGAGATTTTGAAATCTTGGCGAAAAGATGAAAATGCCCTTTAGTCCTTCCTCTCTCCACTTCGGAATAACAACATTGGCCTCTCAATTAACAACACCATATTCTCAATTAACAACACCAAAATCCCACAAAGAGTCCGTGCTTCCATGCGCTTCACCTTCATTCTGATAACAACACCTTCGTTCTACATTAACAACACTTTCGTTTTACATTAACAACTCCACTTTCTTCTTTCACAATTAACAAGTTTCAAGGACAATAACAACACCTCTCTCTTTATTAACAACACCGTATTCTACATTAATAACTCCATTTTCTTCTTTCACAATTAACAAGTTTCAGGGCCAATAACAACTCCTTTCTCTTTATTGTAATACCCCAAATTTTGGGATTAGAGGCTAGAGAATAAGCTTGAAGTAAGTGAATTGTGATACGATTTCAGATGATCAATTAAATAGTGCAAGTGTACACTGTCGTAATCAAGTAATATAGAAGTGAGTAGAGTATCGTTCCCACGAGGATTGTTCACTAAGTACCAAAATGAGCAATTTTAACTCTATTTAGTCGATCGATTAGTTGGTGATTGAGAGTACAAAATAAAAGAAAGACAATTAAATATGATTGCAGATGATATGAAAGCAAATATGAGAAAAAGTCCTAGGGGTCAGATTTCACTTAACAAATTCCGGATTGAATCACTTATCTATTCTAGCCCAATTTATTCCACATGATTGATAGTCGAGTTTCCCTAATTTAATTACTAGCCTCTTCCAAGGTCAAGAAATTCTATAATCAATTGCTAATCCAATATATTCCTATATGAATTTAAGCAATTAATTATGCATTAAGATTTATGGAACTCAGTAAGACTACACAACTCATATGAATATATTCCTATTTCATATGCAAGTCATGGTTTTAATTATAGAGTCTATACACATGTATCTCCTTCCGGTCTCAACATGTATATTGAAATCATTTAAAAGATGGCCAGTCAATCAAAAGCATTAAGAATAATAATTAAAACTCAATCATGAAGGAGAAATTCAAACTAGATTTAATAAGTTAGGATTCAATCCGTCATTAGTAAGTTACGTCATCACCCTAGGAAAATGAAAATTTAGCTCATGATAAAATTAAAAACAAAACCAAAATAAATTGACATTATATAAAGCTAGAATGAAAGCCTCAGAAATACTGTATAAACTTGAATATTAAATTCTCAAACATAAATATACAACCAAAAGATGCATGAAAAATGAAGAAATCTAGCCGTCCATTTAGGAGGTAAAACCTTCCATGTAGGCGGTATGCAAAATAAAATCCTAAGCCTTCCAAGATAGAGGCATGAAGAAATCTATCCGTCCATTTAGGAGGTAAAACCTTCCATGTAGGCGGTATGCAAAATGTAATAAAATCCTAAGCCTTCCAAGATGGAGGCATGCAAGAAAGTAATAAAATCCTAAGCCTTCCAAGATGGAGGCATGCAAGAATTGATACAATGAATGAAATTAAATCTAGAAAGTAACACACTTTTTCTCAGAACTGTCAGAGAAAGGATCTTTTCTTGTCAGAGAATGGCCTCTAATTGTCAGAAAAGGACCTCTGATTCTCTTCCTCTCTTCCCCCTTTGAGCTTGGCATTGATCTCTATTTATAGGGGAAAAAAACGTGTGCTACAGTACTGCTACAGTGATCTGGCGGGTGCTACAGTTCCCTGGCGGGTGCTACAGTACCGTTGACCTGCTATAGTCCTGATGGCTGCTACAATGCTGTTGACCTGCTACAGTTCCCGATGGCTGCTACAGTGCTGTTGACCTGCTACAGTTCCCGATGGCTGCTACAGTGCTGTTTTTTTTATTTTTTTTATATTTTTTTTAATTTTTTTTTAATTTTTTTAAATGTTGTTTATTCCAAAAACAATATTTATTTATCAATCACACCCAAATTTATTATATTAAACACAAATATCGTCCATAAAATCATCATATAAAGGAAAATAAATATGCAAATATTTTGCTTATCAAATTCCCCCACACTTGACTCTTGGACGTCCTCGGACAAGAAGTAAATAATAAATGCTTCCAACAAAATCAGAAGTGTCAAGTCATAAGTAAGAACACAATTGAAAAATAAAGAGATCATAGTATTAATGAATCAATGAAAATATAAACTGGTAACTTTAATTGAAAATGAATAAACTGAGTTCGTACTTGTAGCTCATTCTCTCAATCTCTCAAGTGTTCAAGGGTAAGTGTTTCGCTCAAATTCAACCGAAAAAATTGCACTACCATAGGCTTGCTAAAAATCTCAATCTCCACTACCTAATTCACATGCATAATTCAAATCAAAAGGACTTATTAAGGGTTGTAATGGGGTTAAGGTAAAGGAATGTAAAACAGGATATGAAAGGCTAAAGAAATAGAGCAATTGAAAAATGGGCTACTTATAAATTTATCTTATCACAACAACCCACAATTAAAACACTTAACATTTTTTTTCTTCTTTTTTTTTCTTTTTTTTTCTTTTTTTTTATACTTTTTTCCTTCTTTTTTTTTCTCTTTTTTTTTCTTATTGAATTGCAACTGTAAAGTTGATGATAGATACACCCCCACACTTTGTCAAAAGCCCATTTCACAAAAATTTCAAATGCTCCACTAATCTTCCGAATAAGGTAAAAGCACTTGATATATCATTAAAACACATGTTAATGGATTGAAAACAAAGAAATAATCAATTAGGCTCAAAGGGGCTTATCAACGGTATAATTGCAAGGTTGGCTATTTGGCTCTGGCTAAAGAAAATGAATGGCTTTATCATTTTTGAATGAGCATGTGAGATGTAATTTCAACCAGATTTAAAGCAAGTTCTAGAGTGACAACTTAATAGGTGAATATCACACACAAGAGAAGTAATCATTATAGGCTCAGAAGCTCACGGCTAGGAATTTTTAAACTCAGTTCATTCAATCTCAAAATTCATCACCAATTGCAACAATCAGTTGTTCATTCATGCTATAAAATCTCTAAATTCAATTGATCCATACTTAAAACTTATATACTTCTTAAGATCATTACAAAGCACTTGAAAAAGTTTTTTTTTTTTTTTGAAAAAGATAAAAAAAATCATGCAACTAATGAAATGCGTCTCAGGAGTTAAGAATAACTCCTTACTCGGCCATCTTTTTTCACACCTCATGCATATAATGGTTTTACTAACTAACAAACGAAAAAAAAAACAAAATTTTTTTTTTCTCCTCCCCCAACCTAAATCAGACATTGTCCCCAATGTCTTCTAGAGCTTAGAGGAGGTGTTTTTTTTTTTTACATAAACACACAATAAAGTAAAACCAAGAGATTAAGAAGAGTTACAACTTAAGAGTGGTATCTGGATTCTGCTTCTGACTGCTATCTGTAGATGGCCCACCTATGTGCTTGACGAGTAGATCTGGTTTAGGTTCATAGGTTTGCATTTGATCGAGCAGCTGATCAGCAGTTGGTGCAGCAATTATGGAGTGGCGAGTTGCTTGGGGTATAAATCCTGTTTCCACAGCATGATCAAGAAAAGACAACAGATTATCATAAAAACCGTTAACATTTAACAATCCTAATGGTTTTTTGTGATAGTTTAGCTTAGCCCAATATGCAACACTAGAAATGCCATCCAATGTCTCCAAACCACCGGGTAGAGCAATAAAAGCTTGAGCATGGTGGAACATTACTCCCATATGTTCAGGCAAGCTTGAAACCTGTAACTCTTGTCCTAAGGAAAAAACATGATCTTGCAACTCCTTCACTCTTACACTTAAACCCTTGCTTCCATTCATGGATGCAGAAACAGCCACACTTCCCTTTAGGCCCTGGACGCCTCCCCCGTACACAAAGTTGATTTTTCTGGCAGCTAATGCAACTCCAAGTTCATTTGCTGCTATTATAAACTCTCCTTTCTTGCCCAAATCAGTTTCACCAAAAATGCAAATAGATGTAAATCTACATTTTTGTGAAATAACCTCTTTCTCTTTGTTTCTCTCGGACCATGTACGCTTACAAGAGAAAGTATTCATTTTTACAAAAGGAAGTGTGCATATTTACAAATGAAAGAGCTCATATATATAATACTAAAACAACGACAACAAAATCACACAAATCACACATTTTTCAAAGAAGTTTGAAAAAATTTCTGACACAAATGACCGGTGGGCCACTGCGTGAAGAAATTAAACAAAAAGAGGAAAGAAAGTCAAAAGATACAGTAGAGTAGGAAAAAAAAACTGCCAAAAGGATAAGAAAGATTAGACAAAAGCTACGAAAAAGACAAAACAAATTAAACACACGCATGATTATGTACAGTAGTTGTGATTTTGGCTCACATCTTCCTCTGGTTTTACGTCCAGAAACGGCTTAAACGCTTTCTATGAATCGAGGATTTGCTTCCCATCCAGTTTTCTTATAAACTGGCAAACAGGGTCTTTTAACGTCAGATTCCCAAGACAATAGCGCTCTTTTTCTTTGTTGAATATGTCTGCTAAATCGAGAATAATACGATGAACATCACCACTCGGATGCGTCTCAAGAGTTTGAATGATATCATCCAGTGACTCCTTACTCAGTCCATCCTTTATAAATTTGATTTTATCTTCTCGATTTACAGAAACCATACCCTTACTTCTACAGCGCTGATCACATGTCCACCTTGCACATTTATAGCAGACATTCATTCTCTTAGCTCTTCTCTTTTTGGAGTAAGAACTTCTTCCCATTCCTGGCAAAGGTTTAACAAATGAATTATGAATCTCACCTGCTAAACGTACCTTAGCTTCAATGATCCAACGTATATCCACAGGAAGGCCCAAACGATTGAATACTTTCATCCTTTCAAGTCGACAACTATAGATCTTCCTGAGCACATCTTTGGGAAGAGTGGGAAACCTGTTCTTAAGCTTTGCAAGAGATTCCTCCATGGCAACTTAAAATGTAAATGATGAAAACTAAAATGCTCAATACAGTGTAGTGTGTTTCGGTGAGTAGGAAAGAAAAATGAGAGTAGGAAAGAAATGAGTGAGTAGGAAAGAAAATTGAGAGAGTGGGAAAGAAAATTGAGAGAGTGGGAAAGAAGTTTTGAGAGAGTAGGAAAGAAGTTTTGGGTTGCCTCCCAAAAAGCCGCCCTTCTTTAACGTCTTTAGCTAGACAAAGATTAAACCAAAATTTTTTTTTCTTTTTTTAAAAAAAAAAAAAAAAATACTAGATTGAGGACTTACCTGTTGATTCTTCAAACGTGATGACAGATTTCAAAGTGTTGAGTGCACCTTCATTGTATTCTTTTAGCCTTTGCCCATTCACTTTGAATTTTCGATCACCATCTTGAATCTCCACAGTTCCATATGGCCATACTTGAATCACAGTAAAAGGACCTGACCATCTTGATCTCAGCTTTCCTGGAAAGAGCTTTAACCTTGAGTTGTATAAAAGCACCTTTTGTCCTGGTGAAAACTCTCTCCTCAAAATTCTTCTGTCATGCCACATTTTTGTCTTCTCCTTGTATAACTTTGCATTTTCATAAGCTTGTTGTCTGAATTCTTCAAGCTCATTGAGTTGGAGAAGCCTTTTCTCACCAGCTACCTTTAAGTCAAAATTTAATGCTTTTACCGCCCAATATGCTTTGTGCTCCATTTCTACTGGAAGATGGCATGCTTTTCCATAGACCAATTGATACGGGGATGTACCAATTGGTGTCTTGAAGGCAGTTCTATAAGCCCAGAGTGCATCATCTAACTTTTGAGCCCAATCCTTCCGGTTGGAATTCACTGTCTTCTCTAAGATCCACTTGAGTTCTCTGTTTGAGATTTCCACCTGCCCGCTGGTTTGTGGATGATATGGAGTTGCAACCTTGTGAGTTACTCCATATTTAGCCAATACCGACTGAAGCTGCTGATTGCAAAAATGCCTTCCTCCATCACTGATAATAGCTCTAGGCACTCCAAATCTTGTAAAAATATTCTTCCTTAAGAACTTCACAACCACACGAGAATCATTTGTAGGAAAGGCAGTTGCTTCAACCCACTTAGAGACATAATCAACAGCTACTAAAATGAACTGATTGCTAAATGAGGATGGAAAAGGCCCCATAAAATCAATCCCCCATACATCAAAAAGTTCAACTTCTAAGATGTTGGTTAAAGGGGCTTCATGTCTCCTTGAGATATTTCCCGTTCTTTGACATCTGTCACAAGTTGCCACAATTTTGTGAGCGTCCTTGAAAAGTGTAGGCCAGTAAAATCCTGATTGAAGGACTTTAGTAGCTGTTCTATTTGCTCCAAAATGACCACCATATGAGGATGAATGGCAGTGATTTAAGATGCTAACCATTTCTTCTTCAGGAACACATCGCCTGATAATTCGATCTGGGCATTGTTTGTATAAGAACGGATCCTCCCAAAAGTAATGCCTTACATCAGCCAGAAACTTCTTCTTTTGCACTTTAGAAAGTTCATAAGGCAATACTCCGCTTGCCAAATAATTCACAAGATCAGCATACCACGGAGTAGGTTGTGACTGCATGATAAAAAGTTGCTCATCTGGAAAATTCTCCTGGATTGGTGATTCACTCTTTTGTTCAGGTGGTTCTAACCGAGAAAGATGATCTGCAATGAGATTCTCGGTCCCTTTTTTGTCTTTGATCTCCAAGTCAAATTCTTGCAGCAGAAGCACCCATCTGATCAGTCTGGGCTTAGCATCTTTCTTCTCAATCAGGTATTTGATTGCTGAGTGGTCCGTCCAGACAATGACCTTTGACCCGATCAAGTATGCTCTGAATTTGTCGAATGCAAACACTACTGCTAGGAGCTCTTTTTCTGTTGTTGCATAATTCAGCTGTGCTTCTGAGAGTGTTCTGCTAGCATAATAGATAGCATGAAAGATCTTGTCTCTTCTTTGGCCTAAAACAGCTCCAACTGCATAATCACTTGCATCGCACATCATCTCAAATGGAAGATTCCAATCTGGAGCTATGATAACTGGTGCAGAAGTCAAGGCACTTTTTAGAGTTTGGAAGGCTGATAAGCACTCCTTATTAAACATAAAGGGAGTATTTTTCTCCAACAGCATGCAAAGTGGCTTTGTGATTTTTGAGAAATCCTTGATGAATCTTCTATAGAAGCCAGCATGTCCCAAAAAACTTCGAATACCCTTGATTGAGGAGGGCGGTGGCAGCTTTTCAATTGTTTCAATCTTAGCTCGGTCCACTTCAATGCCTTGATCAGATACCTTATGACCCAGCACAATTCCTTCTTTTACCATGAAATGGCATTTCTCCCAATTTAGAACCAAGTTTGTCTCCACACAACGTTGTAATACTTTTGCTAGATTTGAAAGACAATGATCAAATGATTCTCCAAAAACTGAAAAATCATCCATAAACACCTCAATGAACCTTTCCACCATGTCTGAGAAGATCGCCATCATACTCCTTTGAAATGTCGCTGGTGCATTACATAGACTAAATGGCATCTTTCTGAAGGCAAAGGTACCATATGGACATGTAAAAGTTGTTTTCTCTTGATCCTCCGGTGTAATTGTAATTTGATTGTATCCTGTGTACCCATCCAAGAAACAATAATAGGCTTTTCCAGCAAGTCTGTCAAGCATCTGATCTATAAATGGCAGAGGAAAGTGATCTTTTCTGGTGGCTTTGTTGAGCTTTCTGTAGTCGATGCACACTCTCCATCTAGTTACCGTTCGTTGTGGAATCAATTCATTTTTTTCGTTGGGCACTACTGTCATTCCACCTTTCTTTGGCACAACTTGAACTGGGCTTACCCATTGACTGTCAGAGATTGGGTAGATTATGCCAGCATCTAGCCACTTTATTACCTCCTTTCTCACCACCTCCTTCATATTTGGATTGAGTCTTCTCTGGTGCTCAACTGTTGGCTTGTAGTTGTCCTCCATCAAGATCTTATGCATACAAATTGAAGGACTAATCCCTCTTATATCAGCTATTGACCATCCAAACGCTGCTTTATACTCCCTTAGAACTCTTAATAACTTTTCTTCTTCTTCGGGAGTAAGAGCTGCTGAGACAATTACTGGTAATGTTGAATTTTCTCCCAGATAAGCATACTTCAAGTGGGATGGCAGTACTTTCAACTCCAGTTCTGGTGGTTTCTTCGTTGATGGTACCGGCTTACTCGGCCTTTCCCCCAGGTCTTCAAATGGTTTCTTGATAAAAATTGGGGAATTTGCTTCCAGGTACTTAATCTGCTCCAAGACTTCAGGATTAGTAGATTTTGATACATCTACCATTCCTATTGCTAATGGTTGATCCATGCAGATTTCGTTCATCACGTCTTTTGTGCAACTAGACAATGTATCGATTCTGTAGCAAGTGTCACCTTCATCTGGGAAGGATAAAGCCTTGAAAATGTTGAAGGATACTTGATTATCTTGAACTCACAAGGTTAACTTCCCCTGTTGCACATCTATTAACGTTCTCCCAGTTGCTAGGAATGGCCTCCCAAGAATGATAGGAATTTCTTGGTCTTCTTCCATGTCGAGTATTATGAAATCAGCTGGGAATATGAGTTTGTCCACCTTCACCAGAACATCTTCTAAGACACCCCTCGGATGCTTTATTGATCGGTCCGCCAGAAGTAGCGAAACTGTGGTTGGCTTCACCTCTCCAAGACCAAGTTTGTTGTAGACAGATAGAGGCATGAGGTTTACACTT
This sequence comes from Inga laurina, assembly GCA_963855925.1. NCBI lineage: Eukaryota > Viridiplantae > Streptophyta > Magnoliopsida > Fabales > Fabaceae > Inga > Inga laurina. Next base: position 56,471,173 of record OY979703.1, read on the forward strand.
GCTCCAAGATCACAAAGTGCTCTTTCAAAGTGACATTGACCTATGGTGCAAGGTATGCAAAAGCTTCCTGGATCTTTCAGCTTTGGAGGTAATTTCTTTTGGAGAATAGCGCTGCACTCCTCAGTAAGTGCAACTGTTTCAAATTCCTCAAGCTTACGCTTATTTGAGAGAATGTCCTTCATGAATTTTGCATAACTGGGCATTTGAGCAAGAGCGTCTGCAAAAGGAATGTTGATGTGCAACTTTTTGAAAACCTCCAGAAACTTTGCAAATTGCTTGTCTAGCTTTGCCTTCGCGAGTCTCTGAGGGTATGGAACTGGTGGTACATATGGAGGAGGATTGTCTGAAAAGCTGATTCTTCCTGGTATCACATCATCCTCCTTCTGTTGTTGTACTTCCTCCTTTTGTTCTTCTCCACCTTCTTTCTCTTCTCCATCATCCTTCTTTTTAATTAAAGGATCTTTCAATTCTTTCCCACTTCTTAGTGCAACGGCCTTCACATGTTCTTTTGGGTTTTTTTCAGTGTCACTTGGTAGAGTTCCTGGTTGCCTGGAATTCAGCATATTTGCAATTTGGCCCATCTGGATCTCCAAGTTCTTTATTGAGGCATCTTGGCTTTTGATTGTTGCATCAGTCCTAGCTATGAATTGAAATGTATTCATAGTTAGTTGAGCCAGTGCATCCTCCAAATTCACTTTCTGTTGTGGTGGATTTGGTTGTTGAAAAGCTTGCTGCTGGTAGTTCCCTTGTGGCTTGAATGTATTTTGATTATTCCTCCAACTAAAGTTTGGATGATTTCGCCAACCTGGATTATAGGTGTTTGAAAATGGGTCATTCCTTTGATTTCCGATGAACTGAGCTTGCTCCGGCATGAATGAGTGTCCTTCTTGACATTGTGTACCCACATGAGGTCCTCCATATTGATCACAAGCTTCCGTAGGAGTGTTGATTACGTTTGCTTGGGTTGTCAATGATCCTACTTGCTTGGATATAGATGCAACTTGAGAAGACAAAGTTGTAAGGACATCTAGCTCGTGAACTCCAAGTACTTTCTTTGAATTGCTACGTTCAGAAGGCCATTGATATGCATTGGATGCCATCTCCTCAAGTAGATTGTAAGCATCATCTTTATTTTTTCCCATTAAAGATCCTCCAGCTGCAGCATCTACAAGAATTCTGGAGATGTGCGTCATCCCACTATAGAAAGTTTGTAGTTGCCACCAATCTGGTAACCCATGATGAGGACATCTCCGCAGCAACTCCTTGTATCTCCCCCATGCTTCATAGAGGCTTTCTTGTTCATGCTGGGTAAATGAGGCAATTTCATTCCTCAATTTAGCAGTTTTTGCTGAAGGAAAGTATTTCTCCAAAAATTTCTGCGCCATGATCTCCCATGTAGTTATGCTTCCCACTGGTAATGATTGTAGCCAACTCTTAGCCTTATCCCTGAGTGAGAAAGGGAAAAGTCTAAGTCTAATGGCATCGTCAGTAACACCATTATGCTTGAATGTGTCGCAGATTTCTAGGAAGTTGGCTATGTGTGCATTAGGATCTTCTGTTGGTAAACCACCGAACTGGTTTGCTTGCATCATCTGGATAATTGCTGGCTTGATTTCAAAGTTGTTAGCTGCTACTGGTGGTCTAGTGATTCCAGAATTTGTCCCCATGACAGTTGGTGTTGCATAGTCACGGAGTGTTTTGGTATCTGTTGTTCCTCCCCCCGGATTTGCCATTGGATTACTTAGGATTGAAGTAGACTGCTTCCGAACTCTTTGATTTCTTCGACAAGTTCTTTCGATCTCCGAATCAAAAGGCAATAGTTTAGTCTCCTTCGATCTGGTCATACACTAAGCAAAAACCTGAAAAGAAACACAAGACACCAAGAAGAAAAACAAATGTAATATGAAGACCAAATTAGTATTAAAATTACTTGGTATTGATATAAGTGACAACAATCCCCGGCAACGGCGCCAAAAACTTGATACGATTTCATATGATCAATTAAATAGTGCAAGTGTACACTGTCGTAATCAAGTAATATAGAAGTGAGTAGAGTATCGTTCCCACGAGGATTGTTCACTAAGTACCAAAATGAGCAATTTTAACTCTATTTAGTCGATCGATTAGTTGGTGATTGAGAGTACAAAATAAAAGAAAGACAATTAAATATGATTGCAGATGATATGAAAGCAAATATGAGAAAAAGTCCTAGGGGTCAGATTTCACTTAACAAATTCCGGATTGAATCACTTATCTATTCTAGCCCAATTTATTCCACATGATTGATAGTCGAGTTTCCCTAATTTAATTACTAGCCTCTTCCAAGGTCAAGAAATTCTATAATCAATTGCTAATCCAATATATTCCTATATGAATTTAAGCAATTAATTATGCATTAAGATTTATGGAACTCAGTAAGACTACACAACTCATATGAATATATTCCTATTTCATATGCAAGTCATGGTTTTAATTATAGAGTCTATACACATGTATCTCCTTCCGGTCTCAACATGTATATTGAAATCATTTAAAAGATGGCCAGTCAATCAAAAGCATTAAGAATAATAATTAAAACTCAATCATGAAGGAGAAATTCAAATTAGATTTAATAAGTTAGGATTCAATCCGTCATTAGTAAGTTACGTCATCACCCTAGGAAAATGAAAATTTAGCTCATGATAAAATTAAAAACAAAACCAAAATAAATTGACATTATATAAAGCTAGAATGAAAGCCTCAGAAATACTGTATAAACTTGAATATTAAATTCTCAAACATAAATATACAACCAAAAGATGCATGAAAAATGAAGAAATCTAGCCGTCCATTTAGGAGGTAAAACCTTCCATGTAGGCGGTATGCAAAATAAAATCCTAAGCCTTCCAAGATAGAGGCATGAAGAAATCTATCCGTCCATTTAGGAGGTAAAACCTTCCATGTACGCGGTATGCAAAATGTAATAAAATCCTAAGCCTTCCAAGATGGAGGCATGCAAGAAAGTAATAAAATCCTAAGCCTTCCAAGATGGAGGCATGCAAGAATTGATACAATGAATGAAATTAAATCTAGAAAGTAACACACTTTTTCTCAGAACTGTCAGAGAAAGGATCTTTTCTTGTCAGAGAATGGCCTCTAATTTTCAGAAAAGGACCTCTGATTCTCTTCCTCTCTTCCCCCTTTGAGCTTGGCATTGATCTCTATTTATAGGGGAAAAAAACGTGTGCTACAGTACTGCTACAGTGATCTGGCGAGTGCTACAGTTCCCTGGCGGGTGCTACAGTACCGTTGACCTGCTACAGTCCTGATGGCTGCTACAGTGCTGTTGACCTGCTACAGTTCCCGATGGCTGCTACAGTGCTGTTTTTTTTATTTTTTTATATTTTTTTTTAATTTTTTTTAAATGTTGTTTATTCCAAAAACAATATTTATTTATCAATCACACCCAAATTTATTATATTAAACACAAATATCGTCCATAAAATCATCATATAAAGGAAAATAAATATGCAAATATTTTGCTTATCAAATTGCTAAACCCCGGTTTAGTAGGTGTCCCAAATCTATTCCCTAACGTCTCTTATATCTTTGAGGCATTAAAAAAAAATAAAATGGTGAATTAAAGAGTATTGGAAATTTGTATACAAAATGGAATTTATTGAAGTTGCAAGTGCATGTGGTTTTGGATAACCAAATGATGACCAAAAATTGTGAAATTTCATAGGATGAAAGTAGAAACCTAAGCTTTAATTTGATAAGTCATATGAAGTATTTGGAGCTGTACACAAGGAGTTATGAATTTTTGAAGTTTACCTAGTGAAACTGGAAAGTTTCTATGGCAGCCTCCAAAGATGGAGTTTATGGGAAGTTTGAGCTTTCAGTTGGCCAAAAGGTTATATTTTTTCTTGACACTAGACTCAATAAGGGTTCTATAGCTTTTGGAATTACATCAATTGAAGTTCTACAAATAAAGTTATGATTTTTTAAAGTTTGATTAAAAAATCTATCAAGATGGCCAACTATTGCGAATTTGGGGATAAAAATGTAATATCAATTATGTTGTAATACCCTAAAATTTGGCATTTGAGGCTTGGGAATAAGCCTAAATTAAGTGGACTGCTAAGCCTCAATATAATAGGAGCCTAAATGTATCCCCTAATGATTATTATATCTTTGGGGTATTAAGAAAGTAAAATGGTGAATTTTGAAGAATATTATTATATTTTTGGTGAAATCGCCTATAAGGTACTGAGCTTGTGATGAGGTTTTGGAAGTTCCGATGATGAGCAAAAATTATGAGATTTTACAGGATGAAATTAGACATCTTAATCTTTAATTTGATAGGTCATATGACTCAATTAAAGTTATATAAAAAAAGTTATGAATTTTTGAATTCAGCACAGAAAAATTGTAAAATTTCTGGAACAGTATGTAAAGATTGAAATTTCTGGGAATTTTGTGATTCCATCTAGCAAAATTCTATATTTTTTATTTAAACTAGACTCAATAAGGGTTCTATAGGCTTTGGAATCACTCCAATTTGATTTTTCTAGAATTAGTTATGATTTTTCAAAGATTGAGCAAAAATCTGTCAGAATTTCCAATTAATCCGAATTTTTGGAAAATGATTAAAATATGACATAAGCTATTATATAAGCATATTCCTTCTTATTCCTTCAGCTCAAACTGACGCAAACAACAGTTGAACATAGAGAGAGTTTAGAGAGAGAAGGAGAGGAGAAAACTCACGAGATAGATCGATTTCTTCGATGAATTCGTACCTAACGTGTATAATTCTTCTCTTAAGTTTATTTTCTCTGTTGTTTGAGGTGTTTGAAGCAAGATTTTGGAGTTAGGAGGACTAGGGTTTTCATCCATATTTGGAAAAAGTCAGAAGGAGCTTGAGGTAACTTCTAAATTTTCGTATATTACTTATTCTGGCTGCTGTGAACAATTTAATCGGTGAAATTTCGTCGGATTATTTTTGGTTTTAAATATGGAAATTGATATGACCTAGTGGTTATGCTTCCGAAATTGGGTCTAAAAGGTAGTTGTAACCTAATTAAACAGTTGATAAAGTGATTAGGAGTAGAAAGGAACACGTCTGTGAAGTCAAAACTCAAAAACCCTTATTTACCCCGAAGAATCCATAAGTTTCAGCCATCTCTAGTTAAGGGTCTTAGAGTTAGATTTTCAATAATTTGATGATTCCATTGTGTTCAAGGTGGAAAATTAGGTGGGGTTATAGTTGGTCACTTTTTTGGAAAAGGCCGAAAAAACATAATTACGAAAACGCCCCTAAAACCCTTAAAGTGGGGCTGCCAAGGATAATTTTGTAATTTGGCATTGAATTTGACAATTCTTAGTCCGAAAATGGATTCCTTGAGTGGAAATATGTTAGGATAGCCCCTGATAAAATTTTGGGAAAAGTGCAGCCGGACCGGGTATGGCGAGGCCGGGCCGGGTCCTCGAGGGTATTTTGGTAAATTTTCATAATAGGCTCATATAACCCCCAGAAACACTATGGAAGTGTCTAAACGGTACCTTTGGCATTGTAGGATCGAATATGGAGCCCGAGCTGTTGGTACGCTTTTTGAGGCATAAGTCTCGAGGCGAAAAAGGGTTAAGGTTGAGAACTTACCTCTCTTGCATGTATTTGATATTTGTGTTAGAGTGTTGATGCATTTTATTGCTTTGCTTGATTATGTGAAACATGTATAAATGATTTGAAGCTATGTTTCAATTTATGCTATGGCCATAAGTATATTGTTCGAAGCATTGAGCTTACAGATTTGTCATTGTGTGAGCATGAGTTATGTGATGCAAGCATGTCATGCATTAAACATTTATTGTACATGCATATTGGTATTGTTTTCCTACTAAGATTCTTTCGAATCTCACCCTCCCCTACCAACAATTTAGACAGGAGAAGACAGAAGATGTGCTGAGAACAATGTAGAGAACTATATGAGGGGATTACAGTGGTGGAACGAAGACGGGAAGATGTCTCTACTTCATTGAGACGGTTTTAGATACCCAAGTAGCCCTGTGTGGCTACATTGATGGTAATGATCATGTACGATAATTTATGTAATCATACACTTATTATCAGTATATTCATGTTATTCCTGTGTTGCCCACCGAACCACATATCATTTTCCGCAAATACTCTGAAAAAAGGTTAAAATAAGGTAAGGGCGTGACATATGTAAATTGTAGAATTAAGTAAAAGTTTATATTTTCCCTTTATTGGTGGATATTTGTTGACAAAAATATTAAAAGAGGTGGAAATGGCTTATTCAAGAAGCCAAGGGACTTAAATATGAAATTGCTAAATTTGGAGCACATGTGTAAATAGATTAAAACACTGCATATAATTGTGCATGTAGTAAAGGAAATGGATGAACTAATTTGGGCTTGTGAAGGACCCCTTAAGGCGTCATGTATGGGCCAACAAAGAGGGGAGAAGTTAGTTCAATTTCAATTAAAGTTATAACACAAGTTCGAAAAGGATAAAGCCAAGTATAAGAGTGATGCCATGCTTATGTCATAAATGAATTTTCCTATAATTTATTAAATAAGGGGCATGTAGGATATTTTTTAAAGTCTTCCTTCATCTTTCTCATTCCATTTTTACGTCACAAACACCCAAGAGAGAGAGAGAGTGTGTGTGTGTGTGTTTGTGTGTGTGCTTTGAGTTTTCTAGAGAGAAGGATGAGCAAAGTTGCGAGATAAGCTTGATTCCTTTAGTGATTTAGCTCCTAACTTATGTAATCCTTCCTTTAAGCTACTCTTCTACATGATTCAAGGTGTTTTTGAAGCGAAATCCTAATGTTTGTGGAGCTTGAGTATTCGGCCAAGTGAGATAGAGCAAGAGAAGCAAAAAGTAACTCCATAAAGTTCAATCTTTGGTTGCTATAGATGTTGTTGCTGGTTTAATCGGTGATTTTGTGGTTGATTTACTATGGATTTTAAATTTGGAAAATGATGAAGCCTAACCGTTATGCTACCCAAATTTAGTCTAAATTATGTTGGGAATGTAATTAAATAGTTAATCAAGTGGTTAGTAGTAGAAAGGAGCAAATATATGGAGTCAGAATTCAAAAACCCCAATTTCTCCTGGATAATCTCTTAAGTTTTGGTTAGGTCAAGACCAGGGGGTTGGGGCTGGATTTTTGATAATCTAATGGTTTCATTGTGTTCAGGAGGGAAAATTAGATGGGGTTATAGTTGAACACTTTTTTAGAAAAGCCCCATAAAGTGAAATTACGAAATTGCCCCTAAAAACCCCAATTAGGGGTTGCCAAGGGTAAAACTATCATTTGGATGTTATTTTATGGAAACCGAGGTGAGAAATGGATTCCTTGGGCTAAAATATGTCAGAATAGCTTGGTGAAAATTTTCGGGAAAGTAGGTCAAATCAGGTCCTCAGGGGCATTTTGGTAATTTTGCAGTTTAGACTAATATAACCAAGAAATATACCTTAGAAGAGTCTAAAGTAGTACATGAATGAGTTTTAACCAAATTCTTGTACATTTGAAAGTTATGACCTACGTAATAGCCTGAGTTGTCGCATGAAGTTCAAGGAACAACTTCACAAGTCAGAAAGGGGTTTAAGGTAGTAACTTTATCTGTCAAACACTATATGAATGTTAATATGTTGTATGTTGATGTTTTTCGTGATATGAACACATGCCTGAGGCATATTACCTAGATGTAGTCGGGGACTCGGCTATAGTACATGGACATGTAGGGGATCTAAATAGTCATTTGGCCCTGAGTATTGTGTACACGCACGTTATAGTATGAATTTTCATTTTACACTATATGGTGCTTGCATATTTTATTTTCGCATTCTATATGATTGATTGTATGTTGTTACTGAGATTTGTATAAATCTCACCCTTTTTCAATTAAACAAATATTCTAGTAGAAACTAGTGGCTCCAAGGGCCAAATAGTGAGTACAATAGTTGAAGTATGCGGATCCTGAGATTGGAGTTGTTTGGTTATGTTTGTTTAACTTTAAATATTTTGGACAATTTGTATATATATTATGAAACCCCGAGGGGAAAACTGGTAATGTAATCAAGCCTATTACTTTAATAATATCAGTATATTTCTGCTATTCCTATATTTCTGTCTTTATTCCATCACTGCAATCTCCTCGTATGGTTCTCTTCTGTCTTCTCCTGTCTAAATTGTTGGTAGGGGAGGGTGAGATTCAAGAGAATCTTAGTAGGAAAATAGTACCAATATGCATGCAAGATAAATGCTTAATGCATGACATGCTTGCATTACATAACTCATGTTAATACAATGACATATTTGTGTTCTCAATGTTTCAAATAACATACTTATAGCCATAGTATAAATAGAAACAGAGCTTGAATCATTCATATATGTTTCACATAATCAAACAAAGTAATAACATGTATCAATACACCAACAAAAAATATCAAATACATGCAGGAGAGGTAAGTTCCCTACCTTAATCGCCTTTCCCTGATCCTCGAATAACGTGCCTCATAATGGGTGCCACCAACTGGTTCTCAACTTGGTCCTAAAATGTCAAATATACAAGAATTAGGTTAAAACCCATTTATTTACCAGTTTAGGCACTTCCATAGTGTTTATTGTGTTTATATTAGCGCGATGGTGAAAATTTACCAAAATGCCCCTGGGGACCCGCCTCAGCTCCGCTGCACCCGGTCTGGTTGTACTTTTCCTAAAATTTTAACATAGGCTATTCTGACATATTTCTACCCAAGGAATCCATTTCCCGATTCAGAATTACCAAATTCACTAGTAAAAGACAAAAATGCCCTTGGAGCCCCAATTTTAGGGTTTCATAGGCATTTTCGTAGTTATACTTTTTCGGGCTTTTCCGAAAAAGTGACCAACTGTAACCCCACCTAATTTTCCATCCTAAACTCAATAGAATCATCAAATTATCAAAAATTCAACTCTAGCCCCATTTTCAAGTACTGGCCAAAATTTGAGAAACTTCGAAGAAAATTGGGGTTTTTTGATTTCGACTCCTCAGACGTGTTCTTTTATATCCTAACCACTTTATCAACTATTTAATTAGGTTACAACTACTATTTAGCCCAAATTTTTGCAGCGTAACCCCTAGGCCTATACTTTTCCAAATTTTACAAACAAAGATAATCCGGCAAAATTTCATCGATTAATTGTCCACAGTAGCCAGAATAATCAATATATGAAGGTTTGGAAGTTACCTTAAGCTCTGTCTAGCTTTTCCCTATAAGGCTGAAATCCTAGCTCTTCCAAGCACAAGAGATTGAGTCTCCAATACCTTGAAATACATGAAAGACAAGCTTAGGAACAAGGCTATACGCAGTAGGTAAAAATTCATCGAAGAAATCTAACTACCCTGTGAGGTTTCTTCTCTTTCTCTCTCTAAATTTCTTAACTTTTTCTCTCTCTTCCTTACTGAACTTCATGTCAGTTTTGGCAAGAGGAAGAAGAAGGAAATGATTTTATCACATGGCTTATGCTTATATCATCATGAGATTATGCTTATGTCATAATTCCCATTTTCAGATTTTCTACCCAAATTTTGAAAAATCATGATTAATTTTAGAAAAATTAAATTGGAGTGATTCTAAAGGCTATAGAACTCTTATTGAGTCTAGTTTTAAGAAAAAATATAGATTTTTACTGATTGGAAGTATAAAATTCCCAGAATTAATTTCTTTGAATGCTGTTCTAGAGACTTTCTAGCTTTTCTGGGCTACAAAAATTCATAAATTTTTGTATATAGCTCTAATTGAGTCATATGATCTATCAAATTAAAGCTTAGGATGTCTTCTTTCACCTTGTAAAAGCTCATAATTTTTGCTCATCATTTGTTCATACAAAATCACATGACATGCGCACTGCCTCACAGGGAATTTTCACTAACAACATAATTATATTCTCTGAACTTCACCCTTCCATTTTATTAAATGCTACAAATGTTTACAAGGCATATTGGGGAATAAAATTTGGTGTGTTACAGTTCTCCCCCACTTAAATAAATTTCTTCCTCAAAATTTGCTACACTTATATAGCCATAAACTTCAGGTAACACTTTCTCATATTCAGTTCTTTTTTATTATATCTTAGTAAAGTGGAAGCAGTACTGGACTGGAAGAGGCCAGAATCTGTGGTGGAAGTACGCAGTTTTTTGGGCCTTGCTGGTTACTACTGGAGATTCATTCAGAATTTCTCACGTATTGCATTGCCGATGACCAAGCTCATGAGAAAGGATAAGTTGTTTGTGTGGATTGAGAAATGTGAAAACTGTTTTATGGAGCTGAAGGAGAGGTTGACTACAGCACCTGTGTTAATTTTGCCCGATCCCAGTTTGACTTACGTTATATATTCTGATGCCAGTGGGCAGAAATTAGGGTGTGTCCTTATACAGCAGGGACATGTGGTGGCCTATACCTCTCGATAGCTCAGACCTCATGAATTGAACTATCCCACTCACGATCTAGAGCTTGCGGCTATTGTGTTTGCCTTAAAAATTTGGAGGCATTATTTGTATGGTGTGACAGTAGAACTGTACTGCGACCACAAGAGTTTCAAATATTTGTATGATCAGAAAGAATTGAATATGAGACAGTGTCGTTAGATGGAATTGCTTAAAGACTACAACCTGGAAATTAAATATCATCCGGGTAAAGCAAACGTAGTCGCAAATGGTCTTAGTCGGAAGGTTATGCTTGTGGCAACTATGATGATACAAGAGGGGAAATTGATTGAAGATTTTCGTGATTTGAATTTGATAAACCAGATCATATGTGCCAACAACACTGTTTCCCAAGAGGAAAGTGATCTAAGAACTAAGATTGAAGAAGCTCAGAGGCAAGATGGCTGGATACAGCGCAATCTGACTCAAATGGAACGGGGAGAAGTTTCGGGCTATGACCTATCACCTCGTGGATTGGTTCGCTATCAGAAAAGAGTCTGCGTTCCACTTAAGGTGGAGTTGAGGCAGAAGATTTTGGATGAGGAGCACTAGAGTCGATATACTCTTCATCCTGGTATGACCAAAATGTACCATAATTTGAAATTTGTATATTGGTGGCCGGGTTTGAAGAGTGATGTGACCAAATACGTAGTAAGGTGACTCACTTGTCAGAAGGTAAAGATCGAGCACCAGAGACCACTAGGTTTACTTCAGAGTCCTGAGATTCTGGAATGAAAATGGGAAAGTGTGACCATGGACCTTATAGTGGGACTGCCTAGGATCAGGAATTATGATGTGATCTGGGTCATTGTGGATCGGCTAACGAAGTTAGCACATTTCTTACCAATCAATGCTGGTTACTCTCCGGACAAGCTAGCAGAGATTTACATTTGTGAGATTGTGAAGCTTCATGGTACACTGAAGAATATCATTTCTGACCGAGATCCTCGTTTCACTTCCAGATTCTGGAGAGCATTGCATGAGGCACTGAGTACTCAATTGAGATTCAGTACAACTTATCATCCTCAAACGGATGGACAGTCAGAGAGGACAATCCAGATGTTGGAAGACATGTTGCAGGCATGTGTTCTCGACTTTAAGGGAAGTTGGGATCACTTTCTTCCACTTGCTGAGTTCGCCTACAACAATAGCTATCATGCGAGCATCCAGATGGCTTCGTATGAAGCGTTGTACAGAAGGAGGTGCCAATCGCCTTTGTGCTGGAATGAGTTATCGGAAAGGAAGCTTTATGGACCGGATCTTGTTAATCAAACTTCAACTCAGATTCAGATTATTCGTAAGAGGTTGCTTGCAGCGCAGAGTCGACAGAAAAGCTACGCTGATAAGAGAAGACGACCTCTAGAGTTTGAAGTTGGTGACCATGTGTTTCTGAGAGTATCTCCTATCACCGACATTGGGCGAGCTATCAAGAGAAAGAAGCTGAGCCTGAGGTATATTGGTCCTTTTGAAATCCTTGAAAGGATTGGGCCTTTTGCTTACCGAGTAGCCCTACCCCCGAACTTGAGCAGGCTCCATGATGTGTTTCACGTTTCCCAACTGAAGAAGTACCAATCAGATCCATCTCACATAGTTGAGTATGAAGAAGTTGATCTACAAGACAACTTTACCTATGCGGTGGAACCAGAACAAATCATTGACCGAGAGGAGCGACGGCTCAAACACCGGAGCATTCCATATGTGAAGGTGATCTGGAAGGGAATGACTCAAAGAGAGGAAACCTGGGAAGCGGAAGAAGATATGCGGAGACGATATCCGGAGTTTATGGCCCAAGTTGTGTGACCAAATTTCGGGGACGAAATTTATTTTTCGGGGGGAGAATTGTAATGCCCCAACTTGTGATTAAGGGCTAATTATGATATTAAGGATGTAATTGTTGCTAAACTCATTGTGAATGTGTGGTAAGCAATGTTTAAGATTATATTCATGTTTAATGGTGATTTGGTAAAGGTTATGATAATTAGGGGCGAAATTGGAAATTCATTTACCAATTGGTCAGTTACCGAAGAGGCAACTCATTGGTAAATTGTAGATCAATGGTTGGGATTACATATCAAGAGATTATGAGAGAGTGATCCAATGCTTGCATGAATATGGAAGGAGTTGGGAGGAGGAACAAGATCTTGACACTTGGCTTCATGTAAACCATAGATTAAGGTCAAAGTGTCAAAATTTGCTTTTCTCTTCCCTCTCTCATTTAGTACGCCTAATAACCAATTGAAGGGCCAAATTAGATCATCATCTTCACCAACTCATCTCATCTCTCCTCTTCTCTATTTTCGTTCAGCTATAGAAGGAAAGAGAAAGAGAAAAACCTAAGGTTAGTGCTCCAAATGACCATGAATGCTCAAATACTCTTTATTAACATTGTTCTAGGTGTTGAGAGCATTATCCTATGGTTTTAGATTTTTGATTGGTGGTGATTGAAAGCTTGAGAAAATTTGGAAGTGGTGGAAATCAAGAATTAGTCTTGGGAAGAAGTTAAGGTAAGCCTTTTGAACCTTTTGACATATTTATTGTGGTCATTGGTTTGGCCTTGAGGATTTTGGATTTTTGCCCTGATTTTGGCTTAATTTCAAAATGTGTGTATTGGTTAGTGTTTAGTGTGAAATTGGTATCATAGTGTGTCCTTGAGCATTTGAAATTGATTTGGAATGTTGGTTTGGATTGGTTTGCAATATGGTGGTTTGATTGAGTTCTTGGTAAGACATGTGGTGGTCATTGTGTAACATGTCAATGGAGGTTGAATTGGGTTATTTTGATGATTTCAATGGATTCCTTGTGCAAATTTATGTGGGAATGGTATTTGATATGAATTTGGGAATCATTGGAAGTATTGGTGCAAAATTGAAATGTTGTCCATTGAAAGTTTATTCTGGGCAGTCAGGTTGTCTGGATATTTTGAATAGGCAAATGGTGTCTTAAAATTCTGCAACTTTCCAGATTTAAAGTTCACATTCCAGGCTTCAAAATGAACATAAATGTTTTGTCATTTCGTTTTTTGAGCTAAGAGCAATGACTGTCCAAAGTTTGGGATTAAAACTGGAATCTGTTTTGGAGTGGTGGTGAATTTCGTGTAATTCTGTACTTCTGTGGTGATTTCCAGTAATGGCCAATATTTTTCCTAGGAAGAGAACTTAAATAGCTTTCATTTGGCTTTAGAATCACCTCATTTTGATTTTTTTAAAATTAGTTATGATTTTTCAAAGTTCCCTTGGCTGCAGCGCAAAACTTTTTGTGCACGTTTTGGCCACAGCCAGAGAATTCCTGGCTGCAGCCAAAATACTTCTGTGCTGTTTTTGGCCGCAGCCAAAACCCTATTTTGCAACATTTTGTGACTTTGCAAAGTAATTTTCAACCTAGTACTTTCCAATCCTTTTAGGTTCTTTTTGAGCTTGTTATAACCATTTAAGGGACTCATATGGAACCTATTTTAAGTGTTTGAAAGTAAGAATTGGGGGTAGGAAATTAATCCACCATTCTTGATTTTGTTTATAGGCTTTGAAATTTGTCGTACCCGTGAGCCCACAGTGCCAAAGGACGTCAGGAAAGAACAAGGTAGTGACTTTTCCTTTGTACCATATGTGATGCATTGTATGTGTGTTATATCATTGCTTTGTGATAAATTCATATGCTGCGACATTGTGAATATGTGTAAATACCGTCATGCCAATAGTCCCTGAGTAGCTAACAACGGTTCGGGTTAGGACAGTGTGCCTTCCCGGCGGAGAAAGGGGATGAGGATGAGGTGTGATATATGTGATTATGTGAGCCGAAAGGCTATGTGTGAAGGCTGACGGGCCATTTGTGAAAGCCAGATGCTATACGAGCTATAAGGCTATGTGTATGCACTGCCACGCCAATAGTCCATGAGTAGCTAACAATGGTTCAGGTTAGGACAGTGTGCCATCCCGACGGAGAAAGGGGATAAGGGTGGAGTGTGATTTGTGCTGCTGCTGCTGTATGATGATTTGCTTACATGCTGTGTGCTTTTATGTGGTATAAATGTTCTGTTACTACTGGGATTCTCTTGAATCTCATTCTTTCCTTTAACTAACCTTTCAGACAGGGCAAGTGGCTCGAAGGAAAAGCGTACGACCCGGAGTGGTTAGAACCCTGTAGGGACATTTATTTTTTGGATGTGTTGGTTAAACCTGTTGGACAGGGAATTTGTAATTTATGTTTGGGTTGTAATTGGTAGTTGAATATAGTTGTGTAATCCCCTATATGGGAATTGTAAACCTTCTAGTGAATGAATGGAACCCGGGGGTTGCCGGGATTGCTATTAGATATTCTGATATGAATGAATGTAAATTAACTGCATAAGTGATTATACTCGATAATTGAACTTGAGACTGGAATAGGAAAGAATTTTTGAAAATTTTGTAAAGTCCCTACTATAAAAGGGAGTATTAAATGAGTTTTGAACTATTCGACGGTCTCTAAACCAATTTAATTAAGTGATATCAAATTATGATTACGCTAATTTAGACAGGGGGTTACAATATCAATACCTCAAATCTTGGTGGTTGCAGTACAACATTATAGTCGCACCATAAAGGTAACGTCTCTAGATTTTCAGTGCCACACAATTGCTACTAACTCAAGATTATATATGGGATAATAATTAAATTTCGGTGAGGCTTTCATTCTCTAGTTGCATAAGCCAATACATGGCCATGCCAAATTAAAAAAACTTCCCAATCCTGCCTACTGGCATCAACAAGGACAATAAAGGTCCATAGTGGATATGAGATTATCAATATCAGTGTTGACATGGATTTTCGTCTCAGCTCAGTGAAGCTTTTTTCCCAGTTACGGTCCGACAGATAATATTGAGTATTTCGGATTAACATTGTTAAAGTCAAAACTATGTATCATACATATTACAGAAGATGGCATATACAAAGCATATAAATATTCACATAGTGTATGAAGGATAGAGTTACTACATTGGCCTTTCCTATATAATATTGGATTTTTAATCTTTCCCTGGTTTGTGTTCTACTGCATCTCTCACAGCTCATTACTATGATCCTTAATCATTACATACCACTTATTATCGATCTGAATCATAGTAGCAATCCACAGTTTGGTGTACCTATAAGTACTTAGTTTAGTACATTGCAACGTATCTGGCATGTAGGATTTTACAGCTTAGGGTCTCTAACCCAACTTTTAGGTTAATCATGAAATCTAGAACCTTAATATCACACAAATTGGAAATCATTTTCCTCAATTATGCCCAATAGGTTCGCTAAGAGTCAAAATCAATAGTGCCTATTCTCAACATTCAGTATCATTGGTTTGGATCCTGTAAGATCGATGTATGACATAATCACCAATAATTATGCATCACCGTATAACATACCTACATACCTTTAACACCACAGTGTTACTACGGATCATCACTTAGCATGGAGGAACCTCAAAACATTTACTACACCTCAAATTTCCATAACCCCATCAAATGGATCTTTCTGGGTAGTATTCACCATAACAGAAATGTCCCAATTTAAAATCAACACTTATATCATCATTATCTCTATGAGTCTAAGTACCCTTTAAATCATTTGACTTAAATAATCATTATTCATGGAGAAACCTTAAGACAATTACTATTCCTCAAGTGTCCATGACCCTATTAACTCTACTTCCCAGGGGTCACCCATCCTAAGATTTCTCTGGGTTGAGCATGCTTAACTTTATCTGTACCCTCCTAAAATACCGACTCTGGTTAAATCCTTTTTTGTCCATCGGATCCGCTTGACTACCCTTGTCTCATGACTCATGACAACTGTCTTTGGCTATCAAAATACTGTGTGGAATGCACCTTGGACTTGGTTGTACCCGCCTTCTCGGGTTTCACAACATCCTGGGTTTGTTATTTCACCACTTGCTGCCCTTCAAATATTCACTGATCTTTTAGGGTAAGCTCACAGATTAGGAGATATACTCCTTTGGTACCTTGTCCGTGCATTTTTCCTATCACTGTGTAATCAGAACCATATTAGTATACTATCATGTTACCAGAACCGCAACACAGCCAGAACCGCTTTCGGCTCTAATACAAAAATGTTACACCCTTATCTTATTTTCTCATTTTCCTCAGTATTTGTAGAAGATGATACGCAGTTCAGTAGGCAACATAGGAATTGCATAAATATACTGATAAAAAGTGCTCGATTACAGAAATTTCCCATAGGGGATCGTACATAATAATTACAAACCTTGAAGTCGTATAGGGATCTAGGGTATCTAAACCCATCCTAGTGAAATAGAGATATCTTCCCGTCTTCATTTCATTACTGCAATCCCCTCGTATAGTTCTATTCTTTGTTCTCAGAATATCTTTTGTCTCTTCTTGTTTAAATTGTTGGTAGGGGAGGGTGAGATTCGAGAGAATCTCGGTAGAAAAATAGTACCAATATACATGCAAGATAAGTTCTTAATGCATGACATACTTGTATTACATAACTCATGCTAACACAATGACATATGTGCGTGCTCAATGTTTCAAACAACATACTTATGGCTATAGCATAAATAGAAACAGGGCTTGAATCATTCATATATGTTTCACATAATCAAGCACAGTAATAACATGCATTAATAAACTTGCACAAATATAAAATACATGCATGAGAGGTAAGTTCCTTACCTTAATTGACCTTCCCTAATCCTCGAATAATGTGCCTCGTAATGTGTGCCACCGGCTGGCTCTCAACTTAGTCCTAAAGTGTCAAATGTACAAGAATTAGATTAAAACTCATTCATGTACCATTTTAGGCACTTCCATAGTGTTTATTGTGATTATATTAGCCTATGGTGAAAATTTACCAAAATGCCCCCGAGACCTGGCCCCGGCCCTACCGTACCCGATCTGACTGTATTTTTCCTAAAATTTTAACATAGGCTATTCTGAGATATTTCGGCCCAAGGAATCATTTTTCAAACTCAGAATTACCAAATTCACTGCCAAAAGATAAAACTGCCCTTGTCAACCCTGATTTTCCAAAAAAAAAAGTGACCAACTGTAACCCCAGCTAATTTTCTCTCCTAAACTCAATGGAATCATCGGATCATCAAAAATCCAAACCTAGCCCCATTTTCTAGTACTAGCTAAAATCTGAGAAACTCTGGGGAAAATTGGGGTTTTTCAATTTCGACTCCATAGATGTGTTTCTTTATACTTATAACTACTTTATCAACTATTTAATTAGGTTACAACTATCATTTAGGCCAAATTTTGGCAACGTAACCCTAAACCTATACATTTCCAAATTTTACAATTAAAGACAATCTGACATAACTTCACCGATTAAATTGTCTACATCAGCTAGAACAGTCAATATACGAAGGTTTGGAAGTTATCTCAAGCTCTGTCTGGCTTTTCCCTGTAAGGCCAAAATCCTAGCTCTTCCAAACATGAGAAATTGAGCCTCCAATACCTTGAAATATATGATAGTGAAGCTTAGGAACAAGGTTATACGTATTGGTACGAATTCACTGAAGAAATCGACCTACCTTATGAGTTTTCTTCTCTTTCTCTCTCTAGAATTTCTTAACTCATTCATTCTCTTCCTTTCTGAATTTCACATCGGTTTTGGCTAGCGGAAGAAGAAGGAAATGATTTTATCACATGTCTTATGCTTATGTCATCATGAGATTATGCTTATGTCATAATTCCCATTTTTAGATTTTCTGCCCAAATTTTGAAAAATTATAACTAATTCTAACCAAATTGAATTAGAGTGATTTCAAAGGCTATATAACTCTTATTGAGTCTAGTTTCAAGGAAAAATATAGACTTTTGCCGATTAGAAGCACAAAATTCCCAGAATTAATTTCTTTGAATATTGTTCCAAAGACTTTCTAGCTTTTCTGGGATAACTTCAAAAATTCATAAATTTTTGTATATAGCTCTAATTGAGTCATATGATCTAATCAAATTAAAGCTTAAGATGTCTACTTTCACCTGATAAAAGATCATAAGTTTTGCTCATCATTTGGTCATACAAAATCATATGACATGCTCATTTCCTCATAGGGAGTTTTCACTGACAACATAATTATATTCTCCGAACTTCACCCTTCCATTTCATTTAATGCCACAAATGTTTACAAGGCATATTAGGGAATAAAATTTGGGGTGTTACCAAATCCATCTCTTGATTTGTGCTCCCCTTCTTCTTCTCCTTCTTCTCTCCTCTCCCTCCCTCCTTGCCTCACATGTGTTGCCCATATTTGTGCTTCCGTTCTTGTCCTCCTGTCAAAATTCATATCGATAATATTTTATTAACAAGATAATAATTATGTTCTAGCCTTGTTAAAATTACTAATTTTTTATTAGTTGATTTTATAATTTATTTAGTTATCTTGTTGAAGTTAATTATGTGTCCCTTGATTTTAGCTTTGAAAAGCAGACAAAACTCAAAAGGAAACAAAGACCATATATGAGATATAGAACCGGTTTGTTTTTTTATCCTAGATAACAATGAGCCTCTTAGATTTGCATTTGATAGTAACACTAAGACGGATCAAATGCCCACTTATAGATTTCTGGAATTAAAACCAAACATTGAAAAGACCAAAACTTGGATCTAACCTGGTTTTGGTAGTTTTCAAATCTTAGGAAGGATATAAACACGCATTTGTAAAAAAAAAAAAGGAAAGAGAATACTTAAGAAGTGAGAGTGAATATGATTCCCTTAAAAATACAGTGTTTTGAGGAGAATATGAGAGGAAAAAGAAAACCTTGAGTGATGTGAGAGAAGAAAAGGAACAGAGTTACCTAAGAGGCTGAGAGAAAAATGGCAAGATGTTGTTGAGATTAGGGTCTGGGCATGGCCGGAGACTCAAAAAATAGTCGGTTGGAGAGAGGAATAGTGCAGATGATGGCAAGACTGCAACTCTGAAAGGAAGTGTACACCCCAAATTTTTGGACTAGAGGTTAGGGAATAAGTCTAAATAAAGTAGGCTACTAATTCTAGTTTAGTAAGATTGCTAGGAACGAATAAGAAACATAATGACTTTTAGAAACTGTACTTGGAATAGAATATAAAATTCGACATGAATTAGTTGAAAGGAAGTACCTGATACCTTTAGGGTATGTCAAAATGACATAAAACTTAACTCGGATCCAAAGGAAAAGGGAAATGGTGTCTAGAAAGAAGTAATATAGAGAACTAAAAGAACTATGGGTACAAGAAATAATATTGTCATAATCAAGGGCAAAAGAGACAATTACCACTTGATCTTGAGGTTAAAATTGGAAGGCAAAATGAAGAACCAAAGAAAAGGCCTAGAAAAGTGAAAGAGGTAAGCAAGAGCTTGATTTTGGAAAATATATTGTCTTGTTTGGTTGAATTTTTTGGGAGTTGTTCTTGATGCCCTAATTTCAACTATTTAAGGTTTTGTAGGGTCCATGAATCTTTGATCATATACATGTAATTATATGATGTTTTAAAAGCATATGAGCTATGTTTGGTGGTTAAAATATGAATTGGTGGATTGTTATGTTGAACCCTAATTT
This sequence comes from Inga laurina, assembly GCA_963855925.1. NCBI lineage: Eukaryota > Viridiplantae > Streptophyta > Magnoliopsida > Fabales > Fabaceae > Inga > Inga laurina. The sequence goes on from OY979703.1 coordinate 56,491,205, forward strand.
CTGGTCTGGATATGACACCAAGAAGTAATAAGAATACCATTGTGTTCTACATGAAAAATTGGGTGGGAATAGCCTCGGTTACAAATTATTGAACATTTGGGACACAATTTGTAAAATTGCACATTTGCTACCAATTAGGGTTTCTTGTGTGGCAGTTTGTTGCATTGTGTTTTTGAGTAACTGAACAATGTCCAATGACTATGATCTTTTTCAAAATAAAAGTATATTAATCAAGCTTTAATTTGATAAGTCACATAAATTAATTGGATATGTATATTATGAGTTATGTATTTTTAAAGTTAGCCAAGAAAAACTGGCATGTTTCTGTGATAGTGTCCAATGAATGATAATTCTGTAATTCTATGCTTCCATTTGGCTAAGGACAATATTTTTCCTTGAAACTAGAAATATGGGTCACATAGCCTTTAGAATCACTGCAATTGAACATTTGTGCAAAAAGATATGAATTTTCAAAGTTGGTTGAAAATTCTGCCATCTTTTAGTAAATGTGTGAAAATAAAAAGGTACTAGCACAATATAATTACCTTGAACTCCAAGGGTAAAATTAATCACTTGGGGATAGTTTGACCACATTGACTCTTCCTTTGACTTAGTGTATTAACCCTAATGATAACCAACTTGAGTGTTTGAATTATGAAAGATTAGATTAAGTAATAACTCATCGTTTGTAAATTCTAATTATAGGATTCTATATCTGTCCAGAGCGCTAGAACCAAGACAAGTATGAGATCGGAAAGACTAAGGTAGTAACTTTTCTCTCATATTTTATGTATCCTGCTTCATGCATATTATTGCCATTATGAATACTTGAACTGTGAACATGAATTGGGCAAAATTACCTGTTAAGCATTCAGATGAGAAGGGCTTTGGCCCAGTAGAACACCTAGAGCTATGGGAAGGGATGATGAGTCCTTGAATAGAATTGTTTGCTGCATAAGCATATCTCTAAATGTTGAATGAATATTGAATTGTCTAGTATGTGATGGTTGATGTAATATCCTGGATTGTGACCAAGGATTAGCAACTTCAAAGTAATGTAATTAATATTAATTGAGCACTTTTGAAGCATTTTGAAGCATATATTGTGCATTGTGATAATCAGGGGCAAAATGGTAAATTTATTGACCGACTGGTTAGATACGATTGAGAACACTTCTTAGTAATCAAGATGAATGGCTAAGATTTAAAGACCAAGATTTGGAATCCTATGCATGCAATCTTATATGAAATCATGGTAGGAAGAATAGGATGGTGCCAAGTGGCAAAACAAGGACCCTTAGATTAAAGTCAAGTTTTCAAACCATATTCTCTTTCTCCTCTTTTCCTAGTCGGTTTATGTGTGTATGTGTGAAGGAAATCATCATCATCAATATCTCATTTTCTCTCTCATCCTCCTCCATTTTTCGCTGAACAAGCTAAGGAAAGAGCAAGAGAAAAGCTTGAGTTTTTGGTAAGTTAATGCCTTCATATGATCAAGTGTCTTTCATTAATGTTTTTCATGAGGTTGAGGGCTATATTCCTATGGTTTCAGAATTTTGGTTGGTGAAGTTTGGGAACTTGTGGAAATTTGGAAGTTAGAGAATTGAAGAATTGGCTTTAGGAAGAAGAAGAGGTAAGAATTAGAAGCATTTTGGTATAGTTGTTGTAATCATTGGTTGAGTATTGGGAATTTATGAATTTCCCCTGATTTTGTGCAATTTTCGAATGGAATGAATTGGTTTATGTGTTGTGTAGAATTTGGTCTTTTGTTGAACATTTTGGCCATTGGAATTGATTTGGGAACTTGGATTGGAAAGTGTGGCAATGTGTGAATTGTGTTGTGACACTGTGAGACAAGTTGTAGTTGTTGAGCAATATGTCAATGGGAGTTGAATTTGGTCATCTTGATGATTTCAATGGTTTTCTTGAGTAAAATTGTGTGAGAATGGTGTTTGGGTTGGAATGGGAATCATTTGGGATCAAATGTGAAAATCTAGAAAATCTGGCCAATGTAAGTCTGTTCTGGACAGTTAGATGGTGTGGATGTTTTGACTAGGCAAATGATGTTGAAAAATTATGAAACTTTCCAGTCTTAAAGTTTACTTCCCAGGCATCAAAATGGACATAAAGTTTGTGTCATTTCGCTTTTTGAGCTGGGATTTTGAACTGTCCAAAGTTTGGCATCAAAACTGGACCCTGTTTTGGTACAATGTTAGGTTTTTGGTAAATTTGGACTTTTGTGGTGATTTCTAGTTATGGCCAATATTTTTCCTTGAAAGAGGACTTAAATAGCTTTCATTTGGCTTTGGAATCACCTTATTTCGACATTTGACTTAAAAGAGATTGATTTATTGTCCCTAATTTGGTTTATAGGATTCGACATTTGCCGTCCAAGTGAGCCCACTGAGCCAGCAAACGTCAGGAAGGAACGAGGTAGTAACTTTTCTTTCATACCATATGTGATGCATTGTATGTGTGTATTATCATTGATTTGTGATAAACTCGTATGCTGTGACATTATGAATATGTGTAAACACCGTCATACCAATAGTCCCTGAGTAGCTAACAACAGATTGGGCAAGGGTTGTATGCCTTCCCGACGGAGAAAGGGGATGAGGATGAGGTGTGGTATATGTGATTATGTGGGGCGAAAGGCTATTTGTGAAGGCCGACGGGCCATTTGTGAAAGCCAGATAGCTATATGAGCTATAAGGCTATGTGTATGCACTGCCACGCCAATAGTCCCTGAGTAGCTAACAACGGTTCAGGTTAGGACAGTGTGCCTTCCCGGCGGAGAAAGGGGATGAGGGTGGAGTGTGATTTGTGCTGCTGCTGCTGTATGATGATTTGCTTACATGCTGTGTGCTTATGTGTGGTATAAATGTTCTGTTACTACTGGGATTCTCTTGAATCTCATTCTTTCCTTTAACTAACCTTTCAGACAGGGCGAGTGGCTCTAAGGAGAAGCGTACGACCCGGAGCGGTTAGAACCCTGTAGGGATATTTATTTTGGATGTGTTGGTCAAACCTGTTGGACAGGGATCTTGTAAATTTTTTTGGGCTGTATTTAGTAACAGAATATAGTTGTGTAATCCCCTATATGGGAATTGTAAACCTTCTAGTGGATGAACGGAACCCGGGGGTTGCCGGGATTGCTATTAGATATTCTGATATGAATGAATGTAAATTAACTGCACAAGTGATTATATTCGATAATTGAATTTGAGACCGGAATAGGAAAGAAGTTTGAAAATTTTGTAAAGTCCCTACTATAAAAGGGAGTATTAAATGAGTTTTGAACTATTCGACGGTCTCTAAACCAATTTAATTAAGTGATATCGAATTATAATTACACTAATTAAGGCAGGGGGTTACATTTTGGTATCAGAGCTGTAGTTCCTGGCAAGGGTAGAGGTTGCTAAAATAGATCCCTTAGATAATAGTAGGAATAGAAGATTATATGTGAATGATTGTTGAGTATGCACGTGTATGATATATTGATATGGATATATATATGAGTTTTGTGACTATAAGTGCATACTATTTCTGCTAAATTAATGGGGCAAGTTGTTTGTAGAATGAAGAAAACTAGAGGACGCCCCAGTATTCCGCGTGTAGACCCTGAGGTGGAGGTCTTCAATAATAATCCACCGGATGCAATGCAGGAATTAATGGGTCTAATCAGAGATCAGCGGGATATGATAACTGAGTTAAGAGAAGAGCTCAGAGCAGAGAAAGCAAAGAACAAAGAGGACCCGGTTCAATCCACTCCGGAGGAAACTCAAGAAGAAACTCGACATGAGTACACTACAGAAGGATCAGCATCACCACTAGAATCCCCACCTCGTGCTATTCCGAATCAAGAATAACATGGATGCCGCTTAGAGAGGAAAGAGACCTGCAGTTTTGGGTCACTAGATTCTGCAAGCATCTGCCTCCGGCATTCAGAGGGAGGTTTGACCCTCAAGCAGCCGAAGATTGGATGAACAGGCTGGAGAAAATATTTGAGGTTCTTGGTTGCTCAGATGAGGTGAAGCCACGACTGGCCGTTTATAAGCTTGAAGGGGATGCAAATCGTTGGTGGCGGAATATCGCCCTAACATTGAAGAGCACAGAAATGCCATTGACTTGGGAACTGTTTCAATAAGAATTCAACGAGAAGTATTTTCCTAAATCAGTGAGACTCAAGAAGGAGACAGAGTTCTTGAATATCAGACAAGGGGACACAAAGAGCTTCGATGATTACTTGTCCCGTTTTGTTCGTTTGGCTCGGTACTTCTCCTACCTCAGGTTCAAGGATGACGAAGAATGGAGTTCTGATATGCTCATTCACGGTCTGAGGCGAGAGTTGAGGAAACGCCTAGCTACTCACCAATTTACCAAGTTCAACAAGGCGGTTGAACAGTGCAGGATTACAAAGAATAACTTGAGAGAATTGTATCCTGCCAGAGCTATTAGCCACCGCAATGAACCTAGTAAGGGTAATGTTTCCCAGAAGCGGAAAGGCCAAGGATCATCTTCATTCAAGGGTGGTGATAAGAAGCCTTATCAGCCTAGAGACGGTGAACCTCAGAGATTTGCGACCGAGTGGAAATGTCTTCGCTACAACAAATCACATTATGGCCAGAATTGTCGGGGAGAAATGATCTGTTTTAATTGTAAGCAGCCAGGACGTCTTTCCAAAGATTGTCAACGACCACGAGGAGAGCAGAGACCGAAGACACAGGGCCGAGTGTTCGCGATGACCCATGAGGAGGCCCATAAATCTCCTGAGTTGATACAAGGTAAAATATCTATTAATGGCTATCTATTGCAAGCATTGTTTGACTCGGGAGCAAGTCACTCCTTCATTGCTTATGATTGCGTGAAGCGCCTGGGATTACATGTACATAAATTACCATTTGATTTGGTAGTGTCAACTCCGATGGGTGTTAAGGCCTTGACCACAGAAGCTTGTCTGAATTGTGTCATAACTGTGGAAGGGCACCAATCTATTGTAGATTTGATCTGTCTGCCGCTTTACCAATTGGAAGTCATCCTGGGTTTTGATTGGTTAACGGCAAATAATGTGTTATTAGATTGTGGGAACAAAAGAATAGTGTATCCTGCTTCCCAGAGGGTTGAAGCTGTAAATACCAGTATGAATTTCCTTTCTACGGCTAAAGTTGAACGATATCTTGAAAAAGGTTGCCAGGGGTATATGGTATTTTTCTCTGTACAAAAGGAAGCTAGTGAAACTTGATATACCCGTGGTAAATGAATTCCCTGAGGTATTTCCAGATGATCTTAGTGGATTGACTCCTGAGAGGGAAGTTCAGTTCCCAATTGACATTGTACCTGGAGCTGGTTCTATATCTAAGGCCCCATACCGCATGGCCCCAAACGAAATGGCGGAGTTAAAGAAACAAATAGAATATTTGCTTGAGAAAGGGTTTATTAGACCCAGTGTGTCGCCTGGGGGAGCTCCAGTGTTGTTTGTAAAGAAGAAAGATGGGAGTGTTCGCTTGTGCATCGACTACAGAGAGCTGAATAAAGTTACTATAACACACAAGTATCCTCTTCCCCGAATCGATGACCTTTTAATCAACTCTCTGGTTCATGTGTATTTTCGAAAATTGATCTAAGGTCAGGGTATCATCAGCTGCGAGTGAAAGCAGAAGATGTTTTGAAAACTGCTTTCAGGACCCGATATGGTCATTATGAGTTTCTAGTGATGCCATTTGGGCTAACTAATGCGCCTGCGGTTTTCATGGATTACATGAACCGTATCTTTTGACAGTATCTGGATCAGTTTGTTGTTGTGTTTATCGATGATATTTTGATATATTCCAAGAGTAAGGAAGAGCATGAGCATCATTTGAGAACTGTATTGAATACATTGCGTGAGAAGCAACTATACGCTAAATTGAGCAAGTGCGAGTTTTGGCTATCAGAAGTGAAATTCTTAGGCCATGTTATCTCGTAAGAAGGGTCTCTGTGGATCCCATTAAAGTGGAAGCAGTACTGAACTTGAAGAGGCCAGAATCTGTGGCAGAAGTACGCAGTTTTCTGGGTCTTGCTTGTTACTATTGGAGATTCATCCAGAATTTCTCCCGTATTGTGTTGCCAATGACCAAGCTCACGAGAAAGGATCAGCCGTTTATGTGGGATGAGAAATATGAAAACTGTTTTGAGGAGCTGAAGGAAAGGTTGACGACATCACCTGTATTGATTTTACCCGATCCCAGTTTGACATACGTTGTGTATTCTGATGCCAGTGGGTAGGGATTAGGGTGTGTCCTTATGCAGCAGGGACGTGTGGTGGCCTACGCCTCTCGACAGCTCATACCTCATGAATTGAACTATCCCACTCATGATCTGGAGCTTGCGGCCATTGTATTTGCTTTGAAGATTTGGCGTCACTACCTGTATGGTGTGACTGTGGAATTGTACTGCGACCACAAGAGTCTTAAATATCTGTATGATAAAAAAGAACTGAATATGAGACAGCGCCGTTGGATGGAATTGCTTAAGGACTACGACCTGGAAATAAAATATCATCCGGGTAAGGCAAATGTAGTTGCTGATGCTCTTAGTCGAAAGACCGTGCTTGTTGCATCTATGATGATACAAGAGGGGAAATTGATTGAAGATTTTTGTGATTTGAATTTGACAAACCAGATCATCTGTGCCAACTACACTGTTTCCCAAGAGGAAAGTGATCTAAGAACTGAGATTGAAGAAGCTCAGGGGCAAGATGGCTGGATATAGCGCAATCTGGCTCGAATTGAACGAGGAGAAGTTCCGGGCTATGACCTATCGCCTCGTGGATTGGTTCGCTATCAGAAAAGAGTCTACGTTCCACTTCAGGCAGAGTTGAGGCAGAAGATTCTAGATGAGGCACACAAGAGTCGATATACTCTTCATCCTGGTATAACCAAAATGTACCATAACCTGAAATCTGTATATTGGTGGCTGGGTTTGAAGAGTGATGTGACGAAGTATGTGGCGAGGTGTCTCACATGCCAGAAGGTAAAGATCGAGCACCAGAGACCACCTGGTTTACTTCAGAGTCCTGAGATTCCGGAATGGAAATGTGAAAGCGTAACCATAGATTTAGTTGTGGGCTTGCCTAAGATCAGGAACTATATTGCGATCTGGGTAATTGTGGATCGGCTAACAAAGACAGCCCACTTCATACCAATCAATGCTGGTTATTCTCCTGACAAACTAGCAGAGATTTATGTTAGTGAGATAGTGAAACTCCATGGCGTTCCGAAAAACATCATTTCCGACCGAGATCCCCGGTTCACTTCAAGATTCTGGAGAGCATTGCATGAAGCCTTAGGTACTCAACTGAGATTCAGTACAGCTTATCATCCTCAAACAGATGGACAATCTGAGAGAACAATTCAGACGCTGGAAGATATGTTGCGAGCTTGTGTTCTCGACTTTAAAGGAAGTTGGGATCGTTTCCTTCCACTGGCTAAGTTCGCCTACAACAATAGCTATCATGCGAGCATCCAAATGGCTCCGTATGAAGCATTGTATGGAAGACGGTGTCAATCACCATTATGCTGGAATGAGTTATCTGAAAGGAAGCTTTATGGGCTAGATTTAGTTGATCAAACTTCAGCACAGATTCGGATTATTCGTAAGAGGTTGCTTGCAACGCAGAGTCAACAGAAAAGCTACGTTGACAAGAGAAGACGGCCTCTAGAGTTTGAGGTTGGAGATCATATTTTTCTGAGAGTATCACCAGTTACGGGTGTTGGGCGAGTAATCAAGAGAAAGAAGCTGAGCCCGAGATTTATAGGACCTTTTGAAATCCTTGAGAGGATTGGACCTGTTGCTTACCGAGTAGCACTACCTCCGAGCTTGAGCAGGCTCCATCATGTATTCCACGTTTCTCAACTGAAGAAGTACCAACCGGATCTGTCTCACATCATTGAATATGAGGATGTTGAGCTACAAGAAAATTTCACATATGCGGTGGAACCAGAGCAAGTTACTGATCGAGAAGAGCGACGGCTCAGACACCGAAGCATTCCATATGTGAAGGTGATCTAGAAGGGAATGACTCAGAGAGACGCAACTTAGGAAGCGGAGGAAGATATGCGAAGACGATATCCGGAGTTTATGGCTCAAGTTGTGTAACAATTTCGAGGACGAAATTTAATTTTCGGGGGGAGAATTGTAATATCCTGGATTGTGACCAAGGATTAGCAACTTCAAAGTAATGTAATTAATATTAATTGAGCACTTTTGAAGCATTTTGAAGCATATATTGTGCATTGTGATAATCAGGGGCAAAACGGTAAATTTATTGACCGGATGGTTAGATACCATTGAGAACACTTCTTAGTAATCAAGATGAATGGCTAAGATTGAAAGACCAAGAGGTGGAATCCTATGCATGCAAGCTTATATGAAATCATGGTAGGAAGAATAGGATGGTGCCAAGTGGCAAAACAAGGACCCTTGGATTAAAGTCAAGTTTTCAAACCATTTTCTCTTTCTCCTCTCTTCCTAGTCGGTTTATGTGTGTATGTGTGAAGGAAATCATCATCATCAATATCTCATTTTCTCTCTCATCCTCCTCCATTTTTCGCTGAACAAGCTAAGGAAAGAGCAAGAGAAAAGCTTGAGTTTTTGGTAAGTTAATGCCTTCATATGATCAAGTGTCTTTCATTAATGTTGTTCATGAGGTTGAGGGCTATATTCCTATGGTTTCAGAATTTTGGTTGGTGAAGTTTGGGAACTTGTGGAATTTGGAAGTTGGAGAATTGAAGAATTGGCTTTAGGAAGAAGAAGAGGTAAGAATTAGAAGCATTTTGGTATAGTTGTTGTAATCATTGGTTGAGTATTGGGAATTTATGAATTTCCCCTGATTTTGTGCAATTTTTGAATGGAATGAATTGATTTATGTGTTGTGTAGAATTTGGTCTTTTGTTGAACATTTTAGCCATTGGAATTGATTTGGGAACTTGGATTGGAAAGTGTGGCAATGTGTGAATTGTGTTGTGACACTGTGAGACATGTTGTAGTTGTTGAGCAATATGTCAATGGGAGTTGAATTTGGTCATCTTGATGATTTCAATGGTTTTCTTGAGTAAAATTGTGTGAGAATGGTGTTTGGGTTGGAATGGGAATTATTTGGGATCAAATGTGAAAATCTGGAAAATCTGGCCAATGTAAGTCTGTTCTGGACAGTTAGATGGTGTGGACGTTTTGACTGGGCAAATGATGTTGAAAAATTATGAAACTTTCCAGTCTTAATGTTCACTTCCCAAGTATCAAAATGGACATAAATTTTGTGTCATTTCGCTTTTTGAGCTAGGAGTTTGAACTGTCATCAAAACTGGACCCTGTTTTGGTACAATGTTAGGTTTTTGGTAAATCTGGACTTTTGTGGTGATTTCTAGTTATGGCCAATATTTTTCCTTGAAAGAGGACTTAAATAGCTTTCATTTGGCTTTGGAATCACCTTATTTCAATTTTTCTTGAATTAGTTATGATTTTTGGAAATTCAGCCAAGAAACTAGATTTTCTTGGCTGCGGCCAGCGGATTCTGGGCCGCGGCCCAAATGTTTCTGAGCAGTTTTGGGCCGCGACCCACCCCCAAAAATCAGTATTTTACACTTTTTAAAGGTGGTTTTTGGTATAGCCTTTCCCAACCCTTTGGGTATATGTTTAGGCCTCTAATAGCCACCTAAAGAGTCTAAATGATAACCAACTTAAGTACTATGGAATTAAGAACTTGGAAAAGAGATTGATTTATTGTCCCTAATTTGGTTTATAGGATTCGACATTTGCCGTCCAAGTGAGCCCACTGAGCCAGCAAACGCCAGGAAGGAACGAGGTAGTAACTTTTCTTTCGTACCATATGTGATGCATTGTATGTGTGTATTATCATTGATTTGTGATAAACTCGTATGCTGTGACATTGAGGCTATGTGTAAACACCGTCATACCAATAGTCCCTGAGTAGCTAACAACAGATCGGGCAAGGGTTGTATGCCTTCCTGGCGGAGAGAGGGGATGAGGATGAGGTGTGGTATATGTGATTATGTGGGGTGAAAGGCTATTTGTGAAGGCCGACGGGCCATTTGTGAAAGCCAGATAGCTATATGAGCTATAAGGCTATGTGTATGCACTGCCACGCCAATAGTCCCTGAGTAGCTAACAACGGTTCAGGTTAGGACAGTGTGCCTTCCCGGCGGAGAAAGGGGATGAGGGTGGAGTGTGATTTGTGCTGATGCTGCTGTATGATGATTTGCTTACATGCTGTGTGCTTATGTGTGGTATAAATGTTCTGTTACTACTGGGATTCTCTTGAATCTCATTCTTTCCTTTAACTAACCTTTCAGACAGGGCGAGTGGCTCTAAGGAGAAGCGTACGACCCGGAGCGGTTAGAACCCTGTAGGGATATTTATTTTGGATGTGTTGGTCAAACCTGTTGGACAGGGATCTTGTAAATTTTTTTTGGGCTGTATTTAGTAACAGAATATAGTTGTGTAATCCCCTATATGGGAATTGTAAACCTTCTAGTGGATGAACGGAACCCGGGGGTTGCCGGGATTGCTATTAGATATTCTGATATGAATGAATATAAATTAACTGCACAAGTGATTATATTCGATAATTGAATTTGAGACCGGAATAGGAAAGAAGTTTGAAAATTTTGTAAAGTCCCTACTATAAAAGGGAGTATTAAATGAGTTTTGAACTATTCGACGGTCTCTAAACCAATTTAATTAAGTGATATCGAATTATAATTACACTAATTAAGGCAGGGGGTTACAGTTGATATGGCCTGTTTCTCTGTATGCATTTTATATGAGTATTATTTGTTACTATTGGGATTCTTTTGAATCTCACCCCTTTCTAATTACTAACCTACAGCGAAGGCAAGCTACTCGTAGGGCAAGAAGGTAGTCACGAACAAGTAAAGAACAAGACTGAAAGAATTTATGCTTCTGTTGGTTATCATATTTTGAAAATTTGTATATTTTGTATGAATAACCATAGTAAGAATAGTACCTACAGTAGTAGTAGAAGCAATAGCCATAATCCCCGTACATTAGTACTTAATCACGATAAATGAATTGGAATTGAGCAACCATACACCGAGAGCCCATTAGGTAACAAATAATACCCTGGATTTTGGCAGAGAACACTATGATATTAATAAATTGAATTAAGAACGGATGGGTTATAATGAGATCGCAAACCACTATGAGACCACTTTGAAAATAATTTAAAGGTATTGAAAACCCATTTGGGTCCAGGTTCGAAAAATGTATTAAAGTTGGGACTTCAACTGCTTACAAATGAATGTTAGTCTCCGGTTTGTAGTCATTATATGTTCAAAATCATCTAAAGGCTCGCAAAATTAAGCTGTTACAGGAAGCAAGGGAAGGCCATAGTTGGCACTTAAAAAGAGAATAAAAAGGGGAATAAAGGGAGTAGGGTTTATGACAAGGGAAAGCTTTTATACAATTTTTTAGATATTAATATATAAATGGATAACAGGCCAGGCCAGCCTGATAGGCCTAAAAGGCTTCTCAATTAGCCTGGGCCTGGCTTATTAAGCAAACCAAACTTATAAACGGTCTAGGTCTTTGCCTAGTTTAAACAAGTTAGGTTAGGCTACAGGCCCCTAACATGTCATCTAGCCTGTTTCCACCTCTATTTTCATAACAAGGTAAACACTCACTCAATCTCTAAGTCCCATATAGAATGAATTTTTTTGGTCAAAATAGGCTTAAATAATTAAATTATTTCTTTAGAAATAACTTATGTTTTATTGTACCCAAAAAAAGGGGGGGAAAAGATATTTAAATATCACTTCAACTTCTAAAACATAGAAAAGCCCATTAAAACTTGCAAAGGACAGAGAAGGTCTGGGGTAGGATTTAGGTTTTTCATGTTTTGGCTTAAAAACCAAAATGCCCTTAAGACTCACTTAAAGATAAATTGAGTAATAAGATTGACAAAAACAGAAATTTTTTGGAAAAAATCATAATGGTTTTGACAAAATCAACAAGTATTGACAAAATGTGTTAAATGATGGGTCAAGAGTTGTGGGTTGTAACCAATTGAGTAATAGAATTGACTAAAATAGTAATGGTTTTGAAAAAATCAATAAGTATTGACAAAATGTGTGAAATGATTGGCTAAGAATTTTAGGCTATGACCAATTGAGTAATAGAATTGACTAAAGCATTAATGATTTTGACAAAAATTATAATGGTTTTGACAAAATCAAAAGTACTAGCAAAATGTGTGAAATGATTGGCCAAGAGTTGTGAGCTATGACCAATTGAGTAATGTGATTTACTAAAACAATAATGGTTTTGAAAAAATCAATAAGTACTCATAAAATATGTGAAATAATTGGCCAAGAGTTGTGAGTTGTGACTAATTGAGTAATGGGATTGAATAAAACAGTAATGGTTTTGACAAAATCAGTAAGTACTGATAAAATGTGTGAAAGGATTGGCTAAGAATTTTAGGCTATGACCAATTGAGTAATGTGATTGATGAAAAAATTAATTATTTTAACAAGATTCATAATGGTTTTGACAAAATCAATAAGTACTGACAAAATGTGTGAAAGGATTGGGCAAGAGTTTTAGGCTATAACCAATTAAGTAATGAGATTGACAAAAAATATTAATGATTTTGATAAAAATAGTAATGGTTTTGACAAAATCATTAGGTACTGACAAAATGAGTAAATGTGTTGACTAATTTTGTTAATGGTATCAACAAGTTTAGTAATAGTGATAACAAGTGCAGTGATGGCGTTGACAAAAAACCAGAAATGTTCATGACAAAAACTAATATTCAAATGGTCAAATGGCTTGTGAACATTACTCATCCCATGTACACTTAATACATACAAGTCATTCACCCCAAAGAACATGTCCTTCCCATATACATTACTTACAATAAATTGTCACTATTAACAATAGTAATGGTAATGACAAGTATATAGTAATTTAATGTAAAAACAATTACAATTTTTGTCAAAATCATTAATATTTTAGTCAATCTCGTTACTCAATTGGTGATAGCTCAAAAATCTTGGCCAATCATTTCGCACATTTTGTCAGCACTTATTGATTTTGTCAAAACAATTACAAATTTTGTCAAAATCATTACTGTTTTAATCAATCCAATTACTCAATTGGTCACAGCCCACAACTCTTGGTCAATCATTTCACACATTTTTTTAGTACTTATTGATTTTATTAAAACCATTATGAATTTTGTCAAAAAAAATTGCTATTTTCGTTAATCCCATTGCTCAATTGGTTTTTAAGTGAGTCTTAAGGGCATTTTGGTCTTTAAGCCAAAACATGAAAAACTTAGATTCCCACCCCATCCCTTCTTTATCCTTTGCAAGTTTTAATAGGCTTTTTGGGTTTTGGAAGTTGAAGTGGCATTTAAATGTCTTTTTCCAAAAAAAAAACCTTATGCTTATCTATGTTGGCCTTTTGGAGACAAGAAAATAACTCAATATAATGGCCTAGTAAGCTCCGTCCTACCTATGTTCAATACTAGGCTTAGAGGCGAAGTTGAATTGGGCATTAGGTTAAGACCAAACCCACTCTTAGCCTATCCCCCATACAAACACGCATACCCACATTTGTACATGAGTCTGTGTGTGTAGCTTTTTAATTTTAAAATTTATGTAAACTTCCTTTGATAATTGTCTTCATAAAATTATTTATTATTGATAGTCAAATGTAATAAATTAACTTCATGAGTATCATAACTGTAAGATCCTAATTTTTATATTAGGACTTAATTACAATTAAGAAAGAATTAATTATGATAAATGAATTTATCTTGTAATTGTTAAAATAAAAAGGGATTTATTTAAAATATGAATATAAGTATAAAAAATATAAATTTAAAATAATAATAATAAATAAATAATATATTTATATAAAAAGAAGGGAAAATTGCCATAAAGTACCTCAATAGCCTAATATTTGCTGAAAGGAACCTAACCTGAACTGTCATTATATTCTTAATAAAGACTTAAATACCCTTTGTGGATTATTGAAGAACGAAGTGAAAGAAGGTTTCAAATATTTTTGATTTTGAAGGCGTGAGAAGTTGAAGAGGGAAGGGCGGACTCGGTAGAGAAAATCGGACGAGGGTGTGGGGTTGGTGGCCTGGGCGGAGTGTGGGTCTTGGTGGCGGTGGTACAGGATTGGTCTCTGCGGTGGCGCCAAGGTAAGGTCTCTGGGTTTTTATGGCAGCAGGAAGGTGTGTTGGTCTTTGCGCCATCAAGGAGGTGTTGGGTATAGTGGTGATGACAGCGGCCTCTCCATATGTAGCACGGACAGAAGGTGGTGAAGAACACCCAACATCCGAGCTCTGTGTTGCTATTCTTCTCTTTCTTCATTTTATCATCACCATTATTAATCCACTTATATCTCTTTCTTTAGTTTTGCATTATTATGGGCAAAAACCTATTGCTAGATAGCTTATTTTCTCCTTGTTGAATATGAATTCTCCTATTGTTGCACCTATGTAATCCTTAAACATAATTGCAAGTTTGGTAAAGAAAATTCTTTTCTTAAAGTGCTTGGTAAAATTTGAGTTGCTGTGATAAATTACCTAGTCTGACGTGTAGTCTGACGAAGGTGAGTAATGACTTTTGAATCTGAAGATACTCTTTGAGGAGTTTTTTAATTACTTTAGAAATATCTTGTTCCCAATGAATTCATGATTTGAATGTGCTTCGTTACCCACGTTTATGCTTTAGTCAGTTTTGTTCATGTTTTCAGCTATATTGTTTCTGAGTCAAGTCATGAATTTCAGCTTCTGAGTAATACTTATAGATCGAGAAATAATAATTAGGCTTTCATCTTGGGATTGTCATTTTGTAATATTTCAGCTTGTGTTGTGTACTTAGATTGGGTGTTTCCTTAATCACAAAGTTGCAAGTTTAACTTTAAATTTCGTCTCTCTTTTATTGTTGGTTATTTAGGGCTAGAGGGTCCCGTTGATTCTAAGGATGTTTGTCACTTATCTCTAAAAAAAGTGATGAACTGAATAAATGGAAGGTAAACTTGGCTGATCCTAACAATGTTCTCCAAAGTTGGGATCCTACCCTTGTAAATCCTTGTACTTGGTTTAATGTTATGTGAAACAATGACAATAGTGTGACCCATATGTAAGTAATTTGACCTTTAATTTAAGATTCTTACTGCACCTAGTGTAAATAATTAATTTAAGTTCTTGTCACAGTAGTCTTGGAAATGCAAGCCTTTCGGGTCAACTGGTTCCACAGCTTGGTTAGCTATCAAATTTACAGATCTTGTGAGTTGGGAATCTAATCTTACATTAAGTTGATTTGCCTCATTTCATTGGTATTTTGTTTTGTTCTTCTTCAATAGCTTATTAAAAGATGATATCATAAACAATACTACTATTTGAGTGGGCTGGCTATAAGCACTTTTCTCTTAATTACCTATCAAAGGCAAATGAAGGGAATGAAGGGCTGAGGTTTGTGTATGGGCAAAATAGAAATTTATGAAAAAATAGAGGTATAATATGGTCCCAAAATGTTGACTAATATTCTAATACCAGGGGATGGTGGCACCAATCAACCTTGTGAAAAGTGGAAGGATTTCGCATACCAAACATCACAAAATGAGCAATCCTAATTGTAATACTAAAACCAACCCCTCCAGCATCTCATACCAAACAGGGCCTATATGTATTGTTAAGTTGATTTGCCTAATTTTTATTGGTATTCTCTTCTATTCTTCTTCAGTGGCTTATTACAAGATGATATTGTGAAAGAATATGGCTATTTGAGTAGGTTGTCTATAAAATGTTTTGTTAATTACCTACAACAAAAACTTTTGTAGATGCAATCACCTATTTCAATACTCCTTGGACTCACCTCTTAACAACAACTAGTTTTGAGGAAGCATGCTCTCTTTCTCTCCTCTATATTTTCCTGAAGATAAGTCAAATAAATTGTTGTTCCTTAATCATCTATGTCCACTTCTGGGTTTCTAATATGTAAGCTCTTGGGTTGTTTGTTTTTGGCAATTAAAAAGTGATAATGAATCATTTAAGCATCATGAATGATCATTTTGATACCAGTGGCTGAAAAAATAGCTGTGCTTCATAAGCAAAATGGTATCATTGAAATGGAGAGGCATAGCTATATGCTTGTTTGTTTCAAATTTCCCTAACTAGAAGCATCTACTACTTTTAGATTTTAGAGGATTCAAGCCTTTGCATTCTATGCTTTAGGATCTTTTAAATATGGTTTTCTAATGTTATACTAGTTTAAATCCTAAAACACTGTTGTTTGTGCTATATAGGGAAGCTTATGGCAATAATTTAAGTGGAACAATTCCATACGAGCTTGGAAACTTGATGAACTTGGTGAGGTTGGAACTCTTCTTTAACAGTTTAAGTGGTCCCATCCCAAACACATTGGGTAAACTTCAAAAGCTAAGGGAACTGTATGTCTTGCTTTGCTTAACCCTTTTGATCTTCAAATTTCATCTGTCTGATTCAATAATATTGAGCTTGCTTAATTCCAACAATTTATCATTGATGAATATATATATATGCATAAACACTTGAAATTGGTGGTGGAGGTTTGTACGGTATTTGTTAAATCCAAATGTGATAAATTTTTTAAATAAGACCTTATAATCTCAAGCGTGAGGTTCAAGTTTAAGTTGTATCATACGAATGTGTTGTATTGCGATGGAAATTAAAGGAGCTAGGTCTTACTTATTTTGCCAAATTTTATGAAGGAGTTTAAGATAAAGCTTGAACCACTGGATTTTGACATGGTAAAAGTTAGTTATGGATTTAAATGTTTCAGAAAATCCATTCATTATAAAGAAAAGTAACGTCACTTGTTTAAAAGTCTTAAATCTAATTTTTAAGGTAGCCTCTGTGTCCACTAAAGTAAGGCATGACAATTTGTACTCTAATTTATTGGCAAAAATGACACAGAAGAGCAATAAATTCTAACACACAAAAGAAAAGCAAGATTGCGTTGGCATATTGAAGAATGAATGAGTAACCTTCTGGCATTTCAAATTTATTCAGCTTAGCTTTCTAGTTTATGCAAGCTTAATTTGGTCTTAATTTTGCTCTTTAATGTAGGCGCAGTCTTGATCCCTCAATTGCCCTATTTCTTCTCCATCTCCCCAATGCTTAATGATTTTAATTTTTCTGATTATGTGATTCATCAATAGGGCATCTTTTCCCCAATAATTATGTGATTATGGAGCCTTAGATTTTTAAATGGAGCTTTTAGAATAAATATACAGAGAATCAAAAGTATCAGTTCTGAAACACAAACCATCTATTTGATAGGTTTCTTTTAGGAAAAAATGAAGCATTGTCTCCAAAACTTGTCAATGGGGATCTGGTGAAAATTAATAATTATTTGAAAGAAAATTAGCTATAAATCAGTTTGTATTGCAACTATTACATCTAAAGGTTGCATCTTTCTTTGGTTGAAATACACCATATCAGGAGTACCCTCTTACAGAATCATTATTTTGTATTTAAACAGAAAGAGGGGAGGGGAGAATAGATATCCTTGGAATATTTGATCTTGTTCTAAAACATCTTTTTATAGGTTTGTTATGTAAAATAAATGGTAGCTTCTGTTTGTTTACAAATGAAAAAAAATATTTCTCATACTATTACTATGCTTATTTTACATTGTTATGATAGTTTATAAATATGTGTAGTGATATCGTTTATATATAATATATTTAGGGAGTGAAACAATTTGTAAGACAACATGGTCAAAAGAATAGGGGGAAAGGGATGAAAGGAGTGACAAGTGGGAAGCCAAGGTTGAATGGAGCACTATTGTTCAAGCAGAATATTGGTCTGATAAAACAAGGAAAGGCAATTGTGTTTTTATGGTGAGTCTGAGCTAATTGTGTTTTCTTTAGTTATTTGTAATATGGCTAATTAGTCAAATTTTCATTTACATTGCATAAGGATCGCATGTTGAGAGATATTGACAATTAGAAGGTTGACAATCACATAAGATTCATTGACCCTGACAAATTATGACTTCTGTCAATAGGCAACTGCCACTCGATTATATACACAGCCTAACTCCAGTAACCGTCGTAGTTGAGGACATTGCTACAAGAGAAGAGAAAGAATCCTACCCACTATGAGTACTCATCCCAGTCAGGGGTTCATTTTGGTTTCTTTGGCCTCAAGTGGTGCCAGAGCAAAGGTTTTCTCCGGCGGAGCAAAGGCTTTGCATGGCTTATAGGCTTATTAGATAAACTTTTTACGAGCCGGCCTTCTGTTCACGCTTCGTCTTTAATCTCCTCCCTAGATTATTATTATATCCCCAGCACGAACCTCTTGTTCGAGCTTCTTGCTTTCTGGTACAGGTAATTACAAGGCATATTCTTCTCTTTAGTCTTTGGTAACTTTCTTGATTTCAGGACTTTCTTATAATAGCTATAGGGTATAGAAGTTAAGGACCTTTAATTATAGGATATTCCTAACCCTCTTCCTTTCCAGTTACATTAGCTTGGCCTTTTGGACAAGCAGATAGCACATGACCAAGAGTTTTGACACCCATGAGCTAAGGCACCACCCTTCTTTCCGACCCGGATTGGAAGAATTGTCCACATACTGAGGTTTTGGATACAATATTTCAGTGTGATTTTGTGTTCACGCCTGTGGTCCGTGATCATCACTGGTTTTGTTATATATTTGTGAAGAAAGAGCTAACGATGTACTTACTTGACTCATTGCTGCCCAACTACAACACTCCAAGTGGGCAAATCGCTCTTTATGCAAAGAGGGACATAGGACACAAAGTGGTATTGAAACCCTTATCCTTTAAAACTTTAAATTGCTTACACGTGTTTGGTCGGGAAAAAAATTGTTTACATGTGAACCACAAACTAAGGTCATTAAATTTTTCATTTTGACAAGGTAAACATTTTGGTGAATTACTTGCACACCTTAATCATGAAATCAATGGATACAACCTTTACATTAAGTTTATATTTGGTCTTGTTCAACAGCAGAATAATGGGTAAGTTAGTTCCAGTGGTTTACACATTAATCATTAATGTATGCATGAATGGAAAAAATTTGTATGTTTTGCTTTTTCAATTCTGTGTAGATGGGACTGTTGAATGTATATGATCTCTTAGTTGCAAAGCTGGAAAAATATTAGAAAGCCCGGGTGGAATGGTTTCACTATGCCAATATGAGTAGATTAGTACATTACTTGCAATTGCACTTTATCTGACTGGGAACATGTTTTTACAGGAAGACATGGACAACAGAGGGTTGATGTGGTCTGGTGATTAGTAGCCCATGAGAAGAATAAACATTAGGACGTGGTCATGCTTAGCATTGAAGGTTGGAAAGCTATGAAGAACAGGAGAAACTAGTTGATGTTACATTTATTATGTCATATTGCATTTCGCCATTATCTTTTGTTTCAATGTAAATGAAACTTAATTGTTTGTATACAACTTTGATATACAAGTACTTGTTTTGTATATTACGCTTGGTCTACAAACACTCTTCCTTATATGCAAAAACTCATCCCCTTGTGCAATATGTCTTCCATGTGATCAACTTTCATCCATGTGTGCAAGATGTATTCTGTTTGTGCGAATGATGCACCCCCTATGCTAAAAATGTCTTCTATGGTTGTAAAATGTCTTCTACTTAAGTTCATTAGTCTTTGCAAGTGTCATATAACAATATGCGAAAGCTCTTCCCCTAGGTGCAAGAATTCTTCCCTTTATGTGCAAAAATTCTTCCATATGTGCAAGATGTCTTCCCCGTTTGCAGTGACCTACCACTACATGCAAAACATCTTCCTTGGTTGCAAAATGTCTTCCACTTGGGTTCGTTAGTCTTCAAAAGTGTCATATAACCATGTGCAAAAACTCTTCCCCCACGTTCAACACATCTTCCCTATATGCAAGAACTCTTCCATATGTGCAAAACCTCTTCCTTATACGCAAACACTCTTCCCTTTATGTGGAAAATTCTTCTATGTGTGTAATTATCTTCCCTGATATGCAAAACATCTTCTATAAGTTCAATGTGTCTTCCACTTAGGTTCATTTTAAGTCTTCATAATTGCCGCATAACCATATATGAACGATCTTCCCTAAGTTCAAGATTTCTTCCCTATGTCCGAAAAATCTTCCTTATGTGCAAAAACTCTTCTCTTTATATGCAAAAATTCTTCCATGTGTGCAATTATCTTCCCTGACGTGCAAAACATCTTCCGTGGCTTCAACGTGCCTTCTACTTAGATTCACTTAAGTCTTCATAAGTGCCACATAACCATGTGCAAACAATCTTCCCCCATGTTCAAGATGTCTTCCATATGTGTGGAAACTTTTGCTTATATGCCAAAACTCTTCCCTTTATGTGCAAAAATTCTTCCATGTGTGCAATTATCTTCCCTAACGTGTAAAAAATCTTTTGTGGGTTCAATGTTTCTTCCACTTAGGTTCATTTTAAGTCTTCACAAGTGTGATTTAACCATGTGTGAAATATCTTCCCCAACGTTCAACACATCTTCCCTATGTGCAAGAACTCTTCTATATGTGAAAAATCTCCTCCCTGTGCGCAAAAACTCATCCATGTGTGCAGGATGTCTTCCCCATGTGCAACAATCTACCATTACATGAGAAACATCTTCAGTATGTTCAATGTGTCTTCTACTTTGGTTCATTTAGTGTGCATAAGTGCCACTTAACCATGTGCAAAAGATCTTCCCTTACGTTCAACACGTCTTCCCTTATATGCAAGCACTCTTCCCTGTGTGCAAAAACTCTACCCCATGTGCAAAATGTCTTCCACTTGGGTTCCATTTAAAGTCTTCACAAGTGCAAAAACTCTTTTCCTACGTGTAAAAGCTCTTCCCAACGTGCAAGAACTCTTCCGTATGTTCAAAAAATCTTCCATGTGTTGAAAAACTCTTCCATGTATGCAAGATGTCTTCTTTGTGTGTAAACACTCTACTCCAACATGGAAAACATCTCCTGTGGGTTCAAAACGTCTTCCACTTGGGTTTATTTTAAGTGTTCATAAGTGCAACATAACCATGTGTGATAGATCTTTCCTCACTTTCAACATATCTTCCCTATGTGCAAGCACTCATTCCTGTGTGCCAAAACTCTACCCATGTGAAAAAGTCTTCCACCTGGGTTCCGTTTAAGTCTTTATAAGTACTATATAACCAAGTGTGAAAACTCTTCCCCTACATGTAAAAACTCTTCCATGTGTTCAACTTTCTTCCTTGTGTGCAATATGTGACCCTATATGCAAATTTGCTACTCAACATGCAGAATTTCATCCATGGTGTTGCAAGCATTACTTCCATGCTTTGTAAATGGACCATTAAAATGTGTGAAAGCATAAATGATTAAAAGATGTTGAGAATTAATAGGTTGACAACATCAAACTTTAACAGTTACAATTACAACAATTTTTAACTATAGTTTGCCTAACATATCATGCTAATATATTTCACTTTTACATTTACAATGACAAGAGGAAATAAAGCAGTTGTAACACAATTACAACACAAAATACATCTTCTAGATCTTTATACAATGCATTAACCACTGCATTTCACCCTTAATTCCAAAAAGCATGAGGGGACAAAAAGGCTATATATAAAACCAAAAGTTAGTTACTAGTTAACATACTAGACAATGATGTATTAGATTGGTATACTTGAAGAAGGTAAGGTTAATAAGGATTTGGGTTCCTGCACCTTCGTTGAGTATGCCCTTCTTGATGGCATCTTGAATATTTATACACATTATTGCCCTGGAATTGAGATTCCAGTCTAAGTGTGTGTGGTCTCCTAGGCCGACGGCTTATGGTATGGGCCACAAGAAGATCTCATTCTGGTAATCATTGAATTGCAAGTCATTTAATTTTGGCATGTCATGTGAATTCATTGGCGTCATTGTTCTATTATATATCTTCTCTTGTGTTGGACTTAAGTAACATTCTTCTACATATCGGTACACATAACCATTCACATGTTTAATGCATGCTCATGTATGTGGGCATATTATACCATACATTTGCCAACCCTTGCAAGCACATTCTTTCAATGCAATATTTATAGCAACATGAACTTCTTCAATTTGAACTTCAAATGTGTGTGAAGAATGTTGCAACACTAGCATCCCTTCACTACACAACACAACACATTCTCCTTTAACTTTGCTTCTATGTTAGTTTCCACTCCATTTTTCCACAAGGTTATTGCATTCTTGTAAGCAAATAGTTTCTTCGCTAGCTTCTCTCTATACTCATTTAGCAATGTCAACACATGATGTTTCCTCTCTTTCACAAGCCATGCGTTATATGACTTAGCCAAATTAATAGTTATATTCTCCCACCTTTTGAATAGGAATTGTAACAATGCCCAATGGTCAATATCATCATGCTCTTCAAGCCAAGTTAACAATTCATGGGCAAAACATCACATATTGGCTAAAGCTCTTTCAAAGTCATAATCCAATCTAGCATATGCAATCCCATCCAGCATCTTCAAAGCATCATCCTTCTTCATTTTTGTATTTCTTCTTGGGCCTCTATAAACCTTTAAATACTTTGAGCTAAAGTTCTCTTTAATATGCCTATAGCAATAGGCATGCCTCTCACTCCCAAAAATAATTTGGACATGATGTATTATTGCATTATGTCTGTCTGTTACAATCACCACTTCAAGAGAGTTTAAAATTTCTTTCACATTTTGCATAAACCATGTCCAATCATCGTTAGTCTCCCCACCCATAATGGCATAGGCAACAGGGTATAGCTGATTATCAGCAACAAGCGCTGATGTAGATAACATGGTCCTATGATACGGCCCATTAAGGTAAGTTCTATCAATATAAAGAATTGGTCTCCATCCTCCTAAGAATCATTAGATAGAACAACCATATGCAATGAATAATCTATTAAATGTATGTCAGGTCATGCTTCCCATTTTGCCACTGTCTTCAGGTCTACTTCAATTAGTCTCCTGTAATACCAAGGAATAAATATGTATGATTGTTAATGAGATCCCTGTATCTCAGCCAGTGCTTTATCTTTACCTTTCCATGCTTGATCATAAGATATTGATAAGCCATATTCCATATAAACCTTATGTCTTATCTCATAAGGTAGTTTATCTAAACAACCCCTCAATCCATTTTTTATTATGGAAGCATTCATGTTGGAGGTCAATTTTGCGATGTATGATCAGATTATCCTGTGCTGAGTGATTGTGGTTCTCCACAAAGGTATGCACACTTAAGAAGCTTGACTTTCCCTCCCCCACTTGATATGTAGTAATTTTCCATGGACAACCATCCATATTACACCTCACTATCATCTTACTTGCATAATTCCTCACAAATTTGTATGCAAATTTATGTGCTAAACTATATTTATACAGTGATTTTTTCAATTTAACAGCATTATTAAACCTCTTATGAGAACCTGAAAGCAAATACTTCTACTTCTCAGCAGCATGCTCAGGGATAGGTGCAGGTGTACTCTAAATTACATATGGCCTATCTTATGATATCCTACTTGATGATGATTCACCAATACATAACTCGTATGATTCTTCCAAGGTCTCTAGCCTCCATCAAAATTTATTGTTAATTAATAACTCATTCTGCTATACCACTTTAAAACACTTAAAAAGTACATATAACTTACCTTTGTGACATTATCATGTATACCTTAGCTGAAATGTTTTCCCTTGAATACTAAGATATGAATATATTGTTCTTCTAACTCATTAAGTGACATTCCTTCTCATACTATTCTTCCATTTGCTCTCCCACCAACATATTGAGTCCTCCCTTGATCAGTGACAATCTTCCCACCTATGTGGAAGAAGCAATAAATTTCTTTTTGTACACTATTCATCACACTAAACAAAAACCTACAATAAGATACCTTTAGTATCTTATAAATTGAATTTTACAATGTGTTTGACCTACTACAATAACCTAATCAATATCTCATATAGTTAGACTGTGAGTTCAATTAGGTTCTACTACAAATTAAACGTTTGCATAACAATCACATATGCTACTCTATTAACAACTCAACATTGAATACAAATCTATATGCTACAAAGTAAACAGAACCTTGATGATTATGGAGAAAATCAGAAAACCTAATGAAGCCACAATTTTACTTATTTACTACTTCCTTACTCAGTAAAACAACAACAACAAAACCTAGCTTTGGAGGGAAAATGAAAATCATCATCTCTACCAAATATTGAACTATGAATAAGGCCTTAACACAACTCACTTCCCTAGCCTTTACTGATACATTGAACCTTTGGCAACATACACGGTGAACTACGACCTCGGGAGGACATTCAGCTCTACGTAGGGAAGGAGAAGAAGGCTTCACTAATTCGTGTCATTCGCTTCCTCTGTTTATCAATTCACTGGTTCTATTCTCCATCAGATATGGTCCCTTTTCTCATTAAGGGTATTTACATCTTTTACTCTTATAAAAATAATGACAGTTCAGGTCAGGTCCCTTTCAACAAATATTAGGTTAATGAGGTATTTTATGGTAATTTTCCCTTAAAAGAATGGATTGAAATTGTAACCCCCTCCGTAATTATATCCGAAATACGCGATTAAAATGAAATAGAGACCAATAATAATCAAATAACATTTACTAACCCATCAGATGATGGGGTTTTCAAAAATACCTTTCAAAATCTAATTAACTTGGTCTCATATTCACATTTTGAATACAATTACTACGCGAAGATAAATCACATTCATATAAATATCAGAGTGCACAACATAATCATCCCGGCAATCTCGGGTACATACCTTCGCCAAAGATATACAGGGCACAATTGCCCATTACAATTCTTCAATGGGGATTACACAATCTCATCTCGAAGGAGTCCTAGCCGCTCCCTCCACGAGCCACTTGCCCTGTCTAAATTGTTGGTAAGGGAGGGTGAGATTCGAGAGAATCTCAGTAGGGAAACATTATCAATATGCAGGCAAGATAAGTGTGTGATGCATGAAAATAAACTTAAGCAGCTTCACTTAGGCTCTAGAATCAGTAAATTTGGAAATTTTGAGAATTAATTATGATTTTTCAAATTGACTGAAAATCTGCCAGGTTTTTGGAAAACTGTGAAACTACACTATGCAGAAATTTTTGAAACTGTGATAGATAACTAACAAATTATGATGAAAGGCAGTAATAGTTCAAGTAATAACCAGTTACTTGTAAATTTATTTTTATAGGAACTGAAAATAGCCTGAGCTAGAATAAGAATTTAGGACAGACAGCAAAACTGAAAAAGGATTTAGGTAGTAACTCTATCTTTCCTAAACTATGTGAATATTAATATATTTGTGTATGTCATCTTCTATAATATGAGAACTGTTTTGCCAAGTAGGACATTGTGCGAGTAGGTACATTTATAGAGGTTTATGAATAGTGGGGAAGTAGCCAAAACTCATGTGCACATGCCATGTTGTTTGTGTTATGTTGCATTACATGGTGTATGACATATTTATCTATCGCATTTTATATAAATGATTACATGTGACTAGTAAGATTTATTTGAATCTCACCCTTTTTCAAATATTCAAACACATTCCTGCTAAAGGTAGCGGCTCGAAGGACAAGTCTATGGCTACCGACAAGTAGAGTTCCATTGCACATGGAGACTGTTGTTGGTTTTCTAGCTTGTAATTTAGTTTCTTTTAAACATTGTGTATATTTGTGTGTATATATTTCAAACCCTATGGGGAATTTCCTGTATTGCAAACAAATACTTGATGTCACTATGTTTTCGCTATTTCTATATGCTTACATAACTATACACTTATTACTCTATGATATCAAAATGTTAAGGGGTTTGAAATGATGCATTGGAAATTAAATTAGAAAATTTTCCCTAAAACCCCGATGTATTTGTCCTTGGCTGATTGAGAGACAAACTATAAAATTGATTTGGTTAAATTTGACTTCAAAATTGAATTCTACATACAAAAATTTTGGGAGAATAGTACATCGAAATAATTTTAGGACGAGTAAATTAAATTAAAAGACCAAAATCTGGCCAAAAAAGGTCTAAAAGTTAGGGTTTTAAGAGTTAGTAATAAGGTGGAATGGATGGTTATGTTCCCTTTTCAGGGTAAATTGTAGCATAAAGGCAGCCTTAATGACCTTACATGCTAATGAATGTTCTAGTTATCGATTTTCTTATTTGGGATTTCTTTGAAATCTTGTTCCCTCTTTAGTATGTTACTAACCTAGGCGTAAGTACAATATAATGGAAAGAGGTAGAAGCAAGGTCTAGAAAACTGTTGGACCATTGGCCAAACTTTGGACAGGTCAGATTTTGGGTGAAACTCGTTTTGGGTGTTGGATCACTAGCTTTAATATGCTATTTAGCCTTTATAAGGCTAGAATCTGCCTTTAGGCCGCAACCTGGTATTTAGTAGCCAGATGATTTGAGAGATCTAAAACAACCCAATGATGAGAGGAAGAGGAGGAGGAGAAAGTGTGGATCAAATAAAAAAATGAGTAACTAGGGAAGAATATATAAAAAATAGCAACCCATCAATAATAATAAGATCATAGATGCAACTAGGCTCTCTCTAAGAAAAATTCTGGATCTTTGTTTTGATTTTTAAACCATGGGAGTGGAGAATACCCTAAACTACAACACAAGAAGAGAAATGTAACATCCCAAATTTTATATTCACCTAAAATATAATGTAATTAATTGAGAAATTCAATGAAATGGTGAATATTTAAGGCCAAAGGAATTAAATATTGAAAATTGAAAGTTGAATGGTGTTTTTAGTGAAATTGCCTATGAGGTAGTGAGTTTGTCATATAGTTTTGGAAGACCAAATGATGACAACAACTATGAAATTTTAGAGGATAAAAGTAGATAGCCTAAGCTTTAATTTGATAGGTCATATGAATCAATTGAAGCTATGTACAAAAAGATATGAATTTTTGAAGTTAGTCCAAAAAATTTGGAAAGTTTTTGGAGCAGCGGTCAAAGATTGAAAATCTGGGAATAATATGATCCTATCTAGTAAAAGTCCATATTTTTTCTTGAAACTAGACTCAATAAGGGTTCCACAGCCTTTGGAATCACTCCAAAATAATGTCTACAAAATTAGTTATGATTTTTCAAAGTTAGGACAGAAAATCTACCAGAATTGGCATTATTCCGAAAATTGAAAATAAAATGTGTTAGCAATTGTGTAAATTATGGAGTTGTTAAAATCATTTTTCCCTTTCCTTCCCTCTTGAAATTTCGCCCAAACACACATGAATGAGGAGAAAATTTGATTTCATGAGCTCATGCCTAATTACTACATGAAGAGAGTCATGATGGCAAGGCTACATGAACATTTCAATGATGACAAAGGATGAGTGTACACAACATGGAAGTAAGGTGAATGCATGAAGGTGTTAGAGCAAGCGTTTCACCCAAGAGGGGGGGGTGAATTGGGTGATACTAAAAATTTTGTTGCAAATATGAAAACTTGACAGTGAATATAATGCAGTAAAGAGTAAGGAGAAATATCACCGCAGTGTACACCGGAAGTTATACTGGTTCAGCCACAACCACTTTAACTTATGTCCAGTCCTCAGAATATCTCTAAGAGTTTCACTATAACTTCCATGATTCAGTGGGTTCTTGGCACCTCAGTATAAGCAAGTTCCTTCGCCAGGACACTCGCTCCCCCTTACAAGTTGTAATCTAATCCCAACTCAAGGTTCCACAACCTTAAGTTACCTCAATAACAAATATTGAGTTTGAATGAAATATCTCTCTCACAGAGTGAATAAGAATCATTGAAGTACAGAATTACAATTATGTGTAAAACAGAGTAGTGAACTTGATAATACGTTCGTTTGTGTGTTCTCGTTGTTTCTCTGTTTGGATGTTCCCATATATATAGATGCATTGGTAATGATTGTTGGAACAGTTTTCTTCATGCCCGTTAGAGTGTGTACAGCCAATGTTGACTTTTCCAGTATTTGAAAAATGTCCGTTTGCGGTAGGTGGCGGTAGGTGGCATTTGAACGTTGCATTTGAATTTCCTTATTTGGTAAGATCTCTTCATTGTTTATCTGCGGATATGCTAAGAATACTAATACAATAAAAGGTTAATCACATAGGAAACAAATCAATGAACATTGGAATGATTTCTGAATTTCTGGACTTGCATACTCGAGTAATTACTCGACTATTCATTAAGTTTACTCGAGTACTTACTCGAGTATTATCGTGAAAAGATCGATAAACTTATTCATTAAGTTTACTCGAGTATTATCGTGAAAAGATTGATAAACTGCAAGTCTATAAATGAACATTACATTACTCAGGTAGTGCATGGAGTAAACAAAATTACAAACCTCGGAAATACCTGTTTACTCGGGTATGGTACACTTTACTTCATAGGTTACTCAAGTAATCTTTCAAATAAACTTTAGGTTACTCGATGCTTTACTCCAGTAATGTTGGCAAGATTTCAGGGCCGAGAGCACTTCAAGTTTGGTTACCTTGTTACTCGAGTAAACATAAATTTTCTGCATAGTTTACTCGGGTAGATACTTTAAGTGCTGTGTAAATAACTCTGCAGATTACTCGATTACTGACTCGAGTAATCTTGTTAAAATATTTGATAAAGAATAATTGAATACCTGCGTACTCGAGTAGTGCCTCGAGTGAAGTGTGATAAAAGTATTTCATGTTATTCGAGTATTACCTTCAGGTTTTGCTTACCACAGTGAGTTACTTAAGTAGCTCCTCGAGTAACATTGGCAGGATTGAAATGCCAAGAGTAACATATTTCTTGAAGCAGGGGACTCGAGTACAGACTCGAGTAACGTTGGCAGGCCGAGAGGAACTGGAAGTCTTTTACATGGTTACTCGAGTACACACTTGAGTAACGTTGGCAGGCCGAGAGCAACTGCAAGTGATTTACCTGGTTACTCGAGTAACTACTCAAGTAACATTGGCAAGCCGAGAGCAACTGGAAGTCTTATACCTTATTACTCGAGTACTTACTTGAGTAACGTTAGCAGGTTACTTGAAGGTTGACTCTGATTACTTCAAGTTTCTATCCCATTACTCGAGTACTTACTCGAGTAACCCTTTTGAAATTTTTCCAGTGATGAAGTTTCTCAGCTTTTTCTCTTGGCCTTTCTTCATTACTCCAATGCTTACTTCAAGTGATAATTTGCTCTGTTATTACTTTGTTAAAACTTATTTGTTTATCAAATCTTTTTCATACCATTCTTTGTTATCATCAAAACATGTGAGATCTAACAGAAGGGATAGCTTGAGTAAAGGAAGGGAGATACTTGATTGCATGATGGTAAGCTTGAGTAAAGGAATGAAAGAACTTGAGTGCATGGAAGAGTGTACACTTGGGCTTAGTTGGAAGAGTAATGGGTTAGTTGGAACATGAGAAGGGGGAGCACGTTTTTTTTAAAAGCTAATCGAGGGAGAAGGCTAGTTCAATGTTAGGGAGAGACAAGGGAAGCAATTGGTTCAAACTTAATGAGAAGCCAATGGAATAATCATGAGGGAAGAGAGGATTGTGACAAGTGTCACATTTTGGGCCCTTGATGAAATCAATGGCTAAGAGGAAAGAAGAGACAATTTAATAAAACACATCCCCTTCCCCTTCATGCACACATTTCATCCAAACCCAAAGGAAAAGAGAGAGTGAGTGAGCTTTAGAAACTTTGAAGAGTTAAAGAGAAGGAAGAGGAAGAAGTTCAAGGTATGTGTATCTCTCAAGGATTTTCCTTGTGATCTTCCATAAAATCCTTCTCTAAACCCTTGTTTCTCATGAATCTATGGTGGTGAAGACACACTTTGAGATCAAGAAGAGAGGGAGGAGGAGCCTAGAGTAAGAGGAAACCAAGGATTGTTGTTTGGTTTTTATGATTTTATGGTGGTGAAGACACACTTTGATCTTCCACAACTTGCCTTCTTGAGTCGTTGTTGATAATTGTTGTTTGGTTTTTATGATTTTTGGGTTGAGTTGTAAAATTATAAAAGCTATAAATAAGTTAACCAAGGATTAGAAGTGGAAAAGTACAAGTTTTGGAAGCTAAAACACAAAGCTTCATTTTTTCTATTTTTCTTCATATTTTTGGCTAGGACCAGAACTAGTACTAGAAGTTGGATTTTCATGAAATAAATGATTCCATTGGACTTAGTAGGCAAAAAATAGGTGAGGTTACAATTGGGCACTTTTCCGGTAGAGGCTGAAAAAGCATAATTACGAAAACGCCATTGAAATCTCTAAATAGGGGCTATCAAGGGTATTTTCATAATTTGACACTGAATTTGGTGATTTTCGAGCTTGGAAATGGATTCCATGGGAAAAAATACTTCAGAATAGCCTTAGTCAAAATTTTGGAAAAACGTGCCATCGGACCGGGTACGGCCGGTACGAGCCGAGGTCCTGGGGGCATTTTGGTAAATTTTCACCATAGACTAATATAACCATAAGAAAAATTATGCAAGAGTCTAAAATGATACTTGGATAGGTTATGACCTTTTTCTTGTACATTTAATATTTTAGGACCGAGTCGAAAGCTGGAACGACACGCTTTACGAGACACCGTTAAACAAAGGATTATAAAGCATTGAGGTAGGGACATTATCCTTTATACACTATGCCATAAGTTATGTGATTGTGTGGATGCCATTATTTTGTAAATGCACTTTATTAATCAACATGATTTGCCTAGAGAGGGGCAGTTAGTGCCAAAGGTGCACTTACACTAGGAGTTAGCAGAAGTCCAACCAGTGTAGATTGTGGGGTTAGTCCCTACTCATGTATATATGATGATGATGTGTTTATATTGTTCATTAATTTGTGCATACCTTAGCGCAAGATATATTTACTTTTTTCATTCTCTATGAACGATATTATGTCTCTACGGGGATTCTTCGGAATCTCGCCCTATTTTTAAACAAATACCTCAGCGGGTACCAGTTAGGCAAAGGGAAAAGACGTATACCCTAGAAAATGAACGGCACGTGTCTCGAGGTGAGGACAAGATTGTTGTCATAATTAGTCTATTTTGTGATGTTTGGTGAAATTTGTAAATATTAAAACTTCCGCTGTATTTTCTGTTTCCGTTGACGAACGATATCGGAATTGTAAATGAATATTTTTATCAGTATAATTGTACTTTTCTGTATGCCCAATGAATTCTGTCTTTATTACTCTTTGAATATCAAAATGGAAACGGGTGTTGACAAGAAAGAAGAAAGTTGAAGAAAAGATATGAATGTTACCAAACAATCTATTGGAAGAAATGTGAACATAATGGAAAAGATGACTGCAAGAGAAAGGGACCGTAGCTGTGAGAGAGACAGAGGTTTTGTGAAACTTAGCACCGAGAATGATAACCTCGGAGGTTTAGAAACTCCTCGTGCTAGAGAGGCTGACAGAGAGTGAGTTGCCACCGCCACAAACCCTTCTGCAGCTCCAATCGAATGACACTCAAATGACGGAGCATGCTCTAACTATACCCTTGACAGAGAAGGAGACATCCCTACCATACCTATACGATGACTATTTTGTCAAGAAAG
Organism: Inga laurina; assembly: GCA_963855925.1. Taxonomy (NCBI): domain Eukaryota; kingdom Viridiplantae; phylum Streptophyta; class Magnoliopsida; order Fabales; family Fabaceae; genus Inga; species Inga laurina. The sequence goes on from OY979703.1 coordinate 56,522,875, forward strand.
TCAAAGTTTGAGAAGACCAACCGAACAAACAAGACACTAAGATGACTATGGTAGAAACCCTTCCCACCCAACAAAAAGTCCCAGTCCGACTGAGATTCAAGGTATGGACTCACATATCATAGAGACTATTCCAACAGAAAGCACTGTACTGCCAAAAATCTCATTTCGAGATATGTCAATTAATAAAGACAAAGGAGCTGGCGAAAAGGAAGACTTCAAATTAAAAGATGGTGATGTGATTGTTAAAAATGATGGTCTGTTCCCTTCCATCACCTTCTCACCGTGGGTTCATAAGTTGCTAAATGAAAGTACGAGATACACTATTATCCTGAAGCTCCTTGGCCACTAGATAGTCTACCGGAGGTTAAGAGAACATCTCCTAAGACTCTAGTACTTCACCAGTGGCTTCAAGCTCTTTGACCATGAAGGTGGATGTTTCACAGCAACTTTCTTCTCTGATGAGGACTACCAAAAGGTGCTCATCAAAGGCCCCTGTGTAATTGTGGGTTATTACTTAATGGTACACCCGTGGACACCAGAATTCTCACCTCTGCAACATACAATTTCTCACGTAGTGACTTGTATCAAAATTCTAGGTCTTCCAACAAAATACTACAAGAACATCATAAGGGCCATTGGGAAAGTTCTCGACCAAGAACTTCACATTGATTATAATATCGTATCAAACGAATGAGGGAAGTTTGAGAGAATGGCTATAATACTCTACCTCTCAGCTCCTCTTATGTCAAAAATCAATATAGATGGTAGATCACTATTAATTGAATATGAAGGGCTATCCATAATTTTCTTCTACTGTGGAAGGCATAGGCACCTTGCCGAAACACTTGGGAACTAGCAGAGCAGAAAAATGAGCAAACAAAAACCAGCCAGCCCGAAAAAAACACAATGCTAGAAAATTGTCTTCCCACAACCAATGAAGTAGGGCCTAAAATCCTTACGGCACATGGATGCAAGCACCCTCCTCAAGTAGATGTTTCAATAGGGAACCAAGGGAAGATGTCAGAGCAACCTTTCCCTAAAAATGTTAACATAGGATTGAGGTTCGATATGCTAAGGAATCTTGAATCATCCTCTGACAACAATGCCTACACAAAACCTCCAAGGTCAACTCTATCCCTCAGGCCCAAATCCCTGACATCACCTTGATGCAGATGTTACCTACCTCATCCTCTAAGGCTGCTAAAGAACTAAAGAAAAAAGCCTCTATCATAGATAAACCTCAGAAAAAGCCAACACCTACCCAATCCCAAGACACAATCTTCGCCACATAATCCTACAAAGCCACCTCACGCTCCACCCCCATCCCTAAGCCATAGCCACTACCCTCCTACTCCCTAAACAAAATCCTAAAGCCCACACTACCTAGACCCTTAACCTCCCCTAAAAGCCTATCCCAAAACAAATCCAACCCATTAACAAAAACAAAGAAATTGTTTATCCCCAAAACCAAAATCATAACCCATCCACAATGGGCATTAAAATCCACTCCCTTGTATCCATTACAAAAGTTAGTTCTAAACCAAAGGAAATCCCCTTCCCTTGCTGACAAGCGTTAAAGGCCATAGTCAAGGGCCTAGATGACCAATTTTCAGATGGTGAAGGTGATTTAAGCGACAATATGCTAATGGAGGAGACAGATCCTCACCACTCCTCTTTAAAGTGCTAAATGCCTATTATTTTCTCATGATTATTATGACATGGAACTATCAAGGTGTAGCACAGTTCACTCTGTTCTTAAATCCGTCCTCAAAGAGCATAAGCCTGACTTATTTATCTTAGTTAAACCTTAAGTTTCTGGTATCACAGTAGATCAACTTATCAAAAAATTTGGCTTCCCCAACTCTCATCACTTCAAAGCAAGTGGTTTTTCATATGGGATATGGATCCTCTGGTCCGAAAATAGTAGCACAGATATAATTCAAGATTACTAGCAATTTGTGTATATGAGAGTCTGGCTAGCCAGCTATAATTGTTCTTTCCTCCTAATAGCAATTTATGCCAGCCCTACTCCGAGCATTCGAGCCTAATTATGGCCAGCCCTTTATCGAATTGCTCAAAATGTCTAAGAACCTTAGGCTTTGTTAAGTGACTTCAATGTCGTGCTTTTAGCTTCAGAGAGACATTCAAGCACGAGTTGAATCAGTAATGGGTGCCCCCTTTTTCCAGCAATTCATAGACAACCCATCCCTCATTGACTTGGGTTTCTGTGGGTCTTGCTTCACATGCAGGAGAGGCTTGTCCTTGACCCATCTAGACTGAGTCCTAGTGAATGGCAGCTAGACCCCATCTTTTCCAAACTCTTCAGTTCATTATCTTCCAAAGGTTTAATATGATCACATACCTCTAAAATTATCATTGGATCCTTGCTCTGGGTTAACAAGCCAAGACAATTCGTTTCCTTTCCTCTTGGCTCATGTTCTTGTAGTTTGCTAAGTTGGTTAAAAACACATGAAACCACACCTCACATTATGGAAAAACATCCAATCCTTCACGGAAGTAGTATCCACATGGAATCGTGAAATATTTGGCATGATTAGAGTAAGAAAACGAAACTTGAATCTTATCTTAATGGAGCCCAAAAGGCACTTGAAGGCCAACCTCACTCTATATCCCTATGCTGCCTAATTAGAGAACTTCAGTAGGAGTATGTTACTACTTGTTTCTAGGAGGAATTGTTATGGTTCCAAAAATCCAAAGCTCAATGGATAAATCTAGGGGATCGTAACACTCACTATTACTGCATCAAGGCAAGGATTAGAAAACACAGGAACCGAATCTCTACATAAATAATGACAATGGCCAATGGGTTACTAATGAATCAACTCTCCAGTAAATGGTCAAAGATTTTTTCATAGACCTATACTCCTCTCCTATACCAATACTGAGTCACACACTACCAAGAGGTAAATTCCCACTCTTTCTTTAGATTTATTGAACACTGATTTTTCTCTTGATAAAGTTAAGCAAGCGTTGTTCAGTATGAAACCACTAAAAGCACCAGGTCCAGACGGATTGCATGCCTTATTCTGTCAGTTCCAATAGGACACTATTAGTACAAGTCTACATGACATGGCCACCTTATCCTCCCATACCAATCATGTTTTATTAAGGGGAGAGATATCACTAACAACATTCTTATTGCACAAGAGGTTATCCACTCTATGAGAAAAATGAAGGGCATAAAAGGGTGGCTAGCAATCAAAGTGGATTTGGAAAATACATTTGACAAGTTGAATTGGTCCTTTATCGAAGACACACTAGAAGATGTTGGGTTGCCTCCTCGAATAATATGACTCATCATGCACTATATCACCACGCCTAGAATGCAAGTACTCTAGAATGGTGTCCCTTCTTAGCCATTCTCCCCATCCTGAAGCTTTAGGCAAGGTGACCTCTTATCCCCATACATTTTCATACTTTGTATGGAAAGATTATCACAAGCCATATCAAAAGAGGTAACAAAGGAAATTGGGAAATAATCAAGCTAGGATGACATGGTCTTCTTCTTGCCCATCTCTTCCTTGTAGATGATCTTGTTCTATTTAGCACCACATCCCTTATGCAATAGGATCTACTCTAAAAAGTCTTGCATAAATTTTGCTCTGCCTCGGAACAAGTTGTAAGCCAAAGTAAGACCTGAATTCACTTCTCACGAAATGTGTCAAGAAGAGAAGTTAAATCGAATTTTTGAAAAATTAACTTCCAACACATCAACAACCTAAGTAAATATCTTGGTGTACCACTCAAGAGTTTCTAGTGACACTTTCCACTATATAACTGGGAGAGTGCACAAAAGTTGTCTATGTAGAAGGCAAACATGCTTTCTTTAGCAGGGCATATAACTCTTGTGAAATCGGTTCTCTATGCAATCCCTTCATATGCCATGCAAACAACTAAACTGCCGGTATCTTTCACCAATACTATTGAAAAGATTATCAGACGATTTGTATGGGGATTTGGGAAAAACAAGTCAAGCCGAGATTAGTTAATTGGAGTGCCATGTGCTAACTAATGCAAAGAGGGGGGATCGGCCTAAGAAGTATGGTAAACTAGAACCATGCTTTTTTGTCCAATCTAGCAACTTCAGTTCTGTGTAATCTTGATAAACTCTGGGTGAAAGCACTCAAATCTAAATATAACTAGTCTAACTCAAGAATTACACATTTCGAGTGAGCACAATATCCCATACATGGCAAATTATAGCTAAAATATGGGACACTACTGAACTTAACCTTGCTTGGAAATTGAAGAATGGGAATACTATCAGATTTGGAGTGATAATTGGGTAGGTGAAATGGGGCTGCTAAAATACCTCACCCATGCAGATATCCCCGAAAGCGAGTAAGCCAAGCTAGTCTGTAGCTTTTTAGATGAAAATAATCAATGGAATTGGTCTTGCTTCAGTAACCTACTCCTACCGAATATTCTAGCCCAAATTGCATCTACCACTCCCCTCATAGCCAGTGAAGAACCTAACATCTGCTACTGGAATGCGACCTCCAATGGAACCTTCACTGTAGCTTCAGCATCTAAAGAGCTCACCAAACACCCTGGAATGAAATCGATAATATATGGAAGTGGATTTGGCAATGGCCAGGAATACAGCGGGTCTAGACCTTCCTTTGGCTTGCTATAAAGAATCGGTTGCTTGCAAATGCAGAAAGGGTAAGGAGAGGCATGGTGGATGAATTGACTTGTTCTTTATGTCACGAGGCAGCAAAGAATGTTGATCATATTCTCAGGCACTATCCCCAGCAACTCTATGCTGGTCAAAGGTCATTCCTACTCACCAATTAGGAACTTTTCTTAGTATTACTCTAGACCAATGGATTCAATGGAACCCACTAAAGATTATTCTTTGGCATTCTTACATGGAAGCTCTGGGATAACATGAATAAGAACATATTTTTGAATGAGCGACAAAAGCCGAAAGTTTTATTTTGTCAACTAGCTCACTTGTTTCTCACGTCAGTAATGCTAGGGACTTACTCTATTCTATAGATCCCAATGCTTAACTAATTGTGATGTGTAAACCATGTGTATACTGTTAATATAATCCACTTTCCATTAAAAATATATGAAAGTTGAAGAGGAATCAGGTCTTGTTCAGAGAGAGAAAGAGCAGCATATAATTGTCCACTACACAATTTTCTATTGGATAAAAGAGGTGATTATCGAGGTGTCATTTCTCTTCTTCCTCCCAAGGCGCAGTGACAGAGTCCCCTCTTCATTGTCCCCAATGAACTAGCTTTTAGGTTTTAGCCTTTAGCCCTTTGTACATAATAGTATTCTTTATTCAATTTATTTTAGCAAATAAAAAAATCCATTCATTATTTATATTACTTTTATATGAATATATTAGTATTAATAAGCTAATTAACTCATTATGAAATTAGATTAAAGTTTATAAATTATTTAACTTTTAACATTTTATTTTGTAAACATTATTTCATACATACATATAATATTATTTTTATTTAATTATTACGTACCGGTTCAACCAGATAACTTAATCTATCTAACAATTTGAATCGTGACCCATTAGCTTTTCCGGCTCCACGTCTGACTAGTCCAGCTTTTAAAACATTGGGTGGAAGAATTTATATTTTTTTTATGTTTTATCTAATTGATTAAGCAGAATATATTGTGAAGAAAAAACCAAATTTGTTCCATATCAAACAAATTTTCCAATGAAAAGATCATTGTGTGAGGCCTGGAATCCTCTTTTATGATATGCCATTCATTGCTAATTTTTGTCATTAAAATTAAACTATAATAAATATAGATATAAATTAAATGGGTAGATATTGAATTTGTAACGATGATATAGTATTATATATAAGAGTAAAATACTTTAACCTCCCTTGCATTTTGCCTTAATTATACAAAATATATGTTTGGATTATTTTTTAGCCATTTAAAAAAATAAATAAATAAGTCTCAATAAATATGATGCAAAATTTAATAAAAAATTTTATAGTATAATAAAATTTTAAAAATATTAAAAATTTAAAAATATATGTTTTAAAATTATTTTTTTAAAATTTTATAGTATAATAAAATTTTAAACATATTAAAAATTTAAAAAATATATGTATCAAAATTATTTTTAATTAAAAATAATTTTAAAAATATAGTTTTTTAAATAATTATTTTGTTAATGAGGGGTTTTTCAGTCAAAATAAAATTTTAAAAGTCAAACTTAATAGTCAACTAATGGTTTGGAGATAGAAATCGAATCTTAAATATATATAAGGGAGGTTTGTGTAACATGTATGTTAATTTCAAGAGAGGTTTATATATATTTTTAAAATAGAGGGGAGGTTCTTGTAATTTATATAAAACATAGGGATAGTTAATATATTTTACTCTATATATAAATAAAATTAATGTAGATTGTTATGATATGGTTAGATATATATATATATATATATAATATTAAAATTGCGTGCCTTTTATTTCAAAAAAAAAAATCATTTCCAGTGCGAAACGGGGCATCACTGCTAGTTATTTAATCTAATTATCTAAATTCTCAAGTCTAGTAAAAACTCCAATGAATAAATTTTGAACTTTTTGAATTAAGAAAATTATAAAATATAAATTTAATTTCAAAATTCAAGCAAAAGTTGATATTTCAATCAATGTCAAATGTTTCGCTAACTAATTGGCTGAGTATACTTGATTCTCCCACACATAATAATATAAATCTTTTTCTATATACTTTAATATCATTCATTCAAGTATTTAAAAATATGAATATGACATTGGAAAAACCTCAAATCATCGCATAAGGATGTCATATCCAATCATAATTTATTTGTTAAGATAAGAATCTCCAAGTTTGTTTTCCCGTCTTTTCCTAAACAAAGTTTTCTCTTTTTGGCCATTCTCTCTTTAATATAATATCAAAGCCAGAAAGACTACAACTTGTAATATACGTACTTTCTCCAAGGTTAACAAAAATTATACATACTTTCTCACGCAATATGGGAGATAATTCAGATCTTCCCCAAGAACTATTGGAAGAAGTTCTACAAAGGCTTCCATACAAATCTAGTACTCTCTTCACAGGCCCTCTTTTTATAGAGTCCATTTTTTAACAGACGTCGTTTTCCAACTTTGAACGTCACTCACATTTGGGTCTCCCTAAAAACAGACATGGAAATAGCCTAAAAATAAACGTTAAAAGTGTTATAAATAGTAATGTATAATGATGGTATAGTAATATATATAAATAAAATTAATGTATATTGTTATGATAAATATGGTTATATTATACACACATATATTCAAATCATGTGCCTTTTTTCCCCCTAAAAAAACTATTTTCAGTGCGAAACGGGGCGGGCAGTTCTAGTTATTTAATCTAATTATCTAAATTCTCAAGTTTTGTAAAAAATTCCAATGAATAAATTTTGAACGTTTTCAATTCCAAAAAGTATAAAAAATAAATTTAATTTCAAAATTCAAGCAAAAGTTGATATTTCAATCAATGTCCAATTTATCGCTAACTAATTGGCTGAGTATACTTGATTCTAATACACACACATAAAAGGAAAAATCCCAAAAAAAATACCTTGGAAATAGGAAGATCCCAAATTAGTGCGCTGAAATTGCAAAATCCCATATCAGTGTTGTGCCAGTATGGAATAACAACACCCCACTCTTGATTAACAACACCGCATTTTACATTAACAACTCCGCTTTCTATTCTTAGGATTTTGCAATTTCGGCACACTGATTTGGGATTTCCCTATTTCAAAAGTATTTTATAGGGATTTTCCCTAATATAAATCTTTTTCTATCATTCAAGTATTAAAAAAAAATATGAATATGACATTTGAAAAACCTCAAATTTATCGCATAAGGATATCAAGTTTGTTTTCCCCCTTTTTCTCGTAAACGAATTTTACTCTTTTGGTCATTCTCTCTTAGATATAATCTCAAAGCCAGAAAGACTACAAGTTCCAATATACATACTTTCTCCCACAATATGTCAAATTATTCAGATCTTCCCCAAGAACTATTGGAGGAAATTCTACAAAGGCTTCCTCCCAAATCATTGTCTCGATTCAGATTCGTCTGCAAATTCTGGTACTCTCTCCTCACAGGCCCTCTTTTCATAACCTCTCACCTCTCCAACTCTGTGCTTCTCAGTCTCTCTTTCGATCCTTCTTCTCTTGGTTCGTACGAGTACAAACTCTTTTCCCTCTCTAGCAACAACGATTCTTCTTCTGTTATATGTACTCCTCTTCCCAGACTATGGCCGTTACACACAAGATTCCGAATTTCGGGTCATTCTAACGGAATGTTGTGTTTGTCTGTAGGATCTTGGGTTAAGAATATGAAGTTTGCCTTGTATAACCCAACAACCAAAGAATTCAAAAACCTTCCCAAATCATTTTTGCAGGCCATGAATTCTTCTTCATATCAATTCAGTTGTGGAATGGGGTATGATCCTCAGAGAGGCGATTATAAGGTTGTAAGGATATGGTTTGTTGGGAATTGGGCTTAGTCCACCCTTGATGGATTAGGCCCAAACCCATTAAGCTTTGAGTTTTGGGGTAAAATAAAATACTCAAATAAATGTGGGGTATTTATTTGTAATTTTCCCCAAAGGATTCAAAAATTAAAAAACCACCAGAAAGCAATTCCCCGTATAATTTGGAGGGAACAGTTATTAGAGAAAAACAAAAACGTGTTTGTGTGTGGATAAGTATACAGAACATACACCAGAAAAAAACACATAGAGACAAAAAATATTCTCTGAGAACTCTCTACTCTTCTTGTGCTTTTGTTGTGTATTATAGTCGAAATCCTGGTGATTCGACTCGCGTGGGTACCGGAAGAACTCGAAACGACACTTCAGGTACGCCCGAAATCCGACATGGTTCAAGTACGGCAATACTGTAGTGGAGGAGTATTCTTTAAGAACTGATTCGTGGACAACATCGGACAATAGTAACGCTATTGATTTCATTTTTCATAGTGCTAGTTTTGCTTTGTTCTTTAAAGGAACTTATTATTGGTGGGCTACAAGACGAGGACACGGTTATTCCTCAACCCTAATCCTAGGATTGAACATGGGAGACGAGGTTTTCCGACCAGTGACAGTGCCACAAGATGTTGACATGGCAAACCTAGGAATCTAGTTGTGTGGGGAGAATCAATCACTTTGATTTGTTGCTGTGAAATTCGTGGTTTGAACTTGTCGTGGATTGACATATGGGTGATGGATAATAATAATAGGTTTGGTAGTGAGGCTGACCAGTTTATTTCATGGAGCAAAACGTACAGTATTGCACCAAATGGTCTGTTGGAAGATCCCAAACCGTTGGTGTTTTGGAAGGGTAATGAGCTTTTGTTGAAAACTTTTGGTGGAGAGATTAAGTCTTACAACGTAGATAGTGGGGAGATTCAGAATTTAGAGATAAAGAGGCACTCAGCAGCTCTAGCTACAAATTTTGTGGCCACTCTGGTCAAAATTAAAGGGGGTACTTACCTTGATGATGATGATGAATGCTAATGCTCCAGCTCTGTACTGTTTTAATAAACTAAAGGAAGTGGAGATTGGAGACTTAATTATGTATTTTGTGCGAGTGTGTTTGAATTTTATTTTTATAAATATACCAATACATTATTTATTTATTTATTTCTTTTATGTAGGTTGAAGCTTCGTTTTTAGGACTTTGGATAGATCTATCCCCTCAATTAAGGATCCTTCCTCAATTAACCCTTCCTCGAAACATCAAAAAAATTTTCTAAGTAAAATATCTTTTTATTGAAAGCAATCCTATTTAAGACATTGTCGGACACTAAATATTCACATCTCTCCTATTAGAGATGTGAATTGAAACATTGTGAGGGACTAACCCTTTCTAATAGACACAACCTCTATTTGTGAAACATTAGAGGTTTTAGAAACTTTAATTAAATGGGCTTTATTTTGATATGGGCCCGATGAGAACTCATGAATGGACTTAAGGACACATAGAGAGATAAATTAAAGGGAACATACCAGCTAGGTCCCAAGCTACAGAATTAATCTCAAAAAAGTCCCTTTGCAAATTCCAATGCCAGAAAAGTCTCTAGGGACTTTTCTAACAGCATTTCCCTTTGAGCAATTACTAAAATAGCCCCCACTTGTAAAACGAGCTAAAGGTGTTGTAAACGTAGCAACAAGTGTTGTAACATAAACCATTTAGACTTTCTTTCTCCCAAGTTGTAAACACCGCTTATGAAGTTGTTAATATAACTGAAGATGTTGTAAATATATATTTACAAGTTCGTTTACAAGTTTTTAAGCTACGTTTACAACCACTCCCACCAGGGACACCAGGGCAGTAGCTTGTACAACAAGCCACAACTTAGGCTCCACTTTCTTCTACCATCGTTTACAAGATGTTCTGCAATATTTACAACATCTTCAGTTATATTAACAACGTCATAAGCGGCGTTTACAACTTGGGAGAAAGAAAGTCTAAATGGTTTATATTACAACACTTGTTGCTACATTTACAACACCTGAAGTTCTTTTTACAAGTGTTTAAGCTACGTTTACAACCACTCCCCCCAGGGACACCAGGGCAGTAGCTTGTGCAACAAGCCAACACTTAGGCTCCACTTTCTTCTATCATCGTTTACAATATGGTCTGCTATATTTACAACATCTTCAGTTATATTAACAACTTCATAAGCGGCGTTTACAACTTGGGAGAAAGAAAGTCTAAATGGTTTATGTTACAACACTTGTTGCTACGTTTACAACACCTGAAGTTCTTTTTACAAGTGTTTAAGCTACGTTTACAACCACTCCCCCCAGGGACACCAGGGCAGTAGCTTGTGCAACAAGCCAACACTTAGGCTCCACTTTCTTCTATCATCGTTTACAATATGGTCTGCTATATTTACAACATCTTCAGTTATATTAACAACTTCATAAGCGGCGTTTACAACTTGGGAGAAAGAAAGTCTAAATGATTTATGTTACAACACTGTTGCTACGTTTACAACACCTGAAGTTCTTTTTACAAGTGTTTAAGCTACGTTTACAACCACTCCCCCTAGGGACACCAGGGCAGTAACTTGTGCAACAAGCCAACACTTAGGCTCCACTTTCTTCTATCATCATTTACAATATGGTCTGCTATATTTACAACATCTTCAGTTATATTAATAACTTCATAAGCGGCGTTTACAACTTGGGAGAAAGAAAGTCTAAATGGTTTATGTTACAACACTGTTGCTACGTTTACAACACCTAAAGTTCTTTTTACAAGTGTTTAAGCTACGTTTACAACCACTCCCCCCAGGGACACCAGGGCAGTAGCTTGTGCAACAAGCCAACACTTAGGCTCCACTTTCTTCTATCATCGTTTACAATATGGTCTGCTATATTTACAACATCTTCAGTTATATTAACAACTTCATAAGTGGCGTTTACAACTTGGGAGAAAGAAAGTCTAAATGGTTTATGTTACAACACTTGTTGCTACGTTTACAACACCTGAAGTTCTTTTTACAAGTGTTTAAGCTACGTTTACAACCACTCCCCCCAGGGACACTAGGGCAGTAGCTTGTGCAACAAGCCAACACTTAGGCTCCACTTTTTTCTATCATCGTTTACAATATGGTCTGCTATATTTACAACATCTTCAGTTATATTAACAACTTCATAAGCGGCGTTTACAACTTGGGAGAAAGAAAGTCTAAATGGTTTATGTTACAACACTTGTTGCTACGTTTACAACACCTTAAGCTCGTTTTACAAGTGGGGCCTATTTTAGTAATTGCTCAAAGGGAAATGTTGTCAGAAAAGTCCCTAGGGACTTTTCTGACATTGGAATTTGTAAAAGGACTTTTTTGAGATTAATTCTGTAGCTTGGGACCTAACTGGTATTTTCCCTAAATTAAAGGCCATTCAAAACACTATCCTTTGTCATAAACCAGATGTAGGAACACAGGAGAAACGAGTCTTTGTCAGGGGCAACAAAAACGAAATATAAGCATCATTAATTAGGAACATAACTTGAACAGTTCAACAACACTAGAATTCGAAGTAGTCGATAAAATTTTTTGAAATTGAATAGTTGTTTTTATTTTTTTATAAAAGAAAATTATCATTACTCTTAGCGAAACCTGAGAGAATCAAATTCTGATTGTCCACTCTCCTTAATTATATCTCCTTGAACATGAAAATTGGTGATGGAGGGTTGCCTCTTAATATTATTAATCCCTGCGAGTATGGCATTGCTATATTTACTTTGGAGATCATTGAACTTGTCCTAGACCATGACTCCACCGTACTTAGCAGACCCCTTGGCCGCCGGAATAACCTCGGAAGTCAACACGTCTGCCAGAATAAATCCGCCACTGGGGCTGCTGTCAACACCCGTTTCCATTTCGATATACACAGAGTATTAGAGACCAAGTTCCACAGGCATACAGAAGAGTACATATATACTGATAAAAGTATTTGTTTACAGTCCAAATTCAACCATACAGAATGCGACAATATACACCACTATTACAAAATATCCAAAAGTAGTTTAGACATAGACTATCTATAACCACAAACTTTGTATTTGCCTCGAGGCACATGCCAGTCACTTCCCCTGGTCTACATTCTTGCCTTTTGATCCACTGGCGCCCGCTGAGATGTTTGGTTTAGAAAAAGGGGTGAGATTCTGAAGAATTCCAGTAGAAACATGCTATCGTTCATAGAAAATGCGAAAAGTAAATATGATATATGACATGTATGCACCAATTAATGAACAATATAAACATATCATATGCATATATACATGAGTAGGGCCCAGCCCCACTAATCTGCACCGGTTGGTCTTCTGCCAACTCCAGTGTAAGTGCCTCTAGCACTACTGGCCCCTCTCTGGGCAAAACATGTTGATTAATAAAGCGCATTTACAAACATTGGCATTCACACAATCATATAACTATGGCATAATGTATGAAGGATAATGTCCCTACCTCGAAGTGCTATCAACCCCTTTCTGTGTGCCTCGTAAATCGTGTTGACTTTCGGCTCCCGATTCGGTCCTAAAATATTAAATGTACAAGAAATAGGTCATAACCTATCCAAGTATCATTTTAAACTCTTCCATAGTGTTTCTTGTAGTTATATTAGCCTATGGTGAAAATTTACCAAAATGCCCCCGGGACCCCGGCCCGGCCCTGCCGTACCCGGCCCGATGGCACGTTTTCCCAAATTTTTGACTAGGGCTATTCTGACATATTTTCATTCAAAGAATCCATTTCCGGACTCAAAATTACCAAATTCAATGTCAAATTACGAAATTGCCCTTGGCAGCCCTACTTTTAGGGTTTTAGGGGCGTTTCCGTAATTATGCTTTCTCAGCCTTTTCTGAAAAAGTGCCCAACTGTAACCCCACCTAATTCTCCCTCCTGAACCCAATGGAATCATCAAATCATTGAAAATCCAACTCTAAGACCCATTTACAATGCTGACCGAGATAATTGTGTTTTCCGGGAAAAATCGGGGTTTCACGATTTCGGCTCCGTAAACACGTTCCTTTCTACTCCTAACCACTTTATTAACAATCTAATTGAGTTATAACAACCATTTGAACTAAAATTGGGCAGCATAACCCTTAGATATACACTTTTCCAAAATTTAAAACCAATGGCAATCCGGCGAAATTTCACCGATTAAATTGCCCACAACAGCCAGAATAGTTAATATACGAAGGTTTGGAAGTTACCTCAAGCTCCAACAAGCTTTTCCCAAAAATGGCAGCAAACCCTAACTTTTAAAACACCCAATTTGAGCTTTCCAAACCTTAAAGAATAAAGAGGAGTAGTTTAGAATCGGAGCTATACGCGTTAGGAGCGAAATCGCCGGAGAAATCGGCTTACCTTGTGATTTTTCTTCTATTTCTCTCTCTAAACTCTCTCAACCTTCTCTCTCTCTATTTCATGTTGCTGTGCGTGAATGAGCAGCTGAATGAGGAAGATGACTTATATTCTAATATCTCATAATATTATAATAATTGGTTTAATTTTCCAAAATTGCTAAAATCCAATTTTATGTACATAACTTCCTACATTCACGTACCCATGCCATCATGTCCAACCAATATTTTCTTCTTTATGCCACATGTAGGAGACACCTAGGGGTCCCTCCCTATGGTCTCAATTGGCTTCACAACTTGTTTCGGTTACGTATACACGTAAAGTCTCAATTTTGGTCAAAATTGCACTTTTTGCTCAAATTTTCCATAAATTCATATTAAATTGACCAAAATATTCTAAATATATTTTTAAACTTTATTTTCCTTAATTAATTGAAATTAACTTCAATTAATTGGAAAATAATTTATTTTGTGCTATTTTGGAAAAATTACGATTTTGCCATTACCTTTCTAATCCAATTTCTTCTCTTATTTTTCTTTCACCAATTTTCATCTATTTTTGGACCAAATATTTTCTCTAATATTCCTTCATTTTTGGACCTTAATATTGGGCTTTTTAAATTACCCAAATTAATTCCATAATTATTTTTTGCCCAATTTCCCATGAAATTGAACATTTATGAAATTCATAAATTCCAAATTCATGAATATTCACCATTTTATTGAATTTTCCAAACAATTACAATATATTTGGTGAATATAAAATTTGGGGTGTTACAGTTCTCCCCCACTTAAATAAATTTCGTCCCCGAAATTTGCTACACCTATGCAACCATAAATTCCGGGTAACGCTTCCTTTACACTTTCTTCTGTTTCCCATGTAGCCTCTCTGGGCGATAACCCTCTCCAAACGATCTTGACAAATAGGATGCTCTTGTTCCTGAGCTGCTTCTCCTGCCGATCAATGATTCGGTCAGGCATGACTTCATATGTCAAATCGTCGCGCATTTCCATGTCTTCATACTCTATTACATGTTCTGGAGTAGGTTGGTATTTTTTTTTCAGTTGGGAAACATGAAAAACATCATGTAGCCTGCTCAGATTCGGTGGCAAAGCGATGTGGTACTCACTTTGAGGTTTATCTCCTCTTTTGTGCATCAATAATGTCAGGATGATTAAATAGGAGTCCCACAGGAATCTCCATAATACCTGACTGCACCTAAAATCTGTGTTTCTCTATGCCAGACTTTGGCCCAATTTTATATGCCATATAAACTCTTATAAAAACAACCCCTTTAATATGGAACTCATTACAGCGCACCATCTTTGTGAACTAACGCTCCTGTAGCTCTATTCTACAATTCAATGTTACGGCGACTGCACTTTAGGGTTAGTCATCACGGTGGCTGCACTCGCGGGTTTATCGTCACGGTGGCTGCACTCGCGGGTTTATCATCACGGTGGCTGCACTCTAGGGTTCTAAACTCGGTGCTTCACACAGGTGCCCATACACCTGGTCAGCCCCCCTCCGGTCAGAACTTTCCTTAGGTAGCCCTTTCCGTTCAGATTTCACCGTAGGTAGCCCTCTCCGATCAGATTTCATCGTAGGTAGCCCTCTCCGTTCAGAACTTTCAATCTTTGTAGTCGCAATACAATTCCACAACTACGCTATGAAGGCAACATTTCCAGATTCCAAAGCAACTTTATTACCATCTACTCAAGATTATGGATGGGATAGTTCAATTCCTGAAGCTTCAGCTGACATGATGCATACGCTCTCACTCAGCTTGCATCAATTCTCATCTCAATCTATTCCTGCTTGCATCTGGGACTCAATTCCCTTCCCAATCCATGCCATCTGGCATTAGTGAAAACAACAATGGCCCACTATAGATCTGGGATTATCAATATTGGTATTTTAATAAATTTTTTGTATCAGCTCTCTGAAGCTCCTCTCACAATCATCATCCCATGCATAATGTTGAGTTTTTGGAAATTTTGATATAAACATCTCATCCTTTTTATTGTCACACCCCGCACTTCCCCCGCACTTCCCCAATCCAGGGACTACGAGCAGACTACGAGCATGGACTCACCAGGATATCTGTGGCCCCTCCAACTCAACCGCATTTCTTTTGCCTCCCGTAGCCTCAAACACACGACCCTGAGGGCATAAGATCGCGGTCCTGAACAAGGCTACTATTATTGAGCTACTCATAATAATCAACTAGACTCAGAACACTGTGTATCACAACCACAGTTTCTGGCCTTCTCAGTTCAGTACTGCTTCCACTTTACCAGGGTCCACCAGGATCCCTTGTTGAGCGACTACGTGGCCCATAAATCTTACCTCTGCAAGCCAAAACTCATACTTGCTCATCTTGGCATATTGCCTATCCCGTCATACGTTTAACACAGTTTTCATGTGCTTTTCGCGTTTAGCCTCACTCCGTGAGTGTAGCAGTACATCATCAATGAAGACTACAACGAACTGATCCAAGTATGGACTAGAGATTCAATTCATGTAGTCCATAAACACAACAGGCACATTAGTAAACCCGAATGGCATCACTAGGAACTCGTAATGCCCATATCTGGTTCTAGAAGCAATCTTTGCTACATCCTCTGCTTTTACCTTCACTGATGGTATCCCGATCGCAAGTCGATCTTTGACAATACACGGTCATATGAACCCTTAACTGATCAAGAAAATCTCAATTCTAGGGAACAGATACTTGTTCATTACGATCACCTTGTTCAACTCTCAGTAATCGATACAGAGATGCAAGCTTCTGTCTTTCTTCTTTACGAGGAGCACTGGAGCACTCCAGGGTGATACACTAGGTCATATGAACCCTTCCTCAGGTAGTTCCTCGATCTGCTTCTTTAGCTCTGCTATCCAGCTTGGTACAATATGATACAGGGTTTTAGAAATTGGACTTGCTCCAGGCCTCAAATCAATAGAGAACTCCACTTCCCTAACTACGGTCGATTTGTGCCCCCCCAGCATTTACCACGCAATTTAAACAAACTTCGGCCATCACAATTCGAATGCCCTTAGGCGTAGATACAACTAAATTGTATGGGGATTTATGCATCGATAAACATAATCATCTCATGCAGTTGTATGTAATGAATGAATGACTTGCATCAAAATCATACATAACATATACTAAACTGCTGTTCAAAGAAATCGTACCTTGAATCAGCTCCGGAGACTTCCTGGCTTCTTCCTGTGTCAGTGTATAGACCCTGCCGGAATCTCTAGGTCTCGTCTCCTGCTGCTGCTGCTTTTGTGGACAATCCCTAGCCATATGTCCCAGCTTATTGCACACAAAACAGACAGGTAGTCTACTCGGGTCTGGCCTAAACGGAATCCCACTGCAAGATCTACCAGGGTGAATTGGCTTTTGGCAGCGCCAACAAGTCCTGCTTCCAGAAGAACTCTGGCCTCCTCGGCCCCCAGATTGATTTGGCCTCTTAGGATCCCCTCCGGGATATCCACTCTGATCCTTTCGCTTTTGTGCGGAGCTACCACTCTCAAAACCACTACGATTCCCAGTCTGTGTTAACCAGCTTGTCAGACGTTTCTCGATGTATCGGCACTCCTCTGCCGCTTTGCTAAATTCAGTGAAGTGTTGGGAGATCAACCTCTCCTTGAACTCAGGTCTCAGCCCCTCTATCATCATTTCTGAATTCCACTCATCATTGTCGTTCAGCTTGGCATATGACGAGTAGCGTGATAGTCGGATATACCGGGCCAGATAGTCATCAAAACTCTCCCGATCGTGCTGCTTGATGCTGAGGAACTCTTTCTCTTTCTCTCTCTTAATAGTCGGAGGAAAGTACTTCTTGTTAAATTCCTCTTGAAACAGTTCCCATGTGATTGGAGCATTCTTCCCCTTCAGGATAAGGTCCATGCCTTTCCACCAGCGATCAGCATCACCTTCCAGCTTGTATATGGCTAACCGAGCTTTCACCTCATCTGGACATTGCAACATATCAAAGATCTTGTCCAAACGAGCTAACCAGTCTTCTGCTTGTTGAGGATCAAATTTCCCTTTGAACAAAGGTGGTTGCTGTTTACTAAATCTACTCAACCAAGCTTGGATATCCACCTCAGGCTCTGGTGGTAGATTTGCTAGCGAAGGTTCTTCATGAATTTCTTCGTAATTCCCCCACATAAACTCATCCATGCGATTCTCCAGGTGATCCTGCCTCTGTTGTACCCCCTGGAGGTCAACTCTTATTTCATTCATGGTTTGTTGTTGTTGTTCCAATAAATCCAGGATTCGCTGCTGGATAGGGTCAGGCCTTGGTTCTCCCTCGTTGGTACCATGTCTACCACGACCTCGGCCTCTGCCTCTACCTCGACCTCTACCGCCTTCTCCTGGTTGTACCATATCCATAACTCACTATTTCCCTGCCGCATGCAAACAAAACCTTATCAGTATACTATTCTGATAATGCCAGAACCGCTTATTAAGCTCTGCCAGAACCGCTTATGGGCTCTGATACCAAAAATGTCAACACCCATTTCCATTTCGATATACACAGAGTATTAGAGACCAAGTTCCACAGGCATACAGAAGAGTACATATATACTGATAAAAGTATTTGTTTACAGTCCAAATTCAACCATACAGAATGCGACAATATACACCACTATTACAAAATATCCAAAAGTAGTTTAGACATAGACTATCTATAACCACAAACTTTGTATTTGCCTCGAGGCACATGCCAGTCACTTCCCCTGGTCTACATTCTTGCCTTTTGATCCACTGGCGCCCGCTGAGATGTTTGGTTTAGAAAAAGGGGTGAGATTCTGAAGAATCCCAGTAGAAACATGCTATCGTTCATAGAAAATGCGAAAAGTAAATATGATATATGACATGTATGCACCAATTAATGAACAATATAAACATATCATATGCATATATACATGAGTAGGGCCCAGCCCCACTAATCTGCACCGGTTGGTCTTCTGCCAACTCCAGTGTAAGTGCCTCTAGCACTACTGGCCCCTCTCTGGGCAAAACATGTTGATTAATAAAGCGCATTTACAAACATTGGCATTCACACAATCATATAACTATGGCATAATGTATGAAGGATAATGTCCCTACCTCGAAGTGCTATCAACCCCTTTCTGTGTGCCTCGTAAATCGTGTTGACTTTCGGCTCCCGATTCGGTCCTAAAATATTAAATGTACAAGAAATAGGTCATAACCTATCCAAGTATCATTTTAAACTCTTCCATAGTGTTTCTTGTAGTTATATTAGCCTATGGTGAAAATTTACCAAAATGCCCCCGGGACCCCGGCCCGGCCCTGCCGTACCCGGCCCGATGGCACGTTTTCCCAAATTTTTGACTAGGGCTATTCTGACATATTTTCATTCAAAGAATCCATTTCCGGACTCAAAATTACCAAATTCAATGTCAAATTATGAAATTGCCCTTGGCAGCCCTACTTTTAGGGTTTTAGGGGCGTTTCCGTAATTATGCTTTCTCAGCCTTTTCTGAAAAAGTGCCCAACTGTAACCCCACCTAATTCTCCCTCCTGAACCCAATGGAATCATCAAATCATTGAAAATCCAACTCTAAGACCCATTTACAATGCTGACCGAGATAATTGTGTTTTCCGGGAAAAATCGGGGTTTTACGATTTCGGCTCCGTAAACACGTTCCTTTCTACTCCTAACCACTTTATTAACAATCTAATTGAGTTATAACAACCATTTGAACTAAAATTGGGCAGCATAACCCTTAGATATACACTTTTCCAAAATTTAAAACCAATGGCAATCCGGCGAAATTTCACCGATTAAATTGCCCACAACAGCCAGAATAGTTAATATACGAAGGTTTGGAAGTTACCTCAAGCTCCAACAAGCTTTTCCCAAAAATGGCAGCAAACCCTAACTTTTAAAACACCCAATTTGAGCTTTCCAAACCTTAAAGAATAAAGAGGAGTAGTTTAGAATCGGAGCTATACGCGTTAGGAGCGAAATCGCCGGAGAAATCGGCTTACCTTGTGATTTTTCTTCTATTTCTCTCTCTAAACTCTCTCAACCTTCTCTCTCTCTATTTCATGTTGCTGTGCGTGAATGAGCAGCTGAATGAGGAAGATGACTTATATTCTAATATCTCATAATATTATAATAATTGGTTTAATTTTCCAAAATTGCTAAAATCCAATTTTATGTACATAACTTCCTACATTCACGTACCCATGCCATCATGTCCAACCAATATTTTCTTCTTTATGCCACATGTAGGAGACACCTAGGGGTCCCTCCCTATGGTCTCAATTGGCTTCACAACTTGTTTCGGTTACGTATACACGTAAAGTCTCAATTTTGGTCAAAATTGCACTTTTTGCTCAAATTTTCCATAAATTCATATTAAATTGACCAAAATATTCTAAATATATTTTTAAACTTTATTTTCCTTAATTAATTGAAATTAACTTCAATTAATTGGAAAATAATTTATTTTGTGCTATTTTGGAAAAATTACGATTTTGCCATTACCTTTCTAATCCAATTTCTTCTCTTATTTTTCTTTCACCAATTTTCATCTATTTTTGGACCAAATATTTTCTCTAATATTCCTTTAGAGGAAGTTAGAAAGCTGGTTGGCCTCGTCAGCGGAGTTAAGAGAGCAGCCTCCAGAGCAACCACCACCGATGGAGAGAAGCACTTTGATGCCTTTGGATTTGCAGGTTTTGATGTCAGTGCTTATGCCGGCGCAGTGGCCAGCGAGGTTTAGTTGTGGTGTTTGGCCATTGCCATACACGGGCAAGAAGCCTTTGTTAATAATTTGACAGTTTCTGGTGTTGCAGCAAGGGAGCCTTCGTTGCCGTTTTGGCCCCAGTAGATGGCGATTCCGTCAACGGAGGACATCTCAATGAAGGAGGAAATGAGCAGGAGAGGTAGTAACAAGAGAGAAGGTTGTTTAACAGAAGCCATGTTTATGTGTGTGAATAATCTATTTTGTGTTGGGAGATTGGCTTATTTGAGAGAGGAGGAGGAGGAGGATATTGATAGCATTTGGGTATGAAAAAAGGTAAGAAAAATGAACTAGGAGCCTTTAATGTGCTCTCCTATACCCCTTAAAATTTCATAAATTAGATTCTACATAAAATTAATGACAATTTGATATCTTAAGGGCAAAAATTCATAAAATTTTAAAATTTTTATGATTTTAAAAAAATAAATAATTGTTGTTAGAGCATTTTTTATTTGAAAAATCAAAAAAAAAAAAATTCAAAACTTCCCTATTTTATACCCATACAATATCAAAATGTCATTCATTTGATATAGAATCTAGGGAAAATTAGAATGAAGGACCTAGAAGAAAAGATATTTACTGATATGGATAATAAAAATTATAATTATTTATAATAACCAAATATCGTAATATAAATTTAAAATTATTAAATTGTTCCTAATCAAATCTCCTACGTCATCTCTTGCATTCATAACTAAAAAAAATAACTAAAATTAAAAGTGAAACCGTTCATCATTCACATGTAATATCATCGTATCTTCTTTTTTAATTTTTATTTTTCACCAAGTTTCAGACTTATGTAAAATCAATATATTTTTTAATCAACTACAGTTCAAAGTCATATTTTTTTAATTTTTATTTTTCAACAAGTTCCATATTCATATAATCAATAAATCATTTAATTAACAAATATATAATCAAGTTACCAGATTTATATTATTATGTATCAATGTTGATATCTATTAAGCTTTTTTTATAAAAATAAAAGCTAAACTCCTTTCATTTTTTTAAAAATATAATATATTAGTTAGATTTTTTTTATTCTATTAACATTAAATGGATTTTTTTACCCACATGAATTTTTTAATATATATAATAAATTATAAAACACCTTGAGTTTTATTAAAATCATATAATTATATTTTTGAATAAAAATCTTGTGATTTTAGAAAATTATAATTTTGACAAAATTGAAGCATATGTAATTTTTTTTTTCAAAAAATATCTATACAAGTTGTGAAAAATGAAAATTGAGAAAAAATTTATTTAATTTAGTGAAATTTAGAATTTTGTGTTAGCTTTCAAAATAAAGCTAGTGTGGGAGAGAATGGGCAAGATCTCCTTAAGGCTAATTTAGTATTATGAATTTTATATTATTGTATTTGACATTTCTAAATAATTACAATTTTTATGGTCATTCTCAATAAATATCTTTTCGTTCAGGTCCTTCATCCTAATTATCCCTAGACTCTAATAATCAAAAGAAGCAAGAACCAAACATTTGAGAGGTTGAGGCATCACAAGAAGCATTAGAAAGAAGCACATTAGAGGACTTAAACCAAAGAGAAACGTGCCTTGTTGGAATTGAATCGTTCGCAGAGCATTCAGGGAAACTACTGAAAAAGAAGGCCTTGAATAAATTATACCCAAGCTCACATAAGTCAATCTGAAAAGACACGAACAAAATAATAATTCCTGATAGTGTGTTTGGAATTTGAGTGGAGAGAAAATTAGAAGATGAGGAAAGTAGGGTAAAATAGATGGAAAATATAGATTTTTCTCTATTTGGATTAGAGGAGAAAATAAGATGAGAGAAAAGTGAGAGGAAAAAATAGCATCAAGCCCATGTAGTTTTTACCCCAAAAATTTTCTCTCCAAAATGGGATTTGGAAAGAAAAGTAATTTCTCAAAACTGTCCTTGTAGTTCCAATGGGTTTAAAATGAAATTTTGTGTGGGATAACATCAAGGAATTATGTGATGGATGCACTGGAAATTTAAATTGAAATTTTTCCCTAAAAACCCTATGTTTTTTTCCTTGGCTAATTGAGAGACAAGGAAATTGATTTGGCTATATTCGAATTCAAAATTAGATTCTACATACAAAATTTTGGGAGAATAGCACATGGAAATAATTTTATTAGGACAAGTAAATTAAAAGTCCAAAAGTTAGGGTTTAAAAAGTTAGTAATAAGGTAGGGACTTAATCCAAATGTACTTATACCAGGGGAATGGATGGTTATATATGTTCCCTTTTCATGGTAAAGTAGTGTAGTCTAAAGGCTTAATGACCTTGCATTATACCACCAAATGGTCTGTTAGAAGATCCTAAACCGATGGTATTTTGGAAGGGTAATGAGTTTTTGTTGAAAACTTCTGGTGTAGAGATTAAGTCCTACTGTTAAACCCCTTAATATTTTGATATTTGTAAAGTATTAGCGCATAGTTCCGTAAGGTATACAGAAATAGCGGGAACATACTGACATTAAGTTCTTATTTACAATATAGGAAATTCCCCATAGGGTTTCAAAATATATACAAAATGTTCAAAAAGAACCAAAAGTTTTAAATAACTAATAGCAACTTCCACCTGCATTGGGACCCTATTACCTATAACTATTGCCTTACCCCATGAGCTCCTAACTTCAGCTGTAATGTTTGTATTGTTGAAAAATGGTGAAATTCGAGCGAATCTCAGTAGCAACATGCATCTCAGACATACACAATGTGAAAATAAATATGTCATGCACCATAGTATGTAAAATGATATAATACTGTGTGCACATTGTTCAAGGCCAAATAGCTGTTCAACCCTAGCTTAACCCTGTGCCAACCCTGGCTTAACTCTACTCCTTTGTTGGGTCCCATAACCCAACCAGGCTAATATGCGTGTTCGAGACACTATACTCATGTTACAGAAGATGACATACACAAACATACAATATTCACATAGTATATGCAAGAAAAAATTACTACTTGACTCCTTTTTCGGTTACTCGGTCTATCCTAAATTTGGTTCCAGCTTGGGAATTTTCCAGTTCCTATAAAAATTAGAGTTACAAGTAACTAATTGTTACTTGTACTATTACTACCTTTAAATCAAATTTTGTGGTTTATCTAATGTAGGTATAACAGTTTCTGTACAGTACAAGTCTACACAGTGCAGTTTCACTGTTTTCCAGAAACTGGCAGATTTTTAGTCAACTTTAGAAATTCATGATTAATTCTAGAAAAATTTAATTTGACTGATTCTAAAGCCTATGTGAAAATATTTAAGTGTATTTTCATGGAAAAATACTTCAAGCTAGTCACTATTATCACATTTTGTTTCCAGAAATTCGTAAAACTTCCAATGTTCCAGATTACATTCCAGAAAGAGGGCAAAACTTCAAAAATCCATATCTTTTAGTATACTAGTCCAAAAATTATGATCCACCTATTAAATTAAAGCTCTACATCTCTACCTTAATCCTTTAAAGTTTCATAATATTTGGACTAGGTTTGACTACTGAAATTCATTGCACAATAGCACTGCCTCCAATAAAACAAATCAAACAACATTTCCTTTCAACTTCAATAATTTCTAGATTTGCATACAAACATCAAAAAAATCATGAACACTTGTATTTCTGCACAATTTTGCCCAAAGAACCCATTGGAACCATCAAAAATACCAAAATCTAGTTCTAACCCTCTATGAACAGTGTCTAGACGAAATTCTAATGAAAAGGGAAACTTTGAGTTTTTTTTATTCCACTTGTTTAAACTCTTCCTTTTCACTTCTAATCATATGACTAACTATTTAAATACTAAATGAACATGATTAGAGAAAATTTTGGCAGCATTTCCCCTAGGGTTTTCATCAGCCCAAATTTACAAAATAATCAAAACCAAGCCAAAACGAACAACAACTTATAGCATAAGAGGAATAAGTTTATGAGATTACCTTTTGATTTCACCACTTCCTCTTTCTAAACACGCCACTGTCCTCTCTCTCTCTCTCTCTACACTCTTGATTTGGCTTGCTATCTATGGATTTCAAGGAGGAGAAGAGGTTAGGAGAAGGTCTACATGCATTAGAAGTCAAGAACACTTGAATCTAAGCCTACTTGCCTTGGATTTTGCCTTCTTGAAGCTTGGCTCCTCCTTGCTCTTACTCTCAACTTTGTCTAGTTCTCTCTCTCTCTGGTCTAGTGTTGATCGAAAATGAGCTCAAATGGGAAGGAGAAAGCTTATAAAATAGCATCTCCATCCACCTTACTTTAGGTTATTTTAATGTAATTTAAGCATATGCTCTTTTTACTTGATCATCATCTTTTCCCTTCCTTTATAATACTTGGCCGAAAATGAGTTTCCAATTAACCAAAATATGCTCTTGAATTACCATAAATTTTCTCCTTCCCATGTTTATTTTTGAGTTGCAAAATTTGACTTTTGTCATCATTTTTTTTTAAAATTTTGACTATATGCCAAAAATTGTGCCAAAGGGACATTTATTCACCAAACGATTATTTGTCCCTCTTCATATCTCTCTTTAGAAAAAAAAAATGAGTATATAAATTGGGGAAAATAATTACCTCTTGCTTAATGTGGCAAATTACCATTTTACCCTATATTTTGTGATTTTCGCACATGCTGGCAGAATTTTTGTCAAACTTTGAGAATTCATATTTTATGTATATATGTCCAATTGATGTAGTTTTAAAGGCTAGCTATTTGACCTTTATTAAGTCTAGTTTTAAGGAAAAATATGTTCCTTGGCCAACTGGTTGCACATCAATCCTAGAATTATCATTTATTAGAGACTGTCACAGGATCCTGTCAATTTCACTGGGCTAACTTCAAAAATACATAACTCTTAGTGTACAAGTCCTAATAACTCATATGACCTATCAAATTAAAGCTTGAAATATCTACTTTCATTCTGAAAAATTTCACATTTATTGGACATCATTTGTTCATCCGAAACTACATGACAATCTCACTACCTTGCAAGGAATTTCACTGGTAGCATTTTGTAGCATTGTAAATTGTGTGTGACCACTAGTTATTACTTTGTTGTGTCACTTTATATGCACCATAATTCACCATTTTTATTCCACTAAATATCTCATTACATAAAGGGAATATTGGTGATAAAAACTGAGATGTTACACTTACCATGTTAGTAGTGGGGAGATTCAGAAGTTAGAGATTAAGAGACACTCAGCATCTCAGCTAGCTGTAAATTTTGTTGCCACTATAGTTAAAATTAAAGGGGGTACTTACTTACCTTGATGCTGATGAATGTCAATGCTCCTGCTTTGTATCCTTTTAATAAATTAAAAGAAATGGAGACTGGATACCACTTAATTACGTATTTAGTGCGAGTGTATTTGAATATTATTTTTGTGAATATACCATTAAGTTCTTTATTAATTTTTTGCATGTAGTTTGAACCTTAATTTTTAGGATTTTGGATCTATTCCCTCAATTAAGGATCCTTCCTCCATTAACTAATATTAAGAAACAGTTCTTCATCAAACGATGTTGAATGGAAAGTTACACATTTAATTTTTTTTTCCAAAAAAAAAAAAGGAAAATTAATTCACATGTTCTTATACCTCAATTTTAAATTAAGACACTATCTATAGATTATCGGCCAAAAGATATATATTGCCCTAACAAATCGGTTAGGTTAACCATTAATTATTTCATGATAAATTGATACACGGTGTTTTTCTCATTCTCTTTTCTTCCTTAAATTTTTATGTTCTTTTCATTGCTCTCTTTAATTAAAGCTGCCTTTTAGATTATAGTAATTTGTCTTGCTTTAATTATAGTATAGTAACTAATAAGTCCCATCTAAAGGAAACAAGGAGATACACTCCTAATAAGTCGTCAAGCATTTCAAACTTCGGATTTTTAAAAAGTAAGCGTATCCAAAATTATTTTCTCGTATACTATGCCGTCAGTTGGGAGAAAAATGGAAAATTGCCCATAAATCCTATTTGGGAATCTATTTGCCAAATGGGGCCTGAAATCATTTAAAGAAAAGAGGCCCTTAAGTGTTAATATTTCTAAATGTAGAAGGACAAAAATGTCCTTAATGAAAACAAAGATGGAAAACACCCATTTAATAATAATGAGAAAGAAAAAAAATCATGGCCCTTCTTCTGTTGGATCGCCATGGATTATGTCGTAGCTCCGATCTGTTAGTAAAGGCTAAGGAGAAGAGTTGTCAGAAGGCTGGCCTTCTTGATATTTCAGTATTTGGTGGAGGTGATGATTGCTATTGCTATATTTGTTTTTGGCCTAGCTTTTTTTATTGCTTTTGTGTGTGAGTAATTAGGAACTACTAAATATACTTGTAGCTTCATTAGCTTTTATGGTTTTCTCCATTATCCTCAAGATTAAAGTGTATTAAGGAAGATATTTTGCATGTAGGGAAGATTGTTTCCACACAAAGGAATATCAGTTGCAGTAGAAAAAGATATATTACACATGGAAAACTGTTTCCACACAAAGGATGATCAGTTGCAGTAGAAAAAGATATATTACAATGGAAGACTGTTTCCACACAATGGAAGAACTTTTACACCTATGGAAGATTGTTTGCACACAAGGGAAGCTATTTTGTACTAGGGAAGATATATTGCATAAAAGGAAGATTGTTTGCACACAGGGAAATATCTTTTGCACTAGAGAAGATTTTTTGCACACAAGGTCGGTTGCACAACGCATAATTTGCAAATCCTGTCTTAAATATGTGACATGAGGGAAGGCATTGCGCAAGGGGAAGATGGATTGCATATTACGGAAGGTACGTTAATTGCACTAGGAAGATATTTTGTACATGAGGAAGATAGTTTGCACATATAGAAGATTGTTTTGTGCATAATGGAAGATTATTTGCACATAGAGAAGATATTTTACATACATGGGAAGATCAATTGCACAACGTGTACTTTTCAAAAACTATTTGCTTACCAAACTTGTATATAGACAGCCCACTTTCATATTTTGTGCAGAAACTACATTTGCACATCTTATATATATATATATTACAAAATGTCATTACATTGAACTTGTATATATACAACCTAGATGCAACAAAAACTACTTTGTCTTCTTTTTTGTAGCTTCCAACATTTCAATGCTCTGCATGACCTTGTCTTAAAGTTTATTTTTCTCGTGGTCACCAATCACCATACCACATCCACCCTCTCTCATGTTATGCCTTCCTATAGAAACAAGTTTCTAATCAAATCTAGTGATAACAAAGAATTTAATGTTCCAATATACTCACATTAAACATTGTGAAACCATTCCACTTGAGCTTCCTAATATTTTCCCAGCTTTGGAGCCAAGATATGACATGCATCTCACAGTCCCATCAAGAAAAAAGTAAATAGCAAAACCATTAACATATAATACATACATGCATCGATTAATGAATGCCTAACACTTCAACAAACTCACCCATTATTCTACTATTGTACAAGACCAAATCTGAAGGCAAGGTAAGTTGAGCACAATTATTTGTAGAATATATAAATTTGATGTTTGATTCAAAAAAGACTTATTCCAATACCTGTCACACCATAAGCAATCATAGTTCTTGCAATACTTAAGACTAGTTGTCTCTTGAAGCCAAATAGCTCTGCTAACCACACAAACACTACAAAAACAATGAGCCTAAAAGTCTAAAAGTGGCCGCTAAAAGTTTTCAGCAGCGACAAAAAGTCACCGCTGTTGCGATCGTCACTGAAAGTTTTAGCGGCGACAAAATAAGTATAGTTTTAGCAGCAACAAAAGTTGCCACTGAATGTGACTTTCAGTGGCGACTTGTGTCACTGCTGAAGATGACTTTCAGCAGCAACTTTTTGTTGCCGTTGAATGTGGCTTTCAGTGGCAACTCAATACAAACTCCCCCTCCCCTGGTTGCCACGTGTCGCCTCCTCTTGCTACCACATGTCAGCACATCATAATTCCTCCAAGTGACTCTCCTCCCGTTCAAACCCGCGACCTCAGGGAGCTGATGCCTTCACGTGCGAGTCATTGCCAGGTGCGCCGAAATTAACTTGTGTCATATTGTTACATATATTATTACATATTATTATATATATATATATATATATATATATATATATATATATATATATAATATTATCATATATATATAAACATACATACAATTAATTAATTATATACACATAATTAATTATTAATTAAACATAATATTATTAAAAATAATGAAAACTTTAATAAAAATGAAAAAAAATATTTATATATTTAAATTAAACAATTTTTTAATTAAAATTACTTAATAAATAATAATTTAATATTATAAATATTATTTTTAATATAAAATTATAAATATAATATTAATAACATATATATTATTTTTAAATAAAATAAAATAATAACTAATATAATAATATCATTAATATTATTTTAGTAGAAAATATTAATAAATAATAATATAATTTTAATAA
The DNA here is from genome assembly GCA_963855925.1 of Inga laurina. Taxonomy (NCBI): domain Eukaryota; kingdom Viridiplantae; phylum Streptophyta; class Magnoliopsida; order Fabales; family Fabaceae; genus Inga; species Inga laurina. The sequence continues at coordinate 56,552,056 of OY979703.1, forward strand.
TTAAGGTTAAATAGAATTATTTAATAATTAATATTTTAATTTTATAAATATTATTTTTTAAAAAAATTAATGGAAAAAAAAGCTGAAATTGACTTTCAGCGGCGACTTTTGATAGTCATCACTGAAATTGACTTTCAGTGACGACTTTTGATAGTCGCCGCTGAAAGTGCCATTTTCAGCGGTGACACAAAATGTCGCCGCTGAAAGTGGCCGCTGAAAGTCAGTGTTTTTGTAGTGGATTAAGTTCAATTTGGATATCTAACCAGAAACATAAAAAGGGAATGAACTCTTTTTCATCACACTATCAAACTATTATAATATATAGATATCGACTTTGCTCAAACGTAGATGATAATGAATCCCCTGGTACTATCTGAACATATGTCAAACTGATTAAAATTTAAATAAGTAAACCAACACAGACACTAGCAATTTCAACATTCAATCCAAATTAAAAAATTTATCAACTCAAGAAAGTTGTTTACCTTCCTAGTAGAAAACAAGTTTCTCATTCTCAATCAAACATCGTTAATAAAATTTTACAACAGATTATGAAGAAATATTACTTAAAGTTACCAACTTTTGGTATTCCCCTTTCCCCCTCTCACTTTTTTTTTTTTTTTATAAGTACTAAGGCAAGCAAAGCTTGAAGTTTACAAAGAAGATGCTAGGATTTCCCCCTCTCACTTTAGTCGACTAGATTTCACTAATCGAGCTATCAAGTTACAAAACAGTTAAACAAGGACCTTATTACTAGCTCTAGTTGCCTCTGCAAGTAACACACACTCAATTGCATATCGTGAACAGTGCTACCTTTTTTGTCGTTTTCCTCAGTCCTGTGCGATTTTCTCTTTGAATATTGCTTGCGATCATTTTTCTTCATATATGTTCCTTTGTTTTATTTCAATCTTTTCGTTAAGGGTATTTTCGTCTTTCTACATTCAGAAACATTGACACTCAAGGGCCTCTCTCCTTTAAATGATTAGATTTGTAAGATCAAAACTTAAAAAACTTACCGTGTATAAGCTTGAATAAAGTGAGCTGAAACTTCAAACACAAACATAAAAAAAAAATTAATAAAGAAAAAATAGAAAGACAAAGTTGCATGCATCTTTAAAAAAATTTTTAAAAAAAGATAAAGGGTGGTACTTACATGGGTACGGTGTAAGACCAAAGCAAATGAGGAGGGAGGAGGAGTAGGGTCGATTGCAAGAAATGGGACCAAAGGGGACGTTGGTGATGAGTAATGAGGAAATGTGAGAAGTGGTGGGGATGGAGTGGGAATGAAAGTGATGAAAAGAGGAGGAGGAGGAAATGTGAGAATGAGTGGTGGGGATGAAAGGTAATGGAAAAGGGAGTGGTAGGTCACGCAGAAACCAAGAGGAAGATAAGGGAATAAGGACATGCACTAGCTGGATATCATAATCAGATTGGGTGTGCGGAAAATACCACTTTGTGTGACACTTGCTAAGGCAATCGCCACACAAAGTGGTACCATGGAGACCAAATGCCATATAAGACCTATTAAACAACTATGACACTTCATTGAGAAAACGTCACAACTACTTAAAAACTCCTATGTGGCACTTGGCCAAGTAAGTGCCACATAAGCCCCCTCCCCAGCTATGGTGCTTACCTAAGCACCATAGCATCCCTATTTTTTTAAAAAAAAAAAATAAATTTAAGATGAAGCTAAAGAAGTGGCACAAAACATACGTCATTATTCCCTTGTTTTGCAGTAGTATTTCATTATAACTGACTTTGGGAATTTTGATCATATTTGGATTTCATTTATTAAAATCAATTATACATATATGATTACCAAAAAGGGTATAATTATGTTTAATAATAATGATCATTAAATATTTAAAACTAATTTTTAGATATTTACTAATTATTATTAAATATGATTTAATAAATTATATGAATATTTAAATATTACTTTTATTTTATTATTACTATTTACAATAATTTAAGATTTTATGTTAAACAATGGATGGGCAAAATAATACTATTCGAATTACTTTGGTTGAAAAATAATAGGAAAAATATGTGGAGGGAAAATTTGGAGAATGGAGATAGCATATTCGAGAAAAGAGTAGAGGGTAAATTAAAAATTCCCATTGCCAAAGTTTCATCAGGATTTCCCAATTACACGAGCATCCCCTTTATCACTTATGCTATAAGTGCAATGGGTTAGTGAAATCAAGGTTGACCGGGATTTTTTAAGACTTACCCAAACATGATGAACGGGTTTATAACTACTTTTATTGATTGAATCGGGATTATTTGAACCCTCACCTACTATACAGGCACTACGATATTAATTATAGTCACTGATAAAACCTTTTTACATGAAATTTAAATAAATGAGAAGGTGCATCCTTTCTAGCTCTCTCCCCATTTAGAATGAGTTTTGGTGCTAAGCAGACTAATGAGGCCACACTATCCCCATCTACTATGGATGGTATTAATTAATTTTTTTCTCTTAATTTTTTTAAAAATATCTTAATATGTATGAAATCTAAAATAAAAACAATCTTTTACTTGTCAGTTTCTTAAAAATGAATTTTTATTAGTTAAAAATTTTAAATTTAAAGTATCGGAATTGTATTTGAAGGATATTGACAGCAAATGCGAACCAAGGTGCTCATCCTAAACCATTGCCTTTTCCTCGCCCTTGAACAACAATCAGAATCATCAATTCATTGGCCAAAAAACCTAAACATTAAATTAATTAGTTTGAACTTTCCAATTCAACAATCATCCATTTCAAATATTTCAATGTGATCCAACGATGAAATTTGAAAATGCATGGAGAAGAAGCACAAAAAAATGAAGATGAAGAGGAAGAACCCAAGCCGTAGTTTTATTTAAAAAAAGTTTCATATACAAAGGTTTTAATGTGAATTAACACTGTTAAATATTTTGGACTAGGTAGAGTTTTTAGAAACTATGTTATGAACCAGACGGAGTAACACATGAGAAACGAGTCTTCGACAGGGGCGAAAAATTAAACGAAATCTAAGCATTATCATTAGGAACATATATGTGTGTGTGTATAACATCAACAACACTAGAATTAGAAATAGTCGATAGCACTTTAGAAACTGAATAGTTGTTTTTTATTTCTGTTTTAAAAAATTATCACTACTTCTACAGAAACTTGAGAGAATCAAATTCAGAGCAGATCCACTCTTCTTCGTTATATCTCCTTGAACATGCAAATTGGTGCGGTGGAGGGTTGCTTCTCAGTAATCCCTGTGATTATTGTGTCGCTATATCCACTTTGGAGATCGTTAAACCTGTCCCAGATCATGACTCCGCCGTACTTAGCAGACCCCTTGATTGCCAGAATAACCTGAGAAGTCATAACGTCAGTCGGAATAAACCCACCACTAGGGGCTGCTGCCTGAGATGCTGGAACCCCCAAGAACACCTGGCCAGCTTGCATAATGTTCCATTGGTTCCATGAACTCAAAAGATTGTTAGTGTTCCCACTTGTATACATGCATGGAGCGTTGTTATAGAACTGAACCCAGACATAGTCGAACAAGCCAGTGTTGATCACTTTACTCAGGTGAGCGTCTGGAAATGACGCGGCAGAGAGGATCAGCTGCTGGTTGAGTCCATTCAAATCTCTGGCCAGGTGGCCAGGTCGTCCCAGTGTTGTCCACTACCGGCCTCGATGTCAAAGTCGATCCCGTCCAAAACGGCGTCGCCTAGTGGCCGTGAGCTGGAATCTCCTCCAAGGAAGTTGTTCCAGAGGTAATTAGCAAGCTGGTTGGTCTCATTGGTAGAGTTAAGTGAGTAGCTTCCGGAGCCACCACCGATGGAGAGAAGCACTTTGATGCCTTTTGATTGGCAGGTTTCGATGTCATTGCTTATGCCGGTGCAGCTATTTGAGGTGCCATCGCAGTGACTGGCGAGGTTTAGTTGTGGTGTTTGGCCATTGCCAAAGACGGCCAAGAACCCTATGTTTATAAATTGGTAGATTCCGGTGTTGCAGGCCTCTGCAAGGGAGCCTTCATTACCGTTTTGGCCCCAGTAGATGGCGATTCCGTCAGCTGAGGACCTCTCAACCAATGAGGAAATGATCAGGAGTGGTAGTAACAAGAGAAAAGCTTGTTTAACAGAAGCCATGTTTATGTTTGTGAATGATCTATTTTCTGTTGAGAGATTGGTTTATTTGAAAGAAGAGCAGGGGAGGATATTTACAGCGTTTTTAGGCCGGTGAAGAAAAGTAAGAGAAACCTGCCGTGTTGGAATTGAATTGTGAGGGGAAACTACACGCAAAAGTCAGTCTAAAGTTGAGTTGACTAACTAGATTGGAAAAAAATGGTTTCTCTCCCCAAAATAGGAGATTTCAGAAATAAACTAATTTCTCAAAACTCTCATTGTAGTTCCAATGAGTTTAAAATGAAATTTTGTGTAGGATAACATCAAGGAATTATTTGCTGGATGCATTGGAAATTAAAATAGAAATTTGGCCCTAAAAACCCTGTGTATTTGGCCTTGGCTAATTGAGAGACAAGGAATTGGTTAAATTTAAGTTCAAAATTGGATTCTACATCCAAATTTTTGGAAGAATAGGATGCGGAAATAATTTTAGGACAATTAAATTCCAAAAGTTAGTGCTTGAAGAATTAGTATAATAAGGTAGGGACTTAATCCAAATGTATTTATGTAAGGGAAATGGAGAGAGATCAACAGAGACATTCATCTCCCTCCTTACTGGTGGTAAAGTGTAGTCTAAAGGTAAGCCTTAATGACATTGTATAACATCCCAATTTTTATTTATAGTAATTAAGTACTATTAGAATATAATTTATTAAGTAATTTAAGATCATGAGAAGATCTAGAAGCATAAAATTAAGAGAATAGTGAAACATTGGAATAGGGTTAAGAATTTAAAGCAGTATATTTATTAATATTTAGTTGAATTTTATGGAATTATTTTTTGGTAATTGGAAATTACCATGTAATTATTTGAATATACAAAGAATTTAATAAGGATTTGGTGGGATTAAATGAAAGTATTTAAAATATTTTCCCACCTAAAATATTATAATTATTTATATATTATAGAAACTATTATTTGAGTAAAATACATAAATAAGCTAAATTATTTATACTTTTAGGAATTTTTCTGTAAATGGTGGTTAAGTAAAAAGATTTAGAGATTTAGCAATGCCATAATATGAGTTAGTAATTAGAATTTTTATAGAGTTAATGTGCAAATTTAGTAACAAGCTATCTCGCTATGGGCACCCAACACAATTAACCGGGTGTAAAAGTAAACATAATCAATTTTTTTATAGCATATATAGCAACGCCGTTAACCTTATTTAACTTTTCTTACTTTTTGAACCGTGGGTCCCATCAGTCTTCTCACTCTCTATTATTTTAATATATTTTTGGAAGGATAAATGTGCAAATCTAGTAATAAACTATTTCACTATGAACACCCAACACAATTATCTTTTGTTGAGTCCACAAGTAGACATAAACATTTTGTCTTATAAATGCTCATATTTGTCTTATAAATTTTTATTTGTCTTGTGAATGACCATATTTGTCTTGTAAAGAGATTAAAAATAATCCATGGAGCTAAAAAATTTTGGTCATACATGTATTTTTCTTATAAATTTTTTTAACTCCCTGAATTCTTTTAAATCCATTTATTTGTCTTGTGAATACCCTTATATGTCTTGGAAATGCTATTATGAAAAAAAAAATTAAAAAAAGGGCATTATTATCTTTTCACTGACAAAACTTATTTTCATTTTGATCCAAGGGTGCAATAAAATTTCAAAATCTTTTGAGAATTGACTGAAATAAATTTGCTTTGATTGAGTCTAAATGATATTTTCCTATTAAAAAGGCCATATTTCTAAAAATATATTAAAATAATAGAGAATGAGAAGATTTATGAGACCCACAGTGCAAAAAGTAATAGAAGTTAACCAAGGTCAATGACGTTCCTATATATGCTAGAAAAAAAATTGATTATGTCTACTCTTATACCTCAAAATAATTAATTGTATTGAGTGCCATAGTAAAATAGTTAGCTGCTAAATTTACCACTTGATCCATTTTTATATATAATTAAAACAAAAACAAAAGAAAGAGAAGCGATTAGCGTCCGGAGCCACCATTGATGGAGAGAAGCCCTTTATGACCTTTTTTAATGCCCCAAATTTTGATTAAGAGCTAATGATAATTATTGTGAATGATTTGGTGAATTAAAGTTAATTTGATATCCAAATTAATTATTGGAAATGCCAACACCCTATTTTTTAGCATAATTATGTGACAAATAATTATTTGGGCTAAATATGAGGGAAATGACGCATGAAGAGGAGGAAAAGAATTTAAATATGTGTTATGTGGCAATTTAAGTTAATGTGCCAAAATCAATGAAAAATTTGAAGGAATGGAAAATTGTCGGTTAATTAGTTAGTGATTAATAAAGAAATTAATTACTAACTAAAAAGAAATGAGATGTATGACCAAATGGCTAATAGAGTGGTTAGAGTAACTAAGTGGCTATTTACTTTATGAGAGTTAATGAAATTGGGACATGTGACAAGCTTACTTGAAGGGAGAGTGTATGTAAAGTCAAATGCACTATTTTAATATTTTCCTTCACTCTCTTTCCCCCATTTTCGCTGAAGAGGTATGGCAAGGGAAGAAATCATCATTTCTTCATCTTCCTCACTCTTCTCTATCATTCTCTCTCCATATTTTTTAGTAGCCATGGATGTGCCAGTGAGAAAAAGAAAAGCTTGATTTTAAGGTAAGCCAATGACCTCATATGCCAAAACTTCTTTCATTAATCTTGTTCCTTGGATTGAGAGCTTTGATTCTATGGTGGTAGATTTTCCATTAGTGGTGTTTTAAACACATAAGGAAATCTAAGGATTGGTGAATCAAGGGACCTCTTTGAGAAAGTATTTGAGGTACGTGAAATAAACATTTCTATCTATGTTTTGTGCCAAATGATTAAGCTTGGAATTTCTGGGATTTTTGGCCTTATTTTCAAAAATTAGGGTCTTAAAGAGTATGGCATGAAATGGTCATGGATATAGTGCCTTTGTAGTGTGCCTTGGATAGACAGAATTGGTTTGAGGTTAAAATGTTAAGTTTGGAAAATTTTGGGATTTTGTGTTGAATGTTGCCTAAAACAAAGCATGATAATGAAATAAGAATGTGGTAGTTTTGATGTTTCCTTTGGATTCCTTGTGCAAATTTATGTGGGAGTAGCCTTGGTTTAGGATTTGGGATCATTGGAAACACTTGGATAAAATTTGGAAAGTGTTGTCATCTTTGCTGCGTTTTTTGCTTTTGATAAGCATCACTCGAGTGACATAGGGCCTCACTCGAATGCAGCATGGCATAATCTCTATTTCTTTCATTTTTCTGTTGCACTTCCGTGCAAAAGGATAAAAGTGTTTGTCTCACTTGCGAGTGTTGTAGGTTGTCACTCGAATGAACCTTATCTTACTCGAGTACAAGTGTATTTGACACTATGAACTCGCATCTCGGGTGGTCACTCGTAGCCAATTTTAAAGACTATGTCTTAACACTCGCGAGTCTTAAGTCATCACTCAAGTGCAAGGGTCCATGCTCGAGTGCTATTCTCCTTTAAAAGTTTCTTTTGCTCTCGGGTGAGCACTTTCTGCACCTCACTTTGTATGACTCGAGTGAGCATTTGGCTATCACTCAAGTGTTGTTTCCATGACTCGAGTGCAGTGATCATTTCTTGTTTCTATCGTGCTTTTTGTCAAGCACTCGTATGAGTGTGCTTTTAGGGACTCAAGTGCAAGTTCATCATCACTCGAGTGAGACCTTCTCACTCGAATGAAGCAGTGAAAAATCAGCACTTGTACTTCCAAAAGGGGATCTTTGGTATAGTTCTTCCAACCCTTTAGGGCTTTTGTTTGAGGCATTTATAGCTACTTAAGGGACATTAATGATAACTAATCTAAGTGTTGTAAAGTTATTTAAATATTGAAATAGAGAATAACACTTCGTCCCTAATTATGAATTATATGATTCAATATTTGCCCTACTCGGGAGAGACCAGTGCCTGAGCACGCACGGAAGGACCAAAGTAGTGACTTTTCTCTCATGTTATGTATGATGCTTGGTATGCATGACTTATCATTGTCTTCTTGTGAATGTGTTATATGCCGTAGGGCATTACAGCGGGAGCAGTTCAGCATGAGCAGTCGTAGGGGGTGATATTATCACACCTACCCTTGTCGTTGTATCTACCATTGTAATCGTCAAGTCTGTGTTATGGAATCATGGATTCCTGGTTTGAGAATATGCTAGTGTGGCTTTGATGTAATGTGAAATATTTTATATGGATCACAGCTATGGTGATATATGTGATAGGAACATGTGGTTGTGCAATACAGCGTGAGCAGACGTAAGGATGACGTAGCTCACACCTGCCCCTACCGTTGTACCTGCCATTGTAGTTTCTGTGTGTTGTGTTATAATTTGCTTACATGCTTTGTGGTTGTGCATACTATGAGTGATTTGTCACTACGGGGATTCCTTAGAATCTCACTCTCCCAGAAACAAACTTTCAGATAGGGCTGGTGGATCTAAAGAGAAGCATGTGACAAATGGTGGTTAGAGCTCCGGGTTAGGAGTTTATTTTGGTTTTTGATTATCATTTTGGGACATTGTATATAGTATTTGTGTAATCCCCTGAATTGGGAAACTAATTATGGGCATTTGTGCCTTGTAAACCCTTTAGTTGTTTAATAGAACTCGAGTGTGTCAGGGAATTATATTGTATTATGATATTTATAAATGGAATCGAATTGTACAAGCCAATTGTGAAATTGAAGTGTGAATATGAGACCATTTTGAACAGGTTTAGAAAAGTTTTTGTAAACTCAGTTTTGGGTTATGAAATTTTTATTAGGTCACAAATCGTATTATGGTCTTTAATTCAACTTAATCACGTTTTTATGAACTTAATCTCATCCTTGATGAGAAGGGGCTTACACCTTTAGACTGGTAGTCTTTGATTTGGCTCACAGTGGGGTCACAATGGCCGACGATGTTTAGTTGTGGTGTTTGGTCATTGCCAAAGATGGCTAGGAAGCCTATGTTAATAAATTGATAGTTTCTAGAGCCGCAGGCATTAGTGAGGGACCCTGTGTTGCCATTTTGGCCCCAATAGATAGCGATTCCATCATCAAAGGACCTCCCAATGAAGGAGGAAATGAGAAGGAGAGGTAGTAACAAGAGAGAAGGTTGTTTGGGATAAGGTTTGAAATCATGTGAATTTGCTACATAGATTGCTACAATCTTGTTGTACATTAATTTTCTTGAAACATGTCATGCAACATTTGTCTCTAATTTTAATGAATCATGAATGGTCTTTTCATATATAAATAGATTGTTCTATTTGACCAAGTGTGCCATGCCCTTCCTGCATCCTAAATTTCTAGGGAAACAATTTATCATAGGTTATGTTTTGTACCATGAGAATGTTTTTAAGGAAATGGAGAGTGTAATAGAATTGAAATGAATATGGATAGTGCTTGGTATGCGTGAGCAAAGGGAATTTTTCTTTTAATGATGTCTGGTATAATAGAAACAAAAGAGGATTAGAAGTAAATAAGGTGAAAATGACTTAGACAGTTTTGGAGGTTTACACTAATTTCCATAGTGTATGGTAACACTAACTCAAGGTTTTGATGGCATGATTTATGCCTCTTGGTTTCTGCGGGAATAAGAGAGAAAACATTGTTTATATATACCAAAAACTCTTAAATTGAATCCTTTGTCTAACAAATGTGGCCTTAGTATGTTTCATATTCCTTCTAAATTATACTTTATATTCATCTAAAATTGGTGATGAAAAATTTTGCCCATGGTGAAATGTGAACAACATCCACTCACTAGGTCAATGATTTGATTTTTTTACTCCTCTTACTCTTCATTTTTCACCACTAATAGGTTCAATACTAGTAGCCAAAACTAACCAGGTGGCCATAATTGATTTGGATCCAAGACAACTAGAATGATTTGTGGCAGCAAATAATAGTGATTATTTTGATAGCATGGATAATGACAAGCAAGTTCAGCAACTATTAACTCAAACTATAATATTTTAGTGATAGCAAGAGAGCTTATCAGAGCAGTGTATCATTAGCAATTTCAAGCACTATATTTCAATACAAATCTACAAGTCTTGATAGCAAATTAAGGCTTGAATGATAGCACTAAGAAATCAAGTAGCTCGCTCAATCAAACTAAGCAATCACCAAATGACAACAATATATCATACATCACAAAAAAAAAATCATAACAAATAATTACTTCAGACTGTCAAACATAAAATTAGGTAAACAAAAAAATCATACAATTAGACATAGTAGAACATAAAATTAGAAAAACAAAAAAAAATCATACAGCAAAAAACCCATTATTGCAGAACTCACTAGGCCCCTGCGACCTTGGAATTTGGAGGAAGATCAAGACCCTCGATGGCACAGTGATGACTTCAGATTGAATGAGTTCATGCTAAAGACTGCCGCAACAATTAGAAGCAAAACCCACGATAGTGACACAAAAAAGGAATAGAGACGATACCAAAAGCACATATAATAGAGGGGCTGATAGAGCTCTTTGATTAATGTTGATTCTGGCACTGAAGAAAATGGTGGGATGATGACGAAGTTCTATCAAATCTCTCTCTTGAAGCTAAAGAAGTTGGAAGTTGCTTCAATAGCGATGAAGGGAAGTTACGAAACAAAGTTGGAGCGAAATTCATATAAAGATGCCACCAAGTTAGCAGAGTAGTAGAGACGTGGGAGTGTTTTAGGGCGTCGGTTGGGGTAGGATCTGATTTAGTATTTCCTTTTCTACAAAAAAAAAATAGTTAATATATTCCTAAGACTTCCTTGAGCCATGTGGATTATAATTAAGGCCTTAAGTTCCAATAGGACCTGATGCTATAAGTATGCTTAGTAAATAAATTATAAATTATGGGTCAAGTTTCACCTACAAATTCATCATCCAATTTTTTTTAAAGAATTAACTAGATTTAGTTCAGTAGTTAAGAAAAATCACTAATCTCTACCATATGGTCTTGATCTATAAATGACCCACTTAAAAAAAGTTATTTCTAATAAAACTATATTATAATTATATTTTGGGGAAAATTATTTTTTATAATTTATTTATAGTATTGATAACTTTCCATATTTTGTACATTTAAATGATATTTTAAAAATATTTAGAGAGTTATCTAGACAATATTAGAAAAATTCAATGAGATTTTATTATTTTAAGATTAAATCAAAATTGAGACATCATTTAGGGGATTTCTTTATAAATGTTATAGTTTTATGTTTAGATTAATGTTTTATGTTTATTTCATTTATTTTACCTTTATTTTATTGTTGTTTCTTCTTTGTTTAAATAGCAGAGGACATGGTTTGGGCTGGAGATGAGGGATTTGGCTGCGGTCCGCTGCCTAGCGGTCCGCTGCCAATCCTTTTCTCCCAAACTACACCGTTTTGGTGTAGTTTGGGGGTAAAGGGGTGAGTTTTTTTTTTTTTTAAAATAAGATATAGTATTTTGAAATATTTTTTTGGAAGTATCTAATATCTTAAAATATTTTTTAAGTAACATATAGTATCCTAAAATAATTTTTAGTACTTTAACCCCTTAAAATATGTTTTCAGTTGTATCTAGTGTGTTAGCAAACTGATTGTAATTTAACTCTTAATATATTTTAAAGAGTTCAAAGCATCAAAAAAAATATTTTAAAGGGTTAAAAACACCAAAAAAATATTTTAAAGTGATTTTTGGAACTAAAAAAAATACATTAAAGGTTAAATTGCAATCAATCTGCTAACACACTGGATACAACTGAAAACATATTTTAAGGAGTTAAAGTACTAAATATTATTTTATGATACTATATGTTATTTAAAAAATATTTTAAGATACTAGATACTTCCAAAAAAATATTTCAAAATACTATATCTTATTTTTTTTAAAAAAATACTCACCCCTTTACCCCAAACTACACCAAAACGGTGTAGTTTGGGAGAAAAGGATTGGCAGCGGACCGCTAGGCAGCGGACCGCAGCCAAATCCATATTTAATACCCCCACATCTGATAGTAAAGGGGCCACGTGCCCCTTGACTTTAAATTTTTTTTTTTGCCGATAGGTTGTCCCCTTCCCCCTTTTTTTAATATTTTATTTTACAACTCTATGTACCTAAATAGAATTTTGTCCCTGAAATTCACAACAACCAATAAAACAATTCACAACACAAGATTCTTATATAATATACAAGCGTACCTAAACAAAAAAATTAGGGAAATCATGCCGCATTCGCTCTTCAATTTCCCAAGTAGCATCACTGGGAGACATACCCTTCCAGAAAAATTTAGGAGACGAATAGTTCTATTTCACAATTGCTTATCTTTTACATCTAAAATCCTTTTTGGTCTGGGCACATAAGTCAAATTTTCCCTCAACTCGACTTCTTCAGGCTCAATCACTTGGGAAAGATCCGGATGATATTTCTTAAGCCGTGACACGTGGAACATGTTGTTCACATTTGATAAATGTGGCAGTAGGGCGATTCGATAGGCAGCTAATTAATTCGCTCTAATATCTCATATGGTCCAATGAAACGAGGAGTTAACTTTTTGGTTTTAATGGATCTGCCAATACTAGTCACTAGTGTAACCTTAAGGAATACGTGGTCACCCACTTCAAACTCCAAAGGTCTACATTGCCGATCCACATAGCTCTTTTGTCTGCTCTGAGCGGTCAACAACTTTTGGTGAATCATCTCAATCTTCTTAGTAGTTTCATCCACCAAGTTTGGTTCAATCACGGTTCTCTAGCTCAATTCAATCCAACAGAGAGGTGATCTATATTTTCTTCCATACAATGCCTCGAAAGGAGTCATCTGAATGATAACTATTATTGTAGGTAAATTCTGCTAAAGGCATGTGAGAATCCCAACTATTAGGTAGCTCAATTGCACAAGCCCTTAACATATCCTCAAGAGTCTGAATCATCGTCTCAATTTGACCATCGGTTTACAGATGATAAGCCGTACTATACTTCAGCCTAGTCCCCATAGCCTCTTGTAACGATTTCTAGAAATTTGACGTGAACCTTGGATCGCGGTCTGACAAAATTTCTACAGGCATACCATGTAACCTAACAATCCAAGTCACATATAAATAAGCTAGCTTTTGCAAGCTATATCCAATATGGATTGGCAAGAAATGAGCTGACTTCGTCAATCTATCTACAATGACCCATATGGCATTTAGTATATAGTATCAGGAAATCCCACAATAAAATCCATAGAAATGCTGTCCCACTTCTACTAAGGAATCTTTAAAGGTTGAAGTAGCCCTGAAGGCTTTTGATACTCAATCTTCACTTTTTAACAAGTCAGACACTTCATTACGAAGTCTGTCACATCATGTTTCATCTTAGGCCACTAGTAATTTTGCTTCAAATCATTGTATATCTTGGTGATCCCCAGACAAATAGTGTATTTGCTTCGATGCGCTTCGTCTAACATACAATTCTTTAGCTTTTTCATCATTTGGGACGCAAACCTTCCCTTTAAATCTCAGAATACCATCACTACCTACTTCAAAATCATTGACTCCTCTTTCCTCTAGTTCTTCCTTAATTTTCAATAGATATTCATCCAAAATTCATTCTTAATTCGTACAGACTGTATTATAACCTTATTTACTAGCATGTTTATATCCTTCAACCTTTCTAACCAATGGTTCTCATATAGACTTAAGTGAAATACATGAACAACTTTTCTGCTTAAAGCATATGCAACAACATTGGCTTTACTAGGATGATACTTTAGTTTGAAATCATAATCTTTTAGGAACTCCATCCACCTCCTCTGCCTATTGTTAAGCTCTTTCTGACCCACAAGATACTTTAAACTCTTATGATCATTAAAAATTTCAAATCGTGAACCATAGAGGTAGTGACTCCAGATCTTTAGTGCAAATACAACTACTACCAACTCTAAGTCATGGGTTAGATAATTCTCTTCATGTGGCCTCAACTGTCTGTAAGCATAAGCAACAACTTTTCCTTCTTGTTTCAATATACATCCCAAACCCTTTAATGAAGCATCAATGTATAAAGTATAGGATAACAAAGGATTAGGAATAGGATTAGGAATAACTAACATTAGTGCAGAGGTCAACTTCCTCTTCAACTCTAGAAAGGTGGCTTTACACTTATTTGTCCAAATAAAAGGTTGATCCTTCCTGGTTAGCTTAGTAAGCGGCATTGCTAACTGAGAAAAACCTTGTATAAACCTTCTGTAATATCCAACTAATCCCAAGAAGCTTCTAATTTCAATCACAGACTTTGGTTGTTCCCATTGAAGAACTGCATCAACCTTGGTAGAGTCCACTGCAACCCCTTCTGCTGAAAGTACATGGCCAAGGAACTTCACCTCTATAAGCCAAAATTCGCACTTTATTCAATTTTGTATAAAGCTTGTGCTCTCTCAACACTTGCAACACTGTTCTAAGATGCTCTTGGTGTTCCTCTTCGTTTCAAGAGTAGATGAGAATATCATCTATGAAAACCACCACAAACTTATCTAAATATGTTTTGAATATTTGGTTCATGTAGTCCATGAATACCGCTGGAGCATTAGTTAACCCAAATGGCATTACTAGAAACTCATAGTGGCCGTATCATGTACGAAAGGTCATCTTAGAGACATCCTTTGCTTTAACTCTCAACTGATGATATCCTGACCTTAAGTCGATTTTGGAGAATAATGTTAACTCTACAAGTTGATCTAGCAAGTCATCAATCCTTAGAAGAGGATATTTGTTCTTGATGGTGACTTTGTTTAGTTGACGGTAATCAATGTACAACCATAAAGTCCCATCTTTCTTTTACATGAATAAAACATGTGATCCCCATGATGAAACACTTGGTCTAATAGACCCCTTTTCAAGTAGTTCATTTAGTTGAATCTTCAATTCTGCTAATTCTGTTGGAGCCATTCGATAAGGGGCCTTTGAGATAGGCTCTGTACCAGGCACCACATCAATAGAAAATTATACTTCTTGCTCAGGGGGTAATCCTGATATTTCCTTTGGAAATACCTTAGGAAACTCATTTACTATTTCAATTCTATCAATCCCTTCCTCTATCTCAGCTTGAACAAGGAATAAAATCATATAGGCTTGACATCCTTGTTTGATACAACTTTCAACTTGAACAACTGATAACAATAGAGGGCCACTAGACACCTCTCTAGAAACAGAATACACAGGTGAAGAAATAGTTTTTGCTTTACACTCAAGTATGGCACCATTGGTTGTACGCCAATCCATGCCTACAATTACATCAAATCCTTTAAGGGGCAAATAAATAAGATCAATATTTGTCTTACGACTCTCAAACTCTAATGCAAGATTCAAACATGCATTAGAAGTTTTTACAGAAGATTCAGCAGGTGTTGATACATTTACATCAAAAGGTACCTCAGAAACATATAAGTTTAGTCTGTCGGTACAAACAAAACTATAAAGGAGTGTGTGGCACCAGAGTCAAAGAATACAAGAATATCATCATTTTTCAATTTAATTTTAACTCTAATAAGTTAGGTAAAGTACCCACCTCCTCTTGAGTCAAAGCAAAGACTCGTCCTGACATGGTAGGTCTGGAGACTTGAGAGTTCTGCTTGCCTTTTAGATAGAAACAAGATATGTGTCCCACCTTAGTACAAGTGAAACAAGTTAAATTGCCTTCTGGACAAAAACGAGAGGTGTGCCCCACCTTGCCACCAGTATAGCAAGTCAAAAAATTTCCTTGATGATGCCTTCCACATTTCGAGCAAACTAGAGTCCTACAGTACTAGGCATAGGGGCAGTAGAGCCTCTATAAGATTACTGACTTCTCCCGCCTTGGCTTCTCTGAGCTTGAATCCTCAAACCTGACCCACTCTGGAATGATCCCATCAATCACTTGTTCTTCTTCTTTTCTGAGTATCTAGAGTCCCTAAAACTATTATCACTCCTCTTGTTAAAATCCCCAGTAGGACCAGTATAAGATGGCATTCGACCCTGTGGGTCCCTCCTTGGCTCGAGCTCATAACTATAACCTCGAATCTTTGCATCTAAAATGTAACCCCCTACCTTAATTAGTGTAATTATAATTCGATATCACTTAATTAAATTGGTTTAGAGACTGTCAAATAGTTCAAAACTCATTTAAAACTCCCTTTTATGGTAGGGACTTTACAAAATTTTCAAAACTTTTTCCTAATCCGGTCTCAAATTCAATTATCGAATATAATCACCTGTGCAGTTAATTTACATTCATACATATCAGAGTATCTAATAGCAATCCCGGCAACCCCCGGGTTCCATTCACATATACCACACCTCATCCTCATCCCCTTTCTCCACCGGGAAGGCATACAACCTTTGCCCGATCTATTGTTAGCTACTCAGGGACTATTGGTATGACGGTGTTTACACATATTCACAATGTCGCAACATACGAGTTTATCACAAATCAATGATAATTCACCAACCAAAATTCTGAAACCATAGGAATATAGCCCTCAACCTTATGAACAACATTAATAAAAGACACTTGAGCATATGAAGGCATTAACTTACCAAAAACTCAAGCTTTTCTCTTTCTCTTTCCTTAGCTTGTTCAGTGAAAAATAGAGGAGGATGAGAGAGAAAAATGAGATATTGATGATGATGATTCATTTCCTCACATATACATAAACCGACTAGGAAGAGAGAAGAAAGAGAAAATGGTTTGAAAACTTGACTTTAATCCAAGGGTCCTTGTTTTGCCACTTGGCACCATCCTATTCTTCCTACCATAATTTCATATAAGCTTGCATGCATAGGATTCCACCTCTTGATCTTTCAATCTTAGCCATTAATCTTGATTACCAAGAAGTGTTCTCAATGGTATCTAGCCAGTGGGTCGGTAAATTTACCGTTTTGCCCCTGATTATCACAATGCACGATATATACTTCAAAAGTGCTCAATTAATATTAATTACATTACTTTGAAGTTGCTAATCCTTGGTCACAATCTGGGATATTACAATTCTCCCCCCGAAAATTAAATTTCGTCCCCAAAATTTGCCACACTACTTAATCCATAAACTACGGATGCTTCTTCACGACAGCGTCCGTTTCACAATCATTTCTTATTAGGACGGTCTCCTCTGGACCACTCACACACAAACGGTACTCCTCAAATCTGATTCTCACAAGTATCTCAAACAATGAATGCAAGTCAGTTGCCACAAACTGCAATCGGCCCATTTCACGATTGCCGCATAAACACAATCACCATACATTTGCCAACAACCGTAATCGCCTACATATACAATTGCCATAAAACTCTATGACCACATAACCACAATCGTCGCAAACCCCCCAACTCATGGGTGGTTAGCGCATCTTAATATCTGGAGGCTCTAATTCATGAGCCATATCATAAGATTTCGGCAATTAGGTGGCATAGGCCACTGCTCTGCCCAACTCAATCTAGGGATTCCATCCTGGAATAACCCAAAAACATCACAAACTTATTTCACAAACGATAGCCTCAGCTGTATACACAAGCACCTTAGCCT
This sequence comes from Inga laurina, assembly GCA_963855925.1. NCBI lineage: Eukaryota > Viridiplantae > Streptophyta > Magnoliopsida > Fabales > Fabaceae > Inga > Inga laurina. The sequence goes on from OY979703.1 coordinate 56,569,741, forward strand.
TCGTTGTATCCACTTTCACAGCATTACCCTCACTCGTGCACCCACCAGTAACTCCGTTAATGGTAACCAGGACTACTGGGTTTCCATAAAAATATCACCTTGCCGTATCAAATTTCACGGCGTTACCCTCATCTAACAGGAACTTTTGGGTATCACACAATATCCGTAACATATTTGACACTAATGTGTAACCAATGTCAGATTCACAATCACACAGCTTACCACTATTTGCAAGAATACCTCACTTTCGCCACTTGCACAAATGCAAACTACCTTCACAACAATACACATCGCATATTCTAATTTTACGCACCGCCTTTCGGCCTGGGGTCAACACCAGTGCAACCAGCCTAATGGCTAGCCATGCTGGCCATGCCGGGATAAGTGCCCTCATGAGTGAGCATTCCCGATCATGTAGTCGAATTAGCCATCAGCTGAATTAGCTCTGCTCTGCTACACAATCATACCCCCAGTCCCAACTTGTTCACATATAGTCAATCACCCGTAAACTACCGCTCAAGTGGAACGGTCCTCCGCCATGGGAACCCCCATGCGGCTGCAGGTGAAAGACACACAAATAGCCTTCCGGCTCATAAATAGTCAGTCCCCCGTAAATTACCGCCCCAGCAGAATGGTCCTCCCACCGGATGCCCCGATGGGCCACAAGTGAAAGACTCATAATACACAATCACATCAAGCTGGGACCAGGTATATCTTCAACGCTGATGCCTTTAATAGCTTCATCTTCGACACCATAACTTTATTACACAAGTTACATCTCAATCTCAACTTATTCATATCACAGTATACGTCACATCCCTGTGGCACCACCCACTACTGGCACGGCCTACTGGAACCGCCCCGAAGGCACAGTCCAGACCCAACAATTGGCAATACTTATAATCCATATTTATCTGTGCCAGACTTTGACCTGAATCAACTTGAATCGATCAGAGTCATATAACTTCTCATCTCAAGAAAACACATTCCCTGTGAGATTCATTACAATACCACATCTTGGAAAACCAATGCTTTCGTAGCGCTAATCTACGATTCAACATCATGGCGGCTTCACCCACGGTTCATCATCAAGGCAGCTGCACTCTAGGGTTTGTCGTCATGGCGGCTTCACACTAGGGTTCGTCCTCACGGTGGCTTCACACTACGGTACCATACTCTCTGTAGGTAGCCCTTTGTGATCAGATTTCCCCATAGGTAGCCATCTCCAATCAAACTCTCCATAGGTAGCCCTCTCCTATCAGAACCCTCCGCAGGTAGCCCTGTCCGATTTGAATCCTCTGTAGACAGCTCTTTCTATTACTCGCCTTCAATTGGAAATATCGTTATAACGAGAGTCCAGAAACTACTCATACATTCTATTTCTTGTCTCAACTGTGAGACCACAGTCTAGGTTACTTGTATCGCATATCCAAAATGTCGCCAATGAAAATCATAATGAACTAACTTAACTATAGTTGGCGGATGTGATTTATCGAATTCATATACACAACAGATACATTTCTCGTGTCAACCAATGAAGATCCCATAGGACTTCCCATTGGTAATATGGCATTCACGGCAAATCAACTATAGTCACATGCCTTTCCATAATTCTCACACATTTCACGCAAACATAAGGAATCATAGCCACCGAATCGTATAAAGTTTCTAATAAATTATAATCGAGAAAGAGTTTATTTTGGACTTAGTCAGGGAACCTCCGGGCTTCTTCGTGTATCATAGCAAACACCCTGCCCTAATTCATAGGCCTTTACTCAACCCGCGACCGATTGCATTCACTAGCAATGTGTCCAGGTTGTTGGCAATTATAACATATCACTCGCCCCTCGCACGTTCGGCCTTGATATGCCTGGTTGCAATAAAGACATAGCCACCCCATGAAGGCTCTCTATGGTTCACGATTCTCGGCTAATAGGGCTTCCTACCTGCACCTTTGGATGAGAACTCCTGATTCTTCAGCTTCTGGGAAGCATTACGCTTACTGGGTTCACTGTGGCTACTGGTACCCTTGGCAGGATATGGATCTTTCTAATGATTCTCAATGATTATACACTCTTCTATCACTTTATTAAACTCCATGAATTGATGGGTGACTAGCCACTTCCTCAATTCATGTCGTACCTATGAATTAGCATATCCGACTCCATTCCTTATCATCTATTCGTCGTAGATAAAAGAAATACCTGGCTAGCTGGATAAAATGAGATTAGTAATCATCATAAATCTCCGTGACACCCTGCCTGACTTATAACAACCCAATCTCTCTCTCGAGCCGCACCGACTTGGGAAAATACTTTTCATTAAACTGTTGTTGAAACAAATCCCGAGTCAATGGCATATTTTTGTTTCGCAATGTTGGGGCGATATTCCGCTACCATCGATCTGCAATCCCCCTCCAACTCGTACACAACCAACTATACTTTTACCTCTGTTGAGCATTCAAACACTTCAAATATCTTTTCCAGCCGATTCAATCAGTCTTTGGTTGCTTGGAAATCAAATCTCCCTCTGAATACTGGAGGTAGGTGCTTGCAAAACAACAAAACCCAGTATTGAAGATCTCTTCCTTCTCTAGCTGGTACCCCAAATGGCTCTTCAGCAATCTCTTCATTTTGAATCTCTTCCTGAGTAGATTGAGCTCGGTCTTCATTCCACTTCACTCTCTCTTTTCGAAGTTCTTCTCTTAATTCATAATCCTACCCCTCTGGTCCTTAACCAAACCCATCATCTCCACGTCAATACCACAGATAATGTATACACATAGTCCACCAATCTCCTATGCATCCACAATAGCAGAGAATCTATGTGTATATGCCACAACCATTCACCAATCATCTACTATCACTACGGTCAACTAAGGGAGCTATCCTAGCAATTACCAATGTTTGCCAGGAACTACAGCTCTGATACCAAAATGTAACCCCCTGCCTTAATTAGTGTAATTATAATTTGATATCACTTAATTAAATTGGTTTATAGACCGTCAAATAGTTCAAAACTCATTTAAAACTCCCTTTTATGGTAGGGACTTTACAAAATTTTCAAAACTTTTTCCTAATCCGGTCTCAAATTCAATTATCGAATATAATCACCTGTGCAGTTAATTTACATTCATACATATCAAAGTATCTAATAGAAATCCCGGCAACCCCCGGGTTCCATTCATTCACCAGAAGGTTTACAATACCCATATAGGGGATTACACAACTATATTCTGTTACCAATACAACCCAAAAATAATTTACAAGATCCCTGTCCAACAGGTTTAACCAACACATCCAAAATAAATGTCCCTACAGGGTTCTAACCACTTCGGGTCGTACGCTTCTCCTTAGAGCCACTCGCCCTGTCTGAAAGGTTAGTTAAAGGAAAGAATGAGATTCAAGAGAATCCCAGTAGTAACAAAACAATTACACCACACATAAGTACACAGCATGTAAGCAAATCATCATACAGCAGCAGCAGCACAAATCACATTCCACCCTCATCCCCTTTCTCCGCCGGGAAGGCACACTGTCCTAACCCGAACCGTTGTTAGCAACTCAGGGACTATTGGCGTGGCAGTGCATACACATAGCCTTATAGCTCATATAGCTATCTGGCTTTCACAAATGGCCCGTCGGCCTTCACAAATAGCCTTTCGGCCCACATAATCACATATACCACACCTCATCCTCATTCCCTTTCTCCGCCGGGAAGGCATACAACCTTTGCCCGATCTGTTGTTAGCTATTCAGGGACTATTGGTATGACGGTGTTTACACATATTCACAATGTCGCAACATACGAGTTTATCACAAATCAATGATAATACACACATACAATGCATCACATATGGTACGAAAGAAAAGTTACTACCTCGTTCCTTCCTGACGTTTGCTGGCTCAGTGGGCTCACGAGGACGACAAATGTCGAATCCTATAAACCAAATTAGGGACAATAAATCAATCTCTTTCCAAGTTCTTAATTCCATAGTACTTAAGTTGGTTATCATTTAGACTCTTTAGGTGGCTATTAGAGGCCTAAACATATACCCAAAGGGTTGGGAAAAGCTATACCAAAAACCACCTTTAAAAAGTGTAAATACTGATTTTTGGGGGTGGGCCGCAGCCCACAATCCACTGGCCGCGGCCCCAAACTGCTCAGAAACGCTCAGAAACATTTGGGCCGCGGCCCAGAATCCGCTGGTCGCGGCCAAGAAAATCCAGTTTCTTGGCTGAACTTCCAAAAATCATAACTAATTCAGGAAAAATCTAAATAAGGTGATTCCAAAGCCAAATGAAATATATTTAAGTCCTCTTTCTAGGAAAAATATTGACCATCACTAGAAATCACCACAAAAGTCCAGATTTACCAAAAACCTAACGTTGTGCCAAAACAGGGTCCAGTTTGGATGCCAAACTTTGAACAGTTCAAACTCCTAGCTCAAAAAGCGAAATGGCACAAACTTTATGTCCATTTTGAAGCTTGAGATGTGAACTTTAAGACTGGAAAATTTCATAATTTTTCAACATCATTTGCCCAGTCAAAACGTCCACACCATCTGACTGTCCAGAACAGACTTACATTGGACAGATTTTCCAGATTTTCACATTTGATCCCAAATGATTCCCATTCCAACCCAAACACCATTCTCACACAATTTTGCTCAAGAAAACCATTGAAATCATCAAAATGACCAAATTCAACTCCCATTGACATATTACACAACAACCACAACATGTCTCACAATGTCACAACACAATTCACACATTGCCACACTTTCCAATCCAAGTTCCCAAATCAATTCCAATGGCCAAAATGTTCAACAAAAGACCAAATTCTACACAACACATACACCAATTCATTCCATTCGAAAATTGCACAAAATCAGGGGAAATTCATAAATTCCCAATACTCAACCAATGATTACAACAACTATACCAAAATGCTTCTAATTCTTACCTCTTCTTCTTCCTAAAGCCAATTCTTCAATTCTCCCACTTCCAAATTTCCACAAGTTCTCAAACTTCACCAACCAAAATTCTGAAACCATAGGAATATAGCCCTCAACCTCATGAACAACATTAATGAAAGATACTTGAGCATATGAAGGCATTAACTTACCAAAAACTCAAGCTTTTCTCTTTCTCTTTCCTTAGCTTGTTCAGCGAAAAATGGAGGAGGATGAGAGAGAAAAATGAGATATTGATGATGATGATGATTCATTTCCTCACATATACATAAACCGACTAGGAAGAGAGGAGAAAGAGAAAATGATTTGAAAACTTGACTTTAATCCAAGGGTCCTTGTTTTGCCACTTGGCACCATCCTATTCTTCCTACCATGATTTCATATAAGCTTGCATGCATAGGATTCCACCTCTTGGTCTTTCAATCTTAGCCATTAATCTTGATTACCAAGAAGTGTTCTCAATGGTATCTAGCCAGTGGGTCGGTAAATTTACCGTTTTGCCCCTGATTATCACAATGCACGATATATACTTCAAAAGTGCTCAATTAATATTAATTACGTTACTTTGAAGTTGCTAATCCTTGGTCACAATCCGGGATATTACATAAAAGATGGAGCTGTGTACACATATCCTTAAAAGAAGTAATTTGAAGAGGTCTCAACTGTCTTTTAAATTCTGGTCTAGCCTTCTGTATCAATCTATCCACCATCCAAGCTTCATTCTTTTGTGATTTACCATCAGTGGTGTAGTTGACAAGCTCAAGAAATTGTGCAATAAATGAGTCCATATCTAGGTCACCTTGTTGAAAATTATAGAACTCAATCTCCTTGAGTGGCTGTAAGGCTGGAGGAAAGTAGTGCTGACTGAACATCACCTTGAACTCATTCCAGTTCGGAATGGTCTTATCTGTAGGCCTGAAGCTTTTCCACCATATTTGCATTATCTACCAATAACACCACTCTATTATTACCTTTTGTCGTTCATCGTATTCAACTACAGAAAAGATAGTCTCTAATCGATCAATCTAGCCTTCGCTAAATTTTGGATTAAACTTGCTGTCAAAGATTTAGAGTGAGAATTTATGCACCTCTTTCCACACTTTAGTGATGTAAACTCCATCATACTCCTCTTGAGATTTGTTATCCCTTGTCTCTATGGTAGTATTATGACCATTACTAGAATGATAACCATTATGAGCTCCAGTATCCTCAAACCCACTTTCATGAATAGAGTGCTCTTCCTCTTTATCTTTCCCTTTATTCAATTCCTCCTCATGCCTTTGCACTATTTGACCAAGCCTACGTACTGTTGTCAATAGCTCCCTTAAAATGTCATTAGTATCTTGTTGTCCTATAGGTTGCCCATGATTAACTAGGTCTCCAACTGAGTGCGTTCTACAAGTATCTCCCGTTTCTCTCCTCCTACAAGGAGAAAAACTAATTGGTCAGAAAAAAAAAAGGGAAAGCACATGAGTAACTAATGTATATTGTCGATACAACTATATGCGAGATAAAAATACCAGAGAACCTTGAAACTCAAAGCTCTGATACCAAACATATAACGACCTCTCTTGATTACCATATAACTAATCTCCAAACCAAGTGAAACATTAAATATTACATATTACAACATATTAAAGGGCTTCACCTTCAGTACAAATCGCAGTATGCAGTGAAGTATTCAACATATGTAACGTAAACTAAAAATGCTCTTAAGTTTGGCAATATACATTATGCTCATGTAACTAAACGAAACATACGATTGGTATCAAATCAAGTCTTGTTTGCCTTCTTCTTGGTAGTACCACCTGACCTCTCACAAGAAAAATTTTAAATATCGAGGGGTGAGTCACATAGACTCAATAACCACAATTCCAATTTTAACAATTATGTAGGGAATGATTATAAGATAGTTGAGCAGCCAAACAAATATATATTGATATTGTTAGGATCGAGAGGCACAGCGGAAGAATTAAAAAAAAAATTTCCCGATCCTAATCGAGGATCTATTAATGGCGTTTAAACATAGTTAGAAAGATTCGTACCTTTTCGAATTCAGGGTTTTTGATCTCTAGGAGGCAACACATCAGGTTCGCTCCCTCTATCGGTATCCACACAAATGCTCTCTAACAGAGACTGCGTGCTAGAGCTTCAATGCCTCCTAAGGTTTCCCGTGCGGCTCTGAATTCTCATGTGTGTATGAGTATATATGTTCTATTAAGTTTATAACCTATGATGGCTATATTCGAATTTTAAAATTAATCTTTATTAATTTTGAAATTAAGTAACAATTAATTATCTTGATGAGCTAATTAAATAAATTCATTTTAAATTAAATTGTCCAACGGTTTTAATTTAACCTATTTATTTAATTCAAATAAAGAGCCATTAGATTTAAGATATCTTCATAAATTAAATCTGAGATACTATATCTCTATCATGTTAGTTATTAAATTTAATTTATCAAGATAAATTAAATTTAAAACTAGCACAATATAATAATATCATATAATACACACACACATATATAATATGTATTTTGAAAATACATATATATATAATATTATTAATGAATTTTATATTATATATATAAATATAAAATTCATCCACCCTAGATTAAATATTATCTCGTGTTGGGCCATTCTTGTGTGTGATCCTGTAGGCCCATATGAAGTTGGCAGTAGGCCAATAACTGTACTAACCCACAAGTCGCAAGCGGTCTCTAGTAAGACATTAAGACTACCCAATTCATATGAGGATCGTTAACACGATGCAACCTATCATACAACCATGTCACGTCCCTTTTGTCACACTATATATCGGTCAAGGATGAAGCATGGATAATGTCATCCTCTTGTTCCTGACCTTTACTTTCTTGATTCCTGAGTAGTCTAACAATAGAAATGGAAACTCCTTTCCATTGTAGTATGGCCATACATTTCTTAGACTTACTCATCTAGGGGCCCAGTAATATCTCTCGACTAATGTGAGGGACAAATTCCATCTGGATCATTCATATTCCTTTGCATGAAAAACCAACAAGCCCGATCGTAGCCTTTATCATCACCCGGTCAAAAGTGACTTTTGACTAGTTCAAAGCTTAGCAACTCTTATGTAGGAATCCATGATGACCTTAGGTCAAAGGGCATTGTGATGTGGTTATACAGGAGAAAAGCTTATGACTTGATCCATGTAGCTTTCTCATAGTGGGTCGGTCCAACATCTTGTACTCTTACAAATGCTTAAGACTTTGATTCGTATCTCCATATCTTATCAAAGTTATACCGGTCTTGTTTCATCTCTGCTCCTGCACAGATGACCGATCAGGGACATTTTAGGACAATTTTTATGAATTATCCAAGGATACAATTATCACAGTTAACATGCAAATAATATGATAACAGGATGGAGAGATTTCATTAAATTAATAATGTTCAAAGTAAAATGATTAGCCCTTAGGGCACAATTTCCAACACATATCACATAAAGTCTAATCTTCCCAAAACATTAGTATTTCAAGAGAATAATTCAATATGCATAATACTCCCTCAACCATCCTTATAACCTCCTTAATTGCAGATAGAACCCATAAGCTACAAGATATAACAAGATTAGTCTCTTTGACAAGACTGCACCAAGCTCTCCAATAATGAGGTGTAACCCGGCCAAAGGCTACAGAACTCATATCAAATCATGGATTCTCTTTCCATCGAAAATGGAAAGGTGTCACCTGTTCCTCGAGCTGACCATTAACCCAACCAAAGGAAAGGGTGATACCAAGGGTCCTAATAATGCCAAAGCCATCCACTACGAGCACGGTGGCAGCTATATCATGTGGTATAAAAGAATCAAACCTCTCCTCAATCACAACTCACCACATTCAACATCTCAACATCACAATCTTCAATATCAATAATTTATTCATATATTTCATATTTAATGCTATGCATCATTAATCATTCAAATAAATCATTCAGACCCACTTAACTAAAAAAATTTACCAAAAACATGATTAATATTGTCACTGTACATTTTTCATACTCCCTCCGGTCCATAATATAGGGCACCTTAACTAATCCATGGGAAATAAGAAATGGCAATTAAGTCATTTAATATGTCTTAAAATATAAGTTTTTTTTCCTATTTTACCCTTGTTAGGAAATGTGTTTAAAAATGATAGAGTAATTTTTGTTTCCGATTTATATTAATTCTCTCACATGCATATGCTTTTTCAATCCCCAAAGCAATTGAGTAACGAAAAAGCAAACCAACACCAATTCTCTCTCTTCATTAATTATAGGGTTAAAATAGGAAAAAAATGCATTAATTACACAGCAGGTGCCTTATATTGTGGACCATGCATTTGTTCTCTTGGTGCCCTATATTGTGGACTGGAGGGAATATATAAATTACTATAACATATTTATAGCAATTAAAAATACCAACATATGCCTATAATCATTTCAACAAGCATACAAGATAAATTGGAAAGTGGTTACCTCAAGTTCTTGACACAACTAAACTTGAGAGTTTAACTCCAACAAGCTAAATTCAAATTCACTCTACAATAAATAAATAAATAAATATATATATATATATATATATATATATATATATATATATATATATATATATATATATATATATATATATATATATATATATGCATGTTAATATAATTTATAATAATTGTTAACTAATACAAAATAGCAAATAATAATCCCCCTAATTGGCTCAATTTTCTTCAAAATAACAACAATTTATCTATCCCTCAAATTATGTAGAGAATAAATAATAGTTGATTTTAATCGGTCTAAACATCCCTAAAGTATAATTTATGATCTGTTTAAGAAGGAATTAATTATAAAATGTTGAAAAAACCAAATGGAAAATCTAAACCGATTAAAATCAACTATTATTTATTCTCTACATATCTATAACCATATTTTATAAAAACTCAACATTTCTCCCAAACTCCTAACGCCAAAATTCTCAATAATCAATTTAATATTACCACTAATAGAAAGAGAAAAATACATGCAATAACTTTTATGAAGAAAATTTATTGAAAAGAAGTGATTTTGATTACCTAAATTATCCCACAAACTTGTACCTGGACTGGAACGACACCCGTAGACAGAACTCTCCTTTCTTTCTCTTTCTCTCTCATGCATGATGAAAAAAAAATATGAGGTTGGGGGTATATTTAATACCCCCACATTTGATAGTGAAGGGGCCACATGCCCTTTTAGTTTAATTTTTTTTTTTGCCGACAGGTTGTCCCCCCTTTCTTTAATATTTTATTTTACATATACACTTATCATTGATCATGTTTGAATTGTGAAATAATTCATTTCTCCTTATAGTTGACCTTTTACAATACCCAAAGGCTATTTGCTTTATAATTAAGCAGTATCATTTGATGCATTTGGAGTATATAAAGAAAAATTGGGTGGTTAATCTTATAAATAGGTTAATATAGTGAAATTAGTAGGAAGAGATGGGTGACATGATAAGTACATCATTAGTGGATTGGAACTTAGTCTTTATGTAAAGTTTCTTCACACTTGGACTCACCTAATATAGATGGAATTGTTGTGAGAAGAAACACAATGTTAATAAACATTTTACATGATGTAATTTTCCTCTTAAAGGGCACACTGAAGATAAGTATGTATATTTTAAAAAGATTCCAACAAAATTTATGTTTAAATCCTTTTGAAATCTTAAAGGTTGGAAGCTTGATTTAAAATATACTCTTACATATAATTGTCTTATAAAAGAAAAAGTGTGGAAAGAAAATATCCTAAGACTGCATATTTTGGTGAAAATGCAAAATATCTTAGTAATTTAAGTAAGTTGTCCATTTTAGTTTACAGTTTTGTGTAGTATTTTGAAATGCCAGATTATTTAGGAATGCGAAAATTAATGGGAGTGATCAAACTCACTGAGAGTGATCACATATGGAGGATTCCCACCTCTAATTGTATTAGAACATTGGTTTTACATGGCACTCACCTTGTTAAGTTTCAATCCATTAACGGATTCAATTGAGATCAATGGTGATTAAAATTTGGCCATTCATAGTTACTACGTGAGTACTTCAAAAAATTTGACTAGAACATAAATATTGAGAGTGATCATAAATTCCAAATTTAGGCATTAATTCATGATAGACGTAAAGTAAGCAACAACATAAGTTTGTTTGTAAAGTTGTTAGTTTGCAGCATTAAGTAATACAAATAAAATTGTTCGCGATAGCTCCTGAAGAGTGAATTAATTTAGTGAGATATTTCCTCCTATATTCATGTATAATTCCTTACATATCTTCATGGTAGTTAGATGTCTATCTTGAGTTAGGATGTCATTTGTATCTTTTCATTTTAGACAAAAGGAGATATATATATATATATATGTGTGTGTGTGTGAATTAGTAGATATGATCACATAAATAATAAAAGGAATTCAGTCAACAAAATTAGGAGTTTATTTTGTCATGAGTAAATCTCACAATAGTGAAAGTTAAAGTATCATGATGTAATTACATACAGGACCATGTTGAGAAAATAAGTTTTATTATATCACTGGGTTAGTGGGAGTTGAGTCATCTATATGGTACAAAATAATGATTCATTTATAACTTGGCGCATTTTGATGTAAGGTGTTATAAATGACTTAGTCACCATTGTTTAAAGTTGTGATATGACCGTATTAGGTGTGGTATTCTTTTGGAATGCATAAAGAGATTATTCTCAAAATATTTGAGAATATCATGAGTAACCTATGATCACAAGCATTTGAACATTGATGGATAATGGTGGTTGTTGAGAGTAACATCTACTATGAGAATATGATTAGAATGTCTGTATGTCTCTAATATCATCTTATTCCTTCTAATTCAATTTCTAAGGTGTAGGCTTGCTTAAAAGTGTTCACAACTCAGCAATGCCATTGCAAAGAAATTTTAGGAGGATTGTCAAGCATATTTTTGCTTGAATAATGACTGAAGAGCTACAAGTCATGTGGTACATTAAGTTTCATGCTTTATATATTGTGGAATGATTGGCTTGTTTAGTTTTGTAAAGATGCGTTAACTATAAAAGAATTGATATTATGATACATTTTTACATTTGCTGAACAAGTTGCATCATGGAAGGGTATAAAATTGCTAAATAGTCATTGATTTCTTAGTTCCACCATGTATTGCTTGACCTAGTCATTCTTAGAGACAAGTTACTAGATTGCCAATTATGGAATTTCATCAAAGGGTTTTGGAATTATTAAATTAATCCAAACCAATTAAAGGTATTATATGACTATAGAGTCAAGAGGTCATAAACACATAATGTTGGAAATGATGAGTGGGTGTGTCACAAGGAACAAGTCTCACACTATTTGGGAATGTGAGGGTTCAAAAAATAAGTGGCCTTGAATTATTAAATAAGCTGAGAGGAGGAGTAAACTTGCATAATGATGAGCCACATGGCAATCTGACAATTTCCCCTATGTGCAAGATAAATGCACGCTGGGCAATTTTATCTGAATTATTTTGTGGAACTACAAAAATAGTTTTGGAATAAAAGCTCTCACCATAAAACGACATAATAACTAGCTTTAATTGTGGAATATAAATGTTAATTGCCAGCTTTTAATCATATGTTACAGTTTTCGAATTTGATAAGCAAAATTCCTAAAGTGTTTTAATATCATTTATTTGCTTTTAGTGTGAAAGTTTGACCGCGGGCATTTTCTAATGGACAAGAGGATTTTATGGCCACCATTTATTGCTTTTAAACCGGACATTCATGGCATTAAAACATTATCATTCTCTAACATTATAACTGATGATTTATCTCTCTCAACATTAAAATACTAAATTTTTAAAAGTCATCATGTGGCTGCCCATTGTTTAATATACGAAGTATATTTGAGAAAGGTGTCTACAAAAGGTCAAGATATATACAACTCTTAAGCCCTCAAGCACCTTAATTCCTACTCTTCTCGTATACTCTTCTACCTGTCGAGTTCTATTATCTTCCGTAGTTCTGCTCACCCTGTTTTGCAGGAAGGGTTCTTTTAATCCTAGGGAGTGCTGTGTCTTTTCTATCAGTAGTCGCTGAATAGCTCTTAAGGACAGTGTCCTCAGGCACGACTCAAATCAACTCTCTTATTTGTGAGTGATGCCGCTGATAGGATTTGCATATCGCTATAGAGGACTTGGAAGGTCTATTGAATTGTATGATGATCTAGGAGTTACCGCCAATAATCTTAAGACTATTATCTTCTAATTCTTTTGTTTGGGCGTGCATCGACAACAAAGTTCTTAAATAGGGAGGCCTCTGAGTTTTTTCCTAAATTGAAAGTTATATTTAAATTGGTGTTTTCCTCTTATGAGATGGAAATTTTGAGTTGGGTCTCATATTTTCCGTGTATGCCACGTTTTAGGACATTATCTGAGTCCTCATGATAGATAAGCAGACCAAAATAGGGTGCTCCTCATGTGGCAATATCGAGATGACAATAATTTGGTATTAGAGGTGCTAAACTTAGTTTGGTACAACTTTTGGTGATTGTAGAGGCCAGAGATGACTTGAATATTAAGTTTTAACTCATCCTGGGAATAACCACCTAGTGGTGGTGATTTGAGTTGGTGGTAGACAGGAACCCGATGAAAGCATGTGTTGAGGTAGTGGTCTGATGAAGTTTATAACACTTGATTTTGGGGCATGTGTTATATACTCAGGTGGATTACAGTGGTTGTGAACCCCAAGTGCCAAACTTACTTCTTTAATTTGATTCACTTAAGACCTTAAAGCCTTTGCATTTAGAAGGAAAGTCCTAACATAAACACCATGATTAGTAGAGTTGCTACTGGTGTACGAGTTTCTTCTGGAACATTTTATCAAGTGTGCGACTTGGTTCTATCTCTCCATAGGTACACATTCTTTCAAAATACTTTTTAAGGTAGTGGAGTGATATGGCAATGACACATGGATTGATGAGAATGCATTATGTTTAAACTCATTTACATGTCTTTTGTGTGAAATTGCTAATGCTTGACACTTTGTTAAATGATTAAATGATTATAAAGTGGGAAGTGGTACAAACTTTTCATGCCAACATATGTTTTATGAATTGCTAATGAAGGGTTATGGGCATGTGGAGGTACTCTCAAGTGCAAAAGTATTTTATGTTATTGTGAAATGTTTTAATAGACGTCATTCACTACTTATGTTACTGGCTTATTTCCTACTGTTGGTAAAGTTAATTCCTTTCACGGAGGTTTTATTATTTTTATTAAATAGTATATTAAATTGGTGTAAATAATATAACTCTCCTTGCTGTAACTTATCTCCCTTGAGTTCATCTAATATATCTTAAGAAAGCCTGTAGTAACCTTGCTTTCATCCATTCTGTTAATACCTCATGCTGATCACAATTGCTTGCTTAATTTTAATTGATGGTGTTAACTAACAGATCTTAAAGAAATGAAGACAATTAAAAACAGAAGTAATTAAGTGCCATAATGTGGCCGCAGCTGCCATTAGATGGCGGCCAAAAAAACCGAAAAAGTTAATATTATGAATTAGCCTGCAAAAAAAAATGGGACTAATAATATCATCAATAAAGCCTCATTAAAAATAAGACTAATTAATATTATCAACTAAACTGCATAAAAAACGAATCTTCAACAAATGATTAATATTTTGGCCTAAAAAAACAAATAATTAATATTACACCAACTGCAACCTAAATGGCAAAATTTTAAAACAAATATGGAATATAATTTAGGAATAATCTCCATATTATCACACTAAAGCCCAATTTATTCATTCTTCCATTTTTGAAAAAGTTAATATTATGAATTAGCCTGCATAAAAAATGGGACTAATTAATATCATCAATAAAGCGTCATTAAAAATGGGACGTACTAATTAATATTAAAAACATTGCAGATTACACCACAGATAATGAAGAACTAATTTGTTAGTGCTTTGTAGTAAGATATTCTTAGCAACTTATATTTCTAAAAGGTCATTGTCATGTTTGTTTGTTGTGGTCGCGAGCTTAAACATCAAGGCAAACCTCTTTTCACATGTCATTGAGTTCCTTCAAGCTTTTGGAGAATTGGAAGATCAACAGAGAGGATCTGAGACCTTCAAACGACTTAATCTCACCCTTGCAGATAAAGAGTACTGTTTTCTCCATTTAATGTGCCACTATTATTATATTATGTAGAACACTCAATAATTAGGTTTACCAGTATAATTTTTGTGTAGTGATGCTACAATCAATGTAGTACTATTTGGAAATTGTCCGACGCAAACATTTAATAATAAGCATGCTAAAATGGAGCGATCGATTGTAGTTGTTATCAAGTTCACGTAGCTGAACAAAAATAAAGGTAAATAATTGTACAACCCTTAAAAGACTAAGCATGTGATCCCTTTTACATGACAATATTAAACACTTGATAGTATATGGCCACATTACTAATGCTTTGGAAGCTACAACAGTTTTATTCAATCCTGAAATCCCTGAGGGAAGGATACTACTCAATAGGTGAGCAATGTTTTCCATAGTAGCTTTCAATAAGCAATTTATGCATTTATGATTATTTATAAAATATAGTGTGATCACTTATACTTGTAACTCATAAGTAGCCTTAGCATGACTCAGGCACAAAGCAAAGTTTCTACTAGATAACCAGCATTGTGAAACCCAATATCAGTAATGAGGACATGTTGACATTTCCTACTAGGATACTCCTTGGAGATTTATGCAACATTAAGAAGGTATTTTTAACATTGTGCAGCCTGATTCATTTTGATCATGACTAAGTGAAAAAACAAGTTGTTATTGCATGACCGTATACCAATAAAAATAGGAGTGCGAGATTGTCTCAATAGTATGTATCTAGAAACTTGAAATATCATATGGGTGGACCTATGATGGGTGCTCGTGTGACACCAAACTAACCTATGAAAAAGACCAACTTACATGCAGCAATTGTAAGAAGGAAGTGTTGATGACTCTACCCAAGTATGTTCATGTCATTTTCACTAAAACTTATAGAACTTATAGAATTATTGTTTTTCACACCCGCCCATGCTAAATCAAACAAACCACTGATTGTGACAAATTTATCATAGATTCAAAGTGCATTACAGGGACTTTAATGCTACTGGCAAATGTTTTGTACTATTCTTCAATAGGCATGCAACTCAACTTCTGAGATGCATAGCTGAGTAGCTCAAAAACAAGCTGGACGAGGTAAAGTAGGAAATGTAGTACATTATAATGTTTAATGCATTGTAATAAAACCACAATTATTGCTCATCTACTTTGGCCAGGAAGGAACATTACACTCTTTCCCGAAGGAATTGAGCAGTTACAAAGGGAAGAAAGTAGTAATCAAGTTTAGGATCAAAGCGCACAACATACAACATCTATCAAGTAGCATGCCAATTATGCAATTCTCAGATGATCCACAACTTATAGCCCAATTTACTTGTTCCAATTCTAACACCAAGGTGCTCCTGTAATCATATAAATACAAAGAACTTTAACGCATTACATTCCTACATCCAATGTAGACGTTAACTTCCCATTTTGAAAATCATAGGTGCCACCCATTTTAGGAACAAATGAAGAAGCCAATGTGGTAGTTTCTCAACAATTGAGCTCCCATAAGCAAGTGCCCAAGAAACAGAAAATTACAAAGGAGTCAATGATTAAGCATGAACATGTCAGCCCTGGCATAATACATGCTACAACATCTTGCATAGTTGAAGTCATGAAGAATATGAAAAAGGAGAAATAAATACATGAGTGTTGATTTTGTTTTATTTTATGTTAACTTATGCCTAAACAATTTGTTATGCCCATTGCTTTGTAATGTTGACATGACAATAAATAAATCCAATTTGTTTTGAAGAGAATAATGGATTTAAAGGAGTGAAACTAAAATAGCACATGGGTATGCAAACACTAAATTTATATTAATAATGACATTAATTGATGATAAACGATTCTAGCATAAATAAATTTGAACAAAAGAGCAAGTTAAATTTATAACGTTGGTTAATTATTAATTAAATTAAGAATGAATATTTTGAGTTCTTTAAATCTTGATCAACAGATAAGATACCAACATGATATATAAATTGACAATTATTATTACTTACAATTTTGCTGGGAATACAAAAACGAAATTACCAACATCATCATCATCATCATTATTGTTATTATAAAAAACAGGAAATACAAACTACAATCATTTAATATTAACATTAACACTAATATTAATATTATTATAAAAAATTTAAAAATAATTATCAACTATTATACATGTTGTGCCATTTGTTTTTAATTAATGATAATGATGGAAGAATGAATTTTGGGAGCTTTCGTTTTCATAGATAGGCTAAAAACTTAACTAAAATAAATAAATGCTAATGTTGTAGACAAAGGAAGTTACACAAAATAATGATTATGAGAGGTAATTTGCATACCACTACATACATACAAATGATCACAATTATTAAAATGGCGGCTACTTGAATGTGCATCCATACAATAGCTACAAGCATTATACACAAGAAACTTATAATAAAAAACATTCTAATAAGGACATTCTAATATTTATATGCGCATTTAGAGAGAGAGTATTAATAGCCAAAATATACACGGTTAATCAAAACAGGCTGAAAACAAAAAACCAAAAGATCACTACATTAATGGCAAACCAAAAAATACCTATGGAATTAATGGGTACACAAACAAATGGGAAACCAAAAGATGTTGTGCCATTTGTTCTTAATGATGGAAGAGTGAATTTTGGGGGCTTTCTTTTTTATAGATAGGTTACAAAATTAACTAAAATAAATAAATGTTGATGTTACATGAGAAGTAATTGGCATACCACTACATACATACAAATGATTAACTATTATTATAAAAAAAAAATTAACTTAAAAAATTGATGACATTACGAACAAAGAAAGTAACACAAAATATATCAATACAAATTACAATTATTTAATACTAACATTAACACTAATATTAATATTAGTATCAAAAATTAAAAAATAATGATAAACTATTATACATGTTGTGCCATTTGTTTTTAATTAATGATGGAAGAGTGAATTTTGGGTGCTTTCATTTTCATAGATAGGTTACAAAATTAACTAAAATAAATAAATGCTGATGTTACAGACAAAGGAAGTTACACAAAATAATGATTGTAAGAGGTAATTTGCATACCATTACATGCATACAAATAATTACAATCATTAAAATGGCGCCTGCTTGAATATGCATCCAAACAATACTTACGAGTATTGATGTAAGTGGAATTTATAATGACTCCATATCCTTGGACTAACTTCCTCAAACTCATGAAGACATACTATTATCTTCATCTTTTGACCAATAAAGATATCCTAATATTTATATGAGCATTTAGGGAGAGAGAGTATTAATAACCAAAATAGAAGCGATTACTCAAAACAAGCTGAAAACAAAAAGCCAAAAGGTCACTACATTAATAGCAAACCAAATAAAACCTATGGATTTAATGGGTGTATAAGCAAATAGGAAGCCAAAAGACCAAGAAACACTATAATAATGGTGAGAAAATAATAATTTCGATTAAATGGGCAGTTACACAAATAGGAATCCAAAAGACAAATCATGACCTTAAATTCAACTGCTGCACACACAGTAGCAACACAGAACCAGAAAGCATGGCTTCACAAAGTGTCCTGCACAACAAGCCAGGAGCAACCAGGAAACAGGAATTAGCTGATAAATCGGCACACTACCTATAACAAACGTAATCCAAAAAGACTAGGTTCCAGGGTCAAGTAAAAACATCACTAACACACAACGCAAAAGCATTCCAAACAGATACTGAAGGATGTAAGTGAATGTGAATACATGATGCTATAAAAATCTATTAACATTACCAATGAAATTGAGGTAGATTAATGAAATTATGACCTAAAATATAGGGGGAATTGAAGAGTCATTGAATGATGAGGCCACCACAACGCAGATTGACCCCAAGAACACTACTGTAATTTCAACCATAAGATATCAAGATGAAGGAGACCTTATTTACAGTGCCTATATTGTGGTGCGCTGTTATGGTACAATGAGAGGCTACAAAGGAGCACAAATTTAGAGCCCCCACTATTCTCAATCTACTATGGTTAAGGAAAGATCAATGTGCCATTCTTTTAGGCACCACCACTTAAACTGAGATGACTCTTCTTTGACAAAGATGACGTCCAAACCAAAAAATTCTTAACCAATATAAGAGCATATAATCGTATGTTTGGATTCACATCTATAGGGGGAAGACAGACCACTCAATCAATCGTAATGGTCGGGGGCCATATTCATTTAAAATGTGTGGCCAAAACTATCATTTCCTAGGAAGCTGATTGCCCCTTGAAGGAAGAACCCCAGTGTACTCTCAACTATACATATATGACACCAAAAATGAAGTAGCAAACGAATTGCATCAGTCATGTGACTATTACAAAAAAAACTTCCAATATCCCATCAAAATGCTTAGTTTTATACGCATCTCCTCATTTTACATGTCATGATCTACTTGCAGGAGAAACTCGGATGGCGTAAAGCTCAATGAAACCATAGTGGGGGTCATCAAAATATGCCTTGACCAAAACAATAGTTTGGTTCGGTGGTATAGGATGGCTGTAGAAATTTTAAAGTGGGATGAGCTTGATAACATAAGGATTTGACTTACTAGACAATCAAGCAACAGCTAGAGACATTACAACCTACCTGTGGCATCAGAGGTTGTAGCGCTGGCAGTGGGGGACTTTGATAGGTCCTACTTTAAAAGAGATACAATTATAGAGAAGAAAGCAAGCACTTTGATACGTGTTGATGAATTACACAATGCATATCTACCCTTGCAATACCCCCTCATTTTCCACTATGGTGATAATGGATACCTCTAAGTTATGGAGCATAATAGTCATTCACAAGCAACCACAAAAAAGATAAAAACACTAATAATTTGAGAGTACTTAGCATTTAGATTGATGGACAGGCGTGAAGAGCAATATGTGTTGCTACATTCTAAGCGGCTACTATAACAATTCATAGTTGACGATTTTGCAATTGTGGAATGTGAAAGGTTGTCCTACAATCACAGGCATAAGAAGGACATTAGAGTGGATTTGTATAGGGGTTTAACCAATGCAATAACTTAAGGAGAAACTGATGCGTTAGACATGGGGAAGAGGATAATCCTCCCTTCATCTTTTATTGGAAGAGCGAGATACATGATACAAAACTACCAGAATGGCCATTTGCAAAGGGGCTAGATATTCTGACCTATTCTTAACATTCACATGCAACCCCATATGGCCTGAGATCACATAGTTCTGTGATAAAAATAGGCTCCAACTGTCGGATCGTCCAGGCATCTTAAGTAGGGTGTTCAACCTTAACTCAAAGCACTAATGAAAGTTATAAGGAGCGAAAAGGTGTTCAACCTAGTCAAAGTAGGTAATCTGTAAATAATTTTGTAGACAACTCATGATGTAGACCAATCCAAGCATTAATATAATTGGGTGCCACATTATATTACTTTGCCTCAACTCATGACACATTTTTCCATTTCCCTAATGTTTCAGAGGTATACACGACCAAATTTCAGAAGAGGGAATTGCCACATACCCACATCATATTGTTCCTAGAGTAAGCAGCGAAGCTAAAAATGCCAGAGGATATTGACAAAATTATCTCAGCTGAGATACCTGAAAGGATGCAAATCCCCTGCTCTATGACTTGGTGACCAACCGCATGATGTACGGACCTTGCGGCACTGGGAACCCCAAATCCCTATGCATGAAGGACGGAGAATGCAAAAAATACTTACCCCAAAAATATCAAGAACACACAATTGTCAACGATGAGGGCTACCCTACATATCGGCAGAGGAATGATGGAAAAATAGTTGCTAAGAAAGGGACACAGCTAGACTATAGATATGTCATGCCTTATAACTCGACATTGTTGAAGCTTTTCTAGGGGCACCTTAATGTTGAGAAAACAAACCAGTTGAGGGCAATCAAGTATTTGTTCAAATATATTAGTAAGGGGAACGATCAAGTCATTACTGGCCTGTATAATAACGAGCACTCTGGCGATTCCTAGCAATCCTTTAATGAGATTACACATTATCTCAATTGTAGATATATTTCATCAAGTAAGGGTGCTTGGAGGATATTCGCATACAATATCCACCATAGATACCCTTCGGTTGAGAGATTGAGTTTCCACCTGCCCGACTAACAACCGATCTTTACTCAAGAAGCCAGGAGATGCATTCTCTATTAAACAAGCCAAGGATCAAGAAGTCGATATTCCTCACATGGTTAGCTCAAAATAAAGATGATGATTTCGCTAAAACATTGACATATGTCAAATTCCCCCAGCACTACACATTTAACAAGCAAAAAGGGGCATGGAAGCTGAGACAGAAAGGTTTCTCTATTGGAAGAATTGCCCATGCATCCTCATCTCAGGGTGAGACTTATTACTTACACGTGCTACTGACAAAGGCAAAGGGGCCAAAGTCCTATGAGGACATCAGAATGGTAGATGGTGTCATCTACCCAACATATAGAGCAGCTTACTATGCACTTGGCTTGCTCGATGATGATCAAGAGTTAATTGACGCCATAAAAGAGGCATCCCATTGGGCTACTAGCCAATACTTGCGTCACTTCTTCACTAGCATGTTCTTATGCCATTGCCTGTCAAATACATCAATGGTTTGGGAACAGACAAAGAAGCTAATTTGTGAGGATATGCTCTACATACCATGATATGACCCCCAATTCCAAGGTACAACTACCATATTTAATATCAAACATATTCTTCTACAAAAAAATGTTATGAAAAAAATTATATTTACTACGTAGAAACAAGGAGCAAAAAAAAATAAATAACAAAGAAATATAGTACAATATGTAAAATGCCTTATCATACTAAGGGATATTGGCATATTTCACAAAGAGCTTATAGCGTTTTTTCTTTTAAGATCATGTACAAAATTACTATTTCCACCATATTCTTAAAATGGCTGAAGACCATTTTTTACTCGAAAGTTGACAAAAAAAGAAGAAAAAGGGCTATAATGATGTCAAAAAGAGGAACATATAACTAAAGCATCCCACTCTTAAATTTATTCCTAAAGTAATCATCTAATTGATACCTGTCCTGACAATTATAACTGCACTTCTTGTACAAAGATGTAAGTGGCCAAGCTAGACAAGGAGGAGGCAGGATTACAGGAAATTGAGAAACTATTGTGCATGAATTGACGGTCTCTAAATGATTATGCTTGCATGCCAAGGCCAAAAGAGGGAGATATGATGAACACCACAAACAATCTACTCCTCTAAGAACTCAGCTTTGATAAGGACAGTTGTGAGGCAGCGGCCATGAAGATCACATCCTCGCTAACAGAAGAGCAAGCTAGGATATTCCAAGATATAATGAACACAGTCAACAGTACCACAGCTAGAGTCTTTATTGTCTATGGCTACGGTAGGACTGAAAAAACATATTTGTAGACAGCCCTAACTATGGCAATAAGAGCTGAAGGCCACATTGTGATAAATGTCTCATCCAGTGGAATAGTAGCCATTTTGCTACCATCATGGCAGACTGCTCATTTAAGATTCACAATCCCTATTGACATTAATGAGGATTCAACATGTAACATCTCCTACAACTCATCATTAGCAACTCTTTTGAAAGCTTCTAAAGTTATAATATGGGATGAGGCTCTAATGATCAAGAGGTATTGCATCGAGGCTGTGGACCGAAGTCTTAGAGACATCATGAGATCCGACCTACCTTTCAAGGGAAAATGCGTCATCATGGTAGGGGACTTTAGGCAAATCCTACCAGTCATATCGAAGGGAGCACGTGATGACATTGTGAATGCCTCTTTGAACTTCTCACCGATATGGCCATCATGTCAGTTCTACAAGCTCACAAAGAACTTATGCTTGTAGACGATGACTGGAGTAGTAAACCAACAAAGAGTTATAGAATTCTTAGAGTGGTTGCTTAATGTCGGCAACAGAAAGGTGGGATTGCCATATGAGGGCATTATTGAAATTGAGATCCCAAAGAAATTAACGATTACAAATTGTACCAACCCCATCAATCCATAGTGGAAGCAACATATCTTGATCTATAACTACAATATCCGAGTCCCAATACCTCATAGACAGAGTAATCCTCGCACCAATAACAGAGGTCATCGAACAAATTAATGACTGCATGTTGTCAATGCTCCCTGGAGAATCTGTAGATTACTTTAGCGCTGACTCCGTTGCAATAACAGATGAGACCAACAATACATTTAAAGAATTATATTCCATAGAGTTCCTGAACACAATAACTTGCTCTGGCCTTCAACCCCATAAGCTTGGACTCAAAGTGGGGATTCCAATAATGTTGTTAAGAAACATTGACCAATCAGTTGGGCTCTGCAATGGAACAAGGCTTCGTATCACAGCCCTGGGAAAGCATTTCATAAAGGCAATGGCCTTAAATGGGACAAGTGCAGGTCAATAGGTACTAATACATCGAATGGACATGAATCACTCAGAGTCAATGTTGCCCTTCACAATGATTGGAAGGAAACTCCCTATATCATAATTTCATTTGTAATGACTATCAACTAAAGTCAAGGACAATCAATGAGTCATGTTGGCCTATTCCTACCATGACCCATTTTTAGCCACTGCCAGCTGTACGTCGCCATGTCAAGGGTAAAAAATATGGTAGGACTTAAAATATTAATTCTAGACTCAAAAAATAGGCCAAAAACCACCACAACAAACATGGTATATGGGGAGATTTTCCAGAACCTTACCGACATATGTTTTGCACTTTGCACTATAGAGTAGAGAGACATAAAGTGAAATGGAATTGCGATATTGGCTATGAATGTCTCAACAAAGTGATATTTAAGGTATGATTAAAAAATATTTTTTATTGCACAATGTTAGGAGTGGACTCAATTCAATGAATGCGTTCAAGACTTTGCCATTTAATTGTTTCATGCATACAAAATACAGGATGCACACAAAAAAAGTGACTTGTGATATTTTTTTTACAAGGGAGCATAATATTATTAAAATTAAAACCATTCATTGAATTGAGTCTACTCCTATTGAGTTACAAATCTGGAACGCACCTATGGAATCTTCCATAATTAATTAAATAAAACCCAATAACCACGGAAACTCATTTCCTCAACCATTAGGATAATGTGATGTGCTCCAATTGTTACACCACTTACTTCCTTTCATAACTTAAAATTTAAGGACACTCAAATAACAAGCATTAAATGGGAAAGCTTGAACGCATGTAAAAATAATTGGAAATACAGAAATAATAAAAAAAACTTTTAGCCTCCACATCTCCTTATATTATGCCATATGTGTCTAGGTCATAAAAGTGCCATCATATAAGTCAAACCAATTGACTGTTAGGTATTTCTCCAGGAAGTTCTATAAAATGCACCGTTCATCGTAAATAACTCGAAAACACAGTCTGCAATTGTAAGTAGAATAGAGCTCAAATGATGATAGTGGAGAGTGCCATGAAAATGGATAATGCCTAGCAATAAGTTATTCAAAGTGATAAAAAAATAAAAACAACTACGCTGTTCTATACCAATTTTAATCATGTAAATAATCACTCATAATGCAACAAAAACATGAAACATAAATAATCAGAGTAATAGACAAAACATGTTTCATTTGTTCATGAATTCATATTCACATAAAATTAAAGGAATTGATTAAACGAAAATCGAAGTTTACAAAACTTATTGTTATTTGACATACTTCCAATGATCCAAAGCCAATGAAGCAATAAAGTCGTGTTGGAATCCATTTAAAAAAAACTACAAATCCTATATTCACCATGATTTTAGTAAGGAATAATAATGAGCCTATGTTTAATTGGACAAATAATAATGGTCCTATCAAGATAAGAAATGTTAGCAACATCTTAAATATTTCAACCCATTAATTCCAAAAACAATCATTAAAATTCAGATAAAAAAGAATACAAAACAACATAATTGCCAAAAGATTAAAATAGGAGAGAATACACGGTCCAAAAAAAATGGCATCAAGGGAATAAATAGCAGACTCAAAATGGAAACAAAAAAAAAAGATCAGAAAATACACCAACCAAAAAAACAAAGACGAGGAAAATTAAGAGGCACATGACATGAAATAAAAAAACAAACCATCTACATGATCGAGTGAGAAATCAAAAGGAAACAAAAATATCAACCCGTTAATAAAAAATATAAACTTCGTCCCCACTTAGTAACTCACATCATTTAAAATAAATTAAACTTACAAAAAACCTAAATACAATACAAAGAGAATTAAGAATAATAAATTTTTATATGCAACTAAATGCTTCAATTAAAAAATAAGCGAAACTGATAAGCATAACTAGAACTCCTAACTTCTATCTATTTTAATATTAAATGTAGTTAATATATCATATATTATGTTTTGTTTGCAGTTGTCTTTGCTTGTACTAACCTTGTTTTCATCCATTTTGTTAACGCCTCACATTGATCACAATTGCTTGCTTAATTTTAATTGACAATGTCAACTCACGAATCTCTAAAGGAATGAAAACAATTAAAAGTGGAAGTAATTAAGTGCCATAATGTGGCCACAGTTACCATTAAATGACGGTAAAAAAAACATAAAAAGTTAATATTATGAATTAGCCTGCATAAAAAACGGGACTAATTAACATCATCAATAAAGCCTCATTAAAAATGGGACTAATTAATATTATCAACCAAACTGCATAAAAACGGAACTTCAACAAATGATTAATATTTTGGCCTAAAAAACAAATAATTAATATTACTCAATTGCAACCTAAATGGCAACATTTAAAAAAAATATGGAATATAATTTAGGAATAATCTCCATATTATTACACCAAAGCCTAATTTATTCAAAAATTGGAAAGGATGATGTAGATATTATTTAGTATTCATTATACATCCACATGTCCTTTCATATCCTATAAATGATAAATGACATTGCCACAGCAAAACGTTAAGTTTATTGCCCATAATTGCATTCCCCCATAGCCACGCAAGAGAAACTAGTACATTATAGATTTAATTTAGATTAGATTAATGAAATTGAGTCTACTCCTAAACATTATAGCCACATTTATGGGAGGCCCGTTTCTTGAACACATGCCTTTTCATAACATTTAAACATATGTAATATATTATGGGAATCAATTGTGTTTGGTGGTGCTCATTAATTTCGGCTTCCTATGGCCATATTATGATGTTTTAATGGAGACTAATCAAACCGTTTAGAAAATTGCTTTTACCAAAATGAAACATGTACTAATTAATAATTAATAATTGCAATAATGAAACACTACACAAAGAAATCTCAAAGCCTACATATATAAACTCCCATTTTTCCCAAAAATAGACTATAACAATCTCTCCACTGCATTCCCAAAAACCCACGGAAAACAGCAACCTCAACACCCAAAATATGGCAGCGAAGGAACTCAAACAACATTGGCTATGCTCAACAGTGACAACCAAAACAGCAAAATTGCTGTCAGCATCCTCAAGTTTGTGGAGGACATGAAGAGAAACGCCACCAAAGCAACCAACACAATACACTTCATCCTAATGGATAATGAGGTACGGTGACTCAAAAGAGAAAAAATAATATTTCAGTAACATATTATATAACATTCACCACACACAATTCCCACAACTACCTAACCAATCAACTAATCAACCATGTCTATAGTTCACCAAAATGCATGCAATATTGGTTGACCATACGGCATTCAACAAGTTCAAAATGATCATAAAGGAAGGGCAGTCTTACTACTTCAAAAACTTCATCATTGTTGAAAACACTATGCCCCTCCAAGTATGCGACCATCTATATGCCATTATATTTGGAAAAGAAATGGAAATACTCTTATATGAAGGAGATGACACAACCGCAAATGCATATGAAAGCTTGCTACTATACATAATTGTGAAGGAGAAAACGACATTACCGTACTTAAGAGGTTACACCTGTTCTTAGCTTACCCATATGCTTCCTAATTCAAATAACTCTAGCTAACAAATCTAATGCCCCAACCATTGAAATGTACTCGCAGATATTGTTGGGTTGGCTAGGAGCCTGAGACGGTACAAACTATATGCCAACGCAATGGCCACAAGCAACTACAAGTCAAGGATGCGCATCACATTGATAGACTATAGGTGAGGCACAAGT
The DNA here is from genome assembly GCA_963855925.1 of Inga laurina. Taxonomy (NCBI): domain Eukaryota; kingdom Viridiplantae; phylum Streptophyta; class Magnoliopsida; order Fabales; family Fabaceae; genus Inga; species Inga laurina. Next base: position 56,597,101 of record OY979703.1, read on the forward strand.
ATATCATTTACCGTTTATGTATCAAGATACAAATAGAAACATACAAATGACAAAAGGAAAAAATGTTAGGGGAAATCAAGTGAAGTATATACTTAAAGATGAGGTCACAGACAATGCATACAGGAAATATAATGTACTGTAAAGAAGGGTGCCGCTAATGCTCATTCAGTTTTGCATCATCAAGAGACTAAGAGGTAGCCCCACAATAGGATGCACAAATACAAATATAGCACCACAAAGTGCACTGGAGCATACCCACTACTCACATGCTCTTGTCTTTGTAACAGGATCAATACGTGTTCACAGCTGCACTAATGTGACGAAGATCACGCTGGATTCGTGCCTCCGCCAAGAGAGCCAGTACTATTATATGCTAGGGAAGGACATCAAGGAAGTGCCAATAGATGAGTCATCGGTATGATCAAGGCCACAAAACATCTTCAAGTGGCATAGAAGCACAAAACAGTGGATCATCAAAATACAAAAACATTGGCAGCAACAAGATACAGAAACTGCATGTAAAATATGTTGATTTTTGATGTCATAGCAATATTGAACAGCAATATCCAAGTTAGGACTTTTAAAAATAAATTGAAATGATATGATGCAATAAAGGATAACAGACTGTGTCCCTCATTACTTCCAGTGAGATCTGGATGACCTCCACTCTTCTCTTAAAAAAATGCACCAACAAAGAAAAAGAAATTTACATAACAAGAAAACAAAAACACAACAACAACTAAAGCACAAATTTCCCCATTAGAAATACATGAACTTGGGCCACCTACAAGTTCAACTGACGACATGCAATTGAATTACCTCAGTACCTAAGCTCCTGGAAATGTAAAAAAGGGATGGGACATTTTAGCATACCAAGAAAGGGCTCACAATGCTGGCATGCAACAAAACAGTCAAACTTACCCAAGCTAGATTACTAACCGGATAATGGTGGCCCGTGAAATGCACGAGGAGAAGCCCTTAGTTATGTTTAATGGGGGCAACAGTAGCCAGTGATTACAATATGGGTAAAACCATTATAAATTATTTGATATGATCATGTGAAAAATTCTTATACTTATAAGTCTATTTGTGGTAGGTTGTCTGATGTAAGGATTTGATGAATGCCTTAACAAAAAAAGGGGGTATATATTTATGGTGAGTTGGTCTATTCCTTAATTGACATGCTAACATTTATGATCATGTCTTCGCTACGCATATTTGAGTTTGTAAACTTTCTAATTTAATTAGAATGGAAGGGGATGGTAAAAAAAATGAATGGAAGGAAATTATATATTACATAGTGAGATTCTAATTAAATTAGAATTATTCTTGGTAAGATGTGAAAATATTGAGATAGGGTTAAGGTGCAAAACTACACATGTGTTTTTTTCAAAAGTGCGCCCAACACCAAATACTTTTTTGAGGGGTAAAAGTAACTATGTGGTTATAAAATATGTGCAAGAGTCACAGTTTCCGTTAATTCAAGATGACGGCGGTTAGTTTTGTCATTATTATGCCATCTGGAGTCATTGCTCTTTTGACCTATTTATACGTGGCATTAAGGAGTCTAAAGTGTCGATTAACACTCCCAAAAATTTCTCCACTCAATTCTTCATCGAGTCTAAGAAGCCCTGCGGGTCCTACCATTTTCATCTCCCTTTCTCAATACTCCCTCGATGCCATCTCACTGCTCCTCGCTAGTCACGTCAGCACCATCCAACTTGCCACAATCTCTGTTGAGAACTCCGTCATCGCTGGTTTCTACTTCGGCGTCATGGTAAAATATAGAAACTGCCTCGTTTAACTTTCAGGTGATCAGAGATTCAAGTGATTTTGATTTTGAGTTTAAATACGAACAGCTTGGGATATTAGAGGCAAATCTGATATTTCTGTCTATTGTCTATTGCGTGATTCTGAACATGACAGCTCTATTTTTGCGTGGTTGCATCTATTGTATGTCTTCTTGAGGCAAATCCTATGAGCGATAGGGAAGATGATAGTGATATCGAAGGCGGCTGGGGTGTTTATGGTGTGGATGATTTCACAGCTGTTGGCATACGCGATGAACTTTCTGATCCAAAAATTCTTGCAGGTGCAGAGCAGGATCATGGTGATGCGTGGATATTGGCGACGACGTTGGTGGTTCAAGCGGTGATGAGCTAGGCGCTGATGCTGAAGGTGAAGTGTGGCCTCGTCAGAGCAGCCACTATCCTAAATGTGTCGTGGTAGGTCAACTAGTGTATATCTTTAGCTTATTTGTGGTTTGATTAAGTGATTCTAAATATGACTTCACCCAGCTTCTCACCATTTCATGAAAGTCCCAAGCTTTTAAGATCAGAAGAATTGCCTGTAGCGTAACTCACATCGAAGCCATGGTTTTTGGTGCCTACTTGGTCAATGGCCATGGCTAAAGCCTGGGTAGCATCATAAGCCCATAATCCAAACACATTCAGATTTTTTCCAGCAAGGTTTGGATTGTCTTGTATGAACTTTCCTTTCCATCTAACTTCAAAACCATCAAGCTTTTTTGTTTTAGAAACAAATAATCGAACCACAAATAATCATCATCATCATCTTCTTCTTCGCATGTTTCATGGGTTCCTTTGTTGTTTAGAATAAGCTCGGACAAGGCCCGCCACCTGAGGGAGTATTATTAATCCACGTCATGCTCCAACTCACCTTTTTCAGAAAAAAAAAAGTTCAAACTCACAATCAACATTCTCAAACTAACAGAAACTGTGACTCTTGCACCTATTTTATAACCACATAGTTACTTTTGCTCCTCAAAAAAGCATTTGATGTTGGACGCACTTTTAGAAAAAACACATGTGTAGTTTTGCACCTTAACCCTATTGAGATATTTGAAAGTGTGGGGGTGCCTAACATGTGAGGATACCTTATACATGTTTAAAGTTATAGATTATTTTTAGCCTCATTTAATAAAGCCAAGTTGTGATTTAAAATTAATTATGCGGAGGCTTTTTTATTTGCTACTAAGAGCAATTTTATAAATTATCAAATTTTTTTGTGTTGCTTGAAACAAGCATTATGTGGTATGAAAATTTAAACATTTATCTATAGTAGATAAATGTGAGATTTTCATAATTTGAGGCTATATAATTATCTTAATTAAAGAATGTGTATGTGAGTTATGATTCTAACACAGTTTGAAGTGATTTTACAGCTCAATGTAGATATACACAAATTTTTGAGAATTTGTTGCATTAATTGATAGACATTAATCCTTGTGATATAGCTTATGTTATATCGAGATTGGGCGCACACACACACACATGTGGAAATAAAATATTTGAGGGGTACCATAAATGTTGGTATCATATAAAGTGGACTCTTGTTGTATTGAAATACACGGATGTTAAACTGAATTTCAATTTTGTATGAGAAAATCCACTAGTAGCCAAAATAAATTATGTGAGTTAGAGTTTATTACTCTAGATTTGGTTGAAAATTGGAAACTAAGTTGTTAAAACATCTTGGGAAATTTTGGGTGTAAAGCTGACATTTTTATGTCGATGAATTATGAGTGCTAAAATAGCTATAGCCATTATAGAAAGAACAATGGTTTAAGTGGAAATTGTCTGAGATATATTGTCAACAAGCATGCTTAAAAATTGTGGAGTTATCTCAAACGATTTTATGAGGTCAGAAAGTTGACCTACAAATCCGTTAATAAAACCCTGAGAAGAATTAAATTAGCCAAGGGGAATGGGACTAAGGCTGATTCAAAATTAACAGTGATGGTCAACCCAACCTTTGTGATTAATGATCCCATGAAGAAGGTTCATATAGGTAAAAACAAGTTTTTAGTTAGTTTTGCTAGCACTAGATAAATTGCTAGTCCCTTCCTATGGTACGAGAAAGTGCTAGAATGCATTTTTGGTGAGGATGAGCAAAAGCTCTTAATGATTTCATAATCCTATAGGATGGTGTGTTCATTGCAGGCACATTTCATGAAATCACCTTTATGAATATGAAGTGAGGCCGCTCCTATGAGATTGTGGTGAAATCTCTAGAGCATTTGTTTTACACCAAGCACGCGCATGGCCATTTTAATGTGCAAAACCGATATTAACATCAGAAATATAGGGGTATAATATGACTCTTAATGCCTCAGTACACACCCAAGATTTGTTGGTTCATAGAAGCAAGCTTTACTAACATTTATGTGTTAGATCTCATGTTTTGATGATAACAAAAGAATGGTTTGAAAAGAAAATGATTAATAAACAAGTTTAAACTAAGAAACAACAGGGATAAGTATCACTTGAGATAAGCATTGGAAGAATGAAGAATGGCCAAGAGAAAAAGCTGAGAAACTTGATTAGAAGAAGGTTTTGTAAGGCATTACTCGAGGCGGTACTCGAGTAATGAGCCAAAACTTGAAGTAATCAAAGACAACTTCCAGTAAGCTGCCAACATTACTCGAGTAGGTACTCGAGTAATAGTATAAGTATTTCAAGTTGCTCTCGGCCTGCCAATGTTACTCGAGGTGCTACTCGAGTAACCAGGTAAAAACTTGGAGTTGCTCTCTTCCTGCCAATGTTACTCGAGGAGCTACTCGAGTAACCAGGTGAAAAACTTCCAGTTGCCTTCAGGTTGCCAATGATACTCGAGTAGGTACTCGAGTAACTCTGTTTCTGAAAATGTGTTGCTCTCGGTATTTTGTACCACTGCCAATGTTACTCGAGGAGCTACTCGAGTAACTCAGTCTGGTGAGCAAAAACTTGAAGGTGGTACCCGATTAACTTGTTTTCATATTATCTCATTTTCCTCGAGTCCTTACTCTGATATGCAAGTAGTTTAAGTGGATTCCTCGAGTAAGTAATCGAGTATGAAGAAATATTTTCAAAGTAAACTTGAAGTCATTACCCGGGTAAGCTATGCACAAAAAGTACAGTTACTCGAGGTGGTACCCGAGTAACCTATGCAAAAATGAGTGCATTACTCGAGTCAGTACCCGTGTAATGAGGTAAGTGCTCTCAGCATCTAAATCCTGCCAACATTACTGGAGTAAAGCATCGAGTAACCAATAGAAAAGGTCATTATACATCTTCATGCATTCATAAGAAGAAAGGAACAATAGGAACCTACAAATGGGTACCTAAAGGTTCATATCTTCAAAAAATTATTTGTACTAACCCAACAGGACCCAAAAAGATGTGGGTACCTAAGACCTAGTCATTTGATTGTAGGTATGTCTCAAAGCATCCAAAAATAGCAAGTAGTACATAGATAGTGGATGCTCTAGACATATGACCGGAGATTTCAAAAGTTTTACCACATTGCAACCTAAGGAAGGTGGAAAGGTAAAATTTGGAGGAAATCAATCCGAAAGGATAGCAGGAATTGGTGAGATCAAGAATGAAAAAGGAATACAAGTCAAAGATGTATACTATATTGAAGGCTTGTGTCATAATTTGCTGAGCATAAGTCAAAGTGCAGATAAAGACAACTGGGTAATATTTGACTCAGAAGAATGCTTAATTATCAACAAGAATGACTTACAGCTTGATAAGAAGAATATCAAGGCTAAGCTCAGAGCAAAAAGGGAAGGTAACTATTATACTCTAGATATTAGTAGAAATGAATCTGAAAATTGTTTTCTGAGTAATGCCGATGAAAGTTGGCTATGGCATAAGAGATTGGCTCATGTCAATATGAATCAACTAGGCAAATTACTCAAAAAGGATTTAGTGCTTGGATTACCCAAAGTAAATTTCAAAAATGACTTGATTTGTGATGCATGTCAAAAGGGTAAACAAACTAAATCATCTTTCAAATTGAAAAATGAGATTTCTACAAATAAACCATTACAATTATTGCATATGGATTTAGTTGGTCCAGCAAGAGTAAAGAGTCTTGGAGGCAACTTATATTCATTGGTCATTGTTGATGATTTCTCTAGATTTACATGGGTTATTTTTCTATCATCAAAGGATGAGACCTTTGAAGAATTTATTGTTTTTGCCAAGAAGGTGCAAAATGAGAAAGGTATGTCCATTGCAGGAATTAGGACCGATCATGGTGGAGAATTTGAAAATCAAGCATTTGAAGAATATTGTGATACTAATGGTATTGATCACAATTTTTCTGCTCCAAGAACGCCTCAACAAAATAGGGTCGTGGAACGAAAGAATAGAGTGCTCACAGAAATGGCTAGAGCAATGTTGAATGAAAAGAATGTATCTCAAGTGTTCTGGGCTGATGCTATGAGTACAGCATGCTACATTTCAAATAGAGCATATATCAGAACAAAACTTGGAAAGACACCATACGAGTTGTACAAAGGACGAAAGCCAAACATTGCTCATCTACACATCTTCGGTTGTAAGTGTTTCATTCATAATAATGGTAAAGATAACTTAGGAAAATTTGATTCTAAAACAGATGAAGGAATTTTCCTAGGATATTCTAACCGAAGTAAAGCATATAGAGTTTACAATAAAAGAACATGTATTATTGAAGAATCAATTCATATTGTATTTGATGAATTTGAATCCTCTGACAAAACCATTGATGAAGAACAGGAAGTTGTTTTAGATCAAGAGAATGGTCAATCTATTTCTAAATCTCTTATTCCAGAGGTTGATGAAACTAAGGAAGAAGAACAATCCTTAGGTCAACCTAGAGCTTGGAAATACAATAAAAGTCATCCCTTAGATCAAGTCATAGGAGATGTGAATGAAGGGATCAAAACGAGAAATAGAATTTTCAATGAAGTAAGTTTTTCTGCATTTATTTCTGATATTGAACCTTCTAATATTGATGAAGCCCTATCAGACAATGATTGGGTTATAGCAATGCAAGAAGAACTAAATCAATTTGAGAGAAATCAAGTTTGGGATTTGGTACCCCGACCCAAGGATCATCCGATCATTGAAACTAAATGGGTATTCAAAAACAAACTCGATGAATCCGCAATTATTGTCAGAAACAAGGCAAGATTGGTGGCCAAAGGCTATAATCAGGAAGAAGGAATTGATTATGAGGAAACGTATGCTCCAGTGGCTAGATTGGAAGCTATACGTGTACTCTTAGCTTTTGCATGCATCAAAGGATTCAAACTCTATCAAATGGATGTAAAGAGTGCTTTTCTAAATGGTTACATCATGGAAGAAGTGTATGTAGAACAATCTCTAGGTTTTGAGGATGTTACCAAACCTGACCATGTTTTTAAACTTAAAAAGGCTTTATATGGTTTAAAACAAGCTCCTAGAGCCTGGTATGAAAGGCTCAGTAAGTTTCTCATTGATCAAGGTTTTGTACGGGGAAAAGTTGATACAACACTCTTTATAAAATGAAAACACAATGACATTTTAATTGTTCAAATATATGTTGATGATATTGTTTTCGGTGCTACTAATGAATCTCTGTGTAAGGAATTTTCTGAGATAATGTAGGGAGAATTTGAGATGTCAATGATGGGAGAATTGAATTTCTTTCTTGGTTTGCAAATCAAACAAAGAAAGAATGGAATCTTCATATCTCAAACAAAGTATCTAAAAGAGCTATTGAAGAAGTATGGAATGGATGAAGCAAATGGCACGGACACGCCTATGAGCTCAACTACGTTGCTTGATGCTGATGTCAAAGGGAAAGACTACAACATAACAAAGTATAGAGGAATGATTGGATCATTACTCTATCTCACGGCAAGTAGACCGGACATCCAATTTAGTGTTGGCATATGTGCAAGATATCAATCGGCACCAAAGGAATCACATGCTGAAACGGTCAAACGAATCTCTAGATACCTTGCTGACACACCCGAATTGGGTCTGTGGTATCCCAAAGGAAGAAGTGAATATCTTGTTGCATATTCAGATTCTGATCATGGAGGATACAAAACAGACAGAAAGAGCACCAGTGGACAAGGACAATTCCTTGGAGGATCACTTGTATCATGGTTTAGCAAGAAATAAAATACTGTGTCTCTTTCATCAACGGAAGCCGAATACGTTGCAGTCTCAAGTTGTTGTGCACAAGTGATATGGTTAAAACAACAACTACAAGATCTTGGTATTTATCTCAAAGAAATACCAATCTATTGTGATAATACTAGTACGATAAGCTTGGCAAAGAATCCAGTTCAACACTCTAGAACCAAGCATATCGATGTCAGACATCACTTCATCAGAGATCATGTTCAAAAGAAAGATGTGAAAGTGATATTCATTCCTACTCATCTTCAACTAGCTGATATTTTCACAAAACCTCTTGCAAAAGATCAATTTCTATACATTAGAAGAGAATTGGGAATGGTAAATCCCAATGAGTTGTAAGTTATTTCAGTATCTCATAATATTAGATGAAGTCACTTAATAATGTTTTGATGATTACTAACTTAAGCATCGGAGTATATAGAAATTTGTTTTGCAGGAATGTTAAAACTCTATTTTGGAAAAGAAAAACAGAGGTAACCAGAGGACACCTTTACTGGAGTACCAACTTGAAGTAATGTGTGACAGAGAAGCAATACCCGAGGAACAACTTGAAGTAAAGAAGCACTTTACTCGAGTATGTACTCGAGTAATAGACTTCAAAACTGGAAGTAACGGATCAAGTTACTTGTTTTTTCAAATATAACGGTCCAGATTCAAAGAATTGAAGAGTCACAAGTTGAAAATTCAGGTTACCCGAGGAAGGCCTCGAGTAAACTTGAAACTCACTCGAGTCAGACCTCAAGTTACTGGAAGTCCAGAATATCAAATTGATCAAAAATTGACTCAAACTTGTTGCAAACTGGTTTAAAATGATCGAGGGAACATCCATGGATAATTACAATATTATTCATGAAAGGTACGCAATTTAAATGAATTATTTTAGAATTTTTCTGCATGAACACCCGAGGAAGGCCTCGAGTAAAGATGAAGTTCACTCGAGTAAGGCCTCGAGTAATGTCGGGTTTTAGGTCTTTATTTGTCGCAAACTCGGTCATTTCCACAGAATCTCCTCGAGTAAATCACTATTTTCTCTCACAAAAATTTTTCTCAAGTGATTCTTTGATCCATTTCGGTCAAAACCCAAGAGATTTCAGTTCCAGAAACTCTCTATTTCTTTCAGATTCTCTGTGCCCTAACCTGCAACAGTTTCTCATTCTTTTCTGAGTTTTTCGTTTTTCAATCTTTCTGAAAAATGAGAACCAAAAATCTTACTCCCTTAGATTCCTCTGAGTCCCAACAACATTCTGATCCTCTTTCTTCTCCTCCCAAAAAGAGAAGAAAGTTAACCCCGAGACCAAAAGCGAAAATCCCTCTTCAATCACAACCGAAAGCCAAAGGTATTGTGATTAAAGAGCCCATTGCTACAAGGGCTCAATCCAAAAAGAGCATTTCAACTGGGAAAGGGAAGAGTACCAAATCCCCCTCACCTCCTCCCTCTGATTCCTCTACTCCCTCTTTCACACCAAAGCCTATCAAAAATCCAAAGTATGACAAGAAAGTGGCTAGTGCTATGGCTGGAATCATTGATCAAATGGAGAAGGGACAATCTTCCAAGAAGTCCAAAGTGTCGGAAGCAGAGATCACCAATCCACCAAAGGGATTCAATATTAGCAAATTGGTGGAGTCTCCGAAGTACTTGACTCAATTCTCCAGAAGGAAAGTGTGTAAGACACACTATGTTGATCTAAGGTTACTTCAAGAGGTAGTGAAGCATGACCTAAGTTCTTATTTAGATCCCTTTATGCCTTGGCTATCTATTAGATAACCATTCTGTACTAAAGTGATCACCCATTTTTATTGTAACTTAGAGATTATAGATGAGCCTAACCGAACCTCACTTGAGGAAGAAATGACCACAACTGTGAGAGGCCAAAAGATTCTAATTACACCATCTAGAATTAACTTGTGGTTAGGAATTGAGAATCCCCCGGATGATATATATTCTGAGCTTGAGCCAAACCAAATTTTCACTATTCTCAAACCCGGTGAGCTAGTTGGCCCCCTAAACTTTAAACCGAGTGATATGTGTGATCATCATAGGGTCCTTTGGTACATTTACTCTAGGTCCCTAGTGAACAAAGCCAACAATTACACCCATTTTTCCGATAGGGACTTTAGGTGGTTTGCTTCACTGCTTCTGAAGGAACAGAAGGATCTGGGAGAATATATCTTTTCGGAGATGAAAAGATATAAGGTGGATGGGAAGGCTACAACACCAATGCCATATCCTCAAATTGTGTCTCTAATCCTGAAAGAGAACAAAATATGGTATGTGGACAGAAAGGAGCCAATTGAGAGGTTGACTCCGGTTGGGAGAAACCAGATAGGGAAATTGAATATTGACATCCCTCTCAAAGGCCCTTTGGAGTCTGGGTCCAAGAAGAAGAGGAAAACCACTGAGGCAGAGACCAGCAAGTTGGATGACACTCAATCATCGGCTCCAGCTACTACCACATCATCGCCATCTTTCCTCAATGCCACTCTCCAGCACTTCATGGAAAACATACTTAGAGGATTCCATATGGATATCGCCAACACAAACGCCGAGTTGATCGCCAACACAAACTTCAAGATGGCCTAAAAAAAATCGAGAAGTTGATCGCCGAGTTGGTTGAGAAAATCGACAAGAGGCATGAGGAATTGGTTGAGAGAATGGACAGAAGGCATGAGGAGTTGCTAGCTGAGCAACGTGCCTAGGGAGAGACTTTGAGATTGATTCTGGCACGACTGGACTCCTTAGGTCCCGGACCTTCTGCCGGTCCATCTTCATCTGCACCACCACCACCTCTAGTAAACCCTCCTTCTACCACTCCTATCCCTGAGGATGAACCATCTACCCCTTTGGTTTCTGATCTACTTGAGCCCCAAGGCAAAGATATTCTATTCACAGTGGATGATCCTGAAACCCATGAGACCACTCATATCATCATTGATGATTCACCTCCCAAACCTCAGCCTGACACTGCTCCTAAACCGACTCCATCACCTGCCCCCACAGAGGAAATCTCTCCTTCGTCATCATCCTCTGAACATCTTACTCCCGAGGCTGAGACCACCCCTGAGATTCATACCACTCCAGAGGTAGCAACCACTTCTACGATTGTCTACCAACCTCCTTCTATTCCTCCCAGAGATGACATCCATATCCCTCCACTTAATCTGCCTGAACCTATCTCTTCCAGTTCTTTTGATTCATCCAGTTCAGATGATGGTTTAGTGCTTCCTGTGAAGCCTATTTCCATGGTCAAGCCTCCTAGCCCTCCACTTGATTGATGAAGCCAAAAAGGGGGAGAAGAACTTGAGAGTGATTTTGTGGATGTGTCCTAGTTTCTTTTGATCATTTGGTTGTATATGGGCTTTTAGGGAGCATTTTGAACTTTATCTTGTAATTTGAAAATTTTAAGTTTAATGCAAGTGTGTTTAAATTATGAATTGATTTTAAGTCCATTTAAGTTTTGAATTATGATACATTGTTGGACTAATGAAGTTGACTGTGAATGCAAGGTATGTGCTATGAATTTAAAATTAATAAGACATATTTCATTTGAAAATTCAATTTGCAAAACCATGTCCAAAATCACCAAGTTTTGTCATCATCAAAAAGGGGGAGAATGTTAGATCTCATGTTTTGATTATAACAAAAGAATGGTTTGAAAAGAAAATGATTAATAAACAAGTTTGAACTAAGAAACAACAGGGATAAGTATCACTTGAGATAAGCATTGGAAAAATGAAGAAAGGCCAAGAGAAAAAGCTGAGAAACTTGATCAGAAGAAGGTTTTGTAAGGCATTACTCGAGGCGGTACTCGAGTAATGAGCCAAAACTTGAAGTAATCAGAGACAACTTCCAGTAAGCTGCCAACATTACTCGAGTAGGTACTCGAGTAATAGTATAAGTATTTTCAAGTTGCTCTCGGCCTGCCAATGTTACTCGAGGTGCTACTCGAGTAACCAGGTAAAAACTTGGAGTTGCTCTCTTCTTGCCAATGTTACTCGAGGAGCTACTCGAGTAACCAGGTGAAAAACTTCCAGTTGCCTTCAGGTTGCCAATGATACTCGAGTAGGTACTCGAGTAACTCTGTTTCTGAAAATGTGTTGCTCTCGGTATTTTGTACCACTGCCAATGTTACTCGAGGAGCTACTCGAGTAACTCAGTCTGGTGAGAAAAAACTTGAAGGTGGTACCCGATTAACTTGTTTTCATATTATCTCATTTTCCTCGAGTCCTTACTCTGATATGCAAGTAGTTTAAGTGGATTCCTCGAGTAAGTAATCGAGTATGAAGAAATATTTTCAAAGTAAACTTGAAGTCATTACCCGGGTAAGCTATGCACAAAAAGTACAGTTACTCGAGGTGGTACCCGAGTAACCTATGCAAAAATGAGTGCATTACTCGAGTCAGTACCCGAGTAATGAGGTAAGTGCTCTCGGCATCTAAATCCTGCCAACATTACTGGAGTAAAGCATCGAGTAACCAAAAGTTTTATAAAGGTTTACTCGAGTTGGTACCCGAGTAACTCATAAAGTTGTGAGTGCATTACTCGAGTAAGTACCCGAGTAAATAACTATTTCCAAAGGTTTGAAATTTAGTTTACTCCATGCACTACCCGAGTAATCTTGTATTTATTGATTGACTTGCAGTTTGACAAAGATTTCCCGATGATACTCGAGTAAGTACTCGAGTAAACTTCAAGGGATACTCGAGTAGCTACTCGAGTAAGCAAACCCAGAAATCCAGAAACCTTTCAAACGTTGATTATTTTGTTTTCTATATGATTAATCTTTCATTGTGTTAGTATTCTTAGCCTATTTACAGATGAACAATGAAGAAATCATATCAAGTAATGGAAGTCAAATGAAACGTTCAAATGTCACCGACCGTCACCTACCACAACGTATGTTTTTCAAAAACTGGAAAAGTCAATAATGGCTGAGCACGCTCCAACGGACATGAAGAAATACGTTCCAGCAATCATTACCAACGTATCTATATATATGTGAACAACTGAACAGAGAAAAACACACAAGCACACAAACGAACGTATCATCAAGTTCATTACTTTGTTTTCATTATACTTGTGATTCTATGCTTCAGTGATTCTTATTTACTCTGTGAGAGAGATATTTCATTAAAACTCAATATTTGTTATTGAGGTAACTTAAGGTTGTGGAACCTTGAGTTGGGATTGAATTACAACTTGTAAGGGGGATCGAGTGTCCAGGTGTAGGAACTTGCTTGTACTGAGGTGCCAAGAACCCACTGAATCTTGGAAGATATAGTGAAACTCTCAGAGAAGCTCTGAGGACTGGACGTAGGTCAAAGTGGTTGTGGTCGAACCAGTATAACTCCCGGTGTACACTTCGGTGATATTTCTCCTTACTCTTTGATGTTTTAATTTCAACGTCAAATTTTATATTTGCAACGAAATTTTTAAGATCACCCAATTCACCCCCCTCTTGGGTGAAACGCTTGCTCTAACATTATGTATACTAAGTGTTATCAGTCTAGGTCTAGTTCATAGTCTAGAGGACCAACAGATACAATGCTTATACTCACATGTGTAACTTAGCTAAGGTGTTCCTTTTGACACATGTGGGGGATTGTTGGAAGTAATGAGTGAGTGTGTCATAAGGAACAAGTCTCACACTATTTGGGATTGTGAGGGTTCAAGAAATCAGTGGTCTTGAATTATTAAATGAGCCAAGAAGAGGAGTGAACTGACACAATGATGAACCACATGGAAATCTGACAATTTCCCCTATGTACAAGTTAAATGCAGACTGGGCAATTTTATCTGAATTATTTTGTGGAACTACAAAAATAGTTTTGGAATAAAAGCTCTTACCATAAAACGGCATAATGACTAGCTTTAATTGTGGAATATGAATGTTAATTGCCAACTTTTAATCATATGTTACGATTTTGGAATTTGATAAGCAAAATTCCTAAAGTGTTTTAATATCATTTATTTGCTTTTAGTGTGAAAGTTTGGACACTGGCATTTTCTAATGGACAAGAGGATTTTATGACCACCATTTATTGCTTTTAAACTGGACATTCATGGCATTAAAACATTATCATTCTCTAACATTATAACTGATGATTTATCTCTCTCAACGTTAAAATACTGAATTTTTAAATGTCATCATGTGGATGCCCGTTGTTTTAATATGCGATGCATATTTGAGAAAAGGTGTTTGCAAGAGGTCAAGATATATACAGCTCTTAAGCCCTCAAGCATGTTAATTCCTACTCTTCTAGTATACTCATCTACCTGCTGAGTTCTATTATCTTTCGTAGTTCTGCTCACCCTATTTTGTAGGAAGGGTTCGTTTAATCCTAGGGAGTGCTGTGTCTTATCTGTCAGTAGTCGCGGAATAGCTCTTAAGGATAGTGTCCTCGGGCACGACTCAAATCAACTCTCTTATTTGCAGGTGATGCCACTGATAGGATTTACATGTCGCTATAGAGGACTTGGAAGGTCTACTGAATGTTATGATAAACTAGGAGTTTCCGCCAACATATAGGGTATAGATCCTTTAATAAAGAGCATGCTTTTAGAGAAATCAAAAGGATCAAATATCTCATCAGGGATGGATCACATTTAGTAATCTAGATGAGACATTATTAAGTGATGAAATTCAAGTTGTAGTTTGTTGTTTAAATTATTGGACCTAAATTATGAAACTTTAGCAAACACTTAAGTTGGAACTGAATGAACATTCTGGGTTTATTCATCAATTTTTGACCCATTAAGTAAGGGTGCTACTTGTAATGCATGGAAGGTAATACTCGATCAAAGAGGACTTACCACCATGATTCATGTAGTATTGCTTAAATGAACCGTACTCACCAAATGACAACTGATTGCAGGCTAAGTGGGAGAATGTTAGATATTTTATTAAAATGATAATATTTTATCTCTTTGTTTATTCAGATTATATCTAGATATATATTTATTCTTTGATCATATAAAGGATATACTAGTTGATTATTTTGATCAAATGAATATTCTAGATATTATGAAGTTATTCTAAATATTAGCAGATTATTTTTATTATCAGTTTAATATATTTTGGATAAAATATCTCCTGATTATATCCCGCAAAGTGATTGGATAGAGATTTGGTTTAGGGTCACCTGCCTGAATGGTAAAGCTGTTACAAGCCTTGATGGAAGGCCATAAATAGCATAGGCTGGGTCTTAGAACAGTACATTGAATGTGGAAAACCCACTTACTTGTTTCTTAGGGTTTCCTGACGGGTAACGGCTATTCCTAGATTATCATTGTGCCTCATCTTCCCTTTAGAAGAATCTTGAGGTATTTTCTTCTAATCTCTTTTTCCACTTTTCAATTTTCAGATTATGAGATACTATATACAGAATCACTATGATTGGAGGTATTTCATCAAGTCTTCCGATGCTGCTCTCCTTTTGGGATTATACAATATATTTGGGATCTTTATTGTTAGATTATTCTAGCAGTATCATCAACAAGAAACAGCAACCAACAGCCTCCCTCTTTCCTTTAGCTTAATACTTCACTTTCGCTTTCAGAAGAAAGTAGCGAAAATAGCTGAAAAAGAAGACATCTTTTCCCTTCTGGTCTTTTCTTTTGCTCACGTCGTTGCTCCCTAAAGTTTGTTCTCTGGCATCTTCCTTTTGACTCTCTAGTTCTAATCGACCTTCTCTATCCTCTCTACTCAATTTCCTTTGGAGATGATGGCGTCGGAGTCACCCACGTGATTCTCTACTCTCAGCTTTCGGGTTTAATGATTGCCAAAACCGAAGCTCCACCACGGTGGAGTCTGTCTTCCTTCCGTCAGGCTCTGGCGAACTTTGCTCCTAATGAAAGGACAGAAACGGCTGCGGCATCTCCTCTCCCTCCTTGCTCCCGATCTTTGGTTTTTTGGGCTTGAGGAAATGAAGAAGCCTCTCACCGTCGGCTCTCACGAGCTCCAGAAGACGCCTCTTCATCTTACCAAGAAGACAAAGAACCATCCTGCACAGTGAAATATCGGCTCTCTACCCAATCGCCTCTCCCAACTCAAACCCATAGCTTCTAGTGTGTTCGGCTAACTTTTTAAAACCTAGGTTTTGAATCAAAACCTAGGTTTGGTTGCCAAACACAAAATTTTTCAATTTGACCTCAAAACCTAGGTTTTGGTCTCAAAACCTAGGTTTTGGGAAAAGCTATTTTGTTTTTGTTTTTTCTCTTGTGTGAGCCCCACCGTCTCTCTCTCATTGGTCCTTCTTTTTATGTGGGCCCCACCCCCCTCTCTCTCTCATTGGTCCTTTCTCATTATAGGGGCCCCATACCATGAAAAAAAGATATTATAACCACAATACCTAAACATTCTCATTTTATCAAAATCACTTTTTTTCTCAAAATCTATTCTACTCAGAATCTATTCTCCACTTTTTATCCAGAAGCTATTCTCTAAAAGCTAATCCGAACACACCTTAGGTCTCAGCTCTCTAATCCCCACTTTTCTCCAAATGCACCATCCTCTAATTGTGTAAAAGAAAAGGAACTTATATAATAATAATAAGAGTAAAATATTCTAACCACCCATCTGTTTTGCCTTAATTACACATACCTTCCCTCTATTTTAGAAACAAATATAAACCTCTCTTAAACTAAAATGTATATTACACAAACCTCTCTTATATTTTAAAATTTTATTTCCATTCACTCAAACCGTTAATTGACCGTTAATTTTGACCTTTAAACTTTTTTTTTACCAAAATGCCCCTCTTCACTATTAGAATTATTTAAACACATGCACACACATATTTATAGGGGCTAATAAAAATTTATACAACCAAAAATTTATTCTAATAGATCTGCCAACTTTCTAATTTGTTAAAAAATTTATTAATTTTGTATTATAAATTAATTTTGACTTAAAATATATATTAAACACATATATTTTTATCAAATAATAAACTATATAAGTTTGAGATTGTATGTGTCATTTAAATTTATAATTTAATAATTTTTTCACAAATATTTATAAATACATTTGATCAAGCACATTTTTATTTAAAACCTTGCTTGAATATTCAACGTTTGTGATATTTACGTTTGTGATATATTCAACGTTTGGAATCTTATTAGAATATTCTAAACGGAGTTAACTGTTTAGACTTAAGTGTATGTTTTCAAAATAGAGGAGAGGTCTGTGTAATTAAGGTAAAACAGGAGGGTGGTCAGGGTATTTTACTCTAATAATAATAATAATAATAATAATAATAACTGACTTTTTTTTTTTTTGAAAACTTCTCATTACTATTTTTTATTTCCTAAACCCAAACTTTTATTTTAAATTGAAATCTCATCAATTATGCACCAATTTGATTTGATATTATAATAATAAAATCTTATTGAATTCTTCCAAAATTGTATAGATAACTCTCTAAATATCTTAATAAATATACTTTAAATATACAAAATATGGAGAATTATCACACCCCAAAACTTGCAGCAAATCTTGTCCTCAAGATTTCAAGATATCAAACAACCAAAGAAAATAATGGAAGCAAGATTCTCAAATCAAATACTAAAATATTTGATTTATTTCAAATTTTCAATAATGAAGCTTTTTTAAAATTCTTTTCCACCTTTTACAAAAAATACAAGTAGAAATGAAAATAACTTAGCAAAAACAAATAACAATAAAATGTTCCTCACAAGTAAAGTGTTTGCACTCTTCTCTCAAGATAATTAAAGGGCTTGTGTTTCACTCTCTTCCACTTATTGCAACTTATTTACCATAAGATTGTTTATTATCTCCATCTCCCCTACATTATCTCATTACTCACAAATCAAAAGGGCTTTTCTAAAGGTTGTAATGACTAGGGTAGGATAATGAAATGAAAATGGTCAAATGGTATGGAAGAATACTTTAATTAGTGCTAAGCAACTTAATGAAATTCATAAAGAATTAAAGAATATCCACTTAAAGAAAACAAACTTACTTACACTATAAACAATCTTTATTCATTTGATCTCAACAAACTTTTTCTTTCTTTCTTTCTTCCTTTTCTCTTTCTTTCATATTTCTTTCTTTTTCATATATATATATATATATATATATATATATATATATATATATATATTTAGACACACTCCTATAGTGTTGAATTTCTAACTTCTTCACTCTTTTTTAAATTGCTTCACTTAACGCTTACTAAAGTAAAAAATGAATGGGAAGGAAGAGATAAAAAAATTGCATTTCTCAAACAAAGGGTTATTTACTCTATGCAATTTTCTTTTTAAAAATAAATTGAGGCTCAAATGGGGTAAATCAAAGGATTTTCATATGATAAGGATGGACATTTGGCCAAAGTAGCTATAAAATGAATGCCTAAATCATTTTTGTGCATGCAAAAGAATTTTAAGCTTCAAAAGAGATTCAAGATAAGTTCTAGAGATAAAATCACAATAAGTACACTCCCTCTTGAAAGAAATGAATATTTATGCTTAAAGTTTCTCACTGGTATTTAGCATCCTAAAGTCAATTATCCAAGTCAAATTCTTTGCCTATCTACTAACATTCCAAGAAGATAGAACTGAATTCTAATTAAACTCAATCCTTTCAAATCAAATCATCCCAAATTTGCCAATGTTCACAAGTAAAATCCAAGATTCCAACAAAAGCAAAATTTTTGTTCAAAAATTGTCAAAATTTTCTATTTATGTGCAAAACTAAGGAAGTTTTTCAATATTTCTAAGAAAAATTGAGGACAAGTCATACAAAATCAATGATACCCGTACACCCCCTACACTTAATGTAACCCCCTTCCCACCTTAGGCCGAGATTAAGTTCTTAAACTCATAATTAAGTTGTAATTAGAGACCATATTTCAAGTTGGGACTTATTAAGATAATCTTTGGCCCAAAAATCGGATTTGCCAAAAACTTTTCAAAACTTAATCACAATGGTCTCTTGTCACAATACAAAGTAAAATGGCCTGAACAGGTGGATTCCATTTACAAATATCAGAGTGCATGATAAATTCCCGACTCACTCGGGTTCCATTCATTAATAAAAGGGATTTACATAAGGCACAAAGCCTACAATTCATACCCTTTTCTTGGGGATTACACAAAATCTACTATATACAATTCCAAAATATACAATGATAACCATTAACTCCAAAATATACTCCTAAACAGGAGCTCTAACTACTCTTCGTCGCCCGCTTGCCTTTAGATCCTTCGGCCCTGTCTAAAATGGTTAATTTTGGGAGAGTGAGATTCTAAAGAATCCCCGTAGTAACAAGTCAATCATATAATGTACAACAATAATGCATGTAAGCAAATCATTATCAACAACAAGCAACTACAACGGCAGTTACAACGGCAATAGTTAGTATGACACATGTCATCCCTGACGATTGCTCACGCTGAATTGCTCACGTTGTATTGCATCACAACAATCAAACAGTATAATTCACCACAGCTGGGATCCATATAAAGCATATCATAATCGCAAGCCACATAGGCAAGATACACACACACAGCCCACGGCTGGTTTCACAAACCCCGCCCCACGGGTCGGATTCACAAAGATCCATGTCGATTATGACGGCAGTCCAACGGCCGACCTAGAGATGACCACTGTCACTCCCTATACAGCTCATGCTGACCTGCTCGCGCCGTAATGGACCATGGCACACATTTCACAAATTCAACGATAAGTTATGCATGCCAAAACATCATACAAGATATGAGGGAAAAGTCACTACCTGAGTTCTTCCGGGCGTGTCCTAACGTCGGTCTCTCCCGAGGAAGGCAAATATCAAATCCTATATTCATAATAAGTGACGAAGAGTTATACTCTTATTCCAAGACTTAGTTCACTTTATAATGCTTAATTGGTTATCATTATTGCTCTTTTGGAGTCCTTAAATACCCCCAATAAAACTCCTAAAGGGTAGGAAGAACTATCCCAAAGATCCCCTTTTGGAAGCACAAAACTGAGATTTTACACTGTTTCACTCGAGCACAGATGACCATGCTCGAGTGCTGATGTACGGACACTCGAGTGCAAACGGCTTCACTCGAGTGATGGTACGGACATCACTCGGGCACAAGAGAGTGAGAGGCAGCGAGTGAATACCCGAGAGCACAAGGAAGTTTTCAGAAACCGGCTCACTCGAGCACAAATGCCCTCACTCGAGCACAAGTACGGAATTCACCTCAAGCACAAGGAAGTGAAGACAGAAAGCACATGCCCGAGAGCACAAGAGAAATGGCAGCAGCCCAAATGGCTCATTGTACTCGAGCACACATGGCTCACTCGAGTACGGTGCCCATACCCGCGAGTGAGAAGGCACCCCCGTGCACCTACTTGCGAGTGACAACCCGAGAAGCAAGTCCTTTGGTGTCAAATACACTCATCACTCGAGCACAAGGAGGGTCACTCGAGTGATATTCATCCCTCACTCGCGAGTGAGGCTATGCTTGCTATGACCCAGGGAGTGCAATAAGAACACAGAGAGCAAGAAACGATAATTGCACTACCGCACTCGAGCAGAGTTCATCCCTGCTCGGGTGACATTCATCCCTCACTCGAGCAGACCCATTTCTGCTCGGGTGATATTCATCCTTCACTCGAGCAGACCCATCCCTGCTCGAGTGAATCCATCAGATAGCAGGAAACGCAGAAACAGAGGCACTCTCCTTAACCTTTGCCCAATTGATTCCTATGGACTCAACACTTAACCCAAAGCCATTCCCACACAAAAACACCCAATAAACTCAATGGAATCCTCAGAATCATCAAAATCCTACTCCATTTTCATGATTTGGGTTTTGGGCAACAATTTCAATAATACACCAATCTTAACCAAACTTCACATTTCAATTACCAATCAACCTATCTATCCTAAACTCATTCCAACACCATTCTCATACCAAAAACATTCCAAATGAACAGTGACACTCATTTTCCAGATTCAAGCCCAAATTTTCCAGAACTTATAAACTAATTCAATTGGTATGAAACATAGATAGATAGATTGGTCTTACTCACCTTATCAACTTCTCCAAAGAGAGTTCTTGATTCACCACTTTCCAAATTTTCGTGTGGCACCAATCAACACCAAATGGCCCAACTATACACACCAAAACGAAGCCCATGATTCAAGGATCAACATTTATGAAAGGAACTTGAGCAATGGAAAGCATTTACTTACCCAAAGATCAAGCTTTTCTTCCTTCCTTCTTCCTTGTTCAGCGAAAGAGAGAGAGAAGAGAGAGAAACGAGAGAGATGAAGGGAGAGAGAGATGAGAGGAAAAGCAATCTTTTGTCCTCTTGTGGCCTTCATCCAACAACTCCCACAATGCCACTTGTCAGCATCTCCTTCATTCCCACAATGAGCTCACACTAGCTTAATATACTGGATTCCGACCATGTACAAGGAATCTCAACCCTTGATCTTAAATACCACACACATGTACACCAAATTCATATTACATTAATTCCATTCTTCCAATTTCCACTAATTATGACATTAATTAATATAGTCATAAATTACGTAATAATCCCAATTTAGGTCACAATTATCCACAATAATCATGATTATCCCTTAATCAAAAATTGGGATATTACACTTAATGTCACATTGTCCTCCATGTGAACAAGTAACAGTAAGTAATGGAAATGAAGAAATAACCACATTCAAGTATAGAGATAGCAAAAGCTTCTAAGATCTCAAATTTTCACCAATTGAGCAAAACCAACAAGTGCCATCAATCAAATCAATAGTCACTTACAAATATCTATCACATACAAATCTAGACTATAACCAGCACTCATGTCCCAAAACATGTTATCAACAATCAAATCAAACAAAACAAGGAAAAGTAGAAGAAAACTTCCCTCTCAATCCTTGTCTTGTGCTCTTGAATGCTCTTGATTGTGGCTACCAAAGTGGAATACATTATCAAGGGCTATCAAAAGTCTTACGGAATCAAAAAATATCAAAACAACTCAACTAAAGAAAACCAAGGGGAAATTGAACTACAAACCTTAGGTTGCCTCCCAAGAAGTGCTTGGTTTGTAGTCCTCAACCAGACTATGTTAGAAACTTAGGATGGTTGAAGCAAGCATGCCAGTGTCTCACAGGAAATGATGGGGAGTTATTCAAAAGTCGATCACTATGCTTATAAACATTCTCCATACCATTTTGTCAACAAAGATAGTCTTAAGAAGCTCTTTTATAGCAAATGAATCCAATTCAGCTTGATAGAGATCATCTTTCACAACAACCCAGGCACATTGTTTCGATTCATTTTGAAACTCTATTACTTTGTCCCTCTTAAACTTCATTTGCTCATCACCAACTCGTAGAACTATCTCTTCTTCTTCAACATCCATCAATGCTCTTGTAGTAGCTAGAAATGGTCTCCTAATAATTAGCAAAATCTCTTTATCCTCCTCAATATCAAGGACAATGAAGTCAATATGATAGATGAAAGAGCCAACTTTTACTAGTACATCCTCAATAATGCCATATGGATAAGAGAAACTTTGATCAGCTAGTTTGAATGTAACAGTTGTAGGATTGACCACCCCTAACTAAAGTTTCTTGAAAAGAGATAGAGGCATAAGATTCACAACAGATCCTAAATCACATAATGCATGTCCTTCAATTTTGCCTCCAATAACAAATGGAATAGTGAAAGAACCAGGATTTTTACACTTTAAAGGCACATTAGGCTTAATGACACTAGTGATCTCCTTGGTCAGTGATATAGTTGCAAACTCAGTAAAGTGCTTCTTCTTACTCCATCTCTTGTTCAGGTACTTAGCATACTTGGGAATTTGCTCTAAAGCTTCTATCAAAGGGATGTTAATGTGTAATTCTTGAAAATATCCAATAATTTCATGTATTGCTCATCAAACACCTTCTCTTGGAATCTTTGGGGAAATGATAAAGGTGGCGTCCACTTAGGTTTCTCAGTAGTTGTTACCTTGTCTTCACTTCATTCTTTTTGGCATCACTATCCTTATCTACTCCCTTAGCCTTTTGTGTAGACTCTTCATCATTCTCTACAATAACTCTAAGAGTTTTATCACCATTAGAACCAGAGATCTTCTCTGTTGACTATTGTATCTCAGATAATTCTTTACCACTTCTAAAGGTAATGGTTTTACACTGTGCATTTCCATCTCTACGAGGATTAGGCACAATATTATTTGGTAATTCTCTTTGTTGTAATGCATTCATGGCGGTATCAAGCTGTCTCATTTGCACCTCAAGATTTTTGATGGAAGAGTCTAATCTTGTATTAGTAGCAGATTGATCTTGAGTACTTTTTAATTAAAAACTTATGAGTTGAGACATCATTACCTCTAGATTAGGTTTGGGCTCATGTATAGGAATACCTTCCTTGTCCAATTGATAGAACCTAGGAGGTGACCCTTGCTTTAAATTAGAAGTTGATGCTTGATTAATAGTTACACCATGTTTCAAAGAAAGATTAGGATTCTTATGCCTCCCAAAATTGTAGGTGTTTGAGTATTGCTTGCCTTGATTATTACCATGGTAATTTCCTATATAGTTCACTGACTCTATTTGTTGAGATATTATACATTGTCTATTAGCATGACCATCTCCATAATATTCATAAGGAGCATAAATAGCATACACTCCCATGTGTCCACCATTGGGTTGATTGACTTGAGCTTCTAAACGATCAAACCTCTTGTTAATAGCACTTAATATGGCCACCAACCGTGAAGATGTGTCCTTAGAAGCTTTTGCATTGACTTTGGTATCCTTCTTTCATTGAAGTTTTAGATAAAATCAGCTGATAAGTCATCCAAACAAACCTAAAACAATTCACTGGTTGCTTTGTAATTCCCCCATTAGCGACGACATTTAATTCCAATTTAGATTCAAGTACATAAGATTTGAAGTAAGACCCACTTCTCAAAACTATGGCTAGGCCTCTGCCTAACAAGCAACTTGAATCTCTCCTAAGCTTCACATAGGTGTTCCCTAAACTGTTGGGGAAAATTAGTAAAAGTAGCTCTTGCATCTACCATCTTGTTATATTTAAAGAATATTGATCTGAACTTTTCTTCCAACTCAGGCCAAGAAGTTATACTGCTCTCTTCTAAGTTGTTGAGCCATTCTTTAGCTTTTCCTCGTAGAGAATAAGGAAAAAGCCTAAGGCGAATCACATTATTAGGAACTCCATTTTGCTTGAATGACTAGCAAACATTAAGAAATTGAATTAAGTGTTGATTGGGATCTTCCAAATCATTTCCTGTGTACTGACCATATAGTTCAAGCATTTTCAGCATTGTCTAATTGATCTCAAAGTTACTTGCTTGATATTCAGGAACTCTGATTCTTGATTGATACCCATGAGTTCCTAGAAAATCATTGACACCTAAATGATCATTTTCATCCTCAGCCATTACTTTATGCTAAGTTTTGACACCTCTCTTTGCTCGGGTATGAGGTTTTGAAGCTTCCAAAAATTCTTGGTCACTCCTTGTTTTCTATGGTGTCTTAGAAGCTTTGGATTTGCAGGGCATATACCAAAGTACCTGAAAAACAAAAGAGATCTCAAGAGTATCACACTAACACAAAGAACTAACAAAAATAATAGAAAATTGCTCAAGCTAAAACTACTAAAGGATTTCTAATTCTAATCACCAATTGTCTTGAAATTCTAGGCAATGGCGCCAAAAACTTGATGCTACTAAAGTATATGGGCTATGAAAATAGTATAATTGCAAATTAAGGTAGTTCCACAGAGACTCAATCGAATTAGTGATTAGGTATTAAATTTCCCATTTTCATTTAAGTTGAGTAAATCAAATAAGGAAATTGAAGAATAGTTTAAACAAGAGCAAAAATAGTAAATATAATGTTTTTAAGATTTTAAATGATAAAAACAACCTATAGTGGCTAATCCCTTTTTCAAGTCTTAGAGCATGTAATTACCCAAAATAAGTGCACTTAATGTTAATTTGCTAATCTAGAGTATTAATGGATATATTTATCTCCCGATCACTTATATCCCTCTCTCAAGTTAAAATTGTTATTTCTAACTACTCAAGAGGTGTTAAATGTCTAAATTCACTCTAATAGGATTATATGAGCCCAATAGATATATTTCTATCCTATTGGTAAATTGGAATAAATTATAATCCCACATTACTTAAGCATATGGTCCATTTGAGATCTCTCTGCCAAGACTAATCTAAATTTCCCAATTTCATACTTATTGGCGATCAAGTACTAAGTAGACAATACAGAATAAGTTTAAGTAAACAAAAATAATATTAAGCACAATTAAATGGTTCATACATGCTCAAATCCTCAAATTAGTTTATAGCTATTCTAAGTTCAAGAAAATCTAACCACACATGTTCAAAATCAATCCCATTACAGCCACAATGATTTCATAATTCAATTTCAAATCAAAAGGAAAACCAAACTCTTCTAATTAACCAAAGAACATAAACAGCGATGGTGTTCACTCCTTTGGTCCGATATGGTTCTTCCTCCTCGTTGCTCTCTGATCTCTCTAGCTTGGGGCTCCCGCTGGTTCAGTGATAATAGAAGGAAGACGATGAATAGTATCCTCAACAACTAGCTGCCTCCCTCTATCCTTCAGCTCAACGCTTTGATTTTGCTCTCTCTATTTCACTTTCAAAAAAAGGTGGTGAAGATCGCCGGAAAAGAAGAAAGTTTCTCCCCTCCGGTCCTATTTTCTGCTCGTGTTGCTACCACCTAAAGTTTGTTCTTTGGTGTCTTCCCTCTGACTTTCTGGTTCTGATCGACCTTCTTTCCTGTCCACTCAGTTTCCTCCGGTGTAGATGGCCTCGGAGTCACCTACATGATTCTCTGCTCTCAGCTCTTGGGTTCAACGATCAGCGAAACCAAAGCTCTACCACCGTGAAGTCCATCTCCCTTCCATCTAGCTTCGGCGAATATTGCTCCTCGTCATAAAATTCCAAAGCACATTTTCACTTTAACCCTTTATTTTTTAGAGTGATCGACGGACTCCACAGTGATCGATAGCCACAACAGAAGACGCAAATCACCCCACTCTGCCAAACATGAGAGCTGAACAAGCCACTGTGATAAAATTAATCGTTTGTTTCTACTTATACTTTCAGCTTTTCAAACTAAACTAAGGATTTTTTCATTTTTTTATGTTCAATATTAATGACAGTTTAGTATCCTATGTTTCTTGGGGAGCAAATAGCAATTAATTTCTCTATTTCATATTTACTAGCGATTTTCCCTTAAAGAAATAGCACAAATGCAAATATATAGAAGAACCGACTGCAACATCGATGTTGGCATTCAGATTTTAGAGAAGCTACACATACGTAATCAGAGGGAGAAGCTACACACAAATGTACGCACTAACCCGTGTATTGTTAATAAATCATATCTTATATAAATAAACTCCAATATTTAAAGAAAATGGCATGCATTTTTATAGCAAAATGATTTTTTTTTTTAATTTACAATTTTACAGCGTTTACTAGATTCTGGTCATGATTTGAGAGATTAATGAAGGGAGATTTGAGATTGATGAGAGAGGGCGCGGGATATTGAGGTATTTAAATTGACAAACTTATGTGTTTAGAACAGCGATATGAATGCTTAAAAATAATTTCTCAATCGTGATTTACGGTATACGAGGTAAATATGTGAGAGGAGTGTTGTCTCGATTTATGTAAAAAGCAGCTTAAACGCCACTTATTCGCCCATCCAAACACTCACAACTATAAATCCTAATTTAAATCATGTGTCATGATTAGTGATATGTTAAGTTTAGTAGTGTTTGGATATCTCAAATGGCTTTTAAAGATATTTTCCCTTTTAAAAAAGGTCGGGCCTATTTGTCTACTTGTTTTGGAAACAATTTTTTTGTTTTTAAACTAAAAAAAAAAAATTGTTTGGCAATTTATTTTTAGGTGTTTATAAAAATGCAAAAAAAAAAAAAATAGTAACTTGTTTTTAAGAACTAAAAAACAAAAACTATTTTTAGATGATTTCTTATATTTGTTTTTTATTTTTATTTTTATTTTTTGAAAAATGGGGAAATTCTTTCTTCTCAACTTAAAGGCTTGAGGCTACTACCTATACATCACTGACACTGCCATCTCAACGTTAGTGATGACCAACGCCACTTCCCCACTAATGACATCTAACTCCATGTGATTGATGCTTACTGTGACCGCATTACTATCAGCAACGATTGCCGTTGCCATTGTAGGGTTACCACCGTCGACAGCCATCCACTGTTGTCCGCCGATGGTTGCCAACATGCCACTATAAGCAATGCCACATCACCGCTAGCAATAGAATTTCATTTTATCGCTAATTCCGTTGATAATTGCTACTCCCTCCGGTTCTAATTATAGTACATATTTACCTAACTTTAGAGAAATTAAGAATAATAGTTAAATTAGTTAATCTTATTTATTTTCCTAAAATGCCCTTATTTAATAATATTCAATGCACCCATAATGAACTAAAATATAACTCTGGCAATGCGCAAAACTAGCATTGTGGAATAGAATTCCCAGTCGCGTACAGATTTGAGGATCAGCAATGAAGCATAATAGAAACTGCAATAAAATATTGGCAAAAAAAAAACTGCAATAAAATGTGAAGCGGCATACTAATGTGCAAAATGTCATAAAAAATATTATCATGAAGTAATCTCTTCCTGATGTTGAATTTTTTAATCTTTATTTTAAGAAAAATATTGATTGATCATTTTATTTTAATTTTTTAAAAAAGTATTATTATTGTATTTCATTATTATTGAAAAAGTATCAATAGGATATTTTGGGAAGAAATTGACAAAAATTAAAACTTTGTCCTATAATTAGGACCAAGATCAACTTCCAAATGTTGTCCTATAATTAGGACTGGAGGGAGTATTTTTTATATACTGGATATAGCTTAATGTCATTGCGTATTGTTGTCAAACTTGTGAGTTGACTCTTTGAGTTTCTCATTTTATGTTTCTACCTTACAAAATTGTGTCGAGTCACTTTTAAACTCGTGATTGTTGCAAACTCGGTTAAACTCACGAGTTCACATACCGAATTTACTGTTTTTATGTTTCTAACTTACAAAATCATGTTAACTCACTCTTAAACTTCTACTAATTTTTTTTCGATTTTATCATGCTTAGTAGCATTATTTATGAATTTTATAAAAATTTCTATGTTGAGTGTGATAAATTAAGAATGTTAATGGATTTAATTTTAATTATTTAGATTTAAAATATATTTAAATCAAATTGTTGTCATGTTTTATATTTTAATTATTTAATTATACATTATTAATATCTATTTATTGATAAAATAAACTTTTGCGAGTTTCTGATTCGAGTCTATATTATGATTTTACATTAGTTGGTTTAAACTCGTGAGTTTGACAACCTTAGTATTGTGTGATCTATTTAACTAATTTCATATTGGGATAATGGGGGTGTTTATGGTATCAATCAAGGTTCAAAAAATCGGACCGGGATAGAAGCACTGGTTTAAGGGTCAGTGGGTCCGACCGGGGTTAACTCGGGGTCAGAACGGTCATATTAAAATAATAAAATTTAATTAACAAAAATATTGATACTTGATTATAAAAAATATTTTCATGAAAATTACATTTAAAGTATCAAATAAACAACAAAAATAATAAACTATATATTAAAATAAACAACTATTTTCATTTCTCTTTTTCTGTTTTTTACACTGTCACCTCCTTTACTCTTCTTCTTCCAAATTAAAATTATATATTATAATTTATTGGGTAAGGATGGGAGAACATGCCACACCAACCCCGTGTATTATCTAGTGATGGGAAATATCAGTACCTAATGTCTGTAACCATTAATAAGCAACATTTTTCTTTTTTTTTTTCTTTTAATTTAAGTCCCTTGCTCCTTACCCCTTTCTTTAGCTTGGAGTTTCTCTGTTCTATCTAGTCCTTCTCTCTCTCAACTTGCAGTCTTCAATAGCAAACGTGGTGCTCTCCTCTATTCTGGCTATAGAGGCAAGGACTCGGAGTAGTTGCACAAAGAGTTTAGGTTTCAGAGCAATCACGATACAAGAATGAGAGAAGAGCCAAGACGAGTTGAAGCCACACACAAGGAAGACGAAAATGGCTGGACAGGAGATCAGCTGTAGTCTCAAACACATGAAAGAATGAAACAGGATGAGGGAAGCTGAAGGTTGAATGAGCTTGATTTGGGGTTGAGTTCTGTGATTGAAGGACAATACTCGCTAATTAGGGCTTAGTTTTTTGTTGCAGTTTTTTTTAACACCCGTCCAACTCATCTAGACCAGTGGTTTCCCTGGTTCATACCAATTCTCTGGATCACACCGGTTGCTCTCCTCCTGGTTTAGAAGTGGAACCAGATTGGAAATCTTGCCGGTTCGCTGGTTTCCGGCTTGAACCACCGATCCGGTTTTTCATACATTTGTATCAATATAATAAGATATTAATTATAAAAATAATATCAATATTAATATAAAGTAAGTGAATCAAAAAGTTTTCCCCTCTTTTTGGTTTCTAAATTATAAGCTTTATGAATAATTATTTTTTAAAAAATTTATGTTTGCGGTTTTCAAATGTAATTTTTAGAACAACTATCCAAAATTTTTTTCACATTTTTTGTTTGTGAAACTTATTTTTGTAAAACTGCTTTGGGAAAAAACAAAAAATAGAAATAAACAGATATGAAATTTTTTAGGTGAAATAAACAATGTTTTCATTAATTAAAAAAAAGGAAAGGATGGAGAAAAATAAACATAAAAATCCCATCGCATCCCATCCAAATCCAAATTCAAAATAATGATAATAACAATAGTAACTCGCAATCTCTCTCACTTGTGATTTGTGAGGGAGAATAGTTTTTAAAGTCCAAAAGAGGAGCAAGGCGTCAATTATCGCCCATAGGGCAAACTCAAATCACTTTTTCATACGTGCCACTCCTACTTAGCCTACTTTTCTCTCTCTTCTTTCTTTCCCCTATTTCTCCCTCCTTCTTCAGGCAGGTTCTCTCCCTCTTCAATTCTGAACGGATGTTTTGTGTGCGCTTCTTTACTTTGATAAGATACCTTTTATCTTTCCAGTGTTTCGCCGATTGTTTCATGGTCTTTGTTCTACAAATTCGTATGTGTGGGTTTCGAATTCGTTGAGTTTTTCCTTGGGATTTATTAACCTGGAGGTAGTTTAGCTCGTTGTGTCATGATTTAGTGTGGTTCGGCGTTTAAAGATATTGAAACAGATGTTATTGTGTTTTCAAATTCGACTACTTTCTTGTATCCAACGATAAAAGTACTCTTAAGTTATTTTCATTCCACTTGATTTAAGTGAAGACAATTTTGGAGTTGGTGTTATCTATCAATTTGTGGGATCTTTTTAGCATGACCTTTTTCCCTTCCTCTTTTTCATTTTCAGGCTGATTTACTATGACAGAACCTTCCAAGGTCATTCACGTTCGAAACGTGGGTCATGAAGTATCCGAAGTACTCTCTCTTTCTCTTTCGTCTTCGATCATGTCATGGTTCTTTTGCCTCGGTTGCTTTAACTTATAGAAAATGAACCCAACTAGACATTGACCAATGGGATTTTAGTAGTTCTAAATTGCCTATTTTATCCATTGATTGGAATACGTTGGTTAGCTCTTGTTAATGTTACCTAAATTATTTGTAATTTATATGACTGACCATTGCTTGTCCGCTGGTCATGTCTCTAGGGCGCTGGCTTACTGTGTGTAGTATCAAATTCTTTGTGTGGGAATTTCCCAGGTTCTATCTGTTGCTTGGCCATTTTTCTTCTGTTTTCTCTCCCTTCATTATTTGAACCAATATATGGAAGCCCATCGTGGCTTTGGACTTGCTTTTAAAATGTCTGGCTGTAATACTTTTTGCCTTAGTTTGTTAAATGGCAATAGCTGTGATTGAGGACTCTGTTGTTGACTCCCAACCTTTCTACTTTCCATCCCACCAAACCTGGGAAATATACCCTTTTCCACATCTTTCCCTTCCCTTCCTTTCCTATGTACAAAACAATGCCTTAAAAGAGAATTTTACAGCAATAAAACAGACAAAATATGAAGATTCACCTAGAGAAGCCACGTGTCAACACCAACCTTTGGCAAGATGAATTATTTCCATCACACGTCAACTGTTAACTCTTTAATAGTCTTTCAAGAATTGATCATTTTCTCTGTTTTTTTTTTTTTTTTTGGGTTGCAGAATGATTTGCTTACACTATTTCAGCCTTTTGGAGTCATAACAAAACTTGTGATGCTACGTGCAAAAAATCAGGTTTTGCTTGCCTTAATGACAGTTGTTGTTTGCCACTGTCTTAGAATTCTGTGCTGTTGCTGTTGCTATTCTCCTCTAAGTACTTGCCACTCTTGCAGGCTCTTCTCCAAATGCAAGATATTCCTTCTGCAATTAATGCTTTACAGTTTTATTCTAATGTTCAGCCAAGCATTAGGTATAGATAGATTGTTAATTCAATCACAACTTCATGTGCATTTGGTTTGGAAAAATTGCTGTTTTTGATTTTTAATTTTGAAAATGCTCCTTGTTTCTCTTGATGCCAAGGTTGTCTTCTTAACCTAGTTTTCTTTGTTTCGTTCCAGGGGTAGGAATGTTTATGTCCAATTTTCATCACATCAAGAATTAACAACTATGGACCAAAGTCAAGGACGAGGAGATGAGGTTGGCAATAGGCATCTTGTGTTTATAATTTTAAATTTTTTTTAATGAAATCCATATAATGCTTCTTGTTGTTTGCATGATAATGCAATAATTGGACAGCTTTTTGTGGTTTGTTTTAGCCCTTTATGATTTGGTATATCCCCTTATATCTGTCTGCTATAATATTAATATTATGTTCTAAAGTTTCTTTTTCCCTTCATTTACTTCTTTATTTGTACATCTATCCCTCCCCAGATCCCACCTGGTGAGAGCCTTGTGCTTTGGGCCACTCTTTGCTTATTTATTTCTACCCTTTCTCTATATTTGTTCTTTTTCTGAATCTTGCTCTGCTGGTGGGAACTCTCTCACAGCCAAATCGAATTCTCTTGGTAACTATCCATCACATGCTCTATCCTATAACGGTGGATGTGCTGCATCAAGTGTTTTCCCCACATGGAATTGTTGAAAAAGTTGTGACATTCCAGAAATCAGCTGGTCAGATTCTCTCTGATTTCTCACTATCCTCCTTTGTTTTCATTTTTAACTTTATCTATTTGTGCTTTCAACTAGGTCAAGTATAGAATATTTTGGTCATCAAGTAATTGATTTTAATATATGGAAATCAAGTATATTTGAAAGAAAATGGAGAAAACAATTAATGAGGTTCTAAGGCTTTAAAGAATTATGTTTCATATTTAATATGAGGATGGACTTTTTTAGCCTTTTTTTTTTTATGAATATAGGCTGTCTTTGAATTTGGGTCCTTCACGAATGCCCTGTGCACTATGCTTGTTGTCCCAATTGTTTTATCCTGTATTTGCAAACTTTGCAGGCTTTCAGGCTCTAATTCAGTATCAATCACGTCAAAGTGCTGTGATAGCTAGAAGCGGACTTCAGGTTGCTTTACATTAATTTTGGGCTTGTTGCTCTAAGCATGCTGGTCCTGAAATTGTTTCTGAAATGATGGTTTTTCTTTTGGAAATAACTAGGGGCGTAATATTTATGATGGTTGCTGTCAGCTGGACATTCAGTTCTCAAAGTATGTTACATCTATCAAACAATTTCATCTTATATCGGTTTGTTGGTTGAAAGACCTATTTCCATCTTGTGTCCTAGTCTATTGGATTTTGTCCCCCCCCCCCCCCTCTTTGTTTTCCTTTCCAATCTCTTCTATTTTATTTACTGTCATTTTCCGCTGCGAACAATTGTTTATTTTTTCAACTGCAGCCTTGATGAATTACAAGTGAACTACAATAATGACCGTTCAAGGTGATTTAATCAATTGCTGAGTTAATGTTTGTTCAATTATTATACTACTATTTACACATCTTATCTTACTGCTGATACCGTATTCCTAATATTTTATAGAGACTTCACAAACCCAAATCTTCCTACTGAGCAGAAAGGAAGACCTTCACATGTATGTTCTTGTGTTTGTCTTTATATCTTGTTACAAATATATTCTTCTCCTACTAGTTCTAACATTTTTTTCCTTTTCTGGTTCTTTGGGAAAATAGCCAGGGTATAGTGATGCAGGAGGCATGTATGCTGTTCAAGGGGCAGGTGCTAAGTCTTGAAATTGGTGATTTTGTTTGTTTGTAATACTATGCTGTTTTTTTATTCTTTGCTCATGTTTGATTTGTTTCTTTTTCAGTTGGATTTTCCCAGGTGTGTATCATTGAAGCTGAGTTGAATTCGTGATTCAGATTGATCAAATTAACATTTGTGAGAAAGTTATCATAGCATTTCATTTAGATGAGGAGGCACTTGAAATTCCTAACTGCTGTTGTTCTTCTTCTATACCTCATCCTTTTAGAGTGTGAATGTTTTTCATTACTTTTAACTAATCAGTGTCAGACTTGGGGAGGGGATGGAAGGAAAGGATAGAGGATCAACTTGCTTGGTTTGGTTGAAGGGGGAGGAAGGGGAAGGTTTTTTAATGATCATTTGTTTGGTTCAAAAGGGGATGGGAGGGGAGATAATAACTAATTTACCATTTAATCTTTATATGTTAGCTTATATATACATTTTTTTTTTGCGTGTAAAAATTATTTAAATTAGGTTTTTGGACTAAAAATTGTTTAAATTAGTTTACACCTCAATATAAATTACTTAATTTATGAAAATTCAAATTATGAAAACTTATATAATGATATTTTTATCTCATTAACCCAATATATGTAAATATGAAGTGCTACAAGTTGACTTGTGAAGCCTAAGAAAACATAGGGTACGAAGAGCAATAAACGGGAAGGCTCTAGATTTTTGAGATGGCTTTATGTAGGTTGACTCCGTTTAGTCCCTCTCTCCAACTTGATGTCCATATGAGAGCTTCGCGAAAGTGGTGTGTTGGGATTCGCGTCTGGAGTGGAGTGTGTTTTTAACTTTTCTCCAGGGGTATCAATGGGAATATTAAAAATTTAATGGAGGCAAATTAGTCAAGATATTTTGCTCTCCTCCAAAAAACCCCAAATTTGGGGGAAACAAAATAAGTGGAGGGGAGGGATTTGGAGCTCCTATTTTGGCTCACCCCCTCCAAATTTTCGACCAAACAAGGGGAGGGGCTCATTTTTCATCCCTCCCATCCACACCCCTCTAACCAAACAGGCCC
Organism: Inga laurina; assembly: GCA_963855925.1. NCBI lineage: Eukaryota > Viridiplantae > Streptophyta > Magnoliopsida > Fabales > Fabaceae > Inga > Inga laurina. Next base: position 56,631,399 of record OY979703.1, read on the forward strand.
TTAAGCTTCTTGCTTGTGAAAAGTTTATCTTTTGAAGTTGATATTTTTTATGGCTGATTGGTGAGGGAGTATACTATTCAAACTTCTTGCTTGTTGAATATCACTGGATTTTCTTCCATTCTGTGATGAATGACTTGATGTAATAAAAAATGGGGAAAACTGGATTCAGAAATGCATACAAATGATCTACGCTTGTTCCATAAACTCTGCTTTGGCAATTCTTTTCATTAACTTTTTTATTCATTTGTTTCAATATATAGATGGCTAATGCTGCAGCCATTGCAGCTGCCTTTGGGAACGGTTTGCCTCCTGGAATAACTGGGACAAATGATAGGTGTACAATTATTGTCTCAAATCTTAATCCGGATGTAAGAACTACTTGACTTTTGTGCTTCTTGAATTTTTTTAATTAAACTTAACTTAAAAGCTACTTACTTCAGAGAATAGATGAGGATACACTCTTCAACTTGTTCTCCCTTTATGGGAACATTGTGAGAATTAAACTCCTGCGAAATAAACCAGATCATGCACTTATCCAGATGGGGGATGGATTCCAAGCTGAATTGGCAGTACACTTCTTGAAGGTCTGTATCATGTACAAATGGCAGATTTATATATTTTTATGCTCTTTTTTATATGTACCTAACGGAGAAGTCATAGTTTTTAGGTTCCTTATGGCTGCACAAGTATTTCTGTTTATCCCGAAAAAGCGATTAATTAAGGAATTAGAGAAGATGACTTGGAGAAATTATTATCTCCAAGTCATAGATTTCATTGTCTGCCTATTATTGGAATTTTTGTTGCTGATGAATGTTTGATTAATGCGTCTGATGGAATATAGGAATTAAAATATTTTGAGGATAACCTCCTCTAGGAATTAAAATCTATTTTGCTTTTATATTTTATAACTTCATGTTTTTTAACTTTATTTAGCAAGTTGTTTCATCATTGCATCTATAAATGGATCCCTCATTTTATTTTGTTTTTATGTTGCTTTCATGAGAAGGAAACCTTAGTAGTGGCTTTTATAGATAGCCGCCATGCAACTCATGTAAGGATAGACTTGAATGAATGATATTTTGATGCCTTGAGAATTTTCTCCCACACTTCCTGTCTTCCCCCTCAATTCTGCTCTCTCCCGCTCACTTCTGTTCTGTTTCTCCCTCTCCCCTTTCTGTTTCTGCACTTTTCTCCCTAAAACCACCTCTGTTTGCATTTGTGTGTGAGTTTTACATCAGCTTCTTTGCAAATGTTGAAGATGTATTATTCTGGCTTATTATAAAATCCATGTCGAAATGATGTAAGGTTCCATGTTAATTTAATTTTTTTATTAGATTTTTTTTGCTTGTCTTGAAATGCTTTTTGCCTATGATACAACTGTTCCCAATCACATGTTAGCACAGCCTGCAAAATTTATTTGTTCTTCTGCAAAAGATTTTGCATGTTGAGCCGGTCACTAAAACATTTTTGAACTTTGATATTATAGGGTGCCATGCTGTTTGGGAAGCAATTAGAGGTCAACTTTTCAAAGCATGCAAACATAACCCAAGGTCCTGACACACACGAGTACATAAATTCGAACCTGAATCGTTTCAATCGTAATGCTGCAAAAAACTATCGGTATTGCTGCTCCCCGACAAAGATGATTCACTTGTCCACTCTCCCTCAAGATGTCACGGAAGATGATATTGTAAACTTGGTTGAGGAGCATGGGGACATTGTCAACAGCAAGGTCTTTGAGATGAATGGAAAAAAGCAGGCTCTTGTTCAGTTTGAGAACGAAGAACAGGCAACTGAAGCACTCGTCTGCAAGCATGCGACCTCACTTTCTGGCTCCATCATTCGGATTTCCTTTTCACAGTTACAGAACATTTGATCACTTCCATACGAATCGAGGGTAAGTGTTGTTTACCGTAGTAGGCAGAGTGACTTGGAATTTGGGGAAGATAATTTATATGCACAGAATGATGGTCATCTTTTTCCTGTATGATCACTTTGCTTGCTTTTCAAATTGTAAGACCTTACACTTTGGCTTCTTTTTACCCCCTCCTTCTAATTATTTGCCTTCTCTTCATTAATGCCTCTTCTAGTTCTTGTAGGGTTGCTTGCTAACATAAATAGAGTGGGGCTTAGATTTGTGATTGCAAAGTAGAAATGGGAAATCACTACCTCCTTCAAGTTGAAGGATTGGATTCTGTTTTTTGGTTGAAGTCCTTATTGTATATGTTCTGTAATTCTGGATAATCAGGCCATTCTGTTGTATTTTCAGTTCATATCAACTTTTTTTTGAAGTCCGGCTGCGCAAACTGTGGCTTTTTCTCTTTTGCCTTTAATTTCCTCTCTCATCTCTCCTGCTGCACCTCTCTCTCTCTATCTCTCTCTCTCTCTCACACACCCCCCCCCACTCTGATCTCTATCTCCCTCTCCCTGGCACCCATCTGCTCTTTGTTCCAGTTGTTTATTATGTTCTTTTGCTCCATCTTTATATAATTAAAGGGTAAGGAGTAAATTTACCAATGAAGTTTTAAGGAAGAAGCGCTTGACACAATTATGTTTTAAAGGGGATAAAAATACACAGTTTTAAAAGTGGATCATGCAGTATAAAATCGTTAAATTTGACCTAACGCTGTTAGTGTTTTTCTTCTCCAATAATTTAACGCCGTTAGGTAAAATTTCATGGTTTTGTGTTGGATGCTCCACTTTTAAAACCTTATGTGTATTTTTGCCCCCTTGAAAACATAATTGTGTCAGGCGCTCCTTGCTTAAGACTTCGTTGGTAAATTTACTCTTTAACCTTATAATTTACAAAGGCTTAATACCACTATTGGTTTTTATAGTTTGATCGCATTTTGATTTTAGTCCTTATAGTTTAAATTGTAGTTTTTGATCCCTATAATTTCATAAAGACTTGATTTGAGTTAATGTTGTTAGGTATACGAACCAAAACAAAACAAATACTTGTCTGGCCCGAGTTTTGATCTCATTCCTTATACTTAATGATGTTAACTTAATGTGAAACTTAGACCAAGTCTTTATAAAACTATAGGTACTAAAAACTTTGATTTGAAACTACAATGGCTAAAATTAAAATGTGATCAAACTAAATAACGCTAGTATAAAAGTTTTGACATACATTGAGAACATGTTTGCTATGTCGTTTTTGTTCATTTCTCTGCAATTTTTTGCTCAAAACGATCTGTCCCATCTGTGATTGGCTGTCTCAAATGATGAAAACAAAATGAGAATGAAAAGGACTAGTGGTTTTTGGGTTTTTATCTCAAATCATAATATGTTGGATACGTCTTGTAACATGATCATCATAGAAGGGTTATGGGGTCTATTTGGTTGGAAGAATGTTTTTAATGAAAAGTGACATTTTTCTTGCACAATGAAAAGAAAATTAGTTTGATGGGTCAATTTATGTCTGTATGATGTAAATGATGAGATGATGAGAAAAAGCAATCAAGTAGAAATAAAACCCCTAATATTTTAAAACAAGAAAATAATTGTTTTAATATTTTATTAATAAAATATATGAAAAATAATCATTGTTAAAATTATTTTATTTTATATTTTCATTAAATCTTCTTACATCATCATTCAATATAATAATGAATTAATTTATAAAAAAATTATAATAATGAATTAAATGCTCTTCGATGCTAGGATTCACTTTCCTCTTCTAAATCCTCTCCAACACGTTACATGGCCTTCCTCAAGCTATTATACACACCCAGTGATCCTTTTTTTTTTTTAATGGTTATTTGGCCAAGTTAGATTAAATTGTTAGACCTAATTGGATGTTTCCCTCTCTGAAAGGTGTTTTCTGTATTGATATGGACTGAAATTCAAAACCTTGTGCTTAAGCGACCAAAGTTCTTTCCACGAGAACTAACACCTATTAGTACCCTCATCAACGGGTCATCCTTTAACATTATTGGCGTGATATATATAAGAACATATTTGTGATTAACTATGACATATATGATATATAGATATGATATTTATTTATGAAAATTGTAAACTATGATTTTTTTTAGGATATGCATATATAAACACAACAAATTGCAAATAAAAAAAAAAAATCTAGATTCAGTATCATTTTATAATCCATTGATGTTATTAAATACTACTATGAACAAAATCCATATCCATACTTTTACTATTATCAATAATGCTTAGTTGCCTATTGTCTAGCGTTTGCCAATAGCAATAATTACAATATCTTCCCTCTTTATCGAAAGATAAGTTTGTCACTTCCAAATTTCCAGCTCAATCAAAATCATCACACGCATCTCTCCTAAAGCTCACCTCCTTTATATGATTTTTTTGGGGAAACTTTCCCCTATATCCCACTTTAACTAAATAATTTCTAAAAGCCCTCACAACATTATAAAACATCACTGCAGTTTTAAAGGGGCAAGTGAAATTAATTTGAGGGGTGAATCGACAAAAAATAACTCTCCCAAAAGCCGCATTACAATGTAAAAAGCCCGTATTACAAGACAAATGTGCTTGTTTATAAGACAATCATGTGTATTACAAGACAAACAAGCTGATTTATAAGAGCAATAATTGAAATGACAATACCTCATGATTAATTTTAAGTTATCAAATATTAGCAAACACACCTATAAATTCAAATTGTTGGTTTTGCATGTCAACTTGGTATTCTTGTGAATTCCCATTTGCATCTTATAAAGGTTGAATTCCCTCTTCTTTTGTAAACATCACAAGTGTTATTATCATTTCAATTATTGGTTTTGCAAATCAATTTATTTGTCTTGTAACTACACACGATTGTCTTGTAAATAGGCACATGTGTCTTCTAATTGTTATCTTGTCTTGTAAATAGTATAAGCTACTGTTATTTTAATTATTGGTCTCGTAAATCAATTTATTTATCTGGTAATTACGCACAATCGTCTTATAAATAGGCACATGTGTCTTGTAAATAGTACAAATTATTGTCTTTTCAAATATTGGTCTTGTAAGTCAGCTTTTTTATATTATAAATACACATATTTATCTTATAAATGGGCACATTTATCTTGTAATACACACTTTTTACATTGTAATGGGCTTTTGGAGGTTATTTTTGTCAATCACTCCTCAAATTAATTTCACTTTTCCCCAAACTACTGCAGTAATATTTCAAATTGTTATGGGGACTTTTGAAAATTATTTAGCTACAGTGAGGGCTACGTGGAATTTCCCCCTTTTTTCTTGGAAGAAATTGAAAGGCAATGAGTAAAACATCTAATAATAAGAGCCTTTTATGGTAGGAAAAAAAATGCTTTGATGTATTGGCTAAGGTTTCAGAAGCGTTTTTCTTACTTCAGGTAATTTTTTTTTTAAAAAAAAAAGTACATATGCTTTTCTGATATATATTTAGGAGGTATTGGTCAATCAAATTCAAGCTTCTACACTAATATGCAGGATAGATATATCATTTTTTCTCCCATAACTGGAAAACGAAAAAACAAAAAGAAAAGAACCGTTACAATGATACCACATTACCAATAATTGAAATTGGTACCTGAAGTTACACTATGACTCATTATTTGCATTGAACGTTGAAAATGTCCAAATTGTTGACTTGGAAATTATTTAGTAACACCAGTCTAACGACTTGGATTTGTTTTTTTTTTAATCAGACACAAATGGCAGAATTTCCATTCTAAATGATAACCACATAGGATCCATAATGTGTAAATTAGAAGAAAACCAGACATCTAACTTCACCTTGAACTGAGGAAGCCATGAACAACAAGGTCAAAGAAAAACCGTGGTTCTTGATTACAATTCTCATCCACTGCTTTTCTTTTCACACCTGTCCTTCTATGGGAGTCTTCAATTCCATCTCTGCAAATCAATCACTTTCTGGAGATCAAACTCTTATCTCACAAGGTGGCGTCTTTGAATTGGGATTCTTCAGTCCAGGTAATAACTCTAAATACTACATAGGAATCTGGTACAAAAAGATCTCACAAAAGACCTATGTTTGGGTCGCTAACAGAGATAAACCAGTTTCTGAGAAATATTCAGCCAAGTTAGCAATATCAAATGGTAATTTAGTTCTCTTTGACAAATCTCAAACTATGGTTTGGTCAACAAGTTTGATTTCTCCCTCCTCCAGTTTCGTTGAAGCTGTTCTAGAAGATAATGGCAATCTTGTTTTAAGGGATAGGTTTAATGAAACTCAGTTCCTATGGCAGAGCTTTGATTATCCAACTGATACATGGCTTCCAGGAGGGAAAATTGGATTAAACCAAAAAACAAAGCTGCCCCAATATCTTACTGCATGGAAGAATCTCAAGGACCCTGCAGAGGGCCTTTTCTCTCTAAAACTAGACGTCAATGGAACTATTTCTTGTCAGATTCTTTGGAATAAGTCTGTAGAGTATTGGACCAGTGGTTCTTGGTCTGGAGGGATTTTCAGCTTCCTTTTTGAAATGAGGTTGAATAGTGTCTATAATTTGACATATGTGTCAAACGAGGATGAGAGTTATTTGACTTATACTATGTATAATAATACTATTATCTCTCGACTCTTGGTGGATGTCTCTGGTCAGATTCGACAATATTCATGGTCGGAAACTAACCAGCAATGGGACTCGTTTTGGTCAGAGCCAAGGCAACAATGTGAGGTTTATGCATTTTGTGGTGCATTTGCAACATGTTCTAGGAATTCCATGCCGTTTTGTAGATGTTTGCCTGGCTTTGAGCCCAAGTTTAAGAGTGACTGGAATGTAAACGATTACTCAGGTGGGTGTGTGAGGAAGACAAAGTTGCAATGCAACAACTCCAATTCTTCCAAGGGGAAGAAGGACAAGTTCTTAGCAATGTCGAACATGGCATTACCTAGCCTTGCTCAATATGTCAAAGCAAGAGATGAAGGGGAATGTGAATCAACCTGCTTGAGAAACTGCTCTTGTTTTGTTTATGCATATGATAATAATGAGTGTTTAATTTGGCATGGTGATCTTGTAAGTCTAAAACAATATTCCCAAGTTTATAGCAGTGGAAAGACTTTATATCTCAAGCTTGCAGCTTCTGAGTTTTTTGATTCTTCAAACATTCATGGAATGATTGTTAGCATTGTTCTTGGGTTGTTGGGTGGTATAGGGGCTCTCTTGGCTATTCTTCTATTTGTAGTGCTTAGAAGAAGAAAGAAATTTATTGGAACAGGAAACCATGTAGAGGGTTCATTGATTACATTTAAGTACAGAGACTTGCGAAAGGCAACTAAGAATTTCTCAGGGAAGTTAGGCGAAGGAGGTTTTGGTTCTGTGTTTAAAGGAACATTGGCAGATTCTAGTGTCATCGCAGTAAAGAAGCTTGAAAGCATTATCCAAGGTGAGAAGCAGTTCCTTACAGAAATTAGAACAATTGGGACTATCCAGCAAGTTAATCTTATTCGGCTTAGAGGGTTCTGCTTTGAAGGAGCCAGACAATTATTGGTCTATGATTACATGCCAAATGGCTCTTTGGATTCTCATATATTTCAGGAAAAGAACCATGAGATTTTGGGATGGAAAATGAGGTACCAAATTGCTTTTGGAATTGCCAAGGGATTAACTTATCTCCATGAAGATTGTAGGGACTATATCATACACTGTGACATCAAGCCAGAAAACATTCTTCTAGATTCTGATTTTTGTCCGAAAGTTGCAGACTTTGGCCTTGCAAAGCTTTTGGGACGAGATTTTAGTAGGGTTCTAACAACCATGAGAGGAACAAGAGGTTATCTTGCTCCAGAGTGGATTTCTGGGGTGGCTATCACAACCAAAGCCGATGTGTATAGTTATGGGATGATGCTTTTTGAATTGGTATCAGGTAAGAGGAACTCTGAATCATTTGAAGATGGGCAAGTTAAATTCTTTCCCACTTGGGCTACAAATGTAGTAATCCAAGGAGGTGATGTGCTAGGCCTATTAGACCCAAGGCTAGAGGGAAATGCAGACATAGATGAGGTGGTTCGAATATTGAAAGTATCAGCTTGGTGTGTCCAAGATGATGAATCTCACAGGCCATCAATGCGTCAAGTTGTTCAAATACTTGAAGGGGTATTGGATGTAGTTTTACCTCCAATTCCAAGATCCCTTGAATTGTTTGTTGAAGATCACAAGAACATAATATTCTACACTATTTCAAAATCAAGCTCAAATGATATTTCAATAGCCTACTCTCAAACCTGAACAAATGTTATGCAAGTTTTAATTTCATCTTTTGCTTTGTGATTATTAGTAAATAGGTGTCATACTACTAATTTTTTTTTTGGCCAGTGGTGTTGTACTACTAATTAATAGTTGTTAAGCAGTGTGTCACAACTGTCATCATTATGCACAACCGTTATGCTAAAAGTTGAACTCTACATATAGTGTAATCAACACTTATCAATAAGATGACAGTATCAGGTGCTTAATCTCTACTTTTCTGTATGATTTAGCATGGTAATAGAGATACGCTACGCTAATGCTCTCGTAGAAATTGGTATGGCTTGTCTCCGATCAATAAGATTGATAGACTGCTAAACAATGTCTATTAAACGATAACAACTAGTATTTTTCACAGTGAAGTACTATTGTCGATTCTCCTATCTTGACGTGTCTATTGCGGTGCCTCCTAATTAGAAGATATAAGATGATCATCCTAACTTCACTACACATAAACAACTCGACTCTACACTTGCTTCTTAGTTACTGGAATCAGTGACGCCAACTGTTCTACCAGAACTTGTCGCCTTGATATTACTCAAATTTGGTCGAAGCTTAATCGGCTGTACTTTGCCAAATCAAATTAAAAAAATCGTACTCAACCAAAATGTCTTCATCATGAATCAGAGGAAGAACGAACTATGCGTGACTATTTGGCAAATCCGAATTCAACCTAGCCTTGTTAGGTGAACTAGTGCCAGAATCGATGCATATATCTCACAATCTAAATTGACTCACAATAGAGCATGAGTCTGTCATTACCATCACCAATTCTTCCAAGCCGAAGTTTGACCTTGATATTGTCTCCATAATGCTTTTATATTTAGAAGCAAGACAAGAGGAGTTCATTAGCACTACAATATAATATCTCAAGTACTCTATGCTACTATGGTCTATGATTCATATATATAATAGCTTAAGTGTAACATCCAATTTTTATTTATAGTAATTAAATACTTCTAAGATCTGAGTTATTAAGTAATAATTTGAGGTTTAGAGAAGATATAGAAATATAAAATCAAGAGAATGGCAGAACATTGGAATAAGATTAAGAATTGATGGTAGAATGGTAGACTATTTATTGGTATTGAGTTAAATTTTATAGAATTATTTTATGGTAATTGGAAATTAAAATATAATTATTTGAATATAGAAAGGATTTAATAAGGATTTAGTGGGATTAAATAAAATTATTTAAAATAGCTTCCCATCTAAAATATTATAATTATTTATATATTATAGAAATTTTATTTGAGTGAAATGCTCAAATAAAGCTTAATTATTGAACGCAAAAAAAAAAAAAGCTTAATTATTGAGACTTAAGGAGACAAAAAAAAAAAAAAAGATAAATGAAAGAGCTTTTTTTTTTTTTTTTTTGGGGAAAATTGTGAAAAAATTCCTCATTGGCAACTTATTTGCTAAATGAGACTTTCGCGTGCAGATTATCTTCAACATGTGCAAAATATCTTCCCTGGTATGCAGATGATATTTCCTATGTGCAAAAATCTTCCCTATATGTGTGCCAAAATCTTCCCTACATATGCAGAAATCTTCCCTACGTGTGCAGAAATCTTCCCTCCATGTGCAGATATCTTCTCAAGTCCTATTTAGCAAATAAGTTATCAATGAGGTATTTTTTAGCAGTTCGCCCTTTTTTTTTAACATGGGGCCTGCACGACTTTTATAATTCCCCGTTCATTTCCCTTCTTACCCTCCGCCGCTGCTTCTCTCCACTTGGTCTCTTTTTCTATTACACCGAGAGGAGCCCCAATCCTCCATTAATGGAGGATTGAGACAATTTTGAGCTTTATTTTGTTCTCATAAAATCTCTCAACCTCAATATGAATTTCAAAAATATTTTTCTACTCAATGAGTGCTTTTTAGTAGTGTAAATCTCATTGAGGGAAAAATAAATTTGAAGATTAGGGGTTAGAGCAAGTGTTGATTTTCAGCAAAAAGGAACCTTGGGATGGTAGAGGTAAGTTAATACTTGCATTTAATCAGTTTATAAATTTTATAATTACATTATATGAGAGATTTAGAGTTAGGGTTTGAATATTAAAGGGTTGTTAATGACTGAATATGATAGTTATAATCCGTGAAACTTGAGTTTGATTGTTGGGTTATGTTTATTGGAAGTAGAATTTATTTTTAATCAGTTTAGAATGTTGTTAAAGTTTGAATTTATTTTTAATCAGTTTAGAATGTTGTTAAAGTTTGTAAAATGAAAAAGGGTATTTTGGTTGGAGCATTAAGGTGGAGAAATTGGGGATTATGGTCCAATTGAATTATTATGAGTTAATTATTTGTTTAAATGAGATATGAGGATTTGAAAATATATGATTTGATATTGGACTGGAGATTTTGGTCATTAAAAGTGATATTTAGATGCTAAAGGTAGAGTTAGAGATTTTAAGTTTATATAATTAAATTGATTATTTGTTTAACAATTTGATTGATGAGGAATTGTATGATAATGGTGTAGATTGAATTTAAATTATTTGGTTTTGGCAAATTGGAAACATTGTGTTGGTAAAAATAAGTTTGGAGTAGAAGTAATCTTGGTTATGTTTTTATATACTTGTCAGCTATATATATATATATATATATATATATATATATATATATATATATATATATATATATATATATATATATATATATCTATTAAAATGTTTTGGGATTTGTTGTGCCCATTGAGAGCTTGATTTGATATTTTATATTTGACTAAAAACTTATATTGGTGTGATTAGAAACTATTCAAGCATGCTTGTGTGTATTAGAACTTATGGTTGTGTATTTAAAATTTTTTTTAAGCATGCTTGTGTGTTATGACAGAAATATCGTGTGTTATAAATAATTTGGAAATGATATTATATGTTTTAGATTATAAACTCATTTTGTTATGGTTCCTTGTGTTGAAATTGTATTATTATCTTATTGATTATTGAGAGGATGCATTATTTGATAAATCTTGTTTGGAACCATACTAATATATTTTGGAACTTGTATATACATGCTATAATTGTGATTGTTTGTCTTTGATGTACATATATGGATGTGGAGTTGTGATGAGAGATATTATCTAAGTAAATACCATGTGGTATGCCACTACTCTATGCACAGTCGGTGGCAATTCTTAGGGCCTTATCTCCAATGTTTTTTCTTTGGTCGAGAATTACAATGAGTTCGGTGGACAATGACACCTCCTTGGTTTCGTCAAAAGGAGGGGAGCCATAGTCCAACCATGACAAGCTAGGGACCTTGGCCAGTTGACGCATCATGATTTAGACTCTTCTATAATCCAATTAAATTGATAAATCATTTGTTAGCTATGACTCTAGTCATTAGTTGTTAAAAGGCTGATCAAGGGTAATAAGGATGGTCTGTGCATCAATCATTTGCTTGACATGTTATATATATGATTTATTATTTGAATATGACAAAGCTTTTGTATAATTATTTTTTTTTTGTAATAGGGTTGTAATGTGTTTTTGTGAAATTTCTTGTGAATGATATTTGGAAAATGAATTATGGTTTTCAATCATTTTAGATCCTATTTGGAAGGGGGTTTTGGTAACTGAATCGAGAATTAGTTTGTGAAAGGTTTAATGTAAAGAACAATATAAAGTAATTATTGTGAGTTGAACTTGATTTTGGAATAGTATGTTATCAATCTCGATTTGCACGTATATTTTTGAATAACCAATAGTTATTAAGATCTTTGGATCTTATGGTTGCTATATTTACATTTTGCGGGTGAGATCTGAGTAAGGCTACAGGAAAGTTGGTAAGAGGGTGAGCCTAGTTGTAGGCTCTCATTAAGGTTCCTCTTTCTTTCACATGTAACACAACAACAACAACAACAAAGCTTTTATCCCACTAGGTGGGGTCGGCTACATAGATCGCACGACGCCATTGTGCTTTGTCGAAAATCATATTTTTAGGTATATTATTAATCAAAAGGTCTCTCTCTATGACCTCATTGAGCGTTTGCTTCGGCCTTCCGTGGCCTTGTTTTATAGGACTCTATACTACTTGATCAACCCTCTTCACCGGTGCATTCAATGACCTTTGTTGGATATGTCCAAACCACCTCAAATGACTTTCTACCATTTTTCCTTTAATAGAGGCCACTCCAACTCATTCACGTATATGATTATTACAAATCTTATCCTTTCTTATATGACTACACATCTATCTCAACATCCTCATCTCAGCTACCCCTATTTTATATTCATGTTGTCCCTTTAAAGTCCAACACTCACTACCATATAGCATTGCTAGTCTTATAGTAGTGTAGTACAACTTCACTTTTACCTTATTAGGTACTTTCCGATCACAAATAACTCAAGTGGCTTTTCTCCATTTAGGTACCATATAGCATTGCTAGTCTTATAGCAGTGCGGTAGAATTCTGTGATTGATATCTCCATCAATTTCAGCATCTTGTTGTATAATTAATCTCAAATACCTAAATTTTGTCACTTGCGGAATGACTTGCTCCCCCAATTTAACTTCCACTTTACTTCGACCTTGTCTCTTATCATACTTGCAATACATATATTCTTGCACATGTAATCATTTATCATTTTTGTTTACATATGTTATGCCATGACCTATGAACTTTTTAATTATGATTTTGGAATTCTTTATAAATTAAATATTGTGAATTATGGTTTTGAAACGATCGGTTTTGATGTTTGATTGAGATATTCAATAAATATGTGTAATTATTATGGGGTAGAGCCCATGTTGCTATGATTTTGTGATAATATATTTGAATAAGGGATTTAATATATTGTTATTTAGGCTTGTGGAATGACTATTGTAAAGTTTGGCTTCGAATGCCCAAGGCCCGGTTATCTATTAGGGATCCATAGTACTTACTTTCGCTGTGTTTGGAAATGTTTTATCAAATTGCTTTTGTTGTTTATTGTTAATCAGGGAAAACCTTCTTTGGTTAAGTTTTACACTTTTTCTACCCTGATTAGCTTTTCAAACAATTGATTAAAATGATTATAACATGGTTGATTTTTCTAAAGTGATCAATGTAATGTTTTCTTTATAACTCTTGTAGACTTTTAGTATAAGGTAGATCTTTTCTACCAGAGTTATTCCTAGGTTTGATAAATGTTTTAAATTGACTCTTAAACTTTCTACCATAATAATCTTTATTATTTGAGTTTTGATCCTTTATTGCCATGTTGTTGTACTTAAACAATAATTTGAATGTGGTTTAAAAATCAGAGTGTTACATTAAGCACACTACGCTTCACTAGTCTATGATTCATATGGTTATGTGCATGAAGATTTAGTTATGTTCACTGCACAACCTTTGTTCTATCTAGTTACATCAAGTGGCATGTATCATGGCATCCATCAATTCCACAGCTGTGATCTCACTTCTCTCAAGGTAGAGATCATGCAACATTTAACTCAAATCTCAAGCCTAGGTATCAAATTTGTTGCAAGATGGGCTACACAACTGATTGGTGCTATCTTAGTTATGAATCATCTTTTATATAACCCTGCTAGGAATCATACTTGAGCTCATTATGTAGATTATAGTACTAGTATGATCTCTGCACCTACTAATTATTATGGATGGCCTTCTCAATATACTACTATTGTTGTTCCTAATTCTTCTTTTATACCAAATACTATGTGTGTACACTTAACATTTGATAATGCTAATCTTGCTCTCCTACCTATTAATTCATTTGGATTTGTTGTGTCTACTGTATCTGTACTATCTTCTTACACTGGTGCACCATACAACTTTTCTATTCTACACGAAAATCCTACTACGGCATATGGTTTTGTGGCTTCTCTTGTAAATTTTTCTCATGACACTTGGTGCTTGGATTTTAGAGCAACACAATATATTACTAAGATGGCTAATTATCTCCAAGATGGACGTGCTACTTCAGGTAATGAAAATGTTTTAGTATGATGAATTTCTATTTTAATAATGTCTTTTGTTGGTCATACTATACTTATTGCACCTAAATCTCATTTATATATGAATAGAATACTTTGTGTTCCTACTATGCAAAAGAATCTTGTTTCTATATCTCAAACCATAAAAGAACATGGAGTGTCCATTTCTTCCCTACACGAGCTGTGTCTTGTTCTCACTTATGTGTCAATTAGATGTTGTCCTTTATTCATTTGTAGATTCTTATTATTACACTACAAATTCTAAATTGCTTAGGTTGTGGCATTATTGGATAAAACACCTAAAATATAGACACTGCCAAGAAAGTGCTTAAGTTTACTAATATTTCATATTCTACTAGTGGTGTTAACCTTTAATATACTTTAGGTAAGAAGGGAAAAAGTAGTAAACTACCCTTCATGGTGGCCTATGCAGTCTAGATCATCAAATGATCATCCTTTGTAGATAGTTTTTAATATATTAATGCATCTTCCTTCAAACTAGTGCCCAGTGTTGTAACACCCGTCATACATACGCCTTTATTATGTACACGGAAGCATTAATCTTTAATACTTAGGGGTTAATTACTTCATGACTCGTTAGCCGTTATTCTTACTATGTTCATATATCAGAGTTAGTTCTATTTCTTCGCTCTTACTTTTAGTTTCAGTGATGTTGATTACTGTTCAATTCTAATATGAGTTTTCATACTTTCTTATTTGTACATATTTGTTAAGTGTAAATACTTTGCAAACAGTAAAAATAAATACACTTGAAAACTTCAATTCTTCGACTTCTTTCTTTTCGATTCTTCTTCAAGTATTCTTCTCTGTCATATTCCCGTACCTATATGGTTGGTGGGGGAGGGTGAGATTTGGGGCGAATCTTAGTAGTAAACAATGCTAACTATGCATGCAAGATAATGCTTAATGTATGACATGCTTACTTACATAAATTTATGCCAACATAATGACATATGCATGCTCAATGCTTCACAATACGCTCATGGCCATAGCATAAGTAAAAATAAAGCTTCAATCATTCACCTATATTCCATACAATTCATCAAAGCAATAACACATATCATCATACAAGCATACACATATCAAATGCACCCAAGTTAGGAAAGTTTAACTACCTCTTGTTTGTGTCCTCCTTATCTTCCAAGCACTGAGGCTTCTTGGAAATTCGTCCGTTCTTTTCTTTCCTGACTTCTCATAGCCCTAGATATATAATCATATCATTAGGGTCATTGTGGTCATTTTAGCAAGTCAACCATTGAGTTAAAGTGGTCAAATTATCCTAAGGGACTAATTTCTACCCTTAGAGTTCAAGGTAATTACATTATGCCATTACCTTCTTCCATTTTCATTCATTTATTCAAATCTCCCAGTTTTGTTGACCAAATTTTGGAAATTCATAATTAATTCTACAAAAATCCAAATGGGTTAGTTCCAGTGGATAATTAAAACTCTTTAAGTGCTCTTTAAGAGAAAAATATCAAAAAGCATCAATTACATCCACATATTTCTCAAAAATTCGTCAAATTCAAACTATCATAGATTTCATTCCAGAATTATGGTCAAACTTTGAAAAATCATAACTTTCAATCTACTAGCCCAAATGGCTCTTATTACTATCAAATTAAAGCTCGTGTGAAATATCATGCAATTTGGATCAGGTTTGACTACTAAAAACATGCCACAATAGTACTGGTTTCCAGAAATGAATCTGGGCAGCAACAGCTCAAACTTTCAAAAATTATAGAATTATGTGTAATCATCCAAAAATCACAACCATATATGATTCCACATAATTTTTTGTGTAGAACACAATGGAATGATTAGAAATATCAAAATCCACTTTCTTCCTAAAATTCTAGGCAGAACCGTACAAACCCTATTTTTGCCAAAATCACCAAAACAGAATTTTGTCCAACAACTTGGTCCAATATCATCATAAATTATCATTTAACCATAATCACATGATTAAACCTTAAAAATACCCCTGGACGAAACATGAACAGTTCCACACCCTCATGAAAACTCATCCAACCAACAAACTAATCGATTCAAAATGAAGCCCAAGATTACCTCTATGTGTTTCCACAACCAATTCAGAAATCCGGTAGTACTTTGGCTGGCCAAACGGAACCAAACCCCACCAAATGAAAATTTGAAACTATAGAAATGAAGCTTGGGATAAGTAGAAGAAGGTTTGTGAAGGGTATTTTGGGAGAAAACACCAATTCGGTAGTGTTTCAACGGATTAAAGTTAAGAAAATTCATCATTCATGCTCTCTCTCTCTCTCAACATTTTCCCAATTTCTTGGCATCTTTTTCTGATTTTTTTGATGGTGATGACTGAATTAGATGGCCAAGAGGGAGTCTTGAAAAGTTGGTGCCATGTGTCAAATTTCTATGGTGCCATTAGTCCGGTGATCCAATGGTTCGGTGACACGTGTCACTTACTTTAATAAAGTGGGTCTTGCCTCTTTTATTGGGGTTTTAGCCATCCTTTTTGTTAGGGCTCCCTGACTCTTGAGGTTCGGTGTTCGGGAAAGTCAAACACGTGATCGGACCAGAGTCTGGTAGATTTCCTTAACTTCAAGTGCTGGGTGGTACCTCCTAAGAGTGCCAACACAAAAGGCACTTTATAACTCTCAAGATGAAGGGACATGTGTCCTCCTCTCCTTTATCCAACACAAAAGTTATGTCATCATTGTTTACTTTATTAAAGCTACTTTAATAAAGTTACTCTATCAGTATCTACTTGGGTTTCACTTGGGACTTACTCGGGATTGCTTCATGTATACCAAGGCCCGCCAAATGATGCTAGGTCAGAGTATATGTGTGTGAGCCCCACATGGCGCCACATACTGGTGTCTTCTTTTAAAAATGCAAGGTATACATGTCTACCCTGAAAATGTCATGTACACACCTATACCGGCATATTTCGCTCTACCAATCAGTCCTATACCTATGATATGGCTGGGTGGCATCTTTCAACCAACTAAATGGCACTGTATATGTGTCCTGTGCACATCTGCACCAACACTTAATCATACTACCTATAAATACCGAGCCCTCTGCCGGTAAGGTTGAATCACATAGTCCCTAAGAGTCTTTTATCATCCATCATTCTTGGGACTCTTCTCGAACTAGTCTTTTTCACCTTATTTAGACTTAATCTCTAGCCTTTAGTCCCAAAATTTGGGATATTACAAGTGCGATGGAATTCTAACCGTGCTTGCAGTATTTATACTCAATATATAGCTAATCACATTTTTAATATCCCTATCAGTTTTAGTGACTTGCAAGATAAACTTATTTGGAATAAGAGCCCTAGTGGATTATACTCAGTAAAAGATGGGTTTTGTCTACTTTTCTCTTTTGATGATAAGTTGAATGATAACCCTTTCTGGAAGTTTCTTTGGTCAATCTCACTTCATATAAATGATCTTTTGTTCACTTGGAAACCTTTTAGTTAGGCAATTCCATCAATTGATATTCTAAAAATTCATCATCATAACATCAATGGTTTTTGCCCATTGGATGCTCTGATAGTTATATGGAAACCTTGCACCATTTGTTTCTCACTTGCCCTTTCTCTACTGCGTTTTGGTTAGGAAGTCTTTCAATTCGATTTGCTTATCATACATTTGCTGATTTAAGAAATTAGATCAAACTAAATTTGGTTCAGTTACGAAAAGAAGGATGTACTCAAATGATAATTGGTATAATGAAAACTGTTGTTACAATTTGAATTAAAAGAAATATAATTGTACATCAGGGATGGAATGTGGACTTGGTGACAATAGTCAAAGAGATTAGTCATACTTTAGTTAATGCAAACCTCTTCTATCTATAGATCATTGCCTTCTTTATCTATCAAAGAAGTAATTGTGCATATTATTGATCATATTCCTAAGCAAGGATGGATAATAATATTGGAAATATTTTAGAGATAGGGAAAATTTTTTGCAAGGCTTAGATCAGTTGTGAAGGACAATCTCTAATCTCAATTGGGTGGAAGAAATCATCTGGAGTATAGTTTTTGGCACTTTTTTTGCTTTAGAGCATGCCTTTCTTTGATTGCTTTAGAACATCATCTACTAAGATTTATATACTTTGCTTTCGCATTGTCATTACAAGAAATTTTCTCCAGTCAATAGATTATATAGTAGTTTTATAAATTTCCTAAATACTTGTAGTACCATTTGGGCATATATTTGAAGTACTACTCATTGGATGTATTCTTTTTCTGATTTAATGAATTTGATCTTTATAAATTTTCTCTAGTCATGTAATCTTGTAGTACTATTGCCTTTATCGATGCTCATAGTAGATTCAGTTATATTTGTTAAAGAACAAGTCTAATGCTCTTGGCACTTTTAAGGACTTTCAGCTAATGGTTTAAAGCCATTTTAATACAAAGATTTAGCAAGTGCAAAGTGATAATAGAAAGGAGTTTTTTTACTTTTACTCCTATCTTAACAAGTAGAGGAATGTAACATAGACTTACTTCTCTATACATTTCTAAATAAATTGGTCTTGTGGAATGAAGGCATAGGTCTATTTTTGAGATATGACTTGGTCTTTTGGCCAACGCTTCCCTGTCATTATTTTGTTTGAGTGATGCTTTCTTACCAACTATTTTTCTTCTCAATAGGTTTTCTAGTACTACCTCTAGTCCTTAATATAGGACATATTTAGGGAGTTGATCTTTGTCCTAAATATAAGACATAGTGTTCATATTTGTCAATCTCTTACTAATTTATCATGGTTGATGCTCCCTCAACAATACTAAAAAATGCATGTCATATTAACTAACTTTCTTAATCTAATCAAATTATATAAATATGTCTTATATTAAGGACTGGAGGAGTATTAGTTTTTAGGGTCTCATTCCATATGAGAAGTGGTATGAGACTAAACTAGATTACTCCATGGGAGTGAGTGCTTTCCTTTGTTGAGGACATATAAAAAACACAAACTTGCATTAGGATCAACACCATGCATATTTCTGGGTTATTGCATGGCACATAAAGGGTATAATAAGTGTTTGGGTAGGTCTACAGGATGTGTATGTATCATAAGGAATATTTAGTTTTATGAAACCATATTTCCTCGTCAGGCATTGTTCAATATATGACAATCTATTGCCATATCATCCACCATATTTTCAAAGGTACATCCACACCACTTACTCATGCTACACCTTAACATATGTCTTACACTTTTTGTTTATGTTGACCGACACCTTATGATAACTAGGAGCTAGGTAGGTGTTTTTGCATATCCAAATTGGGAAAAAAGCTATTCAAGTAGAGTTTGATGCTTTTATAAAGTTTCATTGTAAATGTTCTGTAGGCTAAAGACCCATGTTGGTGGAAAAATTTCCAACTACAAAGGTAGGTTGATAGTAAAAGGTTACGTTCAAGTGGTTGTATCAAATTATCAAGACAAATTCAGCCAAGTACTAAAATCCACTATGATACATGCACTACTAACTTTGGCCATTACAAAAGGTTGGAAGTTGCATCAGATTGACTTTAATATAGAAATTCAATTGAATCATTAATATATTTACCAGTCTACACATCCAAATGCGTGAATCAATGCAACATCTATTTGAGGATAAATATTACTTTTGCAATCTTCAATGCTCCTCATCTAAATTACTGCAACTTAGCCTGCTACTTTACATTAAATGTTTTATGCAGATAGAGGATATTGACAAAAATAAGCCTATACTTTTCTAATCACTTATCAAAAAGTAGAAACTCAGTTTCTCTAAAGAGGATGGTTCCCTGACTTTTCTTTTCTATTGTGAATTAGCACTTTTATGCCATAGGAATATCTTATCTTATCATCCTTTTTAAACATTTGATTTTATGGACATGTATATCATATCCCAGAGTCAAAATCCATTTTCAAAAGAGTAAAAAGGATGGAAGTTTAAAATGCAAAGTGAAAAAAAAAAGAAAAAGATAGTAATCAAATCTTTAAGTTGAAAATTGGCTATGTTCATTAGTTAAACAAACAAGGTAATAAGATGCACATTGGGTAATATCAAAGGTTGAATGGTGCCATTCAAGTAAATCCTAGTAAGTGCTATAGAAAAGGATATTGCATGCTCCCATATGAATGTAAAGCCATTGTATTCAAATACATTAATACAATATAATATATGGA
This sequence comes from Inga laurina, assembly GCA_963855925.1. Taxonomy (NCBI): domain Eukaryota; kingdom Viridiplantae; phylum Streptophyta; class Magnoliopsida; order Fabales; family Fabaceae; genus Inga; species Inga laurina. The sequence continues at coordinate 56,651,755 of OY979703.1, forward strand.
AATATTACTGACAAATGGAATTATATCAAGTCTGGTATGAGCTATAAAGATGAAAATGTTTATATATATATTAAAGTCGGGGTTGAGTGTGTTAGCTCTCATAATGTTCTGATGATAACAAATCTTGGTATCTAAGTATATTTTGACAAGCAAAAAGAATGATACAAAGTTGACTTGATGATTCAAGTCACTCAAGTGAAGTTTTAAGTACTCAAGTGATATAAATATTTTTGGAAAAATTTGAATCAGCAAGTCACTCAAGTGATGATTTTCCACTTCAAGTGATTAAAGTGAAACTCTATAGTAATCTTCTCTACGTTGGGAAAATCACTCTAGTGATAGTTTTAGTACTCGAGTGATAGCCAAGTAAGAACTAAGGTTATCAAAGAGGATTACTCGAGTGATAGTGGATGCACTCAAGTGATGTAGCTTTACTTCTAGAATTTTAGCAAGTCACTTGATGATGATCAAAACTTATGAAAGTTTCAGGGTCTGAATCACTCAAGTGAAGGGGTAAGCACTCGAGTGATAGGGATAACATGTAAGTGATATGAGAGTTTATGATATGATAAAATGGATCACTCGAGTAATAGAATAGTGCATGTGAGTGATACACTTTGTCACATGTGCAATAAAGACAAAATCACTTGAGTGATGTGACAATCACTCGAGTGATATCAATCACGTGTGAGTCACTAGCAAGTGATTTTGAGGTGATGTGATCTTCTGATGAAGATCACTTAAGTGATCTATGATCACTTGTAGGACACCTGCAAGTAATCTGAAAGTACACTTGAGTTACTTGGTAGTGATTAAACTTAACTTGTTCAAAACCTATCCATGATCACTTAAGTGAATGAATATGGACTCGAGTGATATTTATTTTCTTAAACATTGCTACCAGTTTACTTGCTGGTGATTATCAGGACAAGATCACTTGAACACTCGAGTGACAGGTGTTGAGCATCGGTAGCTCTACACTACGGGTTTCCTATCCAATATCGCCCGCAGGTAGCCTTTTTTGATGGACAACAAAAGGTACCTTAGCCGCATGCTTTACGCCCAACCTCTCAACCGTAAGCAACTAGGACTATCTTGCTTGACTTCCTAGTCATGACAGGGTAAGAGCCACAACTTTGTCTATACTCTCATTGAGTGAGAACCCTCGATAATAAGGTTGCTTAATATGTTTTGATACCAACAATGTCAAACCCCACAATGTTTCAACATTTATTAGAGTAACGACGCGCAATTCAGTGAGCAAATAGAAATAGCATATATGCAATGCCTTAATTTTGAAATATTTTAAAGAGTTCAAACAAATAATGTTCACAAACCTGAGACATTATTCTATTATAATTTATTAAAGTCCCGATTTCAATACAAGGTTAGACCCTACAGTTAAGTGGGTTTTTCAAAAAATTTATTACTTCTATCAGTTTCAAAGCCTTTTATTTAAACTTGACAATTCAAGGGTGGTCTCAAACTGTTTTGCGACATTTATTACTTCTATCAGTTTTAAAGCCTTTTATTTAAAATACAGAGAGTTCTTCAGTAAAGCTCGCATATTAGTGGTTATCCTATAGGCCTTGGGTGACTGGTCGCCCGTTCTAATTCATTTAGCATATCATAGTAATAGCGTAGGGCACTAACGTACAATTTTCAGTTAACGTGTTTGGTGTTACAAATACTACTACTGCTACTCTACCTATTTAAATATAAAAATTATATGGTAATCCAAAATAGCTAAATAGATAGTCAACTAGTCCTATCAGTTTCCATCACGTACTTCACTCGTCAGTAATTACCTTCTTGCCCTAGGAATTGCTCGCCTTTTTTATAGATAATTTGTTGGAAAGGGTGAGATTCAAAGGAATCTCAGTAGTAAAACAAATCACTTATATGATATGCAAAAATACTAAGCATGTTAATCAAATCATTAAACAATTTTACTTAGAGCATGCAGCAAATAAAGGGCCTATCTAGTCCCTTATCATAGAATCACAACGCTTGATTATCTCGATTAGGCTGCCCAGGGCCTCTGCCCTATATAAGGTGCAGTAATGGGCTTTCTACCTCAACCTTACTTGACTCAAGATGCCCTCGGGTTACTCTCGATGTAATACGTAACACCCCAAATTTTATTCTCCAATATGCCTTGTAAGTATTTGTGACATTTAATAAAAAGGAAGGGTGAATTTTGGAGGACGTGATTATGTTGCTAGTGAAAATTCCCTGTGAGGCAGTGAGTTTGGCATGTGATGTTGGATGATCAAATAATGACTAAAAATTATGAAATTTTATAGGAGGAAATTAGACATCCTAAACTTTAATTTGATAGGTAATGGGTAATTTTTGGAGCTGTATGTAAAAAGTTGTGAATTTTTGAAGTTAGCCCAGAAAAACTGTTGATTTTTTGGAACAATGTCTAAGAATTTAATTCTAGGAATTTTGTGCTTCTAATTGGCAAAGGGCTATATTTTTCCTTGAAACTAGACTCAATAAGGGTTCTATAGCCTTTGAAATCACTCTAATACGATGCCTACAAATTTATTTATGTTTTTTCAAAGTTTAGACAGAAAATCTACAAGAATTTTCAATTAATCCAAAAATGAAGAAAAATTATGAGATAATTGTGTTATATTATAAAAAAAAAAAATTTCTCCTTCTTCCTCCCCATAAACCAATGCCTAACAACCTAAAGAGAGAGAGGGAGTGCAGAAATTTTGTAGAGAGAAGGAGGAAGAGATCTTGCAAGATAAGTTGATTTCTTCAGTAAATTAACTCCTATCTTGCGTAATCCTTCTCCTAAGTTGTTATTCTGCATGAATTAATGTGTTTAAAGCACAAATTTCAATGTTCTTGGAGGCTAGGTTTTAGCCAAACAAGGGAAAAGCCAGAGGGAAGCATATGTGATGTCCTAAACTTGAAATTATTGTTGTTGTGATTATTGTGGATAAATTAATTGGTGAATTTTTGTTGGATTTGCTCAGATTGTGAAATTTAGGAAAGGGTGTAACCTAGGCATTATGCAGCCAAAATTGAGTCTAAATGGTGTCTTTAAAGTAATTAAATAGTTTATAGAGTGATTAGGAGTAGAAAGGAGAAAGTCTGCGGAAGTTAGAATTGAAAAACCCCAACTTTTTTAGGAGAACCTTAAATTTTTTCCAGTGCTTGTTCAAGGGGTTGGAGTTGGATTTGTAAAGATATGATCATTCCATTGAGTTCAGGAAGGAAAATTAGATGGGGTTACAATTGATCACTTTTCTAGAAAAAGCCTTAAAAAGCAAAATTATCAAAACACCTTTGAAACACTAAAATAGGGGCTTTTAAGGGCATTAGTTCTTTTGGCAATAAATTTGGTAATTTCGAGGCTAGAAATGGATTCCTTGGGCAAAAATATGTCAGAATAGGCCATGTCAAAATTTTAGGAAAAGTACGTTTAGACCGATAACAATGAGGCTGGGTCGGGTCCCAGGGGCATTTTGGTAATTTTTCAATACAGACTCGTATAACCACTAGAAACACTATAGAAGTGTCTAAATTGTACATTTGGAATTTTAGCACATGATTGATAGCCAAGCTGTGAAACGAAGTTCGAGGAGCTAATTTAAGGATCGAAAATGGTTAAGGTAGGGAACTTACCTTATTTGCTTGTATTTGATATCTCTGCTTGTGTAGTGATGTATGTGATTGCTTTATTTGATTGTGTATAGCATATTTGAATGATGAAGCTCTGTTTCTGTTTATACTATGGCCATAGCTATGTTGCATGAAACATTGAGCATGCAGAAATGTCTTTATGGGGCGTGCATCTAGTTAAAGCTAACATGTCATACACATAGTATCTATCATGCATGCATTATGATATTTGTTTTCTACTGAAATTCTCTCAAATCTCACCCTCCCCTACCAACAATTTAGACAAGTGAAAACATGAAGTGTATTGAAAGCAGAGAAGAGAACGACACGAGAGGAATACAGTGGTGGAACGAAGATGGGAAGATGCCTCCATTTCTTCGAAACGGGTTTAGATACCCTGTAGCCCTGTACAGTGACATAAATTGTAATTATCATGTACAATCCCTATGGGAAATTTTTATAATCATGCATATATTATCAGTATGTTCATGCTATTCATGTGTTGCCCACCGAATTGCATATTATTTTCTCGCAAATACTCTGAAAAATGTGAAAATAAGATAAGGGTCTTACATTTTGGTATCAAAGCTTCAAGCAGTTTGGGAAGAGCCCAAAGCGGTTCTGGTAGAGTGATGGTTCTGGCAACATAATAGTATATTAATATGGTCTTGATTATATAATGATAAGAAGTATCCATAGATGGGAGTACTAAAGGAGTGAATCCTCCAAGTCCATGAAGCAGCCTTAAGAGATCAACGAATACATGAAGGGCAGCAAGTGGTGCAATACTGGACTAAGGATGGTCTAAAGATATTGTGAAACATGGGGAAGTGGGTACGGCCAAGGCCAGGGTACAGACATAGTATTTAGTAAACTGGAGGTAATAGGCATGATTTTTAAGACAAGGGTAGTCTCAGGGTACTGGTAGTCAGGAGTAGATAAAGCTGGTATCTATGTTTTGGCATGGACACACAAAAGTTAAGTGTGCTTAACCCAAGGAAATTCTAGAATGCGTGACCCCTTGGGAAGTTAAGTTGGCAAGCTCATGAAGACTTGGGGAATAGTGATCGTCTTAAGGTTTCTTCATGACTAATGATTATCTTAATTAGACGCTTTGGAGGATGCTTAGAAGTATAGAGTGATGATGTAAGTATTGATTTTAATAAGGAACATTTTTGTTGCAGTGAATACTGCCAGAAAATTTCATTTGATGAGGTTATGGGAACTTGAGGCATAATAAATGTTTTGAGGTTTCTTCGTGTTAGGTAATGAACCTTAGTAACACCGTGGCGTTAAAGGTATGTAGGTATGATATACGGTGATACATGATACGTGGTAATTTTGCCATATGTCAATCCTAGAGGATTCGATCTGACAATATTGAGGGTTGTGATAGGCTTGAATCCGATCTAAGCTGAAATAGTGCTTAGTTCGAAATGCAAAACAGGTTGCACTATTGTTCTAATATATGACAGAAGTTTGAACCTTATAAACCTTGTGGATAGTGTTGACCCTTCAGTAATATTTTGAGGATTATACCTAAATACCATGGAGGTTAGAATAGACGCTATTTATCTTGATTCTTAGCAAACCTATTGGGTATAATTGAGGAAATTGATTTCCAATCTGTATGAAGTTGAGGTTCTAGATTTCATGATGAACCTTACAGTTGGGTTAGAAACCCTAGGTTGTAAAACCTTACATGCAAGGTATGTTGTAGTGGACCTGTGTGTCCTGAGGCCTTAAGACCTAATGGACCGGTGTGTCCCTAAGCTGGTAGATGTAGTCGGCATTGTGTTGAGTTATTGATGATCCGTGGAATCAAGGAAGAAGATTCTTACGGACACAAATCCTCACAGAAAGGAAGTTTGAAAGGTTGCTAGCTATTAAGCCTAGCATAGGGAAAGATTATGATTATATAATATTCCCTTAAAGGATTGATTGAGGTGATAGATAGCTCTAGGATGAAGTGAGAGACAGAATTGATTTGCCTACCATTCTATTAATTTCAGGCTTTAATAGGAGTCGATTGGTGGATGGCAGATAGTGTGTTGAAAGTTATGAATAGAGAAGAACATAAGAGGCACCTAAGGGTGGTGCTAAGACATTGTAGGACATGTTAGGAATTGTCACAAATTAGGATATATCATATCCTAATCAAGTGAAAACAACATTGAATTGAAATGGGCTAGTAACTAGCATAAAGGAACATGAATTATGGGTGCAGTTAGGTGTTATAGGAGGTTCCTGTGGGACTTCTATTAAATCGTCTTGACATTTATTAATGCTCATATGAGGAAAATAGAACATCAGAGTGGTGCAGCGAAGCCAATATGAAACAGTAACACAACTGGGTGGGACAGTAAATTTATGTGTAACATTTGAGGACAGCCAGAGAGGGTAATATTCGCACCAGTGTTGATCATCCCAGATCATGACTAGTGTAACCCCCTCAAGGTAATTATACCCGAATTATGAAATTTAAGTGAAATAGAGACCAATAAGACAAAACAAACTTTATAATCCCTTATCTCCAAGAGATGAGGTGCTCAGAAAATCAGTTAAAAAACATTATTCATTTGGTCTCACATTCACTTCCGTATATAATTACCTATGCAGTTATATCACATAATAAATATCAGAGTGCATAACCAAAATCCTGGCAACCCCGGGTTTGTTGTATATGTACAATGGGTTTAAAGTTTCCCAAAATGGGGATTACATATCCAAAAATATTATCTACAGCTCATATACATACAGTAATCCCAAAATCCTATTAGATAACCAACAGTCTAAAAATCAAAATGTCCCTACGAGATCCTAAACACTCCGGGTTAGCCGCTCCCTTTCGAGCCACTTGCCTTATCTGAAACGTTAGTCATTTAGAAAGAGTGAGATTCTAAAGAATCACAGTAGTAACAAATCACTCATACAATATATAAACACAAGGCATGTATGTTCATCATGTTTAGCAACAACATTATGAGTCATGGCTCGCGCCACAGCCGACAGCACTAACGGCTGTAATCACAATGCACTATGCCCGCTTTCGCGGTAATCACAATGGCAGCTTTCACTGTAAATACTATGCTAGATTTCGCTGTAATCACTATGCCCGCTTTTACGGTAATCACTATACAGCAGCATCACAAGGCATAAAGTATCTCAAGGCACAAAGTATTACAAAGCTCTACAAAGCATCTCAAATCAGCAGCAGCATCACCAATGCATGATAGGCAAACATACAATACATTTACATAAAGTATAAGAGAGAAGTCACTACCTGTATCTTTCCTGACGTTCTTAGGCACAGTGGGCTCACGAGTCTGACAAATGTAAAATCCTATAACCAAATTAGGGACAATCGATTAATCTCTTTTCCAATTACATATTTCCATAATACTCTAAGTTGGTTATCATTTAGGACTCTTTAGGTGGCTAATAGAGGCCTAAACATATGCCTAAAAGGTTGGAAGAAACTACCATGAAGACCCCTTTTTGGTAGGCAAAATAATGATTTTTAGCTGGCTTACTTGAGTGAAGATGACCTCACTCGAGTGATTAGAGACTTGTACTCGAGTGAGACTAGCTCTCACTCACGAGTGTTTGATAGTGAGCAACCATCACGGCCAGAAAATGCTCACAATACTCAGGCATGGGATTTTGCACTAGGGTGATAACTCTAAATCCACTCAAGTCCACAGAAGTGCAACACAGAAAGTGACAACCTGAGAGCACATGCAATATGAGAGGGACAAGCTTACTCGAGCATACCCCTAGCACTCGGGTGAGAGGGTTTCACTTGCGAGTGTTAGAACATACTCTTGGATATTGACCAGCGAGTGACAACCCGAGAGCGACCTTAATTAAGAACACATACCATCACTCGAGTAACCCCTTGCTCACTCGAGTGATCACCAATTTTACTCGCGGTCTAAGAAGTGCACTCGAGCTTCCTTCATGAAAACCCAGGAAAAACATAAAGGGAAAGGCAAAACACAAAGCACCACTCAAGTGGGTTCCTCCCTTACTCAAGTGAGGCTTATCAGATTGCCAGATCTCACAATTGATAGAAATTCCCAGATTGGCCAAAATCACACCCAATAGTTCCCAAACTCCACACAAAGCTCATACTCACTCAAAATGACATAGGGAACCTATTGGTAATCTCCAAAACATCCAAAAACCATTTTAACCACAATCTATGCCCTTGGGTCTCTATGACATACAATACCCAATTTCAATCAATACACTTCCAAACTTTAAAACTATAACCAACATTCAAATAACTTTACAATGAAATAATTCCAACATCAATCACTATGAAATCCATACACTCAAAAATAGTGACACAGCCTATGTGTCATATGGTGATTTACCCAATGTAATGTATAGTGGTGTGGCAGCCCATCAGAGCATGTTAATCAACCCTATGATTAGTATGCAACCTTGACAGGGCTAGGAGAGAATCCTGTTGCATTGGCAGAAATCACGGGTAGCCTTGAGGTCGAGATGCGGTGCGTAAAATATGCTGCTGAGTGGTGTGCTATACAGTGTTATGACCTGTGTGGTCACAATGATATGCACTTGTGTGGTATATAGTGTTATACACATGTAAACCTGTGTGGGTTACAGTGACATGATTTGTGTAGTCAACTATCACACAACCTATGTTGTTTGTGGTGACACATGTCAGTAGAGATTGGGATAAACCCTACTATAGTAAGGTATAATGGTGGTGAATACTCTCAACAGCGTAGCCTCACAGAATGATTACCCACTCATGATATAGTGCATACAGTGAATGATGTACGTAATAACCAGTGCACATAGTATGACCAGTAAGGGTCAAATAGTAATTTAATCCTGAACACCAAACAGGCAGGCGTAAATGCAAACAGTCATATGTATAAACATATGTATTGGTAGTACATCCCAGTGTACATGTTTGTACAGGACAGTAAGACTAGGATACTCAGTATTGTAAGAGTAGGATGACATAAGCTACAAGGCTAAATACATCGAGTAGTGTCCCGACAAGGCAACGAGGCCTAAAATAATGAATTGAGTGTCTTGATGGACAATTAATATAGTAATGGGTTGGGTGGCCTATGAGTCTAAAATAGAGAACAAAGGCAGTAAGACCTGATATGTATGTTTGCACGGGGCAATGTCTTTGGGCAGTGAGACCAGAAAAACATTTTATGCAATAATGGATTGCATGGCCTATGTATAACAAACAAGCAACATATGTAAATAGTAGTAGATTAAATGTGTGGAGGATAATAGGTACTTCACACACATACACGGGAAACAGAAAAAGATATGAGGAAACATTACCCGAAATTTATGGATGTATAGGGCTAGCAAATTTTGGGGACGAAGTTTATTTAAGTGGGGAAGAAGTGTATCACCCTAAATTTTATTCTCCAATATGCCTTGTAAGTATTTATGGCATTTAATAAAATGGCAGGGTGAATTTTGGAGGATGTGATTATGTTGCTAGTGAAAACTCCCTGTGAGATAGTGAGTTTGGCATGTGATTTTGAATAACCAAATGATGACTAAAAATTATGAAATTTTATAGAAGAAAAGTAGACATCCTAAGCTTTAATTTGAAAGGTAATGGATAATTTTTGGAGCTATATGGAAAAGTTTATGAATTTTTGAAGTTAACCTAGAAAAACTATTGATCTTTTGAAACAACGTCTAAGGAATTTAATTCTGAAAATTTTGTGCTTCTAATTGGAAAAGGGCTATATTTTTCCTTGAAACTAGACTCAATAAGGGTTTTATATCCTTTGGAATCACTTCGATATAATGTCTATAAATTTAGTTATGATGTTTGAATGTTAAGGCAGAAAATCTGCCAGAATTTCCAATTAATCTGAAAATGAAGGAAAATTATGAGATAATTGTCTTATATTATAAAAAAATTTTGTCTCCTTCTTCCTCCCCATAAACCGATGCCTAACAGCCCAAAGAGAGAGAGGGAGTGCAGAAATTTTGTAGAGAGGAGGAAGAGATCTTGCAAAGTAAATTGATTTCTTCGGTGAATTAACTCCTATCTTGCATAATTCTTCTTCTAAGTTGTTCTTCTACATGAATCAAGGTGTTTGAAGCACAAATTTTAGTGTTCTTGGAGGCTAGGTTTCTGCTAAATAAGGGAAAAGCTAGAGGGAAGAAAATGTGACTTCTTAAACTTGAAATTACTGTTGTTGTGACTACTGTGGATAAATTAATTAGTGAATTTCTGTTGGATTTGCTCTGATTGTGAAATTCAAGAAAGGGTGTGCCTTAGGAGTTATGTTGCCAAAATTGAGTGTAAATGGTGGTTTTAATGCAATTAAATTGTTAATAAAGTTATTAGGAGTAGAAAGCAGTAAGTCTGCAGAGTTAGAATTAAAAAATCCCAACTTTTCCCAGAGAACCTTAAATTTTGGATAGTGCTGGTTCAAGGAGTTGGAATTGGATTTGTGATGATATGATGATTCCATTAAGTGCAGGAGGGAAAATTAGGTAGACTTATAGTTGATCACTTTTCCAAAAAAGCCTTTAAAAGCAAAATTACCAAAACACCCCTGAAACCTTGAAATATGGGCTGCCAAGGGCATTCTGGTCTTTTGGCATTGAATTTGGCAATTCTGAGGCTGAAAATGGATTTCTTGGGCAAAAATATGTCAGAATAGCCTAGGTCAAAATTTTAGGATTAGTACGGTCGGACCAGGTACAGTGGGGCCGGGCCAATTCTCGAGGGGCATTTTTGTAATTTTTTTAATATAGACTCATATAACCACCAGAAACACTATGAAAGTGTCTAAATTGTACATTTGGAATTTTTGGACCTGATTGATAGCCAAGTTGTGGCACGAAGTTCGAGGAGCTTATTTAAGGATCGAAAAGGGTTAAGGTAGGGAACTTCCCATATTTGCATGTATTTGATTTCTCATCTTGTGTAGTGATGTATGTGATTGCTTTACTTGATTGTGTAGAGCATATTTGAATAATGAAGCTCTTTTTCTGTTTATATTGTGGCCATAGTTATGTTGCATGAAACATTGAGCATGTAGAAATGTCATTATGGAGCATGCATCTAGTTAAAGCTAACATGTCTTACATATAGCATCTATCATGCATGTATTATGGTATCTATTTCCTAGTAAGATTCTCTTGAATCTCATCCTCCCCTACCAACAATTTAGACAATTAAAAACAGGAAATATATTGAAAGCAGAGAAGAGAACTATATGAGAGGAATGCGGTGGTGGAATGAAGACAGGAAGATGCCTCCATTTCACTAGAATAAGTTTAAATACCCTAGTAGCCTCATACAACAATATCAATATTTAATTATCATGTATAATTCATATGGGGAATTTTTGTAATCAAGCACATATTATCAGTATGTTCATGCTATTTCTAGTTTGCCCACCGCATTGCATATTGTTTTCCCGTAAATACTCTGAAAAAAGTGAAAATAAGATAAGCTTACATAATATGCCAAAATTTATACAAGAGGTGAGTGTTCCAAAATCAAGTATAAATACTATTAGAAAAAAACACTTTTGGGAATTAAATAAAATATCAAAGGGAAATTTAATTAAAATGGTTATAGTGAGGGGCAAAATGGGGAAGAAAAGAATTACTGGTCAATTAGTCAAACAATTTCCTCTTTTCTTAGAAGAAGAAATTGGTCATCCATTAAAAGAAGAAGAGGGAAAATTAAATGGCTAACTAAACTAGTTATGGTAAGTAATTAGTTACTTACCTTTTTGAGGAACCACAAGCTTGTGACAAGTGGCATAATCAGGACTAAGTAAATTGTTGTTAGGTGAAAAAAATCATCTAATACTCCCTCTCTCCTCTAATTTTCATCCAACTGCCCCAAATAAATTAGAAAATTTGTCAAAAATATCACAAAATTGTTAGAGGAGACATAAAAGGTGAATAGTAACTTTTTAAAGCTTTAATCCTCCTAAACACTATTGAATCGACGTTTTCTCTCAAAATACCATTCTATAACCTTATTCTACTCATCCTAAGCTCTATTTCTACGATTTTGTTCATTTGGAGGTATTTGGTGTTGTCTTGCTTACAAGAATATTGTTGGATTTCCAAACCGATTGCGGAAACATGTAGAGGTAAGTGTAGGCTTCCTTTTGAACTGATTAGTTTATTGTTTGGATGAGTTTTCATGAGGGTGGGCTACTATTCAAATTTCATCCTGGGGGTATTTTTAAGGTTTAATCATGTATTTATAGTTAAATGATGATTTATAATGATATTTGTTACTATTGGGATTCTTTTGAATCTCACTCTTTCCAATGATATCTTTTATAGCTCGAGACGGTAGTTGAGCGGGGAAAAAGGTAACCACGGGTGAATGAAGGGGCTAAGACCTAGAATTAGAGTCCTGATGGTTATCTACTTTTGTATATTTGTACATGTTGTATATATAAGCATAGTTAGTCTAGTACTAGAGGTATTGGCAAGCGTGTATGCGTTACATTTGTTAGTATCAAAGCGTAAGTTCTTGGCTCTTGGATAAAGTTCTCTGCTTATATATGTGTGCCGACTCTTGAATAGTGGACTTGTGAATAGGAATAATGAGTGGTAGAAGGAAGCAAAGGAGTAGGTCACCCCCATTGGTCAACCAGCCCCTAGTAGAGCAACACATACCAGAGGGTAAAGTCAGTGTGGTATATTATATGGAGAGTGGATGTAGGGTGGTGGGTATGGTAAGTAATAAAGTCCCTACCCATACAACCATAAAGATATGGTCTAGTCAGCCTGGTCCCAGTATAGAGCCATCTGTTGGCAATACTAGTGACCCCAACAAAGAAGAGATCTTACAAGACACTGACTCTAATGTTGAGTCTAAAGCCCCAGTGGTTAAGTTAGCTTTTGACCGATACCCTGACCATGAACTGTGGGAGTGCCTTAGGGGGTTATATTTGAGGGACTTCAATGATTTTATTTCCTCTATGACGTTATATTTAGTGTTTTTATGGTCAATAGGGAAGCTGTATGATTAGAGAGCAGAGCATAGGTTAGAAATGACTGATGATGTTTGGATTTAAACTACACTAGCCTATTTTCCCAACTTTACCTCTTGGATCAAAAAGAAGAACAAGATTATAGTACAGGGTCCTTTCAGGTTTTGGCCTTTTATCGATCACATAGATTTATGTGACAAATAATATGGATTGGTAGTAGTAGTGTTATCTAGACTGGCTATAGTAGCATAGTAAATGTTACTTTTGTATGTAAATATCAAGCTGCTTTTATTGTAAATATGACTCTTTGGGTATTAATATATGTATATCCTGTTGTGCAATGGTATTTAAGTTTAAGGAATACATATATATATATATATAAACCATGGTACGACTAAGAAAAGACCTACAGTGCCTAAAGTTGAGGAAGTAGGAAACCCACCTGACCCTATGCAGCAAGTTCTCGAAATGCTAACGCAACAGCAAACTTTGATTCAGGAATTACGTGAGGAAATCCAGGAAGTGAGAGAAAAGTAGAATGAAGATAGGGCACAACTTATAGACATTGAGGAGAATGAAAATACTGAAGTGAATTGAGAAGGATAATAGCCTGAAAATAATGAGCAATCACAGTCACTTGAATCTAATAAAGAGATTCCTATTACTCTGGCTTGAAAAGAGGAAAATCTCTAATACTGGATGACTAAATTCATCAGTACCATCCTTCGACATTCAGGGGAAGATTTGATTCTCAAGCTGTTAAGGACTAGATAGTTTGACTAGAGAAAATCTTTGAAGTGTTAGAGTGTCCTTTGAAAATGTTGAAAATAAAGGCTTGAATAGTGGGAGTTGCTTATCGCTAGTAGTGGAATACAGCAGTTGTTTTAAGGGGCTGAAATATTTCATTGACTTGGGAGTTATTCCAAAAAGAATTTAATGAGAAATACTTCCTAAAGTCTGTGAGGCTCGAGAAGGAGAAAGAATTCTTAACCATATAATGGGGTGATGTTGAACCCTCTAATGATTACTTAGCACGGTTTATCAGCTTATCCTATTTCTCCTCCTATATGAAATTTAAAGAGGATGAGGAATGGAGTTCTGATATGTTGATCTGAGGACTGAAGCTTGAAATGGAAGAAAAGTTAGTTGCTTGGCATTTCACAGAATTTAATAAGGTGCTGGAAGTTTGTCGGCTAAAGGAAGACAACCTTTTATAGGTATGTGCAAATAAAAATACGAGCAACTGAGGTGGATCTAGCTAGGGGAATACTTCTCAGAAACGTAAGGGGCAAGGATTCTCTTCAAAAGGAAATAATAAGAAGTCCTTTCAACTTGAAAAGAAAGGCTACCAAGGCCCTCAAACACAACGATCATGTCCTTAGTAAGGTAGGACACACCCTAGCAGGTCTTGTGATGGGCAACTGATTTGTCATGCTTGTAAGAAGCCAGGACACTTTATCAAAGATTGTCTATAAGGAACAGCTGAGCCAAGGCTGCAGAACTAGGGTAGTGTTTTTGCCGTGAGGCATGAGACGACCCGAAAATTACCAAAGATGATCAAAGGTACTATCCTTTTTCATGGTAGTACTTTAGATGCATTGTTTGACTTAGTTGCTAGCTATTATTTCATTTCCTATGATTGTGCTAAATGATTAGGGCTAAGCATATATAAACTGCTGTATGACTTGAATGTATCAACGCTACGGGTGTCAAAAATATGACTACTGATGTTTGTTTGAATTGCGTTATGAATGTTGAGGGGCATGAATCTGTAATAAATATAATATGTTTGCCACTCTAACAACTAGAAGTCATATTGGATTTGAATTGGTTGATGGTGAACAATGTGTTGCTAGACTGTGGTAATAAGAGAGTAGTATTTCTTAAACTGCAGACGGAACTTGATACTAATATAAACCTGAATCTTCTGTCAGTGGCTGAAGCTAAGAAATGCTTAAAGAAAGGGTGTAAAGGGTATGATATTATTCTTCATACAAGCAAAATCTAATTTAACTCTTGAAAATATACTCGTCGTGAATGAATTTTTTAAGGTATTCCTAGAGGGCATTAGTGGGTTGCCTCCAGAAAGAGAAGTGGAGTTTGCCATTGAAATCATACCAGGAGCTAGATCTATATCCAAAGCATCTTACAGAATGGCATCAAATGAATTGAAAGAACTGAAGAAATAAATTGAAGAACTTATGGAGAAAGGGTTCATCCAACCTAGTGTTTCACCCTGGGGAGCACCAGTATTATTTTTTAGAAAGAAGGATGGAAGTTGAGACTATGCATTGACTATAGAAAATTGAACAAGGAGATCGTCAAGAACAAATATCCGCTTCCCCAAATCAATGATCTCCTTGATCAATTATTTGGGTCTAGTGTGTTCTTAAAGATTAACCTGAGATCATGTTATCATCAGCTGCGAGTAAAGGCTGAAGATATTTGTAAAACAACTTCAAGAAAAGAGATGGGCACTATGAATTTATGGTGATGCCCTTTGGCCTGACTAATGCAACTGCTATGTTTGTGGACTATATGAACTGGATCTTTCGTCAGTACTTAGATCAGTTCATGGTAGTTTTCATCGATGACATCCTGATCTATTCCAAAAGTAGAGAAGAGCATGAAAAGCATAAGATAATTGTGATGGGCATTTTGAAAGAAAAACAACTTTTCACCAAGCTTAGTAAATGTGCATTCTGGCTGTCAGCAGTTAAATTTTTGGGTTATGTGATTTCAGAAGAAGGGGTCTTTGTTGATCCTAGTAAAGTAGAAGCAGTGTTGAACTAGAAGAGGACATAAACTATTACAAAAATACACAGTTTTCTGGGTCTTACATGTTACTATAAGAGGTTTATACATAATTCTCTCAAATTGCTATGCCATTAATGAAGCTCACGAGAAAGAATCAACAGTACGTGTGGTATAAAAAGTGTGAAAGGAGATTTACTGAGCTGAAGAGGAGGTTAACATCGGCTCCAATATTAATTATCCCAGATTCCAATGAAACCTATGTGATGTATAGTGATGCTAGTAAGTAAGGATTGGGATATGTACTCATGCAGCAAGGAAGGGTAGTGACATACGCCTCTCAATAGTTGAAGTCTCATGAATTGAACTATCCCACTCATGATTTAGAACTTGTAGCTATTGTGTTTGCTTTGAAGTTATGGGTGCATTACTTGTATGGAACCACTGTAGAACTACACTGTGACCACAAGAGTCTCAAGTACTTATATGATTACAAAGAACTAATTATGTGGCAGTGAAGATGGATGGAGTTGCTGAAAGATTATAACTTGGAGATCAAATACCATCTGAGTAAGGCAAATGTCATCGCTGATGCTTTGAGTAAAAAGGTGGTGCAAGGTAACAACTATGATGGTATGAGAACAAAAATTGTTAGAAGAATTTAGAGATTTGAATTTGTCAAATCAAGTATTCATGAGTATGAATGAACTAAATGAGTACTCCTTACTAGCTACAGTGTCAGCCAAGAGGAGAGCGGTTTGAGAATGGAAATTGAAGAAGCTTAGAGGCAAGATAGAAGAGCAACATATGTCTGCAACATGACTAGTCAAGGAGTAACTCAAAATCATGGTATTCGCCAAGCGGGTTAGTCAGATTTCAAAAAAGAATTTATGTTCCCCCAAAGGCTAATTTGAGGCGAAAAATCTTGGATGAGGCACATAAGAGCATATTTACTCTCCATTTAAGGGAGACTAAAATGTATCACAACTTGAAGTCTGTATATTGGTGGCCAAGGCTAAAGAGTGATGTGATCAAGTATGTTGCACGATGTCTTACAATATCAAAAGACAATTGTCTCTTTTGCTCTTGATCATGTCATTATTTATTGAATGGCCATTTGCTTTTCTTTTGCATTTTAATTCCCTTTTTCCTTCTATGCTAGGCGCAATTTTCCTTTCTCTTTAGGTTCAAGTTAGGTTTTGTATCCTTTCTTGCTTTAAGTAAGGGGATTTGGTACTTTCCTTAGTCAATTGGAATTAAATTCCTTACAAAATTCCCAAAGCAATTTCTAACATTATTTATACTTGCTTTTGGGACATTTAGCCCTTGTATGAGTTTTGGGATATTACAATTCACCCCTATATAAATAAATTTTGTCCCCAAAAATTTGCTACACTTCTTGAGGTATAAATTCTGGGTAATGTTTCTTCAGGACCTCTTTAGCTTCCCAAGTTGCTTCCCTTGTGGATAATCCCTTCCATACCACTTTCACAAATGCTATGCTCCAGTGTTTGATTTGCCTTTCTTGTCTATCAATGATTCGTGTGAGCTCATCCTTATAAGTGAGATCATCACGCATATCCACATTTTCTTACTCAATAACATCCTCGGGTCTGGCTGGTAATTTTTCAACTGTAAGACATATAATATGTCGTGGAGTTTGCTCAGGTTTAGGGGTAGGACCATTTGATATGCCACTGGCCTAATCCTTGCCAAAATTTCAAAAAGACCAATATATTGTAGGCTTAATTTCTTTCTCTTTATCGCCCTACCAATTCCAATGACTGAAGATACCTTCGGAAACACGTGATCTGTAACTTCAAATTCTATAGGCCTTCTCCTTTTACATGTACATATGACTTCATTGGGTCACACATCATAATATTTTCCTTGGCCGGGCATGCTTAACCTTAATGTATCTATACAAAATACTAGTACTGGCTCCCACTACTTCCAAACATCAGTACCCCATGATTGTCTATGTCCTATTATGTCCTGCCCATTGTCTCCGAATGACTAGATATTGGGTAATGACTATATATTAGTATTGATACATGTGATCCCTTAAGTATCTTGTAATATGCTCTATAAAAGCCATGAAGTTGTCATTGGGACCACGCTCTATAACCTCATTCTTCTTCCGTGCCCATAATACAGTATTGGAAAAGAAGTGTAGCGTCGTGTGAATCTAAAAATCATCTAGAATCTCCAAATCAAAACATCTTTGACCTCGGTATAATGTGTCTACTTAATCCAAGTATGCTACATACGGAGCTAATAAGGTGTCCCAATCATGTAAAGCCTGCATTTGGTTGTAGGTCATATAGCACATACACAGTTCTAGCTCTGGAACTGGTAACGGAGTCCAGATTTGATTATGACTCATTAGTCTATGGTTGCTCGATGTCCTTATAGATGAGCTTATCAGTTATGTGCTATTTAGGATAAGGCTCATACATTGGCCTTGGCCATACCTATTTTATCAATGTTTGTATCATCCTTAGACCACTTGATATTGTACTATTTGCTGCCCTTTAGGTATTCGTTGATCCTCCGGGGGCTGGTTCATAGATGGTGGTGACCTACTTCTCTAGTGCCTTCTTTCGCGCATATCTCTTGTCACCATATAATCAATTCCATATCAGTATACTATTCTGATACTGCCAGGACCACGAATCTGATACCAACAATGTTGAGCATTGGTAGTTGCACACTATAGGTTTCCTATCCAGTACTATCCGCAGGTAGCCCTTTCTGGTAGACAATAAAAGGTACCTCAATCGTATGTTTTACACCCAGCCTCTCGACTATAAGAACCAGGACTATCTTACCTAACTTTAGGTAAGAGCCACGACTTCATCCACACTCTCATTGAATAAGAACCCCTGATCATGAGGTTGCTTAACATGCACTGATACCAACAATGTCAGACCCCTCAATGTTTCTACATTTATTAGAGCAATAATGCACAGTTTAGTGGGCAAACAAAAATAGCATATACATACTGATATAGAATATTTGATTATATTACAAGAGTCCCCACAAGGTTTAAAACAAAAAATATATATAATATTCAAAATATCAAAGAGACATTATAGATAACCAACATTATAGCTTGCATAAGATCGAAACTCTCAGTTGCCGATATCTACATCCTTACCCTTTAAGCCGCTCCTTCTAGCTGAATAAATTTAAATTTGTAGAAAGAGGTGAGATTCATATGAATCTTAGTAGTAACATATAATCAATCATATAAAATGTAATAAATAAATATGCAATGCACCATATCATGTAACAGAAATAAAATACTATAAACTTACAGGTCTGCTTGATGTTCAAGATCAAATGAATATTTTATCCCTACTAGCCATTCTATATTCACTGTTCAGGATCTAATGACTGTTTGATCACTACTTGCTGTAATGTTCTGGGGCAAATGGTTGTCTGCCTGTACTTGTCTCACTACCTCAGCTAGGTTCTGTTTGGCTGGATGGTACTTGCACTTTTCCCACCACAGCAAGGTTTTGTACTTGTCTTACTGCCTTAGCTAGGTCCCACTGGGCAAAATGATAATTGTGCTTTTCCCATCGAGTGGTACTTGTGCTTTTCCCACACTGTAGCTAGGTTTTGTAACATGAAATTCATATCACAAAATAAGGTAACACAACCCATATAAATAATCACATAGTATATGAAAAATAGAGTTATTACCTGAATTCCCCTTTATTCTAGTTACTCGATTTAATAGTTCTTGGTCCGGTTTGAGCATATGTCAAATCCTAAAATTCCAAATTTATAATAAATGAGTTATTACTTATTCATGTTTCATTTCTAATTCCATATAATTGGTTATCCTTATAAAAAACGTATAATTACCAAAATGCCTTTAATAATCCAGTCTAATTCCTTTTACATTTGGTATACTATACTTTACCAAAAATTATGACCCAAGTTATTCCTACTCAATTTGACATGTAGAATCCATTTTTTACCTCAATTTTTCCAAAATCACACTTAATTTCCCAGAATACCCTTGGCAGCCATAAAGTTAGGGTTTTAGGGGTAAAATTGTCATTTCACACCCTAAAGCCTCTATACTGCACTTTTCACATGTCCCTTACACAACTTTTCATTCTAAACACAATGGAATCATCAAATCCATGAAATTCCTACTCCAACACTCAAAAAATGCCCTTATCCGAATTTCATGATAAATTAGAAAAAAATGGAGTTTCTTGATTTCGATCAACGAAACACCTTCTTTTCACCTTAAATTACTTCTTAAACCCTTTCATTACACTTCCCACATCATTAATCAAAATTTGAGCAGTACCTCCCCTTAGGGTTTATGCTTCCCAAACTCATAAAATCAAGACAACCAAGCCAAATAACCAACAACAAACACAAATCAATAAGTAGAATCAAGTTCCATGATTTACCCATTGATTCACCTCTTTTTCCTTTAAAACTGCCACCTCTCCTCCTTCTTTCTCTTTGATTTTATTTTTGTTTCATGTGATTTCAAGAGGGATATGATGATTAGAAGAGGTTACTAAAGATTTTGAGACAAGAACAAGTGGATTTTGCAACCAAACTTACCTAAGTTTGCTTCTTGAACACCTTGTCTCTCTCTTTGCTTCTTGTGTTCTTCAAACTTGTCTCTCTTTCTATTCTCTTGTTTTGGCCAAAAATATGGATTTTTGGAGATGTGAAATGGCTTCTTCAAGAAGCCTCTTCCACCTCCTCAAAATATTATTATTTTAATTGAATTTTTCACATGTCATACAATATTTTATTCCTTCTTTTTCCACTTGGCTTGTAAAACTTCCATATGGCATCCCTTTGTCCACATTTCATTTCCCCTTCTTCTTTTCTCTCTTGGTCGAAATTGGCCATTAGTTATAGAAAAATAAAAAACCTTCTTGATTATTCAACAAATGACCATTTTGCCCTTATTTGTTTTCCAATTTTTAAATTAATTGTCTTCCTTTTTCCCTTTTTATTTTTGGCCAAAATTTACATAATAAATGGAGCCAAAATTTGTCCTTTTCCCTTCTTTATTTGGTCTATAAGGATAGGCCTTTGATAAGAAAAAAAATGGACTTTTATGTCTTATTTTGGCCAAAATTTCGTGTAGTCAACACTTCTAGTATTTTGTCACTCCAAGTGCACCACAATTAACTATTTTATTCCATTTATTGTAACAAATGTACAAGGAATTTTGGTGATCAAAATTTAGGATGTTACAATAGGATTAGCACTCGAGTGACATTGAATGACACTCGAATGAATGTTTTTCTGAACTTTGAATCAGCGTCTCAATAATTTTGGTACCTATCATTAACATTCTGATTAACACTATAATCTCTTATGTTACTCTCAAATATTACTAATCAAACTTATATATGAGTTTCAGGTGTTTTATCTAGGGAGTAGCTTCAAGATTTCAAAAAGCAAAAAGGCCATCAGAAGCATTAAATGCGAAGTAGCCTTAATCAAACTGAATGCTTTCTTTTATCAACGACTGCATTTATTCTCTAATGGGAAAATTTGAATGCTCTCAACGGTCATTAAAGACATTCTACCTATAAATACTAAAGCATTCAAGATGGAGTAACCAATGAATTTCAAAATCAATTATGTGCATTAAGTACTCTGTTTCTGTCTAATATTCTCTGATATTCCTATTGTTCTTTAGTATTCATTTATCAACTCTTTGAAAGAGATTTTACAACCTTATTCATTACTCTTGTAAAGAAAATCTTAAGGTAGTGGGACCTTGAGTAAGAATGTCTGCTTACAAAGTGTAAGAGGGAGTGAGTGTTCTATTAAGGATCTTTCTTATACTATGCTGTCAAGAACTCGACGAATATTGAAAGCATAGTGAAAATGGCAGACCCACTATGAGGACTGGACGTAGGTTAATTGGTTATGACCGAACTAGTATAAACTCTGGTGTACACTTTGGTGAAATTTCTCTAACCCTTATCTTTTAATTAAGTAATTTAATTGTGATTTTTAAATATTGTTAAAATCACCCAATTCACCCCCATCTTGGATGAAACTGTTGACACTAACATAGTGCACATAGTTTATGAATATTAAAAAATATAATTAACTATAACACAACATTTAAAAAAACTTATGTCGTATTGAACTATGAGTCACATAGTTTTACACACTTTTTTACCTTCTTATTATTGATGTGTTCCTTATTGATCATTTTTCACTCTTCACATTCAAAAAAGGATACATGATATTGGAGTTTAAACTGTATAGTACAACTAAGTATATATATTATTCTCATCCTTTTGTATTATCATATATTTATATAAGCAGTATAGGTTATAATTCAAGAGTCAAAGTTAGAAAATTATAAATAGTTCTTGTTGTTAGATCTCACATGTTTTGATGATAACAAAGAATGACAGAGCAAATCATCACTTGAAGTAAGCACTGCAGTAATGAAGAAAGGCTAAGAGAGAAAGCTGAGAAACTTCATTACTGGCAGAATTTCTAAAGGGCTACTTGAGTAATGAGAAAAACTAGAAGTAACCAGAGCACAAAACCTCAAGTAACTCATGGCCAGATACATCACTCGAAGGATGACTCGACTAATATGAAATGAAAAGAAGAATTACTTAAGTCAACATTCGAGTAACCTGCCACAAGGAAATGAGTTGCTCTCGGCCTGCCAACGTTACTGAGTAAGTACTCGAGTAATCAGGGAAATCACTTCTAGTTGCTCTCGGCCTGCCAACGTTACTCAAGTTAGTACTCAAGTCCCCAGCTTCTAGAAATATGTTGCTCTAAGCATTCCAATTGTAACCCCCTCCGTAATTATATCCAAAATACGCGATTAAAATGAAATAGAGACCAATAATAATCAAATAACATTTACTAACCCATCACATGACGGGGTTTTCACGAATACTTTTTGAAATATTTTATAAGCTTGGTCTGATATTCACATTTCGAATACAATTACTACGCGAAGATAAATCACATTCATATAAATATCAGAGTGCACAACTTAATCATCCCGGCAATCCCGGGTACATACCTTCACTAAAGATACACAGGGTATAATTGCCCATTATAGTTCTTCAAATGGGGATTACACAATCTCATCTCGAAGGAGTCCTAACCGCTCCCTCTACGAGCCACTTGCCCTGTCTAAATTGTTGGTAGGGGAGAGTAAGATTCGAGAGAATCTCAGTAGGAAATAGATACCATAATGCATGCATGATAGATGCTAGGTGTATGACATGTTAGCTTTATCTAGATGCATACCCCATAATGATATTTCTGCATGCTCAATGTTTCATACAACAAGACTATGGCCACAGCAAAAACAGAAACAGAGCTTCATTTATTCAAATATGCTCTACACAATAAAGTAAAGCAATCACATACATCACTACACAAGCAAAGATATCGAATACATGCAAGTAAGGTAAGTCCCCTACCTCCAGTCTTTTCTCCTCGATTTGCGTGCCAGCAACTCGGGTCTTTACATTCGATCCTACAATGTCAAATATACCATTTAGACACTTCCATAATGTTTCTGGGGGTTATATGAGGCTATATTGAAAATTTACTAAAATACCCCCGGGGGCCCGGCCCGGCCCTGCCGTACCCGGTCCGGCTGTACTTTTCTTGAAATTTTGACATGGGCTACTCTAACATATTTTCACCCAAGGAATCCATTTCCGGACTCGGAATTATCAAATTCAATGTCAATTTACAAATTTACCCTTGGCAGCCTCACTTTAAGGGTTTCAAGGGCGTTTTCGTAATTATGCTTTTTCGGCCTTTTCCGAAAAAGTGGCCAACTGTAACCCCACCTAATTTTCGCTCCTGAACTCAATGGAATCATCAAATCATTGAAAATCCAACTCTAAGACCCATTTATATCCCAGACCGAAATATATGGGTTTTCCAGGGAAAAACGAGGTTTTCGGTTTCGGCTGCGTAAACGCGTTCCTTTCTACTCCTAACCACTTTATTGACTATTCCATTAGGTTAGAACTACCATTTAGTATCAATTTGGGCAGCATAACAGCCCCACAAACCCATTTTCCATTTTTAGAACCAAAGACAATCCGGCGAAATTTCACCGATTGAATTGTCTATAACAGCCAGAATAGTCAATATGCAAGAGTTTGGAAGTTACCTCAAGCTGCCACTAGCTTTTCCTTCTTGTGGCTGAAAAACCTAACTTCAAAACAGCAAAAGAGGAGCTTCCAAACCTTAAAGAACATAAAGGAGTAGCTTAGGATCGGAGTTATATGCGTTAGGAGCTAGATCGTCGGAGAAATCGGCTTATCTTGCGAGATTTCTTCCTCTTTCTCTCTCTAAAGATCCCATATGCTCTCTCTCTATTTCAGCTGTTCTCAGCGTCAGAAATGAGGAGGAAGAAGGAAAAAACCGTTTAATAACATATCCCATGCTTATGTCATCAATGTAACATGATGATGTCATAATTCTCAATTTTTGGAGTTTTGGCAGATTTCTGACCAAATTTTGCAAAATCATAACTAATTCTAGAAAATTCGAAATGAGGTGATTCCAAAGCCAAATGAAAGGTATTTAAGTCCTCTTAATTGGAAAAATATGATCCATTACCAGAAATCACCACAAAATTCCAGAATTACACAAATTTCATCACTGCCCCAAAACAGAGTCCATTTTCAACCTCAAAGTTTGGACAGCCATATCTCCCAGTTCCCAAAACGAAATGGCAAAATTATATGTCCATTTTGAAGCTTGGGATGTGAAATTTAAGACTGGAAAGTTTCATAATTTTCTGACATCATTCGTCTAGTCAAAACATCCACACGAGAAGACTGGCCATACAGAATTCACACTGGACAGCATTTCCAGTTTTGCAACCAATGTGTCCAATTCAATTTAAATCAATTCCAATGATTAAATACCACAACATGACAACATTTCCATGAAAATACCCCATTCAATTCTTCCCTCTATTCTAAGTCAATTTGGATGTTGATCCACAATTGAACTCAAATACAGGGTTTTGGCGTTGTTGATAACACAAGTGACTACAATCCACTTTATATTCTCTAAAAGGGTTCATTAATCACTAACCACATCCACTGTTGTAGTCATTAACCCCTAATCACAATTTGGGATCTTGCTAAACCGGGGCTTAGCAATCCACTAATCTCAGGCTTATTCTCTAGCCTCGAGTCTCGAAATTCGGGGTATTACATTTCTCCCTCCGTTCAATAAATTTCGTCCTCGAAATTTGTCATACCACTTAATCCAAAAACTACGGATGCTTCTTCACGACAGCTTCCGTTTCACAATTCATTTCATATTGGGATGGTCTTCTCTAGACCACCCACACACAAATGATACTCCACAAATCCGATTCTCACAAGAATCTCAAACAATGAATGCAACTCAGTTGCCCCAAACTACAATCGGCCCATTTCACGATTGCCACACAACCAAATCACCATATTTTTTTTTGCCAAACAGATGCAATCGCTTCCACATACGATTGCCACAAAATCATCATAACATAACCACAATCATCGCAAGCCTCCTAATTCATGAGTGGCTAGTGCATCTCGATATCTGGAGGCTCTAACTTATGAGCCATATCATAAGATCTTAGCAGTTGGGCGGCATAAGCCACCACTCTGCTTAACTCAGACTAGTTACTCCTTCCGGGAGTAACCCCAAAACACCACAACCTTAATACATCAAACGACATCCTTAGCTGTATACACAAACTCTTTCACTGTATTCACATCCACAACCTTACCCTCACCCATACACCCACCAGTGACTCCGCTAGTGGTAACTGGGTCTTTTGGGTCTCACAACACAATATTACTTCACCGTATCAACTTTCACGGTGTCACCCTCACCCGTACACCCACCAGTGACTCCGCTAGTGGTAACCGGGACTTTTAGGTCTCAACCACAATCACATCAAGTCACTCTGGAATCTCAATCTCTTCTATCCAAAGCACCCTACCATAATGGCCCACCTAGAATCGCAGTCTCTTCTATCTAGGCGACTGGTCGAGAGTCTCAATCTCCCAACACCACCCTCACCCTCTTTCTCCGCCTGGGTGCACATTGCAACACCCGAACTATTCTTAGGTACTCAAGGACTATTGGCGTGGTCACATACCATCCTCACCTTCTTTCTCCGCCGGGGTGCACATTGCAACACCCGAACCGTTGTTAGCTACTCAAAGGCTATTGGAATGGCAGTGCATACAATAACAACAGCTTTCGTTGTAATCTCTATACTCAATGTATTCACAATGCCAGCTTTCGCTATGAACACCCCACATAGGTGCCTTTCTATAGTCACACCCCTCTGATGGGTGCCCACGCTTCCACTGCGTGGCTAGCTCCCACATCACACCTGTTCAATAGGTGTCCGTGGGTTACCGAACTCATGATTTTATTGTCACACCCACCCCGTTTTACCCCCTATAGGGATGCCCCATGCCGGTGGTGCCTACCCCGGTTTTACCCCCTCTAGGGATGCCCCGCGACGGTGGCTGGGTTACTCACATTTCACCCAGGACCCACAAGAAAATCCATTTCCTTATTAAACGTACATCGTAAACTCTAATTTTATGCATTGCCTTTCAGCCTTGGGTCAACATCAGTGCAACCAACGTGGTGGCTAGCCAAGCTGGCCATGCCGGGGTAATTGCCCTCACAAACGAGAACCCCCAATCATGTAGTTGAATTCGCCATCAGCTGAACTAGCTCTGCTTTGTGGCCACAACCACACCTTAATCCCAGCTTGTTCACAATTGTCACACATACATGTTGCCTCACTGGCATACACATATCACATTGCCTCTTTGGAAATCACAAAGCCACTCTGGCTTCTAGATAGTCAATCCCTCGTAAACTACCGTCCCAGCAGAACGGTCCTCCGCTATGGGAATCACCCCATGCGGCCGTAAGTGAAAGACACACAAATATCCGTCACATCCTGAGCCTATGCCTACCAGGCGCAGCCCACCAAACTAACCCGATCCGGCCCAACCAGGGAGATGGACTCACAGTACACAATCGCAACAAGTTAGAACCAGGTATCTTAACAACTTCACCTTCAACTTCATGAATTCTTTTCACATACTGGGATCCTTCAAGACCCCTTCTCACAAATTAATCTGGACTTCAAAGTTTTACTTCCTGAAGCCATCACTAACACCTTGCACTTTTTGCAAAATCGAGCTTCTGCTCAATGCTGTACTTAAACACATCACATTATCACGCTTCTACTGCACACTCTGAGGTCTTTCTCCTCATCTGTGCTTTAACAATGTCAAGTTGATTTAACAGGAGTCCCATAGGAATTTCCTACTACAACTGACAACATTTGCAATTTGTGCCAGACCTTGGCCCCATTCAACTCAAATCAATTAGAGCCATAACCAGCACTTCGTTGAGATCCCATACTCCCAACGTGCACAGAGCTCTATTCTACGAATCAACGTCACGACAATTGCTCTCTACGGTTCGTTATCACGGTGGCTGTACACTAGGGTTTATCGTCACGGCGGCTTTCACAAAGTCACATAGTCTCACCCCCCGTATGATACCGCCTGAAGGTACGGTCCTCCCACCGTAACCACTGATGAGCCGCAGGTAGTAGACTCACACACATCCCCCGTATTCCACCGCCCCGAAGGCACGGTCCTCCCACTGTCAACACCGATTGGCCGTAGGTGAAGAAATAGCCTTACGGCTCACATTATCACATAGTCTAACCCCCCGTATGCTACCGCCCGAAGGTACGGTCCTCTCATCGGAACCACCGATGAGCCGCAGGTAGTGGACTCACACACATCCCCCGTATTCCACCACCCCGAAGGCACGATCCTCCCACTGTGTGCCATACACACCCCCAGTAGGCCGCAGGTGACAAACACACAAATAGCCGCTCTGATTAGACGTCACCGTAGGTAGACCTCTCCGATCAGAAGTCCCCGTAGGTTGCCTTCTCTGCTCCGAATCCTCGTAGGTAACTCTTTCAAATTCAAATTCTCTACAGAATCACTTTTCCCTGTGCTAGATTAATACTAGCAACCTCAGGATACCTGATACACATTTCAATTCCAATCTAGTACCACATCCTGGTACTGTAATATCCCGATTTGTGATTAGGGCTAATGGCTCTGATAATTGTTGTAATTAGTGTAATTAAATACTTTTGGAAATTTATGTAATATGAATTTAGTGTACATACATGTGTATATAAGATCAATGGTTGTGATTCCTTGACCATGGGTCGGTATCCTATGCTTTGCGGTTATATGAGCTTAAAGTGGAAGTGGATAGGATGAGGACAAGTGGCAAGAGGGTAGCCATTGGATGTGGCACTAAAAGACAAAACATTACTTTTCTCTTCTCTCCCTCTTGTGCGGTTGAGTGTGTGTGTAAGGAAGAGAATTTTCATCATCTTCACTATTTTCTCTCTCTCCTCTCCTTCCTCCATTTCTGGCGCTGGACAAGCAAGAAAGAGGAAAAGAAAAGCTTTGATTTTGGTGAGTTGTGATTCTCTAATGCTCTAATCCTCTTCTCTAATATTGTGTGTCTCATTGAGAGCTACATTGTGGTGGTTGTAGAGTCTTGAATGGTGTTACTTTGGGCATTGATTCAAAATTGAAAGTTGAAGAATCAAGATTCTAGATTGGGCAAAGAGAAGAGGTAGACATTTAGAGCATTTTGATGTATTGTTTGTGATTTTTGGCTAAGTTGGTAAAATCTGGAATTTTGTCCTAATTATGCCTATTTTTGGAAATATGAAGTTCATTATGATTGATGATTGGAAATGATTTAGTTTGGAGATATATGAACATTTGATGCATTTTGGATAGATAGAAATTGATTGAGTTTGAAATTGTTAAGTTTGGAGATTTTGAGAGTTTGGTGTTTAATGTCACCCACAACCAAAGCATGATAATGGAATAGGATTTTGGTGATTTTGACATTCCCATTGGAGTCCTTGAGTGATTTTGTGTGGGAATAACCTTGGTTGTTGATTTTGGATTCATTTGGATCACTTGGGAAAAGTTGGAAAATCTGTTTGTTTAAGCTCTGTTTTTCGCTGTCAGTTTGGACGAGCGTTTTGAGTGACCAAATGGTATTGAAAAATTGTGAAACTTTCCAGCCTTAAAGGTCACATCCCAAGCTTCAAAATGGACATATAGTTTATGAGATTTCGTTTAGTATTCTGTGAGTTATGATTGTCCAAAGTTTGGGATGAAAACAGAACTCTGTTTTGGAGTAGTGTGTAGTTTTTGGTGATTCTGTATTTGTGTAGTAATTTCCAGTGAAGGGCTATATTTTTCCTTGAAAGAGGACTCATATAGATTTCATTTGGCTTTGGAATCACTTCGTTTTGATTTTTCTAGAATTAGTTATGGTTTTTTGAAGTTCAGCCCAGAGTCAGGAAACTTCTGGGCCGCGGCCCAAGAGTGGCTGGCCGCGGCCCAAACCTTTCTGGCCTGTTTTGGGCTGCGGCCCAAGAGTGGTGGGCCGCAGCCCAAGAACTTCTGACCATATTTGGGCTGCAGCCCAAGGATGGGTGGGCCGCGGCCCAAGCCTGTGTTCCAACACTTCTTGTTTTCGAAAAGTGACCTTCAACCTTTTGTTTCCCAACCTTTTAGGGCTTTCATTAGAGACATTTGTGGCCTCTAAAGAGTCCTAAATGATAACCAACTTAGTGTATTATGGGATTAAGTAATTGGAAAAGAGATTGATCAATTGTCCCTAATTTGATATAGGATTTGATATCTGTCGTCCGCGTGAGACCACGGTAACGGAGCCAGTCAGGAAAGATACAGGTAGTGACTCTTTCTTTATACCTTATGTGATACATTGTATGTGTGCTAAGTCATTGTTTTGAAATGAATATCGTATGCTGCAAGTTTATGAAAATTGTGGAAGCACCACTATACCAATAGTCCCTGAGTCGCTAACAACGGTTCGGGTAAGGGCCGTATGCCTTCCCGGCGGTAAAAGGGGATGAGGTTAGGGTGTGATATATGTGTATATGTGGGTCGAAAGGCTAATTGTGAGTCGAAAGACTA
This sequence comes from Inga laurina, assembly GCA_963855925.1. NCBI lineage: Eukaryota > Viridiplantae > Streptophyta > Magnoliopsida > Fabales > Fabaceae > Inga > Inga laurina. The sequence continues at coordinate 56,681,249 of OY979703.1, forward strand.
TTTGTGAAGGCCGACGGGCCATTTGTGAAAGCCGAAAGGCTATATGTGAGCCGTGTGGCTATTCGTATACACTGCCATACCAATAGTCCCTGAGTCGCTATCAACGGTTCGGGTTAGGATGGTGTGTCTTCCCGGCGGTAAAAGGGGATGAGGGTGGAGTGTGATTGTGTTGCTGTGATGTGAGATGATTTGTTTACATATTATGTGATTGCATGTGGTATGAAATAGTTGTTACTACTGGGATTCTTTAGAATCTCACTCTTTCCAAATGACTAACCTTTTCAGACAGGGCGAGTGGCTCGAAAGGGAAGCGGACAACCCGGAGTAGTTAGGTTACTCCGAGATCTTAGTGGGAGTTGGTTATCCTTATTTTGGTTTTGAGATTACCAAGCGTAGACAGAAAAAGATGTAAACATATATTTTGGTCATGTAATCCCCATTATTGGGAACTTGTAAACCCAAGTTATATATGTAAGTAACCCGGGGTTTGCCGGGATTTTGGTTTCCGCACTTTGATATTTATTATGTACTCTGATTTCGAAAGTAATTATATCCGCCCGTGAATGTGAGACCAGTAATAAGTATGTTTCGGAATTGATTTTTAAAATACCCCATCTCTTTGATGTGGGACTATAAATTGTTATCTCATCTTATTGGTCTCTATTTCACTTAAATTTTGTAATCCGGATGTATTACGGTGAGGGGGTTACAGGTACCACAGACCATATAGGTCATATCAACCTCCTAAGGACCAGCTTGACTATTGAGTCTGATCCTTGGATCCCAATTCATCTTTTAAACCATAATGCATGCATGATAGATGCTAGGTGTATGACATGTTAGCTTTATCTAGATGCATACCCCATAATGATATTTCTGCATGCTCAATGTTTCATACAACAAGACTATGGCCACAGCAAAAACAGAAACAGAGCTTCATTTATTCAAATATGCTCTACACAATAAAGTAAAGCAATCACATACATCACTACACAAGCAAAGATATCGAATACATGCAAGTAAGGTAAGTCCCCTACCTCCAGTCTTTTCTCCTCGATTTGCGTGCCAGCAACTCGGGTCTTTACATTCGATCCTACAATGTCAAATATACCATTTAGACACTTCCATAATGTTTCTGGGGGTTATATGAGGCTATATTGAAAATTTACTAAAATACCCCCGGGGGCCCGGCCCGGCCCCGCCGTACCCGGTCCGGCTGTACTTTTCTTGAAATTTTGACATGGGCTACTCTAACATATTTTCACCCAAGGAATCCATTTCCGGACTCGGAATTATCAAATTCAATGTCAATTTACAAATTTACCCTTGGCAGCCTCACTTTAAGGGTTTCAAGGGCGTTTTCGTAATTATGCTTTTTCGGCCTTTTCCGAAAAAGTGGCCAACTGTAACCCCACCTAATTTTCGCTCCTGAACTCAATGGAATCATCAAATCATTAAAAATCCAACTCTAAGACCCATTTATATCCCAGACCGAAATATATGGGTTTTCCAGGGAAAAACGAGGTTTTCGGTTTCGGCTGCGTAAACGCGTTCCTTTCTACTCCTAACCACTTTATTGACTATTCCATTAGGTTAGAACTACCATTTAGTATCAATTTGGGCAGCATAACAGCCCCACAAACCCATTTTCCATTTTTAGAACCAAAGACAATCCGGCGAAATTTCACCGATTGAATTGTCTATAACAGCCAGAATAGTCAATATGCAAGAGTTTGGAAGTTACCTCAAGCTGCCACTAGCTTTTCCTTCTTGTGGCTGAAAAACCTAACTTCAAAACAGCAAAAGAGGAGCTTCCAAACCTTAAAGAACATAAAGGAGTAGCTTAGGATCGGAGTTATATGCGTTAGGAGCTAGATCGTCGGAGAAATCGGCTTATCTTGCGAGATTTCTTCCTCTTTCTCTCTCTAAAGATCCCATATGCTCTCTCTCTATTTCAGCTGTTCTCAGCGTCAGAAATGAGGAGGAAGAAGGAAAAAAACCGTTTAATAACATATCCCATGCTTATGTCATCAATGTAACATGATGATGTCATAATTCTCAATTTTCGGAGTTTTGGCAGATTTCTGACCAAACTTTGCAAAATCATAACTAATTCTAGAAAATTCAAAATGAGGTGATTCCAAAGCCAAATGAAAGGTATTTAAGTCCTCTTAATTGGAAAATTATGATCCATTACCAGAAATCACCACAAAATTCCAGAATTACACAAATTTCATCACTGCCCCAAAACAGAGTCCATTTTTGACCTCAAAGTTTGGACAGCCATATCTCCCAGTTCCCAAAACGAAATGGCAAAATTATATGTCCATTTTGAAGCTTGGGATGTGAAATTTAAGACTGGAAAGTTTCATAATTTTCTGACATCATTCGTCTAGTCAAAACATCCACACGAGAAGACTGGCCATACAGAATTCACGCTGGACAGCATTTCCAGTTTTGCAACCAATGTGTCCAATTCAATTTAAATCAATTCCAATGATTAAATACCACAACATGACAACATTTCCATGAAAATACCCTATTCAATTCTTCCCTCTATTCTAAGTCAATTTGGATGTTGATCCACAATTGAACTCAAATACAGGGTTTTGGCGTTGCTGATAACACAAGTGACTACAATCCACTTTATATTCTCTAAAAGGGTTCATTAATCACTAACCATGTCCACTTTTGTAGTCATTAACCCCTAATCACAATTTGGGATCTTGCTAAACCGGGGCTTAGCAATCCACTAATCTCAGGCTTATTCTCTAGCCTCGAGTCTCGAAATTCGGGGTATTACACCAATCCTGCCAATGTTACTCGAGGAGCAACTCGAGTAAATCACTGTGGTAAACAAAACTTGAAGGTAACAATCGATTAATCTGAAATATTCTAATCACACTTCACTCAAGGCACCACTCAAGTACGGAGGTATTAAATTTTTCTATTTCAAAGACTTGAACGAGATTATTCGAGTCAGTAATTGAGTAATCTGTAGAGTTATGTACAACGCACTTGAAGTATCTACCCGAGTAAGCTATGTAGAAAATAAATGTTCACTCGAGGCAGTACTGAAGTAAATAGGTAAGAAAAACTTGAAGTACTCTTGGCCTGAAATCCTGCAACATTACTGGAGTGAAGCATCGAGTAACCTGTGAAGAAAATTGTAGTATACTCGAGTGAGTACTTGAGTAAACAGGTATTTCCATGGTTTGTAAATTTGTTTACTCCATGCACTACCCGAGTAATGTGATGTTCATTTATTGACTTGCTCTCTATCAATATTTTCACGAAGATACTCGAGTAATTACTCGAGTAAACTTAATGAATACTCGAGGGACCACTCGAGTATCCAAGTCCAGAAATTCAGAAATCATTCCAACGTTGATTGATTTGTTTCCTATATAATTAACCTTTCATTGTATTAGTATCCTTAGCATATTCGCAGATAAACAATGAAGAGATCTTACCAAATAAGGAAAGTCAAATGCAACGTTCAAACGCTACCTACCGCAAACGAATATTTTTCAAAAACTGGAAAAGTTAACAGTGGCTACGCACACTCTAACGGGCGAGAAGAAAATATTCCAACGATCATTATCAACAGATCTATATATATGGGAACATCCAAACAGAGATTAGAACGAGAACACACACAAACGCATTATCAAGTTCACACTCAATACTCTGCTTTTACACATACTTGTAATTCTGTACTTCAGTGATTCTTATTACTCTGTAAGAGAGATATTTCATTCAAACTTAATATTTGTTATTGAGGTAACTTAAGGTTGTGGAACCTTGAGTTGGTATTAGATTACAATTTGTAAGGGGGAGCGAGTGTCCAGGCGAAGGAACTTGCTTGTACCGAGGTGTCAAGAACCCACTAAATCTTAGAAATTATAGTGAAACTCTCAGAGATACTTTAAGGACTGGACGTAGGTCAAAGTGGTTGTGGCCGAACCAGTATAACTCCCGGTGTGCACTTCGGTGATATTTCTCCTTACTCTTTACTGCCTTATATTCACCGTCAAGTTTTATATTTGCAACGAAATTTTTAGTATCACCCAATTCACCTCCCCTCTTGGGTGAAACGCTTGCTCTAACATTTGGTATCAGAGCAGCGTAGGTCTTCTTGTTAAGGTATAACAACCTAAGAAGGATCCAATGGCAAGCATGGGTGAAGGAATTCTTCCCGACAGAGCATCCATCACTAGACCTCTATGTTTCAGTGGCAAACACTTTTCTTTCTGGAAAGCAAAGTTCAGAGTATTCATGATGGCTACCAAATATGGGCTATGGGATGTGATTGAGAGTAGAAACTATCAACCTACAAAGATTGTAGATTCTCAGAAAATTCCCAAGATGCCAGCTGAACATGATGAGAATGACAAGAAACTTATCACTCTCAACAGCAAGGCAATTTTGATGATACAAAGTGCTTTAAGTCAAAGTGAATACTTCAGAATTTGCACACTTCCAACAGTAAAGGAAATGTGGGAAGCTCTAGAAATATCTCATGAAGGAACTTCGGGAATAAAGGAGAATAGGATCAACACCATGGTCACTGAATTTGATCTACTTCGAATGAAATCAGGTGAGTCAATATCTGAATTCGAACTTAGATATACTCATCTTATTAATCAACTTGCAGCACTTAGGAAAGTCTATGATCAACATACCCAAGTATGAAAGATTTTGAATATTCTTTCTAAAGAGTGGGAGGCCAGAGTCACTACGATAGAAGAAGCAAAAGGAGAATCAATGAGATCAGTTGCTTCTCTATTTAGAAGTCTTTCTGAATATGAAAGTAAACTAAAGTTCAAACGGGAACTAGATGACATCGGTGACAAGAAGAAGAGAGGCCTAGCACTAAAAGCAAAAGAAGAAAATCAATATGAGGATGAGAAGTTTGATGATGATGAAATGGGCCTAATCATAAAATGATTCAGACAGTTCTACAAGAAAGGTCAAGGATTCAAACACCTTCAGAAAGGAGGAACTAGCAGCAAAGATCATATCATCTGCTACGAATGTGGAAAACCAGGACATATCAAATCAGAATGTCTATAGCTGAACCAAAAGAGCAAAGAAAAGAGAAAAGGAAAATTCTTCAACAAAAAGAAGGCCTTTGTATCTGCTATATGGGGTGATAGTTCCTCTGACGAAGAAAGTGATGAAGAAGAAATAGCCAATATATGTCTTGTTGCTCAAGAAGAAACAGAATAAGAGGTAAATGATTCTGATCCTACCTATGATGAATTATTTTCTGAATATAATGCTTTACATTCTGAATTCATTAAAGTAGTTAAAGAATTAGTTGTTTTAAAAAAGAAAAACAAAGTTCTTGAAATTGAACTTAAAAAAAGTTTAGAAAAGGATTGTGAAAATTGTTCTTCTTTGAAAAAGAAAAACACTGATCTCACAAAAACTCTTGAAAAATTTACTAAAGGAAGTGAGATGTTAAATGTGATTTTAAAAGCTCAACGACTTGTAAATGACCGATCTGGTATTGGATATGATCCAAAATCAGATAAAAGGAAAGGTAGAAAGAAAGCTGGAGGTAAGTCATATTTGAATTATTTCTAGCATTCTGTGCATACATCAAATCCTTTTGTATTTTGTAATTACTGTAATAGAAAAGGTCATTATATCTCTTCATGTATTCATAAGAAGAAAGGAATGATAGGAACCTACAAATGGGTACCTAAAGGATCATATGTTTCAAAAATCTCTTGTACTAACCCAAAAGGACCCAAAAAGAAGTGGGTACCTAAGACTTAATCATATTTAATTACAGATATGTCTCAAAGCATCCAAAAACAACAAGTGGTACATAGACAGTGGATGCTCCAGACATAGGACTGGTGATTTCAAAAGTTTTACCAAATTGCAACCTAAAGAAGGTGGAAAGGTAAAATTTGGAGGAAATCAAACTGGAAGGATAGCAGGAATTGGTGAAATCAAAAATGACAAAGGCATACAAGTCAAAGACGTATACTATGTCGAAGGATTATGCCATAACTTGCTGAGTGTGAGTCAAAGTGCAGACAAAAACAACTGGGTAATATTTGACTCAAAGGAATGTCTAATTATCAACAAGAAAGACTTACTACTTGATAAGAAGAATATCAAGGCTAAGCTCAGAGCAAAAAGGGAAGGTAACTACTATACTCTAGATATTAGTAGAAATGAATCTGAAAACTGTTTTATGAGTAATACCGATGAAAGTTGGCTATGGCATAAGAGATTGGCTCATGTCAACATGCATCAACTAGGCAAACTACTCAAAAAGGATTTAGTTCTTGGATTACCCAAAGTAAATTTCAAAAACGATTTGATTTGTGATGCATGTCAAAAGGGTAAACAAACTAAATCATCTTTCAAATTGAAAAATGAGATTTCAACAAATAGACCACTACAATTATTACATATGGATTTAGTTGGCCCAACAAGAGTAAAGAGTCTTGGTGGCAACTTATATTCAATGGTCATTGTTGATGACTTCTCCAGATTTACATGGGTTATTTTTCTATCATCAAAGGATGAAACCTTTGAAGAATTTATTGTTTTTGCTAAGAAAGTGCAAAATGAGAAAGCTACGTCCATTGCAGGTATTAGGACAGATCATGGTGGAGAATTTGAAAATCAAGCCTTTGAAGAATATTGTGATACTAATGGCATTGATCACAACTTCTCTGCTCTAAGGACACCTCAACAAAATGGAGTCGTGGAGTGTAATACCCCGAATTCTGAGACTTGAGGCTAGAGAATAAGCCTTAGATTAGTGGACTACTAAGCCCTAGTTTAGCAGGATCCTAAATTATGATTAAGAGATAATGACTCCAAAAGTGGAGGTGGTTATTGATAAATGAATCCTTTTGGAGAATTCAATGTGATTTGAGTTTCAAATGTGATTCGTATGTGTTGTGAGCAGCGCCGAAACCCTGTATTTGAGTTCAATTATGGATTAACCTCTAAATTGACTTAAAATAAAGGGGAGGGCGCATTGTTAAAGAAAAGGAATGAGAAAATGAATTTGGTGGTGATCCAAAAGAGATTACCATAATCAGGGGCAAAACGGTAAAGTTACTGACCAGTTGGTCAGTTACTGAAGAGGAAGCTCATTGTAACTCAAAGGTCAATGGTTGAGATTGAATTGTGTAATAGATCAAAGGGTGGAATCCCATGTGGTGTGCCTATGTGAATTCATGGTTGATGGAACTAGATGTTGACACTTGGCAAGTTTTGGACCCTTGATCTTGGGTCAAAGATTCAACACTTTTCCTTTCTTCTCTCTCCCTTATTTGGACGTTTTTGGGTGGGGCCTAATTGCCCAAAAACTGATCACTTTATTCATCTTCATCATCCACTCATCTCTCTCTCTCTCTTGTCTCCATGGTCGTCCATCAAGAAGGAAGAAAGAGAAAAGAATAAGGTGAGATTTGGCTTGTTTCTTGTCCTCTTTAGCTCTAATCACCTTCTATAAAGTTGTTCATAGTGATAAGAGCTTCATCTCTATGGTTTTAGATTCTTGATCGGAGGTGTTTGATGGCTTGAGGAAATTTGGAAAGATGAAGAATCAAGAAATTGGTTTGGGAAAGAGGAAAAGGTGAGCATTTGCTTCCTTTTGATCTAAGTTTTGTGAATTGTTGATGAGTTTAGTGAATTTCGAATTTTTCCCTGATTTTCTTGTGATTTTGGATTGGATGAATTGGGTTGTGTTTTATGTTGAAAATGGTGCCATGTTGTGGTATTTGGTCATTGGAATTGGTTTGAGAACTTGGAATGAAAAGAGTACAAAGTTGTGATTTGTGTTGTAGTTTTGTGATGACATGTTATGAGTATTGGTAAAACATGTCAATGTAATATGAATTTGGTTGATTTGGTGTTTCCAATGGTTTCCTTGTGCAAATTTGTGTGGGAATGGTGTTTGATGTGAAAATGGGACCATTGGAAGCCAATTGTGCAAAACTGGAAATTCTGTTCAGTGTGAATTCTGTCTAAGAAGTCTGTTCGTGTGGACGTTTTGACTGGGAAAATGATGTCTGAAAATTATGAAACTTTCTAGTCTTAAATTTCACATCCCAAGCTTCAAAATGGATACATAATTTGTGCCATTTCGTTTTGTCTACTGTGAGTTATAGCTGTCCAAAATTTGAGGTCGAAAATGAAAACTGTTTTGGGAAAGTCTTGAGTTTTGGGGAATTCTGTATTTATGTGGTGATTTCCAGTATTGGCCAATATTTTTCCTGTGTAGAGGACTTGAATAGCTTTCATTTGGCTTTGGGATCACCTCATTTCGATTTTTTTGGAATTAGTTATGATGTTTGGAATTTCAGCCAAGAAACTGGATTTTCTTGGCCGCGGCCAGTGGATTTGTGGGCCACGGCCAACCCCCAAAAATAAGCATTTTGGACTTTTAAAAGATGATCTTTGGCCAAGTGTTTCCCAAGGCTTTAGGCATGTGTTTAGGCTTTGATTAGCCACCTAAAGGTCATGAATGGTAACCAACTTTAAGTGATATGAAAGTAAGAGTTTGGAATAGAGAATAACCCTATGTCCATGCTTTGGTTATAGGGATTGATATTCGCCTTGATCGTGGTTCGGTCTTCGTTCCGATCGCGAGTAAGCAGAGCTGGAGCATACGTGGAAAGAGGGTAGGGAACATATCTCTTCTGCTTGTATTTGATATATGTGTTAGTGTGTTGGTGCATGTCCTAGCTTTGCATGATTATGTGTAATTTGAAGCTATGTTTCAATTAATGCTATGGCCATTAGTATGTTGTTCGAAGCATTGAGCTTACAAATTGTCATTGTGTTACCATGAGTTATGTGATGCAAGCATGTCATGCATTAAACATATCTCGTACATGCATATTGATATTGTTTACCTACTGAGATTCTCTAGAATCTCACCCTCCCCTGCTAACCTTTCAGACAGGGTAGTGGATCAAGGATGGAGCATGCAGCTAAGGGCGATGAGGACTTCCTTCTGGTTGTCATTCTGGTAGTTGGTTGTCATCCTAGATGGGATATTTGGATTTGGATGTGTACATATGGATTAGTATATTTGGTTATGTATTTGAAATTAGTTATTGGATATTTGTATATGTATGAGAAAGATTTGTGTAATCCCCATATGAGGGCTTGTATGGGCGAATGTGCCCTATAAAGCTTGAGTTAATATATGGAAACCGGGATTGCCGGGATTATTATATTGCGTACTCTGATATATTTAAATGTGATTTATCTTTGTGCAGTAATTGTATTCAGAATGTGAATGTGAAACCAGGTTAAGAATGATTTCGAAAGGTATTTATGAAAACCCCGTCTGGAAGATGGGTTTGTAAATGTTATTTGTTTCTTATTGGTCTCTTTTCACTTTAATCGCGTATTTCGGATATAATTATGGCAGAGGGGGTTACATAGAGTGTAAGAATAGAGTACTCATTGAAATGGCTAGAGCAATGTTAAATGAAAAGAACGTGTCTCAAGTTTTCTTGGCTGATGCTATGAGCACAGCATGCTATATTTCAAATAGAGCCTATATTAGAACAAAACTCGGAAAGATACCATACGAGTTGTACAAAGGAAGGAAGCCAAACATTGCTCATCTACATATCTTCGGTTGTAAGTGTTTAATTCATAATAATGGTAAAGATAACTTAGGAAAATTTGATTCTAAAACTGATGAAGGAATTTTCCTAGGATATTCTAACCGAAGTAAAGCATATAGAGTTTTCAATAAAAGAACATGTCTTGTTGAAGAATCAATTCATATTGTATTTGATGAATTTAAATCCTCTGACAAAACCATTGATGAAAAGCAGGAAGTTGTTTTAAATCAAGAAAATGGTCAATCTATTTCTAAATCTCTTATTCCAGAAGTTGACGAAACCAAGGAAGAAGAGCAGTCACTAGAACAACCTAGAGCCTGGAAATACAATAAAAGTTATCCCTTAGATCAAGTCATAGAAGATGTGAATGAAGGGATCAAAACTAGAAATAGAATTTTCAATGAAGTTTTTCTACATTCATTTCTGAGATTGAACCCTCTAACATTAATGAAGCCCTATCAGACAATGATTGGGTAATAGCAATGCAAGAAGAACTAAATCAATTTGAAAGAAATCAAGTTTGGGATTTGGTACCCCGACCAAAGGATCATCAGATCATTGGCACTAAATGGGTATTCAAGAACAAACTCGATGAATGCGCAATTATTGTCAGAAACAAGGCAAGATTGGTGGCCAAAGGCTATAATCAGGAAGAAGGAATTGATTATGAGGAAACGTATGCTCCAGAGGCTAGATTGGAAGCTATATGTGTACTCTTAGCCTTTGCATGTATCAAAGGATTCAAACTCTATCAAATGGATGTAAAGAGTGCATTTCTAAATGGCTATATTATGGAAGAAGTATACGTAGAGCAACCTCCAGGGTTTGAAGATGTAACCCATCCTGACCATGTTTTCAAACTCAAAAAGGCTTTATATGGTTTAAAACAAGCTCCTAGAGCATGGTACAAAAGGCTCAGTAAATTTCTTATTGATCAAGGTTTTGTATGAGTAAAAGTTGATACAACACTTTTCACAAAATGAAAACATGATGATATTTTAATTGTTCAAATATATGTTGATGACATTGTTTTCGGTGCTACTAATGAATCTGTGTAAAGAATTTTTTGAGATAATGCAGGGAGAGTTTGAGATGTCAATGATGGGAGAATTGAATTTCTTTCTCGGTTTGTGAATCAAAGAAAGAAAGAATGGAATCTTCATATCTCAAACAAAGTACTTGAAAGAGCTATTGAATAAGTATGGAATGGATGAAGCATATGGAACGGACACATCTATGAGCTCAACTACGTTGCTTGATCCTGATGTCAAAGGGAAAGACTATAACATCACAAACTACAGAGGAATGATTGGATCATTACTCTATCTCACAGCAAGCAGACCAGACATCCAATTCAGTGTTGGCATATGTGCAAGATATCAATCAGCACCAAAGGAATCACATGCTGAAACTGTCAAACGAATCTTTAGATACCTTACTGACACACCAGAGTTGGGTCTGTGGTATCCCAAAGGAAGAAGTGAATATCTTGTTGCATATTCAGATTTTGATCATGGAGGATATAAGACAGACAGGAAGAGCACCAGTGGACAAGGTCAATTTCTTGGAGGATCTCTTGTATCATGGTTTCATAATATCCTTGGACTATCCTCAGTCCGATATTGCACTACTTGTTGCCCTTTATATATTCCTTAATCTTCCGGGGCTAATTCACAGAAGAGGGGTAGTTCACTTCTCTAGTGCCCCATTATGTGTGTATCTCCTTTTATCATATAATCAAGACCTTATCAGTATACTATCATGTTGCCATAGCTGCCACTCCACCAGAACCACTTTAGGCTCCTCCAGAACTACTTTGGGTTTCATACCAAAATGTCATGCCCTTATCTTAATTTCACTTTTTAAAGAGATTTGTGGAAAATGATACGTAGTTCGGTAGGCAACACAGGAATAGCATAAATATACTAATAATATGTGCATGATTACAGAAATTCCCTATAGGAGTTCGTACATGATAATTACTATCAGCATAGCCGTGTATGCTACTTGGGTATCTAAACCTGCTACAATGAAATGGAGACATTTTCCTATCTTTGTTCCACCATTGCATTCCTCCTGTAGGGTTCTCTTCTTTGCTTTCAGTACACCTCCTATTTTCACGTGCTAAATTATTATTAGGGGAGGGAGAGATTCGAGAGAATCTTAGTAGGAAACAGAAGTCATAATGCATACATGATAGATGCTGTGCATATGACATGTTGCTTTAACTAGATGTATGCCCCATAATAACATTTTTGCATGCTCAATGTTTCATGCAACAAAACTATGGCCAAGAGAAAATAGAAACAGATATTCATTTATTCAAATATGCTCTACATAATCAAGTAATGCATTCATATACATCACTACACAAGCAGAGATATCAAATAAATGCAAGGTAAGTCCCCTAGCTTAAGCCTTTTACACCTCGAAATACATGTGTTATATGCATACCAACGACTCAGCTATTAGCTCGGTCGTAAAACGTCAAATGTACAAGAATTAGGTTAAAACCCATTCATGTACCATTTTAGGCACTTCCATAGTATTTCTAATGGTTATATAAGTTATAGTGAAAATTTACCAAAATACCCTTGGGGACACGGCACAGCCCCGCCATACCCGGTCTGACCGTACTTATCCCGAAATTTTGACTTGGACTATTCTGATATACTTTTGCCTAAGGAATCCATTTCTGAATTCAAAATTACTAAATTCACTGCCAAAAGACCAAAATACCCTTGGCAGCCCCTATTTCAGGGTTTTAGGGGCGTTTTGGTCATTATACCTTTTTAGGGCTTTCCTAGAAAAGTATTCAACGGTAACCACACCTAATTTTACCTCCTAAACTCAATGGAATCATCATCACATAAAAAATCCAGCCCTAAACCCCTGAATTAGACCTGGCCAAAACCCATGATTCTTAAGGTAAAATTAGGGTTTTTTTTTATTTTGATTTTGCAGACTTGCTCCTCTCTACTCCTAACCACTTTATTAACTATTTAATTATGTTAAAACCACTATTTAGCCTCCATTTTTGTAGCATAACGCCTAAGACACACCCTTTTCCAAAGCTTTCATTCGGAGCAAATACAAGAGAAATCCACTGATTAAATTACTCATAGCAGCCAGAACAACCAATATTTGAAGTTTAGGAAGTTACCTCTTCTTCCTTCTAGCTTTTCCTCTTGTGGCTAAACCCTAACTCCCTTTAACAACAAAATTTTACTTCGAACAACCTTGAATAACATAGAAAAGAAGATTAGGAGAAGGATTGTACACGTTAGGTACGAATTCACTGAAGAAATCGACCTACCTTGTAAGATTTTCCTCCTTCTCTCTCTAAAATTGTCTCAACTCTCTCTCTCTCTCTCTCTCTCTCTCTTTCTCTTGGCTGCTAATGGCATCAGGAATGGCTGTAGAAGGAAGGGAAATACGCCTTTTATCATATATTATATGATATTTTATTTATTTACTTAATTTCCAAAATTTCGTATTTAAGCAAATTCTGGCAAATTTTCTGCCCAAACTTTGAAAATCATAACTAAATTTGTAGATATTGTTTTAGAGTAATTCTAAAGGCTATGGAACCCTTAGTAAGTCTATTTTCAAGGAAAAATAGGCCGTTTTGCTAGAATTTAAGTGTTTGAATGCTGTTCCATAAAATCAACAATATTTCTGGGCTAATTTCAAAAATTCATAAATCCTTGTGTACAGGTTCAAATAATTCCTATGACCTATCAAATTAAAGCTTAGGATGTATACATTCATCCTGTAAAATTTCATAATTTTTGAACATCATTTGTCTTCCAAAATCACATCAAAAACTCACTACCTCACCTGAAATTTCACTAGTAGCATAATCATATTCTCCAAAATTGCCCCTTCCATTTCATTAAATGCCATAATTGTTAACAATGCATATTTGGGAATAAAATTTGGGGTGTATGTAATATGTATGTAGGCAACACAAAATGATGGTTGGGCTGTAGTAAGAAAGTTGACATTAAATATATGATTTTAAGATACCCCTGCAAGTTTTTTAACTTCATGATGCAATTCTAATATGATTATTAGAATATTGTTACAGTCACTACTATTTTGTGTGATAACTCTAGAATGGTAGGCTTAGTTGCAAATTCTGTATTGCATTCTAAAATTAAAGCTAACCATATTGAGCTAGATGTCCAATTTATTAGAGAATAGCTTAGTGGTGGACTTGTCAAAGTGGGGTATGCATACTAGACAAGGCATTACTTAATATTAGCCAAGGGAATATTAGTAATAGTGGATGTACTTTGTTGTAACTATTAAGAACAAGCACATGCACCCTGTGCTATACGCTGGAGCATTGGATCGTGGGCATAGGCTTGGGTGATAAGAAATATTAACCTTTTCCACATTTATGCATGGGAACACATGACTTTTTTTTTTGAATGTCGGTATACATGATTTACAATGAACTAAAACAAACTGAATAATGTGTAGTAAAACATACTAAATGAGTCTAGGAAGATTTTAAATGTCTCAAAAAAATACACTTTGAAACTTCATACAAAAAGGGGGAGTAACATTTTCAAAGGAGTCCCAACAAAAAAGGTTAATCGCACTAATAATGATAAAAAAAGACATGGCACCAAAAAACTACCTTCTAATTAAAAACAGTCCAGCTATATATTAGACAATCCACAAACATCATCTCATATTGGGCCAACATTACACAACCAAGCCCATAATCTAATAATGGGATGCAGCTGGCAAGGACACCACATGGTCAATTGAACTGCTTGGAATTATTCCTTCGAAGCATATCCCTTTTTTTTGGACCGTCAGCTTCAAAGTGTATTTGAAAAATCTCAAACATTGAGCAGGCAAAAAAAATGCTCAGACATTGAAAGGAGAACTAAAAAATATTTTGATCGGAGGCGATTATTTTCAATAAGGGAAAGACAAGAGTTAGATTACGATTAGTGTTAACACCAACAGAGTTACTCGACAGCAAATTGGGGCAAATAGATGAACGGTGGTCGTAAAGGTAAGAATCAGTTAGTCTAGCAATTTTAAATCCATAGCATTAGTTACTTACTCCGTTAATTTTGTCTACTGGCAAATCATTGCAAAAGGGCAACTCCTTTCCTAAAATTGTTTGAATGCATGATTGAAAGAGGGAATTTGCGAGAATGTAGATGATGGCATTAACGATGGCCGGATTTGCCACTAATTTCATATATTGAAACATCTTCCAAAAATGGTGAGTAATTTCCTATAGTCTTTCGACCAATTAGTTAAAGAAATAGATTGTGTGAAAATTCCATTTTTTTTATCAATGTTCCTTTTGTTAGTTTTTTTCCAACTCCTTTCGTTAGTTTAAAAGAAAATTCTTAATGTGCCAATTTATATAGAAAATAAAAAAAAGAAAGAAAAAAATTGCTCATAGGATTTACCACACTCTCTACTGATGTGTGACCAAAAGAATGAAAAAAACCATTTCCCATGCTTTTGAAAATGCAACATTAACCAAAATAAGAAAAAACAGATGATTTAAACACCAAAACACACTATATTTTAAGGTAATGACCTAAATAAAAATCATTCCACGCTATAAAACCACCAAAACATCCCAATGGTTAACTTCTGAGCGTGTGAATTTGGTGAAAAATTGCATTTCCAAAACATTTCTATTCACAAAAGATCCCATTAGTCCATATCTAATCGTCTAATTAGGAATATAAGCATATGCAACATCAACAACAAAATGGTCCATGCCCTTCTAGCTACATTTCAGTAAGTTAATATATAATGCTCTACAGTCCATATGTACATACAATTGGACATAAAGGATCTGCCCCAGGCACTATCATATCCTAAACAGCAAAATAGTCATTGATCAAATATTGAGGTGTTATAGGAGGTAATATAAGAGAGTGAAGTTAATTCCCCATTTTCATCATCCATGTAGCTTTGATTAGTCAATAATTTTGGTTGTTTTGAAATTTTAATTTTAACAGAATAAAAAATATTTCATAAAATATTGTTTTATTTGTAATTTTAATACATACAAACTATTTGGACAAAAAAAATGTACAAACTAATATGTAGAATAAAATAAATTATCATTTATATTTTTAGTATTTATCATAGTAACAAATTATAAAATGTAGTATGTATAAATATTTTACCATATCAATCTAAAAATGTAGATAAAAAAAGTCATGTCATCAAATATTGAGGTTTTATAGGAGGTGATATAAGAGAATGAAGTTAATTCTCCATTTTCATCATTCCTATAGCTTTGTTCAATGAATAAATTTTGTTGTTTTTGAAATTTTAATTTTAACAGAATATAAAATATTACATAAAATATTGATTTATTTGTAATGTTAAAACATACAAACTATTTGGCCAAAAAACAAAGTACAAACTAATAAAATGTAGAATAAAATAAATTATCATTTATAATTTTAGTATTTATTAGAGTAAAAAATTATAAAATGTAATATGTATAAATATTTTACTATGTCAATGTCAAATGCAAATAAAAAAAGTCATGTGATCAAATATTGAGGTGTTATAGGAGGTGTTATATGAAGTAATAAAAGAGAGTGAAGTTAATTCCCCATTTTCATCTTTGTATAAATGTTAGTGTATTTTAAAGTAGATTTGAACATTTTTAATGATTCGAATAGGGTAAAATGAAATTTCAGTGGCATAAACTAAATTATCTCAGGTGAATCTAGTATATAATATTGTAGTTAATTATTAGCTTATTCTATAGTGGACATCACTTGCCATTCAATAAATTAAAACCATTTGAGTCATTTTGATGTCTAATATGAGTGCAATTATGTAGCCTAAGAATTCAATGTTTGATTTGTACAAAATTGTGTGCTTTAATAGTTTCCATATTATATTTGGGGGGGCGTTAAGTAGAACATGATATCTTTCAATTTCATCACCTTACAAAATATTGTAGCATATATAGAATCACATAATACATTCAAAAGTTCACCCCAAAAAAACCAAACATATTAGGGCAGAAAGACTAGTCTTAAGCATCTCATCCCTTAAGATTGTGAAACACCTCTCTATAGACAACATTAATTGTCCTTAGGTTACTCCAATCACTGCCTTCATCAAAGATAATCCTTATACCTCCCCTACTCTTTACTCTTGACAAAGTGACATACAATTGACCATGAGTAAACACAGGCTTCATAAAAAACAATCCAACATGACCCAATGATTGTCCTTGACTTTTATTAATGGTCATTGCAAATGAAATTGTGATCGGAAACTATCTTCTTTTCATTTGAAATGGCAGCCTACTATCCGATGGATTGAGATCCATCCTATATATTAATACTTTCTCATTAGGGTATGAACCATTCAACGTCACTACTTCAATAATATATTTACCAAGTTTAGTCACACGTAATCGGGTACCGTTGCATAAACCTGCTACTTGATCAATATTTCTGATAAGCATGATAGGACAACCAACCATTAAAGTTAATTTAGGTAGTGACAATCACAAGCACTTTATGGTGTTCGATAACTTTGTGGTATGTAGATCCCCAATGCAGTTTGTAATACCCCAAATTTTTAGACTTGAGGCTGGATATTAAGCCTAGAATTAAGTGGACTGTTAAGCCTTGGTTTAGAAGGATCCCAAATTTGATTAAGGGATTATAACTTCAAAAGTGGGTGTGATTATTTATAAATGATCCCTTTTGGAGGATGTGATATGCTTTGAAATTTGAATGTGTTATGCGCAGTGGCAAAACCCTGTATTTAAGTTCAATCATGGATTAACATCTAAATTGACTTAAAATAGAGGGAGGGCGCATAATGTGGTATATGGAATGAGAAAAATGTGTTTGGTGGTGATTTAGTGTGAATTACCATAATCAGGGGCAAAACGGTAAAGTTACCAGCTAATTTATCGGTTTTCGAAGAGGAAACTCATTGGTAGCTTGAAGATCAATGGTTGTGATTGATTTGTGTAAAGATCAAATGATAGAATCTTATGTGCTTGTGTTCATGTGAGCTCATGAAGATGAAGCAAGATCATGACACTTGGCACAATATGGATCATATAATTGGTCAATGTTTCAAAAAGCTTTTCTCTCTCTTTTCTCTCCCTCAAGTTGGTTTGTGTGTGTGTGGGAGAGCCAAAAATTTGGTTCTCCTTCATCCCTTTCTTTCTGTATCTTCTTCCTTCATTTTCATTGAAGCTTAGGAGGAAAAAGAAATGGAAAAGGTGAGATTTAGCTTGGTTAATGTCATCTTTTGCTTAAATCATCTTCTATAAAGCTGTTCATAGTGATGAGAGCTTCATTGCTATGGTTTTAGATTTGTGAAAGAAGGTGTTTTGAGAGCTTGAGGAAACTTGAAAGATGAAGAATCAAGGATCTAGTTTGGGAAAAAGGAAGATGTGAGTATTTATACCCTTTTGATCCAAGTTTTGTGATCATGTGCTTCTGCACTAAGAGCTGCTTCTCGGGTTGTCACTCGTAGTTGGTTTGTCAAGAGTGTGAGCTAGCACTCCCAAGTGTTATGGCATCATTCGAGTGCCAGAGCTAGTGCTCGAGTGTACTTCTAGCTCTAGGTTTTCCGTGGCTCTCAGGTGGTCACTTTTTGAGCCTCACTCGATGGAACTCAGGTGAGTGTAAAGCCATCACTCAAGTGCTATGTTGGATGCTCGAGTGCTATGCATATTTGCTGTCTCTGGTTGTGCTTTTGGTCAAGTACTCGCACGAGTGAGCCGTCCTCACTCTGGTTCGGGTCGTCCATCACTCGAGTGCGCCATCCATCACTCGAGTGATCAAGCCAAAATGGGGTTTCAAGTGTTTGAAATATGGTCTTTGGTCAAGTTTCTCCCAATACTTTAGGCATATGTTTAGGCTTTGATTAGCCACCTAAAGGTCATAAATGATAACCAACTTTAAGTGATATGAAAGTAAGGTTTTGGAATAGAGAATAACCCTATGTTTTTCCTTTGGTTATAGGGTTTATGTTTGCCCTAATCATGGTCCGACATTCGTCTGATCGTGAGTAAGCGGTGCTGGAGCATATATGGAAATGACAAGGGTAGGGAACTTACCTCTCTTGCATGCTTTGATATTTGTGTTTGTGTATTGATGCATGTATTGCTTTGCTTGACTATGTGAAACATGTATGAATGATTGTAGCTCTGTTTCTATTTATGCTATGGCCCTTAGTATGTTGTTGAAACATTGAGCACGCAGATATGTCATTGTGTGAGCATGAGTTATGTATCGCAAACATATCATACATTAAACACTTATCTTACGTGTATATTGGTATTTGTTTCCTATTGAGATTCTCTCGAATCTCACCCTCCCCTACCAACATTTTAAACAGAGTAGGTGGATCGAGGTTGGAGCAAGCAGCCAAGGGCGACGAGGACTCTTTTTGGGTTATTTGAGTTTTAGTAGTTGGTTATCATTGTAGCTAGGATATTTGTATTCGATATGGATGTATATTTGATTATGTATGAAGATGAGATTTGTATAATCCCCATATAAGGCTTGTAGGGGTGAATATGCCCTGTAATACTTTGATTAATGAATGAAACTTGGGGATTAGCCGGGACTTATTTACGTACTCTGATATTGGTATGAATGTGATTTATCTTCGCGAAGTAATTGTATTCAAAATATGAATGTGAGACCAAGTGAAAAGTGTTTTGAAAGGTATTTATGGAAGATAGGATTGTAAATGAGTTTTACTTATTATTGGTCTCTATTTCACTTTAATCACATATTTCGGATATAATTATGACATGGGGTTTACACAGTCACTGTCTTAGCATGACTTATATATAGTATCACAACTAAGGTATTCCAACACTTCCCATGTTAACTTAGAACACATGTACTCATTAATCTTATCGACGCTCTCAATGGTTAGAGCCAAAATAGCCTTTTTATTGAAATAATGACCATTTGTTAAATTCTCTTCCAAATTAGGATAAGTAGCATCTACAATTGCTTTGATTGGATCTCCTTTATTTTCAACCAACAAAGTCAAAAGGATGTCAATCTCTGCAACACCATCATGAGGCATCCCAATCTTACAATCACTAACATAAAGTATCCATTCAAAAAATTCTTGTAATTCAACACGGTCTTTGTGTGATAAAGACGCACAATGAAAATTACCTTCATCATCAAAACCCACTCTTGCAAGTTAAAGTATCATAACCATAGGAGCTTCAAGCTTGCTTAGATTAGTCAAACACACATTCAACGCACACTCATTATAGAGCATACAATTCACAGATAGCCCCCTGCAAATAGAGTACATATTAATAAGATCAATAGCATAAAGCTTACTAGACTCAAATAAAAAAAAACATTTAGATTTTACCCACTCTTCATCAGCCAATGTCAATTGAATCCTATTTTGGTTTCACTATTAACACGATATCCCTCCAATGATCCAATAGAGGTAATGTATCCAATAACATTTGCAAACAACATCATAGTGAATGTCATCTACGCCATGATATAAACAAGACATAGTTTTAAAATATGTACATGTTACCAACCAATCAAGTAGTCCACTAGATGCCTCTCATCCACCTACTTAATCTCATAAATTGGGAAAAAAGTATAAGAATAGTCAAGAATCGCTCCTTCCAGTTCCTTCACATATGTTTACTACCCAAAGATGATTCTAAATTGATGATTTGTCACCCTATACTCTTTGGTATTAGGAACAACAACAAAATTAGCAAAGAAATATGTCTTCCCTTCCTCTAATAAGGATAAGTATCGAGAAAGTAGAGCCTTAACATCACAGATGCTTGTATCTTGCAACCTTGAACAAAGCAACTCATATTACTAGCTAGGATTATTTAATATGACTACTATAAATACAACAATTGTAGCAATCCTGTAGGACTTCCTTGCCAATTCATCAACCAGTGGCATAGAGATACAAAACACTTCAACAGGGGCTTCCTTTGATACACATTCCATTTCCAAATAACACGAGCCACAATCCTCCATCTATCTATGTTGTCGTTCATCGACTCAATGAGGGCAACCTTTGTTGTTGACATTAGGTATAATATAAAGTTGGAACTAATACAAATACAAGGTAAACAGAGATGGGTCGATGCATGTAACAACACATCGACTAACTTTATATAAAACTTGCAAACTTCAGATTTGGCATAAAAACTATAACTCTTCATCCCTTTCTCGCCTCTCTGAAACTACTTCATCAAAATCATCTACCTCCAAGACTTGAAGCCCTACATTCTTAAGCCATGGATAACATGACACCATACCAGCACCTACAGAACCTACCCTTATCTGCCTAACCACTACATGTTAAGCAAATTGTCGGTTAAATCTAAATTCTTGAGCCTTGGACTGATCGGACAAACACCTACAACATTGCCCACAACCCTTCAATGACTTTGAAAACTGTTAAAACATGACTTTCTATCCATAAAAAAACAAAAACTGTGGTGAAACAATATCTCTATGGCAAACCTACAATATAGAAATCATCACTATATAATTCAACTTCCATTTTCATTACCAAATCCACAAATCCTACTGCCAACTATGTCAGTAAATGAGAAACTACCTTGGAAATCTTCAACCACTGTAGCTCTAAAACAATTACTCAGTATTAGACAGATCTGGATCTTTGATTGACGTACCCAACTTGAATCTATACTCCCTTGCTTCTTACACTAAAAGCTATAACCAATTTTAAATAAAAACACATTGTCACACCATATTAATATTAGCTCCATACCTAATGTCATAATATAATTTTAGAATATCACATGTTTATGTCTTTTACAATATCTAATCAATGAATCATATCACTCTATATAAAATCCCATCACAACACTTCTTGATAGTTCCCAATACATCCCTAAGATTGTCTGGATAAAATCTTTAGCCATATCTCTTAAACGTCAGAAACAGACATATATCACCATACCTAATGTTATAATACAATTTCAGAATATCACCTATGTATTTTTTCTAACAATATATAATCAAGGTTTTTTAAAATCATCATTTTATTTTAATCTTCCATCTCGAATGCAAATAAAAAAAATCATGTGATCAAATATTGAGGTGTTGAAGGAGGTGACATAGGTGATATAAGAGAGTTAAGTTAATTCCCCCTTTCATCTTTCTATAAATATTATCTTAGGTGAAGTAAGGTGTAAACTTTTTTCATGGTGCTTATATTTTCTTATTGCTTAAAATACCTACTTTTTGACTGCTTTACAGTAGAATAAATCATGATATAGTCATGAAACCATTGCTATATTTGTAATATGGCAGACAAGGCATTACTTAATCTTAACCAGGGGAATATTAGTAATAGTGGATATACTTTGTTGTAACTATTAAGAATTGTTAAGTAGTGCGTTACAGTTGTCATCATTTTGTACACGTGTTATGCTAACAGTTAAACTGTGCATATGGTGAAAGAAAGAAAGAAAGAAAGAAAGAAAACTCTACATATAGTGTACTCAACACTTTTTTTTTTTGTCTCAACACTTTTTTTTGGTTGAAAGTACTCAACACTTATTAATAGGATAACATTATCTGGTGCTTAAAATTTACTATTTTTTTCGTATAATCCAACAGTAATAAATCACACCCACACACATATATAACATGATATGTCGGAGCTTCTAAGTTTCCAGATTCTATGTAATGATTCTTGCTATCTCAATTTTATTCCAAATAAAAGAGCAGGGCCATGCTTTATTTACTGTTTTCAAAAAAAAAATTTGCTTTGCTTAAAAAAAATGAAAAAGATTGCTTGGTAATTAGTTTTTCATTAAATGTTTTATAAAAAAAATAGAAACATGTTCTAAAAAATATAGAAAAAAACAGAATACATTTTTTATGTTTTGTCTTTTTTTTTATATGTAAAATTGTTTTTCCCCTCTAAAATTGGGTAAAAAAATGGAGAGCAAACCTACCTTTGCACAAGTTGGGTTCTCCAATTAAGTGTTTGGTGTCATGCCCTTATCTCGAGAGTCGTGTCAACTGTCATTGACCAACTAAACACTATTTGTGGACTTCATATCAGTGCCAACACAAGTACCTGAATACATACCCTGATATGTTCCCTAATGTCTACAAAGTTGCCTGTTTGACTCCGCTCTGCAATCTCATTCTTCTTCCAGGCCAAAACACTATATCCAGAAAGAAGTGCAGTGTTGTGTGGATCCCTAGGTCATCCGAAATCCCCAAATTAGCTTATCCTTGACCACCCACCACTGGGGTCAGTTTATCCGTGTATACTGTATACTGTATACTAGGCCACTGGGGTGTCATACTCATGAATATCCCGCACGTATATGCTCCAAACATCCTCCCTTAATCCTCAATCCGGTTGTAAACCATGCATCACGTATACCGCTCCAACTCTAGGATAGGTAATAAAACCCATATCTGTCTCTGTCTTGTTTGTTTATGGCTTATTTGCTTGTCACTTTACTACCCGTAATTGTGACTGGTCACTGTTTAGCCAATTAGTAACTCTATTTTAGGATGAAGCTCCATACTTTGGACTTATTCGGACCTACTCCCTCGGTGTTCGTGTCATCCTTGTACCATCCTCTCTCTGGTATGCTAACATATACTGCCTTTTGGGTATTCCACTGTTTCCCCCAAGGCGTGTCTGTTCCCTTTGAAGGCTTGTGAACTAGCTGAAGTAATTCACTTCGTTGTTCCTATTACTGTATAATCAAGCATATCATATACTATCATGTTGCCAAAACCACCACATTACTCTGGGCAGACAATTTTGTGGCTAGAATCCTTGCTCTGATACCAAAATGTCAAGCCCTTATTTCAGTGTTTTAGGGGCGTTTTCATAATTATGCATTTTTTGGCTTTTCCGAAAAAGTGCCCAACTGGAACCCCACCTAATTTTCCCTCCTGAACTCAATGAAACCATCAAATCATTGAAATTCCAACTCTAAGATGCCTAACTAGAGCTGGCTGAAACTTATGGATTCTCCGGGGAAAATCGGGGTTTTGTGATTTCAGCTCTGTAAATGTGTTCCTTTCTACTCCTAACCACTTTATTTACTATTCCATTAAGTTTCAGCTACCGTTTAGTACCAATTTGGGTAGCATAACATCTAGGCCAACCCATTTTCCAAATTTACAAACAAAGACAATTCAACGAAATTTCACTGATTAAATTGTCCACAACAACCAGAATAGTCAATATACGAGAGTTTGGAAGTTACCTCAAGCTCCCCTTGGCTTTTTCTCATGGTAGATGAAAACCCTAGCTGTCCTAACACGAAAATTGAGCTTCACAACCTTAAATCACATGAATAGGAAGTTTAGGAATAGAGTTATATGTATTAGAAACCGATTTATCGAAGAAATCACTTACCTTTGTAAGATTTTTCCACCCCTTCTCTCTTCTAAAACTTCTGCATCTCCTCTCTGTTAGGGCTGAAGCACGTCAGTTTTGAGCTAGAGGAAGGAGATGAAATATTTTAATAACATATCCCAATTTAATTAATTCATTTTCCCAATTTCGGATTTTTTACAAAATTTTGGCATATTTATGCCCAAACTTTGAAAAAGCATAACTAATTCTAAAAAAATCGAATTGAAGTGATTCTAAAGGCTATAGAACTCTTATTAAGTCCAGTTTCAAGGAAAACTATTGAATTTAGCCATTTGGAAGCACAAAATTCCCAGAAATTCCATCTTTGGATGCTACTCCAAAATCTTTTCAATTTTTCTGGGCTAACTTCAAAAATGCATATCTTTTTACATATAGTTTCAAATAATTCATATCACCTATCAAATTAAAGCTTAGGATGTCTACTTTCATCATTTGATCATACAAAATCATATGACAAGCTCACTATCTCATAGGCGATTTCACCGAAAACATAATTATATTCTCCAAAATTCACCATTTTATTTTCTTTAACACCCCAAAGATATAAGGAACATTAGAGAATAGATTTGGGACATCTACTAAATCGAGGGTTAGCAGTCCACTTAATTGAGGCTTATTCCCAAGCCTCTGATCCTAAATTCGGTATATTATATTTGGTAATTATTTCAAACAAGTTTTTATATATTTTTTCAAATATGATTTTTAGAGGAGTCATTATCCAATCATGTTTTCCCCAAAACTTATTTTGAAAAACGTTTCTTAGAACTATTCTAAGAATAAAAAATATAATCAAACAAGGCCTAAGTATATACTGTCTTCTTCAACTCAATGATATTGGGCTTCAAGATTGCTACTATTTTGGACTAGGAAAGAAACATTTTCTTAATCCATAAAATGAATGGCCATGCCATATTAAAGTGGACCACACCATTCGAATTTCAACAAATATCTGAAGGAATAGAATGGTTTTCACCAACCAATCAAGGCGGCCTACCGTTTGATTTTATTTTTACTTTTTCCTTTTGAGAGAGAGAGAAAGAGAGAGGGAGAGGGAGAGATGTAATTCGAACTACATGGACTGGTTGTTTTGGGCCTAATCAAGATTGTTTGGGGCCCTTTTCATTCATCATATTCTTTCTATGGATTCTTGTGACGCAACAACGTCAGAACCACGTCTTATAAACGGAAACCAGAAGATGTTCAAGCCAAGCGCTTCAGTGGACTCTTAAAATAAAGTTGGATTCATGCAAATTTCCATGCTCATTGCTCTAAATGACTTGTTTTATTTTGGGCTAAGGTGCAATTTTGCCTCATAATTTTTCACATAGGAGTTGTGAGTATTATATAAAAGTTTTTTTTTTTTTTTTGGTATCAATTGCACTCCGAAGGTGTTTATAAAAGGAGTAATGTTGTCTCTAACCATTACCAATGTTAATGGTCAATGTTACTTTTAGAAAGATAAACATTATTTTTTTCAATGGTTAGGATGAATTTACTTGTTTTTAACACTTTCGGGATGAAATTGATTGAATAAAAACTCGTAGGCATCATAGCTCCTATGAGGGATAAAATTGAATCTTAATCCCTTTCTTTTTGGATAAAAAGATTACTACTCTTCCATTACTAAAGGAGTATATTTCAAATGATGAAAGGATAAATTACATTACAATAGTTTGTTACATCATTGGAAACTATGAGAGAATAAGTTCAAATTTCAGCCTAGCTAGTTTATATGTCTCTTGCTCATTTGGATTCTCAATTGTGCTCAGTGCAGACTCATTAACATAGATATGTTTCAAGAAGAAGCTACATATATAACTGTTTTTTCACCAACAAGAATATGGAAAGAACTCTGGAATATATATGATGTTACTAGTTAGTGTTACTACCCTACCAAATTTCAGTTGCCTGACGAGATAAACAAATGCGCATAGTTTATTTGCATGTGCTTCACACACACACACACACACACACACAGAAGAGCATGTTCCCTAACATTTGGAACCAAGTGCCCTGTGTCTATTTCTTTGAGTAGAGTTAGTGAAGAAAAATTTAATGGCACACTTTTCTCAACATGTCCTTAAGCGCCTGTATAATCCTCTCAATTTGACCATCGGTCTACAGGTATATGCAGAGTTGAACCTTAATCCAGAACCCATGGCACTTTTATACGTTTACTCTCCATCTCAAGCTATTTTAATCAACCCTCATCCTGTGTGAAGAAATTGAGTTTTTAGTGGGTTATTAATAAAAAAATTTTCTTAAAAATATGGAATAAACCATTACATAGTTCCTGAGTAATAAGACATTTTCATACATATAAAAGGAGTATATATAACAGTGTCTCCAAGAGTTCTCCCCCCCCCCTCCAAATTGATAGACCATCTAGCTAGTATATACCCACTTGATCAAGATAATTGCATGTCAAGCTATAATTCTTCTATATATAATCAACTAAGAATTAAAATGTTCATTAATTGGTTTATTATTTCTCTATAAAATACCGTAAAATTAAAATAAATATCACCAGTGATTACAGGGAATTGTATTGGATTATTATGACGGAAGAATGGAATAAATCATAGTAATTTTAATACTCCGATCTAATTTTATACTTTATCTTGCATTATATATATATATATATATATATATATATATATATATATATATATATATATATATATATATATATATATATTGCTAGATCTATTTGCCTCTACATTGAAAATTGAAATATTACAATGGATACATGAATGTCACCTTTTTCAATGTCTTGCCTAAACAAACTCTTCAAGTGGTTTGTTGGGGGGAAAAGGGTATTGCCTTTGGAAGGTGTTAGGAAATGATCTTCAATTATCTTATGCCAGGACATCTCTTCTTTCCTTTCCCATTTTGATTTCAACAAATGTTTTATTTTCAAAGTCATTAGACAATTATGTTAGGAATATTTTGCAATCATGTTCTTGTATGATTGTAGAAATTTGATGTACAAACATTTGATTTCAATGCATTTTGACTTTCAAAAAAAAAAAAATAGTAGGTCTTGAATGATAGTCAACGTTTTTTTGCTTATGAATACCATCAGTACAAGACACAGATTAATACTGTGTTAATTATAAAATACAAAATTCCATATGGTAAATTTTATTATTGGGTTAAGGTGCTTAAATAACCATGAAGTATTTTCAAAAGTGATAAAATAACCATGAACTATTTTTTAGAGTAAAAGTAACCATGAACTATGTAAACTTGAGCAAAACCGTTAACACTGTTAACGGTCAACACACACTTCAACTTCATAATTAACGGTCAACATTTCTTATTTTAAGGGTTTTAACGGTTTTGCTCTATTTTACATAGTTCATGGTTACTTTTGTTTCAAAAAATAGTTCATGGTTATTTTAGCACTTTTGAAAATACTGCATGGTTATTTAAGCACCTTAACCCTTTATTATTTATAACCATAAATAGTATGAGTCATTTTATTTACTCTTCAAGGCATGTAAGAAAGGTATATGCCATCTAGTTATAAATATGAGCTTTGAAGATGAGAATTGGGGAGAAGGATATGAATATTGTGGCTGAGTTATGCTTTGAAATGTCTCCGCGCTCCATATTTCTTCTGTACGATTAATTTGGCAGAAGTCCTTTACTTTTTGTATATTTTATAATTTTTTTTTTTTGTGAATAGATACTTTTCAAATTTAAAGATTTGATGATAACGAAAGGAGGCAATTTCAATATAATAATTTTTGTATTTTCATCTAACTCAACATCAACCTTGAAATATTGTCTGGTGATAATTGCACCAGCTTGGATATATATATATATTTTTTTGATTCCGTATCAAAGATCTGATTTTGAAAGTAAAAAATTTGATGCGGATATAAGCTAGCTTGAGAATTGAGAATCATTTCAAGATAATTAATCCAAAATAGAATGTTCTTGATGTCTCTTTCATTATCGCACGCTTCTTACACTTTTTCCCCTTATATAGATATTGAAACTAGAGATTCCATTCACAAATTCTTATTTCAAATTTGGGTTCTAGATAATTTATTTACTACTTAGCCTCCATCATATATATCACTGTAATTAAGTTTTGTTTTAGGGGAATTGAAAATTTCAATAATAGAAATTTGTTATATTTTTTAATTAAGTAGGGGAATTTTTTTTATTCATGTATATTATCTTTTAAAATTAGTAAAGGAGTTTAATCCTCAATTGCTCTTTTCAAAATTTGAAATCTTTCTTTCTGCAACTATTCCCTTACAATGATCTCAAAATGTCACTTTCCCTAAACAATCAGCCTAAAGGGCCCAAAGTATTGGAGGATAGATATTATGCGATCACTGATAGCTAGGGACAATGACAGTCTACGATCCGATGACTAGATGATATTATTACTTATTAGTGTCAAACAAGAGATTATGATTATGAAAAGCTTTTAATTTACATTAACTAATTTTTTCAATTAAGTCATGAATTATCATTCTCACTATTACTACATATTTGTCTATATTTGACATTTCATACTTAACGGTTTTAGTGAGACCGTTAAATATGCAGAGGTAGAGTTTTGGGAATGATATACATAACGATTTTTTAAAAGAACCGTTAAGTATATGACAAAATATTTAGCGGTTTTACAATCCAACTGTTATATATTAATTTGGTTTTTTTTGGAAAAAAAAATGATATCTATTATTTGACGGTAGTTTGTGAAAAACCATCCAATATAGATGATATATATTTGACGGTTTTTTACAAACAATCGTCAAATATAATATACCTAACAGTTGTTTATCAACAACCGTTAAGTATACTCTTTTGAAATCCCCTCTCAGACCTATTTTTGATTGACATTTGAAATTTACAAGTTATAGAGAGCTCACTTCCAACACCTTTGAAGACTCCATTCCGGCTCTTCCACCATCATTTCGCTCTCCTCTGTCACTACCTTGGTAGTTTTATTCCTATTTCCTCTACCATTCTCCTCCATAGTTCGCCTTCATCCGTCATTGTGTTTGTGGGTTTCTAGAGTGGGTTCGTGATTTCTTCTTCTAAGGTTCGTGGGTAGGGGCTTTGAGCTCGTCTCTTCTTGCAAAAGGTGATCTCAGTTCAATTTCTCATACTAGTGGGTTTTTATCTCATTTTTTGGATATTGATTTGGGTAAAGAGTATGTAAAGATTGTTTTTTGAGTGATTTTGTATGTTCATAAGGTTTTGCTATTGATTTTAAGTGTATGTTGTTACTAAAGTTGTTATTTGTTAATACTGAATTAGGTAAAGAGTATGTAAAGATTGTGTAAAGATTGTTTTTCGAGTGATTTTGTATGTGCATTGGATTTTGCCATTGATTTTAAGTGTTTGTTGCTACAAAAGTTGTTTTAATTGTAACACCCCAATTTTTGATTAAAGGCTAATGGTAATTATTGAGGATAATTATCGAATTAAAGTGGAATAATTATGGGTTTGGTGGCTATATTAATTAATATGCCATAACTGTTGGGAAAATTGAAAGAATGGCTCTAAATTAGTGATTAATGGAAGAGATTAATTACTAATTAAGA
Organism: Inga laurina; assembly: GCA_963855925.1. Classification (NCBI taxonomy): domain Eukaryota; kingdom Viridiplantae; phylum Streptophyta; class Magnoliopsida; order Fabales; family Fabaceae; genus Inga; species Inga laurina. Next base: position 56,710,893 of record OY979703.1, read on the forward strand.
GGGCATGAGATGTGAAATTAAATGACTAATGAAGTGGTTAGAGTAACTAAATTGGTTACTTGCTTTATGAGAGCCAATGAGGTGGAGACATGTGGCAAGTGGTTAGGATGAGAGAGGGTGTTGGAAAAGTCAAAGCACCATTTATTTTATTCATTTTCCCTCTTTTCTCTCTCTCTCATGCGCTTGTGAAGGGGGTGGGGCAGATTTTTTCTGCATTCTTCATCTTCTTCACCTATCTTCCTTCTCTCTCTCACGTTCTCTCTCTTCTCTCTCTTGTGCAGCCATTGTTGGCCAAGAAAGAGAAAGGAAAAATTGGATTTTGAGGTAAGCAAATGGCCTCAAATGCCAAAATGCTCTTCATTAATATTGTTCCTTGAGCTAAGAGCTTTCATCCTATGGTTGTAGATTCTCCATTGGTGGTGATTTGAGGAATCACGAAATTATGGACTTGGGAGAATCATGAAGTGCCTTTGGGAAAGTTGTTGAGGTAAGTGAAAGCTTCATTTTCATATAAGTTTTGTGGCTATTTGTTGGGCCTTGAATTTCTGGAATTTAAGCCCTAATTTTCGTGATTTAGGGTCTTGGGGAGTATAACATGTTGTTGTCATGGAATTGGTGCCTTGTTTAGTGTTTTGAATTGATAGAAGGGAATTGAAGCTTAAATGTGGAAGTTGATCCCTTTGTGATAGCTTTGGTGCTTTGGTTAAAACAGGGCATGTTGATAGGTTGTGATTTTGGTCATTTTGAGGTTACCATTGTGTTCCTTGAGTGATTTTGTGTGGGAATAAGCTTAGTTATTAATTTTGAAGTTATTGAACACTTTGGTAGAAAATTGGAAATCTGTTTGGTTTAAGCTCTGTTTTGCGCAGTAATTTTGTATGAGCGTTTTGAATGAACAAATGGTATTGGAAAATTCTGAAACTTTTCAGTCTTAAATTTCACATCCCAAGCTTCAAAATGGACATATATTTTGTGTCATTTCGTTGAGTATTCTGTGAGATATGGTTGTCCAAAGTTTGGGATTGAAACAGAACTCTGTTTTGGGGGCAGTGATGAGTGTTGTGTAATTCTGGAATTGTGTAGTGATTTCCAGTGAAGGGCTATATTTTTCCTTGAAAGAGGACTCATATACCTTTCATTTGGCTTTGGAATCACTCCGTTTCAATTTTTCTAGAATTAGTTATGGTTTTTCGAATTTCAGCCCAGAGTCAGGAAATTTCTGGGCCGCGGCCCAAGACTTTCTGGCCTGATTCGGGCCGCGGCCCAAGGGTGGCGGGCCGCAGCCCATAGCCTTCTGACCATATTTGGGCCGCAGCCCAAGGAAGGGCGGGCCGCAGCCCACCCCTGTGTTCCAGCACTTTGTGTTTTCGAAAAGTGACCTCTACCCTATTGTTTCCCAATCTGTTAGGGCTTTCATTAGAGGCATTTGTGGCCTCTTAAGGGTCAATTATGATAACCAAATCTAAGTGTTATGAAAGTGAGAATTTGGAAAAGAGAATGACCATATATTCTTGATTTGGTTATAGGGTTAGGTATTTACCCTGATCATGATTTGATACCCGCTTGGATCGTGAGTAGCCGACGCTGGAGCATACGTGGAAAGAATAAGGGTAGGGAACTTACCTCTCCTGCATGTATTGATATTTGTGTTTGTGTATTGATGCATGTTATTGCTTTGCTTGACTTTGTGAAACATATATGAATGATTGAAGCTCTGTTTCTATTTATGCTATGGCCATGAGTATGTTGTTGAAACATTGAGCATGAGGATATGTCATTATGTAAACATGAGTTATTGTGATGCAAGCATGTCATGCATTAAACACTTATCTTACATGCATAGTGGTATCTGTTTCCTACTGGGATTCTCTAGAATCTCACCCTCCCCTACCAACATTTTAGACAAGACAAGTGGCTCGAGGAAGGAGCAAGCGACTAGGGGCGGCGAGCATCCCTTATGGGCACTTGAACTTGGTAGTGGTTATCGTTGCCATTTGGGATAATGGTAGTTGATTTGAATGTACTTAGAGTTGTATATGTTAGAATGAATATATGGTTGTATATGTTATGGAGATGTATTTGGCTATGTATTGGGAATGAAATTTGTGTAATCCCGCATTGAGGTATTGTAAAGGGCGTATGTGCCCATGAACCTTTAGTGAAGATATGAACCTGGAATTGCCGGGATTGTTATTGTGCACTCTGATATATTATGAATGTTAATTATCTTCACGAAGTAATTGTATTCGAAACGTGAATGTGAGACCAGGTTAAAGTTTTTGATTTCGAAATGTATTTGTGAAAACCCTATCTTAAGGATGGGGAATGTAAATGAATTTTGATAATTATTGGTCTCTATTTCACTCTAATTTTGTATTTTGGATATAATTACGGAGGGGGTTACATTTTTGGTCAGTATTGAATTGGATAAAGAGTATGTAAATATTATTTTTTGTATATGCTTTAGATGAACAGTGCAAATAAAGAATGAATGTCTGTCAATCATCTATCAAAGGAGTACTGGGATGGGGTGGGGGATTTCATAAGGTTTGCAATTCATAATAACACTAATGATCGCGGTTTGATTATTTGTCTTTGCATCAAGTGTGGCATTATGAAGCATGTTGATTCAGACAATTGTACGTTAGGCATGAACACAATGAAGGAATTTGGATATTAAAGAGGGGGAAGTTGCTTCGCAGATTAAAGAAAATAATTGTTGAAAAGAGCATTAAAATTATTAAGACTAAGAAAAGAAAAAGGGGCACTTGATCATATGTATATTCCACTACATTTGATGTATTCATAATTGTTTAGATAGAATTCGATGATTTGTTTTAATTTATTGGCACTTGTTGGCTGTGATTGATTATTTTGTATATTTGGATACATCCAAGCAAAACTAGATCTGTTTGGGTTTTGGGTATATGTATGTTGTTTCTACTGGTTATTTTGCAAGGGGCTAATCAAAAATGAGACCCAATTTTAAAAAACAGAAATTTGTCACAAATATTTAATGGTTATTCGCCAATAACCATCAAATAGTATACATATACAATGATTATTCCAAAAAATCTTTAGATAAACCCCTTTCTTTGGTGGCAAATACTTTACCGTTCAACATTTTAACTATTAAGTATTGTACAAAATATTTTATAGTTATTATTAAAAAACCGTTAAATATAGATCACTGTATTTAACAGTCATTATCTTACAACCGTTAAATATAGGGCCATATAAATAAAGGTTGTATTTGAAAAAAAAAAACTGTAAAATATATAACCCAATATTATAAGGTTAAAAACCATTACATTTATATATATAGCACTCGAATATTTAACGATTGAAAATCATTAAATATAGGTAAAAATATCCGTCAAATACAGACAAATACGTAGTAGTGTCTCTACTAGTCTTGAGAGAAAGAACTAGGGTTGATCCCCTTGCAACATATAAATACGATGAAAATATTAATTGGGTGTGTCCAAAATTTGAAATGAAAAGTATTTGTGAAAAATACTGAATATGTAAGAATTAATATAAAAATTACTACTACTTTACTTATTACTATTACTTCACATGTTGTGGGTTAATTAGCTGTTAAAAACAAAAGTTGCCCGAATTTCAAATATTGCTACATTGTGTTAGTTGAACTTTCGTCTTATATGTAGAAAGTGTATATTTTAAAACGATCGATTACAGAGAGCTATGCGTCATTAATACACCGTTGCTGCAAGTAAGCCAAAGAAATGAAAGTGATAAACTTAAAAGCTATTCTTAACAGTAATATTCACGATATATAGAAGGTGTTGAACTTCTAATAAAATTAATCTTTCCTTAAAAGAAATCATATTGAAAATAAATCTATAATAATATATATAGATCATAAAATAACCATTTAGTCGCCTTGGAGTTATAAAAAATAAAACCAAATTAATGCAATATAGCGCACAATTCGGGTCATTTCACTTTGAGGAACCAATTACGAGACTAATTCCTAATAAACTAAGTAATTACAATGCAAAATTGATAGGGTAAAACATGATTAATTGATTTTCAAAACTACGAATCGAATGCAATTTAAAATATATAGTTTTGGGATTTTCAAATAAGGAGGAATGAAAATGGGTTAGAAATGCAAGTGATGAAGATACTCTTGGAAATGGTTTTCAATGGCTATCCTTGCTCAATCAAGATATTTGGAGAGTTAATACACTAAGCTTCTAATATTCCAAACCTGATTAACCAATGAGTCTAGCATCACAAGAGAGGAATTCCTATCCTTGAAATGCTATTAAGCCCTCTTAGTGTAATGAGTTTCTCTAAGTTTCCTAATATACCAAACATCAATTACCATTGAGTCTAATGCTTAAACTTATGAACCCATTCATTTAAGCATTATTTTTTTTAGTATAGCGGCCAAGTATAACTTGGAGAATTACAAATAATAGACAAAACCTCGCATCAGACCGCAGGATTAAGGTCCTGGGCCATAAAGACATGACACTCAGGGGGTGGCTCTGGTAGGATAACCAATTCCGTTTGTAGCTGTTGAGCTGCCTTAGCTAACACATCAGCACACCGAATAGCGTCTCTGGACACATAATGAAGTTCAATGTCCTTGTCGGAATATAGTAGGTCCCTGATAGCTGTGATCTCTGGCCTCAGTGGGTGATGTAGATCCCCGTCTCTCATTACAAGATGATATGTTTCAAGAGAGTCGGTAGAGGCTACAACCTTGCAAAAGTGTTGTTGTTTGTAGATCTGGAGACCAATTAACAGGGTAAGCAGTTCCGCTGAAGTGGATGGAACGAACCCACCTTCTGTTGGAATCCAAGAACCCACTGTCCCCACTCGTCTCGTATCAGCCCCCCACAAGCTGCAGAGCCCTGGTGATTGACGGATCCATCTATATCAAGTCGAATGACTCTCGTAGGTGGAGGGTGCCACATCGCATTTGCATCACCATTGAACTGGAAAATCTGGTGTTTGAGAGCATCGTACAAGTCGGACTCCATCAATAGGTACATAATGGCATGAATGATTTCATTGGGGACTGTCCTAGCTCCTTCCAGAATTCACGGCATCTGTTCTTCCATAATATCCAACAAGTGAGATTGAAGGTTTTGGCCCATGGCCATTTGCGAAAATGACCTAGGGCCATGTTCCTGGACATATTCTCCTTAAGCCATACCTATAAATCAGACTGGGAAAATCTAAGACGAGAGTTAGGATTAATAAAATGTAACCACACCTCACGAGCACTCTCACAATCACGAAGTATATGTAGGATACTCTCAGTTCTCTGACAAAGAAAGGGGCACTCATCACTATCAGCTAATCCTCTCATAACTCTGAGTGAATTTGTAGGCAGCCTTTAATGAAGAACTTGCCATAAAAACATCGACTTTCTCTGGTACTGGCACCTTCCATATTTTTTTCCACAAAGTCGGACTATTCCATTCCCGCTGAGCAAAAACAAATTTATAAGCAGCATGGACACTAAAATTGCTGTCAGAAGCATTCCTCCAGTAGAAAGTATCCTCATCCCATTCATTTGGTGGTTTAACCTTACTGATAATGTTAACCACCCAATGCGGGAGGAATTCTCTCCACTTTAGGACATTCCACCCCCATGATCCAGTACAAAATCTTGAACTTTTGTACAGGGGTCCAGTCAGTGAATGTTGGCATTCACAAAATGGATGAAAGGTTCATTAATTAGAGACCAGAGGTCCCACTACACATTACATGTACTTCTACTTTTCAATTTCCTCCCTACACCCTGATAGAATTTTCCCCAAACAGCCGTAATGCTACGCCAGGCAGCAGAGGAGTTTGTCTTCCAATAGACAATGGGGTAGTCACCCTCTCCACATCCATACTTGCCTTTAAGGCATTGCAGCCAAAGGGCATCAGGCTTGGTGAGCAGGCCCCAACAAAGTTTCATAATGAAAGCAATGTTTTGGCTATACAAGTCTCTGATGCCTAAGCCACCAACATCCTTATCTTGTTTAATCAGGTCCCATGCAATGAAATGCATTTTCCTACCATCATGACCTTGGTTCCATAGAAAACTACGGCTTATCTTTTCTAATTCCTTAATGATTCCTTTGGGAAGCAACGTAGTTTGCATTTGGTAGCTGGGTAAGGCCGAGAGGATAGCTTTAATCAACACCATTCTTCCAGCCATGGTGAGAAATATGCCTTTCCAGTTAGCCAGACGCTTTTGGGCCTTTTGAAGAATGGGATAATAATTGATCTTGGTGACTCTATCATGCAATAAAGGCACTCCCAAATATTTCCCCAGGTTTCCTGTAATCCCAATGCCTAAACCTTGCCACAAATCCAAAGCACGGTTAAAGTTGACATTTCTAGAGAAAAAAGCCTTAGACTTAGCCAAATTAACTTTATAGCCTGAGACTTGGCAAAAAGTACTTATGGTATTTTTCATTAACTCAACCTGGTGAGTGGTAGATTCCCCAAACAAAAGGATATCATCGGCGAAAAATAGATGAGATATTGTGGGAGTGCACCGATTAAATTTGAGACCTTTCCAGTGTCCATTATTAACTTCTTTGTAAATCAATTGACCAAGTCTTTCCATGCAAAGGATAAAGAGATAAGGACTGAGAGGATCACCTTGATGAACTCCCCTGATAGGCTGAAAAGTAGAGGATGTGATCCCATTCCATTTAACCTCCATGGATGCTGAAGAGATGCAGGCCATGATAATACTTACCAATTCTTCCTGTAGCCCAACCTTAATTAGTGTAGACCGGACAAATTGCCAATCTAATCTATCAAAGGCCTTTTCCATGTCTACTTTAATTGCAACAAAGCCTCTTTTCCTTCATTTGCATCTCATGGTATGAATAGCTTCCTGGGCAATGATGATGTTATTACTGCTTTGACGTCCAGTAATAAAGCTACATTGTTGAGGCTGGATTAGGTGAGTCATCGCGCCTTTCAATCCCTCTGCAATAATTTTGGTAATAATCTTGAAAATGACATTACAGAGAGAGATAGGGCGAAATTCCTTTAGGTTCACAGGATGATCAATTTTAGGAATAAGAATGAGGTGAGCATGATTGATATCCCTAACCTTCACAGGGTCTTGCCAAATTTCTTGAATAAGGGCACAGACTTTGCTTCCAACAATATTCCATTGAGATTGGAAAAAGTGAGCTTGTAATCCTTCTGGCCCTGGGGCCTTAAGAGCTCCTATAATAAAAGTAGCATTCTTTATTTCAATATCTGTCAACCCCCTATGGATAATTTTGACATCTCAACTTTTAAGAAGTGGAAACTTCGCAAACCAATTGGAAGAGTCCTGTACACTATCGTCACTAGTGTACAGGGTTTTGAAGAACTCCCCAGCTAGCTCACTTAGTTCTTTTGGGTTGGAAATCCAATTCCCATTGCTATCCTGAAGGGCATCAATCCTTTGCTTTTTCCTCTGAATCGTGGCGGAGGTATGGAAGAAACTAGTGTTCTTATCCCCCTAAGCTAGCCATCTGCATCTAGCTTTCTGGTACCAAATAAGCTCTTCATGTGCATTTAACTTACTGTATTCTTTCCAAAGCTTTTTTTCAAGCTTGTATATACCATTATCTGTATTATTCTGTCTGGCTCTGTCTATACCTTCTAATCTCTTGAGAATATTCATTCTTTTCTTGGGAATGCTTCCAAGAACATTTGAATTCCATTTTGTGGCTTCAGTATCAAACTTTCGCTTCCTTTCAAGCCAATTCTCATTACTCCAAGCTTGACTCACAACATTTGAGAAACTATCCTCTATTTCCCATGCCGTATTATATTTGAAATGATGCCTTTATCTGCTACAGTTACTGGTAGTTAAATTGGAGACAATGAGGAGCCTATGGTCAGTTTTGTAACGAAGCTTGTGAAAGACTTTATAATCAGGATGGCCTAATTCCCAAGACAAATTCCCAAATGCCCAGTCCAACCATTCCTTAACTCCATCTTTTTCCCACATGAAACGGTCCCCCACAAAAGGAATTTCCATTAAATCTGAGGCTTTGATGCAATCAGCAAAATGCTTCATAGTCTGAATTGTGGGACGTCGTCCCCCCATTTTATCAGCTGGTTCCATGAAGGTATTAAATTCCCCAAGAACCAGCCATGGCATGTCGATACTATTAGCAATGAACTGAAGAGAGTGTCACAAACCCTCCCTTCTATGAGCAATTGGCTCACCGTAGACCACAGTGACAAGAAAAGTGTCATTATTTTTCTTGTCCATGACTCTACAAAGAACGAGTTGGGTAGTGGGAAAAATATACTCCACCTGTGAGTCAATATCATCCCACAAGATCCAAATACCGCTTGCAAAACCAAAAGCTTCAAGCCTAATCTAATTGCTAAAACCAAGTTTTTGATTCACCCTATCTGCTCTATCCCCACTGATACGAGTTTCAAGAAGACACAGAATATCAATCGCATTGTCTTTAACCAAGTATTTTACGGTGGTGGGAAAATATCTACTCCCAGCCCCTCTACAATTCCAAGAAGCAATTATCATATTGACAAAAATTTAGGAAGAGATAAGATAATTTACTCGATATTATGGTCTTCTTCGTCCCATAGAGTCGGGTTTGCGGTAGCACGAGTTGCTAACCCACCTGCCTCAGCAATCATAAAATCATCTCCAATATCATCTTCTATTGTCATGGAATTTAAGATCAAGAGGGAGTTGGCACCGTCCGCTTGTTCACTCTATTCACTCTTCTCTTTCATAAATGCATCAGTCTCATGTGCATTCATGAGAGGTGGCCCTTCCAATAATAATAAATTATTGTTGCAGACAAAAGAAATTTGGGATTTATTATGAATAGGAGAAGTAATTTGAGATGAGCCCATTTGATTAACTCTACCACCTACAACTATATGTTCTTTGAGGCCCATTATGCTTTTGGAAGGCCCATCTGGTTTAAGGTCCTTGTCCTTTTTTAATTCACCCCCCTTATTTGATTTTGGAATGAAATGGGCTTTCCCATTTAATTGAGGCCCATTCGATTTTTGCCCCATACCACCAGCGTCTCATTTTTGACTCCTCTACCTTCCTGACTTACGCAAGTCCCCATCTTGACTAATTTGACTCCCTAGTTCGGCACCCATCTCCTTCCATACGCCCCCAATCCATCGCCCCTGTGCAATGGGCACATCACTGACAGCATGGTGCTTTGTGCTTACCGGTGATCCCTGTCTCATCTCTTCTTCCTCTAGATTGGCCAAGGCCCGGAAGCGTGAGGGGCCTGCCCCGATTTTGGTTGTCTGACCACGAGCTTGCATCGGAGCACCAGCTTTTAGACCTTCGCTTGGTCCAGTTCCTTACTGCACCGACGCAGCCACCAAGTGAATTCTCCTCAAAGATCGAGCTCGATTTGTACTACCGATGAGCATCCATGGTCCGAAGCTGTCATCAGGCTTGATTGGCTTCAATTCCGACAATGGCGCCGTGACCACCAGCGGCTCCACCTAGGTTTGCTCCACCCTGTTCTTATTAGCTTTAACATAGGTTCATTGGCAGTCCTCCTTTCGATGGCCATACAGCCACAGGCAAAACAAATCAGCCCCAATCCTTCGTACTCCACTTGATAGGCCGATTGAGCAGCGATTACTCGAGATACCAATCTCTTTTGGAGATCAAGCTCAACACACACTTACGCATACTTGCCCCTCTCAATCTTTGCAGTTGCAGATTAGCTATCCGATAGAGTAAGCAAATCAATCTTTATTGTCCTCCCAATCCTATTTCCCAGTCTTGTGATAAATTCATTATTGTAGCATTGCATAGGAATGTTTGGGATTCTGGCCCATGTAATTATCCTACCCAGAGGATTTTTGAAGGGGTCAAAATTTGGGGACCATTTTTAAACCAGAATGGCGTGGTGCTGAACAACCCAAGGTCCTTCATAGAGTACTTTCTGATATAAATGTGCCCACCCTTCCTTTTGCAGAAATCGGACAATGAAGTAATTATTCGGCAAATCCACTAGATCAAATTATGATGTATTCCATATCCGAGAGAGATGAGTTTTCATATTATAAACATTATATCGCTTACCTAACACAGTTATAATCAATGAGGTGTTCCATGGTTTACACCACTCATTGTACTCTTCAGCTGTGATTTTGCATGAGCACACACACTTCTTCGGTAAGCTTCGGCATCTCCCATTCCTTATTTAGGACCTCAGATATTAATTCTTCATCCTACATATTGCTACACCCATTCGCTACCCCATTGAAACTGATAAGAGAGTCTTTATAGGATAGAAGAGGTGCTGAAGTCTGGTTCTATATCTGGGTTGCAAGGTCATGTCCCATGGAGCCTGACTCCTCAGATACAGACGACTGGAGTGCTTTATCGGACATATAGGTGTCCATGATTTCCTGTGAAGATTCATTTTTCTTATGTTTTTTATTGCCACTGGCTAGGATTTCAGTAGACCGATCCAGTGGTAATTTCCGGTATTGCTGGTCACCCATACTAGAGGAGAAGAAAATATGCACGCTATTCAAGAGAGAGCACCGAAAACCACTCAGAGTTTTGCTTGATATAATCTCTCCTTCATTTAAGCATTATTAAAACCCCTTAAAGTGTGATTATGAAATAAGTAATGTATTTAGGTTCAACTACAATTCCAATTCAATCAAATTATCCAACAATACCATGTTAAATAGATAGAAATCAATAGAATCATAAATAAACATATATATAACTATATATATTGATGAACACAAATACTCATTACAAATCCAAAATCACAACAACTCAATCCATAGAATAAAACAACTAAAATTATAGTCTCGATATATAAACGAATTCTTAAACTTAAGAAATCAAAAATACAATGAGCTATAGATAAAATAAACTCATCTTTGAAGCATATGTAAGCTCAAGTCATCTCCAAAATCATCTCAAAGAGTACAAAATTAACTAATCACTCATGAGAATAACTTCACCAAACAAGTTTAAAATTTAAGATATTGAAGACCACTAACACCTAGTTATTAAATCACAAATTAAATAACCAATTAGCACTAATTCAATTAAACATTGGGCTGGACTTGAATTCAAAAGCAGAACAGAGGAAGTCACGTCAGTGTTGAGAGTCAGAGGAAGCATGGCCGAATTAATGGAAGATGAGGTGTGGATGGTGGTTGATAATGGTTGGTGAATAGCTTAGTGGTGATGAAGAGAACTAAAACTTGCGGTAGCTCCTCTGGTTCCCGTCCATCTCTCCTAGCTCACTCCCTTCAGCTCTCAGCAATCACGGCTCCCAGACTCCCAGCTCTCTTCTCCTTGCTCTATTTGAAACCTGTGGCGGTTATAGAGATGATGCTTGCAAGTGGCCTGTTGTGGTGATGATGCCGCCAGTGAGAGAGAAAGAAGAAGGTGAAGTGATGAATGAAGAAGACTTAGTCCAGATGTCCCACAGCGCTGGTTTTAAATTTTATGGAATGAAGCTCCCTATTGCTCTCAGCTTCTTTTCTGTCCGAATTCAATTGCTGCCTTCAACCCTTGTTCAAAACGTGTGTTTTGACCAAGGGACCAAAATAGAAAAATTGAAAGTTTAGTGATGGAATGAAATGAAAAATTAGAAACCTTTGTTGGTCCAACCATAATTAGCAAAACTTCTGGGCCTTTTTGTCTGAAATATTCTTGATTCCTTCCTTCATCAATTTGTATTTTTCGAAAATCCTTGGTTCTTTTCTGAAATTTTCACCAAATTGATATGCAAATAAAATAAATCCAAAGTGTAATACCTAATATTTGCAATTCATAAAATATATGACATTTTTACCCTTTTTCAACCTTAATTTTGTACATATTCTTTTAATCACAATTATGTACAAAAGAGACTCAATTATTATGACAAAATCCTAAATAAAATATAAAAATATATAATCAAAATTGGAATTTGTCAATTCCCCCATATTTGGCCTTTTGCACTCCTGGGCAACATAAAACCAATATTTTCAAAGATATGCCTAATGTTATAATCACCAAGTTATTCCAAGAATGCAACTACACAAAAATTGAATAAGCACAATCCCCAAATCAATTAAAGTTCGTGGAAATTTTTACTGCAAAAGAATCAAATTGAACACATAATAAAACCAAGAAAGATAGACATAATAGAGCTCTCAAAGAAATAAATGTTTCTCTCATCTCTCAAATCGTAGGGAATTTCACTCAATTCACATATTCTAGCATCTACCATAGGCTTGTAGAGGTCCTACTATCTCTACCATTAGTTTTGCCATGAATCCATAGTCAAGGGGGCTCTTTAGGGTTGTAATGTTGGACAGGCTAAATGGAATAGAAAATGTAACAAAATACTATGCTTGCACCCAAGAAATTGCTAGATCACTTAGCACAATACAACTGAACTTGATTCACATATTTTACTATAGTGCCTTATTTGTTTCTCTTTTCTTTTCATTCCATTTTTTTTTTGAATTTTTTTATATAATTTGCAATTTTTTTTCTTTTTCTCTTTTATTTTCTTCTCTATTTTTCTTTTGATTTTCTTTCTTTTGACTATCCACTTTGAAATTTTCTTTTTTTCTTTTTTCTTTATCATAGTGTAGGAAGAAATTGATAGAAGATACAAACATAGCATTTGTATAATGAAGTCAAAATGAAAGTGAAAAGCTCAAGGGGTAAACAAAGGTAAATGAGGAATGATTTGTGTTTAGGTAAATGGGTTTAGAAATGAATGCCCTTATCATACTACAAATCCAAGGCATTAATGTAGCTTTGAAAAAGAACCTAGACAAGTTCTAGAGATTAACTACAGAATAGATGAATGCACACACATGATGAGAAAATAGAATTAAGGCTCAATAATCTTCCAACAAGGTTTTTCTCTACCACATCAATTTTCTAAAATCAAGCTAGGCATCCAAATTAATAAAATTGCATTAAAGATACTCCAATCACTCAATTAAATCAAGCAAAGGGATTACTCAAGTTTAATGCAATCACACTTGCAAAGCTTGACTTTCACAATCATCATACATTTAAATTTTCATAAAAACATGCCAAGGAGTTGCATTAGAAAAGTGAAGATAGGGGTTCATTAAGCACTTCACAATTAACAAATTCTTAAGTTCAAAAATTTTTCAGTTTTTCTCAAATTTTATGCACCAAAACATTACAGCTAGAGCAATCCCTCCCCCACACTTAATCTTTACATTGTCCTCAATGTAAATAACAAATAGAAACTAACTTGACTTGTTTCTTTGGTGAAGTGGCAAGTTGTGAAGTCCAATTCAAGATTGAAGCACAACCCTTCAACAATAACCATAAGGGGAAGAAGAAAGAAACAAGTGAAGTGAGTTTAACAATGAAATTCAAAATATAGTAAAGATTAAGTGCAAAATGAGAATGGCATATGAACATGGAGCGTTTATTCACTTCCTAGAAAATAAAAACAAAAACAAAGAAATCTACCCTTTTACTAATGGTTTTGTCTCCCCGCACTTATTCTCTTCATATAACAATTAAGCTCAAGATACATACAAATATGAGAAGAAAGCAAGTGAGGAAAGAGACAACCTGATGTTTAAATCTCTATAGACTCTTATAGGAGAAGTTCTCATCCCAGATGAGAAACATGCATTTCTTCTTTGCAACCACTTCTCCTAAATTGTACCCTCGTGGTAGTGAAGGTTCCTATAAAAGAAATACCAGACCAGCAGCAGTATCTAGTCTGGAAATAAATATATGGAGAGATCTAAAATAAAACATAGGCATTGCATGAACGAGATTCTCCAAGTAAACTTCACCACCAAGAAAGTCAATTTGGTTCCCGTTAGTAAGAACTGAACAAGTGGTCATATTTTTAAAATCTTCTTGTGCTTGTAATGGGGAAAATACAGAATCCAACTTAGTGTTGGAGTGCACTACATTCCTTTTGTAGTCATAGGAGTTGGGAGTTAAAAGAGTAGAAGAAGATAGAGAATTGATTAAGCTATTACCACCAAAAACTTCAAAACAAGTATTTTCATTTTCTATATTAGGTAGTAAATCACAAGAAAGAACCAAATGGAAATATTCATTTTTATTTGCAATTTTATCATTCAAAATCATTGAATCTTTCCTTATTGAACTACCTAAAACATGTGATTCAGAGGAGTCAAAAGGTGCACAATTTTCAAGGCTTTTAGCAAATGTAGCATGCACTTTGATATTTTCAATTGAACTAGATGAAGAATCAATGTCATGTGAAGAAGAAAGCCAATTATCAATTTTCAAACAATTAACATATGTCATTTCCCTTTCACATGAACCAACAAAAGAAGAATGCATGCAAGAGGGAAAAATGAATTCTTCATCAAGTTCAATAGCATTATAAAATTTGAAATCATATGTACCAACAGTTGAAAGAGAAGAGTATGCATCATCAACGGAGATAGTACAAGTAACATCATCAACTACACAACTACTATTGGACACATCATAGTGAGCATTATCAACATCAAGCATTTAAGGGGATTCAACTACAATTTCTTCATCCATTTTATCATCACTCACATTATCAAGAATAGTAGTAAGAGGAGGGTCAACATCCTCAAGAAGAGGAGGAATATTACCTTTGTTTGAATGTGACTCCTCTAGTAGTTGAAAATGCACTTGCATCATCTATACATCTTGTGTTGGTATAGGCACTTGAAGATTGAAATCTTCCACTTGAGAGTTGGCATTTGACTCTTGAGTTTGGACACCTTGTTCCTCTTCTTGTAGGTCATGAGGCCAAGGATTTTCATTCTCACCTCTCATTTTTACCCATAGCATATGATCATAGTATGCCTTGAAAAACTTATCAATGTCTTCTAATTGTTGTTCTATCTCCCTAGAACTTCCAATTGTTCCTTGATGTAAGAGTAATTGAAGGTATTTCTCTTGAAGTGTTTCTCACTTCCTTGCCAATCCACCAAGTTGTGTGTTATGAATATGAGGTAAAGGTTCAAAATAAGGTGAAGGAGAAGGTGTATAAAGTGGTAGGTGACTCGATTGGAATGAATGATGGTATGGGAGGTTAGAGGGTTGATGATATGTTTGAAATGGAGGTGGGTGGTATGGCTCATTAGAGGAAAATGAACGTTCATAGGGTGGTTCATATGGGGGTAATCAATAGAATTAGTGGTATAGATATTAGGGAAGGGATTGTATATGTAATGGTTTTGGGGATTTCCAAGACATTGCCCCTCATTCTCAAACATATGTAAAAACTCCTGTGCTTGGGGTGTAGAAGGTTGCACTCTAGCATAGTGCATTCAGGAATCTAAAATCCTTCTAACATTTTCCACCTGAGACTGGATAAGATCCCATTTTTGTTCCAATATTTGAAATCTTTGAGAAGATGCCTCCTCCATCTAAATGTATGCCCTCAAATGTAGCAAATTGGGATGTAAATGTCACCTTCTAGTCACGATGATATCAATACAAATGCACTTCATAATCAATTAAACTCATGTAAAGAACATCACCAACTATTTAGTGTAAACAGCAAAACATCAAATTGAGAAATTCAAGAAAAATCACATAAAAGCACTTTTAGGGAAAATTGGGAAAATTGACACATGACGAAACAAGATCATATTTTTTTATATGTAAATTCAAGAATAAAGGAAAATCAAGATATTTATTAGTATTTCTTCAAAAATTTCTAAGAGAAAAGGAAAATGCTATGAAAAACATGCAAAACTACATAAACTAACTAAAATGCAACCTAAACTATGATTAAGTATGAAAATACTAGAAAGTAAAAATCCTAAGGCTCACCCCGGTCAAAAGTACTTGACACTTAATTACTAGGAAACCAATTTCTTGGCTCCCCGACAACGACACCACTTGAAATAGCCCTTTAGTCACCTTGGGGTTATCAAGAATAAAACCAAATTAATACAATATAGTACACAACTCGGGTCATTTTACTTTGAGAAGCCGATTACGAAACTAATTCCTAGTATACTAAGTAATTACAATGCAAAATTAATAGAGGTAAAACATGATTAATTGATTTTCAAAACTATGAATCGAATGCAATTTAAAATATATATTTTTGGGATTTTCAAATAAGGAGGAATGGAAAATGGGTTAGAAATGCAAGTGATGAAGATACTCTTGGAAATGGTTTTCAATCAAGATATTTGGAGAGTTAATACACTGAGCTTCTAATATTCTAAACCTCATTAATCAATGAGTCTAGCATCACAAGAGAGGAACCCCTACCCTTGAAATGCTATTAAGCCCTCTTAGTGTAATGAGTTTCTCTAAGTTTCCTAATATAACCTCAATTACCATTGAGTCTAATGATTAAACTCAAGAGCCCATTCATTTAAGTATTATTAAAACCCCCTAGAGAGTGATTATGAAATAAGTAATGCATTTAGGTTCAACTACAATTCTAATTTAATCAAATTATCCAACAATACCATGTTAAATAGATAGAAAGCAATAGAATCATAGATAAACATACATATAACTATATACATTGATGAGCACATATCCTCATTACAAATCCAAAATCACAACAACTCAATCCATAGAATAAAATAACTAAAATTATAGTCTCAATATATAAATGAATTTTTAAACTTAAGAAATAAAAAATACAATGAGCTATAAATAAAATAAACTCCCCTTTAAAGCACATGCAAGCTCAAGTCATCTTCAAATCATCTCTAAGAGCATAAAATTGCCTAATCACTCATGAGAATAACTTCACCAAACAAGTTTAAAATTTCAGATATTGAAGACCACCAACACCCAGCCATTAAATCACAAATTAAATAACCAATTAGAGCTAATTCAATTAAACATTAGGGGTGGATTTGAATTCAAAAGTAGAAAAGAGGAAGCCACGTCAGTGTTGAGAGTCAGAGGAAGCATAGCCAAATTAATGGAAGATGAGGTGTGGATGGTGGTTGATGATGGTCGGTGAATAGCTTGGTGGTAATGAAGAGAACTAAAGCTTACAGCAGCTCCTCTGGTTCCCATACGTCTCTCCCAGCTCACTACCTTCATCTCTCAGCAGTCACGGCTCCCAGACTCCCAGCTCTCTTCTCCTTGCTCTGTTCGAATCCTGTGGCAGTTATGGAGATGATGCTCGCCGGCGGCCTGTGGTGGTGATGACGCCGCCGGCGAGAGAGAAAGAAGAAGGTGAAGTGATAAATGAAGAAGACTTGGTCCAGATGTCCTACGACGCTGTTTTTAAATTTTGTGGAATGAAGCTCCCTGTTGCTCTCAGCTTCTTTTCTATCTGAATTCAATTACTGCCTTAAACCCTTGGTCAAAACGTGTGTTTTGACCACGGGACCAAAATAGGAAAATTGAAAGTTTAGTGATAGAATGAAATGAAAAATTAGAAACCTTTGTTGGTCCAACCATAATTAGCAAAACTTTTAGGCCTTTTTGTCTGAAATATTCCTGATTCCTTCCTTCATCAATTTGTATTTTCCGAAAATCCTTGGTTCTTTTCTTAAATTTTCACCAAATTGATCTGTAAATAAAATAAATCCAAAGTGTAATACCTAATATTTGCAATTCATAAAATATATGACATTTTTACCCATTTTTTTACCTTAATTTCATATACACTCCTTTAATCACAGTTAATTACAAAAGAGACATTTTAAGCATAATTATTATGACAAAATCCCAAATAAAATATAAAAATATATAATCAAAATTGGGATTTGTCAATCATGCAATATTAATGTGATTATTTATAACCTTCCATCCCTATAGCTTTTGTACATGACATAACCATGATATATATAATTCTTAAAAGTGCTTACTCGTCTATATTTCAGATGCCAAAGTGATTTGAAGTTTTAGGAACATAACTAATTAAAGTGACATTTGATCCTATATATAAACAGTTTCTCTATTTTTTTTAATCAGAACAAGTTCAGATGAGTCGAGTCTAAGGGACTTACCAAGGCTAGGGCATGCCTCTAAGTTCTAAGAAAATGTCGCCCACAAACAAGGTCCTCATATTAATAGTGGGATTTGAATTGACATCCTCATGGAATATAAGCCAACTTGTTAGCAACAAAAGATATAATATTTAGTTAAGATTATATTATAATATTTTGATATTATTTAGTAAGAAATCTTATATGATAGGATATAAAACATATTTTTTAAATATTTTTAGAGATATTAGATGGTTGGGATACAGATTTTTTGTGTGTGTGTGTGTCTATGAACGTATGTATGCACGTACCCACGTACGTACATATGTATGTATGTATGTATGTATGTATGTATGTATGTATGTATGTATGTATGTATGTATGTATTCATGCATGCATAGTGTGAGTGTGTGTATTCATCTAGAATAATACACTATTGCATTTATACATCCTACATTTGTCTTCCTAAAGGGAACATGTATCTCGAATGTACCTAGCTTGCCACACTTGCCGCCAATATGGCATCATATGATATAAGAGCACCAAATTATATGTATGACACAATATATATATAGATTGTGTGTGAGTGTGTGTATTCATCTTGAATAATACAACATTGCATTTTTCCATACTACTCTTATCTTCCTGAAGCAAATGTGTATCTTAAACATTCCTTATGACACTTGCTACTAGGGATGAACAAATAGTTCAGTGGTCTAGGTGGTCCGGTCTTATTCGACCCGATCTAATAAAAGAAAAAGGCCCAAAGCTTGTCACGAGACCAGACTGATCTTATCAGGCTAGACTGGACTTCAGACCAAGGTCTCAAACCCATTGGATTGGTCTGGTTTGGCCCGAGTAGTTTGTTTAGTTTTTTTAATCCTCTTTGAACAATAGACACACTTAGTTTTTGGCCTAAAACACACCTAGACCAACCCAAATCTATTGCCACAGCCACCCAGCGCCTTCACTATTTTAGTTAGTGTCTAAGCTCTTAGCGAAATCATAACTGCAGTTTCAAATAGTGGAAGTGGAACATGGAAGACTGGAAGTGGAACCCTAGATCTAGCACTAAAATCACTCACATCTCTTGCTATCTTGCATGTCCAGTCTCTGTCGAGCAACTCTGGTCTCTGTAGAGCATTTCTAGTCTCCATTAGGCTTTTAGATCTCCGGTCTCCGTCATCACCTCTCCTCTCTGCTTAGATCTGTTGCTGCTTTATGTTGAACTTAGTCGAACTTTGATCTCTGCTTACGTTAAACGTCTGGCTCAGTCTAACTATGTTCTCTACTTTTCGTCTACATCGATTTTCTTTCTAAATTTCAAGAATCTCTAAATTTTCGGTTAAACTCTAGTCTCTGCTTATAGTCTTCGTCGGACTGTTATCTTTACTACGTTCAAATTTAGTGACTTAGTTTGAACTCTGTTCTCTGCTAACATGTACAAAGCTCATCAGATTTGGAATATCTGGAATGTAGTTATGAATTAATTTAATTGTGTAAATTGATTACTCATTACTTTGAGTAGAATATAAAACATTATTTTGAAGTTATGGTTTTAATAGGCTAAAATTATGAAAGAGAATGTAAAAAAATTTAGGAAAAAATTACCCAACAGGAACTGGACTGTCCAGGCAGTCTATTGGACTAGTCTAGTCCAACCTGAGCTCAGGTTAGTGCTGGACCAGACTGAACCTTGGGCTGTCTTGTTTAGCCTGAGTTAATATATAGACCAAACCTCAGGTCAGGGCCAAACCCGATTTGGTCTGGTCCTTGATCAACTCTACTTGTTGCCAATATGGCATCATTAAATGATTTAGTAAGACTTGGATTAACGACACAAGAGCATCAAATCATATGACAAATGATGCTATGCAGTTGGTGAATCTTTTGCCTCCCTGAGTGCCTCGAATCACCATAGCAAATGGCACTGAATATTGCATAGAAGGACAAAGGTCATATAAACTGTTAGATTAAATGCATCTGGAAAATGTCTTTTTTTGTCCTATCTCTTGACTATAATTTACCTTCAATCAATCAAATTACTATAACGCCATCTTATATGGTGACCTTTTGGTCCTATTTTTGTGTTTTTCAAGACATTATAACTTAGATAACTCTTGGCTATAGGTTTAGGCAAGGCAATCTCAATTTTGTTGACAATTTGGATATGCAATTGATTGAACCGATCTGAACAAAAAAATGTTAACAAAGTTAAGGGTTTGAAACATGCATCATTCAAACATCTTCAAAGGCTGGGGCTAAGTCTTTTTTTTCCAATTTATATATGTCAAATTTCAATTGTGAAATTTGTGAACATCTAAGAATTCATCGAGTCTCTTATCTTCAAGTTTGAATAAAAGTGTAGAACCATTTACAATAATTTATTCTAATATTTGGGGACCAGCTAAGATCTAAACATTTTCTTAAGCTCATTACTTTGCTACTTTTATTGTAGAATGTACTCATATGGTATGGGTGTCCTTATTCAAAAATAAAAGTACAGTGTATGAAGCTTTTCAAGAATTTCATAAAATGGTGAAAATACAATATCGAAGTGATATTAGTATCTTACAAACACATAATAGGACCGAGTATCTGAATGCCCCAATGAGAAAATTTCCTTAGCAATGTGGCATAAACCATTAAACCTCATGTGTGTACACCCCACCCAACAAAATTGTCAAGCTAAACACTGAAATCAACAACTTCTTGAAATTGTATGCAATTCCTTGTCTAGGATGATTTGACCTTGCTTGTATTGGGGGGAGTCTATCAAGATTGCCACTTATATATTAAATCCTATTCCATCAAGTGTCATTGACTTCCAAATATATCTTTTGAAATTGAAATATCTTCTCATGTTGCTACATGTGCTGATTCTTGAGCCCCAGGTTGTTTGGTTGTACGACATATGTTTGATACCAAAGGGTGTAAACTTGATTTGTGTGCTAAGAAATATGTATTCATTGGTTATTATTAAGATTGTTTGAAAGGCTATAGGTGTTTTGACCATATTGAACTAGAATTGTACACCATACTTGATGTCTCTTTTGAAGAGTTGGCACCATTCTATCATGGGACCCACTTTCCACTTTAAGGGGAGAGTCCATGAATGAAGGGAAGATGAGAGTGGTTGAAGAAATCTTAAACAACTTTAACATCTTGAAGGCATGTGCATGAATTATATAGGCTACCAGGGGAATGAAGCAAAAAATATGATTGCGACTGATATTGAAGTTATAATTGGAGGTGGAGTGGAAATAAAATCTGAGGAACATGAAGCCATCACCATGTAAGCACCAAACACTAACCCTCCATAGCATGTCTTATATGAGGTATATATTAAACCTATTATTACAAATTATAAAATGCATAGAGTTTCTCAAAGAGTAACAAATGGGATACTGTCAAGGCATTATGAACCTGAATTGAAGGTGAAGGGAAAATATCCAATTAGTAATGTCTTATCTACTAACTCATATGCTTTGATTGCAAAATATTGTGTTGAGGTAGAGTATAGAAGCATATCTTATGGTGTGAGAGAGAGAGATCTTGTGGATTAAGAGTATGCCAAAAGAACTTAGGATCAAGCATGAATGTCAAATGGAGTTGTACTGTGATAGCAAGGATGCCATAGATATTGCTTAAAACCTAATCTAATATGATTGAACATAGCGTGGAGAAGTTGATCAACATTTTATCATAGAGAAGTTGGATTGAAATGTCATTTGTATTCCATTTAGTACAAATATCTACAAGATGATTTTTGATATTATTTAGTCAGCAATCTTATATATGATAGAATATCAAATGCATTCTTATATATTTTATAGATATTAGATTATTGAAATGTAGATTTGATAGCCAATGACTGTAAATACATGTGTTTGTGTGTGTGCACCCCTGCGCGCATGCGGGTACTCTCTCACATCAGGAATAATATGATATTGCATTTCTCCAAACTACTCTTATCATTACAATAATTTCTTACCAACTAGACCAACCTTTGTTGGCAATCCTATATCTGATAATGAATATGAATACCTTTTTAGAGTACCCTTTTAAGATCTTCATGTATCGCTCGAAAGGGTACATCCACCTTAGGTAAACTGAACCATAGAGCCTTACCTTCCTTACCAAATGAACTATCAAATGCACCATTATATCTAAAAATGAAGGAGGAAAGAGCATCTCTAATTGGGATAGTATAATATAACCCTTAGCTTCCAGTTCATCCAGCTTTTCAATGTCAATAACTTTGTTTTGGATAGCATTAAAGAAAACACACAATCTTGTCACGGTGCTTCAAACTTTATCTTTCATAATGCCTCTGATAGCTAATGGTAATAGTCGTTACATCAGCACATGATAATCATGGGACTTCATTCCTACTAACTTCAAATCCTCCATTGACACACACCTTCTCACATTTGAAGAATATCCTTGTGGTACCTTAATTTCATTCAAACACCCACACAAAATTCTTTTCTTTGCTTTTGATAGTATATGCGCTGCTGGCTCCATATATGCCCTCCTACCATCATCTCTTAGCTGTGGATGTAACCGTTCTCTTATTCCCATATCAACAAGGTCTAGTCTCGCACTAACCCCATCCTTGGTCTTCCATGGAATGTACAAAAGCATACTAACAAGGCTATCAAACATGTTTTTCTCCACGTGCATCACATCAATACTGTGTCTCACGTCAAGCCTACGCTAATATGGAAGATCAAAGAAAATTGATCTTTTCTTCTATATGTTCTTCTTACCCGCAGTCTTGTGATTCTTATCAAGTAAGACATTGATATGTTCAACCTGACTGTAAACTTCCTCTCCGGTTAATGCCTTTGGAGCTAGTCCATGCTCCGGCAACCCATTAAAACGCTTTCTTAACCTACGGTACGGGTGGAACCTAGGAAGGAAACTCTTGTGACCAAGGTAGACCGTCTTTCTTCCATGTTTAAGTTGGTGGAAGTGAGTGTCTGCTTCACAGATCAGACATGCTTTATGCCCCTTCATACTGTAACCTGAGAGGTTTCCATACACAGGGAAGTCATTTATCGTGGTGAAAATCATTACACGTAGCTTGAAGGACTCATTCTTATATACATCAAACACATCTATGCCTTCCTCCCATAACTTCTTCAAGTCCTCAATCAAAGGCGCCAAGTAGAAATCGATATCGTTTCCTGGTTGTTTTGGTCCAAAAATCATCATAGAAAGCATCACATACTTAAGTTTCATATAAAGCCAGGGAGGCAAGTTGTATATTATATGGAGTACTGGCCACGCATTGTGTGTGCTATTAAAAGTTCCATACGGATTGATGCCATCTATATAAAGCCCAAGCTGAAGGTTTCTCGACTCGTTGCCAAATTCAGGGAACATTTCATCTATTTTCTTCTACTGTGGAGAGTCAGCCGGGTGCCGAAGTTATTTTCCGTCGGATATTCTATCATCTGAATGCCATCTTAACTTCTTCACTTTTTTGCAGTGCCAAATAAACGCTTAAAGAGCAGTATTATTGGAAGATACCACAAAACTTTTACAAGTTGCCTTTTAGTTGAAATCGCCACAACCACTATCTTTCTTCACTTTGTATCGTGCAGTTTGACACTTGGGGAACTCACTCAAACCTTCTTACTCCTTTTTGTACAGTACGCAGTCATTAGGGCAAGCGTGTATCTTTTTATACCCCATACACATTGTAGATAGGATTTTCTTGGCCTCATACATATGATTTGGAAGTACATTATTGTCTGAAAACATATCACACAACAGTTCAAGCAGCAATGTGAAACTACTATCAGTCCACCCACAAGTTGCTTTTAAGTTAACCAAATGTAATGTTCCTGTCAACCGTGTGTACTTACTCCAAGGGTACAACGGTGTCTCTGCATCACTCCGCAGGCTGTCATATTTATGCGACTGCGCAAAGGATTCTACCTCAATATCGTGAATCATTCTCTCCATTCTATCTTCATCTATGACATCCACAGCTTCCTTCTTGTGCGACGGACAATCAGTTACTTCCCCACCATGCCATATCCACCTTGTGTATCAAAGATTTATTCCATCACAAAGTAGGTGATCCCTTATAACTTCAACATCCCGTTTTCTCTCATTTAAACAATTGACACAAGGACAAAAATGCATCCAATTTTTGGCTGGAGCGTTCCTTCTAGCAAATTCAATAAACTCTTCAACCCCATTCTCATATTCTTCACTTGTTCTCAAAGCATTCATCCAACTATGATCCATTTTATTACCATCTATGCCATTCACACTCAATTTTAGAATAATTGTCAACACTGGGAATTGCCTTTTACTATTTTGTTTTTCAAAATTTTGGCAGCATTTTCCCTTAAAAGTGAGAAATCCCAAAATCAAAATAACAAACCATCTCAGCTTAATTTAAACGAAACTAAACTTTAGCTTCTAGCACCAAGCACAAACAAAATACAATTATATTTTACCAAACAAATTATTAAATCAGATATGTACCATGAGTGAGATATGTGGAAATTTACAAATCAACTATGTGTATTTACAAGAGACACATGTGGGAATTTATAAGACCGTCTCAACCATATATAGACAAGGGCTTAAATGTCTTTTCAACAAAAAAAAATTCTATTTTGACCTAAGGGTACAATGAAGTTTCAGAAAGTTTTAGAAACTGTTTGACAATAATTTGCTAGAGAGGGTGCAGTGATATTTTCCCTATAGAAATTGAATAATCATGTCAAAGAGAATGAATTGTAGTTATGATTGCTGAAATGATATATAACATACTCCATCGCATTTGTATCTTGGGATATATATGTATATATATGGTTGATGGGACATTTATAGGCATATTGCTTGTGAGTGACAGAGTGGAAAAAAGGAAACTTTTTATGTGTGTAGAGAGAGAGAGAGAGAGTTTGGTGTTGTTGTAGTTGTAAGTGGAGGGGCACATGATCATTGGAATGATTGCATGCCTTGAAATTTCTCTGTAAATATACTCCCCATCCCTCTCTCCCCATTATCCTCTTCCCATCGCTCCCTTTATGCTTCTAAGCATGCACGCATAATTATATATATATATCTATATATATATATATCTATATATTCATCATTAATATCTAATACTACTGACTTATCTAGCTAGGTTCGAACATTGTTGAGACGCCAACACAGAAATAGTTGTTCTCCCAACATTACACACGCACATCATTCATAAAAATTAAATTAGAAACCTTGTTCATGATATATATCATTATATTATATATATATCTAGTCCCTTATACTTGATCTAACTATATATTACTATTATTGGTGTGTGTGTGTGTGTGTGTGTGTGTGTGTGTAAAAAATCCAGATTCTTTAGCCATTCATAGTAACATTTTAATATATTCTTTTATTAATCATCAATTAAACTCAATAGCAAGCAAGATGTACAGGTCCAGCACAAGTCAAACTTTAAATTCACAGCTCACGTTCACAATAATTGTCTCAGCAAGTCTACCACCAAAACAACAAAGATAAAGCTCAAGCACAAATCACACTTAAATTCTATCCGAGAATTAAATTTGCTAAGCATTCACAAGTTTAGTTAGCTAACTTGTTGCTGAAACTTTAGAAGGAGATGGCCCACGGTGGTAAGAGGGAGGATGACGGTGGCGAGAATGAGAGAAAATGGTTCAAACCCAGCAGAGTAAAGACAGAGATGAGCAGGCACACAATGGAGGACCACATGAACAGGGGATAGCCGTATAGAAAGATTGACGCTTAGGTAATGCCCTCTAAGTAAAGACTGCAGGCGAGGTTGCTTTTTAGTAGCTATTTCAGAGTTCGTAGTTGTGCTTACTGCATAAAGATTGAGTTAAGGAGGAAATCAAATGCTCTATCTTTGAATGCCCCGAAAGCTAGGAAATCAGTGTCCTCTTAGTGCGTTGGAGAAAGAAGAAAAAACAAGAGGCCCAGGAGAGAGGAGAGCACGAAGAAGGGGATGACGGAAGTGATGAAGATGGGAGGAGTGAAAGAGTAAAGCAGAGGACTTTTCTGACACTACACATGCACCGATCAAGTCGACCAGCGCATGTGATTCATCTTTAGACGTCCCCGGCTAGGCTGGGGACGTCTAAAGGCACCTTTAGATGTCCCCAGACCATCTGGAGACGTCTAAAGCTTAACATTAGACGTCCCCATCCCAGCTGGGGATGTCTAAAGTTACCTTTAAACGTCCCCAGCTGGTCTGGGGATGTCTAAACTTAGTTCTTTAGGCGTCCCCAACTCTTATAGGGATGTCTAAAGGTTTTCTAATTTTTTTTAACTATATATGATATAATGGGCAAAAATAGGGGTCTTTAGACGTCCCCATTTTGATTGGGGACGTCTAAAACACTTTTTGGCCCCTCCTGGCATGAGATTCAATTATTTTTGACGCGCCAATCATTCCAATTTTCATCTATAATTACACATATGCCACCCGCCAATATTTTGGACGTCCCTTTTTCAAAAAGGGACGTCCTTTAGGGTAGTTATAAGTATATTCTGTAGTAGTGTCTTGAGACTTCAGAAATATTTGATTATATCATGACACTTTTTAATTATTAGTTCTAGTTCTTGAAACTCTACAGTGATTTTCCTATAGAAAAATATAGTAGTGTTGGTATTGTAACAAAAAATTTAAACCATCTAAAATGCAAGCTTTTAATTTATATATACAATATATAACTAGAAATACAAAAAATAACTAAAAAGATATATATAATTTATATACTGTTTTACTAATAAACTTTATATTATTAAATTTTGTTCTATAATAATAATAATAATATAAATAGTTTGAATTGTTTGTTGCAAAATACTAACATTATTGTGCTACTGTTTACAATAGAGATCAGATAATAAGAGAAGAAATTTTGTGCAGATTTCTCATTCACTTAGAGAGATCAAATGTAAAACCTTGGAAAAGTTAGGATATTTACAGGTCTCCAACACCATTCCAGTTCAAACATGTTACAAATGTCATACAGTAATAGAGTTAAGTAGCACCCAACGCCCTAACAAATTTTTTCAATAGTGTTTTTTTATGGCAATGATTCTTTTAAGTAGTATCAAGTATTTTAAACTTTTTTTTTTGGTATCCAACACACTAAAGTATTTTTTTAGTAGTACTTAGTATTCTAAAATAATTTTTGGTGCATCTAGCACCATAAAATAGTTTTTAGGTAGTACTTGGCATTATAAGTTTAAGGTGCTCGTTGCTACTTAAAAAAATACTTTGTGGGCAAAAGTACACAAATTTCTTTTAGGATATTAAGTGTTATTAAAAAAAATACTTTATGCTGTTGGATTCATCAAATATTAGTTTAGGAAATTAGTGCTACTAAATAAGATATTTCAGTATGTATTGGATAAAACTTAACCCTAAGTCATATCAAATCCTTCTGGCCTCAAAAATATCATATCAAACCCTCAATGGGCTAGATCAACCTCAAAACAGTTTATTCAATTGCAAAATATATAAAATATCATTTATAAGTATATGAAATAATAATCAATATTACTTTTCCTCCAAACATACACAATATAACACAAACTTGATAGATTAAGAGCTTATTTGGTTCAACCGCATTGCATATCTGCAATGATAATCATGATTGCATTACCAAAATAAGAGTGTTTAGTTGCTCTTTAGCATAGTAATAGAGTTTAACATGATAATGATGATTATTAAAAAATTGGTAATCCTCATTCATACATCTCCCTCTATAAATACTCATTGCCACACCATTGCATGGTTGAAAAAGTCAAATTTACCCTTTAGTTTCATTTGTCTTTGTCCACTTGACTCATTTCACCTGTCACACCATGCTACAACTACCACCGCCACAACCTCTTCCTCGTCCTCCACTGTCATTGTCGCCACCCCTGCCACCGCCACCTCCACCGTTAAGGCCGCCGCCACTACCTCCTCCTCTTCTACCCTCGTCGTCGCCACATTTGCCACCGCCACCTCCACTATTGCTGCTGCCGCCCCTACCTCCTCCTACTCCACTACCATCATTGCCACCTCCACCGCTACTGCTACCTCCATAGTTGCCACCATCGTTGCACTACTACAAAATATAGATTTAGCGGCGTTAGTCTTATGACACTTCTTCAAATAAGCGCCAGAAGAGACCTCTATTTTCTTAAAAAAAATACACGTGGCACCTATGGCGTTTGACCAGGAAAGCACCATAACTGGCTAATGCCTTGTATGGCACTTGACTGGGGAAGCGACATACAAGGGGTTAATTTTTTTTTTTTTAAAAATTACTCCCCTTTTATGACCCTTGCCCAGGAAAGCATCATATAAGGTATCAAGAAGCTATGATGCTTTCCTGGTCAAGTGCCATACAAGAGGTTATTTAATACTTACTAAATTCCAAAATCTCACCTCATAATAAATGCACTATTGTTTGCAAGGAAATATAAGTCTGACTATAAGTCTTTTTTTTAATACAGAAGCTTTCGTCGATTGGCACTATGGTTTCTTTTTTTAAGTTTAAAATCTGTCATGAATCTTAACTTCTAGTTTTATGTGTGCCTATAATTTTTTTCCAAGTATTTGTTTGAAGTTACAACTCTCTCTTAAACTTCCTATACATTATAAGTTTTTTAATTTTTAAGCTTACAAATATAATTTTATTAGTTGTTACTTGTTTATTTTTTTTATGGTTATGAATAATATATTAAATATTATTAAATGGATGTCCACCTCCCTAATATCTCTCTCATCTTCCTATTATCTCTCCCCGTTTGTTTTCCTACGATTATGTAATCTTAGTTTTCTAGGTTATAGGGTTATGCCTATAAATAGGAAGCATATGTGATGTATTGTACACACCTTGAGAAGTGAATAAGAATTACTCTCCTTCTTCTCCTCCTCTTCTCATATTCTCTCTTTATTTATAACACATTATCAGTGCGAAACTCTAGTTAAGGTATGATACTTTTAATATCACATTATTTAGATTCTTCTCCACTATTTCTTTTTTCTCTTCTACTCTCAGGTGACCTGTAACCACCATTTTTCAATGAAACCTGAAGTTTCAATCGATATTTTTTCTTTTTCTTTTTCTCATAATGACCCGATGACACCATATTTGCGGTCATCATGAAGGATTACCTTATATTTATATCTTATTTATTCATTTTCCTTATTGTACTTTTGGGTTAAGGGAAAGAAGGAGAATACATTTTTCTCCAATAACCTATCACCTACTTCATTTAGATTCGAATAACCCCAAAATTATAGCCTTTATTTGCGTTGAAGTATTTAAATTTTATTCTTAATTGACTCCCTTTTTTTCTTTTCGTACTTTTTTATTTTATATTTTGAGATTATATGGCCAGAAGCCATATAGCTTTATTTTTTATTAAATGGTCAGAAACCATATAACTTACATCCTCTAATTGTTTTATGGCCAGAAGCCATATTATTTTTTTATTTTGATATTATATGGCCAGAAGCTACATAACTTTTATTTTATATATATATATATATATTTTTTTTTTATATGGCCAGAAGCCATATAACTCTTATTTCTTTTATCTTATTTTTATTTCTTCTTTTGATATTAAATGGCCAGAAGCCATATTATTTTTATTTCTTATTTTATATGGCCAGAAGCCATATAACTCTTATTTCTTTTATATTATTTTTATTTCTTATTTTGATATAAAATGCCATAAGCCGTTAGTCTTATTTATCTAGAAGTTAAAAGGCCAAAAGCCATATAATGTTGTTCATCTTGAAGATAAAAGGCCAAGTGACATATAATTTTATTTATCTTGAAAATAAAAGGACATAAACCATACAATTTTATTTATCTTGAAGATAAAACGCCAGAAGCCATTTAATTTTTATTTCCTATTTTGTGATTATATAGTCAAAACCTATATAACTTTTATCTTATTAAAAGGCAATGACCTATAATTTTGATTTTTTTTATTAAATAGCCTGAGCCATAATTTAAATTTTTTTAGATTAAATGGTGATAAGTCATATAATTTTAATTTCATTCCTTGAGATTAATTGGCTTGAATCCATGTGTATATGGCCCAAAGCCACAAAGTTTTAATTTTGTTGTAAAATATTACTTTATGAATTATTTCTTGTCTTTACAAATTTTTTGCCATATATTATCATTTGTATTATTATATCACGTTTTTACGTTTCATATTTTAAGAATTTCCTCTTATTGTATTAGCCTAAACTATATTAAATCTTGCAAACTTTGAACTTGTGGCTATTGTCATTACTAGAAAGAGCTATTTATCTTGTTTGACCCATTATTTTTCTACATCACCATGGACATGAAGGTCTCAAAACTAAATATATGACCATAAAGACTCATTTATTCTTTGTAACAATTTTAATGAAAGATATGACCACCAGAAGATGGTTATCCTTACAGAGGATCGTTATGAATAAATGCATCTAATTTGCTCCTGCAGTAGCAATATCGTAATTGAACTAATTTTTTGCCCCCATATGGTCAAATAAAACAATAAGCTTTTGTTGAAAAATCATGAATTATGTCCAACAGGCTTGATGACATTCCTAGAAGTGAATATAGTGATGAATGAATCTAGTTGTGGCCATGGATGTAGACATAGACACAGTCGTGAGTGTAGCCATGGTCATAATCATGGCAGTTGAAGTTCCCACCCGAAGAAGGGAAATATTGAAACAAATTATGTTGATAAAGTTGATAATTTTGAATAAAGTGACATCGACACTATCCATTTATGTGTTGATGATATCTTAGCATAAATTATCTCCATCTATTTGAACTATTATAATTTAGTATGTTTAAAGTTGCTACTATAATGAGTATTTCCATTTCATTAATTTTTTTTTCCTCTTTTTTTTACATGTTCCTTTTTAATGAAGAATGACTCTTAGTGATGTCAATCATGAAGATTTATGTCTCCTTGATAGTACAACAACCCACACCATACTTAAAAACGATAAATATTTCTATTCTTTAGTAATGCGAGAAGCCAATGTTTAGACTATATCCAGAAGTATCAATATGATTGAAAACTCTAGAAGAGCTAATATTTTGTTACCTAAAGGAGCAAAATTAGGCATTGATAATGCTTTTTATTCTACCAAGTCTAAAAGAAACTTGTTGAGTTTCAAATATATCCGCAGAAATGGATATCATATAGAAATAACAACTAAAAATAATCAGAAATGTCTTGCTATCATAAATATAATTTTTGGTAGAAAATAAATATTAGAAAGTTTTCCTGCCTTTTCTTCTAGCTTGTATTATATATTTATAAGTACAACTGAAACAGATGCTATTGAAAACCAGAAGCTTACCAATGCAAACCAGAAGTTTACTAATAAGTTTAATTTTTGGCATGACTAGTTAGGCCATCCTAGGTCAATCATGTGCGACAAATAATTGATAATTCATGTGGATATACCCTGAAGTGTAAACAAATACCACAATTCCATGATATCTCATGTGTTGCATGTTCCAAGGGAAAATTAATTATTTAGCCTTCACCAAGCAAAGTAGAAAGTGAGTTACTCACATTTCTAGAATGGATATAGGGAGATATATGTGGGCCGATACACCCACCATGCGGACCATTTAGGTACTATATGGTTTTAATTGATGCATCAACTAAATGGTCATATGTTTGCTTATTATCTTCTTGCAACCTGGCATTTGCAAGATTACTTGCTCAATTGATTAGATTAAGAGCACATTACCCTGCTTATCCTATCAAGAAAATATATCTTGATAATGCTGGTGAATTTACTTCACAAGCGTTTAATGAATATTGCATGTCCTTTGGAATTGATGTTGAACATCCTATAGCTCATGTTCATACACAAAATAGACTTGCAGAATCATTAATTAAATGTTTACATTTAATGGCAAGACCATTACTTATGAGATCAAATC
Source organism: Inga laurina (assembly GCA_963855925.1). NCBI lineage: Eukaryota > Viridiplantae > Streptophyta > Magnoliopsida > Fabales > Fabaceae > Inga > Inga laurina. Next base: position 56,742,824 of record OY979703.1, read on the forward strand.
TCCTAGTTTCTGCTTGGGGACATGCAATTTTGCACGCAGCAATGTTGATTTGTATCAGGCCAACAAGTTATTTAAAAGTCTCCCCTTTACAAATGATTTTTAGTTAGGAACCTAATATTTCTTATCTAAGAATTTTTGGATGTGTTGTATATACTCCAATTACTCCACCACAACGTACTAAGATAGGTCCTTAAAGAAGGATGGGAATATATGTTGGGTATGAATCTCCTTTAATAATAAAATAACTAAAACTGTCAACCAGAGATATGTTTACAGCTCAATTTTCCGATTGTCATTTTGATGAAATATCTTGTCCAACGTAGGGGCAGAAAATAAGCAGTTCAGAAAAGAAATTAGTTTGAATGAATTATCATTATCTCACCTTGATCCTCGTACAAAAGACTGTGAACTAAAATTTCAAAAGATAATTCATTTACAAAGTTTAGCTAATCAATTACCAGATTGACGCATTTATTGACCCCAAGAAAGTAACAAAATCACATGTCCAACTGTTAATGCTTCTATCAAAATAGATGCCATTACTGGACAACCTATTGTAAATGAATCTAAAGCACACATAAAGCGTGGCAGGCCCATCAGTTCCAAAGATAAAAATCCTTGAAAGAAAAAAGGGGCTAAAAGTATAGATGGTCAAGTTGAGGACAATCAAGAAAGATTAGTTGCTCCAGAAGAGCCATAGGACAATACCAATGTCCTAATTCCAGAAAATACTCAAGTACTTGAAATGCGTGAAAATAATGAGATCTCAATAAATTATGTTATAAATGGAATATGATGGGACAAAAATGAAATTAACGTTGACGATATATTTGCCTACAATGTAGCGCTTGATGTAATAAATGATAATGAGGATCACGAGCCAAAGTCAATTAGTGAGTGCAAACAAAGAAATGATTGGCCAAGATGAAAAGATGCAGTTAAGGCAGAGTTAAAATTATTGGAAAAACAAAAAGTTTTTGGACCCATAGTTCTTACACCTGAAAATGTAAAACCGGTTGGATACAAATGGGTTTTTATGAGAAAGAGAAATGAAAAAGGTGAAATCGCAAGATATAAAGCATGTCTTGTTGCCCAAGGGTTTACACAAAGGCCTAGTATTGATTTTGAAGAAACATATTCACCGGTAGTGGATGCAACTTGTAACCCCCTTCTCATCCAAGGCTGAGATTAATTTGTAAAAACATAATTAAGTTTGAATTAGAGAACTTGTATGATTTAGGACTTAATAAAAGTAAATTGCCTAAAACAATGGTCCTATATTCACATTTCAATACATAAATGGCCTGTACAGGTTAATTCCATTCATACATATCAGAATACAGCATAAATTCCCGACACACTCGGGTTCCATTGATTAATAAATGGTTTATACAAGGCATAATGCCCATAATCTCTTTCCCTTTTACTTAGGGATTACATAAAACTATACTATACCATAAATATACACAATCATTTCCCAAGAATATATCCAAAAATTACAAGTATGATAACCAAAAATCAAAAGGAACTCCTAGCCTGGAGCTTGATCCACTCTTCGTCACCTGCTTCCCTTTAGATCCTTCAGCCCTATCTAAACATTGTTTTTGGGAGAGTGAGATTCTAAGGAATCCCCGTAGTGTCAAATCACTCATAGTATCAACAACAATAAAGCGTGAAAGTAAATCATCACATAATACATAGCAACTACAACGGCAGTTATAGCGGCAAGGGCAGCTATGACTCATGTCACCCTTGCGTTTGCTCATGTTGAAGTGCTCACGCTATATTGCACAATCACATGATCATATCACATATATCACTTCAGCTGGGATCCATATAAAATATTTCTCTCTCTCACACACACACACACACAGCCACACTGGCCGAATACTCAAATAGGAATCCATGATTCCACAACGCACCCCTGGCAATTACAACTGCAGAGACAACGGCAGGGATAGGTGTGATAACCATCACCCCCTACGACTGCTCATAATGAATTGCTCACGCTATTTTTACACTACGGGAGATAACACAATGGCCTCATACTAAAGATTTACACAACAACAACGATGAGTCATGCATACCAAGCATCATACACAACATGAGAGAAAAGTCACTACATTGGTCCTTCCGTGCGTACTCTGGCGCTGGTCTCTCCCGAGTAGGACAAATATTGTATCCTATATTCCACAATGAGTTACGAAGAGTCAATTCTCTATTCCAATTCTAAATGACTTCTTAACACTTAATTTGGTTATCATTATTGCTCTTTTAGTACCCATGAATAACTCTATCAATAGCTCTAAACGGTTGGAAGACTATCCATAAAGATCCCCTTTTTGAAAGCACAAAAACTGATATTTTTCATTGAGACACTCGAGTGAAGATGACCTCACTCGAGTAATATTGTATGGACACTCGAGTCATGGAAGCAACACTCGAGTGATAGCCAAATGCTTACTCGAGTCCTAAGAAGTACGGTGCAGAAAGTGTTAACCTGAGAGTAGAAAGGAATTGGCAGAAACCAAAATTGCTCGCTGTACTTGAGCATGAACCAAGTCACTTGAGTAGAAGCCAAATGCTCACCTGAGTCCCCAAAAGTGAATTTCAGGAAGTGCTCACCCGAGAGCACGAGAAACTTTTAGAGAAGGACATCACTAGAGCAGGAATAGAAGCACTCGAGTGATGGCTTAGAACTCGCGAGTGCTAAGACACACTTTGGAGAAGTTGGTTGCGAGTGGCAACCCAAGACGCAAGTTCACCTATCTCATACACCCTCACTCAAGTGGGACGAGGCTCACTTGAGTGGGAACTCTCAACACCCACAAGTGAGATAACACTCTTGCCTTTACACACGGAAGTGGATTATGAACTGGAAGAAGAAAGGAAAAATACACTACCGCACTCGAGTGGAACATATCACCACTTGAGTTATATTCATCTTGTACTTGAGTGGACCCTTGACCACTCGAGTGATACATATCAGAAACCAAAAACGCAAAAAAATTGACATACTTCCTAACATTTTCCCAAGTGATTCTAATGGTCCCAAACTCTCACACAAGGTTACTCCCACATAAAAATACCCAATCAATTCAATGGAACCATCATAAACACCAAATATCTATTCCATTATCATGCTTTAGTTTTAGGCAACATTAACATCAACATTCCAAAATCTTCCAAACTTCACAATTTAAACCCAAACCAATTCAATCTATTCAAACACATACCAAAATACCATTTACCATAACCATATCATGCCAAACTACCAATGACCCTAAGTTTTGAAAATAAGATAAAAAACTCCAAAAATTCCAAACTTATTCATTTAGCACAAAACATAGATAGAAAGGTTTCTTTTACTCACCTCTATAACTTTGCCAAAGAGATTTCTTGATTCTTAAAGCTTTAAAATTCCTTGAGAGCTCAAATCAACACCAGATGGCAAATTAGAACCATGAAAATGAAGCTCTCAAGCCAAGGAACAACATTAATGAAATAAGTTTCGCATTAGAGGACATTTCTCACCTTAAATCAAGCTTTTCCTTCCACCTTCTCAAGTTTCCATGGGTGCATAAGAGAGAGAAAGATGAGAGAAATAAAGAGTGTTGGAGACGATGAAGAAATGACGATGATACTCCCTCCCTATGCTACAGTCGAAAAAGAGGAGGGGAGGAGAGAGAAAACATTTAAAATTCCATTGCTTGACTTTTTCACCCACTCTCCCATCATTTCATTTTGACACTTGTCCACTCTTTATTGGTCCTCTTACAATAAGTAATCAATTAGTTACTCTAACCTCTCCATTAACCATTTAGTCATGCATCTCATTTCTTATTAGTTAGTAATTAATTTCCTCATTAATCACTGACTAATTACCCGAAAATTTCCTGATTTTGGCACATTAATTAAAATTTCTACAAAATACATAATAGTTCTAATTTAAATTCACAATTACCCATAATAATCCCTATTAGCCCTTAATCAAAATTTTGGGCATTACAATTCTCCCCCCGTTCAATAAATTTCGCCCTCAAAATTTGTTACACATTATGGGCCATAAAATTAGAAAATCGCTTCTTCATGTATGCTTCTGCTTCCTAAGTTGCTTCTATTGAAGACATTCCCTTCTAGACCACCTTCACAAACGGTAGGCTTCGATGCCTAAGCCGCCGCTCTTCTCGATCAATGATACGTGTAACCCCCTCACGGTAATTACATCCGGATTTCGAAGTTTAAGTGAAATAGAGACCAATAAAATCAAATCAACAATTTATAATCCCTCAACTCGGGATGAGGTATTTCAAAATCAATTCAAAACGTATTAATTCCGGGTCTCACATTCACATGCGGATATAACTACTTGAGAAATCAAATTACATAAGAAATATCAGAGTGCGGAAACTAAAATCCCGACAAACCCCGGGTTCATCTACATATATAACATGGGTTGCGAGTTCCCAAAATGGGGATTACATATCCAAAATATTCATTTACATCTCATATACACTTAGTAATCCCAAAACCAAAACAAAGATAACCAACATCCAAATATAAAATGTCCCTAAGCCCTAACCACTCCTGGTTTGTCGCTTCCCTTTCGAGCCACTCACCCTGTCTGAAAAGGTTAGTCATATGGAAAGAGTGAGATTCTAAAGAATCCCAGTAGCAACAGTCACTCATACAATATATAAACATAAAGCATGTATGTTCATCATGTTCAGCAGCTTCACAATGATCTCTGGCTCGCGCCACATACGACAGCACTCACGGCTGTAATCACAATGCACTACGCCCACTTTCGTGGTGAACACTATGCCAGCTTTCGCTGTATTCACTATGCACAACGCCCGCTTTCGCGGTGAACACTATGTAGCAGCAACACGAAGTACAAAGCACCACAAAGCATCTCAAAGCACAATGTATCACTAAACTCCACAAGGTATCTCAAAGCAGTAGCAGTAGCATCCACATAATGAATGACAAGCAAACATACAATACATTTACACAAAGTATAAGAGAGGAGTCGCTACCTGTATCTTTCCTGACAATCTTTGGCACAGTGGGCTCACGCGTTCGGCAGATATCAAATCCTATACCAAATTAGGGACAATTGATCAATCTCTTTTCCAATTCCTCAATCCCATAATACACTAAGTTGGTTATCATTTAGGACTCTTAAGAGGCCACAAATGTCTCTAATGAAAGCCCTAAAAGGTTGGGAAACAAAAGGTTGAAGGTCACTTTTTGAAAACACAAAGTGCTGGAACACAGGGGTGGGTCGCGACCAGCCCTTCCTTGGGCTGTGGCCCAAATATGGTCAGAAGGCCGTGGGTTGCGGCCAGCCACTCATGGGCCGCGGCCCGAATCAGGCCAGAAAGGTTTGGGCCGCGGCCAAGAAATTTCCTGACTCTTGGCGGAACTTCGAAAATTCATAACTAATCCTAGAAAAATCGAAACGGAGTGATTCCAAAGCCAAATGAAAGGTATATGAGTCCTCTTTCAAGAACAAATATTGCCCATCACTGGAAATCACTACACAAATACAGAATCACCAAAAACTAACCACTACTCCAAAACAGAGTTCTGTTTCAATCCCAAACTTTGGACAACCATAACTCACAGAATACTAAACGAAATGACACAAAATATATGTCCATTTTGAAGCTTGGGATGTGAACTTTAAGACTGGAAAGTTTCATAATTTTCCAATATCGTTTGGTCATTCAAAAAGCTCATTCAAACTGACAGCGAAAACAGAGCTTAAACAAAACAGATTTTCCAACTTTTCCCAAGTGATCCAAATGAATCCCAAAATCAACAACCAAGCTTATTTCCACACAATTTTCAATAAAGGACACAATGGCAACCTCTAAAACATCCCACAACCAATCTAACCACAATCAAACACTATGGTCTCTATGATTCACACAATGTCCAAATTCCAATCAACACAATTCCAAACTTCAAAACTATCTCCAATACTCAAATATCATCATAATGAACCATTTCCAACATCAAACACAATGAACTCATATATTCAAAAATGGACATAAGCTAGGGCAATTTTCCAGATTTTTATAAACTTATCCAAAAATCACAAATAATATATCAAAATGCTCAAAATGCCTACCTCTTCTCTTTGCCAAATTCAGAATCTTGATTCTCACACTTTCATATTTCTCCAACTCACAAATCAACACCTTTCAAGATTCTACAACCACCACAATGTAGCTCTCAATGAGATACACAACTTTAGAGAAGAGGTTTTGAGCAAAGGAGGATCACAACTCACCAAGATTCAAGCTTTCCTTTTCTCTTTCCCAAGCTTGTGCGCCAGAAAAATGGAGGAAGAAGAGAGAGAAACGGTGAGATGGAAGAGATGATGATGAAATGAAACTTTCCTCCCCTTGTACACACACACACTCCACCGATCAAGAGAGAGAGAGAAAAGAGGAAAAGTAGTATTTTGTCCTCTAGTGCCTCATCCAAAGGCCTCCACTATGCCACATGTCACCATCTCATCCACCTCCACTAGAGCTCACATAGACACAATGTATAGGATTCCGACCCATCAATAATGAATCTCAACCATTGATCTCAAATACCACACACATTTATCTCAAATTTACATCATATTACTTCCAAAATATTTAATTACACAAATTACAATCAAATCTCAATGCCATTAGCCCTTAATCATAAATTGGGATATTACAATACGCTCAGGCTCTACCACATAAGTGAAGTTATCTTATAACTCAACCTCTTCGTGTTCAATGACATGCTCAGGGTCTGGTTGGTACTTCTTGAGTTGCAAGACATGGAACACGTCATGCAATATACTCAAACACGGGGGTAATGCCATCCGATATGCCACCGGCCCGATTCTTGCCAGAATCTCAAATAGACTAATGTATCTTAAACTCAGCTTCTTCCTCTTGATTGCTCTCCCGATGCCTGTGACTAGAGACACTCTCAAGAAAACATGATCCCTCACTTCAAACTCAAGAGGTCTTCTCCTCTTATCAGTATAGCTCTTGTGTCAACTCTGTGTTGCAAGGAGTCTCTTCCTGATAGTTCTGATCTGCTCAGAAGTTTGCTCAACAAGATCCGACCCATACAACTTCCTCTCAGACAACTCTGTCCAGCACAATGGCGACTAGCATTTTCTTCCATACAATGCCTCATATGGAGCCATCTAGATGCTCACATGATATCTGTTGTTGTAAGCAAACTCAACCAATGGAAGAAAGTAGTCCCATTTTCCCTTGAAGTCAAGGGCACACGCTCTCAACATATCTTCCAATGTCTGAATAGTCCTCTCTGATTGTCCGTCTGTCTGAGGATGGTAGGTCGCGCTAAACCTCAATTAAGTACCCATAGCTTCATGCAAAGCCCTCAAGAATCTCTAAGTAAACTGAGGATTTCTATAAGAGATAATGTTCTTCGGTGTACCATGGAGTTTCACTATCTCTTTGATATATATCTCAGCCAGCCTATCAGGAGAATAGCTAGCATTGATAGGTATGAAGTGCGCAAACTTCGTGAGTCAATCAACAATCACCCAGATCACATCATAGTTCTTGATCATGGGCAGACCCACCACTAAATCCATGGTCACACTCTCCCACTTGCATTCCGGAATTTTTGTACTCTGAAGAAATCCTGGAGGTCTCTGGTGTTCGGTCTTCACCTTTTGACAAGTAAGACACCGTGCCACGTACTTAGTCACATCATTCTTCAACCCTGGCCACAATACATAGATTTCAAGTTGTAAGACATCTTGGTCATACTGGGGTGAAGAGTATACTGACTCTTATGAGCCTCATCAAGAATTCTCAGTCTCAAGTCAGCCTTCAGTGGAACATAGATTCTCTTCTAGTAACGTACCAGTCCACTAAGTGACAAATCATAATCCCGAGTCTCTCCTTGCTCAATCATAGCTCGGATAGACTGGGCTCGCTCATCACGCATCTAAGCCTCTTCAATTTAAGTCCTCAGGTCTTCTCCCCTTGAACCACACCATAATTGTCATAAAGGATATCATTTGAGATATTGAGATCCCGAAAATCCTCTATCAGTTTCTTCTCTTGGATCATTATCGTTGCCACTAGCATCGCCTTCCGACTCAAAGTATCCTCTAAGACATTAGCCTTACCCGGATGATATTTGATCTCCAGGTTATAATCTTTCAGCAACTCCATCCACTGACACTGTCTCATGTTCAACTCTTTCTGATCATACAGATACTTGAGACTCTTGTGGTTGCAGTACAGTTCTACTGTTACACCATACAGGTAATGATGCCAAATTTTCAATACAAACATTATTGTTGCAAGCTCCAGATCATGAGGGGGTAGTTTATCTCATGCGGTTTCAGCTGTCGAGAGTTATAGGCCACCACTCTTCCCTACTGCATCAGGACACACCCTAACCCCTGCTTACTCGCATTACTCTATGCGACATAAGCCTCACTGGGATTAGATATAATCAACACTGGTGCCATAGTCAACCTCTCCTTTAGCTCAATGAAACTCTGCTCACAACGTTCATCCCACAAAAATGGTTGATCCTTCCTCGTGATCTTGGTCATCGACAATGTAATACGTGAGAAGTTCTGAATGAACCTCCGGTAATAACCAGCAAGACCCAGAAAACTATGAATCTCATAAGCACTTTCTAGCCTTTCCCAATCAAGTACTGCCTGCACCTTACTAGGATCCACTGATACCACGTCTTGTGAGATTACATGGCCAAGGAAATTTACTTCCATAAGCCAAAACTCATGCTTGCTCAGCTTGGCATAGAGTTGCTTTTCCCTCAAGATTCTCAGCACAATTCTTAGATGCTGCTCATGCTCCTCCTTACTCTTGGAGTAAATCAAAATGTTGTTGATAAACACTACCACAAACTAGTTAAGATACTATCAGAAGATGCAGTTTATATAATCCATAAATACCGCCGGTGCATTAGTCAACCCGAAGGGCATCACAAGAAACTCATAGTACCCATACCTCATTATGAAAGCAGTCTTTGGAACATCCACTGCCTTCACACGTAACTGATGATATCCCGACCTTAGATTAATTTTGGAGGATACACACGAGCCAAACAATTGATCTAATAGGTCATCAATTCTTAGGAGAGGATACTTGTTCTTAATAGTCACATTGTTGAGTTCTCGATAATCAATGCACAACCGCAAACTCCCATCTTTCTTTTTAACAAATAACACTGGAGCTCACCACGATGATACACTAGGTCGGATGAACCCTTTCTCAAGCAATTCTTCAATTTACTTCTTCAACTCCGCCATTTCATTCGAGGCTATACGGTATAGGGCTTTTGATATCGAACCAGCTCTATGCATTACCATAACCATATCGTGCCAAACTACCAATAACCCTAATTTTTGAAAATAAGGTCAAAAACTCCAGAAATTCCAAACTTATTCATTTGGCACAAAACATAGATAGAAAGGTTTCTTTTACTCACCTCTATAACTTTGCCAAAGAGATTTCTTGATTCTTAAAGCTTTAAAATTCCTTGAGAGCTCAAATCAACACCAGATGGCAAATTAGAACCATGAAAATGAAGCTCTCAAGCCAAGGAACAACATTAATGAAATGAGTTTCGCATTAGAGGACATTTCTCACCTTAAAATCAAGCTTTTCCTTCCACCTTCTCAAGTTTCCATGGGTGCACAAGAGAGAGAAAGATGAGAGAGATGAAGAGTGTTGGAGACGATGAAGAAATGATGATGATACTCCTTCCATATGCTGCAGCCAAAAAAGAGGAGGTGAGGAGAGAGAAAACATTTAAAATTCTATTTCTTGACTTTCTCACCCACTCTCCCATCATCTTATTTTGACACTTGTCCACTCTTCATTGGTCCTCTTACAATAAGTAATTAATTAGTTACTCTAACCCCTCCATTAACCATTTAATCACACATCTCATTTCTTATGAGTTAGTAATTAATTTCCTCATTAATCACTGACTAATTACCTAAAAATTTCTTGATTTTGTCACATTAATTAAAATTTCCACAAAACACATAATAATTCCAATTTAAATTCACAATTACCCATAATAATCCCCATTAGCCCTTAATCAAAATTTGGGGCATTACACAACTACATTTAGATATTTGATTAGCCTAGCAGTAAGTGAAGGGTTGAATTTGCATCTAATGGATGTTGTTACAGCTTATTTGTATGGCTCACTTGACAATGACATTTATATGAAATCCCTTGAAGGACTTAAATTGCCAGATGCATACAATTCAAGTTCTCGAGAACAATACTCAATAAAGTTAAATATAGTCCTTATATGGATTGAAACAATCTGGACGTATGTGGTATAATCGACTTAGTGAATATCTATTAAAGGAAGGATATAAAAATGATCAAATAAGTCCAATGCATCTTTATGCAAAGATCTGAAAATGAGTTTGCTATAATTCCCATTTATGTTGATCATATAAATATCATTGGAACTCTTGAAGAGCTTGAAAAGGCAATTAATTGCTTGAAAAAGGAATTTGAAATGAAGGACTTAGGAAGAACAAAATTTTGCCTTGGATTTCAAATTGAGTATTTAAAAAATGGAATCTTTGTATATCAAGAAACTTACACAAGAAAAATCCTGGAGCGTTTTTACATGGATAAATCACATCTACTATATACTCTGATGGTAGTAAGGTCTATGTAAGTTGATAAGGACCCTTTTAAACTTCAAGAAATTAGCGAAGAAGGTGATGAAGAACTACTTGGTCGAGATGTACCATATCTTAGTACAATTAAAGTGCTAATGTATCTTGTTAATCACACTCGACTCGACATATCATTTGCTGTCAACTTATTAGCAAGATATGGTTTTTTACCAACAAGAAGACATTGGAATGGAGTTAAACACATTCTTAGTTATCTTCTTAGAGGCAAAATGGATATGGGGTTATTCTGCTCAAGTGTACCCAAGCATGAACTTTTTCGCTATGCAAATGCTGGTTTTTTATCTAATCTACATGATGGTAAATCACAAACAGGGTATTTATTCACAAGTAGTGGCATTGCCATTTCATGGAGATCTATGAAACAAACTATATCGGCCACATCATCTAATCATACAGAAATTCTATCAATGCATGAAGCGAGTCGAGAATGCGTATGGTTAAGATCAATAATACGTCAAATAAGAACCACTAATGGTTTATCTCCTAGTTAAATGATCCCAACAATCATATATGAGGATAATACTGCATGTATTTCCTAACTAAAGGAAGGGTAGGGAGATAGAACAAAATATATTTCACCAAAATTCTTCTTCACTCGGGACCTTCAAAAGGGAGGTGAAATTGATATCTAGCAAATCCATTCTAATGAAAATCTGGCAGATTTATTTACCAAGTCACTTCCTGATTCAACCTTTAAGAAGCTTGTTCATGGCATCTGACTTCACAAACTTAGAGATATCAACTGATGTTGTCAAGAGGGGGAGTTGATATACACTATATTCTTTTTCCCTTGTCTATGGTTTTTCCCACTATCCTAATAAGGTTTTTATTGAGGCATTACTATTAAATGTATCACTAAATAGTGTACTTCTTTTCTTCTACTAAATTTTTGCCCCACTGGGTTTTTCTTAGTTGAAGTTTTTTTAGGCACATGTTTAGTCATGGATATCCAAGGGGGAGTATTATGAATAATATATTAAATATTATTAAATGGATACCCACCTCTCTAATATCTCTCACATCTTCCTATTATCTCTCCCCATTTATTTTCCTATGATTATGCAATCTCAGTTTTCTAGGTTATAGGGTTATGCCTATAAATAGGAGGCATATGTGGTGTATTGTATACACCTTGAGAAGTAAATAAGAATTACTCTCCTCCTTTTCCTCCTCTTCTCATATTCTCTCTTTATTTATAACAGTTCAATGTCGTTTATATTTAACTTATTACTTAAAATCATTTTCTTAAAAATATGTTTTCTATATACCTAATTGCTTGAGACAATGTTAAAGAAAAGGGTATTAAGCCTTTAATGGCACTCCCTTGAGGAAGCGCCATTGAAGGCATATTAAGCCTTTAAGGGAGTGCCATTAAAGGCATATATTATATATCTTCAAAGGCGCCTCCTCAAGGGAGTGCCATTAAAGGCTATTAAACCTTTAATGGCCCTTTCTCAAAGGAGTGCCATTAAAGGTTTAATAGCCTTTTAGCCTTTAGTGGCACTGCCTTGAGGAGGTGTCATTGAAGATATATAATATATGCCTTTAATGGCACTCCCTTAAAGGCTTCATATGCCTTTAATGGCGCTTTCTCAAGGGAGTGCCATTAAAGACAAATAATTAAGAAAACGTCATAACTTCTTCCACCATATTGCTATATAATTTTTACAGCCTGTAATTTTCATTTTCATTTTTATTTTCATCTTCCTGTGTTCCATCTAGCTCCCCCATTTTCCAGACCTCCGTTGCAGTATAAAGTTTCCTCTCTCACGTGTTTTTTTATTCTTGTCTCGGCCTCCTTCAGAAGCTCCCTAGCGTGCAAGTGTTTTTTTTTTCAACATTTGGTCCACATTTTTTTAGTTAAAATCTATCATGAATCTTACATGTGTGGAAGTTTTAACTCTGTCTTCTTAAACTTCCTATATATTGTAAGTTTTTAAATTTTTAAGCTTTTAAATATAATAATGTTTAGTTTAATCCTCCGTAGAAGTAACGTGTATGGCTTAAGTTTAAGCAAGTTAAATGCTGGAGTTCTTTTATGCTTGATACATGAGAACGCAATATTGCAAAAGATATGTGTTATATTATTTCATTTTGTTGTGGATTTTGAATTATAAACGGAGGTTTACATCAAGAAAATAAAATAATTACGAATTTTTTCTTAAAAAAAAGACTTCCTATAGCACTTCTCCAAGGAAGTGCCATTAGAAGTCATTGACTTCTTATGACACTTTCCTGGAAAAGCGCCATAAGAAGTGTCAATTTCCTATAACGCTTCCTCTTGAAAGCGTCATAGCTTTATAATAAAAAAAAAAAGTTAAATAATCAAGCTACGGTGTTTCCATATATTGAATAAGCACTGTAGCTTGTTTTAATGGCGCTGGAAGCTATGATGCTTCCCAAGGGCCATAGTGTTCTTTAAATTAAGTGTCACAGCTTGCATTTTTTGTAGTAGTACCGCCACCCCTTACGCTACCACCTCCACTATTACCGTTGTAGTTGCCACCGCCATTGCCACATCACTGTTACTATCGCCTCCACCACCATAACCATTGACAATGAACAATCCTAGGTGAGATAGCATGACGGTTATTATAAGGCAACGCAATGGCTCTTAACTATGTTTTCTGTAAAGATTATATCAAGGGTAAAATAAACTTTGTGTGATGTATTAATTTTAAATAATTATTAAAAAAATAAATCATTGTATCTTGCTTAGAAATCAAACCAAACAGTAGTTCTGTCATTAATATTGCTTTACATTACCATTACATCATATTGCACTGCACTACAGGGTGTAATGCGATCAAACCAAACGGGCCCTAAGTGTTTTTTCTTGTTTTCCTAGTCAAATGCTATTTTATTTTATTTTAGAATTTTATTTTTTATGTCAATATATCGTTTTGAAATCTGACGCTTTGCTAACGAGAGGAAGCATTTTTTTTTCATCCAACTCAACAGAGGCCATTTGGCCGTTTTTTTTTTTTCCGGACTCAACACTGGCCTTGAAGTATGTGGTGTGGATACAACGTAGACTAACATTATTCATTGTGAAAAGAATAAAATACTCTTACATTCCTTGGATATTATCTTAATTACACCGACCTTCCCTCTATTTTAAAAACATATAATTAAGCCTAGACTCTTAACACCCTTAAGAGTGCTCTAAAAAAAATTTTTTTAACTAAAATGTTTATTAAAATAAATTTTATTTATTGATTTACCCATCATGATTCTAAATCTCTATTTTTGGCCAAAATTGTTATGAATAATTTAAGAGTTTCCGTTTTTATTTTTCCTTAATTTTATTTGTTTTTACTTTTCAAATATATTTGTTTAATGTTTTTTCGAAATAAGATTAATTAATTTAGTCAATGTAGATATAAAAAAATTGATTAAATATTTTAATAAATATGTACAAATTGAATATCCTTATAAAGTTTTTAGCCAAAAAAATTAAAAAATTATATATTATAAATTTGAATAATTTATATAATCTCTCAAAATTAATCCTCTTATACTCTAAAATAAAATAAAATATATTTAACATATATTTTTTATCCATTTAAAAGAAATAAAATAAATAAGTTTTAAAAAATGTGTGAAGACTAAAAAATCATAAATTTTATAATATAATCAAAAATAAAAAAATTTATAACATTTTCTATTATCAATTTTTTGGTTGTATAATCTTCTTACAAATGTAAATGTTTAAATAATTCTTTTATTAAATGGAGTTTTTTTTTTTTGGTCAAAATCCAAGTTTAAGAGTCAAACTTCATAACCAACTAATGGTTGGACAGATGGACATGAAATTTCAAACATTTGTGTAATATGCATTTTAATTTTAAGGGGGGTTTATATGGGTATGCAAAATAGAAGGTGAGTTTCTATGATTTGGGTAAAACATAATGGTAGTTAATGCATTTTACTCTTAAATACAAGATGTTAATGGGGACAAATCTAATAAAAGGAGCTAATTTCTTCTAATTCGCCTAATCAATATTTGAAATTTCTTGTAAAGGATACGCACATTTAATGACCGACATTACCTCAAATAAAATTGTTATCAATATATAAGAAAATATATTTGTGCAATCAAAAAATTGTCATTAATGATTATTCAAATTTTGTTTGTATTTGCAGTCTCTTTCAGATATATCACATCGCCAGAACGGCATTGCAATAAAAGTCTACAAATTTATCGGAAGGGACTTCATTCCATTTGAAAATAAAAAGCTTGATTTCAAATTAATAGCGGACATTCACTACATATACAGAATTTTTCAAATCTAATCATAAGTAATTAGCTTATTTATTGAACATTGGGCATGACAAAATCCAAAAGGCCAAACGTTTTTAACTTGAGGTATATTCGGATCATACCATTGTTGTTAAAATTGCAAAATGACAACCCAACTCAACCAAGTTCACGATTCAAGTTTTTTTTTTTTTTCAAAAAAAATGAGTTGGCTCACTTCAAGAACCATAGTATGCATTGACTCAATCTAAAACAACGAATTTTGTTAAATTAAATTGCCTGGTTCAGAATGAGTTAGGCAAGTCAATGTATTGAAAGAATTAACAAGCCGGAGCTCCGGGCACGGGTATGTTTTTTTTTTTTTTTTTTATTTCACTCTTAAAAAACCAATAAATTTTGTAATTATATATTATTAACGGGCCTAATTGGAATGAAAGCAAAACTCTAAAGTAATAAACATCTTGAAAGGGAAGGAATAAATATCAAACATCATTTGCCTTGAAACTTCAACTGATAGACTTTTTCAATGGAAAGAGAGAATCTGGGAATTAAAGTACATTTTAATTTATTCAAACTTTGAAGTGGGATCATAAATATTTTGTTTTGCTCCCTCCGTTGTCCAAAAAATTATCAAGAAAACTAATAAATAGTCTAAATTCTAACACAGATGTGATGGTATTCTTACTAAAATACCCTTATTCATTGTAATGTTTTAAAATAGATTAAATTATACACTCTTCCCTGAAGTTTATGTCATGTATGATAATCTCCCTTATTTTTGAAACTTTACAATAAAGCCCCCATAAACTCTTACATTTATGTATATAACTCCCTTATTATTAGTTTTGTTCATCTCTTATCTACACATAGTTTAAAGTTTAAATGGTTTATATGGATATAACTCAATGTTTGTGGGAGTTATATGTACCAAAAAAAAAAAAGCAAAATGTAAGGGATATATAATTGACGGTTTGGGGTTTTCCCGCACAAGATTAAAAGCTTAGAATGATTTATATTTTTATATTTTAAATGTTAATAGAGTTATTTGTGTATAGTTCAATGTTCCGGAAAGTTTTGTGCAATTTAGCCTTCAAAATTTTCTGAACAACTAAAAGGGTAAAATTGTTAAACGAATTATTAATGTCATTTTCAAAATTGTCTGAAATTAAGCCAAACCTTTAAAGTAAAAATTGTTTGAAAAAAGAGAGTAAATTTTAACCGTAGATATATACTAATTGCGATGAATTAAGAAGTGAAGAGAATTGGATTCATTCAAGGTGTAGATTTATGCTTGTTGGGCTTTTGTCTGTTTTGGTAGGTTTCTTATTGGTTAAAAATCTAATTATTGAATCCAATCTTTGAAATATGAATACTGACATTTTCAGATTTCAAATGAATGGATAGCAAAAGTTGCAGTAACACTTTCTAATTAAACGGTGTGATAATCTTCGATGTTGAGGTTCAAGTGTTCGCTTTGTGTTTTGCTATAAATTTTTTATGCCACCCAACTCTATTTTTCGTTGATAGGAACACAACAACTCCACTACTTTTTGTTCTTTTAAAGTGAAAAAAAAATTAAATTTAGTGAATTTTACATGTATTTTCAAATGATGTTATTCTTATATAGGCAATTAGCACTCAATTTATTAGAAAAACCACCATAATTTGACTTTACATTTTAGGGGGAAGCTTTCAATTTATTGGAAGGACATAATACTAATTAATATAAGGCTAAATTATATAAAACTCCCTTGAACTTTGTATTATATGTAAATAACCTTCTTAACTTTTGAAGCTTTACAATAAACCTCTCTGTAATTATTACATTTATTCAAATAACCCCCATACTATATTTGCTTTGTGGTTTAATAATTTATTTTCAAATGACTTATTTAATTAAGTTTAAAGGATTTATCTACTAACTCAAAGTTTGAGTTGTAACACCCCAAAATTTATATTCACCAGAAATATTGTAAATATTTGGGAAATTCAATAAAATGATAAATATTCATAAATTTAGAATTTATGAATTTTATAAATGTTCATTTTCTTAAGAAATTGGGTAAAAATAATTATGGAATTAATTTGGGTAATTTCAAAAGCCCAATATTAAGGTCCAAAGTAGAGCAATGCAAGAAAATAATATTTGGCCCAATATTTGGTTAATTTTGGTCATATGATATTAGAAATTAAAGGTAAACAATGTTTCCGGTGAAATCATCTATACGGCAGTGAGTTGGTCATGTAGTTTTGGAAAACCAAATGATGAGCAAAAATTATGAAATTTTAAAGAATGGAAGTAGACATCCCAAGCTTTAATTTGATAGCTCATATGTATCATTTGAAGCTATATGTAAAAAGATATGAATTTTTGAATTTAACCCAGAAAAACTAGAAAGTTTCTGAAGCGGCATCCAAAGATGGAATTCCTGGAAATTGTGTACTTCCAAATGGCTAAATTCTATATTTTTTCTTGAAACTAAACTCAATAATGGTTCCATAACCTTTGGAATCACTCCAATTCGATTTTTCTAAAATTAGTTATGATTTTCCAAAGTTTGAACAGAAAATCTATCAGAAATTTTTGAAATCCGAAATTGTTGGAAATTAAATTAATAATTAAATATAATCTAATATATAATATAAAATATCATCTCCTTCATTCCTCCAGCCCATTTTCGTGCCATTTTAGATCTGAATTAGAGTGTGTGTGTGTGTGTGTGTGAAATTCTAGAGAGAGAAAGAGAAGAAAAACTTGCAAAGGTAAGTGATTTCTTTGGTAAATCGGTTCCTAACGCGTATAACTTCGACTCTAAGCTACTCCTCTTTGTTCTTTAGGGTATGGAGGCTCAAAAATCTGTTCTCTAAAGGTCAGGGTTTCAGCCATATTTGGGAAAACTTTGTGGGAGCTTGAGGTAACTTCCAAACCTTCGTATATTAACTATTATGGTTGTTGTGGGCAATTTAATCGATGAAATTTCGCCGAATTGCCATTGGTTTTAAATTTTGGAAATGGGTGTGCGTAAGGTTTATGCTGCCCAAATTTAGTTCAAATGGTTGTTATAACTCAATTAGATGGTTAATAAAGTGGTTGGGAGTAAAAAGAAACACGTTTACAAAGCCGAAACCGCAAAACCCCGATTTTTCCCAGATGATGCTATAATTTCGGCCAGGACTGTTAGAGGGCCTTAGAGTTGGATTTTAAATGATTTGATAGTTCCATTGGGTTCAGGAGGGAAAATTAGGTGGGGTTACAGTTGGACATTTTTTTTAGAAAAGACCGAGAAAGCATAATTACGGAAACACTCATGAAACCCTTAAAGCAGGGCTGTCAAGGGCAATTTCATAATTTGACATTGAATTTGGTAATTTTGATCCCGAAAATGGATTTATTGGGCAAAAATACATCAGGATAGCCCTAGTTAAATAAAATGGAAAAACGTGACATCAGGCTAGGGTCCCGAGGGCATTTTGGTAAATTGTCACCATAGGCTAATATAACCACAATAAACACTATGGAAGTGTCTAAAATAATACATGTATAGGTTAGAACATATTTCTTGTACATTTGGTATTTTAGGACTGAGTTAGGAGCTTGGAGTTGGCACATTCCACGAGGCGAGCATCTCGAGATTAAAAAGGGTTGAGGTAAGGACTACTATCTTTCATACACTATGTGATTAATTATATGTTATATATTACTGTATTTCGTGATATGAATGCGTGCTAAAGGTACAGTACCTGGTTGTGGTTCGGTGCCCGGCCAAGGTATATCAAAAATCCTAGCTGTGGTCGATGACTCGGCTAAGGTACATGTAGGCGTTCTAACTTGATGTTTGTCCCTGAAACTTGTGTACACATATGGATCGAATTGAACTTTCATTTTGCCTAATATGGTGCATTGCATATTTAATTTTCACATTTTATATGTCGATAGTATGTTTATACTGGGATTCTTTGGAATCTCACCCCTTTTTCTAAACCAAACATCTCAGCGGGTGCTAGTGGATCAAAAGGCAAGGACGTAGATAAAGGAAAGTGACTAGCACGTGTCTCAAGGCGAAGTTAAAGTTCGTGGTTATAAATAGCTTATGTTGTAAATATTGTCGCCTTTTATATTTTGACTTCGGACTGTAAACAAATACTTTTATCAGTAAATATATACTTTTCTGTATGCCTGTAGAACTTGGTCTCTATTACTCTGTGAATATCGAAATGGAAACGGGTGTTAACATGAGTGGGTTATATGCATGCAAAAATAAAGTTTAAGGTGATATATATAATTAACAGTTTGGGGTTATCTATATAGACTTGAAAAAATATCGGTTATTCTTATTAATTCTTAAAGGTTAAGTAGTTACTTGTCCTATCATAGTTGTAAGTTTAAAAATGCTGGCAAAAAAAAAAAAAAAAAAAGTTTTAGGAAAGTTTTGATGCAATTTAGTCTTAATATTGTTGTGATAGACGTTATGGCCTTTTATCTAACAACAGTTTTGAAACGTTTTCTCAGCATTCTAATTAAAAAAATCACGACAATGAACTAATTTTAATTATTTTTCTTAAATTATGTGATTAAATCAGAAGAGTCTTATATTATAAACAGGACATAGCATATATTAATTGTTAATAAAATCCAAAGAATATTAGAATATTAACTTAAATTATTAGTTAACACAACACATATATACATGAAAGGTTCTATTTTCATTCATATACTTGGACTTAATTTTCAATTTGGAGATAATTCAACAATTTATAATTGATTCTTTATATTTTAGAAAAATTTCTATCCGGTTCCCTTATGCGAAATGTTTATCTATATTAATCAAACTTGATTATAATAACTTATTATGTATTATCTTGTCTTTCTAAATTAATTGAATATGCATATAATTGATAGACTAATTAAAACGAGTGTGTGTGTTAGTATACATATATAGAATTAACTCGCATCTGTGGCGAAATGTGGAATATATGACTAAGAACATATGATATGAATTCAGATTTTGGAAAGGTGCATTCGAAAAGAGTCGTGCAGTGAAAAAATACAGTAACAAGATAACTTATTTATAAAAATTACGAAAATTAATTATTTATAAAAAAAATGTATTGGAGTTTCTAAAGTATACTACCCTCTTGATGGAAAACTCACTTAATATATATGCAATCATTAGGGAGAGTTTATAACAGAAATTGTAAATTTGGGAGGTAAAATATATTAAAGTATTATATTTAGAATTAAAACAATTCCCTCTATTACTTCTTACATTAAAATCGTAAATTAATACAAAAATATGTCTGTTACCTATTTATATTCAGGAATTACTTAATCTTTCTGTTAAGTTATAGTATTGTGTAATTGATCGTACTCTGTATACATGTTTATGAATGTCATTTGTTCGAACATTAAAAAGATATAGTATTATATATTTTTGGTGACTGCTATATATTATTATATTATAAGTTGTGTATTTTTAACTTTGTGTGTGAACCTTTGAAATTTGAAAGAAAGTAAAGCAACTTGCGAGTGAAAAGCTCATGCAAGCATGTGACCTTTATTTTTTGTGTGAAGTAGCTTTGGCAGTATCCATAATTATTTTGCCATCTTGCTCAACTTGCCATCACCGAAATATTGGAGAAAATGACATTATTTCAACCACTGCCCCTAGCACAAATTAATTCAAAAAAGTGTTAAGTTTTGATAGAAATTATTTTTCTTTCACCGAAAAAGCTTAAGTTAGAAAATAATCAAAAGGCTAAAGGAGCTAAAATAATCAAAAGTTTTATCAAAAGGCATTGGCAGAAAATAATCAAAAGGCTTAAGGTGCTAAAATAACCTTCAATGTTTATCAGAAGTCCAATAGTAATGATAAACTATTTTTTGGAACAAAAGTAACCATAAACTTTTAAAATTTCGTCAAATTTGTTAAACCCAACTAAATTCATCTATTACAATATAAAAATATTGAAATACCCACACTTAATAAAAAACCATAGCTGTTGTACAATCTAATGATTTTAATTTATATATCCCTTCCTCTAACAATCTCCCCCCCCCCCCCACTCTTCATCTTCATCACCAGACCACCACTATCATCTACAATTCCAAAAAATCATCATCAACAATCAATGCTAGAAAAGTAAAAAACTAAAAAATAAAAAGGTTGTTTGTTATAATCGATATATTTTTTCATCAACAATCCAAACTTTGCTTATTAGTACTATTACCAAGAAAAGATTCAGAATCTATAGTATAAATTTCAAGAAAAAAATTACACTAGGTTTATAGTAATAATTTAAAATGAAAATAAAAAAAAATTCGGGTGAATAGTAGGACCTAGATCTTTTTATTTTTTCAAGTTTTTTTTTTTTTTTTTACTTTTATAGTATGAATTGTTGACCGCAATTTTTTGGAATTATAGATGGTGGTGGTGGTGTGGTGATGAAGATAAAGAGTGGATAATATGAGAGAGAGAGAGAGAGAGAGAGAGAGAGAGAGAGAGAGAGAGAGAGAGAGAGAGAGAGAGAGAGAGAGAGAGAGAGAGAGAGAGAGAGAGAGAGAGAGAGAGAGCAACTGTTAAAGAAAAGGAGATGAAAAATCATAAGATTGCACAACAATCATATTAAGTTAGGTATTTAATGGTTTTACCTCAATTTTGAAAATTCATTATTACTTTTATTCTAAAAAATGGTTTACAGTTACCATTGCACTTTTGATAAAATTTGAAGGTTATTTTAGCACATTAACTCTAAATCAAAATTCTCCAAAACTTAACATCATCTTCTAGAATTACTGTAACTTATCAGACAAATCTCTAAATGCACATTTTTTTAAATATGAACACAAACAAATATACACACGTACACGCACATATATATTTAAATATTAGAATGCACTCAAAATTGTGGACATGATTAAGACACTAATAATATATAATTTAAGTTACGAGAGGTGGTACTTAAACATAAAGAATATATATAAAAAGAGAGAGAGAGAGAGAAAAAAGCAAACCAAACATAACCGAGTTTGGTTCACGCATTTGAGTGAATTTTCATCATGTAATGTATAATTAAGTGCTGATTTGGATTCTTATTCACATTACTTTTAGCAAACAAATTTCCCTAATTTAATAAACCTTTGTTTACTTTCTTTTGTAAGGATCTATGAGAAACGAGAACCAAAAAGTAAAGAAGCACATTTTTGGGGTCGTGGGAAAAGGTTGAAGTAATAAGAATATTGTTACTTTATAGAAAGGGACAACATATATATTATAGCAAGTGGACTAAAATATCAATTCGATATTCAACAATTAATTCAATAATAATTATAACATTAAAATGTATGCAACCAAAATATCAATTTGGTTGAAGGAAATTGATGTTTCTAAGTCAAACTTTGGATTCAAATCCTATAAATTAAATGGAAATTAAAAAATCATATTATGAGAATTATCTCTTACTCAAAACTCAACATTTAAATATAAATAATTTAATAATATCACATATTAGATAATTATAAAAAGTCATAAGATGTGTTTGTTATGAAAAATATTGTTATAAAAAATTCAAGAATATATATATATATATATATATATATATATATATATATATATATATATATATATATATATATAAAAATAGATGCGCGTGATTTGAGAAAAGGAAGTCGACACAAAAACCACATACTTATTATTTTCACTTGCATGCATCTTTACTCCTCGTGATCCAATGGATGTTTGATTAAGACGATTCCGAAGAATTTTAAGTCTGAGATTTCATGATCAAATGTCTTATCAAATAAATTATAAAGAAAAATAAGAATCCTTGAGACGTTTTTTCCCTATGATGTTAATTTAATAATACATACATGAGTTTATACATACCGTATATTGAGGCTGATGTTACTTTTTCTTTTGATATATTGATATACAAAATATAAGACCTAATTGGAGAGTTGATATTGATTCTAAACATAATATTTATTTTACATATTTATTAATTTTTTCCAAATTTACCCTATCTACTGATATTCATTCAACATTAATCAGGTTATGAAGGGGATGAGGGTATTAAGGGAGATGATTAATATGGTTTTTTTTAAAAAAAAAATATTTTTTATTAATTAAGTTCATCAATCTAATTAAATTAGTTAATTAGGTCTTACATTAAGGTTCAGGAGAGCATGTTACTAATTGTACTACTAGGGTAAAATAGTACCCGTAAAATGGCTTTCCCTACATTTTAATATTTTACTATTAAATCTGTACCAAAACATGATTTTTGGTCCATATTTTCCCTTATTAAATTATTAGCATCCCCTATTGAAAAATATTAACCTTCCTCAAAGATAAAACTTAGATCCATTTTCTTATATACATTATGTCCAATTCTTTAATTAAATCTGGTCATGTACTTTTCTTGATAATAAAAATGCACATTGATAAAATTCTAAAAATTTTGTTGGACCATTATTAAAAATAAAAATCACAAATGACAAGATTTGATTGGAGAATAGGACTTAGGTATGGGTATGAGCAAATCCCAACTAGTTTTGAGGAAAGTTTTTCTTAACTCACCCCGAACCCGTGACTCGTAATGGGCCCACCCACAACTCGTAAATTAGCTCATATTGTCAGCTCTTGTACTGTATTATGTATAGGTGAATAATTTTAATTTTTTAATTAAAAAAATACGGAAAAGGAAAATACTGATGGAGTTAGATGCTACTGGCACAACGAGAATATCAGTAGAGGCAGAAAATAATCAAAATTCCCCCAAGTTAACATCCTTTTCTATAATTACTACAGTTTATCAGACAAATCTCTAAATGCACATTTTTTTTCAAATATGAACACAAATAAATACATACACGCTCACGCTTACATAATTAAATATTAGAATGCACTCAAAATGTTGGACATGATCAAGACACAAATAATATATAATTCATGTTATGAAAGAAGGTACTTAAACATAAGGAATGGAAAAAGAAAATCAAACATAACCGATCGAGTTAGGTTCATGCATGTAAGTGAAGATTTCATCATGCAATTTATAATTAAGTGCTAATTTGAATTCTTATTCACATAACTTTTAGCAAACAAATTTCCCTATTTTAATAACATTTGTTTTCTTTTATAAGAATCGATCTATGAGAAATGAGAACCAAAAGGAAAGAAGGATATTTTTGGGGTTGTGGATACAGGTTGAAGTAATGAGAATAATGTTACTTTATAAAAAGTGATAACATATATATTATAGCAAGTGGGCCAAACTTCAGTTCAGCATTCAATAATTCAATAACAATTGTATTGATAACGGTATGTAAAACAAAAGATCAGTTGGGTTGAAGGAAATTGATATTTCTAAGTCAAATTTCGGATTCAAATTCCATATATGAAAATAAAAAATGATATTATGAGAGTTATCTATTACTCAAAACTGGAAAATATTTAAATTAAATAATTCAATAGTATAACATATTAGATAATTATAAAAAAGTCACAAAATGTGTTTATCGTACGTGAAAGATAAAGATATATGTGTGCGCCCGCGCTCGCGTGACTTGAGAACAGGAAGCCATATATAGCCACATCCTCTCTATCCACTTGCATGCAGCTTTACACCTCGTGATCGGTTTTATGTATAGCTTTGATTTCGACGATTCCGAAGAATCTAAGTTTGAGATTTTGTGATCCATTGTCTTATCAAATAGATTATAGATAAAAAATAAGAATCCTCTTGCAGACTTCTTTGACCCCTTGTGTTGTTAGTTTGGCAATACAGGAGTTTACAAATACTGTAATTTGCTGTACATTTTATATTTTGTATTGATATATTAATATACCAGCAAATAAATTTATGTTTCTCCATCTGTTTTTAAAAAGCATAAATTAATTGCACATTTTCTCATAAACTTTTACTAATGTGCATTCAACATCATAAACTTTTGTTAGATACAAAAACACTCATAAACATTTAAAATTAGAGCAAAAAATTTTAATTTACATGTACATTTTAGATAAGCTTTTTTTTTTTTTATTTGTTTAAGTTGGGGGATATTTTAGTTCTTCCATGTCTATTTTAAAAGTTCATAAATATTTTTGTACCTCTAAAAGCCTATGATGTTTGACGTACTTTGGGTACAATTTCAAGGATATTTTTGCACTTTTACCATTTTGAGCTAGTTAAAAATAACATTTTTCTCCAATTTTAAATATTTATGGGTATTTTTACACCTAAGAAAAATTTAAGGAATTAGGAGTATATTGGATAAAAGTTTATGAGTAAATTTGCACCATAACTCTTTTAAATATACTAAACTTATAGAAGTTGCATCAAAATACAATTTTTTGTCTACATTTGCTCCTATAGATCAAATGATTCAAACTTGCAATCTAATAAATTGGATGTTTTTTCTAAAAATTTATTTTTCTTAATATAAAATATGATTTCTCTATTGTATTTATTTGAAAATTAAATTTTAATTAGGGTTGAAAATAAAAAATCAATTAATATATTAGACGAATCATAAAAGTGTCTCATATATTGGATCAAAATAGATTTTCTTGAAGTGTCTTAGAATACAAGGAAAACACCTTATTGCCGCCAAAATTACTGATAGAATTTTTCATAACTAATTAGTTTTGTGACGGAATTTTTCTTGTCGGTCATTCTGCGGGTAATAAGCTGATTTTTTTTAGTGTTATACTTGAGATTGAGGGAGCATTATCCTACTTATAGTTAACTAATTATGATTAAAGAACCGGACAGGAACGAATTGTAAATGGTTCAACTGATCAAACCATATGCAGAACCGGAGTTAAGCTGCGCGTCATTTAGACAAAATCCAAAATAACTTTTTAGAAAAACGAATGGTTTTGGGCCTAAGTAAAAATGCTGAAAATTTCAGAACCTATAAAACATGAAAAAAAAAAAAAAAATTGATTGTATTAAACACTCTATGGAAAACAATTTTGCTGGTACTTGTAGAATAAGATTAAAGGATTTAATTAAAAGACAAAAACACATAGGTGCCAAATTGAAAACTAAGTGAAAATATATATAGATACCTGCAAAATGGTTTTCTCAAATTCGAATATAGTGTTAGATCATTTAATACTATATGTTGTTATTTGACTGAAAACTTCATATATTGGGGGTGTTATTATCATTTTTTTTTCTTATATGCGTGTGTGTTTTATTTATGCACATAATTATTTTTATTAAATTTTTATTTAATTATTTTCACTGGTAGCCAATTTAACCGGTTGGATCAAGAGAACTATAAAGCGCTGGTTTTCTCTGTTTGATGTTCAGTTTGACTTTTAAAACATATTGCTTATAAGTTATAACCTTTAGAATTATCCAATAATTCTTGCGTGTTTCAATCAATTATGATTTTATAAATTTTTATTGAAACGATTAGTGAAGGTAAAAATGTAGGACTTAACCTATACACTCGTGATAAGAATGTATCACAATTATTCGTATTTAAAATCGTCATGTTGAAGTTACTATAGATAATTTGCATCTGGGATTTTTTTTTTTTTTCAATGGGAAAAATCTAAATTTGGTGTTCTAATAGTATGTAATCTCCATAGATTATTTCTTACGATAACTACACAAAAAGAATATTATATTAAATTGAAAAAGGAAAAAGAATAAATCTCAAAGCTGAGTCGAATAAGACGAACCTATAGATTATGTTCGTCGAGGATTTTCGATTGTCATCAATCGAATCACCAAATCTTAACTGATATTTTGA
The DNA here is from genome assembly GCA_963855925.1 of Inga laurina. Taxonomy (NCBI): domain Eukaryota; kingdom Viridiplantae; phylum Streptophyta; class Magnoliopsida; order Fabales; family Fabaceae; genus Inga; species Inga laurina. The sequence goes on from OY979703.1 coordinate 56,769,596, forward strand.
CTTCTTTCATATATAATGGAATTGAATGAGCGGTTTAAACAAGTGCCCACTTTGAACACTTAACGTATGTACCTAATTTAAAGTATGTTGAAATAAGTACGTGAAAGACCAAAAAAAAAAATTGTCTCAAATAAATATACAATTTTAAACACAAAAATCATGCGAGTTATTATAAGTTGTGTTATTGATGTGATTCGTTTGTAATTTGTCTCTCGATCTTATTTAAACTACAGTATATTATTCCATAAGGAATAGAACATCTTTACAAAAAAAAAAAAACATGAAATTACTAGCAAAATGAGTGATGGAATTTTTTACCGACAGAAATTCCATCAGTAAATTTACCAACAGAAAAATTCTGTTCGAAAATACAATTATTGATGTAGATTTTAGTCTGTAATCCATTGGTAATTTCTTATGGAAAATTTTCCATTGGAAAATTACTGACAGAAAATTCGTCAGTAGTATTTGACAAAATCGAAACTCCATTGTTAAACCAATTTGCCAAGTAAAATTTAGCTACGAAATAGATTCCATTGGTAATTCCGTTGCTATTGCTAATCCGTTAGTAAATTGATATGCCATCGGTAATTTCATTGGTAATAAGCTGTTATTTTGTAGTGTGTTTCAGTCATTAAAAGTGTGTGTGAGAGTGAATAATTTTTCTAATTTTACTTTTCAAACACTACTAGAAAAAAAAGCCTATAAGACTGTCACATCTAGACTTTTATAGGCGGAGACGATTTAAAAACTATGACCGGTGGTATTTTTATAAATATTGATACAATTTGAAACCATTCGCACTACCCTGCATTCTAAATAATATTTTCTAAACCGGTTATAGTTTAATGCAGTCTAAATAAGTATTAAATATTATGAAAATTTCAAAATTTAAATTCTTTTTAGACCGGTCACTAAAACAACCAGTTTAAAGATCCTTTTAAAGACCATCGTTTCTTACAACCGATCTTAAGTGTTTCAGAGTTTCTTTAGCTTCCAAGGTAAACTTCCCAACTCATCTATTTAACCTCTAAAGTTGCTTTAATAATTTGATTAGTCTTCATCGGTCTTGTCTATTTAAACTCATCATTTCTTTCTATTATTCATGCTCCCTCTTCTCTCCTCTCTTGATCAATATGGTGAGACGCATTAGGACTCCTTCATTTCTTCAAATTTAGTGACATCTTTTCTTGACATTTCAAAATTCCAAATTGTTTCAGCTAAGCTAATTTGAATTTTGCATATGTGACTCCTAACTTGTAATTTTCAAATTTCAATATAAATTTGGGAATTTTTTATTAATTAAATTCGCTAATTCGAAAACTTAAACTTTTTTTTTATTATTTTTATTTTGTTTTATGGGGTCCCATATATATATATATATATATATGCGTGAGCGAAGAATTCAAAAACATTGAACCTGACCTACATTCATTTAGCCAACAAAACTACAAGTAAATATTAAATTATTACTCCTGCTTCCCCATTAGATGTCCATTATATATGAATGTGCCTCGCTAAAAAACTTTAACTAGGAAAACCTCGGTGGGACAAAAACCTAGCAGAAGAAAAAGAGCACATCATTAATTCATACGATATCCAGTGCTGCCTCGTTAAAAAAACCTTGTTAGGAAAACCCAGTGGAATAAAATCATAGACAAGGGAAAAAGAGTACAACACATATTAACTTCCCCTCTTAGCAACACGAGTTGATACCTTTGAATATGTAAAGTCTGATATCATGAACAAGCTTTCCAAATATTGTCACTGGTAGTGATTTGGAAAACAAATTTGCTAGATTTTATTGAAACTGATTTCCTAGATACCAATTCTTCTCTCTTCTATAGATGTGGTCCATTCCAATGTTTTCATGTTGCCAAATAACTATATCATGCTAATAAGCGAATGATATATTGATCTAGTTATGTGTGACTAACTAGATATATATAAGGGCTCCAATTACACTAAGATATGATACTTTTGAACTAAGTATTTCTTCATCACCTTCTTGAGGTCTAAATACATGGTACTTTCGAATAAAGCATTTCTCTATAACGTAACTTCTAGAGGTCTAAAAGGATATTTATCCAATTTTAAAGATCTTACAACTATTGGAGCACAAGATGATTATTCATAGAAAAACTCTTTATTCTATTGAATTCCTTTATTTAAAACGCTTTCTTGAAGTAGTTCTTTGCATTTGCAAGCTCTTCAGGAGTTTAAGCAATTCACATCTTTTGCAAGATCTTCAAGAGTTCCAAAATATTTGAACTTTTCAACATAATATGTAATTATAATAAACTCATTTTTAGATATTTTCCTAAAAATATATGGGAAGAATGGATATTTTATATCATTCCTTCCATAGATATTAATTTACCAAGTTGGTAATACCACATACGCCCTTGTTGTTTCAAACCATATGGAGATCTGAATTGTATGCTTCTAGCAACTTGAATCCTTTAGGGAGTTTCATGGATTTTAACCATATGCTTTTGGCAACTTAAATCCTCCAGAGGCTTTCATATATTTTTATCTAAATCTATTCACGTTATTGATCCTTCAGTGATTTTATAAGTATAACAATTTTCTAGAATATGCTCTTCGCATTTTAAATCATTTTGAGATTCATATATAGTTCACAATATAATGAGTCATAGGTTATAATCATATTCTCTAGATGCATATTAAATTTCAAACACTGTCGTACTTTTAAATTAACAAGACATCTAAAAATTTAATCCATTGCAAGATAGTGTCTATCAATATTCACTACTATAGATTTGTCTATATATGACTCTCCATACTTAACGGTTTTAATGAAACTGTTACGTATGCAGAGGCGGAGATTCGGTAATCACATATATAACGGTTTTTCAAACCAACCATTAATTATATGAGAACATATTTAATAGTTTTGTATTTCAACCGTTATATATTAGTTTTCTTTTTTTTGAAAAAAAATGGTATCTTTTATTTGACAGTTGTTTGTGAAAAACGGTTTTTCAATAAGAACCGTCATATATAATATATTTAACGGTTGTTTAATAATAACCATCAAGTATACTCTTTTAAAAACCCCTCCAATTTTTGTTTGTCATTTGATACTTACAAAGTTATAGAGAGCTCACTTCCACACCTCCAACAACTCAATTCCAACTCCTCCACCACCATTTCACTCTCCTCCGTCACTCCCATGGTGGTTTGCTCCCTTCTCCTATTTGCAAGGTGTCACTCGTCGTTCTCTATTCTTGGGTCATGGTTTCATGGGTTCTAGAGTTTTTCTGGGTTTGTAGGTGCTCCTACAAGTGGTGTTTGGGTTGGTTTCTTCTTATAGGGGGTGGGTTTAGTGTTTGAGCTCTTCTCTTCTTGCCAAAGGTGATTTCAGTTGAGTTTCTCCTACTTAGTAGTTTTTTAGCTCATTTTTTAGATATTGATTTGGGTAAGAATATATAAAGATTGTTTTTTTAGTGATTTTGTATGTAAATAGGGTTTTGTCACTGATTTTAAGTGTTTCTTGTTACTAGGTTTGTTATTTGTCAGTATTGATTTTGGTAAAAAGTATGTAAAGATTGTTTTTTGAGTGATTTTAAGTGTTTGTTGTTACTAAAGTTGTTATTTACTAGTATTGATTTAGGTAAAGAGTATGTAAAGATTGCTTTTTGTATATGCTCTAGATGGAAATTCCAAATAAAGAATGGATGTCTACCAATTGTCTATCCAAGGAGTACAGGGATGCGTTAGGGGATTTTATAAGATTTGCAATTTGTAATAATGATGATGATCACAGTTTCAATATTTGTCCTTGTGTCAAGTGACATTGTAAAGCATGTTGATCCAGACAATTTTTAGTTGCACTTAGTGATGAATGGAATTGGTCAGACTTATACATGTTAGACAAAAACATTAGAAGAAGCATGTAGGTAGCAATGCTAGGTGGCCGAATTCGAAAAGGTGTTAATCACTTATCTTTGACACTAGTACATTTGAGGTTAATCGTCTTGAAGATATGGCTGACGCAATTAAAGCAGAATTCAGTAAATGCCCATAAAAGTTTGAGATGATAAAGAGCATTGCAAAGAAGCCTTTATATGAGAATTGTACTGAGTTCACATTATTATCTAGAGTGTTGAACTTGTATAACTGAACAGCAAAATATGGGATGAGTGACTTAGGATTCACAAAATTGCTTTTACTTTTGAGAAGAATGCTATCACAAGGAAAAAAAATATGCCAACCAAGACTTATGATGCAAAACAAGTGCTATACACCATTGGCTTGAGTTATGAAAAGATACATGCTTGCCCTAATAATTGTATTATGTTCAAAAAAGAACATGAATCATTAATTGAGTGTCTTTTGTGTTTTGCATCACGCTACCAAGCAAATGGGAAGAGTCCAAAGAAGACATTATGGTATTTTTCAATTATACCTAGATTCAGAAGCTTGAATAGCAATGCAATTCATGCAACAAATTTAAGGTGGCATGCGGATGAAAGGATTCAAGACAACATGCTTCAACATCCTACAAACTCTACGGAATGGAGTAAGTTTGACTTTGAGTATCTCGAATGTGCTGAAGAAACAAGAAACCTCTACCTAGCATTAGCTATTTATAGGATGAATCCATTTGGGATGCAGAGTAGTACCCATAGTACATGGCTAATTATGTTGTTTATATATAACCTGCCTTCATGGCTCTCGATGAAATATAAGTACATGATGTTGTCAATTCAAATCCTAGGGCCAAGGCCATTAGGGAATGACATAGATGTAAACCTTATGCACTAATTGAAAAATTGAAGAAGTTGTGGGGCAAAGGGGAGGCTATATATGATACTCATCATAAGGAAACATTCAATATGAAGGCCATGTTGTTTAGCACAATCAACGAGTTTCCTGCGTACGGTAATTTGTTAGGGTACAGCATTAAAGGCCAACTTAAACGCCTAATTTGTGAAGAAGGGACAAATTCCTATTTTATTATATATTTTCATATTTTTTTAGGTATTTTGTCATAATAACTGAGCTTAAAATGCTTTATTTGTGCTTAATTGAGATTAAGAGTAAATATATTAAATTAGGACTTAAAAGGGAAAAAGTGTCATAAAAATTGTAACTACTCTTAATCATTTATTTTTAAGAAGATTTGATGTTGGTTTAATTATTTTTAATTGTAGGTATTTGAAAAATGGGATTAAAACTGAAAAATGACAGTTTGGTCCCACAAATTTTGAAAATGTCAGTTTGGTCCACAAACTCAACACAGCATTTTGACAAAGGTGTTTAGGTTTGAATCAGAGGGAGCTTCGAAATATGATAGAATAGAGAGAGCCGCAACAGACAAAACCTGGACCTTCACCTTGATTCTCTAAGTTTTGCTTTGCTCCTTCCTTGCTGGTGGCATCATCCACCTCCATGGTTGCCGGCGAGTTTCCATCTTCATCACCCACCCATTACCTTTACTAGGCTATCACTTTCGAACTAAACAGAGGAGTTACAGGGGTGAATTGGAAACAAAGGAATCAGAGGCTTCTTCTCCATCGACAATCTCCTTTAATCACCACCATCACCGGAGAGCTTATTCTCTCTACTATTATCATCGGTTCCTTCCTTTCTCTTCACCATTGAGCATTCACACCCATCCACCATCTCCTTCTAGTTTCTTTATTTCCCCTACACCAACTCTAATAGAAACCACCAACATTATATATCAAATTCACCACTTCATTTGTTCTCAATGGGTTTTGTGATCTTTAGTGGAGGTGTAATTGCAGTTGGGTTCATGAGTGGCTGAGCTCTTTTCTCCTAGAGCAAGGAATTGAGTCTTGATGTTTGGAGCTACAAAAGGGGAGTTTTAGTTTTAGTTAATTAGCTTAACTCTATATTTATGATTCTTTGGTTTTAGAAATTGTAATTTGTAGTTTAGACTAATATGTTTGGTTTAATATTTGTTTGATCCTATTTGTGATTTGAATTAGTTTATGTTGAACATTGTGCTCATCAATATATATTGTTACATATATGTTTCATTTTAATTCTCTCTATTCTTGTATGGTATTATTTGGATATTGAGTTGGTTTTTGATTACATTGGAACCGATTGCATTAACTAATTCATATTCACACACAAAGAGTGCTTAATAGCATCTCTAGAGTAGGGGTTCCTCTCTTTTGGTGTTAGACTCATCGGTTGATGGGTTTGGTATTTTAGAAAACTTAGTGATTTCATGAATTGCATACAAAGTGATTTTTAATAGTGTTTTATGACATGATTATTTTCTAGGTCTGGGAATAATCATTGATTAATGCATTAGACTCAATGGTATTTGAGGTTCAGTATTTTGAGGAGCTTTGATTGCAATTGCTAGTGTTTTGTATTGAGTTTCAATTAAAGAGATTAAGTCTTGCCCAGTGTGGAGAAATTAATTCACCTAACTCAAGCTATCTTAAAGGGTCTTTTAAGCAAATTTGTTAAACTAGCACACTCCTAAATATATTTTGAAGAAAATCATAGATGAAATTCATTGTTCTAAGAGGTTTTATCATACTTTTCAAAACTAATTTCAATTCCTTTCCACTTTTATTTCAAAAAATCCAAAAATATTAGTTTTTAAAGTATTTTAGTTTATTTGTAATTTAATTATCAGATAAAAAGCCAAAAATCATTTTTAACTCATTTTATGCCAATCATCACACTTAGAGCTTAGGTAATTAATAAAAGGCTTTTCGAGAGATAATCCAAGATTGCACTCTATATTGCAATTCTTGGTTAAATTTTGAAGAGGTTACCAAGGTACAAAGCCAACAATGCCTATTCCTCAAGAGGGTACACAATCAATCAGGTTGAAGCCTGGTATGAATAATTCCTATATGGGGCATCACAAATGGTTGGAAAAGGGTCATCTATATCGTCTTATGAGAAAATACTTCAATGAGGAATCAGATGACAGGATGGCACTTGAACCTTTGACTGGTGATGATGTTTTTGAAAAAACAAAACATACAGACTATAAATTTAGGAAGGCATTTGGGAAACATGTTATGACAAGATGGTGGAAGAAAACATCTATTTTCTTTGATAAGCCATATTGGAGTTCCCTAAATGTTAGACATTTTCTTAATGTTATACAAATTGAGAAAAATGTATGTGAGAGTCTTTTTAGAATGCTACTCTATATTCCTAGGAAGACAAAGAATGACATAAATTCAAGAATAGACATGGTTGAGATGGAAATAAGGGAGGAATTGGCACTAGAGGAGAGGAGATCTTGACATTCCTTCACCCAATGGGTTTTACACTATATAAACAAGAACAAGAGTTTTTGTGAGTTTATTGCTTTTGTGAAACTGCTAGAGGGTTACTTATCAAACATTAGCAACCATGAGTTAATGAAGGACTTGAAGCTCAAGGGTTTGAAATCACATGATTGCCATGTGTTGATGGAAAACTTTATCCTTGTAGCAATACGAGGTATTTTACCTAATAAGGTATGAGCTATGATCACAAAGCTCTATTTCTTCTTCAAGTTAATGTGCAATAGGGTGATTGACCCCATGAAATTGCCAAGGCTACAAACCTGAATCATGACTACTTTGTGTGACTGGAGATGATTTTTGTAATATCCCAAAAAGCGATTAAGGGCTGGTGACTTCAAAAGTGGATGTAATTATTGTTGAATAAACACTTTTGAAGAATGTGTGATGGGAATTTGGATATTTTAATGATTCCAATGGCTTCCTTGTGAAAATTTATGTGGGAATGATGTTTGGTATGAAAAAGGAACCAATTGAAGCAAAGATGCAAAATCTAAAATTCTGTCCAGTGAAATTCTATTCTGGGCAGTCCGTTTGTGTGAACGTTTTTAATGACCAAATGGTATCTAAAAATTCTGAAACTTTCCAGTCTTATAGTTCACATCTCAAGATTCAAAATGGACATATACTTTGTTCCATTTCGTTTTGTGAACTAGGAGATACAACTGTCTAAAGTTTGGGATGGAAACTGAACTCTGTTTTGGGGCAGTGATGAGTTTTATGTAATTCTGGAATTGTGTGGTGATTTTTAGTAACGGCCAATATTTTTCCTATGAAGAGGACTTAAATATCTTTCATTTGGCTTTGGAATCACCTCATTTTTAGTTTTCTAGAATTAGTTATGATTTTTCAAAGTTTGGGCAGAAAATCTGCCAGAAAATCCGAAAATGGGAATTATGACATCATCTCATTAAAAGATGATGTCAGCATGGAATATTAATCAAATTGCTCATCTTCTTCAGCTCATTTCTGTCGCACACAGCAGCTGAATGAGGAGTGAGAACGTTGAGGTTTGTAGAGAGAGAAAGGAGAAGAAAAATCACAAGGTAAGCCGATTTCTCCGACGATTTAGCTCCTAACGCGTGTAACTCCGATCCTAAGCTACTCCTCTTTGTTCTTTAAGGTTTGGAAGCTCAAAATCTGTTGTTGAGCACTTAGGGTTTTCAGCAATATTTGGGAAAAGCTATTGGGAGCTTGAGGTAACTTCCAAACTTTCGTAAATTGCTTATTCTGGCTGCTGTGGGCAATTTAATCGGTGAAATTTCGCCGGATTGCCATTGGTTTTAAATTTTGGAAATTGAGTTTCCTAGGGGTTATGCTGCCCAAATTGGGTCTTAATGTTAGTTTTAGCCTAATGTAATGGTTAATAAAGTGGTTAGGAGTAGAAAGGAACGCGTTTACGGAGCCGAAATCGTAAAACCCCGATTTTCCCCGGAGAACTCATAAATTTCGGCCAGCTCTAGAAATGGGTCTTAGAGTTGGATTTTCAATGATTTGATGGTTCCATTGAGTTTAGGAGCGAAAATTAGGTGGGGTTACAGTTGGTCACTTTTTCGGAAAAGGCCGAAAAAGCATAATTACGAAAACGCCCCTAAAACCCTTAAAGTGGGGCTGCCAAGGGTAAATTTGTAATTTAACATTGAATTTGATAATTTCGAGTCCGGAAATGGATTCCTTGGGCGGAAATATGTTAGGATAGCCCAGATTAGAATTTCGGGAAAAGTGCAACCGGACCGGGTACGACGGGCCCGGGCCGGGTCCCCGGGGGTAGTTTTGTAAATTTTCATTATAGACTCATATAACCCCAAGTAACACTATGGAAGTGTCTAAATGGTGCATTTGGAATTGTAGGATTCGATATTTGCCACCCTCGGGAGCCCGCAGTGCCAAGAAACGTCGGGAAAGGATCAGGTAGTGACTTTCTCTCTCTTATACTATGTATAATGCTCTGTATGTGTGTGTTATCATTGTTATGTGATGATTCTTTGATGCTGCTGCGATTACAGCTGGTGATAGCTGTCGTTTACAGCGCAAGCTGTCGTTTACAGCGCAAGCTGTCGTTATTGTGATTACAGCGTAAGCTGTCGTGATTATTATTACAGCGAGAGCTGTCGTATTGTGCATACAGCCGTGAGTGCTGTCGTTTGTGGTGAAAACCATGTATCTTTGAGATTGCTGCTGCTGTTGCTGGTTGTGATTTATATACATGCTTTGTGTTATGCATTGTGTGAGTGGTTTGTTACTACTGGGATTCGCTCGAATCTCATTCTTTCCTATGACTAACATTTCAGACAGGGCATGTGGCTCAAAGGAGAAGCGGCCAACCCGAAGCACTTAGGATCTTTAGTGATACTAAGGATTTTTGAGATGTTGGTTATCTACTTTAAACTCAGGATTACTGGATATTTTGAATTTGGAATTTTATATTCGATTTTGGTTGTGTAATCCCCTAGTGGATACTTGTAACCTCTAGATTATATATGTATAGAACCCGGGAGTTGCAGGGGATTTGGTTATACACTCTGTTATACATGAATGTGGATAAACTGCACAGGTAATTATATTCGAATTTTGAAATGGAGACCAGGAGCAAGAAGAGATTTTGAATGTTTTGTGAAAACCCTACTACAAAGTAGGAGATTGAAATGAGTTTAAGTTATCCGATGGTCTCTAATCCGAATTAAATATACATTATCGAATTATAATTACGTGATTAAAGGCAGGGTGTTACAATTTTCCCTCCAGCTTTCTTTGACATAATGGTACACCTAACTGTTCACTTGGTTAGAGAGGTAAAACTATATGGCCTAGTCTATATGAGATGGATGTACTCAATTGAGCGCAAGATGAAGGACCTAAAAGGGTATGTGAAAAAATGGAGTCAGCCAAAGGGTTGCATTGTTGAATAGTACATTTTTGAAGATGCAGCTGAATTTTGTTCTAGTTACTTGAAAGATGCATGTGATATTGGCCTTCTGGTATCTCAACATGAAGGAAGGACATCTTGACAAGGGTTGATGGGAAAGAAAGTTATCACTATCTCAAACCAATATTGGGAGCAAGCACACCAATACGTACCTCACAACCCCAAAGAAATTGACAAGTATGTTGGTATTAATACGGATGAGCTTAATAGGAAAAACCCTAACATAGTATAGAGTTGGTATGTCAATGAAAAAAATAAACAAATCATAGCATGGTTGAAATGGAAAGTGGATGACAAGTACAATGTTGACCATAATTCAATTCCAGAGAAAGTAATGTTCTTGGCATGTGGTCCAACTAGACATGTGCTTTCTTTCTCAAGCTACGTCATCAATGGATACACCTTTTACACTAAAGAGCAGGATTTCTGAAGAAAAATGCAAAATAGTAAGGTAATTGTTATTGCTAACATCATGCATGTATCAAGTGCAAAAGATAAGAATCCTATATATGCCAATGTGTCATAATTTGGAGTGGTTGAGCCATTTTGGAGTTGGATTACATAGGATTTCATGTTTTAGTTTCGAGTGCAAGAGGGTTGATAATAATAATGCTTTAAAAGTGGATGAGTTAGCATTGATACAATTGAATTCGGACAAGCAAGGATATAAATAAGAGCCTTTAATTGTGGATTATCAAGCTAAACAAGTGTTCTATGTTGCTAATCCCATGAAAAGAATTGTTTGTTGTTTTGTTATCAAACAAAATAAATGAGGATGTAGGACGTGAATTCAGTAAGGATGATGCTTTACATGTTAGGCATGACTACAATGAAGAAATTTGGATATCAAAGAGGGGGAAGTTGCTTCACAAATTAAAGAAAACAGTTGTAACTAAAAAGAGCATTAAAATTACTAAGACTAGAAAAAGAAAAAGGGACACTTGATCATATGTATATTTCCTCGCCTCAGCTTTGATGTACATAATTATTGTATAGATAGAATTTGATGATTTGTTTTAATTTGTTGGCACTTGTTGACCAGAATAAATTATTTTGTGTGTGTATATATATATTTGGATACATCTAGCCAGAACTGGATCTGTTTGGGTGTTTGGTATATATATGTTTGTTGCTGTAGGTTGTTTTACAGGGGGTTGATCAAAAGTGAGCCCCCACATTTTTTTAAAAAAATTGTAACACATATTTAACAATTAATCACCAATAACCATCGTATATTCTAAATATATAACGGTTTTTTATATATAACCATCAAATAAAGCCCTTCCTCTGATGACAAATACTTTACCTTTCATCATTTAACCATTAAGTATTGTACTAAATATATCATGATTTTTTTCTGAAAAACCATTAAATATAGGTTGCTATATTTAATAGTCATAGTCTTACAACCGTTAAATATAATCCCCTATACATAATGGTCATGTTTTAAAAATGGTAAAATATAGTGCCCAAAACTTAACAGTTAAAAATTGTTATATATAAATATTTGATGTTTATTTATGTATAGATAAATCTGTAGTAGTGATTGAACTTTTGCAAAAATGCCCATTTATGTGATACTAAGATTGCACTTTGGGTGATCGAGTTAGAAGTACACAAATTTACATTATGATATTGCATATTGCACCTTTTCTTTTCAATTTGCAAACTAGCTTTATGTTTGTATGTAAGCTGTAATATCCCAATTTTTGATTAAGGGATAATCATGATTATTGTGGATAATTATGGATTAATTGGGAATTACTATGTGTTTTATGGCTATTTTAATTAATATGTCATAATTATTGAAAATTTGGAATAATGGAATTATTGGCCATGAGTTGGTAATTAAGGGAGAAATTAAGTACTAACTAAGAGAAAATGGGATGTGTGATTAAAATGGCTAATGGAGAGATTAGATAAGTTAATTGGTGACTTATTTGGGAAGAACCAATGGCAATTTGACATGTGGCAAAGAGAGTATGTGTGTGTAAAAGTCAAATGGGATAAAAGATTAATTTCTCTCTCCTCTTCTCTCTCTTGTTCGGCTGAGGTATGGGGGAGGGAGTGGGTAATCATTTCCTTCTTCTTCCTCACTCCATCTCTCACATCTCTCTCTCTCGTCAGTTTTGTGCCCAAAGGAAGGAGGAAAAGCTTGATCTTTGGGTAAGTAAATGCTTTCCATTACTCAAGTTCCTTTCATAAATGTTGATCCTTGAGTCATGGACTTCATTTTGGTGTGTATAGTTGGGCCATTTGGTGTTGATTGGTGTCACACGAAAATCTGATTGTGGGAGAATCAAAGAGTCTCTTTGGAGAAGTTGATAAGGTGAGTAAAACCAATCTATCTATCTATGTTTCATACCATTTGAAGTAATTTATAAATTCTAGAAATTTTGGCTTGAATCCGAAAAGTTGATGCCACTGTTCATTTGGTATGTTTTTGGCATGAGAATGGTGTTTTGGAATGAGTTAGGATAGATAGATTGATTGGTAATTGAATGTGAAGTTTGGTTAAGATTGGTGTATTATTGAAATTGTTGCCCAAAACCCAAATCATGATAATGGAGTAAGATTTTGAGGATTCTGTTGTTTCCATTGAGTTTATTGGGTGTTTTTGTGTGGGAATGGCTTTTGGGTTAAGTTTTGTATCCATAGAAATCAATTGGGCAATGGTTAAGGAGAGTGCCTCTGTTTTGCGTTTTCTGCTATCTGGTAGATTCACTCGAGCAGGGATGGGTCTACTCGAGTGAAGGATGAATATCACCCGAGCAGAAATGGGTCTGCTCGAGTGAGGGATAAATGTCACCCGAGCAGGGATGAACTCTGCTCGAGTGCGGTAGAGCAATTATCGTTTCTTACTCTCTATGTTCTTATTGCACTCCCTGGGTCATAGCAAGCATAGGCTCACTCGCGAGTGAGGGATGAACATCACTCGAGTGACCCTCTTTGTGCTCGAGTAACGAGTGTATTTAACACCAAAGAACTTGCTTCTCGGGTTGTCACTCGCGAGTAGGTGCACGAGTGTGCCTTCTCACTCGCGGGTATGGGCACCGTGCTCGAGTGAGCCGTGTGTGCTCGAGTGATCCGTTCCTGTGAAAGTTATGGTGCTCTCGGGCATGTGCTTTCTGTCTTCACTTCCTTGTGCTTTCTGTTCTCACTCTCTCTTGTGCCCGAGTGATGTCCGTACCATCACTCGAGTGAAGCCGTTTTCACTCGAGTGTCCGTACATCAGCACTCGAGCATGGTCATCTGTGCTCGAGTGAATCAGTGTAAAATCTCAGTTTTGTGCTTCCAAAAGGGGATCTTTGGGATAGTTCTTCCTACCCTTTAGGAGTTTTATTAGGGGTATTTAATGACTCCAAAAGAGCAATAATGATAACCAATTAAGTATTATAAAGTGAACTAAGTCTTGGAATAAGAGTATAATTCTTCAACCCTAATTGTGAAAATAGGATTTGATATTTGCCTTCCTCGGGAGAGACCGGCGCTAGGACACGCCCGGAAGAACTCAGGTAGTGACTTTTCTCTCATATCTTGTATGATGTTTTGGCATGCATAACTTATCGTTGAATTTGTGAAATGTGTGCCATGGTCCATTACGGCGCGAGCAAGTCAGTGTGAGCCATATAGGGAGTGACAGTGGTCATCTCTAGGTCGGCCGTTGGACTGCCGTCGTAATCGACATGGATATTGTGAATCCGACCCGTGGGGCGGTGTGTGTGAAATCAGCCGTGGGCTGTGTGTGTGTGTGTATCTTGCCTATGTGGCTTGCGATTATGATATGCTTTATATGGATCCCAGCTGTGGTGAATTATACTGTGTTGACTGTTGTGATGCAATACAACGTGAGCAATTCAGCGTGAGCAATCGTCAGGGATGACATGTGTCATACTAACCATTGCCGTTGTAACTGCCGTTGTAGTTGCTTGTTGTTGATAATGATTTGCTTACATGCATTATTATTGTACATTATATGATTGACTTGTTACTACTGGGATTCTTTAGAATCTCGCTCTCCCAAAATTAACCATTTTAGACAGGGCCGAAGGATCTAAAGGCAAGCGGGCGACGAAGAGTAGTTAGAGCTCCTGTTTAGGAGTATATTTTGGAGTTAATGGTTATCATTGTATATTTTGGAATTGTATATAATAGATTTTGTGTAATCCCCAAGGAAAGGGTATGAATAGTAGGCTTTGTGCCTTGTGTAAATCCCTTTTTATTAATGAATGGATCCCGAGTGAGTCGGGGACTTATTTGCACTCTGATATTCGTAAATGAAATTCACCTGTTCAAGCCATTATTGTTGTGTATTGTGAATATGAGACCATTGTGATTAAGTTTGAAAAAGTATTTGCAAATCCGATTTTTGGGCAAAAGAATATCTTTGATAAGTCCCAATTTGAATTATGGTCTCTAATTACACATTAATTACGTTTTTACGAACTAATCTCGGCCTAAGGTGGGAAGGGGGTTACATAAGCACCCTTATTTATTCTAATATTAACCAGAGTAGCAATGCGCAATTCGGTAAGCACACAGGGATAGTATAAATATATTGATAATAAGTGCTTGATTATAAAAATTTTCCACAGGGATTGTACATAATAATTTCAAATAATGTAGCCATATAGGCCTACTAAGGTGTCTAAACCCGTTACAATGAAACACAGACATCTTCCTGTCTTTGTTCTACTACAGCATTCCTCTTATGCAGTTCTCTTATCTGCTTTCACCTATCTAAATGCTTGTTTGGGAGGGTGAGATTCTGGGGTAATCTTAGTAGCAAATACTATTAACAATGCATGCAAGATGAATGCTAGTGTATGATATGCTTGCCATACATAGGTTCATGTTCACAAAATGATATTTATGCATGCTCAATGTTTCATGCAACATATCTATAGCCATAGTATAAACAGAAATAGAGCTTCATTCATTTTTACATGCTTCACAAAATCAAGCAAAGCAATACTGTAAATCAATACATAGCGAACACATCAATACATGCAAGTTAAATAAGTTCACTACTTCTTGTCTTGAGTCCTCCTCTTGTATCTTTTCTCCAATCATTGAGGATGCTTCTTCTTTGTCACCTCATGACCTTAGATATATAATCATTTTATTAGCCATAATAAATGAGTGTCCAATGGGGCTACCTGGGCCTTTGGGACATGCTTCTTATATTTGGCCCAATACTTATGACAATTTAATACAATTGCCATAAATTCGCAGGTTCACCCAATCTGCTAGTTTTGTTGACCAAACTTTGGAAATTCATAATTAATTCTATAAAACTCCAAATGTGTTGGTTCTAGGTTCTATAAAAATCTCTTTAAGTTCTCTTTCAAAGAAAAATATCACAGAGCGCCAATTATAGACACACATTTCCCAAAAATTCATCAAACTTAGACTGTTATAGATTTCATTCCAGAATCAAGGTCAAACTTTGAAAAATCACAACTTTCAATCCACTAGTTCAAATGGCTTATATACATATCAAATTAAAGCCTAGGATGTCTACTTTAATCATGTAAAATTTCATAGCATTTGAACTAAGTTTTTCCGGTCCAAAACACGTTGTAAGTTCTCTGCCTCTAGAAAATGAATTCAGACATATTTAAACACAAACTTCCAAACTCATCATTGATCATCATAAAACCTTTTTTAACATCATAATCATCATCATATGAGCACAAACCCTAAAAGACTCCCTTTGGTCAAAATTTAAGGTTTGAATATTTCAAGAAATACTCAACAAAATCACAAAATATTTTGTTCAAATCAGAGCTTATACTTATCAGAACTTGAATCTATGATCAGTTCTTGATTCTGGCAGTACCTCCTTTGAGTAGACGAAATTAAACACTTCTGATTAAAAAGCACCTTCTCTGAGTAGAAAAAATCAAACACCTCTGATTGATAATCCAAAACCATAGAAATGTTGCTTTTGATGATAGGAACAATGTTAGAGAAGACTTCGGAAGCTGGAAATGCTGAATCGGAGGAGGAATCGGCTTCGGAGCTCAAGAACTTTCACTATTCATCCTTCTCTTTCCTCTTCCATTTTCTAATGTTTTGTTTTCCTGATTTTTCTCTTCTTTTTGAGTGGCTAAACGAAATTAATAGAGATGAAGGAGAGATAATTAATTAATTCCCCAATTTTCTCTTAGTTTGTGCAAAAATTATCAAGATGCCATTCGGTTGGATTTCAACCATCCAGTTTCTTTTCTCATTGCTCTTGCTTTCTTCAAGTCTCTCTCCTTCTCTCTTCTCTCTGTGTTGAATGAGAATGAGCTCTTGAAATAAGATAAGAGCTTTAAAAATATAATATCTCCACCTCCTTAAGATAATAATATTTTATGGCCAATTAACATGTGAAAATTGACTTTTGTCATCATCTTTTGCACTTGGCTATTATTCCTCCCACATGGCATTATTTGTAGCCAAATAAATATTTTCCTCCCTTTATTTTCTTTTTGGCAGAAAATATCACAAAGAAAAGGGAACAATGAAAGCTTCTTGCTTTATTAGTTAAATGACTATTTTGCCCTTATATTTTTTTAATTAAATTGGGTTTCCTTCTTTCCCTTTTGTTTGGGCCAAAATTCACAATATATTGGGCCTAGCAATTTCGTTTTTCCATTAACCAATATAGGCTCCAATAATAGGCTTTTATGAAGACAAAAAATTGAATTCTTATGTCTTATTGGGGCCTAATTTTGTGTGGCCACAAATTACACTGTTTGGCCATTTCAAGTTTTCCAATATTCACCATTTTATTGCCTTTAATATAAGAAATTTTGGTGACTAAAATTTGGGATGTTACATTGTATCTCGTGACATATTTGTATACAAGATCCTCATTTGATCATGTGATATTCTCATCAAAACCGTTGTCGATAACTTTATCGTTTTGGTTCCTTTTTCTTTTATGACATAACTAATTAACATCTCTTTATTGCTTTTAGGCACCTGAATCTCTCATAGGGTCTTACAAATAAATATGTCTCATGTAACACCCTAGTTAC
This sequence comes from Inga laurina, assembly GCA_963855925.1. Lineage (NCBI taxonomy): Eukaryota > Viridiplantae > Streptophyta > Magnoliopsida > Fabales > Fabaceae > Inga > Inga laurina. The sequence continues at coordinate 56,786,869 of OY979703.1, forward strand.
GTTATCATTCTGATTAGTCTTTCATAGTGAATCTGAACCACTAAGTCATATTTCTTGGTCAACAATTTCAAATCCCAACTTCGATATAGGATTCAAACCTACACTTGGAGGGGGTTTTCTAAATAACTTAACTTTTTGAAGATTATTCACCGTGGTTCCCTACTCATTGTGACTCATCTTTCATTAATTTTCTTATTTATCTTAATCAAAGTGATTCTTTGCTCATTTTTATGTGCGGAAGATTTCTTAACTAAAGGGCTCGTACCGCGTGATTACCAATTTCTAATTCAATTATCGTGCTTGGATAATTAATTCATTTGTCATACGGGTTATACAATTAATCCTTGCAAATATATTAATTTACATAACAAACTAGTGCATGAATAATTCTTCTCTTCTTTATTGCAACTTCTTTCCTGGTACAACATCCTACACTCCTCTTATGTGCCTAGCTGCCTATATGGTTGGTCGGGGAGGGTGAGATTTGGGGGAATCTCAATAGTAAACATTACAAACAATACATGTAAGATGAATGCATGATATGCTTGCCTTACATAGTCTCGTGTTTACATAATGATATTTTGTGTAACCCCCTCACCGTAATTACATCCGAATTACGAAATTTAAGTGAAATAGAGACCAATAAGACGAAATAACAATTTATAATCCCGCATCCAAGAGATGGGGTATTTCAAAAATCAATTCAAAACATACTTATTGCTGGTTTCACATTCACAGACGGATATAATTACTTGAGAAATCAAATCACATAAGAAATATCAGAGTGCTGAAACTAAATCCCGGCAAAAACCTGGGTTACTTCATAAATATAATGGGTTTACAAGTTCCCAAAATGGGGATTACATATCCAAAATATTCATTTACATCTCATATACATTTGGTAACCCCAAATCCAAAACAAAGATAACCAACTACCACTAAGTCTCAGAGTAATCCTAACTACTCCTGGTTGTCCACTTCCCTTTCGAGCCACTCGCCCTGTCTGAAAAGGTTAGTCATTTGGAAAGAGTAAGATTCTAAAGAATCCCAGTAGTAACAACTTTTTCATACCACATGCAATCACATAATATGTAAACAAATCATCTCATATCAGCAACACAAATCACACTCCACCCTCATCCCCTTTTACCGCCGGGAAGGCACACCGTCCTAACCCGAACCGTTGTTAGCGACTCAGGGACTATTGGAGTGGTAATGCATATGAATAGCCTTACGGCTCACATATAGCCTTTTGGCTTTCACAAATGGCCCGTCGGCCTTCACAAATAGCCCTTCAGCTCACAATTAGCCTTTTGGCCCACATAATCACATATAACACACCCTAACCTCATCCCCTTTTACCGCCGGGAAGGCACACAGCCCTTACCCGAACCGTTGTTAGCGACTCAGGGACTATTGGTATAGCGGTGGTTCACACAATTTTCATAAAACTTGTAGCATACGAAATCCATTTCATCACAATGATATAGCATACATACAATGTATCACATAAGATATAAAGGAAGAGTCACTACCTGTATCTTTCCTGACTGGCTCCGGCACCGTGGCCCCACGAGGGCGACAGATGTCAAATCCTATACCAAATTAGGGACAACCGATCAATCTCTTTTCCATATGTATTTTTCAATAATAATCTAAGTTGGTTATCATTTAGGACTCTTTAGGTGACCACTAGAGGCCTAAACACATGCCTAAAGGGTTGGAAGACACTACCCCAAAGACCTCTTTTTCGAAGGTAAAACACTGATTTTTGACAGCCTCACTCGAGCACAAATACTCTCACTCGAGCATTGGTACGGGCATCACTCGAGCACAAGAGAGTGAGAGACAGCTAGTGAACACCTGAGAGCACAAGAAGCTTTTAGGAACCGGCTCACTCGAGCACTCTGAACCTCACCCGAGTGAAGGCTAAATGCCTCACTCGAGCACCCGAGAGTGAAGTCCAGGAAGTGAGGACCCGAGAGCACACAAGCTCTTAAGGATCAGGATCACTCGAGCACAGCCATATGCACTCAAGTGAACGCCTCATACCCGCGAGTGAGAAGGCATACTCGTGGACCTACCCGCGAGTAACAACCCGAGAGTAACCCCTACTCTGGGCTTACACTATCACTCGAGCAGACCCAAGCTCACCCGAGCATGTTCTTCCCTCACTCGATCACAAGGAAATGCACTCGAGCACAACTCATAAAACCCAGCCGAAACTCGAAGCATAAGAGCAAAAATACTCACATCACTCGAGCATGATCATCCCGTGCTCGAGTGCTGTGCATCAGAGACCAAAAACGCAGATCATCTCAGCAAACACCAGATGGTCAATTTCACTCCCAAAGGGTCCCCAAACTCTACCAAAACTCACACACACTTGGCACTAACTAGGGAACACATTGGCCACTTCAAAAACACTCCAAAACTAATTTGACCACAATCATGCTCTTAGGTCTCTATCACAATAAATATCCCATTTCCCTTAACACATTTCTAACATTCTAAACTAAATCAAATGCTCATATATTTCCACAATAAATCATTTCCAATCATCAAACATACTGAAATTCCTAAAATCATATTTGGTACAAACTAGGGAAAATTTCCAGATTTTACCAAACTTGTCCAAAAATCACAAGCAACCTATCAAAATGCTCTAAATGCCTACCTCCTTGCTTTGCCAAATTCAGAATCTTGATTCTCCAACTTTCAATTTCGAATCAACACTATTCAAGATTCTACAACCACCACAATGGAGTTCTCAATGAGACACACAACATTAGAGAAGAGGATTAGGGCATTAGAGGATCATAACTCACCAAGATTCAAGCTTTTCTTCTTCTCTTTCCAAGCTTGGGCGCCGGAAACTATGGAGGAGAGAGATAAGGAGATGAAATGATGATGATGAAGTGTATACACTTCCTTTGCCCATACTCCCACCGGACAAAGAGAGAAAAGAGAGAGAAAAGTGCTATTTTGTCTTCATGTGCTTCATCCAAAGGCCTCCACTATGCCACATGTCACCATCTCATCTACTTCCACTATGAGCTCACATAGACACCAAACATAGGATTCCGACCCATCAAAAATGAATCTCAACCCTTGATCTTAAATACCACACATATTTATTCCAAGATTCACATTATATTAATCCCAATAGTGCTTACTTACACTAATTACAACAATTTTCATACTCATTAGCCCTAATCACAAATCGGGATATTACATTTTGCATGCTCAATATTTTATGCAACATACTTATGGCCACAGTAAAAACAAAAATAGAGCTTCATTCATTCATACATGCTTCATATAATCAAGTAAAGTAATGTAGCAAATCAAAACACAGGATAAACATCACATACATGCAAGTAAGTATGTTCACTACCTTTTTGTCTTCGAATCCCCTTTTTGGTACTTTTTCTTCCAGCCATTGAAATTGCTTCTTCTTTATCAGCTCATGGCCCTAGATATATATAGCCACATTATTAGAGCCATGAAAAATAAATGTCTAATGGGCTACTTTAGTGTGTGTTTGGATGAGAAACAAAACCATGGTCTGGAGACAAAACCTTGGTTTTGTAAAAAATCATCCAAACACCCAACTTTTTGCTAAACCATGGTTTTGCAAAAATCATCCAAACACCTCAATTTTTGCAAAACTAAGGTTTTCATTCCAAACCATGGTTTTGAGAAAATCCAATTTTTTTCCATTTTTTCCCTATGTGGGCCCACCAACTCTCTCTAATTGGTCATTTTTCATTAATGTGGGCCCCATGCCTCTCTCTCTCTCTCTCTTCTTTTTTTTAATTTAACCATTTTTTCTTCAATCCCCCTTTTTTTTAAGAATTTTAAATTTTTAATACTCCCTTTTATTTTTAATATAAGACCTCTTTATCTAATTTGATTATATTAGAAAAATTAGTTAAGTTAATTAACATTACATATAGACAAATTTATTTTATTTTTGGCATTTATTATGAAATTTAATGTTAAATAATGCGTTAAGATGCATCCTTTTTAATGTCGTTAGGGGTTTTCTTCTCTTATAATTTAATGCCGTAAGATCAAATTTAACAGTTTTGTTAAATTTACATCCTTTATAGTTGTTCATTGTTATTTTTGCATCTTCCAGTATTTATTTGTACCAGACGTCTCTCAGAAAAACATTGATGTTAAATTTGGACCTTAATGCTTAAATAATACATAAAATATAATCTTATTCATTATATATAATTATCACAAAAGCTAATATCCTTTTTAGTAATTTGACCATGAAAAAAGCTATTCTGACCACAATACTCAAACACTCTCATTTTATCAAAATCATTTTTTTTCTCATAATCTATTCTCCAGAAGCTATTCTCCACTTTTCCTCTAGAAGTTATTCTCTAAAAACTAATCCAAACACATTCTTAGCCTCTGGGACTTGTCGTTATTCCTTGGGCCCATACTTGTCTCCAATTTTAATAACCCAACACACCTCAGTTGATTAACCATTAAAGCTAACACATTAGGGCCAATAGATATTTAATGGGCCCATACTAACTTTATGGCCCATACTAGATAAGGTTTGATCACAACATATATGTCAAAATGTCATAAATGCTCACCTCTTAAACTTGCTAAGGTTTAATCCTTGATTCCTCAATTCTCAAATTGTTCAAGCTTTAAAATACCTTCTTTCAAAAATATAAAACCATCAAGATGAAGCTCTCATTACCATGAATATTATTAAAGAAGAGTACTTGGGCATTAGAAGGCCTCTGGCAAGTCAAAATCTCACCTTTCTACTTTCTCTTTCCTTCCTTGCTCAACGAAAATGGAGACATAGAGAGAAAAGATAAGATGATGATGAAGATGTAGATTTTTGACTTCCCTCAATAATTTAGCTGACTTGGAGGGAGAGAGAAGAGAGAAAAAGAGTTTGACAAATTGACCTTGATCCTATGGTTCATAAAGTGCCACTTGTTTTGATCTTGTTCCTTCTTCTATAAACTCAAATGAACACTACCACATGCAATCCCACCCTTTTTTAGCACTACACATTTCACAATAGGTCCAACCAAATTAGTAAACTCCCTCTTCGATGGCTAACTAATTGATCGACAAATTTTTCATTGTTCCCTTCATTATCCCAACACTTACTAAATCATCATCAAGTGCATTTTATATCACAATTCACATCATATACTTCAAAATTATTTATTTACAATAATTACATCCACTTTTGAAGGGATTAGCCCTTAATCCTGTTTTTGGGTCATTATAATGTCTACTTGAAATTTGGAATGTTTTGTTAGATATGAATAGTTTTGATGATGTCAAATATTAAGTGCAAAAAGTTTGCAAAATATAAGTTATCTTGGCTTCAAATGGACCCATTCCAACCTCCATAAGATCATAGAAACCTTCGATATCACTTCTAATAGCTTGGATCTTGATATTCTCATGTGATCTTGCAAGTTCTTCCTTCTTCAGTCTCTTTCTTCTTATTTTTCCTCTTGATGATCATTCTTCATAGCCCAACTAGATATATTCTTTAATTGATGATCATTCTTCATAACCCAATTAGATGTCTTCTTGAATATCTTCAATCTTCTTCAATCTTTGCTTGTTAATCTTGAATCTTGGTATTCCCATTATATCTTACAATTTCTTCTTTCTTTAATCCCTTGTCTCTTGATTTTCTTCTTGATAATCATTCTCCATTTATGAGGCATTATAAGCAAAATGACATCAACCCACCATCAGGTATATGATTAATCTACATTATATATAATATTAAATATAGTACTTAGTCAATGAAGAAGATAAGTATATTATGCAAACTTTTTGCTCTTAATATTTGACATCTATATTTGACATCATCAAAACTATTCATATCTAACATTCTCCACCTTTTTGATGATGACAAATCCTTCAAGAAAAATATGTATGAGTTATAAAAACTAAGTAATAGCAATATATTTTTCTTGCCTTTCTCTCCCCCTATTTGATATCAACAAAAAGTTTGAAGCATAGATAGGAAAAGCTCTTAAAGAAGAAAATATAAAACTGAATTAGAAATGCCTTTCTCTTTGTCAATCAAAATAAATATGTCAAGAAAGTAGTTTTCTCTCCCCTATTTTGAAGGTAACTTGATGCAAATGAAAAATGGTTTTCATGAAAATAAATTTGAAACAATTTGGAGAGATTTTCAAGACAACTTTCATAATCTAAGCAAATTAAAGTCAAATATATGAAAAATATTATCAAAATATAAAGAGAGGGTTTAGAAATGCTCATTTGGATTTAGCAAGATAATGATTGATCCATGAAACCCATTGCCTTTGTTTCTTGATGTGTTAGATCCAAGATGTCAGGTTCACCACATTAACTGTAGCTAGCTCAATAGCAGGCTTTAAAGTGTGCTTAATAGAAAGCTTAGGAATAGCCTTTGAAATGTGAAAGGGAACTGAAGTACTTGCTTCTCAAGTGGCGTCTAAACTCTTGTTGCTTGAAATGTTGTTGTCCCTTGATTGAATGTTAAAGCATATGTCCTCAAAGTTGATATATTCTCCTTTTAGTGTGTTGAGGAACAATCTTGCATAGAGCAAATTCTCCTGCTATAAGTAAAAGCATTCTTGTAAGGAGAATGGTTAGTGCAATCAAGTATTAAATTTATTGCATAAATCAAAGTCATCCTTTTTATGTGATATGTTAAAAATTAAGATCATGAAAGGAAAATATAAGAGTAACTCATCATCAAAACTAATTAAAAGATAGTGAATTCAGATGAGTATGTTAAAAGGATTTTCTTTCAATAAATGAGATGAGCTTTTAAGATATAAAACACATGTGAATGTGATGCTCCCCCTTAATGAATGCATGGCTTAAAAGAAAAGCATTATAAGGAATATAGTTGATAATTCTCCTAGATTTGTCAAACCATTGAAAATTTTCTAGAAAGAATGAGTATGAAAATGTGAAGATTAGAAAGAAATCAAGTTTTGAAAATGATTATGCTATTCAGGGTTTTAAAGTTGTAACCCTATTTCCCTCAAGTAGTTACTCAAGTAATTCCACTCAACCATCACTCAAGTGATGCAACTTAGAGAATTTTAATTAAGAATATAATACTTCACTCAAGTAATGTCGTAATCACTCAAGTTATAGTCCTTTGTAGTCTATTGATGCATCGTGTTCTACTTAATGTTGGATGACGTGATTAGCACTGAGGAATTCTAAAGTGTAGTCTCTATTAGCGCTTTAGGATACCAAGATGAGCTCAGAATAAGGCCTTGAGGTTCTAGTTGATCAAGTCACATAGTTGCCTAATCTTGTCATTCACAGAAGTGATGAACTCAACTTGTTTGTTGCAAGATCTATGTGATTGTTGAAGTTCCTCTCTCAGATAGCCTTGGATAGATAGACCAAAGAATAGGGAGACCAGTTCTAGTAAAGTGTTGTATCTCATCTATCCTTAAAGTTTCAACTCTCATCCTCTATGCCTCTTGTGTTAACTTGGAGTGAGATTCAGACTTACTTGGAGTAATTGCAAATTACTTGAATGTTTACTTGAAGTAATTGTAGATTACTTCAAGGTCTACTTGAAGTAATTGCAAATTACTTGAAGTAATTTCATATTATTTAGAGTACATCTTGCAAAAGTATATATATACCTCTTGTTCTCTGATAGACATGATCTTTCTAGTATTCCTCTCCTCCTTGTTTATAATATAGGCCATTATATGATAATGCTTCTTGATAAAGTGAGTGAAGTTGTTGGCCTTGTTCATCATAGCTTTAGTTTAGATATACCATATAATTTTGTGAAGATTAGACATAGATCTAGGATGGTAGTTGAGAATCCTCATTAGTTCTCATGGTTTAATGATTATATACTTCTTAGGTTTATCATATTCTTTGAAATTGGGGGCTTGTTGATACCTTATCTATTCATTAATCTTTGAGGTTGAGATGGTGACCTTCTAATTTTTTATTGTTTGTTTCAACATCTCCTCAATCACAGTGTCTTCCTCTAAACATCTCTGTTGGCTCCATATTATGGTGGAAATGTATGATCATCTTAGGATGATAAGAAAGATGGGTAGGCAATGGAAGCACATAATGGCTAGACTTATTCTTGGCCCTGAATTGAGATGGAATGTACTCCTCTTCTCTATTGCCATTCTTTATGGTTAAAATTTGCAGTTCCAGTAATGGGTGATTCGAGAGTTCTTCTAATTGATGTGAATCTCCTTTCATGTGTATTAGGAACTCTTGGAATCTTCCTTATTTTCTCTGTACCCTTACGTCCATTCTTTCTAGAATCAATTTGCATACATGAAACACCATATGGACATTTTGGTACCCCTTTGCTTTGGGTCCTTGATTGTTAGCATTAGACTTCCAGTTCCTCTTGGCCTGCCAACGTTACTTGAGTCTGAACTCGAGTCCCCTACTTCAAGAAATATGTTGCTCTCGACATTTTCAATCCTGCCAATGTTGCTCGAGGAGTTACACCAGTAACCTATTGTGGTAAGCAAAACTCAAAGGTAATACTCGATTAACTTGATATGCTTTTATCACACTTCACTCGAGTCACTACTCAAGTATGTAGGTATTCAATTACTCTTTATCAAATATTTGAACTGGATTACTCGAGTCAGTAATCGAGTAATATGCAGAGTTAATTATATAGCACTTGAAATATCTACCCGAGTAAGCTATGCAGAAAATTGATGTTTACTCGAGTAAGTACTTGATTAACTAGGTAAGCAACTTGAAGTGCTCTCGGCCTTGTAATCCTACCAACATTACTGGAGTGAAGCATCGAGTAGCTTAAAGTTTATTTGAGAGATTACTCGAATTGCTACTCGAGTAACCTATGAAGAAAAGTGTACCATACCCGAGTAAGTATCCGAGTAAACAAGTATTTCCAAGGTTTGTAAATTTGTTTACTTCATGCACTACCCGAGTTATGTGATGTTCATTTGTTAACTTGCTATCATTACTCTCACGATGATACTCGAGTAAGTACTCGAGTAAAGTTAATGAATACTTGAGTATGCAAGTCCAGAACTCCAGAAATCATTTCAAAGTTCATTGATTTGTTTCCTATGTGATTAACCCTTCATTGTATTAGTATTCTTAGCATATCCGCAGATAAACAATGAAGTGATCTTACCAAATAAGGAAAGTCAAATGCAACATTTAAACGCTACCTACCACCACCTACCGCAAACAGATATTTTTCAATTACTGGAAAAGTCAACAATGGATGCGCACACTCTAACGGGCGAGAAGAAAATGTTCCAACAATCATTACCAACACATCTATATATATGGGAACTTCTAAATAGAGAAATAACAAGAACACACACACGAACACATTATCAAGTTCACATTTCAATACTCTGTTTTTACACATTCTTACTTCAGTGATTCTTATTCACTCTGTGAGAGAGATATTTCATTCAAACTCAATATTTGTTATTGAGGTAACTTAAGGTTGTGGAACCTTGAGTTGGGATTGGATTACAACTTGTAAGGGGGAGTGAGTATCCAGGCGAAGGAACTTGCTTGTACTGAGGTGTCAAGAACCCACTGAATCTTGGAAGTTATAGTGAAACTCTCAGAGATATTCTGAGGACTGGACGTAGGTCAAAGTGGTTGTGGCCGAACCAGTATAACTCCCGGTGTACACTTCGTTGATATTTCTCCTTACTCTTTACTGCATTATATTCACCGTCAAGTTTTCATATTTGCAACGAAATATTTAGTATCACCCAATTCACCCCCTCTTGGGTGAAACGCTTGCTCTAACATTTGGTATCAGAGCCTAGGTCTTCTTGTTAAGGTTTAACAACCTAAGAAGGATCCAATCGCAAGCATGGGTGAAGGAATTCTTCCCGATGGAGCATCCATCACTAAACCACCAGGTTTCAGTGGCGAACACTTTTCTTTCAGGAAAGTAAAGTTCAGAGTATTCGTGATGGCTACCAAATATGGGCTATGGGATGTGATTGAAAGTGGAAACTATCAACCTACAAAGATTGTAGATTCTCAGAAAATTCCCAAGACGCCAGCAGAATATGATGAGAATGACAAGAAACTTAACACTCTCAACAGCAAGGCAATTATGATGATACAAAGTGCTTTGAATCCAAGTGAATACTTCAGAATTTGCATACTTCCAACAGCAAAGCAAATGTGGGAAGCTCTAGAAATAGCTCATGAAGGAACTTCAGGAATAAAGGAGATTCATGACATATTTTAACTAAAAAGAAAACATGAACCAAATGTTGAAAAAAAAACACTTACATGCTATGGAGCTTCTGAAGGAAATCAAGACAAGAAAAAAAATACATGAAAGAGGAAGCTTTGTACTGCAATGGTGTTTCGAGAAATAATGAAGCTAGAGAAAAATGTGGGAAGATGAAAATGAAAATAAGAACGACGGGTTGTGAAAATTAAATAGCACCCTTTTCGTCAAAGCATCGTAGCTTCCTAATCTTATAAAAATGGCTATATCCAAAACACCAGACATAACTATGCCTTGGTGCCTTGAATATTCAAGGCACCATTGCCTTGAATATATATTCAAGGTGCCTTGGACGGCGCTTGGTAGGCCAAGTGCCATCCAAGGTATCTTTTATTAAAAAAATTTAAAATTTTTTTAATCGGGGTGATTTATCTTTTTGACCTCTTATACAGTGCTTTCCCAAGCAAGTGTCATACAAGATATTAGATAGCTATAAGTGCCACATATTTTTTTAAAAAAAATATAAGCATCCTCCAGCACTTGTATGTACAAGAGATTTATTTTTAAAAAAATAAAAGCCTTTTACTCAAGGGATTTATTTCTTAAAAAAAATTGCACCACGATGCCACAATAATTTTTTATAATTATTTTATTTTCCGGTTGAAAACCTCCATTTACAATCCAAAATCCACAACAATTTATAATACAATCTATAGCAAAATGAAATAACATAGCACGTATCTCTTTGTAATTTCCTAATCTTAAAAAAATTTTAATTTTATTTAAAAAATCGCTCCCCAACCTTACAAATTCAAGGCCTCAGTGCCTTAAATATTCAAGGCAACAGGTTCTTTGAATGGCACCACGTGGTGCCTTGAATATTCAAGGCACCAAATGCACCAATCACCTTAGACGGCGCTTGGTCCAAGGTGCTTGGTTGTGGTATCTTGGATGGTGCTTGGTATACCGAGCGCCGTCCAAAGCCTTCTATTAAAAAATTAAAATATTTTTTAATAGGGACGATTTATTTATAAGTTTTGACTTCTATTTTGTTTAAATTAACCTACTTTGTATGCTATTTAAAGCCACTTCCCATAGAAAACATTTTTTTTAAAAATAATTTTATGTAATAAATTAAATATAAAAAACATTCAACAAATTAAATAAGTAATAACTAATAAAATTATATTTGTAAGCTTAAAAATTAATAGGACACATGTGTTATATTTTAGAAATATTATAATTTCACTATAAATCTAACTAAAATAAATTGGACATATGGTCTTAAAGGACTTGACATGATGAATTTAAAGAAATTGACTTAACTTTTTTTTCTTCCTTTAAATCTTTAGAAACTCTTTGTTTTCTAATTAATTTTGACTCCTACTAGTTACTACAATTATTTTTTAAAAATAATTTTTATGTAATAAATTAATTATAAAATACCTTGATTAAATTAAACAAGTAAAAAATAATAAAATTATACTTGTAAGCTTAAAAATTAAAAAACTTACAATGTATAGGAAGTTTAACAAGATATGGAAAAAAATTGTAAGCACAAATAAAACTACAAGTTAAGATTCATGACAAATTTTTTTTTAAAAAAATGAAGGGCCTTTAATGGCGCTATAGAGCAAATGCTATTAAAGGTATATATGATTATGCCTTTAATGGCACTTTCTCTGTAAAGCACCATTAAAGGCATATAAGCTTACGTCATATCATATATGCCTTTAATGGTGCTTTACAGAGAAAGTGTCATTAAAGGTATATACCCAGCTACGTTGCTTGTCTAGGTAAGCGCCATACAAGGTATCTAATTTTTTTTAAAAAAACATAACTCCTTGTATGGCTCTTCCCCAAGCATGCGCTATAGACGGTACTCAGCAGCTATGATGCTTGACACAGAAAGCGTCATAGCTGCCACATGTATTTTCTCTTTTAAAAATTAGAAGTCTCTTCTGGCGCTTGTTTAAAGAAGTGACATAAGATCAACGCCGCTAAATCTCTATTTTGTAGTAGTGTGATGCTATCCGCTTAGAGCATATAAGAATTCCAAGTAACAATTTTCTAACCAATCCACTACCTTGCCACTTGCAACCAATGCTAAAAACGTAGAAGTGATAAAGAAGAAATTAAAGTTGTGCACAATGCCTTTAAGTCATGTGCAATACTTTCCTTTTTGCTTAATTCATCTCAACGTATTCCAATCTCAGGGTGCAAATTGGGTTAATGGAAAATTTCATGTAGGATACAATGAGGACCCTTGCAATGCTAAAAAAAGAACTTTTGGATCGGTTGAAATATGCTTTTTAGACAAGGTTTAGATCCGGTCTTATATTGACCGATTTAAAAAGTATGTCCTTATTAAGACCAAACCTACAATGGATCATAAAAATTACTTTTTCAAACCTGTTGTTTAAACGACCAGTCTTAAAAATTTCACTTTATAATAAAAGAAATGTCTACTCTTTAGATCAGGTAATTTCATACTAGGTATAAAAAGTGGGCAATTTAAAAAAAAATGTACGCTTTATTTTGTTTCACAAAAGCCATGTTGGATATTATTATATCTAAAAGCTATATTATGCAATATAAATTCTATAAATAGTCCTAAAAATGCAAATGCAATCAATATAAAAAAAATAATTATAACTAATAACCATAAATGTAAGCTCTATATTATTAGATAATTATTGAATCTTAATTCTGACATTTGTTTTTTCAAGCTTTACTTTCTTTCTTTTTTCTTCATTTTTCCTGCCTCTAAAGAAATTAGATAATTTTTTAGTATTGGAATTAGTGGATGCAATCTTAGGCCCGTCATCTGCATGTTGTTGGCGCATGATTCATATTGTGAGCATCCCTTAAGTTGAATGCATCTACCCATGGATTAGGTTCTAGGTTACCATATTTATGCATTTTGATTCTTCTGGACTTCAAAAATGAAATATGGCTCTATCCTACCCCAGTCTAAGAGGATATATAAAGGAGAAAATTCTTATTTAATGAAATGAGTATAACAAAGTTAATATACAAATATGAGAATCAGATTTTATATGACTAAATTTGATACCTTGATCAGGTTTTAGATAAGATAGGAAACAAGCTTAATACCAATAATAAGAAAGTAACTAAGTAGGTGGAAATATTAGTGATGAGGTAAGGATTAATAACTCTAAATTAGAGGATGAAAAACACTAGTTAGATTATCATCACTTGTAAGGAAAAATTTATTGGATGATCATCACTTGCAAGGAAAAATTTGTTAGACTGGGTGGTAATCTAGTTCAATGAAGTTTTTCTTGCAAGAATAGATCAACCAACTTACATTTTTCATTGTGTAATTTAGATGTCTTAATCATCAACCTATCACTAGTGACTCCACCTAGTTGGGAACTCCTTATTATGGTCTTAACTTTGATTTTCATCTCAACCAAGACCTCATCACACGACTATAATACCCCGAATTCTGAGATTTAAGGCTAGAGAATAAGCCTAAAATAAGTGGACTGCTAAGCCCCAGTTTAGCAAGATTCCAAATTGTGATTAAGGGTTAATGACTCCAAAAGTGGATGTGGTTAATGATAAATAACCCTTTTGGAGAATATGATGTGATTTGGGATTCGAATGTGATTCGTATGTGTTGTGAGCAGCGCCGAAACCCTGTATTTAAGTTCAATTATGGATTAACATATAAATTGAATGAAAATAAGGGGGAGGGATTATGTATGGTGTAAATGAATAAGAAAATGTGTTTGGTAGTTATTCCAAGGGAATTATCATAATCAGGGGTAAAACGGTAAAGTTGCTGACCAATTAATCGGTTACCAAAGAGGAAGCTCCTTGGTAACTCAAAGATCAATGGTTGAGATTGATTGTTATGAGATTAAAAGGGTCTCATGTGTTGAGCCCATGTGAACTCATGAGGATGAAACAAGGTTGTGACAAGTGGCACAATATGAGCCATTGGATGGGTCAAAGGTTCAAACACTCATTCTCCTCTCTCCTCTCTCTTTTAGGTCGGCCTAAAGGCCATTTGAAGCTACAAAACTGATCTCATCCTCTCTCCTCCAAGCTCCCATGGCCGTCCAACAAGGAAGGAAGGAAGAGAAAGTTATAGGTGAGGTTTTAACCTAGTTATTGTCATCTTTAGCTCAAACACTCTTCTATAATATTGTTCATAGTGATGAGAGCTTCATCTCTATGGTTTTAGATTTGTGAAAGAAGGTATTTGAGAGCTTGAAGAATTTGGGAAGTGGAGGAATCAAAGAATTGGCATTGGGAAGAGGAAGAGGTGAGTATTTGATGACCTTAGACCTAACTATTGTGGTTATTGATGAGTATTGTGAATTTTGATTTTTGCCCTGATTTTATGGTATTTTTGTGTGGAATGTAAATGGTGGAATTGGATGTCATTTTATGTTGAAAATGGTGTCATGTTGTGGATTTAATCATTGGAATTGATTTAAATTGGATTGGACACATTGGTTGCAAAACTGGAAATGTTGTCCATTGGAAATTCTGTCTGGGCAGTCTGTTTGTGTTGCCATGCTGTACAACTAAATGATGTTAGAAAATTCTAAAACTTTCAAGTCTTAAATTTCACATCCCAAGCTTTAAAATGGACATATAATTTGTACCATTTCATTTTGGGAACTGGGAGATATGACTATCCAAAGTTTGGGATTGAAACTGAACACTGTTTTGGGGCAGTAGTGGATTTTGGGAAATTCTGTATTTTATGGTGATTTCCAGTAATGAACCATATTTTTCTTGTGTAGAGAACTTGAATAGGTTTCATTTGGATTTGGAATCACCTCGTTTAGATTTGTTTGGAATTAGTTATGATTTTTGAAAGTTCAGCCAAGAAACAGGATTTTCTTGGCTGCGGCCAGAAGGATTCTAGGCCGCGGCCCAAATGTTTCTGACCTGTTTTTGGCTACGGCCAGTGGATTCTTGGGCTGCGGCCAACCCCCAAAAATCATCATTTTGGACTTTTAAAAGGTGATCTTTGGTCAAGTGTTTCCCAAGCCTTTAGGCATATGTTTAGGCTTTGATTAGC
Organism: Inga laurina; assembly: GCA_963855925.1. Classification (NCBI taxonomy): domain Eukaryota; kingdom Viridiplantae; phylum Streptophyta; class Magnoliopsida; order Fabales; family Fabaceae; genus Inga; species Inga laurina. Next base: position 56,802,192 of record OY979703.1, read on the forward strand.
CACCTAAAGGTCATGAATGGTAACCAACTTTAAGTGTAATGAAAGTAAAGATTTAGAATAGAAAATAAACCTATGCCCTTGCTTTAGTTATAGGTTTGATGTTTGCTCTGAACATGGTTCAATATTCACCTGGTTGTGACTAAGCGGTGCTGGAGCTTACGTGGAAAGAACAAGTGTAGGGAACTTACCTCTCCTGCATGCTCTGATATTTGTGTTAGTGTGTTGATGCATGTTATTGCGTTGCTTCATTATGTGAAACTTGAATGAATGATTTGAGCTATGTTTCAATTTATGCTATGGCCATATGTATGTTGTTCGAAACATTGAGCTTACAGATTTGTCGTTGTGTGTGAGCATAAGTGATGCAAGCATGTCATGTATTAAACATTTATCTTGTATGCATATTGGTAATATTTTCCTACTGAGATTCTCTTAAATCTCACCCTCCCCTATCAACCGTTTTAGACAGGGTAGGTGGATCGAGGATGGAGCAAGCAGTCAAGGGCAGTTAGGGCTCCCGTTGGAGTTTGGTTTTGATAGTTGGTTATCATAATTGGGATGATTTGTATTCGTATTTGGATAAGGGTTGTATATATTGTGGATTATATATTTGAATATATGTTTGGATGAGAATATTTGATTATGTATTTGGAATGAGCATTTAGGTATTTATATATGTATTTGAGGAGAATATTGTAATCCCTATTTGAAGAATTGTAATAGGCAATTGTGCCCTGTGTATCTTTAGTGAAGGTAAGAACCTGGGATTACTGGGATGATTATTATGTTGTGCACTCTGATATTGGTATAAATGTGATTTATCTTCACATTATAATTATATTCGAAATTTGAATATGAGACCAGGTTTCAAAAGGTATTTGTGAAAACCCTATCGTGAAGATGGGGTTTCAAAATACTTTTGTTTCTTATTGGTCTCTATTTCACTTTAAATCGCGTATTTTGGATATAATTACGGCAGGGGGTTACAATGACCATATTCAACCATACAAAATTAAATTCTCAAGTTTGTTTATCAATCATGGTAGACTCAACTTCATTAAATAAGATACCCCCCTTATCACCTAAAACTGAGGTAGCTAAAGCCATTTGCTATCTAAAGTCTCAAAAGAACCAAAATGCATAAGGTTAGTAAACTTAGCACCCAATCTAAGGGTTGCTGCATTCGACTATAAGGATGGCCCATGATACCAACCAGAATCGACAGCTCCCACACATTAGGGTTAAAATTATAATCGACGCACCTTTCAAGGAGAGAGCATCCAAATGAAAAAGAATAAAGGCATGAAAGATAAGATTCAAATAAACAACCACATAGACAGATAAATATGATAATGATAATGATGAGATCGATATTATTTCATTAAACATGAACATAGCAACTTGATACATCTAATGATATAACAGAACATGAGATAACATGTTGTTTGATATCAATGTCATGTTATATCATGAAAAGCACCTCGATATGTTCATGTTAAATGAAATTGGATGATCCTCATAATGACAAGTTCATATTTTGGTCCATAGTGTATTATATTTATACCTGTAGAAGGAAGGCAACAACCACAGAGAATGTATCAATCCTTATCTTTTTCCATGTCTTTTCACAATAACCCCTATTTTCAATTACACGGCATATTATATCAAATTATATAATGATATTCATATTTCTTTTTGCAACTAAAAGGAATATGTAATGAACACAATAATATGGATTGTAAAAGAAGCATAAAAACATAATTATTAGCTACTAAAAACCACTCAACTTGGCACTCTTCACAGCCTCTATGCTATGTATTTAGTTGTCTTGTTCATTCCCATCACTGGTCGAACCTTGTAATATATGTGGTGGTGTTAGTTGGCCAGAACTAATTGCTATAAATGCAATGCAACTTGTGAACATGTGTTGTACATAACAAAATTACTGCATATGTAATGTGCTATGTTCACTAATGTATCGCATATGGAGCAAGGAGCGAAGTAAATAGCATGGCCTACCAAAACCTCCACATATAACACATATCATATACTTCTCAAGCTTTTCATACTCTTTCATGTACATTATGCAATCATTATATGTAAATATTTTTCACAACCAAGTGAACAAAAAAGCACATATAATAACTGCAACAACCAGAGAAATATTGATCAAGCAAAAAACTTTCATTTATGTGGATATAAAACAAAAAATCTAAACTTTCTATCAAGGTTACGTTTCGACTTACTCATGAATAAATGGTCTATTGGCACTCATCTAGCCTCTGTGCTATATATGCATGTCTTGTATCCATTTCCATTATAGGTCAACCCTTAAGATATATGCAGTGGTTGAAGGACACAAGACATGCATATATAACATAAAGGCTATACGAGAGAAAAGGCGTAAGCATTAGTATTTTAACAAAGAAATAAAAGGAGTGAGCGTCATGATCAACCGATCAAAATATCCATGCAAGCAAAGATCATGAAAAAGAATACTAACATAAGAAGGCTAGCGAGGGTTTGTGAAAGGAAATAATTTTTACCTAATATGAGAGGAAAATGGCCACGACAAAGAGGGAGAGCCCCACGAAAAGGAATACCAAGCCATCCCAATGGCAAAGACAGAAATCATAGCGGCTGAAGGCAATAGAAAAGAGGAAGAGAGAGTGCGCAACTCAAAGAGGTGAGAGATGAAGTCTAATCGAGAAAATGAGTATAAATACTAGGGCAAATGCTTCAATACCAATCCTTTATAAATCATGTCTCAATATTCATAACAAGACCGGCTTTATGGACATTCGGTCTTAATATGTAAAAAGCATTTTTTGATTCATAGCGAGATTGTCTTTTAAAATAATTTGCCTAATATGTAACTGTTAGAAGTAGAGAAATAAATTTAAGAAACAAAATTCATATAAACAAGAACTTAAACAATCTGATTGATCATGTAACATGAAAAGATAAAGATCTTAAATAGGAAATAATAGTAACATATCAAAAGACATAAAAAGATTGAAACTTTTTCATTAATCATCTTCGCCTAAAGGTGTCGTACATGTGTATATATTATATATGATGATAATCAGGCTCAAAAACAAAATTACATCAAAATTTGTTTACAATAGGGGTTATTGAAACCCAGGCCATCATATAATCATTATCATTCCAAGAGACAATCCCTAGTCCAAACAGTTGATGATGTCATCCAACACCATTACAAACTCCTCCAGTAATTAGTAAAAGCAATCTTGATTTGCCATGACCTCTAGAATGGTACTTGGAGGAGAAAGATGGTCTCAAAGATTTCCTCCAAAGTTAGAGATGGAGGAACCTATGGAGAGGAACTACCAGTGGCTATCACTGTTGGAGGAGAGGGGGAATGCTGCCTATCTGTTCTTGTCATTGGAATTGTTACCATTCAAAGAAGAAAGAGATTAGTAGAAAGGAATTTTTGAATTTGAACTTCAAAACTAAAGGAGCCTTGGTATTTATAATCAGAACTAATAATGGCTAGAAAGTTCAAATGATATTGATAAGATATGATGATATGCATTGGAAGTTGAAACGTTACATATTTAGACCGGTCGTCTTCTAAAATACGAACTAAATAATACTATTCAGACCAAATATACATCTTATCATGTCTAATTAAAAAGTGAAGGTTAGAAGATTAAACGTCATTAGACCGGTCAAGAGTTAAACGATGGTTGAGATTAACATATTTAGACCTTATACTACTAAAACTGGTCTAAATGTCATCACCATAATATAATTTACCAATATATCATATATATATATATATATCTTATATAATTATATATATATATATAAGTAAATACATGATGGTTCATATTAACATATTTAGAAATAAGAGATGTTCAAGATCAAGAATAAAAATTAAAAAAAAATTATTAATATTATAATTTGTTTTTTGAGCAACAGTACATTGATTTAGAAAAAAAATTATATATTTAAAAAAACCATTAACCATCCTCCTCATCAACGGAGGCAGGGGAGGAAGAAAAGGAAGGAGAAGAGGGGTTAAAAGAATGATTGGCGTCAAGTACAAGGTTCAACTTGTTGTTTACTATGTGTAGCAAATTGACAAGTCTTCTAAGGCTTCTCACCATACGAGTCACCGTCAGATGGAGCTGGTCAAGAACCTCCCTCACTGATGGTTGTGATGGAGGAGATGGAGGAGGAGGAGGACAAATTGAAGGAGTCCTAATGCGTCTCACCATATTGATCGAGAGAAGAGAGAAGAGGGAGCATAAACAATAATTTAATGTGAAGAAATGAAAAGAATGAGGAGTTTAAATAGACAAGACGGTTGTAGATTATATTTATTGAAGTGGCTTCAGATTTTGAAGAGATGCATTGAAAAGCTTACCTTGGAAGCTGAAGAAACTCTGAAACATTTAGGACCGGTTGTAAAGAAATGATAGTCTCTAAAAGGATATTTAAACCGGTTGTTTTAGCGATCAGTCTAAAAACAATTAAAATTTTGAAATTTTCATAATATTTAATACTTATTGAGACCACGTAGAACTATAACTGGTATAAAAAATATTATTTATACTGCATGGTTGTATGACTAGTCTTAAGGTTTATCAATATTTACAAAAAATGTCACTGGTCATAGTTTTTAAACTATCTCCGCCTATAGAGGTCTAGATGTGCAGTCTTACAGGCTTTTTTTCTGGTAGTGTTGAGTATGAATTGTACTACTAATACTATAGCCAAGACAACAATTAAAGGCCAAAGGTAGTGACTTTGCTATTATTGTTGTTGTTGTTGTTGTTTTGAATGGTATGATGATAAGTATATTTATAGATCTTGAAGTGCTGCCTTGAGTAGTACATCTTGAGTCACTGTATCTTTTCGATTGAAAAGTCATACACCATATGTTGATTCTTGAACCAACATATCTTCAATAACCAATGGTTATTTAGAATAAGTTTTCTATGAAAAATTAACACCTTTTAGTATGTCGGGTTGCTTTTAAAGCAACACAATATTCAGCCAAGTCGTGCTTATCACCCTTTAGTTATAGCCTTTCATAGGTGTGTTTATAAATTAAAGAGGCATGCACTTAGTGACTTTTAGTGCTATAACTCCCCACACAACCTTTCACACAAATTCCTTAATATATAATTACGGATATGACTTTATAAAAACACTTCTTCAATTTAAAAATATTCCATCATATATAATCACTTTAATTGGTGAGATTTAGTTACCCTAATAGGTGAACCCCAATCATCTAATGCTTCATTGATGGGAAGAATTATATATATATATATATATATATATATAATTATCTTATTTTTTCTTTTTAATTACACGGTCCTTACTTTAATGTGTCGTTCATCCCCTCTATATAGAAAGAGAATACTCTCATTATCTTCTCATAATCTCATCTCGACCCCTTAGATAATAAAATGGATGGTTTAGATTTAATATTTTATAAAATTATTATTATAATATTTTATAAATTAAAATTTATTTATTTTTTGAATTGTAGTTATGAATGGTATAGATCAAATTTTAAGAGAACAAATATACTTATTTATGCATGTAGAAATAATTTTATAAAAGATTGAATTTAAACCATTTATTATTTTAATCTAACGATAGATATAAGATTATGAGAAGATAATGAAAAAGAGGATAATGAGAGAAACTCAACCCCTCTATATATGTTTGGGGCTTGATATCCGACCAACGATCCAAGTGCTAAGTGCAAGCATTTTCCCTCGCTCGAAATTTCCTTTGATTATCTTAACATGTTACATGTGTTACTGTTTATATGCCATTTAGTAATCTTGTTCCTATCAAATGTGGGACCTTTTCTATCAGCTATCAAATTTGAGACTTAGGCATCTCATACACCACATTTTCCTAATTTCACTACGTAATACTAGCATCAAGATTTCGCCTTCATTGATATAAAATCAAATTATGTCGCATCAAACACAAGAGTGTCATATTACCTAAATAAATAATTAATTAAATAAAGCACGTCGAGACTTTGTAAAAAGCCAACTTTAATTAAAAATACATGGAATATTTAACAAGTTGGTCGAAGAGAATAAATGAGTTTAAAACACCTCATAGAGTTAAATTAAAAAAATATATAAGGAAAAAAACCATTTCGTGACGCAAACTAATAGATGCCAAGAATCGACAGGGCACGGTTGGTGGTAACCCTAATTAATGAATTAATTAAATTAATGAAACTAAAAGTAAACTTAGGAACATTCCCCCACCCCCTCCCAAAAGAAAAAAAAAAAGGAATTAAGTACTCTTAGAACTCAATTTTGACTTCGAAATGCATGCAAAACCATAGACTCGTTCAAAGCGTTACAAATAACAATTTGACGAAAGCAATTTGGGGATAATGGCCACGATTGGCCCATGGGATTGTACCAAATTTTAATAATTATTAGTTTCCTATTTGAAGAGTACTACTAATAACCCAAGGTTTAAGTACTTTGTGTTGAAAATAAAATCGGAATAAAATTAATTAGTCAAATCATTAAGGGCTAATCTGTAAAGAGGTGGCAGTTGATTAGTGGACCACTACTCTCCATTCCAATTTATAATCATCTCTAATATAACGTAACGTGTATGATTACGTGCGACTATTTTTCAACATAATTTTAATCCTTTTCATATTAGAGTTAGAATGAATCTTCTACTTTTTGTTTTGGGTTTCGAAAGATCATATCATTGAAGGGAATAAATTTTACAAAAGAATATAGAAGAGGAAGGGTTTAACACCATTGGTCCTTATAGTTTGATCTAATTTTGGTATTGGTCCCTATAGTGTTTTTTTTTTTTTTTTTTGTGGATATTATCATCTGATATCTGATTCAGGGTTTATGGCTGCCCCCCGACACAAGTGATTCTTCTAAGACTCAAACTTGAGACACAAAGAAATCTAGCGGGGTTCATGGCTGCCCCTCCCCACACAAGTGCTCCTTGTGGTTTCATAACTATTTGGCTTGAATTTAATGGTGGGTTTAGGGTTTGATCCCTATACTTAAACTCAAATCAAGTCCTTATGAAACTATTGGGATTAAAACCAAGAATTTGAAATCATAGGAACCAAAATCAAAATTGGGTCAAACTGTAAAGGCAAACAATAATGATATTAACCCAAGAGTAAGACTAATGTCAGCCCCCTCTAGCTGAACAAGCAACTCTGGTGTGGTTGCCCGCTGTGGGGTCGTCTGCTGTGGCTACTCTAGGGTAAGCTATTGTGGCGGGCCCACCTTCTACGATGGCACGGGTACATGTTTGCCTCCGTGCTCAGCCTCCTTCCCCTTGCTCTTATCTCTTCCGAAAGTCATAATAACTACAGTTATTATTGAATAATTAAAAAAATTATAAATATTTATAACAAAAGCAGCATAATAGGGGGAAAACAAAATAAAAGAGTTAACTTTACCAACCTCAAGTGCCGAACTTTGTAAATGCTTGAGCATAACCTCAGATCTGAAGCAAAACCTTTCAGAGGGAGCATGAGAAATGAATTTGCCAAAAATGGTAAAAGAAAGGGTGACGGAGCTTGTATAGCGTTGATATTTTTAGCAATTTTACAAAAAAATTGCTTCCACAATTGCTACAAATCATGAAATCCTACCTAGTGCAACGTGAAATTTTGTAGATGTTTTACAAAACAGCTAAAATATGCAAACCCTCTACATTTTGTAGCGGTTATACATCATAATCACAACAAATCACGAAGCCCTACCTCATGCAATGTGAAGGTTCGTAACGATTTTTACAAAACCATGACAAATGTGTAGACCCACTGTGTAATACCCCAAATTTTATATTAACCAAATATATTATAATTATTTGAGAAATTCAATAAAATGGTGAATATTAATGAATTTGAGCTTTATGAATTTTATAAATGTTCATTTTCATGAGAAAATGGGAAAAATAATTATGGAATTAATTTGGGTAATTTAAAAAGCCCAATATTAAGGTCCAAAAATGGAGAAATATTAGAGAAAATATTTGGTCCAAAAATATATGGGAATTGGCCAAAGAAAAATAAGAAAAGAAATTGGATTAAAAAGGCAATGGCAAAATCGTAATTTTGCCAAAATAGCACAAAATAAATTATTTTCTAATTAATTGAAGTAAATTTCAATTAATAAAGGAAAATAAAGGGGAAAAATATATTTACAATATTTTGATCAACTTAATATGAATTTACAAAAAAAATTGAGCAAAAAGTGCAATATTGACTAAAATAGAGACTTTACGTATATACGTAATCGAAACAAGTTGTGAAGCCAATTGAGATCATAGGGAGGGACCCCTAGGTGTCTCCTATATGTGGCATAAAGAAGGAAATATTGGTTGGACATGATGGCTTGGTTACATGAATGCAGGAAGTTGTCATAAAAATTAGTTTTGGAATTTTTGGAAAATTCCATAAATCATTAAAATAATATATGATATATTAGCATATATCATCATCCTCTTCTCCAGCCCTCATTTCAGACGTGAACAGAAGCTGCATATAGAGAGAGAACGTTTGGGATTGTAGAGAGAGAAAGGAGAAGAAAAATCACAAGGTAAGCTGATTCTTCCGACGATTTTGCTACTGAGATTCTCTCAAATCTCACCCCCTGCCAACAATTTAGACAGGTGAATATAGAAGGTAGTCGGAAACTAGAGAAGAGAACTACATGAAAGAGGGTTGCAGTGGTGGAGTGAAGACGGGAAGAAGTCTCCATTTCACTAGGATGGGTTTAGACACCCTAATAGCCTTGTGCGACTACCTTAATCGTAAGTATCATGTACGAACCCTTATGGGGATTTTCTATAATCATGCTCATATTATCAGTATATTTATGTTATTCATGTGTTGCCTATTGAACCGTATATCGTTTTCCGTGAATACTCTAGTGAAGGTAAAAATAAATAAAGGGTGAGACACTTGATGGACAGTTTCTAAATTTTCCCTTCAATGGCATCTTCCTAATTATTTAATTATCATGCCAAACAAATCAATAATCATCATCATTCCCCATATATTCCTTTCCATTCTCTATTGTTCCAACAATATTTCTTTCCATTACCTCCTTTTCTATAAACTAAATACGACACATAATTAATTATGGATTAAGGTTTATCTACCACTTTAAAATGTTTTTCAGGTGTGTTTAGCATTCTAAAATATTTTGTGATGCAATTTTATCTTGAATGTACTTTTTTTAGGAAAAAGTTTGGCCTTTAAGTAGTTTTTAGGAGTAATTTTAACTCACCGTCTACTCGCTTCTTAATCAACATGTTTGTTAAGTAAAGAACTTTTTCACTAGCATTGAATATCTTAAAATAATTTTTTTATGTAATTTTTATCTTAAAATATTTTTTGAGTTAATCTTTTTATCACTACTTTTTTGTATTTTGTGTAGTCATCTTCCATATTTTTAGTACTCATCTTCAATATTTTCAATAATCAATTTTTCAAATTTTTCAGTACATATCTAGATATTTTCTAAACTTATCTTCCAAATTTTCAATTATAATTTTTAATTATTTTCAATATTGAAAACATGGAAGATAAGTACTGAAAACATTTATGATGATTACTGAAAAATTGTAAAATTTTTTACTCAATATTGAAAATAATTAAATATTAGAGTTGAAAACATGGAAGATAAGTTTAAAAAAATTAAGTTGACCACCGGAAAAATTTCTTCTTTTGAAAATATTAAAGATGAGTTCTTACTAAAAATATGGAAGATGGATACTAAAAATATGGGGAAAAAAAAGTGAAAAAAATTAACTCAGAAAATTTTTTTAAGGGAAAAATTGCACTAAAAAATTATTTTAGAATTAATGTTAAGTGCTATTGAAAAAAATATATATTTTAGAGTAATGAATATACCTTCACTTAATAGAGTGTTTTGGCAGTTAATGACAAGGTTAAACTTGCTCTTGAAAAACTATATTAAGGACAAAATTAAACTACAAAATATTTTAGAATACTAAACATGCTTCAAAAACATATTTTAGGGTGTTAATTAACTTTATCCCAATTAATTGTTTTGTCTACCCTTGGTGTGATCAGATGCATTGAACAGACAAATTAAAATGTGCAATTAGGTTTCTAATCAAAAGAACCGTCCTTTGTGGTCCCTTTGTTCGGGGACCATGATTTTTGCCATCCCCTCATTCATCAATATGCCTAAAGCTTATATATATTTTAGGATAGTTTTGTGTTTTTCCCACGTTTTTATTTTATTATTTAATTTATTTCATAAATAAAAATATATACAAGCCGAGGTGCAACATGTCAATGCATATTATATTCCTCTAATTGGGAAATCATTTATCACATAATGGATGTTATTATTCTCGCCATTCAACTTTTTGTCGAATATTTTTCTCACCATTTACGTAAATTACTTAACTTACTCCTCCATAAAATAATTAAAGGTTAAGTAGTTTTCTTAAGAAATCTGAATATACATAAAACAAAATTGTTCTTCTAAAAGGCTAAAAATTCTTAGACTCTTAATATAGTTAATACGTTCAATTTCTCTGCCTAATTAGCATGTTATACGGCTTCAAAGCAGTCATTAGTATAAGTGGATATAGTTGGCCAAAAAAAATGTATAAGTGGATATAAAGCTTGCACTGTTCACAAGATATGAACAGTATGATTGATGTTGAATAATTATGAATACAAATAACACCCAATGTACTTACTAATCACACACACACAAGTTGTTTTGAAAATGAAGCACCAATACTTTACGAGCATTTTACAAGATATCACGGAGGGATTAACTAAAATTTATTTTCTTTGGTAAACTCTAAATATGGAACTGATAATTTTGTTTATTACATATATAAGGAGGGCTTGAATCACAATTATTACTAACCTTACCACTTAAGCCAGCCCTAAGGAATGTCTCCATTGAAAGTAAACCATCACTGATTATTTAGTGCTGAGCTTATGTGCATTTAAGAGACTTTTTGTGAATGAATATCGGAAAATATAAATAAATAAAATTTAAAATCATATATAAACATAAAAAATAAGTAATGATTTTCCCTGTAACTTGTTATTTTATTAATATTTTTATTTTTGAAAACACATAAAATCTATTTGTTATAATTTAATCTGAAAAAATATATTAAGTCTATTTACATAATCATAAAGTACTATAACTTTCAATCCCGCGCTCCATAAAACGTATAGAAATATAATCATATTTTACAGTGATTTAACTTTCAATATTTATATTTTTACCTATTATTATTTTTTTAAAATAAAGATAAAATATTGTGTTAATTTTACATTATAGTTTTTCAAACAAACATATAGGAAAATTAATACACACACACACATATAAACCATTACATGCTAGATTGATAAATAAATATCACAATTTATAGAATTTAAATAATATATAAAATTTATTTTATATATATATATATATATATTGACCTATTGATAAATTGATAGCCGGAATATGAAAGATAGGCACACCACTAGCAAGTCAACAGTACACACGCATAAACTCGACAAATGTTTCTATGTATTATAATAATAGATCATATTATTCAATGCTAGTTGAAAAATCCCTATTTTATCATATATTTTCAAATCTTATTTAGAGATATTATCATGATTATTGAGTTCAAAATGCATTTATTATTATTAATTGAGATTAAGAGTAATTGCAAGAATTAAAAGCTTAAAAGAGTATTCTGTAAGTGATTGATTTGTGGAATAAATGGTATTACCTTAGTATGATTGGTTTGCCAGTTACTTGGAAGAAATTTGAAATTTAAAGCTGAAAACAACAATTTAATACCAAGGACCAATATAATGTTGATGAAGGATCAAGAAAATGCTAGAAAAGGACCAAACAAGATGACACATGAGGACCTAGGGCAAATCCTATTCTTAATCGGTTCTTCACTCTCTTTCTCGATAGATGAACTCTCAAGATTGTGACCTCCAGTCTCTTGCATGCATTTTTGTCGGTCTCTCAGCAGCACCACTCCCATTCACCACCGTTGGCCACTTCGTCCACCACCACCATCTTATTCATCGACTCCATCTCATAATCCATCATCATCACTTCACTCACAATTGGCCTCCATCATTCCTCTGTTTCTTCATCACTTAACCATTACCTCTTGTCACCTCCATCGTTGTTTCTCCATTCCTTCAATTCCTCCATTAATATCACTCTTCCATCGTCATTCTTCCATAGTTGGTGCATCAAATTCGAAGGTGGCTTCTCCTTTTATGGTTGACCGTAGCTAGACTTCCGTTCCTCTGAGGCAGCCATGAGCAATGGCTGGAACTTGAAGCTTTATAGGGGATTTTAGCTCTACCTTTCTTCTATCCTTCTTTGTATTTTTTATTTCTAAGTCTTAGGAAGATTTTGTATGGCATTGGATGTGTTGTTCTTTTACTATTTTGAAGATTGGTGTATTCTGACATTGAGCTGTTATTAGTATCTTTAATTTTGATTACATTATTCTTATAGTGGTAATTAATGTATTGACATTGTTGAGAATATATTGTGGCAATTTAAGGTGGCTCTTGATTATTGGATTATGAGTTTGAATGCATTTTTTAGTTCTTATTATTAGTTGTGCTTAATCCAGTTAATTTAGAATAATTGGTATTATTCAAGGTTGCTTGGTATTGAATTAATTGAAGCTAAACCAAGTCCAAGGGTGGCCTTGGACAACTCATTTAAAGCTAGCCCACTCCATTATTTCAAAAAGCAAGGAAGGCCATTAATCACTTGCCGAGGAGTAGTCTCCAATTCATTGTTATCTCTTGTTTAATCTTTCTATTTCATTCATCCATATCCATTCATACCATTTTATAAATTAAAAATCCCAAAAAGAGGTAACTTTGGGTCATTTAATTCCAATTGCAAAATTAGTTTTATATACAAGAGACCAGACCATTTTCTCCATTTTTAAGTCATTTTTTATACTTAATTTAATTAGGAATCATTTTTATTTTAGGCTCCATAAAGTGAACATGACTTGGATCTTGCTGCTATATAATTCGGTTTATTTGGACCCTTAGGTGACTAAATGGAGTTTTCACTTATACATAGTGTGACTTGTTGCACGTTTGGTTGGATTATAGAAATAAGCAATATTATATATAATCTCAATGTAAAATGCTGATTCAAATGTTTGGTCGAGCTTCTGTAAAATAAAAGAGATTACATTTTACGTGCTAATTCACTGAATTACATAGCTAGACACTATGAATGGGGATTACGTCACTAAAAATACATTATTTCTCTTAAATAAATCAGACACCATCGAACCCTCATCCTGCATTTCCACTACCCCCATCGTTCTACATCTTCATGGATGCCGTTTCTTCGTCGATGCCAATTGTACAAAAAGTATTTTTTTACATCAATGAACCATATCTATTTTTAAAAAACAGACGTAGTAAATATAAATGATGACATTTTTGCATGTTTTGGTTGCGTTTCAATGTCTGTTTTTAGAAAATAGACGTTAAAAACATAACTATTGAAAAACAACTTAATTTTTTTTCTATTTATACATATACAGTTTGTTAAGAGTTATAGTGTTATGTAACTTTATTTTAATCTATATATATTATTATAGATATTATTAGAATCTGTGTGTTGCTTACCACATCAATGTTGTCTATTGGTTTGATTCTTTGGGTAATAGGCCAAACGATAAAATAAAAATCATCTTCAACACGTAAGTTAATTTGTTTGTAAATCATTGGTTTTTGGCTTAAATAAATTATTTTAATGTATTGTGATTTTCATTTTAACGCTAGTGCATTTAAAATATATAAAATAATGGGTGGGAGGTGCGAAGGTAAAAGTGGTTCGACGAAGTGGTACCAGCCAAAAGTAAGTAGTTTAAATTCAAGTTCTTTTATTAATAATCACTTTATATATGTATTTATTCATTTTTACCTTTTTTTTTTATTTAAAGTGCCCTCAGCAACAAGGAAAAACTAAGTGCAGATAATATGTTCTACTTCGTATGTATGATATTATTCATAGTGGAGTTATTACAGATTTTGAAGAAATAATTGCTTCTTGATTCGCAAATGATAATAACTTTGTTGTTATGATTGAATTGTTACTTATTTCATTCACTTGTTTGAGTTGTATTAGCTTATTTTTCAATTTGCAAATTTTTGGTGATGAGGACACCTACAAAGACGAAGAGATTAATAATATCCAAGACCATTTGGCAAGATATCTTCTTCTACACATAGATCATGAGTAGAGTTTGTTTTGTGAAAAGCTAATTAGTTTTAGAGAGTAGTGGTTTAGAGAAGTCATGGACACTTGATTATTTCTTTATAGGTGAAGAGCTCCATGTTAGATTGTCTTGTTTATGAAGTGCTGGATGTATACTTGGTTGTGTTCTGTTTCTATACAGGCTATAGCTAGTTTCTGGATAGAAAATAATTATGCTATATATATATATAATAACTTCACTTTTAAAAAAACTTTCTACTTCCATTAAAAAAAAGGATATAGAGAAAAAAAATTCTATACGTCATTCACATTGATGTCCCCCTAAAAACGGCGTAGAAAGGTCAAAAAATGGACGTTAAAAATATTTTCTGTAGTAGTATGGTGGATACCATACATTGAGTACCACCCATCAACCACTCACCAACAAACTTCCTCTGGTCATCAACCATTGACAACAACCTTTGACTTCACCTCAACGCCTCCACCACTACCATTAAACTCCTCCCTACGCATCAATGTGAAGAATAGGGCGTTGTCGGCTTTGTGTCTTGATAACTTCAAAAATTTAACCAAGGATTGTAATATAGGATGCAATCCCGGATCGTCTCTCGAAGAGTCTTTTATTAATTACCTAGAAATTATGTGTGATGATTAGCATGAAATGGGTTAAAAATGATCTTTGACCTTTTTATCTAACAACTAAGTTGCAATTAAACTAAAATGCTTTAAAACTAATATTTTTGGAATAAAAGTGGAAAGGAATGGTGATGAAATTAATGAAATGAAAGAAACAAGAAAATTAACAATGAAATAAGCAATCCCTCATAACAATAGCGCAAGCCATCCTCACTTAAAATAATTATGGGAGATTTAATCATGCTAGTTCCAAAATGACTCTAAGGGCCACTCCTTAGACTAGGCCTAATATAGATTAATTAATACCAAGCCACCTTGCATATTAGTCTCTTTAAATTAGGTTGATTAAGCACTCTAGCAATTAAATGAACTTAACAATCATATTTAGCTTTTGATCCAATAACCGAGCCACCTCGCATTACCACTTGATTTTCTATTAATCTTAATTTAACAATGGCCACCCATATGAAAAATCAAGATTAATGATGTTAAAACCCAATGCTAAATACAATTAATAAATTCGCACTCAATTAACCAATGTAAATACAAGACATCATTGATCCACTAATCAAGCCACCTTGAAATTAGCACAAAATATTCACAAAATCATCAATTCAATGACTAACCAGCATGAAGAAATGATAATTAAGCTAATTAAATGCAATGTCAAGTATCAAACAAAACTTCAAGCCACATCCAACTCTCCAAATACATCAAAATAAATCAATTCAACATCATAAAATTCATCCTAAGACCTAGGAATCACAATTACAATATAGAATTAGAGAAATGGAAGAGCAAAAACTCCCCTATTGAAGTTTCAAGTTCATGTCATTGCCTTTACTAGAAGGGATTATGAAATCAGCTACTGCCACTCATCAAAACAGCACCAAGAATCAAAATCAAATTCTCAATTGAACGTCCAGCCATAGAACACCACAAGATAAATGAGATTGAAGATGAATATGGTGATTCGATTGATGGAGGCTTGAAGGTCCAAGAGATCATGCGGCTGCTCTGTTCTGATCTTTGACAGCTTTTAGTGATGGAGAGAAATGTGAAGGTGATGGGAGCAACGGTGAAATGAAGATGACAAAGTGGAGAATGATTGTGGAGGACAAATGAAGTCTTGCAAGGAGAAGGAGGATGATCCTCACAGCTGTCGTCCTTTGATCCTCGCCCCTAGCTCTTACTCCCTCTGTTATCGCCACTCGACCTTCAACTCCCTAGACTCCTCCCCTGGTCTCCGCTTCCTGACTCCCAAGCTGGAATGATGCAGCTCACCGACGGCTGTGATAGTGGTGGATGGTACTACCGGCAAGAGAGGAACAAGAAGGTGAAGGTGTTGATGAGGACAAAGCTTGCAAATCCTGGTTCTATGTTTCGTGCCTCTGCTGCTCCAAATGAATGCCAAGAACCGATTCAAATATCTAACATAAAGGCTTTCAAAACGCAATAGTTTTTGGCAATGGACTAAGCTGGAATTTCTCAAATTCGTGGGACCAATCTAACATTTTTCAAAGGGTTAAGGAGCAAATTTACCAACAAATTTTTAAGGAAGGAGCGCTTGGCACAATTATATTTTAATGGGGCAAAAATACACATAAACTTTAAAAGTAGAGCATCTAGAACAGAATCGTTAAATTTGACCTAACACCGATAGTGGTTTTCTTCTCTTATAATTTAACGACGTTATGTCAAATTTAACAGTATTGTGATGGATGCTCCACTTTTAAACCCTTATGTGTATTTTTGGCCCCTTTAAAATATAATTGTACCTGACGCTCCTTCCTTAAAATTGCATTGGCAAATTTGCTCCTTAACACTTTTTCAAATTCAAGTCTCAAACTACCATTTTTAGTTTTAATCCCATTTTCCAAGTTCCTACAAGTAAAAATAATTTACCCAACATCAAATCTTCTCAAAAATAAATGATTAAGAGTAATTACAATTTTTTATGACAATTTTGTCCTTTTTAGGCCTAATTTAATATATTTACTTTTAATTTCAATTAAGCACAAAGAAAGCATTTTAAGCTCAGAAATTATGACAAAATCCCCAAATAAAATATGCAAATATATAATAAAATAGGGATTTGTCAATTCCCCTACACTTAGCCTTTTGCACTCCTGGGCAAAATAGAACCAATATTTTCAAAAATATGCCCAATGATCATCAAGTAATTTAAGAATGCAACTACATTAAGATTGAATAACTACAATCCCAAATCAATTAAAGCTCATGGAAATGTTTAATGCAAAGAAATCAAATTGAACACATAACATAACCAAGAAAGATAGACATGATAGAGTTTCCAAGGGAATAAATGTTTCTCTCATCTCTCAAATTATAGGGAATTTCACTCAATTCACCTATTCTAGCATCTACCATAGGCTTGTAAAGGTTCTACTATCTCTATCACTAGTTTTGTCATGAATCCATAGTCAAGGAGACTTTTTAGGGTTGTATTGTTGAAAAAAGCTAAATGGAATGGAAAATGTAATAAAATACTATGCTTGCTCCAAATAAATTGTTAGATCACTTAGCACCATTCAACTAAACGTAATTCAAATATTTTGTCACAATCCCTTATTTGTTTCTTTCTTTCTTTGAATTTTCTCTTTTCCTTTTTTTTTCTATTCACATTTTTTTCTTTTTTTCTTTTTCCTTTTTTTTCTTTTGATTTTCCTTCGTTTGACTATTCACATGACACTTTTCTTTTCATATATACAATAGTACTTCTCTTTTTTTTCAATAGTACTAGAATAGAGGATACAAACATAGCATTTGTATAATAAAATAGAAACGAACATAATGGGCTCAATGGGATAAACAATGGATTAGTGCATAGGGTTTGTATTTGGGATAGAAGGTGATGAAATCAATGCCCCTATCATACTACAAATCTAAGGTATTAACGTAGCTTTGAAAAAGAACCTAGACAAGTTCTAGAGATTAACTAGAGAATAGGTGAATATACACACATGATGAGAAAATAGAGTGAAGGCTCAAGAATCTTCCAATAATGCTTTTCTCTACCATATCAACTTCCTAAAATCAAGCTAGGTATCCAAATTAATAAATTTGTACTAAAGACACTCCAATCACTCAATTGATCAAGCAAAGGGATTACTCAAGCTTAATGCAATCCTACTTAGAAATGCTTGACTTTCACAATCATCATGTATTTAAATTTTCATAAAAGCATGCCAAGGAGTTACATTAGGAAGTTGTAAATAGGGGTCCATTAAGCACTTCACAAAACAAATTCTCAAGTTCAAAAATTTTCAATTTTTCTCAAACTCCATGAACCAAAACATTTTGACTAGAGCAATTCCTCCCCCACATTTAATCTTTACATTGTCCTCAATGTAAACAACAAATAGAAACTAACTTGACTTGTTTCTTGGTGAAATGATAAGTTGTGACGTCCAATTCAAGATTGAAGCACAACACTTCAACAATCACCATGAGAGGAAAAAGAAAGAAACGAGTGAAGTGAGTTCAACAATGAAGTTCAAAATGTAGTAAAGACTAAGTGAAAAGTGAGAATGACATATGAACATAGAGCATTTATTTACTTCCTAGAAAAAGAAAAATAAAGAAGTCTACCTTTAACTAATGGTTTTGTCTCCCCCACACTTGTTCTCTTGACATAACAATTAAGCCCAAGATACATATAAAAATGAGAAGAAAACAAGTGAGGAAAGAGACAACCTGATGCTAAAATCTCTATAGAGTCTTGTATGAGAAGTTCTCATCTCAAATAAGAAACATGAATTTCCTTTTTATAACTACTTCTCCTAGAATAGTGTATGTTTCTGCAAAAGAAATACCAGACTAGCAGCAATATCTAGTCCAAAAACTAATACATGGAGAGATCTAAAACAAAACATAGGCATTGTACAAACAAGATTCTCAAAGTAAACTTTATAACCAAGAAAGTCAATTTGGCCCCCTTCAGTAGGAACTGAATAAGTGGTCACATTTTCAAAATCCTTTTGTGTTTGCAATGGGAAAAATGCGAAATCCAACTTCGTGTTGGAGTGCATTACATCACTTTTGCAATCACAAAAGTTTGGAAGTAAAAGAATGGAAGAAGAAAGAGAATTAATCAAGCTATTACAACCAAAAATTTCAAACAAGTATTTTCATTTTCTATGTCAGGTGGCAAATTGCAAGAAAGATTTAAATGAAAAGATTGATTTTCATTTACAATTTTATCTGTTAAAATCATTGAATCTTTTCTTATTAAACTATCTAAAACATACAATTTAGAGGAGTCAAAAAGTGCACAATTTTCAAGGTTTTTCGCAAGTGTAGCATGCACTTTATTATTATCAATTGAACTAGATGAAGAATTAATGTCATGTGAAGAAGAAAGCCAATTATCAATTTTCAAACAATTAACACATGTCATTTCCCTTTCACATGAACAAACAAAAGAAGAGTCTAAAGAAGAGGGAAAAATGAATTCTTCATCAAGTTCAATAGCATTATAAAATTCTAAATCATGCTTACCAACACTTGAAAGAGAAGAATATGCATCATCAATAGAGATAGTACAAGAAGCATCATCAACTACACAACTACTATTGGACGCATTTTAGTGAGCATTATCAACATTAAGCATTTGAGGGGATTCAACTACAATTTCTTCATCCACCTCATCATCACTCACATTATCAAAAATAGTAGTAAGAGAGGGGTCAACCTCTTCAAGAAGAGGAGGAATATTACCATTGCTTGAATGCGACTCCTCTAGTAGTTGAAAATGCACTTGCATCATCTCTACATCTTGTGTGGGTATAGGCACTTGAAGATTGAAATCTTCCACTTGAGAGTTAGCATTTGACTCTTGAGCTTAGACACCTTGTTCCTCTTCTTGTAGGTCATGAGGTCAAGGATTTCCATTCACACCTCCCGTCTTTACCCATATCATATGATCATAGTGTGCCTTGAAAAACTCGTCAATGTCTTCTAATTGTTGTTCTATCTCCCTAGAGCTTCCAATTGTTCCTTGATGCAAGAGTAACTGAAGGTATTGCTCTTGGAGTGTTTTGCACTTCCTTGTCAAGGCACTTGTTAGGAAATCCATGTTGTGGGATGAGAAGAGGGTATCCAATCCACTAAGTTGCGTGTTATGAATATAAGGTGGAGGTTTAAAATAGGGTAAACGAGAAGGTGAATAAAGTGGTGGGTGACTCGATTGGAATGAATGATGGTATGGGAGGTGAGAGATTTGATGATATGTTTGAAATGGAGGTGGGTGGTATGGTTCATGTTTGTATAGTGGAGATGAAAATGAAGGTTCATAAGGTGGTTCATATGGGGGTAATCAACAGAATTAGTGGTGTAGATATTAGGGAAAGGATTGTGTATGTAATGGTTTTGGAGATTTCCAAAACAAGGCCGCTCATTCTCAAACATATGTAAACACTCTTGTGCATGAGGTATAGAAGGTTGCACTCTAGTATTGTGCATTTGGGAATCCAAAATCCTTCTAACATTTTCCACTTGAAACTAAATAAAATCCCATTTTTGTTCCAATGTTTGAAGTTTTTGAGAAGATCCCTCTTCCATCTAAGTGTATGCCCTCAAATGCAGCAAATTGGGATATAAATGTCACCTTCTAGTCACAATGATACTAGTACAAACGCACTTCATAATCAATTAAGCTCATGTAAAGAACATCGCCAACTATCAAGTGCAAACAACAAGATATCAAATTGAGAAATTCAAGAAAAATCACACAAAAGCACTCTTAGGGAAAATTGAGAAAATTGACACCTGATGAAACAAAATCCTAATTTTTTTTAATATGTAAATTAAAGAACAAAGGAAAATCAAGATATTTATTAGTATATCTTCAAAATTTTCTTATGAAAAACATGCAAAGCTGCCTAAACTAGCAAAAATGCAACCTAAAGGCTCAAGGTACCAATCAATCAAAGATTGACACTTAGCTACTAGGGAACTAATTACTTGGCTCCCCGGCAACGGTGTCACTCGAAGAATAAGGCATTGTCAGCTTTATGCCTTGGTAACCTCTTCAAAAATGTAACCAAGGATTGCAATATAGGATGCAATCCTGGATCATCTCTCGATGAGCCTTTTATTAATTACCTAGAAACTAATTGTGATGATTGGCATGAAATGGGTTAAAAATGATCTTTGAGCTTTTTATCTAACAACTAAGTTGCAATTAAACTAAAATGTTTTAAAACTAATATTTTTGGATTTCTGGAATAAAAATGGAAAGGAATGGTGATGAAATTAATGAAATGAAAGAAACAAGAAAATTAACAATGGAATAAGCAATCTCTCATAACAATGGTGCAAGCCATCCTCACTTAAAATAATTACGGGAGATTTAATCATGCTAGTTCCAAAATGACTCTAAGGGGCACTCCTTAGACTAGGCCTAACATAGATTGATTAATACCAAGCCACTTTGCATGTTGGTCTTTCTAAATTAGGTTGATTAAGCACTCTAGCAAGTAAATGAACTTAATCATATTTAGCTTTTGATCCAATAACCGAGCCACCTCACATTACCACTTGATTTTCTCATTAATCTTAATTTAACAATGGCCACCCATATGAAAAATCAAGATTAATGATGTTAAAACCTAATGCTAAACAGAATTAATAAATTCACACTCAATTAACCAATGTAAACACAAGCCACCTTGAAATTAGCACAAAATGTTCACAAAATCATCAATTCAATGACTAACCAGCACAAAGAAATGATAATTAAGCTAATTAAATGCAATGTCAAGTATCTAAAAAGGTTCAAGCCACATCCAATTCTCCAAATACATCACAATAAATCAATTCAACATTATAAAATTCATCCTAAGACCTAGAAATCACAATTACAATATAGAATTAGAGAAATGGAAGAGCAAAAACTCCCCTATTGAAGCTCCAAGTTCATGCCATTGCCTTTGCTGCAAGGGATTATGAAATCAGCTACTGCCACTCATCAAAACAGCACCAAGAATCAAAATCAAATTCTCAATTGAACGTCCAGCCATGGAACACCACAAGATAAATGAGACTGAAGATGAATATGGTGATTCGATTGATAGAGGCTTAAAGGTCCAAGAGATTCTGCGGTTGCTTTGTTCTGATCTTTGACAGCTTTTAGTGATAGAGAGAAATGTGAAGGTGATGGGAGCAACGATGAAGTGAAGATGACAAAGTGGAGAATGATTGTGGAGGACAAACGAAGTCCTGGAAGGAGAAGGTGGTAGATCACTACTACAAAATAATGATTTAGTGGCGCCCCTCCTATGACCCTTCTTTAAATAAGCGTTATAGCAAACTTGATTTTGTGTTGGGTTTTGCCCGTAGCTATTTCTTTTTTTTTTCTTTTTTTTTTGCCTCTCCGACTCTTACTGCGGCAATCGCCGGCCAAGGCAGAGCCACCTTGGCCGGTGCTTGCTCCACCAAACACCGGAGGAGGCAAAAACTTTATTTTTATTTATTTTATTTTATTTCTACCCAGTAGGAGTCACTTTTTTTTTTGGGTTTTATGCGCCTTGGCCAACTCTTGCCCCAACAAGCGCCGGAGGAGGCAAAACAAAAAAGCTTTATTATTATTATTATTATTATTATTATTATTATTATTATTATTATTATTATTATTATTATTATTATTATTTTCTGCCCAATAGCTATTTCTTTTTTTATTTTTTTATTTTTGGGTTTTGGGCGCCTCCTCCAGCAAGCAGAAAAATGTCATTCCTAAACATGGAGTAAAAAATAATAGTAGTAACTAGTATGAGTCAAAATTAATTAAAAAACAAAGATTTTCTAAAGATTTAAAGGAAGAAAAAAATTTAATTCAAGTTCCTTGATTCATCATATCAAGTCCTCTAAAACCATGTGTCCTATTTATTTCAGCTAGATTTATAGTGAAATTATAATATTTTTAAAATATGATACATGTATCTTATTAATTTTTAAGCTTACAAATATAATTTTATTAGATATTACTTATTTAATTTACTCAATGTCTTTTATATTTAATTTATTATTTAAATTTTCTTTAAAAAAATGATTCTACAGGAAGGGCCTCCACGAATATATCAATATGCCTCCAATGGAGCAAGCGCCATTGGAGGCTTTAAATGCCTCCTAGCTTGCTCCAGCAAGTGCCATAGGAGGCATATTGATATATGCCTCCTATGGCACTTGTTGGAACAAGCGCCATTAGAGGCAACACACCTACCGATGAATTTATTTTTTAAGGTTTTTAATTTTTTTTTTTCCTTAAATTATGAAGCTAATACATTTCCAAGGCTTTTAATTTTTTTTCCTCTAAATTGGGAAACTATGGCACTTTGTGTCAAAGTGTCATAGCCTCTACCACCTGTATGACAAGGTACTATATAATTTTCATAGTTCGCCATTTTCGTTTTCATTTTCATCTTTCCGCTTTTCCTTTGACTCTTTCATTTCCCAGAACTTCGTTGCAGTACAAAACTTCCTCTCTCACCTGCTTTTTTTCCTTCTTATCTTGGCTTCTTTCAGAAGCTCCTTAGCGTGTACCTGTTTTTTTTCAACATTTGGTTCATTTTTTTTAAGTTAAAATCTGTCATGAATCTCATATATATATATATATATGCTCATAACTTTGTTTTCAGGTATTTATTTGAAGCTTCAACTCTGTCTTCTTGAATTTCCTATACATTGTAATAACTTTTTTTAATTTTTAACCTTACAACGTGTATGGCTCAAGTTTAAACAACTTAAATGCTAGAGTTCTTTTATGCTTGATACATGAAGACGCAATATTAGAAAAGATACATGCTATGTTATTTTATTTTGCTGTGGATTTTGAATTTTAAATGGAGGTTTACATCAGAAAATAAAATAATTATGATTTTTTTTAAAAAAAAAAACTTCCTATGGTGCTTCTCTAGGGAAGTGCCAACTTCCAATGCCGATAAAGTGTCATAGCTTTATACTTAAAAAAAAAATTAAATAATCATGCTATGATGCTTCCTTATATTCAAATTGCGTCGTAGCTTATTTTAATGATGCTGGAAGCTACAGCTCTTCCCAAGCGCCATAGTGTTCTTTAAATTAAGTGCCACCGTTTGTGTTTTTTTTAGTAGTGGATCCTCACAGTTGTCGTCCTTTGATCCTCGCCCCCAGCTCTCACTCCCTCTGTTATCACTACTCGACCTTCAGCTCCCTGGACTCCTCCCCTGGTCTCCGCTTCCCGAGTCCCAAGCTGAAGTGATGCAGCTCGCCGACAGCTGTGGTGGTAGTGGATGGTGCCGCTAGCGAGAGAGGAATAAGAAGGTGAAGGTGTTGATGAGGACGAAAATTGCGACTCCTAGTTCTCTGTTTTGTGCCTCTGCTGCTCCAAATGAATGCCAAGAACTGATTCAAAAATCTGACCTAAAGGCTTTCAAAACGCAGTAGTTTTTGGCAATGGACTAAGCTGAAATTTCTCAAATTCGTGGGACCAATCTGGCATTTTTCAAATTCAAGTCCCAAACTACCATTTTCAGTTTTAATTCCATTTTCCAAGTTCCTACAAGTAAAAATAATTTACCCAACATCAAATCTTCTCAAAAATAAAGGATTAAGAGTAATTACAATTTTTTATGACAATTTTGTCATTTTTAGTCCTAATTTAATATATTTACTCTTAATCTCAATTAAACACAAAGAAGGCATTTTAAGCTCAGTAATTATGACAAAATCCCCAAATAAAATATGAAAATATATAATAAAATAGGGATTTGTCACAATGTCACCACCACCATTGACCTCCCTACACGGAGACTGCCACTTCTGCTCCATTCACCTCCACGATTCCACTTGCTCCATATATTTGACTCCTCTTTAATTTCATCATCTCCATCTTCTACTAAATGATTCCACGATTCCATTTTTGCTTTTGATTTTGCCTTGGATTATGTTTCTAGACATTGATTATGGGGACTAGCGGGAAAGGATGAGGAGGAGTACCACGATTAAAAAAAACAGCTAATTACGTACAGAATTAGCCCAAAAGTTAGTCCCTTGCTAATTTCTAACGGATTTCCAAAGGAAATTCTGTTACTGAATTTACTGCTGGATTAGTGACAAAATGGCAATGACATGGAGGCAAAGGAAGCTGCTGATTTGCAAACAGTCGATGGTTAAGT
This sequence comes from Inga laurina, assembly GCA_963855925.1. NCBI lineage: Eukaryota > Viridiplantae > Streptophyta > Magnoliopsida > Fabales > Fabaceae > Inga > Inga laurina. The sequence continues at coordinate 56,827,285 of OY979703.1, forward strand.
GGCGGTAGTCAAAAGGGACATGTGGCAGTCGGTGGAGGGCCCACATGGTGGCTTCCGAGAGATTTCATGTTACAATTTGAAATTATAAAAAAATAATTAACTTAGCCATAAACTTTTTAATAAGTAATTAGCAACTAAATATTCCGTAAATAATTAGTGATAAAATTTCCTTCAATAATTACTAATAGAATTGCAATTTCATCGCTAAGGTAATTAGCCACAAATAATTAGTGATGAAACAAATTTCATTGCTATTTTGTTTATGTCAATGAATTTATTAGCAATGAAAAGTTCCGTCAATAATAGTTGTTTTTCTTGGGTGATGGAGGAAGAAAAAGGCAATGGAGGGAAAGGAGCAAGGACTATGATGAGGGTATTTTAGTCATTTTAATTTTATAATCATTAAAATTAATATAAAAATTATTAGCCCTTTTAACATTCCCAAGATGAAATAAACCAACTCACTATTTACATTCCATTCCCCATCAATCATTAATGAACCAAACGGGCCATTGTAAACTACATCTTTCCTGTGGAACATTAATCATTAAGAATTTGACATTTTATAATTATGAATATATGAAGAATAATACGGTTTTTAGTATCAAGTGTACAATGTATAGGGCCCTAGATTTGGTTTATCAAGAAATTGTTTGCTAGTAGAAATTTAAGAGGTGGTAAAATTAGTTATAACAGCTATGTTGCTATGCTGCATGGTTTTAAATAGAAGGATTGTTTGGCTTGCTTGTAATCCAAGCACTCTATTAATTCCTCATTTTTGGAAATGCTTCAATGGTTGGGATTATATATTGTGTATATCTATGTCCTTTGCTTGTCTAAACTTCTTTCTATGCCCAGCCACTTCATTATTATTGAATGTTGATTTATGCCTTCCATTTATTGCACCTTATAATTGGTCCACATTATTCCTATACATCCCCCCTAGAAACTTAATTTTTCCCTCTAGTGATCCATATTAATCTTTAAAGAAATTGTTTATTTTTGTATAATATGCTTTTAATATTTATTGGTTTTTTTTTTTGTACATAATGATTGTTCTTAGTTTGTCTCTTACTGAACTGGTTAGCCTGCATTATAAGATTTATTAATCAAGAATCAAAATGCTAAAACAACTAATTAATTCTTCATGGAAAAAATGTGACATGTCAAATCACATGGAGACCTTTTTTTTTTTTTTGTCTCATGAAAAATTCTCTAGAATGATTTTTTGTTTTTTTAATAAGAAGTTCCGTGAGAATATTTCTAAAACTTTTATCGTGTAAGAATTTTCCCGAGGAAATTATTTTTTCTTATAGTGGATCACATTTAATTTGTTTATTTCAAAGAAAATATTATACGAATACCAAAAATGAAAAAAAAATAACAAACAATACTTTGTGGTTAAAAAATGTTATTACATTTTAAAATAAATAAAAGATAATCACTGTTTGGTTATAGGTAATAATAATAAAAGTATAATATTTTTGTGAAATGATAAAAGGAATATTTGCAATTCTTGCAACCCCAACATCGGTTATAAAACAAAAGAAGACAACATTTTTCTACTCGTAAAATTCAAATTTAAAATTATTTATTGATTAAAACTTTTTTGTGGGATTGAATTATGAATATTGATTATTTATTAGCTAGGAAGCTTTTTTCCTTTTTGTAATGCTTAATTTGTGGTTCGAACACACGTGGAATGGTACAGTAGCTGAATTGAGGCCACGTTGACTTTATTTTTTAATTTTCTTTTTCTTTTCTCTTCCTTTTTTGAACTTCCTAACAAATTTGCGCAAAGAATTGCGTCTTCATCATTGCTCTTCTTAAATCAAAAGCTCTTTATAATAGCCTTTTTTTTATAGTCATAACTATCTTCCTATCCCTATTGATAGTAATTCTATTCAAGGTATAATCGGATATTAAATATAAATATCTCTTTTAATAAGGATTCAAACTTTCGTTTGTCACGTTATAAGAAACCAACCTTTCCCAATAGACCAAACCCCCAGTGGTATGGTAGCTCTCTACACTTAGTCTGTTGTAAGGTGTTCTTTTTATAGACTTTTGCTCCAATTTCGTCTTGACCCAAGTAGATGGCGGTTTTATAGGTATCTTTTATAATGTTATTGAATAAACTGACTTTTATATATATATAAAAAAAAAAGGTGAAAGGGCAATTTTATCTTGTAAGTCTTCACCGAGAGGTAATTTTATCCTGAAAGTTTTTTGATGAGCAAATCTGACAAGGACGTATCAAAAAGGGAGAAATTTTGCCTTTGCCATTACTCTAGTTAATTTGGATTATTAGTTGATCAAATATGTTGAGCTGACAGTTCATATGTCATCCACGTCATTTTTATTAAGGTGTAAATTTGGCCAGAAGTCCATATGTTATCTACTTTATCTTTTTTCATATTTAGATTATCTAAAACTTCTAGTGTAAATTTACACTTTAACAAAAATGATGTGCATGATATGTGGACAACTAGCTCAGCATATTTGGTTAACTGACAGTCAAAATTAATTGAAATAATGACCGGAGCAAAATTACTCTATTTTTTTACACTTTCAGGACAAAATTAGCCTTTGGTGAAAGCTTTCAGGAAAAAATTGCCCCTTAACCAAATAAAAAAAGAAAAGAAAAGAAAAGAGCTCTCTGCACACTTCACCCATTTGAGAGTTTATAATTATTAGGAGACACTCTTTTCCTCTGTTAAAGTTCCAAGTATGTTGCTCTTTTTGCCTAACTCCTCGCCCCCATTTTCATTTCCCTATTTCTTTTTCTTTATTCTTTTTTTTTTTTTTGAAAAAAAAAACCTGTGATTTTCAGTAGTACTTGCCACTTCAAATTTAAACATTTTCAAGTTCAAACAAGGACAAGTTATTGCATTCAATCCAAATATTATTAATAAATTATTTATAAATTTCAGGTACAAAAATTAAATATTGAAAAATGTTAAAATTTTTCAATTTGTTACATGTTTTAGAAATTTAACTCATAAATGACGTAATTCAACTTACACACATGAAAGTTTAATTAACTTGTAAGCATAAATTGTTAAATTTGATTATAAGTATGCAATTTTGGTTTGTAAAATTAGTTAGATCTATCCCAAATTTTGTCGAACAACCCTAGTGCGATCCCCCTCCTTTAATCCATTTTCTCTGCTGAAATCAATCATGAAAATTCTTTCACGTGCGTGCGGGCGTGTGTGCACATGTGCGCGTGTGCGAATGTGCGCGTGTGTGGATGAGCGCAATTCCCCTCTATAAGCCATTTCTTCAGTTAAAATCAATCATGAAAATTCTTTCACGTGCGTGCGGGCGTGTGCGCGCATGTGTGCGTGTGTGAATGTGCGCGTGTGGATGAGCGCAATCCCCCACTGTCAGCCATTTCCTCAGTCGAAATCAATCATGAAAATTCTTGTTTGTCTGTTTCAAAATTAACATATTGAGCCACCATTGATGGGATGACTCATTCATGTATGAGTGAGCAAATTACATGATAAATTAAATCTTATATTAAGAATCGGAGATAGTATAAAGGAGGAGTTATATACGTAGTAGTTTTTGCCTGTGATCTCAATCATACCATGTGGAGTAGAAGATTTGAAACAATCTGATAAACAATGAAGAATTGAGTAGATTATTTCTGTCAAATAGATATGCACTTTCTTCTCATACACAAAACCCAATAATGTCTAAATATGGATTTACTTTGAGATGAGCACCAAATCTATCTCGTACAGATTTAATCTGGATTGGCCAACAATTTGGATGTTTACTTTCATTTTTAAGAATCATCAATTGAAAATTTTAAATTTGACCCATTGAAACTATATTTGGATGGCGCAAAGGTGTTCATCACTGCAATGAGTGACCAAACTGGTTAAATATATATAGACACTGAGACACACATGCTAATTTTCATTAAATACAATTTACTAAATTTATAGCGTTATGAATATATTTTACTTATTAAATTATAAATAATATATTATTTATACAAATTCAAAATTTTTGAAGAGTTATTAAATTCTAAGACTTGAAAGAATTCATATTTGACTGGCCTGGTAAAAAATTTGTTAACTAAGTATATTATAACTCATGCTTGATGTTTCACCAAATAATTGGCGATGAGACTATAAGTCTACATCATAAACATAAATAATTCAATATAAAAGAATATAATGAAAAATGCCTCTTTTTAACTTGAATATCAAAATCACCTGTTGGCATGATCCATATAGAAGGATGAAAACTGTTGGCCAAAAAAAAAATATATAGAAGGATGAAAATATTAACTGAAATAATGAGAATTTATATAATAACAATAATGATGATGAAAATTAAATGCTCTCAGTTTGAATTAAAGAGTTCAACGGGTTAACGAGATGTGAGCACACTTGCAAGGATTTGGCGACTTCTGGTAGAGAGACGTGTTTTGACCGTAAAATCGCATTTCATTCAAATCTCTCAAATCATTTTTATTTTGTACACAAAAAATAAATTTCAACTAATTCGTGAATATATATATATATATATATATATATATATATAGAGTATTTCCTTTTAACTCACCAAAGAGCACAAAATAAAAAACACTTTACCAGTGCTCTCATTACATTAGAATTAGACTAATTATACCAACATAAGGTTGGTCTAGTGGTATAAAGCCCCACTAAATCCCTCTAAGTCTTAAGTTTGAGTAATTGAAGAGTCACTTGTGTTGGGAGGGGCAACCATAAATCTCAATCCAGATACCGGATGATAATATTAAAAAAAACGAATTAGACCAATCATACCAATTACCGATAAATTGACTAGAATAAACTTGATTATGCTCAAATTTAACATGATAACACCGAATCATAAATAGTTATATCAAAAGAAGGAAACACATTAGGTTAATTATGTATATACTCACACATGTCTGCATCAGTTCTTTGGTAAATTTGAGTGTTTATATCTGCACTTGGGCAACTATGCATTCCCATTCATATTTTACGACAAAATAATTGTCAGCAAATACTAGTTGCTTCAATGGCTAATTATTCATAATATGATTATCACCGAATTCATTCCTACACACACGTACGGACATATCGATTTGGAATTTCATATTTTTTATAATGCTTTGAGAGACAAAAATTCGTATATTAATGTATACCTTATATAGTGTATCAATAAGATAAATAGTGTGAATGACCGTTTTTACATGATAATTATATTAAAACTAAAATTGTATATTCGCTCATAAAAACTAATCTAGTTGGTAAAGAATTGATTCATAATTAATTAGGTTGTGAGCTCAAATCCAATTACCAATATGAAGATTTTATTAGTGGGTGATATATATGTTAGTATTTTTATAAGTATTTTTTGAGTCCGAAAACATTTCTTAACCCTAATGCCTGTGACCGAGCTAATCAAGAATTCTTTTTATATGCATAGGGTTCCCACTCTAAATCTCTATCCACATTTCACCTCATTTTTACCACCTAAGCTAATAGGTGGCAAATATTGTGTGGTCATTTTTAAGTAAATTAAAACATGAATATTACAAATTTGGGAAAAAAAATGAATGACAGAAATCTAATATTATAATGCAGCTCTAAAAGTAGGTGTTAGTGGAGAATTTGCTTTGATTATAATATAAAGCGTTAATTTATTTTATCTCCTAAATTTATAATTTATAAATTATCCTTATTAAAAAAATTTATAATAGAGAATGATTTCAAGTACAAATGGTTAAAAAAGTATTCTTGAAGGTAAGTACATAATTTCAAAAAAATAATTAATTTAACTAATTTTTTAACCTCCGCAAGTTACCAAAAAGTATTATTATGGCAGAGGGCAGAGGCAACATGTCTGATAGCTGGAAAAAAATGAGGATCCTGGTGACCAATAAAGCTAGGACAAGGATTCCTTGTAATTCCAACCATTTTATTTATATATCATCAAAAACAAATAAATAAACAAATAAAAGACATTCGTGAACCTAATCCACCACGTACACATTAGTTGTTTTTTTATTTTGGCCAAACGTACACATTAGTTGTTACCACCTTTGCGTTCGTGCCTTTATATCTTTTTATTCTATCCCCCAAATTAACCCATACTATATATCCAGATGCAACTTGACTCTTAGGGTCTGTTTGGTTTGAGAGAGAACCTCTCCCCTTGATTGATAGGAAAAAAAAATAGAGGGAGGGAGAGGAAATTGTTTGAAATTTTCCTCTCTCTTCCCTTAAAACCCTCCCCTAATATTTTATCTTGTTTTTTTCCCACACTTAGCCTTCCTTAGGTAATTAATCAAATTAATTATGAATTAATCCTAATTATGCTTGTAAGATTAACCCAAATCATCAGATTTGGGGTTTCAGATGTGCGACCCCTACTGCACCCTCTATTGTCGCCTTATTTTAGAGGTATTCCCAAATATATTTTTTATGGTTTTTTATATCATTAGATTTTATATGAAATGAGTAAAATTTTAATATCTTATGGATAAAAAATGGACATGTTTTCAATTTGTTATGATTTGTTAAAGATATTTTAAACAAATTGTATTTTTTTCCTTTTTTTTTTTATAA